>OX453018.1:3138536-4468968 GCA_949699075.1 Asteroscopus sphinx | reverse complement strand
ACACGCGAAACGGGAACGTATTCGCTCAAATCCCGTTAAGGATTTTTATCATAACACACGCCATTTACACGTACAGTTTTTTTCTTAAAAGAACATTTTTCCAAATATTACTTACAAATCTGTGCAAAAATGTGTTCTAAAAGGTTATTTATATCAAGAGATAAAACCCATTAGGACGCCTGTTACGGAATAACGATTATGATTCAACTTTACAAGCGATGAAAGGCATCGTCGTACTGTAAAAAAAATTCAGAAGGGTTATTACTATCTGGTATCGTTATTTTCGAGGTCAATCGTCGAGTCTGACTCGGTTGGGCATGCGTTCGGGAAGCTACGCAATATCTTCTCGTCCAAAATACCGCAATGTCTCAAGACGAAAGTCTTTGACCAGTGTCTGTTGCCAGTAATTACTTACGGCACTGAAACGTGGGCGCTCACAATGGGCCTGATAAGAAGGCTCAAAGTCACTCGCGCAATGGAGAGGGCTATGCTCGGAGTGTCCCTGCGTGATCGAATCAGAAATGAGGAGATTCGCAGGAGAACGAATGTAACCGACATAGCCCTAAGAATTGCGAAACTTAAGTGGTAGTGGGTGGGGAACATTGCTCGCAGAATGGATGGCCGATGGGGCCGTAAAGTTCTGGAGAGGCGACCGCATACTGGAAGGCACAGCGTGGGTAGGTCCCCCACAAGGCGGACTGACGACCTGGTGAAGGTCGCGGGAATCCGCTGGATGCGGAAAGCGCAGAACCGGTCGTTGTGGCGATGATTGGGGGAAGCCTATATCGAGCAGTGGATGTCTTTCGGCTGAAATGATGACGATGATGATAATCGTTATTTTACCAGTATTATCAAGAAAAAGACCACATTGGTTATGTCCTTTCTTCTTCGTGTCAATGGCACAATTATGGTGGCAGAGATATTAGATACTGTTGGCCCAGAAATGTTCTGTGGCATTGTTGAGGTAGTCAATGTGCAGGTGCTAGGACATAGAAAGCAGGATAACAAGTGTGAAATAGAGGATCAATGCTACATTACAGGCTGTAGTTTTCTGGTGTATAAGGCCCCACTTGCTCATGTTTAATCTGCATCCACCTTTTTTTTTTGCGAAGAAAATGCCTTACGCATGTCGCACCACCGGGGAAGGTGGTGTGGTTATGTGGGGTTCGCATCCACTAGAAACTCCGCCGTATGGCTAATTTCGCCTTGGGTGGATGGCCCGCGAGAACTGCTACGCATGACGTTTGCTACCCATCCAACGCGGCCGTCTTTCGGGCCCACCTACTTTCTTTGTAAACTATTTTTCGAGGGCCGTGCAATGCAATGCGGACGATGGTCTCCCCAATCTATCGTCCGTTGGCCTCTCTTCGGGCGGCATCAGGCCATAAAGCCGTCTGCGCCGTCCCGTCCTCCTACAAGCCTGCATCCACCTGGGTCAGCAGCTGTTTTAGGGACTTCCATGAGACCAGGGGAGATTATTTCCTACAGAAAGATGTGCTGCTACTGTATGTTAAGTCCGGTTTGTAGTCATGAGTGCTAGAAAAGTAAAAATCTTGCGTGATTTAGAATGCAATTCTTTATGGAACTCGCCTCATTATAGAAAGGCAACTCGACATCACAGTATTGGATAGCAGAGAAGCACGTACGCACGGTTAACCGACAGCAGAACAATTAGCGCTTAGCTTTGTTATTCACTCTGTGTCATAACCTACAATTGGTGGAGAATTGACAGTTGAGATCATCGTAAGTTTCGACCACATGGGTTAAACTGGATATTACACCACTGCAGTTGTGTGTTGTTTTAAGATGACTTTTCTGGATAATTTTATTGAATCATCATTAACTCAGCCAATCGTAGTCCACTGCTGGACATAGGCCTCTCAAGTTGCGCCACAACACTCGGTCGTCTGCCTTCCGTATCCAGTCCTCCCCAGCCACCTTCTTCAGGTCTTCGATCCACCTGAATTATTGAATAAGCCTTCTGAATTATAGTTTTCTTTGCGTTACGTTCCTATACTTTTATTTTACGCTTTTCTATGCCAACATATAGTTGTGGAGGTTTTAATAAAAAAATGTGATAATTTCTAGCTAGATAATGTAGAAATCTTTATCGTTTGTATTTGCCAATATAATGCTTAATGCTTGTGGCTATTCAATAATTCCTATACTGATTTCTTAGGTTTTCGCGATCACTACACATTATAATAAAACAACCACCACCATCTGCCGTTCACCGTCTTCCTGCGACCACGAACGCTGCAAAGCTTTCGTAACGTCAGGAAAACCCAGTAATCTGCTTATTAAAGCCTATTTCTCCTTGTTTCAGAATCCTAACGATGTGGTCAGGCAAGAAGGGTTCTGACAACAACGCCAGCACCCCCTCGGCAGAGGAGGAAATCAAAGTGGTGCTGGTGGGGGACACACAGTGCGGGAAGACCTCGCTAGTGCAGAGGTTCGTCTCTGACACGTTTATAGAGGTAAGTCTGAGGGTCATAATCATTTCAACCTTTTTTAAAGCATACTTCGTTCGTAGGTATGAAATTCTTTCTAGTTCTATTTTTTGCACTTGCTATAGCCTATCTTAAATTGAGCTGAGATGTATTGTACTCTAAAACAATGAATAATATTTACAAACTTACTAACACATTAACTTACACACTAAATATTGCCTAACATAAATATCCAAAAAAAAAAACAATTATCTAATCTGTGATAAAAGCTACATGAGCGCATCAAAAAATTCCTCCGCTTTCTACCAGTAACGTGCCCAGAAGACTGGCAGCTTTGCCACTTTGTATGGCAATGCTTATTGATTGACTAAAGAAAAGCTGAGATTTGGTGGCAATACAATATTATGGTACCATAGGTCTGATGATAGATTCGGAAGGTGGCCAAAGGAACTCCTCAACTTCACAACTTAGCCCCGTAGTGTTTGAGGTCATTTGATTTGATTTAGTTCAAATTTTGTTAACAATTTTGTTAATAGAATCAGCTCCAAGGTAGTTTAATAATGAATGTATTACTAAATTTGCTTGCTCCAATAATATTCTCAAGAGAGGTTCATATGCTGCCGATCTATTTCCCAGAATCCCAGCGATACAGAAACTGTTTTGTGGAGATATTCTTACCACAAATCCGCGCACTAAAGCTGTTCATCCTCCTGCCCTTATCCCAATTTATTTGGGGTCGGCGCAGCATGTTTTTTTCTTCCATACATCTCTATCAGCCGTCATCTCTGTGTTTACTTTCTTTCTATTCATATTCACAATAACACAATCCATCCATATTTTCTTCGGTCTCCCTCTTTTCTTATAGCCATCAACATTCATACTTAAAACTTTCCTCGTAACATGCTCCCCATTCCTCCTCATCACATGTCCATACCATGATAGTTTGTTGCTACTTAACTTCTCTGTCACTGGCGCTACTTTCAGACTCCCTCTTACATATTCATTCCTTATCCTATCCATTCTCGTTACACCACACATTCCTCTTAACATTCTCATCTCAGCTGCATGCACTTGCCTTTCATTAATTCCTTTCGTAGCCCAACATTCCGATCCATACAGGACAGCAGGTCTTATCATGGTCTTATAGATTTTCCCCTTCAGTTTAAGAGGAATTCGGGAGGCACATGTAGTTCCCGTGACCTGCCGCCATTTCAACCATCCTGTGTTAATTCGTTCGCACTAAAGCTGTTAATTTTGTAAAATAGTTAATAAATAATTACTAATTATTTCTTAGGTTTTCGCGTTTTACACATTATAATAAAACTAAATTTAACCGGATTATATAAAAAAAAAAAAAAAAAAAAAAAAAAATTAAAAGAACCTCCACGAGTGACGATATTTAATTGATCGTCCGGCGCACTCTGGGCAGTCAGCCCCGCTATCAACCTGCTGACTGGCTAATCTTTTCCCCACGACATGAGCTATTATTATTATGTAGCTCATGTCGACACGAAGAAGAAGAGACCGGATTATATCGCGTATATTATTTAAATTGGTTTTCCTGACGTTTCGAAAGCTTTGCAGCGATTCGTGGTCGCAGTAGACTAAGATTCAATTTCAAAATTTAATTTAATTTCGAATAGCAATTTCGTTTATTGTACCTAGAATGCTCCGTGAGGCTATTGAAATTAAAAAACATCCTAATTTTAATAGAGAAGATGGTTGGCAGCTACCACCTGTTTGGAACCCAGTCCTAAAAATAATCAAGTCCCAAACAGCACGCAACACTGTAAAAGATAAAGATATTGTGAGTGATTACTGCGTGCATCGAAACGATTTTAATTAATAATAATTGTACGGTAGATTAAAATATTTTTTTAGAAATATCTGTAAAGACGCTTGTCATCTTAGTCTACCTGCGACCACGAAACGCTACAAAGCTTTCAAAACGTCAGGACAACCAATTTAAATAATATACGCGACATAATCCGGTTAAACTTTGTATTATTATAAATAATTACTAAATTGCAACCGTGATTTCTATACCCTATATCTTCTCATGGGTGTCGTAAAAGGCGACTAAAGGATTCACCAGAGGATGAGCAGCAGCGTTCTCTGAGTATTTAACCAACCAACTGCGATCGCCAACACGCCTGCCAAGCGTGGCGATTATGGCAATTCCCCCCCACTTGGGGTAGGCCTATGTCCAGCAGTGGACGTCTTTCGGCTGAAATGATAAACCGTGATTTCTAGACTACCATGTTTTCGAAGAATCTTTGGCATCGAAGTTATTCTTCTAGAGCAAATTGTGGATTTCAAAGTGGTTCAGAACCGAGGAAAGTGGTAGATATATTATTTTTAACGAAGGTACAAACAATTTAAAAAGCTTTAACTTTGGGGCGTTTCTATACTATATGGAAACGAATTGCTAAAACCTCGAAAAACATCAATTTTTTTCAACGTTTTTGTTCTTACTCTATCTTCAAAACGATAATATAATACACCCCACAACCTGACCGACGACCCTGGTGAACATAACAACATAACATCACGCCTGTATTTCCCCGAAGGGGTAGGCAGAGGTGTATAGTACACCCACATTTCGCCAGTTATGCTATAGTCCCATGTAATAGGGGGCGAGCCTATTGCTATTAACCGGGCACAAATCTATACTCCGGGCTGCTACTGAGAATTTCCTAATGAAAAACCCAATAACACTTTGCCCGACCCGGGAATCGAACCCAGGACCCCTCGCTCAGCAGTCACGGTTGCGACCACTAGACCAACGAGGCAGTCGACCTGGTGAAGGTCTCGGGAATCCGCTGGATGCGGAAAGCGTAAGACTGGTCGTTGTAGCGATGCTGGGGATGCCTATGTCCAGCAGTGGACGTCTTTCGGCTGAAATGATGAAGCAATTTTATATTAGGAGATAATAGGTATCAAGATTTTTTTTAAAGATTCATAGTACCAAAACTGTTGGTCAGTAAAATCAAACCTTTTTTTATTATCTTTATAGATGACTGTATCGATTATGTCTGATTTGTTAAAGTTGAAAGTTGCTCATCAATCATTGATCTACTTATGTTCAAACAGGGCAATATTTTTAATATCTTTTCATACTTTTATGTGCCTGAACATATCTTTTACTCTCACTAATGTAAATAGAGATCGTATCTTTTACGCACTTAAAGAAATGTGAACACACAACGAAAACTTCTCCCGTAAATCAACATAATGGCCAAACATCACGCACTTCGCCACTTCATCAAAAATAACCACTTCTGTACCGAAATAACATAATTCACTTGTCCGGATCATTCCATTATGCTTAGAAGTCTTAGTAACCACATCTCATGGCTCATGGCTACTTATTTTTATTCTAAGATAACATCTACTCAGATCCTTTATCAAATGCCGGGTAGGGTGTAGCTAAGGAAAGATAGCCCGGTCGGAATATTACAAGAATTTATGGGCTCTGAGATGCCTAACGTATTTTTATAAAGGCGAAAAATATTATTATGCTTGAGAAAAATATGGAGTGTCGTGGTTAAATACAGGTCAACATCTTGGACGAATAAAAAAAAGCGGACGGAATCTCGCTAAACAAAAAGTGAAGCACCGATAGTAAGACGGTTCACTTAAAAGTGCTGGCACGCTCACATTCTCACCCATAGTAAGACAAAAAGCCGCGATTACGCAACAAATCTTGTGTGACGGTAGTCATAGTCGTAGCGTCACAAATAAAATAACAATATATATCTGGTGTGTGATTTTTTTTTAAGTCATAGTGGGTTTAGAAAAAAACTAAGTGCTTCAATCTTTTCTTAACGAGATTGCGTCCGTCATTTTTTATTCTTCTGAGGTCAACATAATAACGCAATAAAAGACTATAAACGAGGAATGATTTCAGATGAATAGATTCAACGACAACGACATAACTGCCCATTACTGTCCCACTGCTGGGCACGGCCATCTTCTCAGAATGAGAAGGCTAAGGCAATAGTCCATTACGCTGGCCTAGTGAGGGTTGACAGACTAAACACACCATGAAGATCTGTATGGAGCACTCTCAGGTGTGCAGACTCCCTAACAATATTTTCCTTCACCGTTAAAACGAGTGATTAACAAATTCTGATCCACATATAATTAAAGCTTGAGTGAATAGGTTTTTGCTGGGCAAGCGTGAACCATCGTCGACTGCACCATCGCTTAACATCAGGTAAGGTAAATCCAAAAGTCAAGTCATGTGCGAGCCGAGTCAGAACTCGACCACTTCTGCATATAGACATGGGTAACTCAACAGAAATGCGTGAGCTGCAGCTCAGCTCACGGTTCACGTGTTTGAACCAGAGTTGTGAACCGGCTCACAGATCAGCTCAATTTATGCCTATCTACTTCGAGTTATGATCTATGCAAGTCGCTGAGCTTAAAGAGCGTTTGATCTATTTGAACTGCGCTCGGTCGCTTACTCTGTGACTCGACGGCAATTGTCGCCGCTCCCACTCACAGGTTCAAACAGATTTTTATTGATATAGACATCTTTTATCTCTCGTGCAACGAACGATGTTGCATAGATAGATAATTTTATTGGAGCCGTGAGCTATGTATTTTGTTGTAGAGCTACAGCTCAACAGCTCAAGTTTATTGATCTGAATATTTGAACCGGTTCTGAGCAGAGTTACACACTACTACTTCTGCATGGAAGGCAAGCGTTCAATCCTTATATCTGTGGTTCAGTTGCTAGGCTACCAAGGCTAACAACGATAGTTAAAGTTAATTGGTAATTATGGGGATGATACTTGCAAGATTGAAAAGTGTTGTGTAGTAGGCAAGTTAACTCGTTTGGTAAACAATATGCTCTCAGATACGTTGGGTGAGGAAACTCGCCTTAATTATATAAATTTCCCTGAGAGAGTATAAGGTCAGATTTTTCAACGACCTTGCCAATGTGCTAAAAGTTTAAGGTCCCAGTGACCCAAGGGCTCTTACAAACCTTACTTACATGTGTAGATTCGATAAAGGTCACGCTGGGCAGTTAGCCCTGCTGCTAACCTTTTTTTTCGTGTGATAATCCTCATGGACGCACTTCGCGTGGGGATGGTAGAGCCAGTGTCGTATTCTTACTGACTAAAGCCACCACGGTGTTCCTCTGACTACCTATGGCCGGGGGCGTGAGATAGACTCTGCATTCACCAACCAACCCCAACAGTAGTAGGCAAGCCTCTTCTCCCCGTGCGGCCTCAACATTGGCCGCTACCTCCTCCTGACTGGCGTGCGTGGAACACTGCGCGCCACCGTCACTGGCCTTGACAGTTGGGCGGCGGGCTATTCTGAGTTCACAACCCACAGGACTCCTAGGCTGGCTGGAGGTCGACGTACGCTCTCTTGCGGTGCCCGGTCCCTCCTACGGATGGCAAGAGAGGTCGTCGCCTCAATTCTGTAACCAACCCACTGATTATTATAGTCTTTTAACCACTGTATGAGTTTTTCTTGTAGAGCTCATGGTGACTTGAGATAATAAGGGAAGAAAGGCTATCTTTGTCGTAGTATTTGCTTGTCTTCTACAATTTAAAAAAAATCATTTCAATAATACCCGAAGTTGTCATAAGCAAACCAAACACAAAATATTTTGGGAGAATCCAACAATTTTCTACTCGAAAGAACAGTGTTTAATCAGTCGTGTGATTGCTGTTGACCACCGTTTGTGTGCTTTATTGAAAGTGAAACCATTGGAGGGTATTTTGGATTTTTAAATGACTCAGTGCCGGTTCATCTATCTTGTGTATGTTTAGGCCCGGATGGATAATTTTCTGGTCCACCTAATTTCGAGAAGATATTATTATTATTGACGACGTCTGTGGGTGTCTATGGTCTAATGGTTCGAGTGTCAGACTGCTGATCACGAGGTCGTGGGTTCGATTTCCACAGGACACAAATATGTGTGTGATGGTTGAAATAAGTGTTTGTGTTGGTCTGGGTGTTTCTTCAAAGAAAAATAGTACATAAGTATTATATCCATTTTCTAGTACCCATAATACAAACTCTGCTTAGTTTGGGACTAGATGGTGCTGTGTAAAAATGTCCCAACTATTTATTTATTTATTCGATATCTTTGGTTGCTCCCTGTGTCCCTGTAAGTATAAAAAGAGGGGTGCTTAAGACTACAATGTGACGTATTCATGTTCCAGCTACCTTAACTGAAAACACAATGTTTGTACAGTGAACGTGGTCTAAGTTGATGTCTATTGTAACTGTGCCCACTTGAAAAAGTTCTGTTTTTTTAGATTAGTGTGCTAGTCTAGATTATACTATATTTTATCCGTTTATAACGAACTTCCAAACTATCAAATACGTCGTTTGAGGCAACAAAAACACAGGCTCTATTGATCTCAACGAATAGACTTGATCGATGGCGACTAACGGCCAAAATTAATATCCTATCTATCCAAGATTTACCCTACTAGAGATAGAAATTTGACTTAAAATGTATGGAGCTTACGTCAAATTTCTATCTTTAGTAGGGCACACTTCCCACATATCTAGGGCTGTCTAAAACTTTACTAAGCCCTTGAATTTCCTCACAACATCCATGTTCAGATACACTAGGTACCTCCTATACCTGCTGAGTCCACTTGAACAGAATCGTGCGGTGTTCCCTCAGACGTTTTCCCTCACATCTTGTCTATAAATCTCACTTATTGTACATCTACGTGAGGGCAGCGAGGGCGAGGGCTACTTAAATTCTACCTTTTATTGCAGTCTTGAAGGCACTGGCTGGTGGGAACATTTCTGATAGGTTTGTTTTTAATTTAAAACTAATAACAGCAAATAGTTTTTACGTAATCCAGAATTACCTATTACATTGTTTTTTTTTTCGATGTTTAAAAGACAGCTCGATGAATCCGCGTATTAAATACTTCATGGAACTAGAATTTATTAAATATATTATTTATTAAATATATTATTTATTAAATTTATTAATTAAATATTAGTGGGTAGTCCCTCCTTGACCTATTTGTTTAGTAATAATTTGTTAAGTTGTTTGTGTCTTGTGATTACTTTTGTGTGTGTCACTAATTTGTTTTTATTGTGTGTTGTATTGTACCTATGGACAAACGTCTGAAATAAATATTAAATAAAAATAAATGATTTTTTGGATCCCATAGCTTGGCTAAATTTAAGTTTACCCCGTTGCGATAAATCTATATTTACTCACCCTTCTAATATCACCAATAACATAGATATGTACTTAGTTGGTAAAATTAGGTTATTGAGAAGAATTATCAAAATCATCCTAAATTAAATGTGCCCTGATTTCACCTGACCCATTTCTAATAATTACTTAGAAAACATATTTTAGATTATTATGAAACAAATAGGTTTTCCAAATATAAGCGCAAATAGATTGGATCGGCTTCCAAATTCATGCGTTACGCGCCAGTTCCATAGAAAAACGCGCTAAATTCCAACGGCCCACATAAATTTGTCAAGCATCAAACAAAAAGCACTGTCGAATTTCCAATGAAAAAAACAGTGGTTAGGACGACGTATAAAAAATAGTTAAAGAAGGCCTACTCCATGCAGTGATCGATTACAAAGTTATATAAGTTTGCAAAGATGTCTATAGATTAAACTAGGAAATAGGTGCCTTTGATTCGGTTTGATTTAAGAAAAAATTGTCACCGCCTTCCTAAACTGTTTCAGACAAGTTTTTACTTTTGTTTAAAATTTTATTTCTTTTTTATAAAAAATCAATCAGCTAATCAGCTGTTCCCTACATTTTTTCGATTCATGTGAACACAAATGTAGAGATCAGCAGATTTTTTTTCGCCATTTCTGGTTTGGTCTCATAGTAAAAGTTGTTCAAACTGATGAGTACAATGACCCCTTAAGAGCTCATTCAGTGCATAGCATAGGACAACTTTTACTATCGGACCAACACTGACATCACGAAATAAAAACATCTGATCCTTACATTTTGTCGAGCGACATCGATGATTTAGTAGGGAACAGCTGATATTTTTTCGCAATTTCAGAGTTGATCCCATAGTAAAAATTGTTCTCCTGAATACTGGGAGACTACTGGGATACTTGGGAGAGGCCTATGTCCAGCAGTGGACTGCGATGGGCTGAGTTGATGATGCCCTGAATGAGCTCTTCAAATATGACCACGCATGTCTGATACACATTGATGTCTGGGTGTTTCTTATGTATTATAAGTTTAGTATGTATTAACAAAACGAAGTATATAGTTATATCACTTATATTCATTGTCTAATAACCATAGTACAAGCTCTGCTTAATTTGGGACTAGATGTTGCTGTGTAAAAATGTCCCCATATATTTATTAATTTTGTTTTTATTATGCACTTGACAGCACTTAGGTATAGACTTTCGCAAGGCTCTTTCCTAGCACCCATGTGGTAGATAGCCTTATACTTCTATTACTTCTTTATAGTGGCACTAGGCCGTAAAATCGATACCACTGTTCCAATGCTGGGCAATTTGTTAGATTGCATTGTAATTCAGTCATTTATTCTTGTCTGGCCGTCAATGTAACTTCGCCATTTTTTATTTGTCAATCAGTGTAAAGTGGTCATTATAAATTATTAATGGTGACAAAGTGAGGCTTAATAAATAAATAATAAATAAATATTTTTGGGACTTTTTACACATCACCATCTAGTCCCAAACTAAGCAGAGCTTGTGCTATGGGTACTAGACAATGGATATAATCCTTATATACTTTTTTTTGTTGTAAATACATACTTATAATACTTAAGAAACAACCAGAACAACACAAACATATTCATCACACAAAAATATGTGTCCTGTGGGAATCGAACCCACAACCTCGTGATCAGCAGTCCGAAACTCGAACTACTAGACCACAGAGGCACAGAATATCTAATAGTACTAACAAAAGTCACAATCTTAAGGTTAATCTTTGTTAGGTGATCAAATTAGAGAACGTTTAATAACTGTGTTGTCAAGTTTTAAATATGAATTTTAGTTCAAGAGGAGTGTAATGGAAATGATATTTAAAAGTATAGATATGTCATACCCTAACAAAACCAACGAAAAATATGCTCCGTACGCCGCGGCAGCACAATACACATAAACTAATGCAAAGTAAGTAAGTTACATTAAGTTAGTTTCGCGTCATAGTTAGTACACTTTCTGGACCCACATTACGGCATCTTTGTATTTTTTTTGTCATACGTCACTATCGGTGGCTTGCTCATTTTGGTATTTTTTTGTCATACGTCACTATCGGTGGCTTGCTTGACGGATACTAGTAGCAAAACGTCCCAATTAAGACGTTTTCGAGTCGTCAGATTGCACGCGCAACATCATACCTATCTGTATTTTTTCAAATATCATCGAGTGTATTGGAAATGACCTTGACCACCTGGGCCTATTACCATTTACTTACTGGACATCATTCTAGACTACCCTACATACCACAAAAATATAAATAATTTAAATATTCCTGTGGATCACACGCTACTGATAATTCTCAATCTCAAAAGAACCAGGTAGATGGTCTTTTAACATAAAAATAAGATGTTTTGTTTCTATTAAAACAATACAGTATCTACAGTCTAAAAATCCACATTACATATAGACTGGTGTCTGATATCATCATTCATCATCATCATTTCAGCCGAAAGACGTCCACTGCTGGACTTAGGCCTCCCCCAAGCATCGCCACAACGACCGGTCCTGCGCCTAGGATAGTAGGTGTCTGATGTAAATGAATTAATATTTTAGGACATTTTACAAAGCACCATCTAGTCCCAAACTAAGCAGAGCTTGTACTATGGGTACTAACTGTAATAAGGCAATGGATGTATTACTTATATCCTTTTTTTTCTAAATACATAGGTACTTATAATGCATAAGAAACACCCAGACCAACACAAACACTTAAGTTCATCACATAAATATTTGTGTCCTGTGGGAATCGAACCCAGGATATCGTGATCAACAGTCACTCGAACCACTAGACCACAGACGTCAAATGTAGGTGAAACCTGTATGACAGTTTCCCAGAAAATCTCGAGATCTTAACATCAGGTGGGCCTTTAGATTGATTAAAAAAGCATGTAAAATCGCCTCAATATACAAAATATTCTTAAAACATGTGTATACAACTTGATTCTTAATTTATACTAAACCTCTTAAGGGGTCATTGTACTCATCATTCTGAACAACTTTTACTATGGGACCAACACAAAAATCCAAAAAAAAAACAACTGATCCCTACATTTCTGTTCACATAAATCAGCATAATATAGGGACAAGTTGCTTTTTTTTCGAGATTTCAAGTTTGGTCCTATAGTAAAAGCTGTTCATAATGATGAGTATAATGACCCTTTAAGAGGTTTAGTGGTATCAACTAAAAATAGATTTGTATAACAAGTATTAACAAGTCACTACACCATCCTGTCTGGTCATTCATAAACATGTGAAGCGGTTTGTTACGTCTTCCACTAAACACGACAGGATGTTGTTTTAGGACGAAGTAAAACATTTGTCATGCTATTTGAGAGAAAATGAAGCATACAGGAGGCGTCTAAAGTTGATTTGTAACAAATATTATTGGTGGAAGAACAAACTAATAAATTGATTCTTCTTCTTCTATCGTATTATTCGCTCATGCCGTCGAAAAAAGATTAGTCAGTCAGCAGGATGGTAGCGGGGCTGACGGCCCAGGGTGCGCCGAACGATCAATTAAATATCGTCACTCGTAGACGCTCTTTGATAAATCGATTTGAACTCAAACTCTTGTGGAAGTTACAACATGACATTCGTTACAATTTAGATATCATAATACTGCCACCGCTTAAAAGCAAAAGGGGCACATCTAGCTACACAACGGAGATGCGCCCTTTTTTCTTTGGATGACATATTGTGTAACGTGTTACATATAGGAAGTTAGTAATTACTACATCTCACCCCTAAACATCCAAAATCCTAACCTTTTACACAGGGACACCTTTTTGCCAAGCTGACTTGACCAAACTACACTACTATGGACAAAGATGTAGAACAGCGGTACTCTAAGTGTGTTCCGCGGAACCCTAGGGTTCCGCGATACCCCTGTAGGGGTTCCGCAAGAATTTAGAAAAAAAAAAACAAAACACCTCTCTCTGGTCACTGGTCGAACGTTTTGAATCCGCCCGCCGCGCGTATACTTGTGAGCGCGCAGTCCCTTTGATAAAAGCCGCCTCTGAATTAGACGCTATAGTTGTGAACAAGCGACTTTCGGCTCTATCTTCAAAAGCATAAAGTCGAGATTGTTTACAACGCATTTTTTTGTATTTATATTTTTATTTCCGCTTTTTGTTTATCAAAGGCGCCGACTCGAGTATTTTTGAGAATGTTCGAGTCTAGGACTAAGTATAAAAGCGCTATTATATAAAAAAAGTCGCGCCTCGTCAGTCAGTTGACGATTAGCGTTCGGAGCGATAAGTTCGTACCTACCTACTTACAAGCTGGCTAGCCTGCTGCCTTCTTGTAAGTTCTACTGCCCGCTGTATTCTGATTGTATCAGTTTTGTACATTTCTTCTTTGGACTAAACTTTGTCTCATAAACGCAGTAACGATTGTGCATTATTTTGACCCTACCATCCTGACGTGTAACATTATTAATAAAGAAGAATGGAACGTTGGCTTAAAGGTGTTAAACGTGTTGCAACGACATCTTCTAATGACGCTGAATGTTCAAAAGCAGTACGCGCGGAGAATACAGCAATTACCGATCCAGACGATGATGCCACGACGTCAAGCTCCACGGTTTCAAAGACGAAAAAAAGGAAGTATGATGAATCATATATCAGTTTCGGATTTGTTTTTTTTTTTTTTTTTTTTTTTTTTTATGATTTATAGATCTGCTCTTGACCACAATCTAGACAGCTTTGTCAGGATGTGGTCGACGATGGAGCGAGCAAACCTATTAGGTGCCGATTCACTCCAGCTTTAAAGGCGTTAGGGTTATAAGTGCCCGGAAATACAGATGCCGGCAGTGAATTCCACAACTTGGCTGTGCGCATTATGAAAGAGTTCTCAAAGCGCTTGGTCCTGATAGTAGGGATTTCCACCAAATGTGGATGATATCCTGCAGTGCGGCGTGTAGTCCGATGAAAGAAAGGAGATGGCGGAATAAGCTCATGGAGCTCTGTTGATTCCAACGGCTCACCTCTCTGCATGTTATGTAGTAAACTGCTTCCTAATAGTTCCATGGCACCTGCCAAATTACGCAGACATTTAGAAACTGTACACCCCGAGTCTAAAGACAAGAATAAAGAATTTTTTGTTCGTAAAAAAGAACAGTTATTGGAAAGTCAAAAAAATATGATGCATGTAACACAAACTATCAATGAAAAGGCCACGGAGGCATCATATTTAGTTAGCTATCGCATTGCACAAGCAGGTGAAGCGCACACTATCGCTGAGAATTTAATAAAGCCATGTGTGTTAGACATAACAAAATGTATGCTCGATGAAAAATCTGCAAAGCATCTTTCTACTGTACCGCTATCAAACGATACTGTTTCACGGCGAATCCATGATCTGGCAAGCTACGTCAAACAAGAACTAGTTGCACGTCTACAAAAAACACGATTCGCCTTGCAAATGGATGAGTCAACTGATGTCACTGGTCTGGCTATCTTGCTGGTTATCGTGAGATATCCATATGAACGTTCTTTTGAAGAAGACATGCTTATGTGTTCACCGCTGCCCACAAACACAACCGGTGAAGAAATTTTTAATAAAATAAACATATTTTTTAAAGAAAATAATCTTAGTTGGAACGATTGCATTGACATTTGTACAGATGGGGCCAAGGCGATGACAGGTAAAACAGCAGGAGCAGTATCACGAATAAAAAGTAAAGCGCCTAATTGTAGTTCCAGCCATTGTATTCTGCATAGACAAGCACTTGCGATGAAGCAAATGCCGTCAAATCTAAAATTAGTTATGGATGAAGCGGTAAAAATAATTAATTTTATCAAATCACGACCACTACAATCCCGATTGTTCTCATTATTGTGTGAAGATTATGGCAGCAAACATAAAACACTGCTGCTCCATACAGAAGTGCGATGGCTGTCTCGGGGTAAAAACTTTAACAAGGCTATTTGAACTTAGAGCCGAGTTACAAATGTTTCTTTCAGCAGATACAGTTTCTTTTAATTTGAAAGACCGTTTGTATGATAAAACTTGGTTGTTCCGATTGTCTTTTATGGCGGATATCTTTCAAAAACTGAACGAATTGAATTTATCATTGCAAGGTAAACAGACAACAGTGTTCCAGGCCTATAACAAAATAACTGCCTTCAAAAGAAAATTAGATTTTTGGATTATTTGCGTTGGTAAGAGAGAAATAGAAAGCTTTACGTCACTCAGTGAGTTTGTTAGCGATAACGACTCGGAAATGTTTCAAGATGATGTGTTTGAAGAATTGGTCCAATATCTCACTTCGATGCGCGCATCTTTTGTAAAGTATTTTCCCGAAGAACATAATACAAAAATGAAGCTGAATTCATGGATTCATAATCCTTTTTTACCCAACTTGCAAAAGCCCGAAAGTATGTCAAACGAGATATATGAATCTCTTTTAGAAATGTCATCAGACACAAGTATGGAGTCACTGTTCAAAACGACGCCTCTCAACGATTTTTGGTGCAGAATCCGTGATGAATATCCAATGCTTGGCAGAATGGCTCTGAATATTCTTCTCCCGTTCCCAACAACATATTTGTGCGAAACAGGATTCTCAACCTATGCAGCCACGAAAACAAAATATCGCAATAGACTGGACGCCGAACCTGATATGAGACTTCAAATGTCTTCTATCAAACCTGATATCAACCAATTGATGAAAAATAAAAAACAGTTTCATACCTCCCATTAGTTAAGATTTTTTCATTTTTAATATCTTCTATTATTGTACTTGGCATGTGGTTAAAGTAAGTAATAATTAGTAACTGTTACATTGTACTTTTATTATGCTTATATAATAAAGAATACACTTTTAAAAACTATTGTTTTATTGTAGGGTTCCGTCAAGTATTTTGCTTGTCAAAAGGGTTCCGTGACCAAAAAAGTTTGAGAACCGCTGATGTAGAAAATACTTGACCCCAACAATTTTTAATAACCTTCCAGTCAGTTTAGAAAACAGCTGTACAACAAAGACATCGTTTAAAAATAAATATATCAATTTCTTATGTTCAGTTAAGCGACCCTGGGGAGGACAGCAGTACGTGGTGGTCGCGTGCTACTGTGGGGGAAAAATATTGTTTTTCCCGGGATGTGCCAAAGGCATAGCACTAGAGGGGCACCGGTGCGGTCCAATGGAGTTCCCGGAGCTCCTCTATTTTGTGCAGAGGATGGCCACCGTGTGGTTTTAGTCGGTAAGAGTCCGACATACCCCTCCGCCATCCCCAGACGGAGGGTATCCATGAGGATTTCCACCCGAAAACAAAAAAAAAGGTACAGAAATGTCACCCTTCGTGTGTAATGTTTTCTTACACCTTATTGTACCATGTTTGATGCAAATAAATACTATTCTATTCTATTCTATGGTAAAATGCAGTTAAATAATGTTTAGTTAATGTATTTTTTTTGTTATTTTATAAGTGAAAAAGTATTAGAATATTTAAATACAGTAAGAAATAAGGGAGCTACATCTGCCTGCATAAACTGCTTTACAGTTTGGCAGAAGTAATATTGTTTGTAAAATTGTTATTTCTGAGAATAAACACTTTTTATTACTTACTTTCTTCATATGATTTCAAATAAAGATAATGCAATAGTAATCAATAATTAAAATCATCCACAGTTTCTTCAATATCCAATTCAGGCATTATTCAACGAATGTTCCTTAAAACGTTTCATTTCTGTATCGTCATTCATAAAAACCAAAGCCCTGCCCATACCCCCTTAAGGCTGTGCCCTCGTTGGGCATGCGATGCGACAGAGAAAAAAACTCAATGCTACGTAGCTAAGAAGCGTTGCGCCAATATGCCTGTATTAAAAGAAATAGAGTGTAGGTATAAAAAGTGTTGTTTATCATACCCTGGGCTTCGGATTCTCATCATCATCATCATCAGCCCATTACTGTCCCATTGCTGGGCATGGGTCTCTTCTCAGAATGAGAAGACTAAGGCTTTATTTCACCACGCTGGCCAAGTGCCGGTTGTTGGACTATACATACCCTCCAGAACTGTATGCTGCTCCATTCCAGGATTCATGCATTCTTCTGTATCCAGCTCAGATTTAGGTGTACAGGTTTCTTCACGATGTTTTCCTTCACCGTTAAAGCAAGTGATAATCAATTTTTGTCCCGGCAATGAATTCGAAAAGTCAGTCCGAGTTCGAACTCAGCCTCCTGCATGGAAGCATCCAACCACTACCCTGATGCAATAAATGATCATGATTACACGCTAGGCTATCACTACTAGATAATTATAACAATGTAGCTGGGCTTTTAACCCTGACCAAATATGGCAATTTTCTAATATTTCTCGTACTGTACAGAACTAGTACGTAAAGCTAACGCCAGCGCTTTGCTTCGCATCGTGCTACTCATGTAGGACAAGGGCTTAACACAACAGGATGTTGTTTTAGGCTCAAACTAAACTCATGTAAAAAAAATTGTTTCGCATTCTCACGACTTGAGAAATGAGATGTGTTAAACTGTTTCTCGGTAAACGTGAAGTTTTTATTAGAATAGGGGTAAAATATGACATGGCGGGGACCTTTGTAAAAGAATATTGCAATTTTAGACTTGACAGAAGTCAAGTGGTTTTGGAGAGAATATTACAGTTCTAGATCTGACACAGTGTAAAGTCACAGAATATCTAATAGTACTATGGTAAAGTCGTGTGAAAGAGATAGAAGCTTAAAAATTGAGGATGTAGGTACTGGACACATGATTTTATTATACCTACTAGCTTTTACCCGCAGCTTCGCTCCTGTGATTATGTATCTTGATTATTATCTAGTCAAATGAAATCAAATCAAATGTTTTTATTTCAAGAAAACCTAATAACAGGCACTTTTGAAAGGTCAGGCTCTAGTTGCACGGTTCCAAATTGTGAGTCCTATGGAGAAAAACCGGCAAGAAACTCCATGAATATACTCTTTTTAAAATAGGTTATTGTTAATTAGGTACATCAAATTATTCAAATAATGTAAGTATAATGTTAATGTCGGAAATAAACAGGGTTTAAAAGTGAGAATATTGCCTTTAGAAATAAACATAAAAAGAGTTGCCATAGTATGTAGGAGCTGAGCTGTCCCGACAGACGGCACCGGTTCACGACATGACGCGAGCATCAGATCGCTTAACCCAACCATATTGAAGGGAACTTAACGACCCGACACTAACGCCACCATCAGCATGACATAATATCTTTATTATTATTGTGATTTATTTTAGCATTATTTCAGAGCGCTACTGTATAAATTGCTGTAAGTCTATTTGGCGCAAATAAAACATTTTTTTTAGCCTATATCTCTGGGGCCCATTAACTATCTCTATGCAAAAAATCACTTCGTCCCGGTTCTACGTGAAAGAAGGACACCCCAATAAACACACTTTCGCATATCAGTAGAAGTACTATTTTCTATTTTGTAGTAGGTAGGATAGAATAGGATAAGATTAGTAGGATTCTGTTGCATCTGATTTCTGGTTTATGTCAAAGGCATGGGCTTAAGTGTCGTTTTGTATACTGAACCGCAGTTCACACAATGTTTTTTTTTTTTCACCAATGAACTTATAAGACGATTTGGGATACGACTGTACGAGGCAGTGTGAAAAACACTGAGGTATTAATCTAATTTACAAGTAAAGCGGCATAACAATTGTTAGAACTACATTGTTATAATTATGTTTGTAATTAACAATTAATCATGATAACAATACCTACAGCAATAATTAACAATGTTACTCATATTGTAATTAAAGGAGCGATAACTCACAAGCAAACTTATTAGAGTAGAAACCTAGAAACGTAATACATAACTTCATGGAAAGATTAATTCTAAGTAGGTACAATCACAACTTTTCCCGCGGTTTCGCCCGCGTACTGAAATAAAATAAAGCCTAATCTATGTTACTTCTGGAGAAAGTAGCTTTCTAATGGTAAATGAATTATTAAAATCGGTTCAGTAATTTCAGAGTTTATCGATTACAAGCAAACAAACAAATCTTTCCTCCATATAATCTTAGAGTTTACATACCTTAGTTTTAGCTGTGGTTTTAGCTAAAAACTAATTATTTTGACACCCTTCTTCGAGATAAATCTAAATTGCTGTACTGGTCAAATACACGCGAGCAGCGGCCGGCAATATTAGTATGAAAAACTATATCTGTACTGTTTAGCGGCCAAATAAATTACTATGAAAACTCATATCTGTCTTGTAATTTAAAAATGGAACCAACTTTTTACTCCAAAAATTAGCAACCAAGGACCTATCAAACATTTTATTTAAATTTCGAACTGGCTTGCAAATATAGCTATTTAAAATAAAAAAGAAACAAATGAACATATTGACGCGAGAAAAATTGTTGTTGATCGTCATTGATTCTAGAATTTACATTGGTACTACCTACTTTATTTGAATTTCCGCGCATTATTTGAGAAAAGTACTATACAAGCCTTGGCCGTAACTAGGCATTGATAGACTCACGTATGTCTGCCTCGGCTACGCCTTTTCACGTTCGTCCATCAATGCTCCTGTTGCCGGCCGCGGCAGTAATGTACTACATAGCTTTTCTATTTTCACAAGTACCTAAACAGCACACAGCAAATACTCTCGAAGATTTATTGATGCAAAATACGCCTTGACAGTGACAAGTCTGACATATTTTCCTTTCACTCTGTCACCCAGAAAATAGATGAAAAGAAAGAAAAGAAACGGAAAAAACAAACAATAATAAATGCCCGGTTCTGAGACATTTTCATTTCTTGATGTCTTACCAAAACATGTTTACTTGGCTTCGCAATTTTCTTGGAGCAACATGTCAACCTGTCAGTTAGAACTGTCAAGAATTAGCGTGTGTGAAATTTAATATGTCTATCTTGTGTTATCTAGGTACCCGTATACAATAAAATTATGTAAATTGAGTGACGTCTTCCTCGTTGCATTATACAGGAGTTAATTAATCGTTGACATAGTAAAGCGTCATCGTTCACCAGCAGCGTTCTCTAAGTATTTAACCAACCAACTACGATCGCCAACCCGCCTGCCAAGCGTGTCGATTATGGCATATCCATTTTCATCATCAACTCAGCCTATCGCAGTCCACTGCTGGACATAGGTCTATCCCAAGTTGCGCCACAACACTCGGTCCTCTGGCATCCACATCCAGTTCCCCCGAGCCACGTTCTTCAGGTCGTCGGTCCACCTGGCGGGGGGTTTATTACAGCCAGAGTTTTCTGGTTTTCAACTGAACCTTGTTTGAAGTGTCACGGACGAAAATCAGTTTTACAGTGAGTAAACTAACATAGCCCGAAGAATTGCCAAACTTAAGTGGCAGTGGGCGGGGCACATTGCTCGCAGAACGGATGGCCGATGGGGCAGTAAAGTTCTGGAGTGGCGACCGCGTACTGGAAGGCGCAGCGTGGGTAGGCCCCCCACAAGGTGGACCGACGACCTGGTGAAGGTCGCGGGAATCCGCTGGATGCGGAAGGCACAGGACCGGTCGTTGTGGCGATGCTTGGGGGAGGCCTATGTCCAGCAGTGGACGTCTTTCGGCTGAAATGATGATGATGATGATGATGAAACTAACATAGATAAAAATAATAAAAAAAGTGTGTTGCAATAATAATATACCAGGCCCCTCAGAAAGTATTGCGAAAAAAAGTTTTTATATATGGGAGACTGGCCAGTTATAATGTTTTTCGAAACAATGATTATTTATAAGTAAAAATAAGTAAGTTCCAATTTCAAAATTTCCCTCCACATTTTTTGCGAGTTAATTCAAAGTATTGTGTCTCACTGAAATATGGATCTGCGCCGGGAACATTTTAGAGCTATGATTTTATACGATTTCAAGTGTCGCCTGAAACCGGATGAATCGTACGATAGACTTCAAATGGCATTCATGGATGAAGGCCCTTCCAAGGCAACCGTGTATCGTTGGTATAACGAATTCAAGCGCGGTCGACCAACTTTGGGGGATGACGAAAGAAGCGGTCGCCCTTTGACGGCTGTTACCGAAGAAAACGTGCTAGCAGTGAAAAATTTAATCCAAGACAATAGGCGAATTACATATCAGGAGATTCAACACATATTGAAGATTGGATCGGGAAGCGTTCACGAGATTCTACACAGCCATCTTCGCGTGAGGAGGATAGTATCACGCTGGGTGCCGCACAACCTTACCGATGCTCAGAAGCAGGCCCGGGTGGAATGGTGCCGTGATATGCTTAACAAATTTGAAGCAGGCTCGTCTCGGCGTGTTTACGACATCGTTACAGGTGATGAGTCCTGGATTTATCAATACGACCCAGAAACCAAGCGCCAGTCGACTGTTTGGGTGTTTCAAAATGAGCCAACGCCTACCAAAGTGAAGCGATCTAGAAGCGGGGGTAAGATTTTGATCGCTAGCTTTTTTAATTTGACTGGCCACTTGGTATCAATTCCCTTACGGGATCAAAGAAGCATTAATGCCGAATGGTATACTACCAAATGTTTGCCAGAAGTTTTCTCTGTTATAAGCAACAAGCGACCAAACACAGGGCTCCGCGGGCTACTGCTCCACCACGACAATGCACCTGCGCACACCGCACTCAAAACGAGGGACTTCCTGGACAGCACGCCAGTCAAACTCCTGGGTCACCCTCCTTACAGCCCTGATCTAGCACCGTGTGACTTCTTTTTATTCCCAAAAATAAAAAATCAGCTCAAAGGGATACAATTTTCGTCGCCGGAAGATGCGCTGGCTGCGTTCGAGCAGGCTGTAAACGAGGTGTCTGCGGCGGACTGGAAAAAGTGTTTTGAAAACTGGTTTAGGCGCATGAATCTTTGTATAGAGGCTGGTGGAAAGTACTTTGAAAAGATTTGATAAAAATATATGTACTTATAGAACAATTTTTTTTAGTTTCGCAAAACTTTCTGAGTGTCCCACGTACAATAAATATAGTTAACTAAAGGATTCCGTGGATTTCACAGCTTTAATTATAATATGTTTATGCAATGATCTGTTAACTATTTTACACTGTGACAACAAGGCAATTTCTGACAAGCATCTCTTAGGCATCTGACACGAAGACACGATCCTTGTGTAACTGTAATTGTATCTGTCAGTACTTAACATGTTCATCTGGGTTCGAATTAAATGGAGCACTAGTAATAATTGTTCTTGCTGGAATATTCTCGTACCAAGTTAATTAATTTATCAGTTGAAGCCTTCACTTCATACTTGCCAGCTATGTGAGTTAATTCTCCTTCTGTTTTAAATGCACCAAATTCGTTTTTTCTTTTGTCGAGTCGATGGCAAATTTTGGCTGATTTTGTTGGCCCCGTGTTCCGCAACGCGCACTGCATTTTAATTGGTGGTTATTATAGCTCCTCACGCGTGCAAATACAAATACAAAATACATAGTGCGAGTTTGAAATTTACGCATTCGCTATCGAATACGTCGACTTTCATTCATAAATCAGTATTTCCACCTGGTTTATGAAATTCGACGCAATCAGTCGCGAATGCGTGTTTCAGACTCGCACTACGCACTCGGATAGGTGAGCCCACAGAAGTAGATAGAATGGTTGTAATCACAATTTTACTTGCGATTCATGCGTGGTAACTTTCGAACAAACTACGCCTCCCTAATTGACGTCATTAATTTTTAAAAATTAACTTTAATCAAATGTACTTAACAGCTTTTGTTTCTGCAGTTAGAAACAGCACAGTAAGGCATTTTTGCGGGTTTTTTTTACAGTATTTATAGAATCAAGTCATAGTCAGGCGTACTGAGAAAGGCTTTGAAATGCACTGCACTATGGTGCAGAGTGTTGGCACGCACGCCCTGCCCACTTGCCCATTCTATCTATTTCTGTGGGTGAGCAATTGTTTGAGAGGTGAAGGCGCAAGGAGCTGAAGTGTCTAAACCATCCAATACCAAATTCGTTTAGGGGGCCTTACTCCCTGGCTGGTTCGAGTTCTGAACCAAATCGAGCTTATGTAAATTCTGAAGAGTTCTGAGAGCTCGATTTGGTCCAGAACTCGAACCAGCCAGGAGTAAAGCCCCTGATAGCATTATTGAGTGACAAACATTATTATTTTATATACCTTGCTTGCTTGGCTTGCGTTTGACCGCCACCTCACCTGGGCCCTAATTCTCGCGATATAGAGATAAATGTCTAATTCGAGATAATCTCTAATTTTAAATCTCTACGAAAAATGTCGCCGGTAATGTCAACTGCTATGAACTACTCTTTGTATTTAGAGCGCTAGGCGTAGACATATCTCTAACGTGACATTCTGAGAATACGAAAATTTATTTTCAATCGACATTCGCCATCTTGTTTCGACATTATGTCGAGTTCGAGATTATGTCTACGACGCGAGAATCACCCCCCTGGGGCTTTACTCCCGACTGGATCGAGTTCTGTATCAATCAAATTTGAATTCTAGTTAGTGTCAATTCGTACTGCATTTCTCTAGGAATTGACACTAGTTCGATTTGGTTTAGAGCTCCAACCAGTCGGGAGTAAGGCCCCCGATTTTAAGCGGCGGTGCGGTCGACGATGTACACGCTGGCTCAGCAAAAACCTATTTCTTATTTATCTGAATTAATAATAAATTCAATTCTATAGGACTTTTAATACAAACATGTTGAAAATGTGAATTCTTATTAAACCCAGTAGGCCATCAAGCACATGACTAATATGTCACGGATTTTGTCCGATTTTGTGTGATTCTCCATTGCATTAACGGCCAAAATTAATATCCAATCTTTCCCCGATTTACCCTACTAGAGATGGAAATTTGACATATTTTGTATGGAGCTTAAGTCAAATTGCTATCTCTAGTAGGATAAATCGTGGATAGATAAGATATTAATTTTGGCCATAAGTCGTGAGGCGAGCGTGACACTAGGGCGGATGGAGTCCCTAACGGGATTCTCCGTCACCAGTCCGGTTAAGCAGTTAGGGGTTAGGGTATCCATTTTGGGTACAAACTCTGCGAGAGTCCATTCGAAAAAAAAAAAAAAATTGTGACACGGGTAGGGCGCTAGTCTCAAAGGAATCCCGAATCTTTGTTGCAGGTTCTTCCAAAACACTATAACAATAATTTGACTCTAAATGAGTTCCTGAATGAAGACAAAATTAGTTTAATTTAATTAACACCTCTTAGCACAAACATGATTAAAAAGTTTATTCGTTACGTTTCTTTGACAATTATTACTAACGATGTGAAACTTCTGCAATGTTTTGTTTAATAACATTATCATTATCGTCATACCTAATTACCTACATAATGGCCTACGCCTAGCTTAGAATCAGAATGTATTTACTTGTAAAAATAGGTACACACGGCTACACATCAAGCTGTACATTTCCAGTATACGCTGACCTCGCATTGTATAGGCTTTCCGTACAATGCGAGTTCAGCTTATACTGTACAGAATGTATAAATGTACAGCTTGATGTGTAGCCGTGTGTACAAGACAGAATTTAGAGTTGTTTCTGTATTCTGAGGTACAAGAGTTAGTTAGTGGTTTGTTGGTGGACATGACATACATGATTATTACATGGGACTTATAACATAACTGGCGAAATGTGGGTGTATGTACTATTACACCTCTGCCTACCCCTTTGTGGAAATACAGGCGAGATGTTATGTTATGTTATGTTGTTGGTGGAGTTGGTTGGTTGGTTGGTGGTTTTGGTTTTATAGAAAGCTGAATCCGTGCTCCAGACCGAAACAAACCCGATTGTCTGAAACGGCTTTATAAGTCACCATTGTTGTACTGGTCATGTTGGGGGGATATGCCATAATCGCCACGCTTGGCAAGCGAGTTGGCGATCGCAGTTGGTTGGTTAATTACTTAGAGAACGCTGCTGCCCATCCTCTGGTGAATCCTTTAGTCGCCTTTTACGACACCCATGAGAATAGATAGGGACCGGAGCAGGACCGGTCGATGTGGCGATGCTTGGGGAAGGCCTATGTCTAGCTGCAGTGGATGTCTTTTGGCTGAAATGAGACGATGATGATGATGAAGTCATCGTTACCATTCACCCTAGAGTTTACTTGATGATTTTTTTTCATGTTTACTTATACTGAGATCCTGACAACTCAGTGGGTCTTTTTTTTCATCGTACTTTAAGGCCCAGAACGCCGCGGAATGAGAGTGAGCGCGATGCAAAATACGAGGCTCGCGGGAAGGAGTAGTGCGGCATGAAGTTGACGCCATTCCGAATGAAAGTGCATTTAAGCGAAAAAAAAAATATTACTCAGAAAATATGTGTATTTTCGATAAAATGGCTTATTAAAATTATTTCAAAATAATAAAACAATATTTAGGTAAAATATCATACCAAAATACCAATATATATGTTGGATATATTTAGGAAACTGTTTGAAAATAAACAGTTTTCGAGGTATGTGTGGATTTTTTTATGATCGAGCCAAATAAGTGCATTCATGTTTTGGACTTAATAATATTGTCACGCCTATCCTTGAGTACCACGTATTTTAATTTCAGTACCATAGAGCGAGTAGTTTTTGAGCGGGATTCGCATTAGTTTGTTGAATTTCGGGATTCGGCCCCTTAAATATTGTTTCATTATTTTTTCCAATAACTCATTTTACTCTCTGTTAACCTCTGAAAATAGATAAGAATTAAATGTTTCTACAAAAACTAACGTATTAATATCTCCTATTTTGATCTCATAATGAAACTGAATTTAAGAAACTGTAACTTGTAAATACGGTGCGCATTTCAATGAACGACTACCTACCTAGAAAAAGACGCCTCACTCTCGCCGACTGAGATTTATTTACACCAGGAACAGTGTGTTCCAAAAAGATCCCATTGATTTTAGAGTCTTCTCCGAATTCCCGCTAAGTTCCAAATTCTAGAGAGCCCCTTTAATATTAGGGTTCCGAAGTCCTACAAGGAACCCTTATAGTTTCGTCATGTCCGTCCGTCTATCCGTCTATCCGTCTGTCCGTCTGTCCGTCTGTCCGTCTGTCCGTCTGTCCGTCTGTCCGTCTGTCCTAATCCTTTACAGCTTAATAACTTCTACAGTTATAAACATAAGTAAATGAAATTTTGTTCAAAAATAGTCTGCATATAGATCTCAATTTTAAAAGAATAAAAAAATAGTTTTTACGTTCTTTAGGGGTGGCGCCCATACATGTGAAATGGGAAAAAAAAAATTTTTTTCGCTGCACCCCCTCGTGTGGGGTATCATTGAATAGGTCTACTAAAATGAAGGTAATGTTTTCTACATCACTTTTTTATCAGGTGTACCATCTGCGAAATATAGCCCGCCAAAGTGGCTTGCAATGTGTCCCCCCCTGCCATTTCTAAACTATGCAACGTAGAAACTTATAATCTTCCACATTGATAGACCTTTGTGAAAACTCTCTTTTAAAATTATTTCGAGTATAATGTGATTATAATTTTTTGAGTTATAGACAGAAAACTGAAAAATACTTAAAACGTCCTAGTTCAAAGGTCATTGACCTTAGAGAAAAATGATCATAGCAAATAATGCTCCTTTAGCTACTTTCTATTTGAAAAAATCACAAAAAGTAACTTTGTGTTATGTTGAACACACTTCTTCAATTTGGCTTCTTGAATTTATCGCTAGATGGCGCTACTAACAACACGCTCTGAGTCGCGAATGCTGCCGATTATTGCAAAAACTAAAATAGCCATGATTAATATTCGATTTGATTCGTTTGTACACCTACTTAAGGAACCCTATAATACTGAGCATGGCCCGACATGCTCTTGGCCGGTTTTTCACTTCCTTTGACACGAGTGAACAGTAAGCCAATTCATGTACTACCTGTCTGCTGTGAGAATGCCATTTTCCCTTCCCGCACTTCAAGCCAGGCCCGGCTAGTACCTACCTACCATCATTAATTAAACTATTTGGAATTGAAGAAGGAAAGTAAAACATTGAAAAAACGTAGGTTAAAGTACAACATAGATATACAACCTTTTTTTTTTTTTTTTTTTTCGCCGTGGGGAAATCCTCATGGACGCACTCCGCCCGAGGTAGGCGGAGCCAGTGTCGGACTCTTACCGACTAAAACCACCACGGTGTTCCTTTAACTACCTTAGCCGGGGGCGTGGGAACCCGTGAGTATTCACACAACCACCCCCGACAGGTTCTGGCCCGCCACAAGCAGGCGAGCTCCTTCTCCCCGTGCGGCCTAACGTCAGCCGCACCCTCTTAGGTGGCGCACACGGAACACTGCACGCCACCTCACCTCATGGGCCTTTACCAGCTGTGCCAACTACGCCGGCTGTGCCAGCTCCGCCAGCTGCTGGTCGGGCAGCAGACTACCCCGAGTCTGCTGCTCGCAGGCCCTACCTCCTGTAATTTTTTATAGAGGTTTTCTTCCTCGCGGTCCGGGCGGTGAAGCCAAGACCCTCGGTCCCAAGAGGCGCGAGAACACTACTCAGCGGGAACTCCTGGGGTTACGAGATCGACGGGGGCAGGGAAAGACAGTCCCTCCGCTGCCTGCCCAGTGGCAGGGTGAGTGCACACCGGGCCCGCCCCTGCTCCACCACTGTGCCCTCTGCTGATATGAGAGGGACACGTGGAGCAACTCCCCACTGGCCCACAACGGGCCCCTCCCTCGCCAGAATATTCGCCACAGGCAATAAAATCCCCCAAAGGTTAATCCCTAGACAGGATTTTATTTCCTGTGCCCAGGATGCACCGGCCAAACAACTGCCGATCCCTCCAGACGTGTCCAGAAGGACAAGCAGCCGTTAGGCACACGTGGAGGTTTTCTGGCCAGCACCCCTTTTCTGGCCAGCACCCCTTTCTGGCCAGCACCCCTTTTCTGGCCAGCACCCCTTTTCTGGCCAGCACCCCTTTTCTGGCCAGCACCCCTAGATATACAACCTTATTCTTAGTTTGTACATTATATTATCTGTGGTTTATACTAAACCTCTTAAAGGGTAATTGTAGACTACCTAACTCATAATTCTGAACAACTTTTACTACGTATGGGACTAACTCTGTAATCGAGAAAATGTAGGGATCAGCAGTTTTTTTTCGTGATTTCAGGGTTGGTGCAGCAGCAAAAGTTTTGTATAATGATGAGTACGACCATGAGTAATGAATTAATGACCCCTTAGGAGGTTTAGTTTAAACTAATAATAAGGTTTGTATTTCAGGATAAAAAATAAGAAAGTACCTACCCAAGTGCCGATTGAATTTGCTTATTTGGGTAAATAAAAATAAACAAATAGGTACTACTTATAGATTATTTGCAAACGAAATCTAATGATAATATTGTACGGTAGATTAAAATATTTTTTTAGAAATATTTGTAAAGACGCTTGTCATCTTAGTCTACCTGCGACCACGAAATGCTGCAAAGCTTTCGAAACGTCAGGAATACCAATTTAAATGATATACGCGATTTAATCCGGTTAAACTTTGTTTTATTATAATGTGTAGTGATCGCGAAAACCTTAGAAATTATTACGAATGATCCTTTTTCAATTAAAAACTATCATTCCTGCACAATCCTTTTATTCACTCGCTTATATGGCAAACTGAAGCAGACAAAATAATTAGGTACATTTTACATAAAATTGCTTTTAAAAAACTCGCAATACAACGTACGTGCTGATTGCCTTTGCAAACACTCCAACGTTTCCGAACTAAATCTACGCGCGTAGAGAGCTTAGCGCCAATTTATTTTACAACTCTTGCGGACAAAACTCGACTTTAATTCAAAAGTGATAAGGATTTTAAATTTGCACACTCAGATTGTCTGTCGCTTACCTGTTTTGTTCTCATTGGTGTATGCAGCGGTGATTAGCCTTTTTGCTCGTGCCTGTTCACGAATGCAGCCGCAACGGGTAACAGAAAACAGACTGATTTTGCGGCGAAAAAAGCGCGGGTAACTTTATCTGTGGGCTTTTTTTTCTTTTCTTTTTTCTTTTTGTTGAATGAATAACGAGGTTTCATTATCTGACCGAAGTGATTAACGAGAAATTCATTAGCATTGAATAGCATTGATATGTTAAATAGTTAGTATTTGAACTCGGACCAAAAGAATATCATTCATTTCCAAAGGAAAAAGCTAAATAGGACTCTACTCCTGGTCTCTGAGGCATGATATTGATGCGAGTGAACAAATTAAATGACCAAGGAGCAAAAAACGTTACATTGGATAGGTAAACTCAAAAGGTATTGGTAGAACTCTAATGTTATCTTAATAGTTACCTATATCCAATGATATTTAAAAGTACAGATATGTAACTTGCACTCGCAACTGAAGACTCGAAAACGTCCCAATTTTCCGTTTTTTCTATTAATCCGTGTCAAGTAAGCCGCCGAGCGTGACCAGTGACAAAAAAAAACTAAAATGCCGTCGTATGTGTACAGAAAGTGTTCTAATTATGACACGAAAGTAGCTTAAAGTAACCAACTTACATACATTGTACTAGTTTATGTGTATTGTGCTGCGCTGCGTACGGATTTTTTTTTTCGTTTGTTACGTTAGGGTATGGCAGATCTATACTTTTAAATATCATTGCCTATATCTCTTCACGCAAATAAAGGTTCCAGAAAGAATAAGGTTTATAATCACAGACGAATCTAAGCGTAAACTCGTGCTTCCTTCCAACTGTCAAACAGCCTGCGTTTTTCTTCGCATTAGTCTCTGAATGTGAGCGTAAGATGGCACACTTCGAGAGAAAAAGGCTTCTTCTTCCGAAATCTACGAGAATGGCTCACGCTGTGGTGAAAATATTAAACAATTAAGCAAGTTCAAAGAAAAAAAGAAAGATAGAATATTTCATACGCATAACCACGACATAACACATTTGATATGATTAATATGAATATAATGTTATTTTGCGTATCGAACCATGATATATTATATGGCGTAGGAGTAGTAAATCACTGCTGTGGCATCGCGGCCATAAATAACAGAACAACGCACAGATCAAAAATAAAACAAGCTAGATTGAGTATCGGGCTTTATTACTCTAGTTTACTATTTTAGTCTATGGAAGCGTAGGTGGTATTGCTTGGTTTTATTTTGAAAAAGAATGAACTCGTTGAATAGCATGGCTGGATTACGTGGTGCGGGGGTATGGGCAGTCAGAACCGCTACCAAACTTGCCGACTGCCTACTTTTTCACCAAGGCATGGTGTATTATAATGAATGAAGAAGAAGTATAGTTTAACCTTTGGACCAACAAAATTTGTTATAAAACACCCCTAATCAGAAAATAACACTTATAACTGGAATAAAATTGGAATAGCAGGTACTATTCCAATTTTATTCCAGTTATAAGTATATTTTTCTTCAGTTTAACGATATAGCACCATAGCACTAAAATAATAGTACCGTAAATTTTTTTTTGTAAAAAATTGATGTGTCAAGGTCAAAAATAAAAAAGGCCAAGTGCGAGTCGGACTCGAACAGTAAGGATTCCGTACCACCCATCGACCTGATAACCCATAGAAACTGATTTAATTAACAAGAGTTTATCAAAAGAAACCAACGCACAGGCGCGAAATATGAATTTTTGCATCTCTTTCTTAGCCAGGTACCACCACATATGTCAATATTTGTCTTATTTTTAGTATTTGTTGCTAAATAACGTAATATGCACTATAATCTGACTAAGTTTGACGCTGGTATGTATTACCGTTTTGAAGATAGAGCAGGAACAAAAACGTTGAAAAAAATGAATGTTTTTTGAGGTTTCTTGTATGGGGACCCCTTGTAGTTTAAGACTTTATTTTGTTTTTGGTATTTGTCGTGATACCCTTCATAGCAACACATATTCTGTGAAAATGTCAACTGGTTATCTATTACCGTTACAAAGATACAGCCCTGTGACAGACAGACGGACGGACGGACGGACGGACGGACAGCGTAGCGAGAGTAATAGGGTCCCGTTCAGCACCCTTCGGGTACGGTAATTTTAAAAGAGAGTTTTTATAAAGGTCTATCAATGTGGAAGATTATAAGTTTCTACGTTGCATATTTTAGAAATGGCAGGGGGGGACACATTGCAAGCCACTTTGGCGGGCTATATTTCGCAGATGGTACACCTGATAAAAAACTTATGTATGAAACATTACCTTCATTTTAGTAGACCTATTCAATGATACCCCACACGAGGGGGTGCAGCGAAAAAATAATTTTCATCCCCATTTCACATGTATGGGCGCCACCCCTAAAATACGTAATCACGACTTTTTTATTCTTTTAAAATTGAGATCTATATCTAGACTATTTTTTAACAAAATTTCATTTACTTTTGTTTATAACTGTAGAAGTTATTAAGCTGTTAAGGATTAGGACAGACGGACAGACGGATAGACGGACAGACGGACAGACGGACAGACGGACAGACGGACAGACGGACAGACGGACAGTCGGACAGACGGACAGTCGGACAGACGGACAGACGGACGGACATGACGAAACTATAAGAGTTCCTTGTAGGACTACAGAACCCTAAAAATTACAAAGCCTAGTTTTATTTTTATTGTCCTCTACAGTAACCGAATCAGGCCATCAGCCCTAAAGAATACTAAGATAAATAAACATCAAGGATTTTCAATCCTCGACTCAATTCAATTCCACATCAAAAATTCATCCGCTCTTCAAAACCTCAGATAAATATATATTTTATCAATTCAGAAATGTATTCATAAAAAACCCGCGGAATACATAACCTCCTCCTTTTTTTGAAGTCGGTTAAAAATCACTACCTACGCGTTCCGTTTACCAGCGTTTATTACTTCCATTTCAGAGCGGTTCATTTTAGTTTCAATCGCTCCCACGCTATCCATTCAGTCAAGTGCATTCATTACATCTTGCATTTAGCTATGCACTAATTTACATTGAACTGTTCATTCATAATAACGAGTACTAGTTGACAGGTCTTTGTATACTGGAGTTTTTGGACCGCCAGCGTAGCTCGCCTCCCATCTGACGTTCTACCGGCTTTTTTGCTTTAAAAAAAGCTTTCACTTCGTCGAAGGTCTCTAGTATATATAGTAATCTATGGTCGAAGGAGTTTGAATATGAATGGATCGGTATTCGGTTTTGATAATTTTGTGGAATGTTCTGAATTTAAATTTGATTTTTGATGTACCTAAATGGGCGGGTAAAAATCTTTTTTTTTTGTCCGCGGACAACATGATCGTTAATTAGCCTTGATTACTATAGTATTATATTATCTGTGCCTTGATTTATCCACTCTGAACTAAACGATATCGCTAAAACTCATGCTAGGGGTATTATGGTGGTTATGTTCCGTGTGGTGCCGGACGTAAAAGAATAGCACCACCCTATCTCTTCTTATGGGTGTCGTAAAAGGCGACTAAGGGATTCACCAAACGATGGGCAGCAGCGTTCTCTGAGTATTTATCCAACCAACTGCGATCGCCAACCCGCCTGCCAAGCGTGGCGATTATGGCATATCCGTTGCTGGGGAGGGCAGTGTCCAGCAGTGGACTTCTTACGGCTGAAATGATAATGATGATGGAATTAAAACACGTACACTTTACCCAACTACCTATTAAAACGTGTTTTTAACTGACTTCAAAAAAAGGAGGAGGTTATGTATTCCGCGGGTTTTTTTTTTTTCATGTATGTACACCGATTACTCCGAGATTTGTGGGCCGATTTACGTGGTTGTTTTTTTATTTGGTAGAGAAAGTCCGCGCGGTGGTCCCATATAAATTTAATTGACTTAGGTTGAGTAGTTTTTTAACCAGCTTCATTAAATCAGTTTATTTTAGCTTCGCCTATATAGATGATCTGCTCATTGGTTCATTTTTCTGAGAATTCTTGGCCGATATGCGTGTTTTTTTTTCACGATAGTGATTGGACGTTTGGAAGAACTGAGTGAGACCTTTGCCCAGCAGTGGGATAGCAAAGGTTAATAAAAAAAATATTCTCAAATTGGTTATATAAACATTTATGAATCAACCCTCGCAATTTTCAACTAAAAAGTATGAAATAAAAACTTTTTAACAAAAAAAAAACCGACTTCAAAAACCTTAACTAAAAAGTAAAAACCGGCCAAGAGCATGTCGGGCCATGCTCAGTATTATAGGGTTCCTTAAGTAGGACTAATTACATATTACAAACGGATCAAATTGAATATTAATAATTGCTATTTTAGTTTTCTTAAATTTAGCGCTAGGTGGCGCTGTTACGGTGTTTCGTGATTTTTTTAAATAGAAAATAACTAAAGGAGCATTATTTGCTAAGATCATTTTTATCTAAGGTCAATGACCTATGAACTAGGACGTCTTAAGTATTTTTCAGTTTTCTCACTATAACTCGAAAAATTATAATCACATTATACTCGAAATAATTTTAAAAGAGAGTTTTTATAAAAGTCTATCAACGTGGAAGATTACAAGTTTCTACGTTGCATAGTTTGGAAATGGCAGGGGGGGGGACACATTGTAAGCCACTTTGGTGGGCTATATTTCGCAGATGGTATACCTGATAAAAAAGTGATGTATGAAACATTACCTTCATTTTAGTAGACCTATTCAATGATACCCCACACGAGGGGGTGCAGCGAAAAAAAAAATTGCATCCCCATTTCACATGTATGGGCGCCACCCCTAAAATCCGTTATCAAGATTTTTTTATTCTTTTAAAATTGAGATCTATATCTAAACCATTTTTTAACAAAATTTCATTTACTTATGTTTATAACTGTAGAAGTTATTAAGTTATAAAGGATTAGGACAGACGGACAGACGGACAGACGGACAGACGGATAGACGGACAGACGGACAGACGGACAGACGGACAGACGGACAGACGGACGGACATGACGAAACTATAAGGGTTCCTTGTATGACTACGGAACCCTAAAAAATAATCATTGTATGTATTTTAAAATCTTAACATAAACCAAAATTTTGAAGGCGGCACGTGATTTTCATGTACGTTCACATAAACCTGTTTTTACTATAGATATTGCGCTCGACTGTACATTACATGACGCAAAGGGTCAATCACGCGCCGCCTTCAAAATTTTGGTTAATGTTAAGATTTTAAAATACATACAATGATTATTTTTTACTTTTTAGTTAAGGTTTTTGAAGTCGGTTTTTTTTTTGTTAAAATTTTTTTTTCAATATTCTTTCGCTGCGTTTTTACTTTCAGGAAAAGTAAATTATAGGCGATTAAGGTTATTTGAAACAGCAATAATATCACATGAAATAAGTACCACAAATATATTCAGGCATTCATTGTCTTCAAAACATTATGTAGAATGTAGATGTCTGCCAGAGTCTGCCTAACGTAGTAAATTGTACAAACTTTTGCGCACTTTGGGACCGCTTCGCACGCTCACAAACTTCGGAATATTCATGCTTGGCAATGTACAAATTAACGTGGCAACATTTATTATTATGTAAATAAATATTCAGACACGATTCCGACGAAATTTACGATGTCGAGTGAATAATTAGATGACAGAATGAAATGAATGGTTAAAATGATTAGGTACTAGGCTGAAAGAGTAGCTTTCCTTGGTGTGATAACGTTTGGCGCCAAAACTATACTTACCTAATGGGGTTTTTTTTTTTAAATAGAGCTTTAATCTTACTAAGCAATTATGTGAATTACTAAAATTGCGTTTTGTTCATGCCTTAAATTAAAATATATTTCGTGAAATTTTTAAAAGCCACACAATATAGATTCAAAAACACAGATCTAAATATTCTGTTGAACAAAAAGTAAAATTTCAGTTAACAACTTCACTAGGCGCTCCAGACGCTCAGAAAAAGAAGTTTTAACGTTTTACCTAATTGTCAGATTTTTAAGCCAGACAATAAATTAGCACTCAAATAAATGAAAAACGGGTCATGATTTTTTGCGTCTGCAACTAGAATTTTAATAAAAAAGAACTACCACTACCTGCTCTAATGTGACGAACATCCGTGAGAAAGTAAAGATATGGTTACAAAAAATGAAAAAAAAAAGATGTCTGTTAACGGATTTATGACCCTATCTTAACACTAGTGGTTTGCCCCGAACGGAAACCTCGCATTACGCTTTGACGAATTAGATCGACACATTTCACTCAAATAAAAAAGAATATAGGTACCAAAACGATTATACAAAACAAATAAAGCAATATAAAAAAATATTTATCACACCTTTTTTGCCTCACGAAGGACCAAAATGTGAGCAGCAATAACAGAAACATGTTCAAAAATATCAAGAACATCACAAAAAGGTACTTTCCCGTACCGGGAATCGAACCCGAGCCTCCTGGGTGAAAGCCAGGTATCCTAGCCACTAGACCATACGGGATGACGGTAACAGTGTTGAAATAGCAGTTTAAATAACAATCACTGAGTCACATTTTTTATCTCACCAAATACTCATGCAAAACAAAAAGATTATTATTTTATCAAGTACCTAATGATAAATTCTCAATTTGATAATAACAACACTTCACCGACTTGCTTGTTTTAGCAAGTAGTGTTTGTTCACTTGTTCACCCCTTTTTGGTTGAAGTTTTTCTAATGATATTTTCCAGAATGAAAATATTTGATCAATAGTTATATTAAACTGCTGTTTACTTAAACTTACACAGGGTTAAATCATTGAATAAAGTCGTCGTGGAATAATTTTCAACCCATATGGGTTGAATGGCACTATAAATTGACCAAATAAAAACCGATCATTTTACCAATGAGGAACTATTTACCGTATTTACCCAATAGCGATATGGTCCGTGACATAATTTGAATAATAAATCATATCACGGCCAATATTTGAAAACCTTGAACGGACATTGAGCCCATTATTGTATTAACTAAGAAGTCTATCATCTATAAATTATAAGAAAACAAGACAACAATGGAATTTATAAATCAGATTATTTAAAAGCCAATCTAATGAAAAATAAATTGGAATTTAGAAAAAGCGTATGCACCCGATCTTCATTATCCTTCTAAAGCATTTGAAATTAGAATTCCAATTTTAAATTCAAAAGACAAACATTTTTAATGCGGCACATTGCAGATATTTTATCGACCAGTCTTCTAGTTAAGTTGTCAATATTACAATTGTGTTTGAATTAATTTTCCAATTCAATTTATAAACGATAGATAAGTATTAATAGAAACAAACTTCTAACTAGACATTACAAAATAAAATTGTTTATTAGTCTAGATGAGGTCATTGAACTCCAATAGTTAAACTGACAGTGACTACAAATTTATCAGAATTGAACTTTATCGTTTACGTGACTAAAAACTTGTTTTCTGAAAGCGTCTGGTTTGAAGTCTGAATTAGACCGTTTCGAAGTCTAACAAGACTGTCGGCAATAAATTGAAGTTTCTCCAGCGTTGGAGTGAAGAACAGAAAGTACACGAGTGTATTCGTGTAACGGGCGATATCTTGAGTCTGCCTGTTACACGAGGTCATCGCTTTTAACAAGGATATAGGAATTGGAGAAACATTTGTGGATTTGTGTAATTTCTGCTTGAATGAAGAATAGATAGATATTTATAACGTTTTAGCGTTTTAGAAAAAAATACATCAACATATGTGAAACTAATAAAAACTTAAGAAATGACATTCACTCTGCTCTGGTTAAAATTCTGATAGTTTAGTAGGTAAGTTTAGTTATGATGTATGACAATGTTAGTACTATATTTGTATAAATGATAATAATTGAAAACCTCTTTCGTGACCACCACGTGCTGTTGTCCTCCCCAGGGTCACTTATTGGATATCTCGAGTCCCCTAACTTACTTACGGCACCCACGATCCCGAAGGTGGGGGCTCTATCATACCATACGAGTAATGTGTAATGTCACAGGCGTGAATGCAAAATAAACATTAATAGATCGATTCACCTAGACTTGTCTCCTCCATCCCCTATAAAATCCTTGTGCCCTAAGGTCAACGTTTGCTACCTTCCACTAGACTCCAGTATACCTGTATATATGTACTTTTTTGTTATATGAACACATCTAACGGGATAATGGGAGACCAATACATCGAGAAAATAAACTTATATTCCGTTTCGATTGTACTTCAAGTCAAATAGATTTCTTTTATATTATAGAGAAAGCTATTCCGAAGTATATCGTAGATTTTTATCATATACAGAAAGTCTGACGACTGGTCCAACCTTAGAAATAGAATGTCAGTATTACCCAGTAACTGTGTTGCAGGGGTATGATGGCAGTTGCTTCGTGTAAAATACTGATGTTCAGCCGTATCTGGTTAGACTGGAAGCTGAATTGAACATACTTGGGAAAAGGCTCGGAGATAGGAAAGGCAGTCGATACACTGCAGTGAAATTTGGTACCTATACCTAATTTTCTACATGAAGACATACTTCCAAGTCAATAAATCAATAAATAATTAAATTAGGTAGATTTAAACCTATATGCCAATAAATCTATTAAAATTAAATTGAATCCAAAGAGCTCAAATATTAAATTCCGAACTCCATTTAACCCTAACGTATCTACCTATACCTTACAGGCTACAGGCGTCTAAGCCAGGCCAACGAGGCCACAATCTGTGCCCTAAGGCCTGACACGCTCAGAATAATATTAGGCACAATTAATCATAGTCCCACCTCTCGTCAACTCAGGCCTGACATAATGACGTGTTATTCTAAGAGGGTAAGATAAACCTTTGGTATAAGGCCTTTGAAGTACAGGTTCTTGTGTTTTCATATAGTATTTAGGGGACAAGAGTAAGATTTTTTTATACACTTGCTCGGAAATTAGTTCATCATTCAAAAAAAAAGAATACATCAATCGGCTCTTTTCTGTATGCAACGAAATAACAGGCCAGTAATATCCAACATGACAATAATATAAATTGCTGGACAGTTTTTTTTATTTTTTATTTTGCTACCGAGGTTTTTAAGTACACACTTACATAAATTAGGTGTTTTTAGGTCCAAAATATTTATCATTATAAAGGCTGAATGCGCATTTTTCTTTCAAAACTGAAAATAGAACAAGAAACGCGCGCGAACGAATTGGTACGAATAAAAATTGGATACTGTTGAAGTAATTTGTGTATTGTTTCCTTGCAATTGAGAGAAAAGTACTATACATGTCTCGGCCGAATTTTGTTAAAAAAGACTCGGCTGGCGCCTCGTCCTTTTAAGATCACAGTGTTGTTCCAAGAGGTTAAGACCCTTCGAATCTTAAACCTGTCTGAGGTAAATTAGTGATAATTGACGTGTCGGTGGTTTCGGGACTTCGGTACAGACCACTGAAGTCCCTTAACCACGAACAAGGCACCAATAATATTAGTCGATGTAGTCTTTCTTATACCTAAGTATTTAGTTTTGTAGGTGTTGGTGTTGGTGGTTGTTTGACTGTTTTAGACAAAGTTGATGTATATAGTTCAATCTATTGATTATCCAGATTGCGAAGGTCAGAGTTTGGAACAGTTTGTAGAAAGGGCATCCATGAATAAGTCACTCGTATTCAGTTCGACGAGTTGGCTGACCTCTTTGCCGCAGCTACGACATGCAAAGTAGGTATCATACGTGGGACACTCAGAAAGTTTTGCGAAACTAAAAAAAATTGTTCTATACGTATATATATTTTTATCAAATCTTTTCAAAGTACTTTCCACCAGCCTCTATACAAAGATTCATGCGCCTAAACCAGTTTTCAAAACACTTTTTCCAGTCCGCCGCAGACACCTCGTTTACAGCCTGCTCGAACGCAGCCAGCGCATCTTCCGGCGACGAAAATTGTATCCCTTTGAGCTGATTTTTTATTTTTGGGAATAAAAAGAAGTCACACGGTGCTAGATCAGGGCTGTAAGGAGGGTGACCCAGGAGTTTGACTGGCGTGCTGTCCAGGAAGTCCCTCGTTTTGAGTGCGGTGTGCGCAGGTGCATTGTCGTGGTGGAGCAGTAGCCCGCGGAGCCCTGTGTTTGGTCGCTTGTTGCTTATAACAGAGAAAACTTCTGGCAAACATTTGGTAGTATACCATTCGGCATTAATGCTTCTTTGATCCCGTAAGGGAATTGATACCAAGTGGCCAGTCAAATTAAAAAAGCTAGCGATCAAAATCTTACCCCCGCTTCTAGATCGCTTCACTTTGGTAGGCGTTGGCTCATTTTGAAACACCCAAACAGTCGACTGGCGCTTGGTTTCTGGGTCGTATTGATAAATCCAGGACTCATCACCTGTAACGATGTCGTAAACACGCCGAGACGAGCCTGCTTCAAATTTGTTAAGCATATCACGGCACCATTCCACCCGGGCCTGCTTCTGAGCATCGGTGAGGTTGTGCGGCACCCAGCGTGATACTATCCTCCTCACGCGAAGATGGCTGTGTAGAATCTCGTGAACGCTTCCCGATCCAATCTTCAATATGTGTTGAATCTCCTGATATGTAATTCGCCTATTGTCTTGGATTAAATTTTTCACTGCTAGCACGTTTTCTTCGGTAACAGCCGTCAAAGGGCGACCGCTTCTTTCGTCATCCCCCAAAGTTGGTCGACCGCGCTTGAATTCGTTATACCAACGATACACGGTTGCCTTGGAAGGGCCTTCATCCATGAATGCCATTTGAAGTCTATCGTACGATTCATCCGGTTTCAGGCGACACTTGAAATCGTATAAAATCATAGCTCTAAAATGTTCCCGGCGCAGATCCATATTTCAGTGAGACACAATACTTTGAATTAACTCGCAAAAAATGTGGAGGGAAATTTTGAAATTAGAACTTACTTATTTTTACTTATAAATAATCATATTTTCGAAAAACATTATAACTGGCCAGTCTCCCATATATAAAAACTTTTTTTCGCAATACTTTCTGAGGGGCCTGGTCATGGAGAAAAGAAGGGAGCGGAGGTGCTGCAAGGCAATTTGGTCATGCGCCTTCAATTTGGTCATGACGTCACAGTGGGCGGAGCCGCAAAGCTTAATTTCAAGTGAATCATCACTGCGTTCGGTTCTCTTCGATTTAAATAGATTTTGAGAGGATTTTGAATATTTTTCTTGTTTTAACAATGAAGTGCGCTGTTGTTGGATGTAAAAATTGTTCAGGATCAAAACTAAAACATATTGATGGTATAACATTTTATGTGTAAGTCACATATATTTATATTTTCAATTTTAAAACATGCATTTTCTCGTTTCTTCGCCAAATTGTTGCTCGGGACATCTGTCGTCGAAAAGATGCATACTAATCACTTCTCACCGATAACATGTTTTTACATTATCAATGCATATTATGACGAAAATAATAAACACATTGTTTTAATTCATTTTAAATTCTAAAATGTTAGTTATTTCATAGATAAATTACATAATTACATGAAATAAGAGCAATTTAAAATAAGAAAAATAGGCCATCAGGCCATCTATCGGTGAGTAGTCAGTAATAGGGTCGATTTCATGTTTCGAATTAAAATGACACATTTTTGACGATTTTTGTAAACCCCCGTTTTATTGTTATCTGATGGTATTTAACGTTTGCTATAATGAAGTTATACACATACTATGTAAAAATACAGGGCGCATCTTGTTAAAAATAGAAGAAAACCAAAAAAATAGAAACACGAATGAATAAGTTTTTACACAAATGAAATTCTTTAATCGCGAATGAAATGTGTAGGACACTAATGATTTGCTAGCTGGACAACATTCATAACCATGATTTTATAAAACAAAAATACATAACAAGGTCTTGAATGAAGCGGGCGATGGTGATTCTAAGGTATCTAAGTGAGAAATAAAAACAAGGAACCTTGGATACGTTTTTTGAAGTGAAACTTCTGTATAGACGGGGGGTATTAGGAATTTTTAGTCACGAAAAAACGTTACGGCCGCATGGAGGGGGTAGACAATATATCGCTTGGCGAGAGACGGCAGCGGCGGAGGGATTGAAAGGCTGATGATGATGATGATGATGATGATGATGATGGTGAAAATTCTATATATAGAAGATAGATATATATATCTTCTTCTATATATTAGGATTTTTCTCTCACGAAAAAGCGTTACGGCCGCGTGGAGGGGGTAGACGATATATAGCGGCGGAGGGAGAGAAAGAAAAATTGATGTTTTTTTTGGTTCCGGATTTAATTCAGTTTTTTTGTTTGATAAAATAAAATATGTTTAAATAAAAAATGCATTCATTAAAATCACTTAAAATGTACCTAACCTAACCAAAACATAATTTGCAGTAAAACTGCGAAAAAAAAACGAAATGTGTGCTGGGACACATAGTAGAAGTGAAACTTCAACGGACAAGTGGAAAAACGAATCGCAACGGACAAGTGGAAAAACGAATGGCAACTGACAAATGGAAAAACGAATCACAACAAAATTTTAACTTGAAGTTTTACGGGCTGATTGTTAATGTACTTATTCAATTTGAAAACCTGCCCGTAAAACTTCAACTTAAAATTTTGTTGCGATTCGTTTTTCCACTTGTCAGTTGCCATTCGTTTTTCCACTTGTCCGTTGCGATTCGTTTTTCCACTTGTCCGTTGAAGTTTCACTTGTACTATGTGTCCCAGCACACATTTAGTTTTTTTTTTATTCAATTTGTATCCAATAAGTTTTTATGACAATAGTTAACTGCAATCTTGATATATCATAATCCAAAAATTCCAAATATTACGTAGCATTATTTCAGCAAAAATGTATTGAATACTTTAATTAATAAAAAAAAAATAACATTAGGTAAAATTTTTTTATGAACAGAATGTAACATACTTTTTATTATATTTCTATATACAACCTACAACCTACAACCTAATTCTTAGCTTATACTAAACCTCTTAAGGGGTCATTGTACTCATCATAATGAACAACTTTTACTATGGGAACAACCCTGAAACCGAAAAAAATATCAGCGGTTCCCTACATTTGTGTTCACATAAATCGACATAATTATAGGGAACAGCGGATTTTTTCGAGATTTCAGGGTTGATTCCACTGTAAAATGTGTTCATAATGATGAGTACAATGATCCCAGAGATTTAGTATAAACTAAGAATAAGATTGGATATTTGTATAAGTAGGTATTTCTACTAATTTCTTATAATATATATTTTTAATGATTTAAATAGTGGAAAGAAAAAATCGCTCACGAGCAGGATTCGAACCTGAGACTCCTGGCTCAGTACGCCAGTCTTTGGGTGACGTCAGCGATATCTTATTAAGAAACAGTGATTCTTCTTTTTTTTTCCACTATTTAAATACCGATAACACGGTTTTGTGGGGCACAGTGATATTGCAAAATTTATACATGTATGAATAAATAAATAAATACTAAATAAATCGTTAGATTTCGCTTCGCATGCATAAATGCGTTAAAAATAATAAAATATATAATTTTGTCAATCAATTTTTTTTTTGTTGTATTTGCAATCAGTTTATACAATTAAAAAGATGGTTTGAGTGATTTTCAAGGTGATCTACATGAGGATACTTTATTGCGCTAGGCGCTATGTATGGCACGTTTTTAACGTACTTTTGTGTAAAGTTGTAAAACAAAAGTTGTGTAGTTAGACGTTATTTAATACTCATACTGGACTGGTAATCTGAAGGTCAAGCCGCAAGTGCCATATGGTACCCTTACATTATACCTTTTTAACCTTTTTCAACTTCGTTACTTTTTTTCAAATTCTAATCAGTCATTTTAAAGACCACGTCATTTGTGTAAAATTCAATTTCATTAGTGTTATGTTCTCACCACAAAAACGCACATAGAATGTTCTGGAATAAAATAATGTGCTTTGTACGCCACAGTGGTGAGTAGACAAACTAAAATGAAAAATTGTTAGTGCTGTTACGCTGTAATAATTCATTTCACCGCTAGATGGATTTACAAAAAATGGGCGGATTTTCCATAGTGAGGTGGAGCCATTGCTGTACCTCGTCCCCCTGTCACCCGCATTCAGGCGACGCTTCTTTCTAAAGAGATTTTGCCTTGCAACACCTCCGCTCCCTTCTTTTCTCCATGGGCCTGGTACATTGATAAAATGATTCAAGAAATGTACCTAATTAAGTAATTTTTTTATGTGCACCTCGTGTTGTGGCAATAAATCATTTTTCTTTCTTTCAAAAAATATTTTAAAAACCGGTCAAGTGTGAGTCGGACTGACCTGATACCCCATAAAAACTGATTTAATTTACGAGAGTTTATCAAAAGACATCAACGAACGTAAGCGAAATGTGAGTTTTTACATTTCTTTCTTACGTAGGTACCACCACATATGTCTGAGTTTGCCCTGTTTTAGTATTTGTTGTTAAACTACATAGTATGCACTATAATCAGACCAAGTTTGACGCTTGTATGTATTACCGTTTTGAAGATAGAGCAGGAACAAAAACGTTGAACAAAATGCATGTTTTGCGAGGTTTCTTGCATGTGGACCCCCTTTTTTAGGGTTCCGAAGTCCTACAAGGAACCCTTATAGTTTCGTCATGTCCGTCCGTCTGTCCGTCTGTCCGTCTGTCCGTCTGTCCGTCTGTCCGTCTGTCCGTCTGTCCTAATCCTTTACAGCTTAATAACTTCTACAGTTATAAACATAAGTAAATGAAATTTTGTTAAAAAATAGTCTACATATAGATCTCAATTTTAAAAGAATAAAAGATTCGTTTTTGCGTATTTTAGGGGTGGCGTCCATACATGTGAAATGGAGAAAAAAATTTTTTCGCTGCACCCCCTCGTGTGGGATATCATTGAATAGGTCTACTAAAATGAAGGTAATGTTTCATACACCACTTTTTTATCAGGTGTACCATCTGCGAAATATAGCCCGCCAAAGTGGCTTGCAATGTGTCCCCCCCCCTGCCATTTCTAAACTATGCAATGTGGAAACTTATAATCTTCCACATTGATAGACCTTTGTAAAAACTCTCTTTTAAAATTATTTCGAGTATAATGTGATTATAATTTTTTGAGTTATAGAGAGAAAACTGAAAAATACTTAAAACGTCCTAGTTCAAAGGTCATTGACCTTAGAGAAAAATTATCATAGCAAATAATGCTCCTTTAGCTACTTTCTATTTGAAAAAATCACAAAAAGTAACTTTGAAATGACAAAATCTTAAATTTGGCTTCTTGAATTTATCGCTAGATGGCGCTACTAACAACACGCTCTGAGTCGCGAATGCTGCCGATTATTGCAAAAACTAAAATAGCCATGATTAATATTCGATTTGATTCGTTTGTAATTACACCTACTTAAGGAACCCTATAATACTGAGCATGGCCCGACATGCTCTTGGCCGGTTTTTATTTTTAGTATTTGTCGTGATAGACACCATAGTAACACATATTCTGTGAAAAATTCAACTGGTTATATATTAAATTTTGTGTAAATAGCCACCGTTGAGATGCTTATCAAAGTCAAAGTCAAATTTTTCATTTCAAATAAGCATTTACATATTTTTTTATAGGTAGTATAGGATGGCGAAACGAGCTAAAGGCCCACCTGATGTTAAGCAGTTACCTTTGCCCATAACAACTGCAATACCACCTAGGCTGTTGCCTAAATGGTACTGCAAGTCGGTTCGCCAAACTGAGACATGAAGATGGAAAGTCTCATGTGATTGTAATTTCACCGGCACCACTATTTGGCGGAGAAGTAGGTACCTACGTAGTACTACCAGTACTTCCCCGGACGAGCTCTTTCACAAAAGAGCTCAACTACTACTAAAACATACACTTTCAAAACATTGATTATGAATCTAGTTGCACGGTTCCTTTTGGAAGTTGGTCCTATGGAGAAGAGCCAGCAAGAAACTCCTGTTACTCTGACATAAACTTCCGTTAACAAGGATCAACAATACGTTCTCAATCCCGATCACATCGATAACACACCATAAACTAAAGGTGTTCACAACGGCTACATATCAAAGACGCGTTGTAACGACATGCTATATGTATAGCGCATAATATTTTTTATGCTATAATATAGCATACAGCACTCGTTAGAAATCTCAGTCCGCTTTCGGGGCTCGACGCGTCGCGGCGCTCGAAATGCTACGAGTATGTGCGCGTTATTAGGTATATTCATTATCAGCAATGTGCGAGTGCGAGCGCGAGCCCATAGGTGAAACACAGTCTGCTTTGTAGCTCCTTGACTTGCTATATAGCAGGCTGCGTTAGTTAATGTAATGTAAGCCGCCTGTTATTGAAATGATACCTAATGAATTTCAAGTCAGCAAAAGTTACGCCGCCGAGTCTCGAATTGCAACGTGCGTTTGAAAATAGACCTTATTACAATGTACTTATATTCTATACTTGATCGTATGGCACAACCTAGCAACAAATATCTCGACTCAATATCGTAAACAAGACGACGAAAAATTTGTAGCAGATAGCAGGTACTAGTGTTAAGGAAATAATAGTATGCGCCTGCTTTTTGTATATAATAGGTTATATTTTCTGCTACCTAATATAACGAACATCCTTACCATAAACACATAATAGCAACTGGTAAACTACACATAAGATCAAATAACTCAACAGCCATTTTACAAGAACTCGCATAATTTCGTATTCAGGAGACCTATTTCATTATTATAACGCTCCCAAATTCGATATACGCTTTTTTTTTTTTTTTCGACTGGATTCTCGCAGGTGGGACCGAAGTACCATTTCTGCTTAACCGGGCTTAGTTGGCGGAGAATCCCATGTGGGACTCCATTCGCCGAAGGTATATGCTTGTATAGTAGACCATTCAAATAGCGATTAGGTTTGAGCGCCTTTCTAAAAGCCCTTTGCACATTGGCCGAGATACCGGGTAATAACTGTAGAACGTTGCACTTTGGGACTTGGTACAAGTGGTAATTAGTGTTGGAACTTTCAAAGATATTGAAGGTAGTTTAGAGGTGATATAAGTTTACAGACTTGCAGCAAACGGTGTGCAGGTGACCTTGGAACTTGCAATAATTTTAAAGATACTTAGGTATGTTATATCGTGCTTTTCCCCAGTTTATATCTATCAATCGAGTTTCAGAGGCATATAATTAGTTAGCTATTGGTATGTACATACCAACCTGCATTGTCCTCACACAAATACTCAATATAATATGTCTGGATTTCAAAAAACTGTGATCCCCGGGTATTTTCTTCGGTATTTCTTCTCAGAGGTAGTCTTATAGCAAATGGTTTAAAATAACCGACTTTTAACACCCAATTTGCAAAATAAATGATTTGAATTTGATACTTTTGTGCTGATCATTGACACGAAAGGACAGATTTAGGAATGCTTTAGTCATGATATTAAAAGATTATCTTTCTTTCAACACAAAACTGCCAACTATTTCTCGTGATCTTGAAGGCTTCAAGCAATAATTGTTTTTTCTCCCACTTGCTCGGAAATTGGTTCATTATTCAAAAAAAAAATACAACAATCGGCTCCTTTTCATACGCAACGAAATAACAGGCCGGTAATGTCCAACAGGACAATAATAGAAATTGCTGGACACTTTTTATTTTTTAAATTATGCTACCGAGGTTTTTAAGTACACACTTACATATATTAGATGTTTTTAGGTACAAAATATTTATCATTATACAGGCTAAATGCGCATTTTTCTTTTTCAAAACTTTGAAAATAGAACAAGAACCGCGCGCGGGCGAATTGGTGTGAATGAAAATGAGATACTGTTGAATTAATTTGTGTTGTGTTTCCTCGCAAATGAGAGAAAAGTACTATACAAGTCTCGGCCGAAATAGCAATTAACGGCCTCGTTTAGTTAAAAAGGACTCGGCTTGCGCCTCGTCCTTTCAAAATAACTTGGGAAGTACTCGGCTTCGCCTCTTACTTCGAATATTACTCGGCCGTAAATTGCTTCATTTCAGGCCTCGACAGTAATGTACTATTACCGACTTATCCACTTCTAGCTGTACGTCTTATTTCCTTATGAATTGTACCATTACTCATAGTGGATTTTAACATCACGATAGCGTAGAAAACATTATCAGAGCCGATCTTTATTATGTTTTTAAATCGGTGAAGCCAATTTTAAAAGCACTTTCTCTGCATACTCATTCAGGGTAATTTGAAGTCATTTTGAAACGATTTCATATCTTAAAGTAATTTTATAACTCAAGCAATAAATGTTATATTTTTTAATAGAAAATATCAAAAAACAAAACACTAGAAGAAAACAAAAATCTTTAATTAGACGGTGCAACAGTAGATAGTTAAATTCTATGGTCATTGTTAATGTAGCTGTTAAAATTAACTTTGACAGATACAATAACGTAGCCTTTGGTGCAACTCAGCCTTAGCCTAAGATGGCACCTTTTGTCGTGAACTCGTCGGTCAAGTTTCGCTTGGCACGGGCAGGCAATTCTATGTTAGTGCTGACCGCTGATGACCCGCCCAGACTGACAAAGTTTAAAAAGGGAAATTGTAATCAAATCAAATCAAATCATTTAATTTTTATTAATTTTATTTTTGTATCGTTCGAATGTGTGGGTAAAAAGTTCACCAAAGACCCAGGAACCACAGGATTTCGTGATAATCAATTGATGATTATTATTTTGCGCCGAAGTCAATCTACAGTAATATCAAAATTAAATGTTCTTATTGGTCGATAATTGGCTATAATAATGACAATTTCATTCAAAGTTCCGCTCAAAGTTGAAACACAAAAACAATCAATGTGTATCCGTAAGCGGCACGTAAATGTTCGCCGACACACACACAAGCGCACGTTTTATGTATGGTACGTAGCCTTTTAAGGCCAACTTGACATTCCTTAACTCTGCGAGCGACTACTGCGGTTTTAAGCCCAGTTATTTTAAGTTTGTGACTAACAGAAGCAATAACTATCGCGAATGAAATTGAGATTTATGAGTTAAAAGTGTAGCCTTTTAAGGCCAACTTGAAATTCCTTAACTCTGCGAGCGACTACTGCGGTTTTAAGCCTAGTTATTTTAAGTTTGTGACTAACAGAAGCAATAACTTTCGCGAATTAAATTGATATTTATAAGTTAAAAGCGTGAATTCAAGCAGATAAACAAGGGTTCAGGCTGAGCCTCAAACAGCTACCGAATTGTGTAACTCAATCGTGATCGCAATCAAATTGATTTCAAAGTTGATTGTTAGTGCTCTGACAATCCGTCTATCGGCAAGTATACACAACGCGGATATGCACGGATATTGCTGTAATGTCAAAATGAAAGCTAGTATCATTGTGATTGTGAGTGTATTACACAACTACCCCCACTGGTTATAAATACGTACTACTCGCCAAGCGAAGGCCATTATTCACGTAATTAAAAAGTTTAAAATATAGTTCCAAACTAATATTAATGCTTTAAATCTCAATATACGCAAAGTAGGTGTTTCTGATATCCGTATATTGGTGATATTAAGGTGAATGCTACAAGGTAGCCCGCGAAATTCATTTTTTTTGGGGTTTTTTTGCAAATTGTAGCTTTATTTTGCGTTGTATATTGGTCAAAATATGATTGGCGGAAATAGTAACAATATATCTAAGGAATAATACTCATAAAAAATAATATATTAATTTAGGATCAAATTATTGATTTTCGAGCATGTAGAGCGTATAGAGCTAGTTTTATATTTTTTGTAAGTATTATTCAGTAGATATATTGTTATTATTTCCGCCAATCATATTTTGACCGATATACAACTCGAAATAAAGCTACAATTTGTAAAAAACGCCAAAATATTTGAATTTCGCTGTCACAAATAAATGGCAAACATCTACTGTCAGGAGATTGAGATTTAAAGCATTGAGATTAGATTGGAACTATATTTTGAACGATTTAATTACGAGAATTGACCTGTGGGGTAATTGTATAATGCATTCAGATTGACATTAGCTTTAGAGATTTTGAAATTACAACAATATTCATTGCGTGGTACATAGTTGCTGATAAGACGAATTGTCAAAACACATGGAGCAATGAACATTGAAATCCTATTGATTGCGATCGCGAGTGAGCTACGCAATTCGGCAGCTGTTCTATCATAAAAATAGGTATATCACGAAACTACACCATAAAGAAATCACTCAATCAGGTAAAGTAGAAAGCAGTGTATCTTCCCACGTGAACCATAAACTGCATGCTATGGACTGTTATGGACTGTTAGAGACCGCCTACAGTTAACAGTCGTGCTCGATGACGATCGTTAAAACTTAACTACAGCGGTTTCTGCGGATTCCAGTATTGATACATGTTTTTGCTATAGTTTCATATCAATATAGTGCAGGTACTTGTAAGGCTGTGATCTTTGTTTATTTATGTATAAACATCGAAATTTCATAAAAATAATCTAAATAGGAAAGCATTCACTGCATGTACTTACAAATGACATTAAAAGTATTTTTTGCCCGTTCAAAAACAAAAAGTTGTGTAAAATTGTTATTTTAAATAGGTACTATCAGCAAACTTTCCGGTAAATCACCACTAAGGCTAAAATCGCTTGCGCTCAGTGTTCGACGGCAGCCGTAAGTACGTGTAATGTAGTAGGATTCGTTCAAGGGACTGTCGACAAAATGACAAAATGTATCACCGGGAAGGATGGTGCCTGTACCTGGGTAAGAAGTAATGCGGTTATGTAATGGTTTTAGTTTTTACAGAAAATTTTCTTTCTTTCTTTTTCTTTTTATCTTACGTTACGTTTCCTTTTTCGAGTTCAGAGTGCTTTTATTTTGAATTTGATTATAATTAACCTGGGCCTAAATCTGATACTAATTGAGACAATGATGCAAATTTTTGTGATACACAAAAACCTAGTTTAAACAAAACGATCACATCAACAAGTGGAATATTTGTTATTAATCGATGTAGATTTCACAACTTCCCAAGGGATTTACAACAACAGAAATAAGTTTCTCATTTTTATCTTTTTGAGCTTTTATTCCGATCATCACAATCCATTATCATTCAAGGAAAATATTAAAAATGAATGTATTTTTAGTATTTTTCTTGGAGGAGATAAAACGTAAATATAACAGAGAAATATAAATCGTCTTAACATCCTTTTACAAGCGGCTCTCGCTAAGGTAAAGTTTTGAAGATTAACTGCGTAAAGGGTGAGATGTGGGCTCGATTTTCAACACATCTGTAGAAGTGGAAAGATTCTAACTTTAATACGTCTTTCTGATATATTACGTAAGTTTAGTTATTTACTAGACTATGCCCGCGGCTTCGCTCGCGTATAATTCGGTTTATCACAGAAAATGGTTGGGCTTCAGTTTTTTTTTGTGTTTTTTTTTGGAAAGGGATCTGAATTTTAGGTCTAGCCGAACAGTAAAGCACATTTGTTCAAAGATCGGTAATATTCATAGAACAAGTTTCAGGTAATTAATTAAGTAAGTTATTTTTCACAAATGGTGCAACAAAGCAACTTAATTTTTTGTGGACTGCGAACTTAGAGACTCTTGGACTGAACATAAAATTAAATAAAAAAAATCTGAAAGTACCCAAGTATAAAAGTTTCAAAAGATGAGACAGCTTGACAAATGGCGCGCTCTAATGCGTGGGAACTAATACGACAGTCTAATTATGATTTACAAACAAACATCAATTCAACACACTTAATCGCATGGCCCAAATACTTATCTATACGCACACTACTCCTATTTGGGCTATTTGGACTTCACATTAAAGGCTTGGTTACACAATGCAAGAGAGCGACCTGCTAACCTGACAGTAGACAGCTACTATCATCTTTAACTCGCATGCCAGTAGCTTGACTCGTCTGGGTCGGACATACAATGATAACTAAGTAGCTGTAATGAAGATGTCGAGCAACCATTGCTAGACAGGCCAAGGCCTGTTACAATACAAGTATTGTAACGTGGTGAGGGAACGCGAATGGTGAGTGAAAACAAAAAATGTTGTAGTGATTCAGATCTTCTTCTTCTGTCGTGTCGACATGTGGCCTTACTCTTGAAAATAATTCCAATCTCAATCCAATACATTGGTCAAAAAGTGACAAGAATAAATAGGTACATATTATGGATTAAAATATACACAATACACTATTTTCATTCTAATAAGGTTTAATTAATTATAAAAACACTAACTTCTAAACCAATTTATTGCTAATTTTGCAATTAAATGTACGAACTGACATTAGTCCAATGCCGATCGATCGGAATTATTTTGAAGAGTAAGGCCAATGATCTACATAATGATAATAGCTCATGTCGTGGTGTTAAGATTGGCCAGTCAGCAGGTTGGTAGCGGGGCTGACTGCCCAGGGTGCGCCGGACAATCAATTAAATACGAGATGGTATTATTGGATTCAGATGCAAGCTACTGACCAACTCGGACCTACATGACAGTAACTTGTATAATGCGATTACATGGTGCGAATAGCTGCACCGAAGTGACTCGCACGGTCACCTCTTGGTCAACTCGCACTCTAGCTCATACTGTGTAAATAGGGCTTTAAAATCCGGCGGTGAAATGTTCCGACAGCCGGTCCTACAAGTTACTACATAAGGCATGCGTAGTATGCTACCTTATTCAGAAACTTACTATAAGTGTGACTCACAGATCTTACCTCGTTTATCCAGTTGTGCTTAATATGATAATATGTATATCCAGGTATAGGTATTGTGTTCGCACCAGACGAAGAGATGCATATGTACAATACATATTTTTCTTTGTTACAGGCATACACACCAACCGGCTTTGAAAAGTACGGCTGTTCCTGCACAGTAGCCGACTACAGGGTTAACTTTTCCGTGTGGGATACCTCGGGTAAGTCTTCATTACATTCATATTTTAAAAAACTGCAATGTGTTCGTTACATCACCTTCACGTCCTCTTTATGGAATTACTCTAGAGATCGCTCGCGGCTTCGCCTGCGTGTTGCTATTTATCACGAATCCCTCAGGAATTGTTTATCTTCCCGGGATGAAAAGCAGTTTATGTCCTTTTCCAAGTCCCAGGCTATCTCTTTGCCAAGTTTTATTTAAATCCATTTACGCGTGATTGAGTAACAAACATCCAAACATCTTCACAATACTAGTGGAACCAGTATTATTATTATTATTTTGGAAAAAGAGGTAAGGTCTTTGCAAGCCCCTTATGTCACTGCGACCTAAATGATCTATTGTAACGCCTCTAATAGTAGACTACAGCACCTCCTCAAGCCGCAGGCTAACCATAAAGTCGACTATTGCCTTGGGGTTTGAGGATCTGATCTCATCAACTGAGATTGTGTGGCCTCCAACTTCTAATGTGGTGCACTGCGTCACATTCGCATAGGATATGAATGGGCGTTTCATTCATTTCACGACTAAATCTACAAACTTTGGTATCTGTGAGGCCCAGCCTGTGTAGATGTTTGTTCAGTTTACAGTGCCCTGTAAGGGTTCTAATCAGGATCCTTGTATGGTTCCTGTTACGCGAAAGCGCTTCTTTTGTAAATCTCTTCCTGAAGCCTACTAGAAGCGCTTTCGAGTGCTCTTGGCAAGAAAACTTTTAACTTTTTGGTTTTTTCCCAAAGTTAATGCTTTGATGAGTTCCCCAGTCCTTAAAAATAGCTGAGGTGATGCATTTCGGAACCTCACAGATTGGCTCCGGCCCAGTAGGATAGGATACAATCACAGACCAGTAAGCCTCTAGACGCCAATTAGCCGGACACCCCCGGTCACCAAGCATATGCAATAGCACTGCATATCATACGCCCCGCCGCCAATCGGGACGTCACTCCGTCAGCGAGCGGCACCAATCATACCGCCGAACTTTTGAGCCGACCAATAATAACTCGCCGTCCGCCCCCTGTCCCCCGCCAACATTTTACGACTGCGTTTTTATGCAAAACTTTGTTTCTGCAGCGTCTTGAGGCTTATTGATCTGTAGATACAATACAATACATATCATCCCACAAGGTGGACCGACGACCTGGTAAAGGTTGCAGCAATCCGCTAGATGCGGTAAGTGCAGGACCGGTCATTGTGGCGATGCTTGGGGGAGGCCATAGCCTAGCAGTGGATGTCTTTCGGCTGAAATTATGATGATGATTATGAGCCCTTAAATCGTGAAAACTAAATCAGCAATCATAGAAAAATGCTATACCTCTCGACAGAAATTTATGGAAGGGCTGATTTATTTTCGCGATTTCAGGGTTGACCCCATAAAGTTGTTTGATAGCACTCCTTGAATGAGTTCCACAAGTATGACCACGCACACTGAGGTAATATGTACTACGTACTGGACGTGGGCGCTGCGCCGGCGCGACGCCGCCAAGTTTGCCCGGCACGCCGCCGCCGCCGCCGCCAATTGTCCGCGGCGTGTGCCTAGAGCAGAGACGCGCGCGTGGAAGGTGTCGTGCTCGCTCGTTAGTTCGGCTTGCACCCGAATAATACATTTGCCTTGGCTTATATAAAAATATCTGGCTTATATGAAATAATCGCGCCGTAGCTCACGCCCCTCTGCCGCACCTGGCACCACACCACAGCACAGCAGCAGCAGCAGTGGCAGCGTGAGTACCACAGCCACCGATTAAGGGGCACGGAGCTTGGCTGCCTGCCCTTTTTCGGCCTTCGCCACTTTAGCCTCCTTCTTCCTAGCGGTGCGCATCGCCCTCTTACTTTTGTTTGGCGCCGGTGGTCTTAAAACCATCCTCCCGGTTTTAGAGGTCGATGGGCGCTCCCGATCAGTCGCGGCAATGGCACAGTCTAAGTGGCTTTTCCACCTTTGCCCTTCTGACCCTTGGGGTTCTAGGTTCTGGGTTAGGACTGCCGAGGCTGAGGTGATCGACGCCTTAATCAAGCACGTCGTTGCGGCTTTCGTCGCGTATGATGTCGCACGCGCTTGCTCTACATTTCTTGGTTTGCAGCCAATGACGGGCGCAGGGAGATCAGACTACTCGCGCGGGCGTTGGTCCCTCTCCAGCTCTGTCCAAAGCTCATCGTACTCCTTACGAAGATGAGCCATTTGAGCTGTTAGCTGGGAGTTCTTGGCCTGGAGCTTGTCCATCTCCTCCGAGGTGCACTTCAGCAGCCTCAACAATACAGGAATTTGCCACATTAAGGGTAAGGCTTTTAATATCTTCCACGGTGTCCTGCATCCGCTGGTTGAACGCCTGGGTGGAATTTTCGTCCAAGTCCACCTCCTCGGCATCCGCAAAAGGCAGTGCCGGGTGAGTCAATATTCCGATTGTAACATTCCGAGTGAGCTCCGCTTTTTCAGCCACCTTTTGAACGGCTATAAGCTCTCTCCTGGCCTTTGTCAGGCCCTCATACTTTCCCGCTGATGTGGGTCTACGTCCAGAGGTCATGATTGTTGGGGCCAGAATTTAACGGCCTCATTACCCGAAACCAGGTCCGAATTCGGCTGCACTGGCTCAGAGCGTCAGCGCTTGCACCAGAGCCGCGAAGAGCTCCTGACGCCACCGACTCTCAAAACGCTTATGGCTTCGGATGCATCTTCAGAGCGCGACAATGCGGCCATTCTGGCCTGAACCACTCTTCTGACTCTGCCTTCTCCCCTTGCGACCTAACGTCGGCCGCACCCTCCTTACGACTGGCGCTTGCGAAACACGATGCGCTACCGTCACAGGCCTTGACTGGTCGGGTATCGAGCTACCCCGACTCCGTCTCCTGCAAAATGAGAGAGTGGTGTTCGCATCTCGCTCCCTCTCCGTCATCTCCATTGCGAGCATCACCTTCACCCTTTTTTTTTTGCCGTGGGGAAATACTCATGGACGCATTCCGCCCAGGGACGGCGGAGCCAGTGTTCGACTCTTACCGACTAAAACCACCACTGTGTTCCTCCAACTACCTTTACCTCGACTACCCTGAGTCCGCCACCCGCAAGCCCTATTATCCTCCCGTAATTTTATATAGAGGTTTTCTTCCTCATCCCTCATCCTCCACTGTGCCCTCTGCTAACTTCAGACGGACACGCGATGACACGCTCCATTGGCCCAGTTTGAGCCCTTCCCGTGCCAAAATAATCGCCACGGTCAATAAGATCCCCCGGTCCAAAGAAGAGTTATTGCCCGTACCCAGGGTGCACCGGCCGAACAACTGCTGTTCGCTCCAGACTTATCGAGAAGGACCAGCATCCGTCAGGTACACGAGGAGGTTTTCTGGCTACCCAGTGGCAGGGTGTAAATGAGTCCATCCCTGTTCCTACACTGTGCCGAGGTCCAGAAGGCAGTGTGTGAGGATGAGATTTCTCATCCCTCTCCGTACCCGTTCGTTTCGCTCCACTGGCCCAGATCCACCCCTCGTGTCAGAGTATTCACCACGAACAATAGGCTACAATAGTTACTGCCAGTGCCCAGGATGCACCGGCCCAACTAACTGCCGTTCCTTCCAGACGTATCGAAAAGGACTAGCAGCCACAAGAGGAGATTTTCTGATTCAGCACCCCGAGAATTGCACTCCTGTCACCTAAATCACGTAAATTACCCGAGACGGCATTGACATAACAAATGAAGGTGCACAGCGTAGTAGATTTAATAGTCTCTGAAATTTTCATTAAAAATCCCACCCGCCGGCGCTACGCCGCCGCCGACTGAAAATCTTCAGCACGCCGCCGCCGACATTTTTCAACGCGGCGCCCACGTCTACGTACGTACTAGAGTAGACATTACGAACAAAAAATATCGCGCAACTTACTGGCCGTGGAGCACGCGCGCGGCGCGAGCGTGGCTAAGCGAGAGTGCAGGAGCTCTAAAACATGCTACAAACATTTTGTTCGAGGTGTCTTCTCCAGTACGTAGTACATATTACCTCAGTGACCACGCATTGTATATACATTTTGTATATTGGGTATAACTTCAGTGGGATTCATTTTTAGTGTTTGCGATACAAGTTTTCCATTATTTGTTTGACAATAGCTTCCAATTTGATTTGTGCCCGAATATAGCTGATTGTCATGGCTATGTTAACATTCGTTTGTAGTTATGATTTTCAAAGGAACAAATTAATAAATTCTATTACTCGCTCAGTGAAGTTTTCAAAAGAAAATCAGAACGAAAACCAATTTATTTAGGTAATTTAAATTTTGCGAATTGGATAATATTTATTTTGCAACATCATTTCCCCTCACAATCGCTTGCGACAATGGCGATTACTTTCGACAAAGAATTTTCTCAAAGTACCGTACTGTAAGTCTGTAATGCACTTTTTAATGGCATCCAGCCAATCTGCCATCTAGTGCACTTTAAAACAATTAGTTTCAATTGTCTCTAAAAGGGCTATTCAGGCTTGTTGAATAGTTTAGCCGGGCCTTTTGCTTTCTTGTAAATCTTTTTAAAAACTTTGTTAAGTTAAGAAGTAAACTAGAGAGTTTATTGATAGTTTTTTTTATTGATATTATGATAGGTGTTCTATTACAGTAAGTACAAAGAATTATTATTATTGTCAGCAAAGTCATACAGCTGAAAATCCAAAATTATTCCAATGAAGTAACCACTAATATTTTGGAATAAATTGATAAGGTATTAACTTCGGTCAATAGAAACTATAACTAGAAATAAATAAGGCGGATGGAATCTCGCTCAACAATAAGTGAAGCACCCATGGTAAGACGGCTACGCGCTACGCGCTGGCACGCACACATTCACACCCATAATAAGACAAAAAACCGCGATTACGCAACAAATCTTGTGTGACGGTAGTCGTTGTCGTAGTGACTTAAAACGACAATATGCCGTCTGGTGTGTTAAAATACTGTCGAAATTATTAAGGGTTTAGGAAAAAATTACGTGCTTCAATCTTTTCTTAGCGAGATTCCGTCCACCTTATTCGTCCGTGCTAATTGCTATGTATCTAATTAATCAACAATAAGTAAGAATAATCGACAAACTCACTTCATAGTATCTACATAAAATCATTTAAAGGTGGTTTCACACCGGCGAGGCGTGGCGTGGATGGGCCAAGCGAGAATTGAAATTTGTATAGCAAACTTTCAATTCACGTCACGGCCATCTTTGGTGTGAAAGGTCTGGATAGGCGAGGATGTGCGAAGCGAGAAAGAATTGAAACATTTGTTGGTACAACTTTAAACTTTATTCCTGCATGAATAGAGTATTTATTACATTGCAAAATGGTACATCGCGAGCAGGAGCGTGCGCCGGCACGCTCCTGGTCGGCGAGAGACGGCGCGTGCTCGCGTTGTACATCTTTCGGTGTGAAAGGGTCAGCGAGATTTCAATTCACGCCCATCCCATCCAATCCTCGCCTCGCCGGTTTGAAACCACCTTAAACGTTTAACTTCTGCGAGAAAACTACTGACGTACCTATTTCGGTGAATAAAATAAGAAAAGGCAAAACGCTTTTACAAGACATATCATGCAATTACTTACCTAAATATATTCTGTGCAAGGATGCATTTCGTCTTGAGGATTTATTTGAACAAAACGTTATTCTTTTAGCAAATGTCGGACGTCGGAGTGTAGTGAGTTAGTTATGGATTTAATCAAACTGACCACATTGTAGTTTAGTGACTAGCTCTGCTCCACTTATATTTGTTTATGTACCTATTAGGGAAACCAAAAGATATAACTAAGTACTGAATAATAACTTCTTAGGTTTTCGCGATCACTACACATTAAAATAAAACAAAGTTTAACCGGATTAAATCACGTATATTATTTAAATTGATTTTCCTGACGTTTCGAAAGCTTTGCAGCATTTCGTGGTCGCAGGTAGACTAAGATGAAAATCGTCTTTACAGATATTTCTAAAAAAATATTTATCATTGTGAGTGATAACTGCGTGCATCGAAACGATTTTAATTAATAATATTGTACGGTAGATTAAATTATTTTATTAGTAACATCTGTAAAGACGATTGTCATCTTAGTCTATCTGTGACCACGAAATGCTGCAAAGCTTTCGAAACGTCAGGAAAATCAATTTAAATAATATACGTGATTTAATCCGGTTAAACTTTGTTTTATTATAAGTACTGAATTTTAACAATACTTGATCCACGAACGAGAAAAATAAAACCGCGCCTCATATTATAACGTAAGTGAAGCACCCTAAGTAAGTCGGCCCGGTTTGTTGTTTGTATACGTGCCTCACGCACACACTTACGTCTTAGTGTGATCAACTGCCACTACGCGGCGTTTCGTTTCTCAAATTACGCACACATAGTGTGGTAGGGCGCTTCACTTTCGCTATAGTGGCTCGGAGTCCATCTTTTTTTTCTGGTCCGTGACATGACTTTTCATGATTCAAGAGTTTCCGCAAACTAACACACATTTTAACTACATTCCTTCGAAGACGCTCCAGGATAAAACCCGCGCAAAAAACTTGTGTTTTTATCATTATCGAGCTATTTATAACAATAGAAAAACGGTTTTATAAATTCGTTATTTTAGCTAGAAAATCCCAATCATATTTACGTAAAACCAGATCACTCTTCTTTAATCTGTGACCGAGCTAGGTTAGTTATTTTAAAAGAACATCATTAAAACGCAAAGTTCATAAGTAATTACTTTTTAAAAACGTAGCGAAGCTGTTAGTTTTACTACAAATCCTCCTTCAAAAGCGTAGTATGCAATATTCGCGTGTTTTTATATACGGTACGTTAACACGAACAAAACGACTACGACGTTTTATATACAACAAAAGTCGTACAATATACGACGAAATCAAATTTCTAACCACTGCAGTTATATTGTGTGTGTGGTTTGCAATTGGTTGCGATTGAAGCGAGTGGTTGCTGAATCACATTACATTGTGTGTTGATTACTTGCTCAAAGATAGTTTGGTTGGTTTACAACATTACTTATAAAGAACTTATACACATGTTTTAAGTTTACGGTTAAAGACATTTATTTTCTCAAAAGATTACAATAATCACTTACAGAGAAAATACAATTATATTTCATTTAACTTGTTACATAATAAAATAGACTTCAGTCTTCACCGTTTTGTGTTGATCTTGAAATAAGCATTATTAAAGCAACCTAAACTGATAGATAACCTATAGGAAATTACAATTTCTTATTATTGATCATTTTGTACAATATGTTAAGGTTTTTTTAAAACTAAAGAATCACCACGTAATTATTATATCATCATCGTTAACCATCAATACCTTTAAATTGTTATACTATTAATCGACACCAACGACAGTCGCACGATAATCGCACAATCACACACAATTGCAAATTACACAATTATCTCTCAGCTCCCTATGTCAGGGGTTTACAACGTCATAAAATGCAGCTAAAGTTAACTTAATATGTTTATTTATTTACAGTAATAATATTTTATTCCTGAGGTTAATATTTTGCGTCTCTGTTATACACAAGTTATGGCCAACCTTGACGTCGTATTTTAAGTTTTTTCTTTATGTACGGGATGGCGAAACGATCGAAAGACCAGGGGCCTTACTCCCGAATGGATCGAGTGCTGTATCAATCCAATTTGAATTCGAGTTAGTGTCAAATCGTACTGCATTTTTCTAGGAATTGACATTAGCTCCATTTGGTTTAGTGGTCGAACCAGTCGGGAGTAAGGCGCCCGATGTTATGAGTTTTCCTTTTGACACCATAGAAGAAGTTGTTCAATAGCATTCCCTGACAAATATGACTAAACCTTTTTGGTTACACGCTGTATACAACATGTTATTGAAATTAAAACGTACCCATCAGTATGAACAACTTTTACTATGGGACCAAACCTGAAATCGCGAAAAATAAATCAGCTGTTGCCTAAATTTGTGTGCACATAAATCGTTAATGTTTTATTTTTCGCGATTTCAGGTTTGGTCCCATAATAAAAGTTGTTTATACTGATGAGTAGAATGACCCCTTAAAAGGTTTTTCAATAACACGTTGTATTACATGATTTTGTAGTAGTACCTACCTAGTACCAAGAGCTCCTTTGTGAAAGAGCTCGTCCGGGGAAGTACCACCACCGTACCTACTTCTGCCTCCAAACAGTGATGCTTGCATTGCTATGTTCCGGTGTGAACGGTCCTGCTGAAATTACAACCATATTAGACTGTCCAGCCTCAGCCTAGGTGGTTTTGCAGTTGTTATAACTGCTATATATATACCAGGCCCCTCAGAAAGTATTGCGAAAAAAAGTTTTTATATATGGGAGACTGGCCAGTTATAATGTTTTTCGAAAATATGATTATTTATAAGTAAAAATAAGTAAGTTCCAATTTCAAAATTTCCCTCCACATTTTTTGCGAGTTAATTCAAAGTATTGTGTCTCACTGAAATATGGATCTGCGCCGGGAACATTTTAGAGCTATGATTTTATACGATTTCAAGTGTCGCCTGAAACCGGATGAATCGTACGATAGACTTCAAATGGCATTCATGGATGAAGGCCCTTCCAAGGCAACCGTGTATCGTTGGTATAACGAATTCAAGCGCGGTCGACCAACTTTGGGGGATGACGAAAGAAGCGGTCGCCCTTTGACGGCTGTTACCGAAGAAAACGTGCTAGCAGTGAAAAATTTAATCCAAGACAATAGGCGAATTACATATCAGGAGATTCAACACATATTGAAGATTGGATCGGGAAGCGTTCACGAGATTCTACACAGCCATCTTCGCGTGAGGAGGATAGTATCACGCTGGGTGCCGCACAACCTCACCGATGCTCAGAAGCAGGCCCGGGTGGAATGGTGCCGTGATATGCTTAACAAATTTGAAGCAGGCTCGTCTCGGCGTGTTTACGACATCGTTACAGGTGATGAGTCCTGGATTTATCAATACGACCCAGAAACCAAGCGCCAGTCGACTGTTTGGGTGTTTCAAAATGAGCCAACGCCTACCAAAGTGAAGCGATCTAGAAGCGGGGGTAAGATTTTGATCGCTAGCTTTTTTAATTTGACTGGCCACTTGGTATCAATTCCCTTACGGGATCAAAGAAGCATTAATGCCGAATGGTATACTACCAAATGTTTGCCAGAAGTTTTCTCTGTTATAAGCAACAAGCGACCAAACACAGGGCTCCGCGGGCTACTGCTCCACCACGACAATGCACCTGCGCACACCGCACTCAAAACGAGGGACTTCCTGGACAGCACGCCAGTCAAACTCCTGGGTCACCCTCCTTACAGCCCTGATCTAGCACCGTGTGACTTCTTTTTATTCCCAAAAATAAAAAATCAGCTCAAAGGGATACAATTTTCGTCGCCGGAAGATGCGCTGGCTGCGTTCGAGCAGGCTGTAAACGAGGTGTCTGCGGCGGACTGGAAAAAGTGTTTTGAAAACTGGTTTAGGCGCATGAATCTTTGTATAGAGGCTGGTGGAAAGTACTTTGAAAAGATTTGATAAAAATATATGTACGTATAGAACAATTTTTTTTAGTTTCGCAAAACTTTCTGAGTGTCCCACGTATATACCATATATGCCTATTTGGTGCAGCCGCGGGGCACACAATTATACTTTTAGGAGTCTATGATGTTTAAAATTGTATTATTATTGTTATTGTGTGCCTCTGGCTGTAGTAAATAAACCATTTTTCTTTCTTTCTTTACCACGAAGAACCACCCAGAAGTGACGCCTTACTTTTTTGGGATGTCGAACACATATTCGGCTTCATAATAAATTATGTATAAATTCTAAGTAGTTCTGCCATAAAAAATAAATTTTCTCACTCTTTTTCCAACATTGTACTATAAACTTAATAAAAACCGGCCAAGTGCGAGTCGGACTCACGCAGTAAAGGTTCCGTACCACCCATAGACCTGATACTCCATAGAAACTGATTTAATTTACGAGAGTTCATCAAAAGATATCAACGCACCGTGCGCGAAATATGAATTTTTGCATCTCTCTCTTACGCAGGTATAGGTTTGCCCTATTTTTTATATTTTTTGCTAAACTATAAGACGTAGAGATGACAATACGATAGGAAATAAAAAATCGGTTATTACTAGTCTATAGAAGCATTTTAAAACACATAAAACACACAAATAACACAACAATAACACATAAATAAGTTGTTTATCGAAAAAAAAAAAAAAAAAATATTAATTAATAATTAAATAATATCGAAATAATAAGTAACACCAATTGTAATCATCAGTAAATAATTGAGAAGGAGAGTTTAAAATCTTATGGATTCGCACAGGTCTTTGACCTAACGATCTATGAAAGAAAAATGGTCCTACATTCAAAATTAATTTCCTGTGATTTGCTTGTTTTTTTGTGTACAGTCAGAAAACATGATACTCTGTACGTGGTTTTATTTAATCTCGTATTGTCATATCCACTTTGTATAGTATGTATGCACTATAATCAGACCAAATTTGACGCTGGTATGTATGTATTACCGTTTTGAAGATAGAGCAGGAACAAAACCGTTGAAAAAATGCACGTTTTTTGAGGTTTCTTGTATGGGGACCCCCTTTGGTTTCAGACTTTTTTATTTTTAATATTTATCGTTATAGGGAAGGATCATAGCAACACACATTCTGAGAAAATTTAAACCGGCTATCTATTACATTTCAATAGATACAGCCCTGTGACAGACGGACGGACGGACAGCGTAGCGAGAGTAATAGGGTCCCGTTTGACACCATTTGAGTACGGAACCTTAAAAATGGTCGTAAACATCATTATTAAAACTTTGAAACCACTCAAAAACAATGTTAAAAACTTTTTACTTCAAGACTTCTATGTACCGACATAACTTCTGATAATGTTTTGTAAATAGCTCTCACAAGTAACGTATTCAGTACAATGTTTTAGGTCTAAGTAGAACGTTGTGTGAGCTGAAATCAAAATTAGGTTCATACGATAGTTTTTGGATTCTTTTCCTTTTGTCTCAAATGGAACGAAAATAAGGTCACAAGTAGCAAATACTTTTTGAAATTAGTTTTCCTTTACAATCTTCCTGATCTTATTGAGTCACAAATCCATTTTCAAAGTCAAAGCCTATTTTCAGAGCCCTCTCAAAACCTGCAAAGGTTTGCCCACCATGTTTGCTATTGGAACAATCGCCGCTGCTCTGTCTCTACTCTGCATTGTCATATACTGCATTTTCTTATACAATTCACATATGAAATTAGATAAATTGGACAATTTAATCGAAGGCAATTTTTTTTTTCCTTTGATATAAATTGTGGAAACAAAAATAAAAGTGATTGCGTTGTGATTTAAGAACCAAGAGGTCCATCACGTTAAAACAAAAACAGAAATGATTTTAAATAACATGCAACGATGAAGTCATGAAATAGAATGTATACCCAAAAAAATTACCATCACCTTAAAATAAGGACTAATTTACGGAAAGTCTGATTTTTTACAGTGTTTTTCTCGATAATTGTCAAAATTCTCAATGACGGTAATTTTTTTGGAGAGAAATGTATTTCATTGTCATTGCCTGTTAGGTATTTATAATAACTACTGTTTTTGTTTTTTTTGTATGATGCTCATCATAGATCATAGCATAGACCACGGATTAATAGTAATCTGAGGCATAGACCACTTGGTTCAAAAATTACGTTTTCTATACAAAGGGTCCACATGTTGCTAATAAAAAAAGTTAACTTTAAAGGTGGGCACTGACGATGATGACGATGAAGAACCGGAGTGACCGACATAGCTTGTAGGATCAGTAAGCTGAAGTGGCAGTGGACTGGCCATGTCTGTCGAAGGACCGATGGACGTTGGAGCAGACGAGTCCTTGAGTGGAGACCGCAAATCGGCAAACGCAGCGTAGGGCGCCCCCCTGCCAGGTGGACCGACGACCTAAAGAACGTGGCTGGGGGGGACTGGATGCGGAAGGCAGAGGACCGAGCGTTGTGGTGCAACTTGGGAGAGGCCTATGTCCAGCAGTGGACTGCGATAGGCTGAGTTGATGACTGACAATGTATCCATTCGGACGTCTTTTTAATGACTACTTCCAAAAAAGCTTGACGTGTTCTAAAAATAACATACGTTTTCAACATTCACGGATAGATTTTGGAATGTGGCCACACCATTCGTACTTTTGGATGCATCGTCAGAGGCACCCTTTACAAATCCAAGATTTTCATTTTATTTTTCCCGACGGTAAAATGACGTCTAGTTGTATTATTTCGTACGTGCTCCGTAAGAACTGTGCTGAATACATGTTAAAAGGAGTCTCATAATAGGTTTTATTTGGTTCTAAGTCTCGGTAGGCTTTCGTTTTAGGCACAATTTTTTTCTTGTATGGCGAATTCGTTAGGCAAACGTTAAGCTAGGTTCATATTGCTGTGTTGGGGTGTGTCGGGGCGCTATCTGTTGTGGCGCTGAGTATTCACATTGATGTGTCGTGTTGTGTCCAGGTGTGGCGCGTTATAAGATCATTGTCAAGTCAGATTTCAGGTAAAACGTACGTATAAAATGTTTTCTTCAAGTAGTGACAGTGATTTTGATGAAGATATTTAATTTCTTTTACTGACGAATCTTGTTAAAAAAGGAAAAGAAGATATTGGGTACATCCTTTAAATACATTAAGGGAGACTAGAGGAGCTTTTCACTGTCTCGTTCAAGAATTAGAAAGTGATGGTGAAAGATTTCACCGATATTTCAGAATGAATAAAATGCATACAACACGACGTTACCCCTCGCTTTAAGGCGTCGTACTGCTAGATTCACATCAGTGTGGTGCGATGTGTCGCGACAGATCCCCCACCACATCTCTGGCGCGACCGGGAGCCGAGGGATGTGTCCCGCGACACACGCCGCCATAACACGTTGCAACACACCAATGTGAATCTAATCACAATTTATGAACGAAACCGATAGCATTCTGTCGTGCCACGACACACCCCGACAGAGCAATTTGAACCTAGCTTAAAGCATGATGACCGTATCTTTACATTTTAAATCAATGAACCTCTGCCTTTTTTTCACCTCTTTGACTCCCACCTTCTGTTACACTTTTTATAGAACGGACCCCATCCATCCACCACACAAACCCAACATTCACCACAGTAATCGCATGTCAGGTGTAGATTTCCCCAAACAGCCGAGCATAAAATCGCTAATACCTGAACAAATCGCTACACACAGCTCTTATCTTCAGGCAGCACGCAATTGCGAGCGTGACTAATGACAGAACATTTGCATGCAAACTGTATTTAATTTAATATTTTATTACTTATAAAGATTTTATGGTATTTTTAGGTTGATGTTTGGTTACATGCTCTTTCGTGACAAAAAACGTGACCTGTGCGTGCGCGTTCCATCCGCGCTTGCAAATGCGTAGAAGATTCGCTTCTGTCAGGCGTCCCTGACACCATCTGATTTTTAGGGTTCCGTACCCAAAGGGTGCCAAACGGGACCCTATTACTCTCGTTACGCTGTCCGTCCGTCCGTCTGTCCGTCACAGGGCTGTATCGTTTGAACGGTAATAGGTAGCCGGTTGAAATTTTCTCAGAATATGTGTTGCTATGACTGCTATCACGACAATTACTAAAAATAAAAAAGTCTAAAACCAAAGAGGGTACAAGAAACCTCAAAATAAAACACGCATTTTTTTACGTTATTGTTCCTGCTCTATCTTCAAAACGGTAATAAGTACATTCCAGCGTCAAACTTGGTCTGATTATAGTTCATACTGTGTACTTTAGCAGCAACTACTAAAAATAGGGCATACATAGACATATGTGGTGATACCTGCGTAAGAAATGGATGCAAAAATTAATATATCTTGCACGGTGCGTTGGTCTTTTGATGAACTCTCGTAAATTTAATCAGTTTCTATGGGGTATCAGGTCGATGGGTGGTACGGAACCCTTACTGCATAAGTCCGACTCGCACTTGGCTGTTTTTTTTTTCAGTTAATATTGAGTTTAAAACTTGTTTTTTTTTTTACTAGGTATCTGTAGCATAGGCAAGCAACATAGCATCAGTTCGTTATTCGGAGTTGACGTGATATAATCTCGAATAAATCGGATCACATTCGTTGAACCTCATAATCAAACTCAACACAGTTAACTCAACTGCTGGCCATAAAAAGTATACTAATAAAGACTTTTAATAACTGTGCTCGTATTATTGGACAGCATTCAAAAGTAAGATCTAAGCTAGTAAGCTTCTCTGACTATAAAAAATAACATAACATAACATCACGCCTGTATTTCCCCGAAGGGGTAGGCAGAGGTGTATAGTACACCCACATTTCGCCAGTTATGTTATAGTCCCATGTAATAAGGGGCGAGCCTATTGCCATTGACCGGGCACAAATCCAGACTCCGGGCTGCTACTGAGAATTTCCTAAAGAAAAAACCCAATAACACTTTGCCCAACCCGGGAATCGAACCCAGGACCCCACGATCAGCAGTCGCACTTGCGACCACTAGACCAACGAGGCAGTCAACTATAAAAATACAATAAAATTTGACTTTTGTTTGACTACTGAAGGGGTATTGACTTTTACAACACCTACAAGTCCTACAGAGTCTGGAGTCAAAATTCACTACTTTCTACTATTCCCAAATGAACACTTTTCGAAATTACGAAATTTAAATTTTACAATAACAACAGATAAGTTAATAATGCTGTGCATTTTAATTGTCCTCAAGTGTACAATCTGAATTTTACGTGCACTGCAGTGTACGCGAACGCATCAGTGATTTCAACTGGCCAATACCCGAATGTACATATTTACATAATTGAATGTAGGTCTGTATGTAAAACCTTGGTATTCGTACTGAGGTTTTTTTTTTTTTTTTTAACTTTAATGTATTAGGTATTGAAATGTTTGGCATTTGTGAATTATGAGTAATACAACGTGTTATTAAAATAACTTAAAACCTCTTAAGGAGTCATTGTACTCATCATAATGAACAACTTTTACTATGTGACCAAACCAGAAATCGCGAAAAAAATTTCATGTACACATATAATAAATAATAATATAATAATGTATATGTATATGTAATATCATGTATCATGTTTCATGTGTTCACATGAATCTACAAAATGTAGGGAACAGCTGATATTTTTTTCGAGATTTCAGGGTTGGTCCCATAATAAAAGTTGTTCACATACTGATGAGTACAATGACCCCTTAAGAGGTTTTCAGTTATTTCAATAACAAGTTGTATATGTATTAAATTATTGATTGTCTGACCACGTTGCGCGTTGTTACGGGAAAATATGGTCAATGAATATAGGAGCATGTAATTTCAGGCTTTCCTGTTTTCATAAATGTAATTGGTAGTGGACTCCATTACATAGTCCTATGTACAATAGAAAGAAAGAAAGAAAAAGGTTTTATTTCTGTGCACGGTTTGATGCACACAACAACTTACGACTACATCAAAGTACATACCTAATACCTTTTAACTAAAAGACAAATTATTGATGACAAATTGACAGCTGTATGCGCATGCGTGCAGCACTCAGCATCCTGGAGCACTCCTATATTATCATTGAGCTATTAATTATCTGCCTCTAAAGAGTTATGGTCATTGAGCTTTTAAAATTGTATTATTTAGACGTATCTCCTGAGACTGAAAGCTTACCCCCTTATGTTGGGAAGAAGCTTCATCAACTCAGTCTATCGCAGTCCAATGCTGGACATAGGCCTCTCCCAAGTCGCGCCACAACACTTGGTCCTCTGCCTTCCACATCCAGTCCCCCCCAGCCACGTTCTTCAGGTCGTCGGTCCACCTGGCTCGGGTGCCCTACGCTGCGTTTGCCGATTCGCGGTCTCCACTCAAGGACTCGTCTGCTCCAGCGGCTATCGGTCCTTCGACAGACATGGCCAGCCCACTGCCACTTCAGCTTACTGATCCTACCAGCTATGTCGGTCACTCCGGTTCCTCTCCGGATAATCTCGTTACGGATTTTATCCTTCAAAGAAACTCCAAGCATAGCTCGCTTCATAGCTCGCTGAGCGACTTTGAATTTGTGACTAGCCCAACTGTCAGTGTCCACGTCCACGGGAAGAAGCTTAGCCAACCTATCATCTAACTAGGAACCTCACAATACATAGCAATGCTTACTACCAAGATTACCGAGTTGATAACAGAAATACACACTACCAACATAAATAATAATTCAACACCGCATACCAAAGAAACAATAGATATATAAATCACTAATCACATTGAGTTACGATCTATTATTAATAGTAATATAATAACCATTATTTAGCAACTAATGCCTAACTGTTATACAATACTGATTGGTTTTGCAATGTGGGTCCCACACCTACTGGTTTCCTGATCAGTCATATCCGCCCACTATTAGAACTTAGGATTAAACTGTCATCACTTTTTGTATATAAATATAATCACTTTAGTTAATATTTATTTGAGAAAAGAGGTAGGGTCCCTAGAAACCCCTTAGTCACTGCATTAAAAAGTTGTGAGTGTGATGCCTCCATATTACGGCACAAACTGCAAGCAAATTATGACATCGACTTTGAATATGCCCCCCATCTTTTAAAAAATACAGTAGAGGTCTCTCAAGATGCATTTTTTGGGGCTGGCATAGATAACACCGTAGAAGTTGCAAAGTTTTGGGTTTAAGACGCTGACAACAGCCAAATACCCCAAATAGGCTTCTTTTAAAAACATTTTTATCTGTATCTATTCAGTTTGTGGCAGTGAAAAAAATATATGTTAATCTTGATTGTATTTTCTGAAACTGTATTGTGCCCAAAATACGTTTTCTTGAAGTTTTCTCCATAGAAAAGAATTGTAAACTAACCTCTTAAAACATGCTTTAAAGCAAACAATCTCTATTATTTACTAAATATTATAAATAAAATTAAGAAAACATTTGAGAAAAACAATAATCTAAAAATTTGTTGTTTCTGTTTTTCAAATAAGCTTTTAGTTTTTTATTAAAAAAAAATTTGATAATTTTCATTCAAGTTGAGCGGCGTATCCGACGTCCCTCGGCTCGTTGCCTCTCTTTCAGTTCTGTGCGGAACGACAGTGACCGCAGAGGTCTGATTTTTTAGGTGTTGTCAGCCTCTTAACTAGTCTGACAATATTTGTCGAAGGGTCGGCACTCGAAGTTGTAACGGAATACGTCTACCTAGGGCAGGTAATTCAGCTTGGTAGACAAAACTTTAAAATACGCGCTTTTACGACACCCATGAGAAGAGATAAGGGGTGGTGTAATTCTTTATGTCCGGCACCGGAACCCTAAAAATTGCCCCAGTTATTAGGATATAAATTGTGGAAATAAAAAATTGCTCACGAGCAGAATTCGAATCTGTGACTCCTGGCTTTTTCCACAATTTATATCTTTAGATTTCGATTTAGAAAATGTCTAAAAGGCAGTCATCATGAATGACGGAGGCCCAAAAATTTATATTGAATGGTTATAAATAAGATCAGTTACGATCTACGATCAAAAACTCTAGTTATGTCTAGTTGGTTTGGAAGCAAAACCAGTTACTTTTTACCCGACTGCGCCAGAAGGAGGGTTATGTTTTTCGAGTGTATGTATGTATGTATGTATGTATGTATGTATGTATATTTCTTTGGCACGCTCTGTGGCCTAAACGGCTTGATGGATTTGAGATTGAGAGGTGTCGTTAGATTCGTCTTAATTCTGAGAGTGACACTGGGTACATCAAAATTTAAAAAATTAAAATGGCCGCTTTTTGGCGCCATATTACCTCTTCAAATTTTTTTTTTTTTCCTTCAAATACTATCGAGTGGGGTATCAAAATAAAGGGTTTTATAAATGCTTTACAAAAATATATACAACTTATATGTTTAAATGTAATTTGGAATGAAAAATGCTAAAAAATAACAAAATATTTAACGTTAAAAATGAATTTGACTTTTCAAAAAAAAACATTTACAAACAATAGTATGATAAATAAAACATGACAAAACTAAAAAAATTAAAATAAAAAAATTAATTAACAAAAACAAAAAACCCGACTGCGTGTAAAAATAACAGAAAAGATATAAACAAGACTTATCAACACGCAGTCGGAGGCTACGATGTTTTTGGTCATGAATTACATAATAGTTCATAGGTAGCCTCCGCCTGCGTGTTGATAAGTCTTGTTTATATCTTTTCTGTTATTTTTACACGCAGTCGGGTTTTTTGTTTTTGTTAATTAATTTTTTATAATAGGGAAATGCCAATAGGAACCCTTGCCCCTTACTGATTCTATAGCTGCCAAGCAAGGAGTCTATAAATAATAAAATTATTCTACAATTGTTTTTTTTAATACTTTTGTCCGATCTTATTTTAGTAACGGACCTTAACGCAAATATTATTATATAATATATATTATAAATATAACAAGACCTTAAGGCATTGAACACAATAAATCTTGATGAATAATTTATTAATTTAAAGATCAAATATTTGTGCTCCCTAAAAATAATCATAAGTAGATAGGTATGTGTTGAGCAAACAAAAAACTTGAATACCTACTAGCAAATTCTTATCACTTGTTATTCAAGGTTGATTATTGGTACTGATGATAAAAAACATACAAAAATCATTCTATCAAAACTATATCAGGTAGTGTGAATAGTTATTTCAAACATGTACTCATCGCCGAAATAGCTCAGTTGGGAGAGCGTTAGACTGAAGATCTAAAGGTTCAATCCCGGGTTTCGGCAGTTCTTTTTGCGTTTACTATAAATATTATCTGAAATATCAGTCTGTTTTTTTAAATATTACTTGTGGAAGGTTTGAAGTAGATGTAAAAATAAAAAATATAGTTAAATAATAAGCAGTATTTGCGCAGCTGTTATTATTATTCTTTCGAAAAAAATTGCCAGTTTACTTTTGAGGAAATACGGGCAGAGAGTCTTTTGGAAATTAGGTAGGTATTTGAAGAAACTATTGCTGTCGCTTTGCGAGCGCTCGGCCTCAAATAAGTACGATAAGGAAAACTACAGTTCCGACTGAATAGCCTTAGTAAAAAAGTCAGAATTCGAGGTTTTGGCTCTCGATGATTTTCTCCTACAAGTAAGAAAAATATGTACTGTGTAAGAAGAATATGTTTTTCTCCCAATTGCTCGGGAGTTGGTTCTTTATAAAAAAAAAGAATACATAAATCGGTTATTTTCCATACGCAACGAAATAACAGGCCAGTAATATCCAACAAAATAGAAATTTCTGGACAGTTTTATTTTTTAAATTATGCTAGCGAGGTTTTTAAGTACACACTTATATAAATTAGGTGTTTTTTTAGGTACAAAATATTTATATGTATCATTAAAAGGCAGAATGCGCATTTTTTTTTTTCAAAACTTTGAAAATAGAACAAGAACCGCGCTCGCATGAATTGGCGCGAATGAAAATTAGATAACTATCAACATCATCATCAACAATCAGATTATTGTTTCCTCGCTAAAGAGAGTTTTATACAAGTCTCGGCCGAAATAGCAATTAACGGCCTCGGTTAGGTAAAAAGGACTTGGCTGGCGCCTCGTCCCTTTAATATTACTCGGCCGTCAATTGCTTTATTTCAGTCCTCGACAGCAATGTACTAGGTATTTCCTTTTTCATTAAAAGATACAAGAGGCCTCTGTAGGCAGCGGTCTAAATAGGCAATTTCAAGAATTTTTGGGAGCTTCTAGAAAAAATTTATCCACAAAAACGAAACATACCCTACCCTACCCCCTACCCTACCCAGTATACTACTTTAGAGCAATGATTTAGTAGATTCTTTCTGGTTTATAAGTTATAAACCAGAAAGAAAACAGTCGAGAGCATTTGTATGGAGAAAGGACCATCCGCATTTCCTCATAAGCGTGCGATGTGTTTTCATTGCTACTAAAGCCTGTTTGTCCGTGTTTACAGAAATTCTTTAGGTAGGAAAACGAACTCTTTTCTAACCATTACCTACTTTTTCTTAACCACTTTTTAAACAGTCCTATCGGAAGACATTCCGTAATCCGGTCAGTGTAGGTTATCAAACGGTAAATACTGTGCCCACCTGTGATTATTTATTTCTTATCACAATCGGTTTATGATTACTCGTTATTTTAGTTGTAAAGATAACAGAAATAGATGACCTCTTTTCTGTCCTAAGAGCCATCCGAGGAGTTATTTAGAGTAAGATTTTTTCATGTATAGTTACATCTTTGTATGAAAAAAAGGCTGAGAAAATCCAAATGTATGGAAAACAGATTTTTTTCGATGTTCAGAAAAGCGAGATAAATTGAGTTTCAAAAATTATTATTTTAGTCGTCTCTTATCTTCCGTCAGGAAGAAGTCCGGACCTTTGAAAAGCTTGCCAGAGGACACAGGTCCGGCTCGTTGTCGCCCCTTTGACAACTTTAATCTAAGATGGGATGGGGCACGATCCGAAGACAGTCCACAGTTGCACTATAGCAGAACAGTCGTATTCCGTCCCAGGAGGGTGCAGGACTATTGCGTTGGCTATGGATATGGATATTTGATGGACTGGTTTAAACTTCTTTAGCCGGAAGAAAACAGTATCTGCCTCTCAACTTAAAATATTGAAATATATGGTAGACGGTGACTTGCCATCTCAATGGCTGGGTCCCCATAACAGCCACTACAGGCAACAGGGAGCAAACAACGGTTATTGTCATTATTATTTGATTATAGCTAGCAATTTTCTTTTAAAAATCAATTATTTTTAAAAGATAGACGAAGAAGGCCTACGATTTAACGTGGACTTCTATAGACTGAAAAATTATTTCTAATTGCGTGTTGATTTCTGGGATTCATACCCAATACGTCATCAACATCATCAACTCAGCCTATCGCAGTCCACTGCTGGACATAGGCCTCTCCCAAGTTGCGCCACAACGTTTATTTACAATACGTCAATACAATATAATTATTATTTTTCTCCCACTTGCTCGGAAATTGGTACAATATTTTAAAAAAGAATACATCAATCGGCTCTTTTCCTATCCAACACGACAGTAATAGAAATTGCTGGACAGTTTTTAGTTTTAAATTATGCTACCGGGGTTTTTAAGTACTTACAGACTTACATAAATTAGGGGTTTTATGTACAAAATATTTATCATTATAAAGGCTGAATGCGCATTTTTTTTCAAAACTTTGAAAATGGAACAAGAATCGCGCGCGGACGAATTGGCACGAATGAAAATTAGATACTGTTTAATTAATTTGCGTGTTGTTTCCTCGCAAATGAGAGAAACGTACTATTAAAGTCCCTGCCGAAATAGCAATTAACGGCCTCGTTTAGTTAAAAAGGACTTCGCTAGTGCCTAGTCCTTGTCCTTTTAAAATCAATATTACTCGGCCGTCAATTGCTTAATTTCAGGCCTTGACACTAATGTACTATTAAAAGAGTAGGTATCTATGGATTTTCTTACCGCTTTTCTCAATAGAAACTACGTTTTGGATTTGGAACGGTGCAACTAAATTCTCAATATAAGAGCATGTAGGTACTGAAATAAAAACTTTTGAACTTTGACTTTTTGAAAAATAATTCTGACTGTCGTTTTGACCTCATTGTTATTTTATTATGTTACATAAATCATCATCCTCCGAGCCTTTTCCTAATTATATTAGGGTCGGCTTCTAGTCTAGTCTAGGGTCTCGATGTGTAACGAAACGGTCACCCATCCACAGACTGACCGCGGCAAGTGCAGCTTAACCTTGCAGATCGTACAATCCACGCAGTCGTTGCGAGCCCCTCCGCTTTATTATGTTACTTATATCTTCTATTTATTTGTCGACAGGTACGACGGCATACGACACGGTGAGACCACTAGCCTACCAGGATGCAAGAGTGTTCATGCTGTGTTTCAACATAGCTGAACCTGAGACCTTACACAACGCTGCCGCCAAGGTAACACGAATTTTAGAATATTTTTAACCTTGTGAATTATCTAGGGCTTCTTAGGCTTACATTCAAAGACGAATCTAAACGTGAAATCATGCTTCCAACTGTCAAATAGCACTGCATTTTGACAGTTGGAAGCATTCGTCTCTGAATATAAGCTTTAGTCTCTTAGAACATGTCTAAGCACTTGCCTTAGAGTTCCGAAGTAAGAAAATTAAATAGAATAACTAGAACCCTTCCTCCAAACATTTATTTTGATAGCTATAATAATCAACTCGGCCTATCGCAGTCCACTGCTGGACTTAGGCCTCTCCCAAGTTGCGCCACAGCACTCGGTCCTCTGTCTGATAATAATGTTATAACTAATGATGAAGTGAAACTATTAGAGAGGAGAGAGGATATCTAGCTATAATACACGGATGGACAATTCAGCTACAAGAAAAAACAAATTTTTCCTACAATTTCCGTCTCCTCAAGTTTTTTTCTATTTTCTATTTCTATAACTACAAAATATAAATACCATTCATCATTTATATAACTACGAAATATAAATTAATTAACCCAATCGTTTCTGTTTCCAGTGGTACAGAGAAGTCAGAACCCACGGAGGCTCTGCACCCGTTCTGCTCTGCGGCTGCAAGGCAGATCTCAGACACGAGAAGGAGACGCTCACCATGCTGTCCAAGCTAAGAACACATCCAGTCACCAGTGAAGAGGTAAGCAGAATTACTTATGTCACGATGTAAAAAGACTTTAATAACTCATTAATTCAGTTTGTGTACCTTACAGTCCTAACACACAATCTGTTCACAAAATATTAAATAATAATACGTTGGAAATTAGGTATAAGATTATATTATTATTACATAACAATTTGCGTGGATTAAAAATAAAATTATTGAACGTTAAAGAGCTCTCGTGCTATATATACTACTTGTCTGCTACGAGAATGCCGCGGTCGACCGTTAAAACATAACGTCATAAGGCACTTTACAGCGTTGCTATTGGTCAGTATTGGTACGAGCCGGGGCTGGCTTGAGGTGCGGTATGAGATGAGGGAGCGGGAAGAGAAAACGGCATTCTCGTAGCAGACATGCGGTACCTACACGACAGAAAAAGAATCTTATCCGAAGAAACAACTTTTCCTTTTCGATTTCGTAAGATGGTAAAAAGTTGCAATATTTACCTATACTACCTAACCTCACTACTACCTACCTTAGAACCGAGAATAATGGTCATATCAATACTCTAAATAGAAATCTACATCAACTCGTAAATAAAATAAACTAATCTGTAATTCACGAATAATCCCAGATCTAAAACCTATGGAGAGCTAGCAAACACATGTTCCCAGTAACTTATAATAAATACCTTTCAACGTTCCCGAATTTCTCGACTCCACAATTTCAAGGGCTTTGCAATCATCTCAAAATGGAAAGCCCTAACAGTTCTCAACTAAAACCGATCTCACTTCATTTATCAGAATTCTAATCTAAATTGATACATCCTGGAAACATTTACACGTATTGTATGACGGGCAATTGAAAACTCGGTCGCCAATTCGGGCTGGACGTCCTATTAATTAGAGATCTTACTCAACTAGTTACCATTTAGTGAATGGGAACAGAATAATTGGCTCCGTTCATGAATGGAACGAATGGACTCATGAATCGGTGACATTGAAGTCCTTTGAAGCGTGCGTCTTGTGTGAATTGATGAATAAATTGAAAAATTTTGCCTTCATTTGTAATTTCTATTTGATATTCAATGTGGATCTAATTAGATTAGTAGCACGAGCAGTGTTCACGGTAGCTTAGTGGCTAAAGCACTGGCGTACTGAGCCAGGAGTCGCAGGTTCGAATCCTGCTCGTGAGCGATTTTTTCTTTCCACAATTTAAATCTTTAGTGGCATAATTTTTGGCTAAGTCACGTGAGAATTGATCGCTTAGTAAACCACAATTTTTGCTCAACAAATATTTCAAAAAAAAAAATGAAATCAAAAATATTAATGAACATAACATAATTATTAATTACCTGTCAAACTCTTTGATATATAATTTCTTGCGAATATACAAAACACCTGTCTGTAACCCAATGTTTAGTCTATAGTGTATTAGTTTTGTTAATCTGTGGTTCAGTGCAAATAAAGTTGTCAAAGTGTACGTAGTGTTTTTTCTCTCGCTAATTACCTGCAAACAAAAGTGCACCTTATTCACATGTACAGGTGGTCCTATCGAGACGGATGTTGTAGCCGTTACCTACAAAAATTACGTGAATATTTTGCAAAAAGTTGTAATATTGGATTTACGATCGAAAAATACGGAAATAATAAACTAAGGAGAACAACAGTGTTTACTAAGTCAGTGCAGTGAAATAACTCTTAGTGATTGTGACAAACAACAATAATTACGAGTGTAAAAGTAATTCTGCAAAAACTCGGGAACATTTCATGCACGTGTTTATAGGTTATACCTATTACGAACAAAAACTTCTTGGAAGAAAAGTGAAGTTCATCAATTCGGCATTTTGTTTCGCGATTTTACATCCTTTGTATATTTATTGGAAAATCACAAGTATAAAGGATGGAGAACATCGACAAGCTAATGTTACTTCAAGCCGATGTGTTTGGAAAAGTGCAAAAAGCCTGTTCGAATTACAAAAAATCGTCCAAGGACAGAATAACCGAATGTTATCTACAAACTAGGATGGATACTTTAGAAACATATTGGAAAGAATTTAAGTGTATTCACGAGAAATTAGTAACGACTGTTGACAAGGAAAACAAACAAAAGTTACCGTATTTTGTAGAAGACATGTTCGATAACTTTGAAGAGTTGTATTTTACATACAAAGGTGAAATGAAAACTGCATTAAACAAGTTGATACCGGTCATGAAAAAACCTGATAGATTGGAAAAATTAGACGAAAATAGACCAATAGCTTACAGTAGTGACATTAAATTACCACGAATTTCCATCCCTATTTTTGAAGGAAATTACGTACAATGGCAATCTTTTCACGACCTCTTCATGGCATTGATACATAAGAATGAGTCATTAGAAGATGTTCAAAAACTTCATTATCTGAAAAGCAGCTTGAAGGGTGATGCCGAGATCCTATTACGTCAGGTTCCAGTCACCGGTGAAAATTATGCTGAGGCGTGGTCGATATTGAAAAAACGTTATAACAACAAAAGATTTATTGCTAATTGCATTTTTAAAAAGTTTTTCAGTCAAAAAGCAATAACGCAAGAGTCGGCTTCCTCCTTAAAAACATTATTAGATACGTCAGTTGAGTGTGTAAACTCAATGAAAAACCTTGGCATACTTACAAAATGGGATGCATTGTTGAACTATGTAGTTGTTTCAAAACTAAACCCTGAAACACATAAACAATGGGAGATTATGATTAGTGAAGACAGTTCTGATGACTTACCTGATTTTGAAAGGCTTAAGACTTTCTTGGAGACTCGGTTTCGTACGCTAGAAATGGTAGAACCTGAAAATAAAACCTACAAACCAGTTAAGCCCAAGACATTTCATGCAGCAGCCACCAGTGGAGAGAAACAATGTATCTTATGCAAGGAGAACCATTATATTTTTAACTGCAAAGAATTCACTTCAAAACCAATAGAAGAAAGATATAGCTTAGTGAAGAAAAACAACTTATGTTTCAACTGTTTAATTCCAAATCATTCCGTATTCAAATGTAAACAATCAAATACATGTAAAATATGCAGAAGACGACATCACTCCTTATTACATCGAGATTTTCAGAAACAAGCAGGTGAAGTGATACAAACTAAAGAAGAAAATACAACAAATAAAGAAGAGGTTAGCAAGGTAACAGCACATGTGTCAAGTGAAGAACAACCTGGTCAACAGATTTTGTTAGCAACAGCATTGGTAGATATGACATCAAGAACTGGACAATCACACATCTTCCGTGCTCTGATTGACCAGGGTTCAGAGGCTTCGTTTGTGACTGCGCGAGTGGTCGAGTTATTGGGTCTGAAAAGGAATCAAATCAGCGGTGAGGTCTCTGGTGTTGGTGAAGGTAACAAACTTTCTATTCATCATTCAGCGAGATTACATATTAAGTCGAGGTATGAAAGTAATTTCTCTTTTGATGTTGAGGCTTATGTATTAAAATCATTGACTCGTAGGCTACCTTCTAGGGAGTTAAGAGGTTATGACTGGCCTCAACTTAGGGATATGAAGTTAGCTGATCCTTCTTTTAATGTACCAGGTCGGATTGACATCCTTCTTGGGGCTGATGTGTTTGGCACAATAATAGACTCAGGTTTATTAAGAGGACCCGGCAATGTTATTGCTCAACATACACACTTGGGTTGGATATTATCAGGGGATATGTACTCTAATCCTACTTGTGCACAGAATATTATAAGTTTACATGTTACCAGGCTCGTTGAAGAAGACAACAACCTTTTAAGAAAATTCTGGGAAATTGAAACCGATGACTACAATCCTAAGAAAGTGTGGACAAAGGAAGAAGAAAAATGTGAAGAACACTACATACAGACAACAACAAGAGAAGCATCAGGAAGGTATGTAGTACACTTACCTTTGAAACAAAGTATTAAAGAGACAGTGAAGACTTGTGGTGAGACTAAACAGCAAGCTTTAATAAGATTTAAGCAACTGGAAAGGAAGTTTGAAAAACATGAAGGTTTGAAGTCAGAGTATAAGAAGGTAATACAAGAATATTTAAAGATGGGTCATATGAAAGGGGTTGAAAAGGAGGATCATAATGAAGCAATTTATTTAGCACATCATGCGATCGTCAGAGAGGATAAGGACACAACCAAGGTAAGAGTTGTTTTTGACGCTTCTGCTAAGGGATCTAATGGAGAATCCTTAAATGGCACCATGATGATCGGCCCTACGCTACAACCTGATCTTCGTGTTCTTATCATTCGCTGGAGGGCTCACAAAATCTGTGTTGTTGGCGATATAGTGAAAATGTACCGTCAAGTAAGAATGACAAACAAACACACAGATTTACAACGAATAGTTTGGCGAGATGATATATGTGAAAATATAGAAAGTTATCAATTACTTACCGTGACGTTTGGGACCGCAGCGGCACCATACCTTGCTGTACGGACTTTGAATCAACTAGCTGATGATGAAATGGAAAGATATCCTCGGGGAGCAGCTGTCATTAAGAATTCATTCTACATGGATGATCTGATGACTGGACATGAAGATTTGTCTGAAATAAAACAAATTTGTGAGGAGGTTAACAACCTGTTGAAAGCTGGTGGGTTTCAAATGCAGAAGTGGTCCAGCAACTCTGATGAAGTCTTGAAGTTCTTGCAGGGTGGCAAGGAAGCATCGGAACCTGTGCACAAAATAGAAATTAAATTAGATAAGGTAATAAAGATACTTGGACTTACCTGGGATAGGAAAAATGATACTTTCCGAATTACCGTCGACCTACCAGATACAAGGATGGTTTCTGGTATGACAAAAAGATTAATATTATCAGAGGTGGCCAGCCTCTTTGATCCGTTTGGTTGGCTGTCACCAGTCATTATCACAGCTAAAATTATGATACAAAGATTGTGGCTTAACAATCTCAACTGGGATGATGAATTGCCATCGGATCTAGTGACTGAATGGCTGAGCTACAGAGAGGCACTCAAAGGGTTGCAAACCATAGAAATACCGCGCTGGATAAAGAAGACGTCGACCAGTAAAGAAATTCAGTTACACGGCTTTGCAGATGCCTCATCTGTTGCATATGGAGCAGTAGTTTATGTAAGGGTTTTAGATGAAAACGATACTGTTCATGTCACTATGGTGGCATCAAAGACCAAGGTTGCGCCACTGAAACAGCTGACCATCCCAAGATTGGAGCTCTGCGCTGCAGTGTTATTGGCAAAGCTGTTGCACGAAGTATCTAACTTATGGAATATAAGTATGCATCAAATATATGCCTGGACAGACTCGATGGTGGTCCTGTCATGGTTACAGGGTCAACCAAATCGATGGCAAGTGTTTGTTGGCAACCGAGTGTCTGACATAATTCAATTGATTGACAATGACAGGTGGAATCATGTCCGATCAGCCGACAATCCTGCTGATCTTGCGTCAAGAGGTATAGCTCCAAATGAATTAGTAAATAATAATAATTGGTGGACTGGACCCGACTGGCTGAAAAATAAACAAATAGACTTTACTAAGAGTTCTATTCCTCAAACAGATTTAGAGATAAAGAAATCATGTCATGTCACCTTAGAAGAAAAACCTGTTTGGGAAAGATTTTCATCCATGTCCAGAATGAAGAGAGTTTTAGCACAATGTTTAAGATTTTCGAAACCTAAGGAAGAAAGAGAGAAATATTTAACAGTTCAAGAAATGAATAAAGTTGAAGAAAGATGTTTAAAATATTACCAACACTTAATATATGAAACTGAAATTGAAGATCTGAAGAAGATTGGAAGGGTTAAGAACAGAAGTTCTTTAATTAGCCTTACACCTTTCTTAGACAAGAACGAGTTGCTAAGAGTTGGAGGGCGACTGAGTAAAGCCAGTATATCAGAAGATGCAAAACACCCAGTCATTGTTCCTTGTAAACAACACATTACTCGACTTGTTATAAATGAAGCCCACACAAGAACTTTGCATGGAGGTTCCCTTCAGATGCTGACTTACATACGTGGCAAATACTGGGTAATTGGGCTCAAATCAGCTGTAAGGAAATTTATTCGGAATTGTAAAACCTGCATATTATATAGATCAAAAATAAAACAGCAGCTAATGGGTGAGTTGCCAGCACCAAGGGTGACTCCTAATCGTCCATTCTTCAATAGTGGAGTGGATTACGCCGGACCCGTACAGCTGCGAACGACCAAAGGGCGTGGACATGGATCTACTAAGGGGTACATTTGTGTCTTCGTCTGTATGTCCACCAGAGCCATGCACCTTGAAGCGGTTACTGATTTAACATCACAAGCCTTCATTGCAGCATTCAGGCGATTTGTTGCAAGAAGAGGTCACTGTTGTCACTTGTGGAGTGACAACGGTACGAACTTTGTTGGAGCGGCCAAGGAATTAAGAAGTATGTTTGAGAAGGGCAAGACTAATCTGGCGGCAGAGGTAGCTGAACTCCTAGCAAATGATGGCACAACATGGCACTTTATCCCGCCGAAAGCCCCAAATTTCGGTGGTATATGGGAGGCTGGCGTCCGGTCAGTAAAGAAACATTTGATGAGGGTCAATGGTTCCATTAAGTTGACTTATGAGGAGATGGCTACACTACTAGCACAGATAGAGGCCTGTCTTAATTCGAGACCTATCTGTCATTCGGACAATACAAAAGAAACATTGGACCCGCTTACCCCGGGTCATTTCCTAATTGGTGAACCATTGATCAATGTACCTGAAATTAACTATGAGTATAAGAATATAAGTATATTGTCCAGATGGCAATTTCTACAAAACAGGACACAAGAATTTTGGCGAAGATGGAAATCTGAGTATCTTAACACCTTGCAGCAACGTCATAAGTGGCAAAACAGTGTGCCTTCCCCAAGTGTTGGCGACATAGTTATTATAAAAGAAGATGACCTCCCTCCTGCAAAATGGTTGTTAGGAAAAATCATTACTTTACATCCTGGTACTGACCAACTAGTTCGCGTGGTAACAGTACAATGCAAGGGCGATAATATTCTTAAGAGACCATTGTCCAAGTTAATCTTACTGCCAATCCAAAGATAGTGAGTAAATCATTATAGTGAGTAAATCATTAATATAGTGATCAGCTGATTTCATATTTCTAATTTGGGTATATTGATAAATGTATAGGTAGACCTGCAATTCTTTTTCTAGTACATTATTTCAATGTTTTGTTCCAATATAAGTGAAAAATTTGTAGGTAATAAATGCCTCTGCATGCTCCTTAAGGGAATGCAGGCGTGATGTTCTGATGTATATTTCAGATCTAAACAAACTAAGGTGTATGTAGATTAAGCTTCATAAAATATTGTTTAGTTACTGATAATTATAAAATTATTTTCAACTTTGTATTAAATTTGAAAGAGTTAACTCTAATTCTTTAGTAATTAGTTACTTTGTTTTGCTTGTTACTATTCCCATGAGATGATAAATACATAGTTTAATATTGTTATACTATACAGTCCACTCTATTTGATAGCTAAACAAATACTAGTTTATGAAATTATTCTTTTAATTTGTTGTATTTAGGTATATGACAGATTACTGACATGAATTCATGATTCCATGAATAATTGATAAACCCCTTTGGTTAACATAAAGCAACCTGGATTGTTCAAAAATGTTGTGAGTAAGGTAGGCTATTGTTATGTTTATCACTTTGATTAAAAATATTTGGTAGCCTATTAATCTGTATCTACCTACATAGGTACCAATTATGTAACTCTTATTTTATTTGTTTTAAGTAGGCATAGGGATTACCTTGCACTGCTTATTAAGTGTTAAGGTATATCTATTTGATTGATTTGATTGTGTAAACAATAAGAAACCATAACCATACTGTCGCTTAAGAATTTAGTAAAAAACTGTTGTTTTTGGAGGCCGGTATGTTTAGTCTATAGTGTATTAGTTTTGTTAATCTGTGGTTCAGTGCAAATAAAGTTGTCAAAGTGTACGTAGTGTTTTTTCTCTCGCTAATTACCTGCAAACAAAAGTGCACCTTATTCACATGTACACCCAACATAAAACATGCGCAATTTTCACAGGCTTTATCAGTAGCAAGACAACTGGGAGCGATGACTTATGTCGAAACATCAGCCAGAGCTTCCACCAAAGGCGTAAAAGATGCCTTCGAAGTAGCTGCACTGGCCGCCCTCGGAAAACTTAACAAGCAACAAATGAAACAACAGGTATACCATAACTTATGTATCTATTAACATCTATTATTACTTTAATCTTATCTTCCCCCTCTTTTTCCCTTACTTGCTGGACAGCATTCAAAGCGGATTCTAAAGTAGGTACGTAGATAAAGCTTAAAGCTATATCCAACTTTGGCATCTTAACTAAAATAAGCCTCGAAACGATATAGACTTGAAAGACACAGAATTTTGAAGTATAAAACTATAAACCACAAATCTTATTCACATTTTTTTTCAACAGAAACAAGTGGGCCGCAGCAAAAGCAAGCGTGACCTCAAGGCTGAGCTGAAAGGGCGCGCGAAGAGTTGCTGCGTCATGTGATCCGTAGCCGGCCACCCGTCTCGGTGGCCGCACGACTGCTAGGCGACCACCGCCCTTCTTCTTGAACCCAACCGTTCCTCACAGGAACCCACCGGGCCTAAGTATACGCCTTGCGGAACACCCGATGAAATTTTTCACCGACACGTTCCCTCTTCACGTAGGAGGTAACAAAAGTACGACACATCTATTAAGTGTCATTATTTAAAATGTATAAGTGAAATGACTGCGTGCAAAGTGATGAAAATAATTTAATTCTAAGTGTGATTCATTATCAAAAGCCTAATAGAGAACTATTATTAATAATGTACTGTAAAATTTATTGGGAGGGGAACGAAGTTCTTTGGATTTTAGGTGAAGGTATCGGTAAAATAAAAAGGTGCAATGTAATTATAGCCCTCAGGGTTGGAGCGCGAGCCTGTGATAAAGTTAAACATAGAAAATTCGCGAGACAAATAGATGTGTTTATGGAATTAGAAAGGCGATACGACGCTCATTTTGGCATTATATCATCAGTAACAGTTAAAACATTAATGTAAAAAATCATATTAGTTAGAAACAAATGCGTGTTTTCATATACATTGACATAACCTAAGTATAACTTGATGTTTTTCTATAAGATAGCATTTTCATATGTATAGAATGTAATGGAAGTAATGAAGGCTCCGTTGTTTTGTGTAGGACCAATGTTGCCCTTAATTTTGATGCTGTAGCTTGTTTATTTTAAAAGCTACAAGCTAAACATTTTATTTGTGATATACATACGTAAATGTAATTTATAAATTTAAATGAAATGCACAATGGTGGACAATACTAAATTACAGAGGTCCATATGCTAGTTAGTTTCACGTCCATGTTCGCTATAGGTGTTAGATTTTTGTACGTTTACAATATGAAAAATTAAATGTTGCTTGCCTGTAGAATTTCGTACACCAATCGAAGATTACCTATCTATCTTTGTGAGAAGAAATATTATTTGCCTTTAACATGAATTCATTTAAATATATTTTAATGAGTTTGACTGGCAAAGTCCGAATATTGATTTCAAAATCATGGTAATATAGATTGTAATAAGTAGTGATATTGCCAACAATCTTTCTCACTTTATTTTTACGATTCATACTAAATATTTCACTGGGAAAAGTGATTAATCATACCTTGAATAAAAATGAATGTCGTTTAAAGTCATGAAAACTAAAACGAAATATAATAAAGACACCCACTGAATTCAATAATTAGACTTCAGATCACGCATGGCTCGTCTCCCGCGAAGTCACGATTGCTTTCACGCTCCCCTAGCGCAGAATAAACCTAAAAATTAAAATAAGAAAGAAAAATATTCAAAGCGTACTTTTATCGTATCTGAGTTTTTGACAAAAGATTGCGTTGCGAATCATTAGTAGTTTTACTACTACAACTAACACTAAGAACACATACAAGTAAATAAGTCACTAAGTGATCGACCATACAGCTCAATAGACACCTCATGTTGAATATAATGCGTACAATAAATTCTGTCAGCTAGCCGAAGTGGGGTACTGCAATCCGATTAGCCCTGCCAAGGCCGCTATTGGCTAATCACTAACTCGGAGGTTTTGACGGCTCACATAAGTGATCGAAACTGATTTGAGGTTTTTTATTAAAATACTTTATTTTTGGCATTTCTATTTGTTTCGACTCTAAACTCTCGACTCTGGATTAAACGAGGCCTAAATATTAGATTGTTGGTAAAATCAGGCATACTATTTTTCAAAATAAGTACATTTCTAGTTAGGTAAACAAAAAATTAAATTCTTCATATTGAACAAATTAAATGTTATTTTGTTTACATTATTTTCGATTGTTTAAAGTATTGTAAGTCGATATCAAGCTTTAAATTCAATGTTAGCTTTAATTATGATTATATTTAAATATTTAAACATGTAGTTTTAGTATTTTCATTGAATGCGACGATCGGACAAAGTTTTGATTTACGACATTTATTATTTAAAAACAAATGTACATATCATGTAAGTTTTGTATAAAAATAAGAACTCTGATTTCATTTCCGAATAATAGAATCTGTTTACATAATTCAAATTCTGAATTCGAAACCTTTTTTTGTTGCTTCTTCTTTTTCCCAGAACATTTTTTGTGAATGTATACGGACAGTATCAGGCGATACTTTTAATTATTTTTTATCTGTATTGTAATACATACAATTTGGAATTGTAGTAAATAACGTTGACTGACATTCAATTATCTGGATTTATTCTGTAAAAGAAGAGTGATTACAACTTAATTTCAACTTCGTAATTGGATTTCAAACATTTGGATTTACCTACTATTTTTATAACAGACTTCATGCAAATTTCAGTTTTGACATTTAGTTTAAAAATACATGAACGAATTTATTTGGCCCCTCGAGTTTTTTTTTTAGTTTCTATCATTTATTTTGGTTAAAAGAAGTTCTACAACAAAATGACGTCAGAGTTTCTAAAAATGCCTTATATGTTATTCCTTATTGTGTAATGTAAAATGTTTTTAGATTAGACAAGTTAACTTGACGTTAGGCCACTTTGAATGTTGTTTCTAGATATCGAATATAGCGTTCAGTGTTTTTGATATTTGTCTTTTATTTAACTTCCCCTGTCTTCTGTAAAGATCTTAATCTCTAAAATTAGCGCATTGGCTGCTGCAAAACATATCTCAGATTCGATTCTTTCCGGGACAAATATTTGTACCTAAGGGAATTAAATGTCTAGCTGATGCCACAAGCCAGCAGCCCATTATTGCTCCACTGCTGGGCACGGACCTCTTCTCCGAATAAGAAGATTAGACCTTAGTTCATTACGCTGGCCTCGTGCGAGTTGGCAGAATACACACACTAGAGGAACGAGGTATCTATCATGTTCCTCCAACACAAAGGGAGGATCCTCCGACCAGGCTGGGTCTACGCCTGGCGAGCTACTGCCCAACAGTTCAGCTATGAGGTCGTCTCATCGCCCCGCAAGGGGCACCAGGTATCGGGCTCGGGGGTAGGCTTTCCCGAAGTGTCGGGTTCGGACCCAACCACCGGCCTACAAAAGTATGGGCCGGTGGTTGGGTCGGGTACTTGATCCTTGTTTGGCTGGCGGGCCAGATGAAAAAACGGATCTGGGCAACTGGCAACGTGTGTTATTGTTATTCTGTAGGGGCACCCGAAGTGTTTCACGCTGCCCGAGCGACCAGACCCCCGCTAGGCGAGACCCCCAGTTACCTGAGGGAGGCCCGACCAGGATCGATCAGCTACAAGGGCAACGGCTTGTTTGGCGCCCGCTTACGGATATAGTGATTGACCTGTGACTCGCTACTTTCTCAGATCTAGCCAATCGCGCCACACAAGCTGCTGCCCTTGTAGCTGATCGATCCTAGCCAGGCCTCCCCCAGGAAACTGGGGGACGCGTCTGTGGCCCAACGGTTGATGTCGGACGCTTGTATATATGCTAACTTGCGTGTTATACTCTGCGTGCGTGATTCAGGATAGTTCTCATGTAGCCGGATAGATGTTGCTACATTACTCCAGTCATTGCTTACGTCTCTGTTAGCTTCCATATAGCGAGATAGATGTCGCTACACACACCATCGAGAACTGTGTGGAGCACTCGGTATGCAGGTTGCCTCACGATGTTTTCCTTCACGTAAGTAAATGATACTCAAATTCTGATCCGCACATGAATTAGAATAGTCAGAGGTGCGGGTCGGGTTTGAACTCAGATCCTCTTGCATGGAAGGCAAGAGCTCAACCGCTAGGCTGTCATTGCTACTAGCTGGCAGATGGTGAAGATATCGCTTTAATAATAAATAATAATAATAATAAATAAATCCGGAATCCGCTGGATGCGGAAGGCACAGGACCGGTCGTTGTGGCGATGCTTGGGGGAGGCCTATGTCCAGCAGTGGACGTCTTTCGGCTGAAATGATGATGATGATGATGAATAATAAATAGTTGGGACATTTTTACACAGCACCATCTAGTCCCAAACTAGGCAGAGCTTGTTACCTAATATGCAACCGTTTTAAATTGTCGTTCTTTTCATAGTGTTGTTGCCATTTAGTTACCATTTTGATTAATCGTGTTACATCAGTCGTTCTTTCATTCCCAGTACGCTCGGTTTCAGAATCAATGATCAGATAAGAGTCGTGAACATGAAAATTCCCGCGTCATGGTTAAACATCTGTTGTTGAATAACGGGTTGATTTCGCAAACAGTGGTTATTTCAATGTCCGCGAACTCGGCCCTAAGAAGTTGATCATCAATTTTTACCTATAGTTTTTTTGTTTCTTTAATTTGATTTGAAAGTCTGTTCTCACGGTTCAAATCGCTTTGATTAAGCAATGTTACGACTAATATCGACTCGTGTGAACGCGGTATTAGATTTAACGAGTAAGAACCCCTAATACGGTTCGGTGACTATATTTCTCCAGATCTGTTAGTCGTAACGGCCTTAGGAAAGGCCTATGTGCGGCTATGGACATTTATGGGTATTTATGGGCTGTTAGAATGACTTACCGACTTGAACTAGTAAAGTTAAATGCATATCGATTGTGGAAACCAGAAGCAGAGTCTTTCTTGTATACATGGTAATAGAAAAAATACCCTAAACCTCTTAGCACTATTAGCAATATTTTATTAAAATTCTCGGATATACAACGAGCTTCACCGTAAGTAAATAATAGTCAAAATCTTATTCGCACATGAATTAGAAAAGTCAGAGGTGCGGGCTGGGATTGAACTCGAACCCTCCTGCATGGAAGGCAAGCCGTCGACCGCTAGGCTTTCATATATGAAGCTTACATACAGGTGTTTTCAATAAACTATCTATCCACGATTTGTCCAACTGGAAATAGAAATTTGACAGAAAATGCTAAAAGCTGCATGAAAAAAATGCTTATGTCAAATTCCTATCTCTATTAGGGCAAATCGTGGATAGATCTTCTTCTTCTTCTTCTTCTTCTTAGCGAGTCGATGGCAAATTTTGAAAAATTTTGTTGGCATTGTTCCGCAACGCGCACTGTATTATGATTGGCGGTCATTAGCTCCTCACGCGTGCAGGTGGCTGGGCACGCGGTACAAGATAGAAGGTGAGCCATTGTTTGCGGATCGACGCCGCACTCACACTGGACCAAACCGTCCGAGAACCCCCATATTAGTAGTGGATAGATAAGATAGGTTATTGAAAACAGCCGTTCAGATCCACTTATAATGTAAGTTACGGTGAAATTACAATCACATGAGACTTTCCATCTTCATGTCTCATTTTGGCGAACTGACTTGCGGTACCATTTAGGCAACAGCCTAGGTGTGGTATTGAAGGGGTCCTGGCCAGAAAACCTCCACGTGTGTCTGACGGCTGCTTGTCCTTCTGGACACGTCTGGAGGGAACGGCAGTTGTTGGGCCGGTGCACCCTGGGCACGGGCAATAAGTCTCCTTTGGACCGGGGGACCTTATTGCCTGTGGCGAATATTCTAGCACGGGAGATGCCCGATGTGGGCCAATGGGAAGTTGCTCCGCTTGTCACTCTGAGATAGCAGAGGGCACTGTGGAGGAGCAGGGGCGGGCCCGGTGTGCACTCACCCTGCCACTGGGCAGGCAGCGGGGGGACTGTCCTTCCCTGCCCCCGTCGGTCTCGTAATCCCAGGATTGCCTGCTGAGTAGTGTTCTCGCGCCTCTTGGGACCGAGGGTCTTGGCTTTACTGACTGGACCGCGAGGAAGAACACCTCTATAAAAAATTACAGGAGGATGGGCCTGCGAGCAGCAGACTCGGGGTAGTCTGCTGCCCGACCAGCAGCTGGCGTAGTTGGCGCAGCTGGCATAGCTGGTAAAGGCCCGTGAGGTGAGGTAACGTGCAGTGTTCCGTGTGCGCCACAGAGGAGGGTGCGGCCGTCGCTAGGCCGCACGGGGAGAAGGGGCTCGCCTGCTTGTGGCGGGCCAGGACCTGTTGGGGGTGGTTGTGTGAATACTCACGGGTTCCCACGCCCCCGGCTAAGGTAGTTGAAGGAACACCGTGGTGGTTTTAGTCGGTAAGAGTCCGACACTGGCTCCGCCTACCTCAGGCGGAGTGCGTCCATGAGGATTTCCCAACGGAAAAAAAAAAAACCGCTTGATATCAGGTGGGCCTTTAGCTCGTTTCGCCATCCTATACTATAAAAAAAAATAGAAAAAAACCATTGATACATACGCAGTTGACCATACACATAAATCCGGTACCGTCTTGTGATAACTCCTAGAATTCACTCTTAAAGTTTTGCTTTGAATTCTGAGATTTGAAAAGCTCATAGGTAACTCGGACACTAACCTAAACTGAGCCTATTTACGGAAAAAATAATGCATAAGGATGTGTACATTTTTAAGATCGGCGTATTGTGAAAATACAACCACAATTTTTTGTTATACATACATAACATAACATCACGCATTCACGCCTGTATTTTTTATTTTTGTTATAGCTAAAGATATGTTTCCTCGAAATATAAGCAATGGACACAGACTTGTGCTTAATTGTATGCAGAGAACTGCACTGTTTCAGAATTATTATATGTATGCAATGTGTGTCAAAGTTCGCCTTCCCATATTGTATAAAAAAAATCCCGATTGTAAAGAACGAATTAAGACTGTGGTTTCTAGAAAAATCATTTTATTCTTTGAATGAATTATAATTATCTAACAATTTATTTCGAACCTCGACTGTACTATGCTATGACAATATTCATTTAATTAGTAACTGTATGTGTGTAATATGTACGTATTATGTTTCCAATTTTATAACTTCATCGTAATTTTCTTTTATTATTTTATTGATACTTTTTCTTACTATTGTTACGTTAGTACTATTAGATATTCTGTGCTATTGTGTTATTGTTTTCGTCCGACATCATGTGTGTCAACCAAATATTTCACATGCTGTTAACCAGTTAAATGGACGAGACTACCACTACCATAGAGTATACAGAGTGGATATGACAATACGACATTAAATTAAACCATATACAGAGTATCACGTCCTCTGACCGTATACAAAAAATCAATCTAATCCAGACAATAGCTTAGCCACAAGAAATTATTTTAATTTCATTAATTTTGAATGTAGAACCATTTTTCTTGGCAAATATCGTTAGTTCAAAGACCTGTGTGAGTCCATATGATTTTAAACTCTCCTTCTCAATACAGATGATTACTAATGGTGTTACTTATTATGTCGATGTTTTAATATTTATTTTGTTCAAAAATTTTGTTTTTTTAATTTTCTATATACAACTTATTTATGTGTTTCTGTAGCTTAGTAATAACTGTGTTTCCATTTATTGTCGTATTGTCATATCCACGTTGTACCAGGCCCCTCAGAAAGTATTGCGAAAAAAAGTTTTTATATATGGGAGACTGGCCAGTTATAATGTTTTTCGAAAATATGATTATTTATAAGTAAAAATAAGTAAGTTCCAATTTCAAAATTTCCCTCCACATTTTTTGCGAGTTAATTCAAAGTATTGTGTCTCACTGAAATATGGATCTGCGCCGGGAACATTTTAGAGCTATGATTTTATACGATTTCAAGTGTCGCCTGAAACCGGATGAATCGTACGATAGACTTCAAATGGCATTCATGGATGAAGGCCCTTCCAAGGCAACCGTGTATCGTTGGTATAACGAATTCAAGCGCGGTCGACCAACTTTGGGGGATGACGAAAGAAGCGGTCGCCCTTTGACGGCTGTTACCGAAGAAAACGTGCTAGCAGTGAAAAATTTAATCCAAGACAATAGGCGAATTACATATCAGGAGATTCAACACATATTGAAGATTGGATCGGGAAGCGTTCACGAGATTCTACACAGCCATCTTCGCGTGAGGAGGATAGTATCACGCTGGGTGCCGCACAACCTCACCGATGCTCAGAAGCAGGCCCGGGTGGAATGGTGCCGTGATATGCTTAACAAATTTGAAGCAGGCTCGTCTCGGCGTGTTTACGACATCGTTACAGGTGATGAGTCCTGGATTTATCAATACGACCCAGAAACCAAGCGCCAGTCGACTGTTTGGGTGTTTCAAAATGAGCCAACGCCTACCAAAGTGAAGCGATCTAGAAGCGGGGGTAAGATTTTGATCGCTAGCTTTTTTAATTTGACTGGCCACTTGGTATCAATTCCCTTACGGGATCAAAGAAGCATTAATGCCGAATGGTATACTACCAAATGTTTGCCAGAAGTTTTCTCTGTTATAAGCAACAAGCGACCAAACACAGGGCTCCGCGGGCTACTGCTCCACCACGACAATGCACCTGCGCACACCGCACTCAAAACGAGGGACTTCCTGGACAGCACGCCAGTCAAACTCCTGGGTCACCCTCCTTACAGCCCTGATCTAGCACCGTGTGACTTCTTTTTATTCCCAAAAATAAAAAATCAGCTCAAAGGGATACAATTTTCGTCGCCGGAAGATGCGCTGGCTGCGTTCGAGCAGGCTGTAAACGAGGTGTCTGCGGCGGACTGGAAAAAGTGTTTTGAAAACTGGTTTAGGCGCATGAATCTTTGTATAGAGGCTGGTGGAAAGTACTTTGAAAAGATTTGATAAAAATATATGTACGTATAGAACAATTTTTTTTAGTTTCGCAAAACTTTCTGAGTGTCCCACGTATAAGTAATTTATTTTTGGCGAAATAAATTAATCTGAATCGGAGTACCTACCCCTTTTAAAAGATGCAGTAGGTGAGCTGTTGGTCGTACTCAGATAAAATACTTACCTTTACGTAGCCTATAGATAAAATTGTTGTTGTTGTTGTTCTCATTACAACAACATTATGCAGCAATCATTTTGCCATTACAACAATATTCATTGCGTGGTACATAGTTGCTCATAAGACGGATTTTCCAAACATACAAGAGCTATGAACATTGAAATCAATATGATTGCGATCGCGAGTGAATTAAGTATGAATATTGTGCTTTTAAACATAGGTATATTTATATATTAATAAAATTAAATCATCGCGCAAAAACCTTGGACGAATAAAAAAAGGTGGACGGAATCTCGCTAAACAAAAAGTGAAGCACCCATAAGTACGGGCTGGCACGCACACATTCACACCCATAGTAAGACAAAAAGCCGCGATTACGCAACAAATCTCCTGTGACGGTAGTCATTGTCGCAGTGTCACAAATAAAGTAACAATACATATCTGTAGGCGTAGCATGACCAATTCTATGTCTATTCTTCCAAGAGTAGACAAAGCTCTTTCTATACGTCAAGATATCTCTTCTTCTCGAGCATGAGGCGACCCGTCGACTCGGGTTTCTACGTAGACAAAGTGACAGATCTTTTTCCATAGCAACGAGAACGTAACTAGTGCCGTACAAATTCTACCAAATCCTACCATATTATTACGTTTCGTTATCTAGAAAAAAGGTGAATTGAATAAGTTTTGAAACATTTTGTACGTAATTCAAAGCAACAACAATACGCATTTTGTAGTCATGAATGTCAAGGTCGAAGGATGCGTCTTACAAAGTAGTGATGCGACTCGAGTCCGATTTTACCAATCGTGTCATTCGAGTCATTTTACAATTTTACTCGAGTACTACTCGAGTGATCGAGCCGTCGAGTCACTCGAGTGGTTCATAAGTCACTGGATCACTCGCCTCTAACGAGTCACCTGTCATAATACTTGAATTCATAATTTTTTTCATTTTGTCAATAAGTTGAGGCTTAATAAAACGACAAGTTTGAAGTTTTATTTCAATACATCGCCAGTCTTACAAAAATCAACATTTATATATCGAAATTAATATTATATGCTAATAAAAATGAGCAAATGTGGTCTGTTCATAAAACCAAATAACATTACGTTATTTAGTGAGTGATTGGCGAGTGAATCGAGTCCGAGTGAACTCGAGTCGATATTTTTTTCGCTCGAGTACGTTTTTTTTCGATGTCACTCGAGTAAAAGTGGACTCGAGTCGCATCACTATTACAAAGTAAATTAATATTTTTATGACGTGCAAACAATAAAGTATACTCTATCTACTTTTTGTACCTACCGAGAAAATAAACAGTTCCCGAGGGATGCGCGATAAGGCTTTTTGTGATAAGCCGAAGAAGCCGCGGGCATTCAGCAAATTAAAAAATCAAATATTATAAATGCAAAAGTATGGATGTTTGTTTGTTTGTCCTTCAATCATATTCAAACGGATTTGGATGAAGATTAGCACGTAGACCATAGGGTGTGCATTAACATAAAGGAAACCTTTTTATCCCGGGAAGACACAGTTCCCGAAGGATGCACGATAGTCATTCGATACTTATTACGAATTACACGCGGGCAAAGGCTAGTTTTTGATAATAACTAAGGAGATAGCGACGATAGGAACCCGACATGTTATTATTGTTGTTCAAAAACTCCAATGAAACCAATTTAACAAGAATCTAGTCCTAATAAAACTAAAGAATAATTTTGTCTAGGTCTCATGAGATGTAGACTAATTTCTTCTATTTGAAGAGAAACATGTCTACCCCAAACTGTCAAAAGTAGAGAAAATATGTTCGTCATGCTCGACGTTGTAGACATGTGTCGATCGAAGTATAGAAACATTTCTTTTCTTCATTATTGACATCGGCATGCTACGGACGGAAGAAATCTTTCTACAATACGTCATTTTGTCTATTCTTCCGTCGACATAAGCTTTGTCTACAGCGGTCATGCTACGCCTGCAGGTGTGTTAAAAGTCTGTCGAAATTATAGTTGGTTTAGGAAAAAACTAAGTGCTTCAATCTTTTCTTTGTGAGATTCCGTCCGCCATTTTTTATTCGTCCGTGGTTGTATAGTTGCCCATAAGACGGATTGCGATCGCGAGTGAATTAAGTATGAATATTGTGCTATAAACATAGGTAGGTATACACGCTGAAATTTGAGTCGCTTAAATCCGATTTCAGGGTAGGTCCTATAGTAAAAGTTGTTCATAATGATGAGTACAATGACCCCTTTTCGGGATTTAAGCGACTCAAATTTCAGCCTGTATATTTATACTAATAAAATTAAATTCTCATGCAAAAACTTGTATAAAATAAAACTAAACTGCTTTTCAAAATATTTATTCTTTTTCTCCTCTAGTAAAGTGAATGATGGGACCTCACAGATTAATCCAAAATGAACGATCTAAAAGCACTCATAAAAAGGACAATATTCTCTTAAATACTATATTTTTTAATGAAAAATAGATAAGTACTCGCATCATCCTCTACGCTAAAACCATTTCACATTATTATTCATTTCAAAATTGTTTTGTAAACCTGAAAATGCATGCAAACTGTTTTCAACATCAGTTGTCTGATAAAACAGCCCTCCAGAGGTCATACATATCATTAACCTGAAGATTTTAGGGTTAATATCTTATTCGACCTTAGAATCACATTTCAGAATGTGAGGGACTATTATAATAATGTATGAAGTTTATGTTATTCAATTCGTAGCGATGTTAGAATACTTAGGAGACTTTAAACGCCTTATGAAGTTATAATAAGCAAACTTAAGGGGAATGTAGCCGACAAGTGGCGCCCCCATCAGTGAAAAAAACGATTAGGTACTCGCTAACTCTGTAAAATATACACTTCTCATTAAAAAAATCGAAACACCTTGCAAGTTTATGTTTTGAACAGATTATTAGAAAAATATTCATTAAAGAAAAAAAAATACAAAATGCCATTCAGTAGTAGGTAGTATAAGGTCTCGAATTCGTTAAGTTGTTGTTCCAAATTCAAATTGAATTTTCATAGGCTTCTTATTTTCTATAACAAGTCATTCTTACCCTGTCTAGAGTATTTAAGAAATGGAATAAACAATACACGTAAATCAAAAAAAAGTTTAAAGACAGTTTATCCAATAATGTGTGTCCCCGGGCTCTCCTGATTCCATACGGTTCTTCATTCACGATCCATGGATCGAATGAGTCACGACTACATGTTATTCCATTCTTCTTGAATTGCGTTTTTCAGCTGGCCAAGAGTCTCCGGAGCAGGATCTCTTGCTCGAACTCGTCTTTTTAGTTCATCCCAAAGATGCTCTATGGGATTTGTATCAGGGATTCTTGCTGGTCATTCCATAACAGAGATACTGACTTCAGTAAGGTAATCTCGTACGATCCTCGCGGTATGAATCCTGGCATCATCTTGCATGAATATGAAGTCTTCCCAAATGGAATATGCACAGGGTACCACATGAGCCTCAAGACATTCTTCAATGTTATGATGACCATTTAGTGCAGGCAGAAATGGCCCAGATACGAAGGCAAGTTCTGTTTTACCGTCGGTGCTAATGTCCCGCCAAAGTGTCCACGAACCGCTACCGTAGCTTACTCTTTTCTCAATGCAGCAGTGTGCATAACATTCTCCCTCTCTTTTGTATACCTTCTTCCTTCCGTCGTTACTACACAGCATAATTTTACGCTCATCAGAAAAGAGAACTATGCTCCCTTGTGGGTGGGTGTGAAAAGTTAAGCGCTCTTCGATGGTCTACTGTTAATTTCGGCCCATTAGCTGGCTTGTGTGGTAACAATCCACGTTTCTTCAATCTTCTTCTAATTGTTGAGTCACTTACAGTCACTCTTCGAATGACGTGGAGATGCTGCTGCAGTCAAAAAGTGTTAAGGCGTTGATTTCTCAAAGAAACAGTTACAATAAACCGGCTGTCCCGCTCAGAAGTGGCCCGATTCCTACCAGATCCTGGATGGCGCGTGAATAAACTGAGTTTCCCGATAGCGTTGGTACACTCTATGAACAGTCGAGAGGCTTAGATGCAATATTGCAGCCACAACACGCTGACTAAGCCCACAATCCAGCAACGCCACTACTTGGGCGGCTTCTCCAAGCAAAGTATGCATAAGTGTCAGAAAAAAAACTTTTTATCCAACGTCACAAAGCCTAATGAACAAATTACAAACGAAAAGATTTAAATGAGTTCGTTATTTTTTGTTTCTTGCACGATTAATGTACTCTAAACACACATTAGTCTCAAAACAATGTTCTAATCCATATATCAAATGTAAATTTAAAAAATTATCGCAACTTTGGATAATTAATACATAATGGCCAAACTGCCAGCTATTAAATTAATTTTCTACTTTGTGGAATTAATTATCTTTTCTCCCACTTGCTCGGAAATTGGTTCATTATTCAAAAAAATGAATAGAACAATCGGCTCTTTTCCGTACGCAACGAAATAACAGGCCGGTAATATTCAACAGGACAATAATAGAAAATGCTGGACACTTTTTATTTTTTAAATTATGCTACCGAGCTTTTTAAGTACACACTTACATAAATTAGGTGTTTTTAGGTACAAAATATTTTTCATTATACAGGCTGAATGCGCATTTTTTTTTTCAAATCTTTGAAAATAGAACAAGATCCGCGCACGGGCGAATTGGTGTGAATGAAAATGAGATTCTGTTGAATTAATTTGTGTTGTGTTTTCTCGCAAATGAGAGAAAAGTACTATACAAGTCTTGGCCGAAATAGCAATTAACGGCCTCGTTTAGTTAAAAAGGACTCGGCTTGCGCCTCGTCCTTTCAAAATCACTTGGGAAGTACTCGGCTTCGCCTCGTACTTCCAATATTACTCGGGCGTAAATTGCTTCATTTCAGGCCTCGACAGTAATGTACTATTTCTCCCACTTGCTCGGAAATTGGTTCATTATTCAAAAAAAAGAATACAACAATCGGCTCTTTTACGTACGCAACGAAATAACAGGCCGGTAATATCCAACAGCACAATAATAGAAATTGCTGGACACTTTTTATTTTTTAAATTATGCTACCGAGGTTTTTAAGTACACACTTACATAAATTAGGTGTTTTTAGGTACAAAAAATTTATCATTATACAGGCTGAATGCGCATTATTTTTTTCAAAACTTTGAACATAGAACAAGAACCGCGCGCGGGCGAATCGGTGTGAATGAAAATGAGATACTGTTGAATTAATTTGTGTTGTTTCCTCGCAAATGAGAGAAAAGTACTATACAAGTCTCGGCCGAAATAGCAATTAACGGCCTCGTTTAGTTAAAAAGGACTCGGCTTGCGCCTCGTCCTTTCAAAATCACATGGGAAGTACTCGGCTTCGCCTCGTACTTCCAATATTACTCGGCCGTAAATTTCTTCATTTCAAGCTTCGACAACAAAAATAGTACATTACGTACTATTTTTGTTTAATTGTCGCTAGAAAGAAAATTTCGGAAATGTTTCGATTTTTTTATGAGAATTAGTGTAGTTCGCTGTAGTTGTAGATAGAAAAAATTACAGTGGCCGTTTTTCGCACTTTACGTCAATGGTAAAAACGAATTTTCGATAAATGATGTATTCAGCGAGTAATATTTTTTACTGCTGGGGGCGCCACTTGTCTGCTACATTCCCCTTATGCATACTAAATTATGATGAACAATTAATTACGTACTAAATATTAAATTTAATAAACAATTTAATAGAGCGCGCATTTGCGGCTTGTAAAATTATGTAACGTGATCTGTGTACTGTTCATCAACTTAGCATATCGCAGTCCGCAGCTGAACATAGGCCTTTCCAAAACTGCAACACAACACTGGGTCCTCTGGCTTTCGCATCCAATCCAACCCAGCTACCTTCATCAGGTCGTCTACCTATCTGGCTGGGGGGCGTCCTATTCTGGAAGTTGGAAGGTTGGAAGTTGGTCGAGAAGACGCGGCGAAGTTTGTCAAATACTGCCCAGCCCAACTGGATCCTTCTGTCTTGGAGTACAGTTAGTCAATATAACACAACTTTTCGGTTCGTTACCTGCCTACGGTTAGGCGCTCCATGCGTTGCTCCACATCGGTGTCATTGTGGTGAAGTTGTCGACAGCCTCGGACACCATGGCCTGTCTTGTTGCAGGAGTGCAGGTCGCATATCACGGCACGCCAATATTAACGACATTATTCGTCGTGCTCTTGCCACCGCTGGCGTACCAGCCGTACTAGAACCTAATGGCTTGGCATGTGACGATGGTAAGAGACCAGACAGAAGTTGGGTTGGCCTCTGGTGTGGGACGCAACCTGTGTCGACACCCTTGCTCTATCCCATATTCCTAGCTCAGCGGGCTGTGGCTGTGCTGCCGCTGCAGCTGCGGAGACCCTCAAGCGGCGCAAATATAGTAATCTTATTGGATGCTATGATTTTGAGCCGTTTGGGGTTGAAACGCTCGGGCCATGGGGTTCGAGGGCACGGCTCCTTTTCAAGGAAATATCTAAGAGACTGGTCAACACTTCGCGTGACCAGAGGGCTGGCTTGTTCTTTGGGCAAAGAATAAGCGTTGCCATTCAACGTGGCAACGCTGCCAGTCTTCTGGGCACGCTTCCGGATGACAGTGATGTGGAGGAATTCTTCGACGCCTAAGTCTACTTTTATGATATTTTAATATTATTGTTTCTGTTTTTTATACATGTTTATGTTGTATATATTATTTATATTAATGTAGATAGGTCGTGTGTATTTATATTGTATAAAGTAGTATGTAACTCCAATGTACAAAAGAAATAAAATGTTAGTCAATATTGATGAAAATCGTTAGATTAGGTTATTTATTTCTGAAATTAGGTAGTATTTATTCAAGTAATTAATTCTTGACTCTTATACTGTAATGTTTACTGTTTTGTTTTTGTTCGTCTATGTATTAGAAGTATGTATTCACAATAAAGAAAAGTATATAAGTATTATATCTATTGTCTAGTACCCATAGTATAGCTTTGCTTTGTTTGGGACTGATAGATGGTACTGAGTAAAAATGTCCCAAAAATATTTATTAATTTATTTAATGTTTACGATACAGTCACAGGCGTCTGTGGATACAGCCCACGTGAATATAAACTATTCTCTCAATATGATGGCCTGGGTGTGGAATTCCAAGTCAAGCTTCACAAAGTTTGTTTGTTTTAGTCAGTTCAACTCGAGAATTCCTAAAATAGAATTAAATAGAACTTAGTAACTGTCTAATATGCTCTTTGTCTCGACCCTAAAGCCGTCCAATGAAGCGGAATCAGGCTGCTCACTTGCTGGGTCACTTATTATTATAAAAGTTTTGTTCATAATTGTCACAGTTTAAACAAGGTTCGTTACAGCTACGCTGTAATGCGGTAAGACTATTCAGGTTACGTCATGACCATATTGACCTACCTATTATACCTACTGGATTATTTTATGGGGGTTATATGGGTCAGTTGGACTATGAGTTGGTTTCCTCATCACTTATTAGAAATTTACTCTTTTAAACTCTCACTCTCTTGCCCCCTCACTCTTTCTTCTTATTTCATCATCATCATCATCATTTCAGCCGAAAGACCTCCACTGCTGGACAAAGGCCTCCCCCAAAGGGTGCTATAATCGCTACGCTTGGCAGGCGGGTTGGCGATCGCAGTTGGTTGTTTAAATACTCAGAGAACGCTGCTGCCCATCCTCTCTGCCGTGTCACTCGCAGGTCTGTTATCTTAAGATACATGAGTTACGCGTAACAGGTCTAAATCGTATTTTTTCATGATCCTCTATCACCCAGTAAAATAATATTTTAATTAACTATTACTAATTAGTCACAATTGCCTATCACCTAACTCTTGAAACTATGATTTTGCCACTGTTAGTTATGGTAAAATATTGTATCTTAAGTTACATCAATTACGCGTGATAAGTTGCGAGCGCATCGAGCAAATCCTTACTCTGCTAACTACTAGATACATTATTTATCCGTGACTGTAGTGCGCGTATTAACTGATGATGATGTGGATATTATGAGAGCTTCATTAACAAACATGGTTCTAAAAGTAAATACTATCATGTTGCTCACGGCAACATGATAGTATTTATGGACCAGCTGAAGAAAAATAACTACCTTTCTGAAATCAATAGGTGGATTAAAAAAATCGCGGCCGAATATGCAGGAGTAATGTTCACAAACCTATTTTTGTTGGTTAGTATATACTTGTTGTATCTCATTTACCGGGTTTTTGAAAAGTGTACGTACTTGAAAATAATTTCCAAAAACTTTCAAAATACGCACTGTCTGTGGTTGGATTTTCACAGGTTATTTTATGAAAATGTGTGTTAATCAATTATTATTTTATTACACAGGAAAATAAAGTAAATAGGTCCTAAACAAGGCAATGAAAAGTCAACTGGCACCTTAAATTATGGATTTCAGTCATGGTTTCAGAGTTTCAGATAATTTCAGAACGCGCGAATTGTGCTTGGATAAAACCAAACAGTTTTTAGTAACTTCGTTGGTAATTTTTACTGTTTGACGTTTATTCAATAACTACAAAATTTGTATAAAAAAGTGCAGTTATAAATGCAGTTTATGACGATACCCTTTAATCAGCAGTCGACTTAGACCCTAAAAACTGCCACCATTACCTTATTTTCAAAATAATCACCTTATGTTGCTTCGAGGCTAGTAGTTCTGGTCTATACTACTAAGTATTTTTTGGTCTTACTGTTCTGTTGTCTTAGCTGGACCCTAGTTTCATTTATAACAACTAATTAGCGTAAAATTTCTTATATATCGGCATCAAACGAAATAAAAATTTGAGTGCTTAGCCGGTTGTGTTTTTGTTCGACTCAAAAGGGCATCGGTATCTTTCTCTTCACTGCTTCCTTATCACTTTTTAAAAACATCTTAATAGATATCCTAGCTATCTCTTTAATATTTCATTATTGATTTCCTACCATCAGATTCAATATCTTTTCGGTGTTTTGTGCTATAGTGGAAGTTGAAGGCTATTTACAGTAGAGGACATATTCAACGCTCTGTCTACTGGGATTTAATTCAGCTAACTGATTTTTAACTACAGCATCGGATGCAATAGATTCTCCTTATTCCGTCGCTATGAAGTTTTGTGATATTTTGGACAAAATTTAAAACGGACACGTACTAACAGCGCATTGTTGAGATATTTTTTTTTTGAATGCAAGAAATTTATCACCTGGCTCTGATTAAGTCCTTCTAAGTCTGGAAGCAAAAGTAATACAACAAAGAAATTTATCGTAAAATAATCTGAAGGGTTGACAATTATAATGAGATCAAAAGCATTTCGATTGCATTATTATTTTTATAAAAGACCGCGAAATCCACGAATTTAAACATTAAGAATAGTTGAATTTTGAAGATGCTCAACTTACATAGTCGTCAAGAAATCATACGATGAAAAATTATTCAAAGATTTGCATGTGTATTGCAAAAGTGTGTTGGACTTAGTTAAAAAAGAAGTACCCCGGGAAGTAAGGCGAAGGAGTGTAAGTGCAAGAAAGAAAGCAGACTTAAATGCAGATGTAGATTTAGATAAGATCTTACATATCTAGGATTTAGTTTTTTTTTTTAGTTATCTAAAATAGTTTTGATAATACTAAGTTCTCACTCCAACTATTATGTTAGTTATGAAGTTAATTAAGTTTATTTGTTTTAAAAGTTATCGAATCTTGGTTAGAAGAAGTATGAGTTTTCGTTTTACTTTTTGACTCATTAAAAAGGATATTTTAATGAATTTGAAAATTTGAGTTTTTGCTAGATAAGTCATAAGTCATTATTCATTTGTTTAGATGAGTACTATTTTTTCTATTCCTTTATAACATAACATAACATCACGCCTGTATCTGCCCGAAGAGGTAGGCAGAGGTGTATAATACACCCACATTTAGCCAGTTATGTTATAGTCCCATGTAATAGGGGGCGAGCCTATTGCCATCAACCGGGCACAAATCCAGACTCCGGGCTGCTACTGAGAATTTCCTAAAGAAAAAACCCAATAACACTTTGCCCGACCCGGGAATCGGACCCAGGACCCCACGATAAGCAGTCGCGCTTACGACCACTAGACCAACGAGGCAGTTAGTTTTCTATTCCTTTATAAACTAATTTAATTTAATACTAAACAATCAGCCAGACAAACTTTAGTTAAAGATACCTGTGTTTAGCAAAACATTCCATATTACACTTGTAGCGGCTAAGTCACGTATCTTAAGATACAGAGCACCGCGTAACAACCAATGTATAGAGAGCTTGTTACACCTATCTCTGTTATAGCATATAACTCTGAAAATTTCAAAGTTTTCAAAAATTTATAAATTGCCCGGTTTTCCTCGGACTTTAATACAACCAATTATGTAAAAATATTGCCCGAAAGTTTTGAAACATTTAAGATAATCGCAATTATCTGTAAAAAACTTTAAACGGTGATATCTCAAAACTATGTTTCGTGAGATACAAGAGATAGGCCTGACACGGCAGCTCTGATGAATCCCTTAGTCTTTTTCTACTCTTTTATGTTTACATGTGTCTCTTTTTTTTGCTTTTGTTTTATTTTTATGGCTTGCGAATAATAACGTATAATTATTTTAATATTTTTAACGCATTTACGCAGCTGTCTGTAGCTTCGCACAGATATAAATTGTCAAAAAAAAAACAGCTCGTGAGCGATTTTTTCTGTCCTAAATTTATATCAATAAAGTATACTAGAGTAATATAATACGTATGTATGTTTGTGTATGTAATGTGAGTTAAGGCTTAATAGCTAGTCACAATTATGGCCTTACAGGCACAGCTAAATACAATACAATAAAAATTTACTCATGTCATTATAAATATTATCTCTTTCTCACTCGATATTGATAACGGCTGTGGGGTTATATAGTACAATCATCACTCTAAAAGTTATTAAGTACTTCCTTATTCATCTTTTATCGTCGTTCGTACTCTTCAGAAGAACTGTATATTGTCAAACACAATAACGTCATAATTTCTGAACAAAACAACTTTTATGAAAACTGTAACTATAACACAGACACTGTTAAAGTTAACCAGTAGTTCAATTTGTTGAAAGGATATTAGGGTTTCGTACCCGTGGTCCACCTACGTAGTTCACCTAGGTGTTCCACGGTTAACTTTTTGTACCCGTAGTTTGCCCAGCAGGTGAACCACGGGTAATGATTTAAAAAGTAGTACCCGTGGTTCACCTGATAGGTGAACTACTATGAAAGATATCTTGTTTGGTTTGCCCTTCAATCACGCTGAAAGGGCTGAACGTATTTGGATTAAATTTGGCATACAGATAGACCATAAACCGGATTAATATATAGGCTACTTTTTATCCCGGAAAGATAAGCAATTCCCGAGGGATGCGTGATAACGTCTTTCTTTGATAAACCGAATTATACAATCACGTAATTTCTTTCCATCTTCAGGTCTCAGTTTGACGAACCAACTTGCGGTACCATTTAGGCAACAGCCTAAGTGGTATTGCAGTTGTTATGGGCAAAGGTTACCGCTTAACATCAGGTGGGCCTTTAGTTCGTTTGGCCATCCTATAGTATTAAAAAAAAAACCATCGATACATACGCAGTTGACCATACACATAAATCCGGTACCGTCTTGTGTTAACTCCTAGAATTTACTCTTAAAGTTTTGCTTTGAATTCTGAGTTTTGAAAAGCTCATAGATAACTCAGACACTAACCTAAACAGAGCCTATTTACTGCAAAAAAAATGCATAAGTGCCATTACAGGAACTTCTCCTTATGACCCCTGTAGACCTTTATTTAAAAAACTTATAATGACTCTGGCTTGTATGTACATTTTTGAGATTGGCGTATTGTGAAACGCTTTTCTTTTAACTAATTCCATAACAATTTGAATAATAACAAATTTGAGTTTTTCTCCAGTTATTTCATTAATTTTACTATTTTTATTTCGACACAAACCAAACCTTCTTTCTTCTGCATCCACAGTCCATCGACAAACTCTTTCCACTGGCAGTTCGTTTTATTACTGCTCAGGGAGCAAACACGTATCCCTAAGTGCCAATTCCGTGCTTATAAGCTATATACTATAACGTCTCACAAGATGTCTGCTAAATATTGATAGAGTAATGTAGTTTTACAAGATAGAAGCAGTATTGTTGTATCTGGTTAGAACTTTTACCTTTTTACAGGGTGATACCTAAACAAGGGTGATGAACGGTCGAAGAAGAAGTCTTCATGTCTCAGTTTGGCGAACCGACTAGCGATACCATTTAGGCAACAGCCTAGGTGGTATTGTAGTTGTTATGGGCAAAGGTAACCGCTCAACATCATCAAAATAAAAAGAGGAAATTAACATAACCATCATGAATGTAATGTTCATTAGAAAGGGGCCATTTTTTTTGCAATTTTCATGTAAAACATTAATTTAAAAAAAAATATATATATATATAAATATAAAATAAATAATAATATAATATAAATATTCATCATCATCATCATCATTTCAGCCGAAAGACGTCCACTGCTGGACATAGGCCTCCCCCAAGCATCGCCACAACGACCGGTCCTGTGCCTTCCGCATTTCATCCATCCATAAATACCAGGCCCCTCAGAAAGTATTGCGAAAAAAAGTTTTTATATATGGGAGACTGGCCAGTTATAATGTTTTTCGAAAATATGATTATTTATAAGTAAAAATAAGTAAGTTCCAATTTCAAAATTTCCCTCCACATTTTTTGCGAGTTAATTCAAAGTATTGTGTCTCACTGAAATATGGATCTGCGCCGGGAACATTTTAGAGCTATGATTTTATACGATTTCAAGTGTCGCCTGAAACCGGATGAATCGTACGATAGACTTCAAATGGCATTCATGGATGAAGGCCCTTCCAAGGCAACCGTGTATCGTTGGTATAACGAATTCAAGCGCGGTCGACCAACTTTGGGGGATGACGAAAGAAGCGGTCGCCCTTTGACGGCTGTTACCGAAGAAAACGTGCTAGCAGTGAAAAATTTAATCCAAGACAATAGGCGAATTACATATCAGGAGATTCAACACATATTGAAGATTGGATCGGGAAGCGTTCACGAGATTCTACACAGCCATCTTCGCGTGAGGAGGATAGTATCACGCTGGGTGCCGCACAACCTCACCGATGCTCAGAAGCAGGCCCGGGTGGAATGGTGCCGTGATATGCTTAACAAATTTGAAGCAGGCTCGTCTCGGCGTGTTTACGACATCGTTACAGGTGATGAGTCCTGGATTTATCAATACGACCCAGAAACCAAGCGCCAGTCGACTGTTTGGGTGTTTCAAAATGAGCCAACGCCTACCAAAGTGAAGCGATCTAGAAGCGGGGGTAAGATTTTGATCGCTAGTTTTTTTAATTTGACTGGCCACTTGGTATCAATTCCCTTACGGGATCAAAGAAGCATTAATGCCGAATGGTATACTACCAAATGTTTGCCAGAAGTTTTCTCTGTTATAAGCAACAAGCGACCAAACACAGGGCTCCGCGGGCTACTGCTCCACCACGACAATGCACCTGCGCACACCGCACTCAAAACGAGGGACTTCCTGGACAGCACGCCAGTCAAACTCCTGGGTCACCCTCCTTACAGCCCTGATCTAGCACCGTGTGACTTCTTTTTATTCCCAAAAATAAAAAATCAGCTCAAAGGGATACAATTTTCGTCGCTGGAAGATGCGCTGGCTGCGTTCGAGCAGGCTGTAAACGAGGTGTCTGCGGCGGACTGGAAAAAGTGTTTTGAAAACTGGTTTAGGCGCATGAATCTTTGTATAGAGGCTGGTGGAAAGTACTTTGAAAAGATTTGATAAAAATATATGTACGTATAGAACAATTTTTTTTAGTTTCGCAAAACTTTCTGAGTGTCCCACGTATTATTATATATATATATTTTGTTTTTTATTCCTATGATCCAATGTTGATTGAAATAAATGAATTTTTAATTTTAATTAAATTTAATTTTAATGCCTGGAATGGACAGTTCTAAATTCCATTTAGAATAAAATATAAATAATCAAATTACGATCAAGTCTGTTTAACTAGGGTAAGAGTATATAGATTTTTATTAGTTTGTTATTTTATTGTCGTCATAAGAGGCTAAAGTAGTTAGGCACTCCCTTACTGACCCGTTTTTAGTAAATTTATTGTAAATAATGACATCTGTTAACCTCTGCGTAAAACACTTAGATATTCTTACATCCGTTAGATGATGCTTTCTTCAATTTATCAATAAAATCAAAAATCTCTATTAAAGATTCTGATAGAAGCTATATTTTAGCTAAATTTTTTAATGCTGGCTTATCCCTAGTTTTTAGATGATTAAGTATTGAAACATTACCATTGTTTTGTTTTCGATAAGAAGTATTTGGTTTAGGTACCTATAATTTTGTCTATGCGCAGGACCGGTCGTTGTAGCGATTTAGCGATCCTTGGGGGAGGCCTATGTTCAGCAGTCAGACGTCTTTCGGCTGAAAATCTGCGGTTCCCTACAATTGTGTTCACATGAATCGACAAAATGTAGGGAACACCTGATTTTTCGTGATTTCAGGGATGGTCCCATAATAAAAGTTGTTCATACGGATGAGTACAATGACCTCTTTGTTTTCAGTTATTTCAATAAGACATTGTATACAAATATGGCTTGGAAGGTAAGTACGTTGTGTGGTTTGAGGTTAAAATTACAAGGTTCAAAGCAAAGGTTTAGGTCGAAGGTTGAGTATAGAAATGGTTGATTGAGAGATTGCCAAGTTCGAAAGGCATAGGCGTGGCCCGCGTGGCAAAGTTGTACGATTGAAGGACATATTAGAACTTTACGTAGGCAAGTCATAAGTATCTTTACTTTTCTCTTACCCAAAACGTTATATACCTATGTAAGGTTAATTCTAATTAAATTAATTACTGTCTTACATAATTTATCCCAAAAATATTTATTCATCATCTGTTTTGATAAAATAAATTACAAATACTGCGAAGGAATCCTTAATAGCGCCATCCTTTGTAATAACTTTATTACATTTACTTACTAGCTTTAATAAAACCAAACAAAACAAAGTTCAGCTGAAAATAACTTCACTGTCTTGGACGAATAAAAATGGCGGACGGAATCTCACTAAGAAAAGATTGAAGCACTTCGTTTTTTTCTAAACCCACTATAATTTCGACAGAATTTTAACACACCAGATTATTGTTCTTTTGATAACTACCGTCACACGACATTTGTTGCGTAATCGCGGCTTTTTGTCTTACTATGGGTGTGAATGTGTGCGTGCCAGCTCGTACTTTTATGCGAGCCGTCTTTCAATGGCTGTTTCACTTTTTGTTTAGCAATATTCCGTCCTCCTTGTTTTATTCGTCCAAGTTCACTGTACTATTTATTCTTAACTTCTGAAGGATCTGAAATTGGTTAAATAACCTTAAAAATTACAATAACACCTGCCAATAGAAAACGGTTACCGTTTGGAACCGAGCAATTTCAAGATTCGACTAAGACTGGAATCGATAAGCGTCTGTATTCATTTGAATAAAAAACAAATTTAAAACAAAAAACATCAAAACTGCACCTTCTTCCAGTTACTTCCAATTTTTCTACAATAATAACAATGTTACCTCCAACAAATCACTTATTTTTTACATCCATGAGCTCCCCAACCATAATAACCACATGGTTATTCGGCAGAACAAAATAATCTGTTTTTTATTGACAATAACTGAGAACGCTTGGCACGTGACAAGACCTTGTGTGGCGGGGAATGGCGAAAGAGAAGTAAAATGGAGATAATAACTTGACAAAACCATTTATAGGATTCTTTTGGGTATTACTGTGGGGAATTGGCCATGGGAGCTCGTTTATGGCTGCTGTACGCAATGGTTGACGGTTAAATAAAGATTTTGTAGCGTTACGGTTATGGCTTTTTGGTTTTAATCTGCGGAGTAAGACACAGTTGTATATTTGGTACAATTTTAATCCTCCAAATCATCCATTGACGGTCTTATATCATGAGATCTAAGAATAACCATGATTTTGTAGTCATTAATCAAACACATTTTGAATCTGGGATTCTTACATACATACATACATATTATCACGCCTGTTTCCCATTGGGGTAGGCAGAGACTATGGATTTCCACCTGCTACAATCCTGACACACCTCTTTCGCTTCATCTACGTCCATTAACCTCGTCATGCATGCTCATCGATTTAGAGAACTCTTAACCTGGCATTTTTTGAGAGCGTCCGCGATTTGATCGCGATACATTCGCCGAGGTCGTCCCCTTCCAACTCTTCCATCCACACTCGCTTCGAATACTTGTTTCGTCAATCTCCTCTCGTCCATCCTCTCTATAGGTATGTCCAAACCATCTTAACATACCTTTCTCAATCTTTTTCACTACATCTTCATTCACTCCATTCTTGTAATAAAAAACCCAGTAGCATTTTTCAAAGCTGGGATGAAACACTCCCAGGTTTATACTTGGTTGAGTACGTAATGATCAGTCATCAAGATCAAGAAATCGTTCACATAGGTTCAGTTGAAAACTAAGGTCAGGCAGGTAACTACTAGTTATCTGACGAACAGCAAAACTGTCGGTTCAGGGGGTCTACTCACGTTTGACGATATTCGATTAATTGAACCATTCACAGAAAACAGAAATAGATAGATAGAATGGTTATACTATAGGTTTGTTGTTTTATGTATGTTTGTATGCGCACACGGAACACTGCACGCCACCTCACCTCATGGGCCTATACCAGCTGCGCCAACTACGCCGGCTGTGCCAGCTGCGCCAGCTGCTGGTCGGGCAGCAGACTACCCCGAGTCTGCTGCTCGCAGGCCCTACCTCCCGTATTTTTTTATAGAGGTTTTATTCCTCGCGGTGCGGGTGGTGAAGCCAAGACCCTCGGTCCTAAGAGGCGCGAGAACACTACTCAGCGGGCACTCCTGGGGTTACGAGATTGACGGGGGCAGGGAAAGACAGTCCCCCCGTTGCCTGCCCAGTGGCAGCGTGAGTGCACACCGGGCCCGCCCCTGCTCCTCCACTGTGCCCTCTGTTGGCAACAGAGGGACACGTGGAGCAACTCCCCACTGGCCCAGAACGGGCCCCTCCCGCGCGCCAGAATATTCGCCACAGGAAATAAAATCGATTTTATTGCCCGTGCCCAGGATGCACCGGCCAAACAACTGCCGTTCCCTCCAGACGTGTCCAGAAGGACAAGCAGCCGTCAGGCACACGTGAAGGTTTTCTGGCCAGCACCCCAACTCCCTGCACCTGATCTCTCGCCGGTGGTGTCGGATTGTCGTCCCATCAGATTATGAGAGTGAGGGAATAGAGTTTGTACCTGTGTTTGCGCACACACTTGTCTTGTGCTCTATAATATGTCCCGCGCAGATGGCTAGTTTCCGTTGGGATTGTAAGAAAGGAAGAAAGAAAGAAAGAAAAATGATTTATTGCCACAAGACATGCGGTAGGTGAACATAAAAAATATCTTCTACTTCTTCTTCTGGATTGGCGCCATGACCGAAATTCGGCCGGGAGGACATTATTATTTTATCAGACGAATGCTGAACTGGATCTTTTTGGCGCAGCCGCGATAAACAATGGATACTTTTGTTTTCTCTTGTTTTATTTTGGTTTTTGTATGCTAGCTGGTTACGGCAAATAAATATTTTTCTTTCTTTCTTTCTATGTAGGTATATGATTATTCAGCTTATAATTCTTCTAACTTTAAGTGGCCTTTCAAAGAAATTTATAAACCGAAGGGACAAGAAGTGTGTCCAATTTGGTCCATTACATCTAGAAACCCTCATCTTGCCTGACACAGATTTAAGACCTAATTTTTTTCCTAACACATGAACCTGTCAAAAAGAAGAAGTAGATACCATTACGCCTAGTCTAAAAACTTACCCTCACGCCCTCACGTATCCGCATAGTCACGGCCAATAGCCAAAACTCCTGCGTAATTCATAAAAGTTTTTTTATTAAAAATATAGGAACTTAAGGCCGGCCATTCCTGAGACACGGCCGCCGATATTAGGGCTCGTTTGGTACGTGACAGTGTTTCGCGAACGTTTGGGGTCATATTATTAAAAAAGTCCGCTGGAGCTGGGTCACTGGGAGCAAATTTGGTATTAAAATTGTCAGGCTATTTCGGAATCGTGGAATAAGGAATATGGAATGAAGGTACTAACTTTGTAATGGTTAAGAACTCATTTGTTTGACCTTGTTATAAGAATAGAGGGATAGACTGAATTATGTTTATGCCCTACGCTGAGTTTACCTAAATTAAAAACACTATATTAATCAATATTATAATAAAAATACCTATTTTTTTTTGACTTTGAAAATCGTTTGGATTCGGAATTATTTTCAAGAGTAACTTGCTCTGTCAATTTTACTGTAAAAATGGTACTTCATCCAAACAATATATTTTTCCGCAAAAATCCATCAGTAATCCTGAAAATCCTGCAACCAATTCGTTTCACATGTAATTAGGCAGTTACTGTAATTTCACTTCCAATTCCGGAACCTTTTCTGTCAAACTTCACTTTTTTTCCCTCTTCAGGGTGCGTTTACAAGACAAGTAGTGGGACCATAGAAATCTAAATAAAACGGTAATAGAAGTGGTAAAGGCACATGAACTTGTCGCCGCATTCTGCTGTCTCATAGGACACCAGTGCGCAAATTATTTGCTTGATCATCAGTGCTGTTTTAGACACAGACCCCCAGTTTCTGGAAGGCTGATCAATTTGATCTATTGTCAAATCTAATGTCAGCTCCTGTGATTGGCCGGAAAAAATGTTAACAACCAATCACATCGCTTGACCTGAGATTTGACAGCTGAGTAGTTAATTTTTGCGTTGATCAGCCTTTGTGAAACTGGGGGAGAGTCACTAAAATAAAATTATATTAATTATTAGTATTTTGCCACTGAGGTAATATGTACTACGTCCTAGAGTAGACATTAACATAACATAACATAACATAAATCACGCCTGTATTTCCCCGAATCGGTAGGCAGAGGTGTATAGAACACCCACATTTCGATAGTTATGTTGTAAGTCCCATGTAATAGGGGGCGAGCCTATTGCCATTAACCGAGCACAAATCCAGACTCCATGGTGCTACTGAGAATTTCCTAATGAAAAAACCCAATAACACTTGGCCCGACCCGGAAATCGAACCCAGGACCTCACGCTCGGCAGTCGCATTTGCAACCACTAGACCAACGAGGCAGTCGAGTAGACATTACGAACAAAAAATAAAACCGACTTCAAAAACCTTAACTAAAAAGTAAAAAATAATCATTGTATGTATTTTAAAATCTTTACATAAACAACATTTTTAAGGCGGCGCGTGGTTGACCCTTTGCGTCATGTAATGTACAATCGAGCGCAATATCTATAGTAAAAACAGTTTATGTGAACGTACATGAAAATCACGCGCCGCCTTCAAAATGTTGTTTATGTTAAGATTTTAAATACATACAATGATTATTTTTTAGTTTTTAGTTGAGGTTTTTGAAGTCGGTTTTATTTTTTGTTAAAAAGTTTTTATTTCATACTTTTTAGTTGAGGGTTGATTCATATATAACCAATTTGAGAATATATTTTTTATTAACCTTTGCTATCCCACTGCTGGGCAAAGGTCTCGCTCATGTTCTTCCAAATGTCCAATCACTATCGTGAAAAAAAAACACGCATATCGGCCAAGAATTCTCAGAAAAACGAACCAATGAGCAGATCATCTAGATAGGCGAAGCTAAAATAAACTGATTTATTGAAGCTAGTTAAAAAACTACTCAACCTAAGTCAATAAAATTTATATGGGACCACGGCGCGGACATACATGAAAAAAAAAAAAAAAAAAACCCGCGGAATACATAACCTCCTCCTTTTTTTGAAGTCGGTTAAAAAATATCGCGCAACTTGCTGACCGCGGAGCACGCGCGCGGCGAGCGTGGCTAAGGGAGTGAGAGTGCAGGAGCTCTAAAACGTGCTACAAACATTCGATTCGAGGTGTCTTCTCTAGTACGTAGTACATATGCCTCAGTGTATGTTGCAGCATATCTAACAGGGTATTTTTTAAACTTGTTTTATTTTGCATTGAATGTTAGAAACATGGTGGACGTAATTGAGTGTTTATGTGTTGGTGGAGGAAAACCGGCGACATGCGTTTTGGTATTAAAATCTACTGTAGATAACATTTCTTTTATCGTATTATTTAGATTTTATGAGTGGAACTGACTTAGAAATACGATTAATATTCAACAACAAATACTCATTATAATAAAACAAAGTTTAACCGGATTAAGAGGACGCTCCCAAAACGTAATTCCCACCCTCGCACTCCCCTTACACACCGCAACTGTGGACCGCTCTCGTCAATTTTATGCGAGTTGCAATAGAACTCATTTTCGAGAAAATCATTCTCGCGTGTTTTACCACGGAAGTAAATGTCGTAAATCTCAAAACAGTTTTCTTTTTATTACAAGAATAATAAACAATCTATACAAATTTCCTGTAGCTAATATTTAATAAACTTTATTATCTTCCTATTTGCATATATTTTATATAGCTAAGTTAAATAATAAACGATAAATATTCAAAAAATCTCTAAAAACGCATGATTTTCAAAAAATAAAAGTATCCAACAAAAATCAACTAATTATGTAACTGTCTAGTCAAACGATGGACAAAGGTTCAAAAAAACATGTTTCTAAATTTGACATTCATCAAGCATGTGTTCGACTCAGCATATGTTTTCAAAAAGTCACCTCATTTTGGGAGCCTAGCCTTAAATCGCGTATATTATTTAAATTGGTTTCCCTGACGTTTCGAAAGCTTTGCAGCATTTCGTGGTCGCAGGTAGACTAAGATGACAAGCGTCTTTACAAATATTTCTAAAAAAATATCCGATTAAACTAATTTAATAATAATAATGTTTTAATTATCTGATTAAACTTTGTTTTATTATAATGTGTAGTGATCGCGAAAACCTAAGAAGTTATTAACAAATACTCATATTATAAATGCGAAAGTATGGATGTTTATTTACCTTCAATCACGCTGAAACGGTTGAACAGATTTGGATGAAATTTGGCACACAGATAGACCATAACCCATCCGCTTTTTATTATTCGTCCGTGAGGAATTAAAACAAAAACCTATTCTTTGACAACAAACGAGAACAACTTTGTTCTCTGTAACAAAATACAAGATACAAACTGACTTAGAACACCTGTTATGTTTTAACTTCCTTCTGTTCCTTGGAGAACTTCTTAACAGACACCAATAATTTCCAAGAAGTTTTCAACTTAAATAAAATAGTATAAAAACAATTTCTTAACGTCACCATAATGGCGGATTGCTTTTACAATGTCATCTCCCTCCATTTCATTCCCGCGTTCCTTATTGATACCATAAAACTGATACAGAAGGTAAACCTTTTCACCGGCAGGGCATCGGCATCGCGTCGTAAAGGTTTTCATGCCCTCAGCGCCACGTCTTCTATAGAAGACAAATATTGTATGGACGTTAGTAAATAAATAAATAAACGTTTTATTCATGAAAAGAGATTGTAGTAAAAACATTAGCAATTTCTACAGAATAGGTGGGTACATCCACACACACACAGGAGAACACTCCTAGCTAGGTTATACAATAACTTGTATTGAGGACAAAGTTATAAAGTCGTAGCGCTGAGGGCACGAAATCGTTTGTCTTCTGTAGGTGTCATTGGCGGTGGAAAGGTTAATAGTTACAACAAGATCAAGCCCAATAGACGCTCTTAGCATACAGATAATTTGAGACGCACTGAAGCAATATCCTAATTTTATTCAGCAGGAGAGTAAATCGTATTATTCCGATAAAATAATAGATTATCCTTATCCTTGCCAAGTCACTGACGCAAAGAAGAAGATCTCCTCGTGAAAGTCTTAAGTGTCTAGGAATTATGTTTAAAAGATGCACAACTCAGACACTCGATACAATATAAATGCTAGCACCACTTACATACACAAGATTACTTCTGTAAACGAACTCACACACACGTGTAGGTTAGGGATGCTCGCCGCTCGTAATGCCGACTGAGTTCTAAGCGCTTCTCAGTAGTTATCATAGATGGCGTGCTTGTATAGCGACTGGTGATTGACGTCCATTACAATCTTGCAGACAAATAAAATAAAATTTGCAGGGGTTCTGTACGTTAGAACTATTAGATATTCTGTGAAAGATGGCCATGGGTGTAGCATAGACGCATGATGCACGGCATGAACGTAGTGGCGTGTGTGACTTGCGTCGCTATTGGAGAACCGCCTTATCATCAATCTAATTTTTAATCACAAAATTACATGCTTTTATAGTCACTGTAAGTCCCCCAGTAGGTAGCGGAAAAAGTGAAGAATGTCATGCAGGGACTACCTGATGCACGGAAACTAATCTAGATGAACTTCCTGAACTTTTAAGGACCTATTCACAACCACTGATGTACTGAATTTAACCATAATAACCAAATTGAGTTTCAATATTTTTTTTGGTTTACATGTAACTTAGTATAAAAACTATCCCAATTCATTCTCGTAGTGATTCAGAACAAACTGGTTTCTCAAATTGCGTAAACAAACAGTAACGTTGTATAATCATCAGCCTCTTTGATCGTGTAACAGCAATATTAGTATCACGTAGAAAATACCTAACCTTCTGATCTATGTTTCTTGTGCTAACTCATTTGCTGAAATTCGTCGGAATAGTTAGTTAATTTAATTATCACGCTTTTAACTTCGGACGGAGAACAATTTGAATTCCTTTGCGAGTGTTACGAACATAGAGGAAATGAATATAAATAGAGGGGAATTGTGGGCGGGATAGGCGCGCCGCGCTTTTGAGCAGACGCGCTAATGTAACCAAAATCCGCGACATTGCGGCCAGGCTGTGACAGAGTACGTTGCTGTGCGAAAAAATAATAATTATGCCGTCTTGCACCATTATATCATGCCGAAAAAGAAGCGAGGTGTGTAGTTTAACTAAAGGAGGGATTTCTTATCATCGGTAAGTCTAAAAACCTTTAATTAGTTGTGATATTTGCAAATATTTTCTTAGTATTATGTGATTCATGACAAAAACGATGTTATCGCAAACTGATAAAAAATCATACATTGCTTATAAAACATGGATATCGACTTTCACTACGTGAGTAACCGCGTAATGTATTGCGTTTCTTTCGATGTCGCCTTCACCTTATTTGCCTGACTGTCACCAAAATCCCCGCGAATCGATAGTGTAGTAACATATTGAATGCATTATCGATATAATTAATTCGGTGTATACTTTCCGTTTTAAAATAAATATTCCTGATTTTTATTATTTTAAATGCATAATAATTTTATTTTTAGGTAGATTCTTTGTCGAAATTATGTATTCGCAATTTCAAGTTTTGATATTTATCAACTATCATAATTATCATAAAAATAAACCACATTAAAAAAAAGTAAAAACCGACTTAAAAAAGAATAAAATAATAAAATTTGTGTGAAACAGTTTAGGGAGAAGGTGCCTTTGATTCGGATCCAACTCAGCCTATCGCAGTCCACTGCTGGACATAGGCCTCTCCCAAGTTGCGCCACAACGCTCGATCCTCTGCCTTCCGCATCCAGTCCCCCCCGGCCACGATCTTTAGGTCGTCGGTCCACCTGGCAGGGGGGCGCCCTACGCTGCGTTTGCTGATTCGCGGTCTCCACTCAAGGACTCGTCTGCTCCAGCGGCCATCGGTCCTTCGACAGACATGGCCAGCCCACTGCCACTTCAGCTTACTGATTCTACAAGCTATGTCGGTCACTCCGGTTCTTCTCCGGATAATCTCGTTTCGGATTTTATCCTTCAAAGAAACTCCAAGCATAGCTCGCTCCATAGCTCGCTGAGCGACTTTAAACTTGTGGACTAGCCCAACTGTCAGTGTCCACGTCTCGGCACCGTAAGTCATGACAGGCAGGACGCACTGGTTGAAGACTTTTGTCTTCAAACTTTGCGGTATAGGCGACGAGAAGACTCGGCGAAGTTTGCCAAACGCTGCCCAGCCCAGACGGATCCTTCTGTTAGCTTCTTTCTTGAAGTTGTGTCTACCAAGCTGAATTGCCTGCCCTAGGTAGACGTATTCCGTTACAACTTCGAGTGTCGACCCTTCGACGAATATTGGCCTCGGCATGACATGCATATTGAACATGAGTTTAGTCTTGTCCAGATTCATGCCGAGACCGACACGTCGGGAGGCTCCGTTTAAGCTGTGCAGCATTTCGTCCAGTTGTTCCAGCGACTCAGCCATTACAACGATGTCATCGGCAAAACGGAGATGTGAGATGTTCTCGCCGTTAACGTTGATACCCTGTCCAGTCCAGTCCAGTGTCTTGAAGACGTCCTCCAACGCGTTAGTGAACAATTTCGGGGATATTACATCCCCTTGTCTCACCCCTCTGCGCAGTTGGATTGGCTTCGTCTTTTGGTCCTGGAGCTGAACAGTCATGGTAGCAGCGTTGTATAGGCATCTCAGCATCTCTATATACCGCTCATCAATTCGGATTGATTTAAGAAAAAACGGTTTTTTTTTTAAATTAAAATATTTTATTTTTATTTTTTTGAAGTCGGTTTTTTTTAGTTTATTATTTTTAAGTGGAATTAACAATAGAAAGACAAGCGATTGCTGTAATCCCGGATAATTTGCTGTCATCCATTGAAGAGTTCCCTCTTTATCTCCTATGACCTTCATCAGATCTTCACCAAATGTTTTTTTCTGAATGCAAATGCTTGACTTGTTGATGAATATACCAAAATCGCTATGTGTATGCCTATAATATTTGAGAAGTTACCTCAATTTCACATGGATCCCATCATCAAAACTGGATTTTGATGAAAATGGAACCAATCTGGAAGTATATCCTTTCAAATAAATAAATAATTTTCGAAATCGGTTTATAAATGACGGAGTTCTGAGGTAACAAACATACAAAAAAAAAACATACAATTGAATTGAGAATCTCCTGCTTTTTTGAAGTCGGTTAAAAATTGGGTTTTAGGCTCGGTTTCCACCAAAACACAGAGACGAGATGTGACGAGATGTGTCGCAAGCCACCAATAAGACTGCGTTAGATATAGAATAGCTGGTTGACTGGGAGAGAAAGCCAAAGGCATTAAGTCCACCTATGTACATGTATTGTATGAAGTTTAAATAAATAAATAATGTTGAAGCTAGGCGGTGAAATATGAAAATAACGCAATCCTATTGGTTGTTCGACACATATCCTCTCCTCTTCGTTTTGGTAGTTAAATACCTTTGTTATGAATGGAGTTTGGATTACACCCGGTTTTAACAAGTGCTTAAGGGGAATGTAGCAGCCAAGTGTTGCCTCCAAAAAATATCACTCGCTGAATACATAATTTATCGAAAATTCGTTTTTAAATGTTGAAGTACAGGTACTGTAGTTCAATCAGAAACTATTAACTCTGTAAAATATATTTCGCTGTAGTTGTAGATAGAAAAAATGCCAAAAGTGGCCGTTTTTCGCATTTTTTCTATGTACAATTACAGCGAAGTATAATTTACAGAGTTAATAGTATCTGATTGTTTAATCATATAATTGATGATTGTACAATACAGTACCTGTACTTGTATTCAGCGAATAATAATTTGTTTACTGATGGGGGCGCCACTTGGCTGCTACATTCCCCTTAAACGTGGTCTAAACTTTCGTAATAAGGGGCATATTATTTTATTTTTAGTTTTCAATACAATACAATACAAAAAACAAAAAGTTTACAAAAAACTAACAAATTTTGACGAATCTAGTATGTTGGGCAGTAATTATTTTATAAGTTACGATTTAAAAAGAAAACCAATCCGTAAATATGCAGAATTGTATATCTTGTTTACCCAAAACACCAAACCAGGTCTTATAACAAATTTAAAGTAGGTTAAAAATCGAAAAACTACTTTTTATTTTTCGCCATACCTCGCGCTGCTTGTTTTAAAACGTGTCAGACGTTATTTTCAATAATTAAGTATATCATGAAACAGTAACTTTCCAATTCCTTATGTAGGACAAATTATTTTTATTCCAAGACCATGTGCGAAAATCGTTGAAAATATCGATAACATTCATAAATTAGTTTTTTGTACATGGACATCAATAACGACCTGTTCGAATGTAGTGGTGCGTTCGCACATGGTCGACGTTTATGTGTGACAGACGTGACAGCTAATAGTAGGGCCGCGTTCAGTGTAGTATTTCTTGCACGCGTATGCGTTTAGATATCTAGATACAAGCTAGATACAGTGCTTATGTAGTAGTGAGACGGATAGTGGGAGAGTTAGGCGACACGGGTTTCCGAAGAAACTGTGTACTATACCAATTCCATTCTTATTCAAGTATTCCGTGGTTACGAATGATTGTATTCTTCTGTAATTGCTTGCGATGGACGCGTATACGGTTTTGTAAGTCGAATTTTGTAGAACAAAAAAAAAACCGACTTCAAAAACCTTAACTAAAAAGTAAAAAATAATCATTGTATGTATTTTAAAATCTTAACATAAACAACATTTTTAAGGCGGCGCGTGGTAAACCCTTTGCGTCATGTAATGTACAGTCGAGCGCAATATCTATAGTAAAAACAGTTTATGTGAACGTACATGAAAATCACGCGCCGCCTTCAAAATGTTGTTTATGTTAAGATTTTAAAATACATACAATGATTATTTTTTACTTTTTAGTTAAGGTTTTTGAAGTCGGTTTTTTTTTTTTTGTTAAAAAGTTTTTATTTCATACTTTTTAGTTGAGGGTTGATTCATATATAACCAATATATTAACAATATAATATAAGAGAATATATTTTTTATTAACCTTTGCTATCCCACTACTGGGCAAAGGTCTCGCTCATGTTCTTCCAAACGTCCAATCACTATCTTGAAAAAAAAAACACGCATATCGGCCAAGAATTCTCAGAAAAACGAACCAATGAGCAGATCATCTAGATAGGCGAAGCTAAAATAAACTGATTTATTGAAGCTAGTTAAAAAACTACTATTTATATGGGACCACCGCGCGGACTTTCTCTACCAAATAAAAAAACAACCACGTAAATCGGCCCACAAATCTCGGAGTAATCGGTGTACATACATGAAAAAAAAAAAAAAAAAAAAAAAAAAAAACCCGCGGAATACATAACCTCCTCCTTTTTTTGAAGTCGGTTAAAAAGAGAAATGACTAAAATGTTTCATCATCATTATCAGCCTATCGCAGTCCACTGCTGGACATAGGCTTCTCCAATAGCACGCCACCTACTTCTATCCTCGGCCACTCTCGTGCAGTTTCCACCAGCCACCTTGCGTAGATCATCATTGACGACATATGTGGTCTAGTGGTTCGAGTGTCGGACTGCTGATCACGAGGTCGTGGGTTCGATTCCCACAGGACACACATATTTGTGTGATGAACATGAGTATTTGTGTTGGTCTGGGTGTTCCTTATGTAAAGTCAGTCAAGTCAGTCAGTCAACTCAGCCCATCGCAGCCCAGTGCTATAAGTAAGTAAGTATTTACATTTAAAAAAACTAAGTAGTAAATTCATTGTCTAGTACCCATATAGCTCTGCTTAGTTTGGGATTAGATGGTGATGTATAAAAATGTCTCAAAAATATTATTATTATATATTATTATATTCCACCGAGCCTGAGACTGTCGTAGTACGACAGTTGTCGTACGCTACGTTTTCCGATTCGCGGTCTCCACTCTAGAATACGTCTACCCCAACGGTCATCGGTTCTTCAGCCAACATGGCCGGCCGACTGCCACTTCAGCTTGCTTATCCTGTAGGCTATGTCAACAAGGTTTTGGATCCAATCCTTCAGAGAAACTCCGAGCATAGCCCTTTCCATAGCACGCTAAAACTAAAAAATTATTAAAATGTTTACGTTCGTCAAATGTAAGAGCCTAATAAAAAGACTAAACTGTCAGCCGATGGTTGAGTGTGTGGAAATTAAATAGACAACAGCAATTTTATTAGAATATATATTTAATTTAGTTATGGTAACACTGTACTCTGTGTGTCTACTCTGTTCCGTGTCCGCATGTCTATGGCGTCATGTTGTATTGTGCAAGTTCATAATAAATGTTTACTAAACAAAACCGCCTCTTTACTTCGAGTTAGAGCTGTTAGAAACATCTTTCAAAAGGTTATGGGCCCAGTCCTAACCCAGGAGTCATTGAGGCGAATACCTGGTCAAAGGTATATCACGGTAAAGTGAAAAATTCAAGGAACACTTGTGGTCAAGCAAGGAAGAAATAAAAGACAAAATGGACGCCGAAATTTTTGGATCAAATTATCAGTTAACATCGAATACTATTAGATTGGAAGGAGTCCACAACTGGCCGACGTGGAAATTCCAGATCAAGGTTATATTGAAAGCGATCAATGTCTTTGGAGTAATAGATCGATCATACAAATGTCCGGTGGAGGACGATATCAACAAACAGAAATGGCTGCAAGCCGACGCCAAAGCACAAGGCGTTATCGTAACCCGAATGTCACCGACAGTGATGATACATATACAAAACTGCGAAACAGCAGAACAAATGTGGACTAAATTAACTACGGTTTATGAACAAAATTCCGATGTATCATTGCACCTTCTGCAGCAAAAGTTTTTTGAAATAAAGTTGTCAGACAAAGAAAACGTTACGACGTTTATAGCCAGAATAGAGGATCTAGTGGCGCGTATTAAACAAGCACAAGGAACTATGTCAGATAGCATGGTGATAACAAAAATAATCTCATCGCTTGGAGAAAATTACCGTCATTTCATTTCTGCTTGGGATTCTGTACCAACTAGTCAAAAAACACTTGCAGAATTGACAGCGAGGCTCATTATTGAGGAACAAAGAAATAAACAAAGTGAAGAAGCGTCAACATCAGCATTTAAAGCACAAAGTGCACCAAGAAAGTGTTTCCAGTGTGGAAAGCTAGGACATTTCAAAGCTGACTGTAAATCTAAATATAACAGTGTTAAAGTCTTTTGTAAAAAGTGTAAAAAACATGGACACAAAATAGAAAATTGTTGGTTTAATAAAGAAAAAGTAATACCCCAGAACAATAAAAATCAAAATAAACAAAATGCCTTTGTTACAACTGCTCCAATAAGTGCATTAACAGCTGACTGCGAACCTCACAATAATAATTGGTACTTGGACAGTGGTGCCTCCGAGCACATGTGTAAATCAAAAGAAATGTTTTCAACGTACAACGACTTTCAAGTGCCTAAAGATGTGATAATTGGGGATGGTTCAGTAATTAAAGCATTGGGACAAGGAGACATTAAGTTGAGTGCATATGATGGGGACAATTGGATACCAACTACAATATACAGTGTCTTATATGTGCCTAATATGAAGGTAAATTTATTATCTATGAGTGCTGCATTAGATAAGGGCTACAAACTAATAACGACTGCTAATGAGAGCAAATTTGTTAAGCATGACAATATATGTGCTATGGCAAAAAGAGAAGGGAAGATGTATGTTATGAAATTTAAATATGAGAAGGTAATAGCTATGGTTGGCAAGTGTAGTACAAATTTGTCAGAATGGCATGCAAGGCTCGGTCATCAGGACATTAATCAAGTAAGAACTATACTATACTATAAATGTAATATTACATATAATAAAGGAATTGAAGAAACATGCATATCCTGTGTAAAAGGAAAACAACATAGGTTGCCATTCCCGTCCAGTGAAAACAGAAGTCAATCACCAGGTGAAATAATGCATATAGATATAGGAGGACCTGTCGAGCAAATATCATTAGGTGGAGCTAAATTCTTCCTGTTATTGAAAGACGACTACACCAAATACAGAAAAGTTTATTTTTTGACGAAGAAAAGTGAAAGATTTAAGTACTTAAAAGAATTTATAAAAGAAACATTAAATATACCTGGTTATAAAATTAAATACATAAGGTCAGATAATGCCAAAGAATTCTGTAGTAAAGAGATGACAAATATGCTAAAATCCTATGGAATACAACACCAACGAAGTGTAGCATACACTCCTGAACAAAACGGGTGTGTCGAAAGGGAAATGCGTACCATTGTGGAATCTGCCAGAACCATGTTATTGGAAAGTGACCTGAACAAAAATTTGTGGGCAGAAGCTATTAATACTGCTGTATTTGTTATAAATCGGACAGGTACTAGCAGAATAAAAGGCAAGACACCGTACGAGCTATGGTGGAATAAGCCCATGTACAATATTTCAAATTTACAAGTTTTTGGATCAAAAGTTGGAGTACATATTCCGACACAGAGAAGATTGAAATTCGACAGCAAAGCAGACATAGGCTATTTTGTTGGATATGGAGAAAGTGTGAATATTAAAGGCTACAGAATTTACTTACCTCAGAAAAATGATGTGGAGACAAAAAGGGATGTAACATTTATAATAGGAAATAAGAGAGAAGAAAATATAAAGAAAATTGAGAACGAACAAATAGAGAAAATAGAAGTAATAACACTTGATTATAATGAACATAATCAGGAAAGTACAGAAGAAGAACACCTGCATGGATGGAAGACTACAAAATAAATCAACAATCGGAGGATAGTGAAAATAGTTTTTTAAGTATCTCATGCGAAGAACCGATTACCTATGCAGAAGCTATGAAAAGACCAGATAAAACTAAATGGGAAGAAGCTATTAAGACAGAGATGAAAACTCTAGAAGAAAATAATACTTGGGAGGAAATAGAAGATGTTCCAGATGGTGAGGAGATAGTGAGTAGCAAATGGGTATTCAAGATAAAGGAAACGGAAGGAAATTCCATCTACAAGGCGAGACTAGTGGCTTGTGGCTTCGAGCAAAAGAACTGTGACAACAATACCTATGCACCTGTGGCAAAGATGACTACCATTCGAACCCTGATGGCAGTCGCTGCTCAGAAGAAACAACCAGTATATCAGATGGACGTAACTGGAGCTTTTCTTTATGGCGATATTAAAGAGACTGTTTTTATGAGATTACCTAATAACAAAATATGTAAATTAAAAAAGTCAATTTATGGTCTTAAAAAGTCACCTAGAAATTGGAATACTAAATTTAATGACTTTATTGTAAATGAAAATTTTGAGAGGTCTAAAAATGATCCTTGTTTATATATTAAAAGAAAGGGTAATGACTACTTATATGTACTACTGTTCGTAGATGATTTGCTTTACTTTGGAAATAACAAAAATCAATTAAACTCATTTAAAAATGCTCTAAGTGAGAACTTTAAGATGAAAGATTTGGGTTTAGCAAGTAACTATTTGGGGATAAACATTAAACAGGATCTTAAGAATTATGTAGTTGTAATAAATCAAAAGAAATATTTGCAAAAATTATTAGATAGTTATCAAATGTCAGAATGTAAAAGTGTATCAACACCTATTGAACAGAACTTTAATTTTGATTTGTTAAAGAGAGATAAACCAGAATCTGTAGAGATAGAAAATAATTGTAGAAGTTTGATAGGAAGTTTGCTTTATGCATGCAATACTCGGCCTGATTTGTCTGTAGCAGTGAGTTTCCTAAGTAGATATTTACATTGTGCTAGTAAGGCCTTGTATCAATGTTTAAAGCGAATATTAAGGTACATTAAAGGGACTATTGATTTATCTTTAACATATATGTGTAATAATATAAATTTTTAGGGTTATAGTGATGCAGATTGGGCAGGAGATGCCAGGGACAGAAAGTCCAATTCAGGTCAAATATTTTATTTTTGTGATTGTCCTATTTCATGGGGAACAAAGAAACAATCTTGTGTATCATTATCTTCCTGTGAGGCTGAATATGTAGCCTTAACTTTAACTGCGGCAGAAGCAATGTGGTTAAAGAAACTATTGTTAGATTTTGATTATAAAATAACTTGTAATATTTTAGAAGATAATCAGTGTCATTAAAATTGTTGAAAACAATGATAATAATAAGAGATTGAAACATATGGATATTAAATATCATTGGCTAATGGATAATATTAATAAAGGCATAGTAACAATAAATTATGTAAAAACAAATTGTAACATAGCAGCCATGTTTACAAAACCTCTAGGAAAACAATTGTTTACTAAACTAAGAGATTTAATTTTGTATTAAAGTTTAGTAAGATAGGTCATATTATGTTCCATAAGTATCTAATGTTTAAGGGGGTGTAGTATAGTAAGTCAAAATTGTAATAAAACTATTAAACTAGACATTAATGTAAGTCAAAGATAAGATGTGTTATGAGATGTCAATTTCATGCTAAGGGGAAGTCTGTTTGCAATTTGTTAAGGGGTAGACTAACGTTATAGTAAATTAAAATATTTCTTGATATGGTTAAATAAAATTACTGTTGAGGGGGTGTGTGGAAATTAAATAGACAACAGCAATTTTATTAGAATATATATTTAATTTAGTTATGGTAACACTGTACTCTGTGTGTCTACTCTGTTCCGTGTCCGCATGTCTATGGCGTCATGTTGTATTGTGCAAGTTCATAATAAATGTTTACTAAACAAAACCGCCTCTTTACTTCGAGTTAGAGCTGTTAGAAACATCTTTCAAAAGAGTGCACAGAAATCTAAATAATGTTGGGTGATGATGTTTGGTGATTTGTCTGACTAACCGGTTCCGCAAAAAAAAACGGGGTTTTCCATAACATTACATTATTTCAAGTACATTTTAAAAGAAGTTTGGCATTGCCTTTTCGTACATTTGCCATTTGAGGCCACTTTGGACTGTGCTTTGAAAAACTTGAGATATCTACCAAAAGTTGTAACAAAACTAAAAATTTGTTGGAAGCACAAAAATTGAATCATTTGACTGTACAAAAGAGAGGGCGTAATTTTTTTTGGGGTTTTTTCAACATGTCACACTAGTGCATTTTAACAGGAGCTTTGAAAAAATAAACGTTTTGGAAGTACCACCAAATGAGCGTACAAGAGAAGATCGAGCGCAGCGAATTTTTGTTTTCGCAAGTAGAAAACGAGGTTTAGGCTTCTTTCTCTTTAATCAATTGACATTTAAGGTGAATGCTACAGGGTAGCCCGCGAAATTCAAAATTGTTGGCGTTTTTTGCAAATTGTAGCTTTATTTTGCGTTTTATTTCGGTTAAAATATGATTGGCGGAAATAATAACAATATATCTACTGAATAATACTCATAAAAAATATTAACCTAGCTCTATAAGCTGTACAAGCTCGAAAATCGATAATTTGATCGTAAATTAATATTTTCGAGCTTATATAAATTAAAATATCATTTTATCAAAATCTTTTTAATAAAGCAGTAGCCCCAGTGCCCCCCGCCCCTCTTGGGCACCCTCTTTAACCATGGAACCAATCTGAAGCTTCTCTTGAAACAATTCAGATACGTTACATGCGCTCCAGAAGTTCAGAGTTAAATGATGTGCAAAGTGGCGCATTATAGCACTTAAAACAGTTAAAAGAAGGAAAATCTCATATCTAGGACACATAATATACAGAAACAAAAAATATAAAATTTTGAGGAAAGTACTGGAGGGCAAGATAGAGGGCAAAAGGAGCAGGGGAAGAAGGAAATTAGCCTGGATTGATAACACCAAAGAAACTCCAAGCATAGCTCGCTCCATAGCTCGCTGAGCGACTTTAAATTTGTGGACTAGCCCAACTGTCAGTGTCCACGTCTCGGCACCGTAAGTCATGACTGGCAGGACGCACTGGTTGAAGACCTTTGTCTTCAAACTTTGCGGTATAGGCGACGAGAAGACTCTGCGAAGTTTGCCAAATGCTGCCCAGCCCAGACGGATCCTTCTGTTGGCTTCTTTCTCGAAGTTGTACCTACCAAGCTACCAAGCTGAATTGCCTGCCCTAGGTAGACGTATTCCGTTACAACTTCAAGTGCCGACCCTTCGACGAATATTGGCCTCGGCATGACATGCATATTGAACATGACTTTAGTCTTGTCCAGATTCATGCCGAGACTGAGACGTCGAGAGGCTCCGTTTAAGCTGTGCAGCATTTCGCCCAGTTGTTCCAGCGATCAAAAAATAAATCAATCGATCGAGAAATCCGTAACGAGATTATCCGGAGAAGAACCGGAGTGACCGACATAGCTTGTAGGATCAGTAAGCTGAAGTGGCAGTGGGCTGGCCATGTCTGTCGAAGGACCGATGGCCGTTGGAGCAGACGAGTCCTTGAGTGGAGACCGCATATCGGCAAACGCAGCGTAGGGCGCCCCCCTGCCAGGTGGACCGACGACCTAAAGAACGTGGCTGGGGGGACTGGATGCGGAAGGCAGAGGACCGAGCGTTGTGGCGCAACTTGGGAGAGGCCTATGTCCAGCAGTGGACTGCGATAGGCTGAGTTGATAACACCAAGGGCTGGACCAACATCAATGACGCTGCCAGTCTAGGCAGACTGGCACAAGATATAAACGAATTCCGTGCGGTGGTCGCTGTCATCCGATGACGATATGGCAAAGGAAACAGAAGACAGCCCATAAAGTTTTCCAGTAAATTAAATTTTGTGGTTCAGATATAAACACAGCCTACTCATAAAATAACCCTAAACAAATTAATTTAGGTGCGTCGAACTTGCAAAAACGAACCCCGCCAAATTTCCTATCAGCCCCCATTGCACCCTACTTGTAACCAATTTACATGCGCGAACACTCTTTATTAAAATACATTATCAATACTCGACCGAAAAAAGAAATTATCAATGTAATATCATTTAACGATGGCTCCAAACAAATACGGTAGCCATTTTGTGCTCCACGCCTGTTATGTTCAGGAAATGGTGTCGTTTCTAAACGCGAAATAGTTTCCTCTCAACGTGCTTCGATGGCACACGCAACGGTTTATTCTGTCAATATTAAAACTGTGTTGTGTGTTTTATTTTTGTGTTTTGTTTGGAAACCTGATGGCGTGTATTTTGGCTAATTCATATTTAAAGGTGGTGATGGTCGCGGGTATCCGCTGGATGCGGAAAGCGCAGGAACGGTCGTTGCGGCGATGCTTGGGGGAGGCCTATGTCCAGCAGTGGACATCTTTCAGCTGAAATGATGATGATGATGAATGTCAAAAGGATACCTACTTACTTACACTGTTAATATGTATGTGTATCGACACAACCAGTGAGCTTACATTATAAATCATTGGACGCGACAGTTATCATCATCATTATTTCAACCCACAGACCAGTAAGCTTCAAGACTCCGCATAAACAAAGTTTTGTATTCAAACGCAGTCGTAAAACGTTGGTGGGGTCAGGGGGGCGGACGGCGCGTTATGATTGGCCGGCTCAAAAGTTCGGTGGTATGATTCCTTATGATTGGTGCCGCTCGTTGACTGAGTGACGTTCCGATTGGCGGAGTGACGTATGATATGCAGTGGTAGAGCATATGCGTTGTGACCGGGGGTGTCCAGCTAAGCGGCGTCTAGAGGCTTACTGGTCTATGTTTCAACCTAAAGACGTCCACTGCTGGATATAAGCCTCTCCCAAGTTGTGCCACAACACTCGGTCCTCTGCCTTCCGCATCCAGTCCCCACCAATCCAAGCAGTTTGGGGGGACAGTATTAATCAGTCGATATAATAATATAGCTTTGCCTTGATCAATTGTGGTTAATATTGCTTATTAGGTACCTACCTACACTTTAAGTTTTGAGACTCCTTTATCTGTACCTCATTTCATTTTATGCAAATGAAATGATTTGATTATGATTTGAGGATACGTAAAGAGGTCAGAGGACCAAGGGTTGTGGCGCATGAAAGAGTTCAGAACTAATTGTCAGTTCTAGTCGTCAGTCGGTACAGGCAGTCACAAACCCGCAAGTCTGGAAACCCAGTTTAACATAAGGAGCGAATAAATACACTATATACTTAGCTACCTGACCCCCTCATACCTCCACACTCACACTAACACACAATGCCTATCAATTTTAGAAATGATTGTACTTATCTTTTGTTTGCTTGTTTTTATTTTTCTTTTTATCATTATTTATAAACTCGGAATGTATAACATGTGCTATGATCCTTCCATATCGATAGGGGATCGGAACTGTATCTCCTAAACACAGGTTACTTTGTTGCCTATCTATAGGAGAACAGTACTCTACCCTATTAATCTATATTTAATTTAAACTTCTTTCCTTTTGGGAACTAACATAAAACAAAAAAGTACTTTGTACACCGTGATCAGTTTCGAAAATTATTGTATTTGCTTTCTTGTAGCCACGGATACCGTGATCAGCGGGTAAAATATTAATTTGTTTCTTTGAGGGAAACGGATCACGGTATCAGTGGATACAACGCTCCGGGATCCGTGGCTAATTCAGTCTGTTCCCGGGATCCGTGGATACAAACCCTTTAACTAGATTAAATAAGTACTTAAATTGTAAGTCTGTGCTAAAATCCTTCCATGTAATCTAGTCCAAGTTTAACAAATAAATAACTATAACTATAGCTTTCATTCTTTTACTAAAAGGTTAGAACGATCACATTGAAAAAGCAAAATGAAAAGGTATACACATAGCTAAATTAATAAGCAATTTGCTCTAATATTAAATAAAACTATGAACTAATAAACTAACTACTGAAATCGAATGAGTTTGCGTTGTAAAATCAATAGTTACCATATATTTCACCTCTGACTCTGAAGCAGTAATAAAATTCCTGAAATCATAAATCTGCGGTCCCACCGTTAAATGACTGGCCGCACCGGACGTTGCCACGCCTGTCGAGGCCTGTCGCAGCCTGTCGTGGCTTGTGACGAGGTCTTCCCACAGCGTGTAGGCATCGGTCTGTTAGCAGCTATTCCGAAATTTTAAGTGATACGGAGCGTATGGCTGCGTGTGCAGCCACTGTGGTTTAACTCAATTTGATAAATCAAACAAAGCGAACGTGCCCTGACAGGCCACGACAGGCCCACTCGCGCCAAGCCGAGCCTTGCCTTTGAACTTACCGACTCGCAACGCAATGGATCGGACGAGTGAAGACAGGCAACGATAGTAGACAACAAGACTGTTTCCACGGCGCGTCTGCCTGGCCTTTTTTTTGCCTTGAGGAAATCCTCATGGATGCACTCCGCCCGCGAACGGCGGAGCTAGTATCAGTCTCTTCAAAATAATACACGCTGAAATTTGAATCGTTTATTTCCCGAAAGGGGGTCATTGTACTCACATTATGAACAACTTTTACTATGGGACCAACTCTGAAATCGCGAAAAAATAATCAGGTGGTCCCTACATTTTATTTGATTTAAGTGAACACAAATGTAGGGACCAACTGATTTTTTTTCCGCGATTTCAGGGTTTGTCCCATAGTAAAAGTTGTTCATAATGATGAGTACAATGACCCATTTTCGAGAATTAAGCGACTCAAATTTCAGCGTGTACTTATATATTTTGCAAAAAATCTGAATATAAATAAATAACTTCTCCATAAATGAAACTATTCATATACCAACATCCTATCAAATTGAGTGCGCTATAATCGAATACAGGTATCGGTTGTGTTTGCAAATCGATTTAATCATGATCGTGTATTTGATTCGTTCTCGAACGTGACGTTTGAACCGATTGCGGCATTGTAATAACGTTTTGTTTTCACGACAATAATATTTCAGCAAACGTATTTTAGGATACAGCCACGCCAGGATTTGATAAAAAAGTAATTTCAGAGCTGACAGATACCTATTATTATCCTCTTTTACAAAAACTGGGTTAATAGTGGGCTGCTGGCTAAGCTGAAAATTATTTCTTTATTACAACACGAACAAAGTTTACCTACAAAAACATCCAGATATTTATTTTCTATTTTACGAAAATATAAAATAAAGCTTTTATATAAAAGCATATTATGTGTAATAAATACTGCATGGATACTGGCCACTTCTTGGACTGAAAAGAGATTTAGCCTAGGGCTCTTGTTAACGGGACGGTTCTTGGACGGTGCCGGGCCAGTGCCGACTCTGCTTGTTCACGAGCTCGGTTTGTATCCTGGCTTGTAGCTGTTGACTAGATAACCTTGTGCATAGATAAGACGCAAATACTGTGCGTACGTCCGTCATCAACAACAAGCTGTCAGGCTCATACGTGACATACGTCATACTTGACCGTGCGACGGCGTCGGGCGTCGACACAGCGAGACGAACTGGCGCTAGCACACGGCTCATGGTGATGATGGTTCCACAGTATTTCATAGCGTGTGCAATAGAGAAAAAAAAGGCAGGAGTCAGACACAAGGCACCTTCTCTTTGGTATCCAGCTACCAACACAACGCCTAAAGAGCCGCCACAGTTTCTTTAAATCAACAGAGACTCTAAAAGGTTCTCCAGCTAAGATTCGTCGGAAACTGTGACTGAAAAAAAAACCTCCACCTGCAAACTACATCCAACCCAGTGAGAAGCTTCCTGCAGGGTATAAACTCCCCTGGCCTACATGGAAATCCCTAAACCGATTGCGGACCCAAGTAGGTAGATGCAGGTTTAACATGACCAAGTGGGGCTATATAGACGTGTGGCAAGCGTGATATTGTTTGAGGATCAATATCCTCAATTAATATCACACTTGCTATGCTGCTATTTGTGTCCAAGCACTTGCACATTGGATGACCTTAACAATGCCACAGACAACGCACAAGACGTGGCAAATTTCTGGACCAGCAACGTCTGATGGATTACTGTGCAACTGTCAGTAATTTTTTATATCATCGGCATGAAGAAGAAGAAAAATTGTTTCATACAACACTGACGACTAGACATGGGTAACTCAACAAAAATGCGTGAGCTGCAGCTCAGCTCACGGTTCAGGTCAGTGAGCCGGAGCTGTGAACCGGCTCACAGATCAGCTCAATTTGTGTATCTGCCTACTTCGAGTTATGATCTGTGATGCGAGTCGCTGAGCTTAAAGACCGTTCGATCTGTTTGAGCTGCGCTCGCTCGCTGACTCTGCGACTCACCGCGGATCTGTCGCCGCTCCATCTCACCGGTTCAAACAGGTTTTTATCTATATAGACATATTTTATCTTCCGTGCAACAAAAGTTGTCGCACAGATAGATACTATTCTTTGAGCCGTGAGCTGCGTATTTTGTCATTGAGCTGCAGCTCAACAGCTCAAGCTTATTGATCTGTATATTTGAACCGGTTCTGAGCTGAGTTACACACCTCTACTGACGACCAAACGTAAGTCCACCAGTAAGGGATTCACCAGAGTATGGGCAGCAGCGTTCTCTGAGTATTTAACCAACCAACTGCGATCGTCAACCCGCCTGCCAAGCGTGGCGATTATGGCGAATCCCCCCCACTTGGGGGAGGCCTATGTCTAGCAGTGGCCGTCTTTCGGCTGAAATGATGATGATGATGAACGTAAGTCCGGTTTACAGCCGTCTATAGCCACGGGAAAAAACAGTCACCTTGAAGAAGGCCCTCGTTCGCGCCGTACACGCTTCACACTTACAGTAAGATATACTAGCATACCGTTCTGCTGTATCTGCTCAATATTCCAATAGTCATTGTCTTTTTTTTTTTAAACTTTAATAACACTTTGCGGTGAGTGTGGTTTCAATACGTGTCAAAGTACAAATTGTTATCTCACCAGGATGGAGCTTAATTTTACTGTAAGCTTTTAGTTTCAGAACCTAGGGTAAATAACTAAGCTATTTCATAACATCGAGAAATCTCCAACAAACCACGTTGGGCGCCATTAAAATTCAATAAACTATTGTTTACTTAATTTTTTTTATGAATATGGAAAGGGAATTTATAAATTTTGGGGAATTTTGGGTTTCAGTGAATTTATAACTGTTATGTTCATACAAAAACCCATAAAGAATATTGGTTATCTTATGTTAGTTGCACCAGTTTCTTACTCCAATATGAGGCCGTCAGCGGCAGCGGCGCAAAAACAGGGTATCCTACATGCTGTCGTATTCTTAAGTTTGGCAAATATTTTCTTAGATGTTAAAAAAACGTAGTCTATTTCTAAACCCTCACTTGAATTTAGATAGGATAGATTTATTTATTTTTAATTTTGAAGTGGCATTTTAATTTCATAATTAAAATGCCACTTCAAAATTAAAAACCATAGTGGGGTTTCAAAGTTCACGCAATTATTAAAAGTTCATTATTTCAATATGTACAGTATACTTCCTTACCACAGTGGTAACAGTTTGGCCTTGACAGCGTCTTTATTTCGTAAGCAATAAGGGTGGTTTTCGTAATTTAAGTGTTACCACTCACGTGAGGTCTACTGTACTTTATTGTTTTATAAAGCTTAGACCACTTTTGCGCTAAATTATAATTATAATTCTTCTAATCTTCTTTCTCCTTGCCTTTTGCCTTGCCAGACTATGTTGAGGTCGGCTAACCAGATGCGGCTGAACTTCGGTATTTTACACGGACTCCCTTCAGATACCCGCAACACAGTTACTGAGTAATAGGTACTGTCATCTTAACGTCAGTTTTTCGGGCTTCTGACTACCCGTAACGACTGCCATAGGTATTCGTATACCGACGTCGACGACGTGGGTATCGATGTGCAACGAAACGGTCACGCATCCAAGGACAGCCCGCGGCTAGCGCAGCTTAACCTCGCAGATATTATGATACACGTGGTTATTACGATCCACGAGCCCCTCTGAATAATGATTTATATATCTGAAAATTATAATATATTATATCATAATTTTATATACGCATGACAAACGCCTAAACGCAGAACCAGGGACCGAAATACCGGTACTTTTTGAAACGTTACCAATTACCGTTATTATAACGATAAAGAGGTAACGTTAATAATAACGTTACTCACATATGAGTAAAGTTATACGTTGACATATCAATTAACGTTATCTAGTTACCATTAATAACATCGGTAAAATTAACAATGACATGCCTTTACATGCATTTGTACACCTATCTCTTTTTAAAGATGACGTGTGGAAGAGTTTGCGGTTTGGCGACGTCGCTTGTAGCAAGGTAGCGTTATGGTAACGTTATTAAATATCGGTAAAACCTATGGTAATAACATTATGATTAACATTAAATATTTAACGTAACACAACGAAATATTCTGGTAAACTTACCATTAAAAAAATTGTAATGGTAACCGTTCCTGCGCAGAACAGTTCAAATAATTAGCAAAACGCTGTCGATTAAAACACTGTCCCTTTATCAAAACAAAAACACTACGATAGCAGAGATCTAAAAACATTTAACTATTAAACATCATGCATTTTATTATCTTCCAGTAAATAAAACGGGAAAGCTCTTTCAGTTATGATGCGATCCGAATTGTTTGATAACAGAGTTATGTTCTAGGGAATGGCACATCAAAGTCCAAGGAATTGTGTTACCAAGGTTTTACTGATGTTCCAGCGTGTAAAACGAGTTGATAGCTGGCCTTGAATTTTGATGAAGTCTTGTTTTTAGGGTTCCGTATCCAAGGAGTGCCAAAGGAACCCTATTTATCTACACGCCATCTGTCCATCCATCTGTCACAGGATGGTCTATAACAGCCGTAATAGGCTGCCAGTAAAATTTTGTACCAAATGTGGTACCTTGGCCATGTTACAGCAAATAATAACAGTCTAAAAAACCCAAAGACTAGCTGCCCCATTTCCCACTTACCCCTGGGGGTCCCAATATAAGAAATCTTAAAAATCTTACAGGTCCTACGAACACTTAATCAACGAAGTTCTCACCGCATATTTTTAAGTATAAGTGACTTCAATATAAAAGTACGCGCCTGCAAAACCTGCATAGTTCGTCACTCGTGTTGTGCTAGCGTGCTCTTAAAAAATCAGCAGGCGCGTTACCAAATAGTGTTATAGTAGTTTTATACGAGACTAGTAGTGCTCTTGCTGCTTTGCTCGCGTAAAAAGTCGTCTTAACATGCCCCGTTTAATGTTTCTCGTCGTAGTACCTATTGGGAAAATAAAAATCATGATTCTGTAATATTTACTTTGAGGACTATTTATGTCAAGTGTCACCCTAGGAAGATTTTTCGGTGCATGAAACTTTAGCTTCCCTTTTTACTTTACTTTTTTTTAATAATAAATGATTTATTAAAAACACAGCCATACAAATTACTTAAGAAATCTTAATAACTAATTAATAAGGCAATTTAGAAACAGTCAAACATTGTCTACTGTCTCTCAAACTAAGTAAAAAACCTGTATCTTGAGAGACAGTGTTTTGCTATTTCAAAGCACAACCCGTGTACGACAGTTTAGATATTAACAGTATGTACCTATATTGCGTAATTACAATTTCCCTACATTTACAAAACAAGCATTATGTGTTTTGGCGTTTGTGGTGTATTGGGGGTGAGTTGTGTGAGAGAGGGATGAGTGAAAGGTGTGTGTGTATGTGTGTGGGGTGTGATTAGGGTAAGTATGTGATAAACTGATCAGATGATGAAACATTAGGTCAAGAGTTCCTCCGTATCAATGTAGTCCAAACCTAACAGCCACTTTTTTAGTTTGTTCCTACATTCATGTCTACTCATTCTATGAATGTTTAATTCTTTATTAATTTTGTTGTATAATCTGGAGCTTATAAAATAATATTGGTTATGTGCAAACGTAGTGCTATGCGGTTCAGCTAGGAACACAATATCAGCGCGACGCTTGCTTTGAACGATAAGTGGAGTTCGATGCTTTCTCAACACAGTATGGAGTACAAAAAGTTGCCGGACTGTCAGCACTGCACTCTCTGCATAGAGCTGTTTAGTTGGGTATCTGAACGGCCTGAAAAAGATAACCTTCAAGACGGCCCTTTGGGCTCTTTCGAGCTTAAGGAGAGAGGTCTTATTAGCTCCACCCCAACAGACTATGCAGTACGAAAGCAGTGACTGGCTTAAGGCAAAGTATACTAGCTTCAAGGTATCTATGTCGGCTGAGTGTCTCAAGTTTTTAAAGATAGAGATAAGCTTTCTCTGTCGATTAACCAAATTGCCTATGTGTGAATGCCATTTTAGGTACCTGTCGACTTCGATGCCCAGATAACGTATACTGGAAGCTACACAAAGAGGGGGACAAGAACAAGGCTTACCAGTATTTGCACATGAATGAACTCTAATGACAACAGAGTTCTTTGGTTGTGTTCTATTAGAGATAGAAAAGGGAATGACTTTAGTTTTCCCCGTATTTAATGTCAGTAAGTTTCTTGATAGCCAATCGGTGACAACGTTAAGATTTATTTCCGCAAACTGAGTTACTTCATTCCAGTCATTCCCGTGGACCAACAAGACGGTATCATCAGCATAAGTAAAGATCGAGCAATTTCTTAGGGAAAGGCGACACAACTCGTTAATATAAAGAAGAAACAACGTCGGGCCAAGAATACTTCCTTGCGGGACACCGAACTCTATTTTAGCCTCCTTACTGATGATATTATTTATCTTAACACATTGGAAGCGATTGTGAAGGTAGTCCTTAAAAAGATTTAGTGCATGACCTCGAATTCCCACATTAAAAAGCTTCGTTAAAAGTATAGGGACAGAGACTGTGTCAAATGCTTTCGACAGGTCCAAGAATATACCTAAGCATTTCTTTCTACAGTTTAAGTTTTTGGTCACAGCATCTGAAAAGGCAGTTACGGCATCCTCGGTTAACATACCTGCCCGGAAACCATATTGGTTGCCTGCAATTATATTGTTTGCATTTAAATAATTAATGAGGCGGCTATTTATAATCTTCTCTACAATCTTAGACATCGAAGGCAGCACGGAAATAGGTCTGTAGTTATTAACACAGTCTCTGTCCCCACCCTTGTGGATTGGGTGAACTACGGCTTTTTTTAAAGCATTCGGGAAAACTCCGGTTGTGATGGAGAGATTGCAAATATGTGTAATCAGTGGGATCAAAAACTGACGAGACAGTTTAAGTATCCTGCTAGATATAGAATCGAGACCAACCGCACAATCACTACGAAGATTCATAATAATTGATTCTATTTCCACTTCATCAGTCTCATAGAGAGCAAAAGAATGAGGAAAGCTTCTAGTGGAAACATATTTGAAGGAATCCACCTCTGTGGGAGGCTTAATTTTTCTAGCTAGGTTCCTACCAACATTAATAAAAAAGTCGTTAACCAAGTTTACATCATTTCCAAGCAACTCACAAGGGGGTTCATGAGGTTTTTTCGTGTAGGTAATATTTTTAATTACGTCCCAAGTTGCTTTTGTGTTGTTCTTTGCTTTGGAGAATTGTTGTTTTTCATAATTACGCTTGAGCTTACGCAGGAGGGCGTTACAAAAATTACGGTACCTCTGATATGTAACCCTCAGTACGTGGTTTTCTGGCTGGTTTTTGAGTTTCTTGTGCATATTGTCCCTATTTCTCATACTTTTAACTGAGTTTTTAACCGACTTCAAAAAAAGGAGGAGGTTCTCAATTCGGCTGTATTTTATTATTATTTTTATGTTTGTTACCACAGAACCCCGTCATTTCTAAACCAATTTGGAGAATTATTTTTTTATTTGAAAGGATATACTTCCAGATTGGTCCCATTTTTATCAAAATCCAGTTTTGATACTTAGATTCATCTGGAATTGGGGGAACTCCTCAAATTTTATAGGCAAACATATAGCGATTTTGGTATTTTCATTAACAAATCAAACATTTGCATTCAGAAAGTATCATTTCGTAAAGATCTGATGAAGATCTTCGGAGATAAAAAAGGGAACTCTTTCAATGGATCGCAGCAAATCATCAGGGATTGCAGCAATCGTTTGTCTTCCTATTGTTAATGCCACTCATAATAGAAATATAAAATGAACTTTGAAAAAGGAAAAACCGACTTCAAAAAGAATAAAATAATTTGTACGAAACAGTTTAGGAAGTCAGTGCCATTTTTTTCTTAATTCAAACCGAATCAAAGACTTCCTAAACTGTTTTGCACAAATTATTTAAATTTTTTTGAAGTCGGTTTTTACTGTTTTAAAGTTTATTTTATTTAACCCTTAATCTGGCAAGACAAAAAATTGTTAAAATTTGTTTTTTTTTTAATATTTTTGGTTTTATTAGAGGTTAATAAAACCATAAGGGTTAACCAGAGGTTGATAAAATGTATGTTCAGTATACTGGACATTGCTAGGTTGGCCATAAAGTAACTGAAAATATTGATGTGCAGTATAATGGACACTGCCGAATTAAGGTCTCGTGTGTTTTTTTTTGGAAACCCCCTTATTCGGTTTCATATGGTTATATTGTCTCCTATTACCCATCTTTTTGCCTTTATACGATCTTGTTATCTTATCGGTGCTGTATCTCAATCTCGTCTTTAGTAGCTAAGCAGTTCATCCCCACCTTCTCTACAATAGGCCTCACTTTGTAGTATTGATCTGAATCAGGACAGGAGTTGTCAATGAAATGGGTATACCTGAACATGACCTTAAACCTTTTCAGAGACCAGGTCAACGATTGGTGGATATCGCAATTCTTTTGACCAATAGTTCATGTAAGATGGGAAACTTACAACGCCCTTATGCAGGTGTATTGAAATAAAATCTTTCATTATGTCTTCTGAAACATTTATTTACCATCCAGTAGTTTGCACTGAATATGGGTTTGTATTGTGAACTATATTATATTGGAACATATCAGCAGAAAAGTACTTATAAAATTATTCTAAGGGTGTATCCACAGTAGGCATGTCAGAAACAAATTCACAATTCTTTATTTCAGTCTTGTGCAGGAATCTGCCTTTTTTTCAGGTGTTATTGTTGTCTTTTTTTTTTTTTTTTTTTTTTTTTTTTTATTAAGTCAATTAGAGTTACATATTGATAACAGGTATATACCACACAAACCATCGCGGGTTTAACACTTGCACTTCCTTGATGTGGTCTTTAATACGAGTATGGGTAAGAACAGATTATTTTCTCTTGGACCTGGTCTTCACAACATAAGGGCCCTGTGATTATATCTTGAACGGTCAGTATGGATTGAATTGACGAAAAGGTTGGAATACTATGAAAATTCACCTAGCTGGTTGAAATTTTGATAATATACAGGCATAAGCAACACTTCTCTGATAATTGGTGTTAGTGGCACTGGAAACTCTTGGGCTTCTGGCTCGCTGTTAGGTATTTCCTTTTTATCTTTATATTTGCCGGTGAAATTACAATCACATGAGACTTTCCATCTTCATGTCTCAGTTTGGCGAACCGACTTGCGGCACCATTTAGGCAACAGCCTAGGTAGTATTGAAGTTGTTATGGGCAAAGGTAACCGCTTAACATCAGGTGGGCCTTTAGCTCGTTTCGCCATCCTATACTATAAAAAAATAAAAATAAACCAATTGAGTATAATATAGTATATAAAAAAAAAAAAAAAAAAAAAATTCATCATCAGAAGTATACTTTTTTTCATCGTTACTATTGAAAAAATCTGTTCTTCCTATGATGACGATATGGATTATGCGTTGAACGACAATTCATCAATATCTTGGTGGTTTGGGAAATCTGGCTCTTCATCTGAACTTGTTTGCCCTTCTACGTCTGATGCAGCGTTAGTTAGCGGCACTAATTTTGACAGGATAATAATTTTTAGGCCCGTGATGTTTGTTCGAAGACCTGTAAATAATGTAATCTATTATTATGTAATAAGAAATGAAATGTAACATACGTAATATGGATATTAATTCATAATACTGTTACGAGCTGGGGGTTCGTATATAGATAGAAAGCCGATTAAATGCGTAGAGAACACTTTATTACTGAACAATTACACTGAATCGCTTATTAACACACAAAGTTACTAGTTAAATCGCTCCGAATATCGCTTCGATGTTATCGCTTGTATCGCTTGATCCAAACTGAACTCCACTGGCGCTCAGCTGCGCCGTTTATATAGGCCGCGAGTCGTGGTACTGGAAAGTCCTCGAACGTCATCTATCCTTGTCATAAGATAACTCTTTCTCACTTGCACATTCTCGAAATAGAAAGTTCTCGAACCTCGTCGAACCTCATCTATCCTCTATCTCACTCACTCACTTCTAGAATGGAATGTTCTCGAAGCTTGTCGAATCTCGTCTATCCTTGTCTTATATTAGCTCTATCCTGCTCACTCTCTTCCAGAAGGTTCTTCGTCTATCCTTGTCTGATATTTAGCTCTATCTCGCTCACTCATCAACAATTTTACATGTGGGTGTCAAATGGCCATAAGGGGTCCTGAAAACGCCTGAAAATGGGTTTTCAGGAAATGTCGGCATCGGATTTGTTGGCTCCTGAAACGGCCTGAAAACATGTTTCAGGCGCCTGAAAACAACGGCAACTTACTCAAAATTTCGATTCTTTGGTATGTGATAGAGCCTCCTCTGATACGGACTGAAAATGCATTTCAGCCTGCTGAAAACGTCTCTAAGTCCAGGAAAATCGAGGTTGAAGTATTTCAGTCCACTCTGCTTAACCCTCCGTCGTAACACTACCCCCTCCTAAGACATGCTCGTCCCGAGCATCATTATCTCCGTAGTACCGGGCCAGTCGATCAATGTGTACAATCTTCGGTTGATTGCGTCCGTCCTTTCGGATTCGGTAGGTGACATCGTTGATCTTCGTGATGATTATATACGGCCCATCCCAATCAGGTTGTAATTTTGGAGATTTTCCCTTCCGGCGTACCGGATTGTGCAACCAAACTTTGGAACCTTCCTGGAATACTTCATGGTTCAGCTTTCTGTCGTACCGCGTTTTCATTCTTGCACTTGCCTGGAACTCCGATTTTCTCATGTGCTCTTGGATGTCATTCATCCGGTTTCGCAATTCATTTGCATACTCCGTTATGTTACTAGGTGTATTCGGTGGACATCCGGTAAGAAGGTCTGCCGGTAAACGGAGTTCTCTCCCATAATTTGCGTAGGCCGGAGTTACCGATGAACTTTCATGTACTGCAGTTCTGTAAGCTAAAAGAAACAGTGGAATATACTCGTCCCAGTCCTTTTGATGCTTGTCCACTACTTTTGCCAAATGCCTCTCTAAGGTCTGGTTGAATCGTTCCACCATTCCATCAGATTGTGGATGGTAAGATGTTGTACGCGTTTTGTGAATGCCCATTATTCTACAAGTTTCTTGGAAAACTTGGGACTCAAAGTTTCTTCCCTGATCACTATGAATTTCCAATGGTACCCCGAAACGACAGAACACTTCGCTGACCAATTTTTTTGCTACCGTTGTGGCTTCCTGATTAGGTATAGCGAAGACTTCTGGCCATTTGGTGAAATAATCCATCACGACGAGGAAATAGCGATTTCCGCTTTCTGATATCGGGAATGGTCCAGCCACGTCCAATGCTATCCTTTCCCATGGAGCTCCAACATTATACAGTTTCAACGATCCTCTGGTACGAGTGTGTGGCCCTTTTACACCTGCGCAACTGGTACATTTGCGACACCAATCCTCCACATCGTCTCTGCAGTGAACCCAGTAGAACCGTTCTCGTATCTTTAACAGAGTTCTTTTGACGCCTAGGTGACCACCCGAAGATCCATTATGGTACTCCCGTAAGACATCAGAAATTTTTGATTTGGGCACGACTAGCTGTAGGTGCGCTTCGTTTCCTCGTGCATTCTCCCATTTTCGACATAGAACACCATTGTGAAGAAGGAAGCTGTCCCATTGAGCCCAATAGCTTTTTGTTGTAGTGCTCATTCTGGCGACATCACTCCATTTGGGTTTGGGACTTCCAGCTTGCATCCATTCTACGAGAGGTCGTAAATCATTGTCCTCTAGTTGCGCTCTTTGCATGGATGCATCACTCCATTCCGCACTCACTGTGTCCGTCCTTAACATCTTAACTGACGCTATTTCTTTGGCCTCTTGCCTTGTACAGTGTTTACATTCGTCTGGACATGGTCTCCTTGATAGAGCATCTGCATTCCCATGTAATTTCCCACTACGATGCTCAATGGTGAAATTAAACTCCTGCAGTTGTTCTATCCAACGCGCCACTTGCCCTTCAGGATCCTTAAATTGAAGTAGCCACTTTAGTGCAGCGTGATCAGTTCTAAGTCGAAACTGGCGCCCTAACAAATATTTACTGAAGTGCTTCAAAGTCTTGACCACAGCGAGTAACTCTCTTCGAGTAACGCAGTAGTTCCTTTCTGGTTTGCACAGAGATTTGCTGAAGTAGGCTATAACTACTTCTTGATCTCCTCTGCGTTGTGACAACACTCCGCCTATACCGGTGTTGCTGGCATCAGTGTCTACGACAAATTCGCCTTCGATGTCCGGGTATCCAAGAATGGGTGTATTGCACAGATGGTTTTTCAGTTCCCTGAATGCAGCCTCACAGGCATCATCCCAAACAAATGCCCTCTTTTCTTCAGTGAGCTTATGTAAAGGTTTTGCTATATCTGAGAAATTTTTCACAAAGCGTCGGTAGTATGAGCAAAGTCCCAAAAACGCTCGAACTCCTGTCTTGTCCTTTGGTACTGGCCAATTCTTAACAGCCGCCACCTTTTCTGGATCCGTGCGAACCCCTTCAGTGGAAACCACATGTCCCAGGTACTTGACTTCTCGCTTGAAAAAAGAACACTTTTTGGGACTTAGTTTCAAGTTTGCTGCACGAATCTTTTCCAAAACACACCTCAAGTTTCGAAGATGGCTGTTAAAGTCCTGCCCAACAATCACAATGTCATCCAGGTACACCAAACAGGCTTCGCCAATTAATCCAGCGAGCACTATTTCCATTAGTCTTTCGAAAGTTGCAGGGGCATTACATAGGCCAAAAGGCATGACTTTGAATTGCCAAAGGCCCTGACAAAGCCCTCCTGTCGAAAAGGCTGTCTTTTCCTTATCCTTAGGATCTATCTCCACTTGCCAATAGCCACTTTTTAGGTCTAGTGTTGAAAACCACTTCATCCCAGCCAGCGTGTCCAAAGTGTCATCTATCCTCGGCAAAGGGTAGCTGTCCTTCTTCGTAATGTCATTAAGTTGACGATAATCAACACAAAACCGCATGCTTCCGTCCTTTTTCTTGACCAAAACTACAGGAGAGCACCACGGACTTGATGATGGTTCAATGACGTCACTCTTCTTCATTTCCTCAATCATGTTCTGAACCTCCTTTTCACGTGCGACTGGCACCCTTCGTGCTCGCTGACGAATTGGAATTTTATCACCAGTGTCAATTTTGTGTTGAACAAGTCCAGTCCTTCCAAGATCAGCATCATTTGAAGAAAACAAGTCACTGAACTGCTGCAGCAATGTCTTAGCTTGGGAAAGCTCTTCCATTGACAGATCCCGTTGACAGCCCTGCAGCAGTGACATTATGTCAATGTTGGATTGCGCAATGTTTTCTCCTCCGCACGGTTGTTGACATTTGCGCAACCACGAGACTTGGCCGCAGGTTCCAACAACTGTGTTCCTTTTTATGGTTTGCTCGGTATCGCTAAAGTTCAGGATTGATACAACATCCATGCCTGTTCCTTTTATAAGCGTTCGTGCCGTTATCCAAGGACTATTGTTATCCACTTTTTCCACAATTACGCAGCGATGATTGTTTCCAATATTACCTCGAGCTAAACGAACTGGAACCGTTGTTTGTGACCATGGAGGCAAAATGGTCTCTTTCGCGCAGTAAACATTCCCAACAGATCCTCCTTTCAGGAATATTTCTTCTGATCCGCAATTTAAAACACCATGCTTTATGTCAATCTGGCAGTGGTGTGCTCTTAAGAAATCGAGTCCAATAATGCAGTCGTCGACGATATCAGCAATGATGGCTTTATGCGTAAACATCATCTCACCAAGCTTTACGTCCAACTCCCTCTCCCCCTGGACGGCTATGTGCTGGCCGGTGGCTGTCACAAGTTGAACGTTTCTGTTCCGACAAGGTTGGTTCCCGCCGAGACGTTTCACAAGCCCAAAGCTGATAATTGTATGTGACGCTCCTGTGTCTACTGTCATTTCACAGGGAATTCCATCAATCTCACCGTCGATTATCAGGCTATTTCCATCTTGGGCTTGCCTAATCTTGATTTTCGGGGCTTTTTGAACACCAGCCAGCACCCGCCCCTCGGTCCTGGCGTTTACTCGTTTCCCTGTAGCGGCTCGGTGGTGGCTGTTCCCACCGCTCTGCTTGTGAACCGACGAGGTTCCTCGCGCCTGGCTTGCTTCGGACAGCTGTTTCTGATGTGACCCCGTTCTCCACACAGGTAACAAATTGGTCCCCAACTTGCTTTGTTGCGTTCGGCCACTTCGCGGATCCGACTTGTCTTAGGGTCCGTCCGAACAGCTTCTACTTCCAGTGCATGTGCCAGTGCGTCCTTCAATGTCTGGTGATGTCCGAGTCGCACAGTCGCTCTAACTTCCGAATCTCGTATTCCATCGATAAAGGCCTGTACTAGTAGGTTATCGATGAGCACAGGCGTGGACCTATAGGCCTTCCGTACAAGCTTTTCCACCTCCAGCGCCCATTGCTGTAAGCTTTCGTTATAGCGCTGAACACGCTCTTTCAGTTGGGCCCGGAAGACGTGTTCTAAATGGGCGTCACCAAATCGTGCTTCTAGGGCCTCCAAAAGCTGCTCGTAGGCGACGTTCTCACCGAGTGCTTCCAGCACCGTCAAAGCCTGATCCCGAAGCCCTAAAATAAGAGCAGTCTTCGTCTGGTCATTGGTCCATCCATTTGCTGTTGCCACCGATTGGAATTGCAGCTTATATGCGGTCCAAGAGGAGGTTCCGTCAAAGGGTGGAACCTTAAACCTTCCTAAAGACACCCCTGTATTACCAGCGGAAACGATGGGAACTGGTCCAAGGTGTGCACTGTTGACCTTCTTTTCTAACTGCGTAATCCGGTGGTCATGAGCCATAACCTTTTTCTCATGCTCATCTACTTTAATCTCCACCTCATCTACCTTGATCTCCACCTCATCTAGTTTGTTTTTAGCAGAGAGATAGAGTTCCTCCAATATTGCTCCTCGCTCAAATATCTTCTCCATTCTACAGAACCGCTCTTCTTGCCTTGCGGCTTGCTCTTCCTGTCTGCGTACTTGCTCTTCCTGCCTTGTGGCTAGTTCGCGTGTTTCGCGTACTTGCTCTTCCTGCCTTGTGGCTAGTTCGCGTACTTGCTCTTCCTGCCTTGTGGCTAGTTCGCGTGTTTCGCGTACTTGCTCTTCCTGCCTTGTGGCTAGTTCGCGTGTTTCGCGTACTTGCTCTTCCTGCCTTCTTGCCATTTGCTGCATCAAGTTGAATAAGCTGGCAATATCGTTGTTTCCACCTTGAGGCTGAGGTCCCTGTTGGACGACCTCCTCCTGATTCATAGTTCTTGATGCGTCCTGAGCTGTCTGTCTCGCCGTTAACTGTCTCGTCTGCATCCGACTCGGCGTTTCATTACCAGTCGGTTCCTCGTCTCTTGGCGTAATCGGCATTTTCTATCCCGCTTTCTGACACCAAATGTTACGAGCTGGGGGTTCGTATATAGATAGAAAGCCGATTAAATGCGTAGAGAACACTTTATTACTGAACAATTACACTGAATCGCTTATTAACACACAAAGTTACTAGTTAAATCGCTCCGAATATCGCTTCGATGTTATCGCTTGTATCGCTTGATCCAAACTGAACTCCACTGGCGCTCAGCTGCGCCGTTTATATAGGCCGCGAGTCGTGGTACTGGAAAGTCCTCGAACGTCATCTATCCTTGTCATAAGATAACTCTTTCTCACTTGCACATTCTCGAAATAGAAAGTTCTCGAACCTCGTCGAACCTCATCTATCCTCTATCTCACTCACTCACTTCTAGAATGGAATGTTCTCGAAGCTTGTCGAATCTCGTCTATCCTTGTCTTATATTAGCTCTATCCTGCTCACTCTCTTCCAGAAGGTTCTTCGTCTATCCTTGTCTGATATTTAGCTCTATCTCGCTCACTCATCAACAATTTTACATGTGGGTGTCAAATGGCCATAAGGGGTCCTGAAAACGCCTGAAAATGGGTTTTCAGGAAATGTCGGCATCGGATTTGTTGGCTCCTGAAACGGCCTGAAAACATGTTTCAGGCGCCTGAAAACAACGGCAACTTACTCAAAATTTCGATTCTTTGGTATGTGATAGAGCCTCCTCTGATACGGACTGAAAATGCATTTCAGCCTGCTGAAAACGTCTCTAAGTCCAGGAAAATCGAGGTTGAAGTATTTCAGTCCACTCTGCTTAACCCTCCGTCGTAACAATACTTTATGTCCGTCTCGTTGGCAATGTCCAGTATACTCCACATAACTAAATCATACTAAATTAGTACGTACTTGGCAATTGGAAATATACTGGACACGCAAGTTTTATAAAGTATAACACAAAATCTATGAATGATATTATAATTGTAGTTTATGTGTGTAGTTTGTGTGTATGTTTTGTGGAATATATGGTGCAGAAATTGCAAATTATTGTAGAAAAAAAAAAACAATAAATCGAGACTTACCGAGAGCGGTCGCGGCACGTTCATCCTCCCTGACATTGTGATCAAGACTGACTGGCTGAGCACACGTGCACATGGCAAATATTTTTTTATATACTCGTATAGAATATAAGAAAACGATTCAACATAAAATAAATAAAATATAGTTTTAAACAATTGCTGCACATTTTCTCAAAGTCGATGTTCAGTATATTTCCCAATATCGAATTAAGGGTTAAGGTGAATGCTACAGGGTAGCCCGCAAAATTCAAATTTTTTGGGGTTTTATGCTAATTGTAGCATTATTTCGCGTTGTATATCGGTCAAAATATGATTGGCGGAAATAGTAACAATATATCTAAGGAATAATACTCATAAAAAAATTAACCTAGCCCTATAAGCCGTATAAGCTCGAAAATCGATAATTTGATCGTAAATTAATATTATCGAGCTAGTACAGCTAATAGAGCTAGGTTAATATTTTTTATGAGTATTATTCAGTAGATATATTGTTATTATTTCCGCCAATCATATTTTGACCGATATACAACGCGAAATAAAGCTACAATTTGCAAAAAACGCCAAAATTTTTGAATTTTGCGGGGTACCCTGTAGCATTCACCTTAAGTTTAATTCTCGAAAAATTAAAAGACACGTACCTAATTAATTATTTACTTTAAATATAATTTTTACCGAGTTTTGACTTAATCTAACCACGCAATAATATATGTATAACCCTTTTTTTTTTGCCGTGGGGAAATCCTCATGGACGCACTCCGCCCGGGGTAGGCGGAGCCAGTGTCGGACTCTTACCGACTAAAACCACCACGATGTTCCTTCAACTTCCTTAGCCGGGGGCGTGGGAACCCGTGAGTATTCACACAACCACCCCCGACAGATACCGGCCTACCACAAGCAGGCGAGCCCCTTCTACCCGTGCGGCCTAACGTCGGCCGCACCCTCCTCAGTGGCGCACACGGAACACTTCACGCCACCTCTGCACCTCACGGGCCTTTACCAGATGCGCCAACTACGCCAGCTGTGCCAGCTACGCCAGCTGCTGGTCGGGCAGCAGACTACCCCGAGTCTGCTGCTCGCAGGCCCTACCTCCCGTAATTTTTTATAGAGGTTTTCTTCCTCGCGGTCCGGGCGGTGAAGCCAAGACCCTCGGTCCCAAGACGCGCGAGAACACTACTCAGCGGGCACTCCTGGGGTTACGAGATCGACGGGGGCAGGGAAAGACAGTCCCCTCGCTGCCTGCCCAGTGGCAGGGTGAGTGCACACCGGGCCCGCCCCTGCTCCACCACTGTGCCCTCTGTTAGCAACAGAGGGACACGTGGAGTAACTCCCCTCTGGCCCCGAACGGGCCCCTCCCGCGCCAGAATATTCGCCACAGGCAATAAAATCCCCCGAAGGTTAATCCCTCAAAAGGATTTTATTGCCCGTGCCCAGGATGCACCGGCCAAACAACTGCCGTTCCCTCCAGACGTGTCCAGAAGGACAAGCAGCCGTCAGGCACACGTGGAGGTTTTCTGGCCAGCACCCCATATATGTATAACCCTATTGCACCCTCTGCTAGGTGTAATTGTGGAAAAAGAATCAATAAGTGTTTCCACAATTATTACACCTAGCAGAGGGTGCAATGCGCGAACCATTTGCTTGATCAACAGTGCTGTTTTAGACGCAGAGTCACTAAAGTTGTATTTTACAGCATATCTAGCAGCGGTTTTTTTTTTAAATTTGCATTGAATGCTAGAAACATGGTGGGCGTGATAATGCGTATTTATGTTGGTGGCGAAAACCGACGACATGCGTTTCCGTAGTAAAAGACAGATAACCAGCTCTGTGTCTTTGCTCCGTGCATGAGGCACAGTAATATGGTGAGCGGTGGCCATTTTGCGCGGATGTGACGCATATCTTACCACACTTCTTGGCTCTGTACCTGTATTTGTTCTGTGTTCTTGAGTTTTTTGGTAATTTTGTGCGTCACTTTTGAAGCAAATAAATATTTTTTCTTTCTTTTTTCTTTATAACATTTCTATTATCTTATTATTTAGATTTCTATGAAAGAAGAGTTAAGAAAAGAAAATGTTATGAAACATAATTTTAAGATACTTATTCTATTGGATAAGGGTTGGGCCCTTTGGCTCAAAATGATATCACATAAACTGATACAAGAAACTACCCTTTCTCTGAACCTATACGACCCAAATCAAAAAACTAAGCATACAAATAAAAAGTGAAACTTACACAACCTTATAAAAATCATCCCCTTGTCTTTGGCCAAAACATACTTGCATACTTTACCGACTTTACTGTTACTAAAACCTTTTTATTAGAAAACCAAATTAAATTTTGCACCAAGAAAATAAAGTTCCACAAGGAAGTGAACCTTATTGGGCAAAAATAAAGTTGGTTATGGTTGAATTTGGTTGTACAGGAAGATGGTAAATTGACTCATTATTTTTTGTGGTCTGTCCCGCATTCACACTAATGAGATTTCGCGATATCGCTGCTTTAGGGTCGCTAAGCACTGGATAACTATGATTACAAAGCTTCAATAGGTACCTACTCCGATTTAGGTTCTGTACTCAGTCATATTTTAACTTTATTTTTTTAGCAAAAATGTAAATTTAAAAAAAAAACAATAAAACGATTTTTTGTAAGTACTATCAGATGTTTTAATAACATTATCAGATGATTTAAAAAAAATACCGTAATAAAAACTAAGACAAACCGATTCCAGCAGTTTTAATTATATCCTATGTAAACTGTAATTGCCTGTTGGCTGTTTTCTTCAAATATATTGCTCAATTAGTAGGCAATAGTATCTACGATCAGCCTAATTGAATTCTAAAGTCTATAGACTATCTGTTAAGTATCTAATAAATATATTTAGGTATGTTCAACCTCTGTTATTGGATGATAACTTTAAGAATCAACTTTGCCAAAGAAAACAGCTACGCTCAGTAAATAAATAAAATTAGGAACCTCAGAATTCCTACCAGCCACTTATTTTTTACTAGCTGACCCAGCAGCTTCGTACATGTGGTGGTTCCCAAAGTGCAGGAGAGGCATGAAAAAACGGACTCAAGATAATTTGTATGAACTATAAAAATGCGGCCATGGGGAGGAGGGCACAGCATTTTCATTTTAAGCAGTAAGGGGGCGTGGTAGGATAAACTTTGGGAACTCCTGCCATGGTATGTCGATAAAAGTAACCTATGCTAATTTAGACCATGTGTCTTTTGTCTGTGTGCCAAATTTCATTCAAATCCGTTCGGCTATTTCAGTGTAATTGAAGGACAAACAAACAAACATCCATCTACATCATCCACTATCACTTTTATAATATTAATAGGATAAAAAAATCTGTCATAACTTTATCATATCAGCTCGAACACCTCTACGGTTAGACAATTAAATAATAAAATGGGTGTAACCAACATGATAATAATTTAACACCATGGGTCCAGTGCATAACTACCCTAACCCAATTGCCGATGAGAATACCTTTTTGTTACTAATTAACGTGAAACCGTTTTGTTCGGAAATCCATTTTTTTGCCATTTTCTCATTTATGCAGATTATCCGTCATTTTTCTTTATAAATTCTAGGTAGTTCTTCTGAGAGAAATTCAATTCAGCAACATTGATTTATACCTAATTAACTGTTTATAGAGTACGGAAAAAATTAAGTTTAATAATAATAATTTGATAATTTACCTTGTTATTTTTTCAGTAATAATACCACCTCTGCCCCTTAACGTGGAGTACATACATAACATCACGCCTGTATTTCCCCGAAGGGGTAGGCAGAGGTGTATAGTACACCCACATTTCGCCAGTTATGTTGTAAGTCCCATGTAACGTGGAGTATGACTATCTCAAGACAATGGGCACCCTTTGTTTGATTCAGTAACAAAATTACACTGACTACCTCCTTTTTCTAGTGGTTGCGACTGCTAACCAAGGGGTTCTGGGTTCTATTCCCGGGTCAGGCAAAAAGTTTCATTGGGATTTTTCTGTCATGAAAATTTCTCAGTATAGCAGCCCGAACTCAGAAAGTTGGCGGTGCTACACTCCCGTGCCTCGGAGAACACGTAAAGCCGTCGGTCCTGCGCCTGATCTCTCTCCGGTCGTGTCGAATTGCCGTCCCATCGGATTCTGAGAGTGAGGGAATGTGGAGTGCACCTGTGTTTGCACACACACACTTGTGCGGTATAATGTCCCACGCATGACCGAAATTCAGCCGAAAGGACATTATTATTGACAACATTACAACAATATTACAACATACACTTACCTATTGTCTGACAGTGTATTTTTACAGGCTGATTTCATGAGTATCTGAAACTTACACCTACTTAGGTATAACGTTCACTATCAGGTATTTTTTAAGAACTTTTAAGGTATATACTATACAGACGGACTGCATTAGAACTGTAGGCTACCTGCCAGATGCAGTTTCGATGCGGTTTTTGTGCAGTTGATACATCGAAGCAGTTGACCGACTGCTTAGTCTTCAATCGTTCGAACTGCACACCCCAACTGCAATGCACAAAAACCGCATCCAAACTGCTATTTTGCAGCTCGCTTGCAGTTCAAATGCAGACCGTTTGCAAAGGCCCTTAGGGCCTATTACACCGAGACGTCACGTTGATGTCTATACTGGCGGCCAAGTCATAGAATATATACTAACGACAAGAATTGTGCTCGTAAAATTGCTCGCGGCTATGTGTGTGGGTCGGGGCGAGCGCGGGGGCCGTGCGCGGTGCGCGGCGTGTGGAACGGGCAGTCTCTCGGCGGCCTCAGCCAAGGCCTATTGCATTCACGCACTCGCTCAAGGTCAACGGCGAGCAAGCTCACACGTACACGGAGAGTCACCGCTGTGGCCAAGTGCTTCTCACGCCTGTATGGCGCCAAGTATAACACTGTAGTGACACACATCTGACCGGTTGCGCGACCAGCGCGTTTGAGCCACCAGTAACATTCGCGCACGCGTCGGTGCTGGTTGCGTGACCGAATTGGTACCTCCCTAGAGCTGTATACATTTGTTGGCAGCGTGACCTGGTTGCGCCGCCATGGCATCTCGGTATAATAGGACCCTTAAGGCATGCGTCGACCTATCGGTTTCGTACGCATCCTTCGGATATCATTAAATATCCGTATAGCGTAGTGCGTTCACCTAATCCGCATGATGCCGTAGCGTACGGATTGCCGACGAATTCCTATGAGCAATCGGATTTCAATATTGACATTCAGATAACGTCATCAGCATTTTTTAATACAATGCAATCCGTCCGATGCGTTCGATACCGACAGGTGGACGCCCTTACACGACACATCTATATCTATACTAACATTATAAAGAAGAAAGATTTGTATTTTTGTGTGTATGTTTGTAATGAATAAACTCAAAAACTACTGTGCCGATTTAAAAAAAAAATTCACCATTTGAAAGCTACATTCACCCTGAGTAACATAGGCTATATTTTCATGTCCACCCGTGCGAAGCCGGGACGGGCCGCTAGTAATTAATAAAAGATAATACATAAACTAACAAAGTAACAACTACTGATTCTGCTGTTTTCTGCACAGGCTGACAAAACTGTCTAGATTGCGGTCAAGAGCAGATCTATATTTCATAAAAAAAGGCTGAAAGTCACGTAAAATCAAAGTTTTTTTTTTCTAACATGTTGAAAGTGTTATCATAAATCTATAACTCATTACAACGTGAATATCACTTAACTTTCCCTACGCTTTTTCGTTAACACCACCAATTATTCTTATTAATGATACATAATCACTTTATCAAGATATACGACATAACCCACTCACGACCACGATGGTCATACAATAAATTTAAAGTGGCGTATCCACTAAGCTAACATACTTGCAACGAATAAAAATTAGATAACGATTTAAATTGTGGAATGAAAAAATCGCTCCGAGCAGGATGCGACTCCTGGTACGTACTCCTCAGTACTCCAGTATTCACTGTAGCTTAGTAGCTAAAGCACTAGCGTACTGAACCAGGAGTCGCAGGTTTGAATCCTGCTCGTGAACTATTTTTTCTTACCACAATTTAAATCGTTACATTTCGCTTCGCATGCGTAAATGCGTTAAAATAATAAAATAAAATTAACTACTTCTTGAAAAACTAAACAAAAATGGTTATGAACTGGGCGATTATTTAAGGAACCTAGGTATACGCGATTCTCGAAAGATATTTGCTACTCCAAAAAAAGGTTTTGCAATATCACCACGCGAAGCAAGATAGTTGATCCTTAAACACTTTGACCGTCTCGCACAGGCTAACTCTTTTCACACCGCTTTTAAGCCCCATGATTGACAGAAACCCAAGAAGTGAGGTGATCGCAGAGTCAGTCTACTCGTACTGCCGTACTGGCTGAGCTGGGTTCCATGGGTTAGTTGTTTGGAAGGTTATCCTACCTTTTTAGGGTTCCGTAGTTTCTACAAGGAACCCTTATAGTTTCGTCATGTCCGTCCGTCTGGCCGTCTGTCCGTCTGTCCGTCTGTCCGTCGGTCCGTTTGTCCTAATCCTTTACAGCTTAATAACTTCTACAGTTATAAACATAAGTAAATGAAATTTTGTTTGTTTGTTTTGGATATAGATCTCAATTCTAAAAGAATAAAAAAATCTTGATTAAGTATTTTAGGGGTGGCACCCATACATGTGAAATGGGTATGAATTTTTTTTTCCGCTGCACCCCCTCGTTCTTCCTTACATTATACATATCCATACATCTACCTTCATTTTAGTAGACCTATTCAATGATACCCCAGTATCATTGAATAGGTCTACTAAAATGAAGGTAATGTTTGATACACAACTTTTTTATCAGGTATACCATCTGCGAAATACAGCCCGCCAAAGTGGTTTGCAATGTGTGTGTCCCAAAGACATTTCTATACCTTTATGGTGTGTCCCCCCTGCCATTTCTAAGCTATGCAACGTAGAAACTTATAATCTTCCACATTGATAGACCTTTATAAAAACTAACTAACTAACTACCAACTACTAACTACCTGCTACTGCTAACTACTAACTTTTTTTTTTTTTGAGTTATAGTGAGAAAACTGCAAAATACTTAGGACCTTAGAGAAAAATTATCCCAGCAAATAATGCTCCTTTAGTTACCACCTATTTAAAAAAATCACCAAAAGTAACTTTGTGTTACATTGATATGACACACTTCTTAAATTTAGCTTCTTAAATTCAGCGCTAGGTGGCGCTGTTTGCAAAAACTAAAATAGGTATGATTAATATTCGATTTGATTCGTTTGTAATTAGACCTACCTACTTAAGGAACCCTATAATACTGAGCATGGCCCGACATGCTCTTGGCCGGTTTTTTTTTTCTGGTGGAAACCCTCATGGATATCCTCCGCCTAGGGAAGGCGGAGGGATATGTTGAACTCCTACCTTCCTCATACTCCTACATTTCGGTGTTGTACCATATGCTGCGATGGAGGCCTTTTTCACCACGTTTCTAGTGATGTCTGTCTGTTCGATACATATATTGCAATCGATTTTAAACTAACTTCCAGATGAGCTTGGCTTGAAACTTTAAACACAGATAATATAATACTATACTAGTACTTTAAACATAGCTCAGCATGGATGACAATGCAATATTAACTTGCTTTCTTTTTAAAATCGTGGTTACAAAAACTTTTTCTTGAAATTAAATATTGGTCTTGTATGAGGCATGTTATTATTAATTTTATTGTTTTTTTAAAAAATGTTTCTGTTTTTGCCTGTAACGAGACTAAATATACTTTTCATTTCTCATACTCGGAAAGTAGTGTTTGTTTGATCCAAGTAGCGGGTGGAAAACGCTGATTCTCTCCCTAGGGCGGAAAAAACTCATAGTAATTGCTTTCCACCCTAGGGCGGGAATGAATTTTAAAAATAGAACTATAGATAGTGCCGCGGTCTTGTGAGTTTTTAAACAGCCAGTGTGAATTTAAAAAAACCTATAAGCGGGACGGCCCGGCGCCGGTGGTGACGCGGGGTGTTCCATAATTAAAATTTAAGAAAGACTATACAATTTGCCGGGATACTAACTTTGTCTGTACCGAAATTCAAAATCTCAGTTTTATATACTAATATTTGATTAAACATTAGTTCAAGCGATTCTGAAATGTTGACCCCAGATTCGGTTAAAGACGAGGCAAAAACAGTAATCGAAAATCTTTTGCCAGTTATTGCAAAGTAACGATAGGTACTTAAATACATACAATGATTTTATGAAGTAGCTAACATACAAGAAAATACGTATTTTAGAAAAACTACTATTTATTACTTTCCTTCTTCGTGTCAGTGGTACGACTGATCTTTTGTCAGACTTGGCAAGCCCAAAATTTTGCAACCTCTACGGCGTTATCCTTATATTCGAAATGAAAAGTAGAGTATTTTACTCGGACTATAGCCGCCCTCGCTGCGCTCGGGCGTCTAAATACCTCGTATGGAAATTGATTCTTGTAGAACGATTTTTGATCCTTGTATAACAATCTACTATTAAAAACAGAACTATAGATAGTCAGCTACGAAATTTATAACGTAATTAAGAAAAATATCGATAAAATAAAATGCTGCGGTCTTGTGAGTGTTTAAACAGCCAGTGTGAATTTAAAAAAAAAACAGCTATAAAGCGGGACGGTCTGGCGCCGCCGGTGGTGACGTGGTGTGTTCCATATTTTAAATTTAAAAAAGACTACATAATTTGCCGGGATATTAACTCGTACATACAATGATTTTATGAAGTGTAAAATAAAATATGTATTTTAGAAAAACTATTATTTATTACTTTCCTTATATTCGAAATGAAAAGTAGAGTGTTTAACGCGGGTGAAACTCATCAATTCCTACTCGGACTATAGCCGCCCTCGCTGCGCTCGGGCGTCTAAATACCTCGTATGGGAATTGATTCCTTTCGACCCTTGTGTAAGAATCTACTATTCTTCCTTTCTACCGACTAAAACCACACGGTGACCATCCTCAGCACAAAATAGTGGACCTCCGAGAACTTCAATGGACCGCGCCGGTTAACCGTTACCTATCGAAGGTCAAAAGCTCATCGCTTAAAACTTGAATAAAAAAATAAAAAAATTATATTTCAAGTTTAACTCATATTATCATAAAAAAAACATCATGTAACAACATACAAAATTAAATTAACAATTACGAGATTAAAATAAAAGCAAAATAACACAAAATTAGCTTAGCCGTATAGGAACTATAATAGAGAAAATGTTCTTCCCTTCTCGCACCCAGTGAAAACACATCTTAAAATTTACACCCGAAAAATGGTGTATATTACAGAAATTACGATCTCAAAATTACAGGATTATCCAAATAAATGAGCGTGTAATGGGTAAAGGGATACATTAAAATGTCTGCGGGAACCACATTGGAAATTTATTGCTTCGCTTACCATCCTTGGTATACAAGGTGTGGATCTGAAGACTAGAACGGAAGACCAGATAAGGGTATGTAATTCTGCTTCTCAGCAGGATGGGTCTAGATGAGGAAAGATGAGAATTGTGCTCTCGAATAGTGTCACAATTTCGAATAAGGTCATACAAAATTGAACAAATCTGGTTCTATTCCATGTTTCTCCAACCCAAAGGGAGAACCCTCCAATCAGGCTGAGCCTCATTGCCTGCCGGGCCACGGCCTGACGTAAGATGTCGGGCGTCTCATGCTAACTGCTCGTAAACTTCAGTAGTGCGATTCAGGGGGTCTACTTGCAAAATCGACAAAATAATTGATACATCGTGATTTGACGAGTCGAAATCTACTCTAAGTAACGTCGATTTAACTATCGATTATACGAAGCAGCGAACGATACTAATCGTCAATTTTCGGTTGTAACCCCTACTCTTAGGGTGGTGTTCACCAACGTTAATACTCTGATCAAACAGCCGATTACTGGATAAAATTACTAAAATTAAAATTTACCTAAAGGTAAACGGTCGCTTAGTTGTAAATGTCATTGACAGTATTTCTTTTCTTTTTGACTCATTCCATCCGTCCCATCCGAACATCGTGTACGACGCGATGTCGTAAAAAATCACAGTATTTTGTCTATGAATTCGATAAACGACATGGAATCCAAAAATGTATTAGAGTTGGGTACGACCGATACATTCGGAGCACTAACGTGTCGTTTCGATTAGTCACTGTCGATTTTGCGAGTAGACCCCTGGATTGGTGACGTCATCGTACGTCAGTAGTAGTTCGCATGTAGCGTGATAGATGTCGCTACCTATGATCTTTTCATGTTATGGGATGGCGAAAAAGGCTCAAGAGCCACTTGGTGCTAAGCCTTACCTTTGCCCATAACAACTGTAATACCATCTAGGCTGTTGCCCAAAATACTGCAATTCGCTTTCGTCAAATTGAGACATGAAGATGAAAGTCTCATGTGATACGTAACTTGCCAATTATTGTCTCACTGCTGGGCACAGGCCTCTTCTCAGAATGAGAGAGGTCTTAGTCCACCACGCTGACCTACTGCGTGTTAACGGACTACACACACCGTCAATAACTGTATGGAGCACTCTCAGATGTGCAGGTTTTCTCACGATGTTTTCCTTCACCGTTAAAGCAAGTGATAATCAATTCCTGATCCGCACATGAATTCAAAAAGACGTGCAGGCGAGATTCGAACTCAGACCCTTGCTTATGGAAGACAAACGTATAACTGTGACTCAACCTTCACTTCATTCATTTTAATCTGCCAACTTCAATTTAGCTTTCATTTAAAATCCCCCTGTATAACCTAATGATATACAACCTTTTTCATTTGGTAAGAGCCGCGGTGTCCATTGTGTTTTAATTCTTTGGCAAAAAAACCGCGGTTTTACGGATTTTTGTTTCGTTTTACTTTGATAGCATAGACCTTTCTTTACGGAACAGTGAGATTTGTGAAAAGGGGTTCTCTACATTCAAAATTTCGTTGTTGGAAAAGGATCAGTAGCTTTGGTCTATCATCAACGCCTCCGTGGTCAAGCTATCGCGCAAGCGCGGCCTCGATCACCAGCCCAAAAATAGTTTTTCTTTAAAATAAATCTCAGTATTTGCTCAAAGAATAGAAAATGTGACTAAAATTTAAGGTCAGACAGACTGAGTCAGAATTGTATTACTTTTCACTTATTATTTAAACTTAAATGGTACGCAAACAATAAATAAAGCTAAAAAATAAATATAGGTATATGTAGCGACATCTATCTCGCTTCATGAGAACTATCCTGAATCACGCACGCAGAGTTTACACACAAGTTAGAATATGTTAGCACGCACCCAACGCGGATGGAGTCCCTGACGGGACTCTCCGCCACTAGCCCGGTTAATCAGAAAGAGCACTCTAGAGCTGCCTGCGAGAAAAAATTTGAAAAAAAAAAAAACTACCGATAGGCAGTAGCCCGCTAGGCGCAGACGCAGCCAGATCGGAGGATCCTTTGTGTTGAAGGAACATGATACCTCGTTCCTCCACAGTTTGGCAAAAAAGTATACAAAATGCGAACATAGTTCTGCAACCGTCGCCGTCGACCGCACTGTTATCAACCGCTGAGAAACGCAAGCACATAAAAAAGAATATAAAGGCTATTTTTTTACTTTTCATATTTAGTAAACAATCTCGGTAGGTCTCTATAATATATATATATAGTTTCACACATGTAATTAGGTTGAAAAATGTTATTTAGTATGTAAAATTGATACTATGTTATCTTTTAATAATTAATTATTAAATTACATACGATTTGCATTAAAAAGAAATGTCAAAATTGTTTACCAAATATGAAAATTCTAATGAAACGGACTGTACGTATGTACGTACCTACCTAGGTATGTACCTACTGCCATAAATCGCCTGAAAAGCTAAGAACTGGTCCAACCATATAGGTACAAAGCATCTATTAGATAATGAGTACGCAAAATTAAAAAATACGGGACCCTAAAAAACGGTAAAGTTTAATAAAACAGTATTGTTAGAACGAACGCTGAATTGAAGATGTTCGACTAATTCCCCCTGTAATTACTTAATGTATTTAGATTTCTTTCCATTTTGCATAATGGTCGGAGCCCATGGCTTAAGACAATAGCCCACGCCCACCGTTGAATTGGAATAGGGGACTATTTGCTGGCAAAGTATTTATACTGTCACACGAACAAGCAAGCTAAGGGAAAAAACTGAATGGAAAAAAAAATGATAATCTTTAACATTATTTTTTTCGTGAAATGCTTCTTACTGCAAGAATATTTTGAATAAAATAAAATGAAAAAGAAATAACAAAACAAAATAATGGTCCAAAGAAGAGTTTGCCCGTGCCCAGGGTGCACCGGCCCAACAACTGCTGAGTCTCCAGACGTACCGAGACGGACCAGCAGCCGTCAGGAAAAACGTTAAAGTAAACGTTTCGGTACGTAATTTTTTTTATTTATATAACATTATGTATGAACACTTTGGACAAAATTAATATCCAATCTATCTATGATTGCCCTGCTAGAGATAGAAATTAGACATAAGCTCCATACAAAATATGCTGGTAAATCTTTAACTTGGACAGGATACGGTCAAGTATTAATCTGAGCAATCAAGTATCACAGTTCGTAAGCCTGGTGTTTTCCTGTTACCTATTTCAAGATTCGATTGATATTGAGCTCATAACAAGTTTTCTGCGGTTGCGGCGAAACAACAGGTCCTCTTCTTTTACAAAACAATACAATACAATAGTATTTATTGTACACAAAAACGACGACGACGACGGCTGTGGTCTGGTGGTTCGAATATCGGTCTGCTGATCACGAAGTCGTGGGTTCGATTCCACAGAACACAAATATTTGTGTGATGAGCATAAGTGTTTGTGTTGGTCTGGGTATTTCTTATGTATTATAAGTATGTATTTACAAAAAAAAAGTATATAAGTATTATATTCATTGTCTAGTACCCATAGCACAAGCTGTGCTTAGTTTGGGACTAGATGGTGCAGTGTAAAATGTCCCAAAAATATTTATTTATTTAAAAAAAAATAAGCAACATATATGACTTATAATATAAAAGATACTTACTTACTTTTACTGAGTCAGCTATAGCGCACAGCTACTTTAACCAAATGTGGCTGTTTTTCTTACAAAAAGTGACAGCCATCGGACTTTCACAATCTAGTGACTGGGCTATGCCGATATCCTTAAGGTGGGCACTGACGATGTATCCATTCGGACGTCGTTTTAATGACTACTTCCAAAAAAGCTTGACTTGTTCTAAAAATAACATACGTTTTCAACATTCACGGACAGATTTTGGAATGTGGCCACACCATTCACACGTTTGATTGATTGACAAACTGATTGCCAAACTTCAGGGCTGCTAAAGTTCTTCTGACTATCCAAAATGAATGTCATAGGTCTTCTTAAGGTCCATTGTTTTGTTAAGTATCTAACTCGTAGTTGGCCATCCATATTATGACGGGCGGGCACGGTACGGATACGTACAGGCGCAACCATTTCAATTTAAAATAATCCTTATAGTTGATTTAAGACTAGAATACGGAAGCATATTGACGACGTGCGGTCGGGCCCGTTCGCCCTTCCGCACGTCCGTAGCCGCTTCTTCATAACTACAAAAAAATTATCGTACAAAAAATTCAATAGTCGGAATTGATTAAGTTCGTGTTTGTTCTGGCTAATCTCAGAAACTACTGTACCATATTTTTTATACCTTTCTCTCAAATAGAAATAAGTATTATCTAAGAAGGTTATCTTACCCTACTTCCTTTCCTACTAATCCAATATTATAAACGTGAAAGTTTGTGAGGATATATGGATGTTTTTAGGGTTCCGTACCCGAAGGGTGACAAACGGAACGATTTTTCCGTTTTATGCGGTTTTAATAAACATTAAAACCGCATAAAACGGAAAAATCGTTGCATTACCATGCATACGCATACATGAATAAATAATAATAATAATAATATCTTTGGGACATTTTTACACAGCACCATCTAGTCCCAAACTAAGCAGAGCTTGTGGTATGGGTACTAGACAATGGATATAATACGTATATACTTTTTTTTTTTGTAAATACATACTTATAATACATAAGCAACACACCCAGACCAACACAAACACTTATGTTCATCACACAAATATTTGTATACCCAAGAACCGTAGCGGATTTGTTTTCAGGGGGCCTAGTACGAGTTTGACACTTTATAATACTTTCATAGTTTTCGTCGATTTTCATTCATAAACTACTAGTTCCTCCTCGTATCCGCCAGGGGCGCTACTGATTAACGAATGAAAGTCGTCGAATTCTATGGAAGTATCGGTAAGTGTCAAACTCGTACTAGGCCTACTGCTACAAGTGATTCGACAGCGTAGCCGAGATATCACCACTTGAGCTACGTCGTAGTAACAGACACAACATATTTTTTTTATTAAAATTCCGGTATGAAATTGAATATATGACATTATAGAAGAGTTTGTTGTATCTCTGCGAAAAGGACCCTGAGGCGAAAGAAGAGTAGAGGAAATGCTAAAAAAATCATAAAGAGACAACACAGTATAGAACAGTATTAGAAAGAGGGAGATAAATTACAGTAGCACAATGCTGTGTTTCGGTCTGAAGGGTGCGGGTGCCGGTGAAATTACAATCACAAGACTTTCCACCTTATGTCTCAGTTTGGCGAACCGACTTGCGATACCATTAAGGCAACAGCCTAGGTGAAGTTGTGGGCAAAGGTAACCGCTTAACATCAGGTGGGCCTTTAGCTCGTTTCACCATCCTATACTATAAAAAATAAACATTAAGTATTATGATGACAAAGAGAGAATTCCAGTAAAAACTGTAAAAATACTACCTTATACTATCCTTGTTAATTCAAAAAATCATTGATTCAATTTTTTTAATCTTTGTTGTGTTAATTCTATTTTATTTGTAAAATATATATAAAATATTGTTGTACGCTGGTTTCTTTTGACATTAAATGATTTTTCTTTCTTTCACTTGCCACTAAACTCGATTTAGACGGCTTAGCCAACTCAAAACTGTCGAGCAAAATGGAGGAAGAGCTATAGCCGAGTAGGAGTGATTGCACGTAATATGAAGTCATACTTTTAGATCGTACATTAATTAGTCCATACTTAATTACTTACCATTAAATTTAATTCCAACCGACTCACCATGTGTTTGTTTACAAATATTCTTTCGTAAAAACTGTTCGAGAAAAATGTTTCCTTTTTTTTATTGTTGTTTTGCAATGAATATGTTAATTCCTCTTTAGCCAATCCCAATCCACCCTTGCCATCATCACGGTGTGGACAAGCAGGTTTGTGACCGGATCCTGCTAGTCCGAATCAACGACGTAGGTATCATAAATTATATTCTCAATAAATAAGTGAATCCGGTACAAAAAGAGCAGATAAACTAGAACACGATGCGCAGGAGCAATGTTATTACGGGTTAATGCTGCAACGGTTTCGATGGACCAATGGCATCGTAGATCGGTCATTACCAGGGAAGGTAGAGATGTGCCATGTTCTTTAATAATAATGGTAATAGTTTGTATTAAATCACGTTTACCATAATAAACAACGTTACTTTGTATTTACACAATTTGAGAAACTGTTCAGAATCAGGTGAATCGATTGGGATAGTTTTTATACCATGTTACATTTTAACCAAAAAAATATTTTTAAACTTAATTTGCGCCATCATCATCATCATTTCAGCCGAAAGACGTCCACTGCTGGACATAGGCCTTCTCCAAGCATCGCCACAACGACTGGTCTTGCGCTTTCCCTATTCAGCGGATTCCCGCGACCTTCACCAGGTCGTAGGTCACTTTGTGGGGGGCCTACCCACGCTGCGCCTTCCAGAACGCAGTCAATTTGGGTATTATAGTTAAATTCAGTACTTCAGCGGATCGTAAATAGGCCCTAAAGGTCCAAGAAGTTCGTCTCGATTAGTTTCCGTGCATCAGGTAGTCCCTGCATGACATTCTTCACTTTTTTCCGCTACCAACTGAGGGAGTTACAGTGACTATAAAAGCATGTCTAATCATGATTAAACATATAGATTATATAGTCCTAATTAACATAACTACTACAAAAACATTTTCGTATGAACTTGTTGTTTCGATACAACTGTCAGGGTCCAAAGTCGCGTTACCTTTAGAATCATGTTATTACAATCACATGAGACCTCCATCTTCAACGTTTGGCGAACCGACTTGCAGTACCATTTAGGCAAGAGCCTAGGTGGCATTGAAGTTGCTATGGGCAAATGTAACCGCGTTTCGCCATCCTATACTATAAAAAAAATACTATCGAAATTGTCTCAAGTTTAAAATAAAAAAAATGTGCATGATTAGACTTATAAGAATTATATATGTTCCTAAATTATAACTTGGCCTACTGTACATGTAAGTTCTTTCTTCGTTCTCCTTTTTTTACGAGGGGAAATCCCCATGCGCGCACTCCGGCGGTGTGACGGAGCCAGTGTCGGACTCTTACCGACTAAAACCACTACGGTGTTCCTCTACTAACCTTTGGCAGGAGGCTTTCTCTGCCAGCAGTAGTGTCGGCTATGCTGGCAGATCCGACGGCTTGGTGGGCCATGGCTTCCTTCTGTTAGACCGTTATGCTTCACAAGGAGGCCGCAGAGCGAGATCGGGAGAGGGCCGATCCCGCTCGGAGAAGGAGGCGCCGGAGAGGCAACCGCCCTGGCGCAAGGCCCAGATAGGGCGACAGGCCGCATCTCCTGCCGCCACATCCGGCAGGGGACCTTCGGGATCGTGGACGCTAAGAGTGGGGGGACTCGAGGCGTCTATTAGGCGAACCTGTGGAGGACAGCAGTACGTGGTGGTAGCGTGCTACTGTGGAGAAAACAACATTGTTTTCCCGGGACGTGCCAAAGGCGTAGCACTAGAGGGGCACCGGCGCTGTCCAATGGAGTTCCCGAAGCTCCTCTATTTTGTGCAGAGGATGGCTACCGTGTAGTTTTAGTCGGTAAGAGTCCGACATACCCCTCCGCCCTCCCCAGTCGGAGGGTATCCATGAGGATTTCCACCCGAAAACAAAACAAAAAAAAGGGGGCGCGGGTTACAATCTGCAGTCTATCCACCACCGAAATTTCTTTTTCTCCTGGTACAATGACCTTAAATCAAACCTCCTAAAATCCTATAAACTTAAGACAGGTTATATTTATTTATAATAAAACCCAAAAAACTGTACCTACCTTATTTTATTTCGACTTTGAAATTAAAAATGTTTACATCACTATCAAACCACTGGAACGACCTATAACAAACCCGACGGTTGCAAACTTAAAACCTGATTCAACCATTATTATACACACATATGCATGCATGGATACATAAACACAACACATACATACACAAAACTTAATGATACAGTAGTAGTGTCCATACTCTTATGAAGGACAGACTATAATTTTTTGTAATCCATATAACATTTTAATAAATTAATAGTTTAGAAGAATTGTTTAAAAACAGTGATGATTTTGTAATTTATTACAATAAATAATAGTAATTTATTGCAAAAGTGAAGGCATTTCCTGATAAGTGACGTTATATATGTGTTATAGTGCACCTGCTGTTAAGGTCAATTTATATACCAGGTACCAGGTTTTAAATATTTGTTTACCAAAAATGATAAGAAGTCTAGACGTCCCAACGAATACAGCTTCTTAAATCGTTGAGACGTCCCGTATTAATTTGACAGTTTCGTAAAAGTTTCAGTTTTATTTTTCAATTGTTGAAAAACTTAAACTTAGGTACTTGTTCATGTTAATGAGGAAATAATAATAAGGAAAACGCACAATTAAGTCAACAAAAAAAGGGACATGCTCACGTAAAAGATCGAACCGACTATAGGTATTATTTTTTTCGCTCCACAATTAACAAAATGACACCCATTAATAGGCAATACTCATTAGATTTTCATTAAAAAAACATTGCCCCGCTCTATAGGAATACTCTTGTTTACAGGTTTAATTTGCGTTTACAGGCAAAAATCTTTATTTGCCCAAACACCCAGGTCCGGAACAATTACACAGAAAAAAATTTGCTGACCAGTGTAGCTACTTCAAAAATTGCCAAATTTTTATTAGTAGAAACAAAATTTTGGTTAAAATAGCTAAACTGATTTGGCGTCTCATCTCAAACTAGTTAGATACCAGTAGTTAGTTTATGTTACTAGCAGCCTCCTAGCAGCTAAAATTTTTGCTGACACAAAAATTTACATCAGCGTAATTGTCTTTCTTCAGTTTTAAAACAAGCTGCCTTACTTACATATATTCATTCATACACATCTATTTTATTCATAGAATAATTTGATACAAGTTAACTACAAGATTCCACCTCTGCATCCAACATAAAAATCAGCATTCTTTTATCATGATGCAGCCGGTTTCAGCGGCTAGCGTGTTTACCGCAACTTTTAAATAAACCAGATTTTTGCTACCAATGACGTTATTGGTTTATACATTTTGATACGGTAATAACTTTTAATTTACCTGGTATCTTAAATACCCGAGGGTTCATTCATAGTTTTTGCCCGAGGGTCTCGTTGAAGAATATCTACAGTATAGATACTCGATACTAACGGTCGAAAATAAAATACATCAAAGTAATCCAAAACCTTTCTGTTTTTGTTCTTCGATTTTTGGTCTATTATTATAACATATTGGAATTTTTTTCCAGCATGATCATTGTCTTAGAACAAATCGGAATGTAAATTCTATGACGAAAAAAACCAATGTGCTCTAAACACAAAATAAAAGACCATAGAATTTAAATTCCGATTTGTTCTAAGAAAATGACCAAAAGAACATAGTAGAAAAAAAATCCAATACGTTCTATTATTAGAAAAACCGGCCAAGAGCATGTCGGGCCATGCTCAGTATTATAGGGTTTCTTAAGTAGGTCTAATTACAAACGAATCAAATCGAATATTAATCATTGCTATTTTAGTTTTTGCAAACAGCGCCACCTAGCGCTAAATTTAAGAAGCAAACTTTAACAAGTGTGTCGTATCAATATAACACAAAGTTTCAATTTTTAATAGAAAGTCACTAAAGGAGCATTATTTGCCAAGATCATTTTTCTCTAAGGTCAATGACCTATGAACTAGGACGTCTTAAGTATTTTTCAGTTTTCTCACTATAACTCAAAAATGTATAATCACATTATACTCGGAATAATTTTAAAAGAGATTTTTTATAAAGGTCTATCAATGTGGAAGACTATAAGTTTCTACGTTGCATAGTTTAGAAATGGCAGGGGGGGGGCCCCATTGCAAGCCACTTTGGCGAACTGTATTTTGCAAATGGTATATCTGATAAAAAAGTTAAGTATGAAACATTACCTTCATTTTAGTAGACCTATTCAATGATACCCCACACGAGGGGGTGCATCGAAAAAAATTATTTCATCCCCATTTCACATGTATGCCACCCCTAAAATACGTTACCAAGATTTTTTTTTTCTTTTAAAATTGAGATCTATATCTAAACCATTTTTTAACAAAATTTCCTTTACTTATGTTTATAACTGTAGATGTTATTAAGCTGTAAAGGATTAGGACAGACGGACAGACATGTCGAAACTATAAGGGTTCCTTGTAGGACTACGGAACCCTAAAAAATAGTAGGACATTAAACAATTTAAATTCAAATTTGTACTACGACAAAGTACTACAATAACCAGTAGAACATGGTGGATAAAATTCCAACATGTTCTATTAATAGAACAAAAATCGTAGAACATATTGAAATAGACCGTTCGAATCAGCCCAATAATCCATCTGCAGATTGAGATCGCATGGAAATATTCCATATGATGGGATATTTAAAAAAAACCAAAATTTTATATATCTATGCTTGATGCCAAGCGAGATGAGCTCAAAGCCAGTAGGCCAAATCACGTACCTACCTAACCAAAGAAGTGCATTTGCAGTGCAATTGCGGTTAGATTTTGATCAAAACAACGCTTTTCGTATTCTCTTATCTTTGACGGTCGCTGTCAGATACACAGACAGTAAAAAATATACACAAAGTGCAGCGAACAATCATAGTGAAGCCAATAATACCGTGCTCCTCCGTGTACAAACCAGCGCTCACGTAAACACATGCACCTTAAACCGTGCTCACCCCTCTCAGTTCACATGTCGCGGCATCGTCCAGTACGCATCGCGAAAACAAATATCCTTCAGGTGCATGGTGTGTACGTGAGCACTGGTTGTACATGAAGGAGCACGGTTTTTGTTGGCTTCACTATGGTTGTTCGCAGCACTTAGTCTATATTTTTTACTATGTCTGTGGATACGAACTGCAGCGTCATTGCAACTTGATCGGTGCGTCACGTCATAAAATTACGTGAATTAAGCCCCAGATCACCAGTAGCTATTATAATACCTACAAATTATTACTGTTGTGTCCTGACCTGTCTCGGTACGGCTACGATAGCCACTCCACTTGCAAGCTCATGAAAAGGCCGCCGTGACGGCCTGCCAGTATAGCAGTCGATACAGCCAAAACTGGCTAGGATGAGGATATACAGGATAAGTCTTGAAAATAGTGCTGGAGGGCTTAATCCAAAACTATAAGGTATAGAGAAGAGTCGTCAAAGGAGCCGTGAGCTTGATTTTGGAAACAACATAAACTGCATTTTTATATTTATTTTTTAAAGCTGGTTTTGCCAGGAATTGAACCCAATCTTTTTTGCAAAAAATATCATCCTATATCATTACACCAATTGATAAGGAGGCTGATAAGGAAAAAATCGTAGAAAGAAATATGATGTGTGCAAATCAACGGAAATAGCGTTTTCACTAAGGTTTTAGTAAATTTTCATACATTTTATTAGCAGACTGATTTGTACAGCGATATAATATAGTTGTATTCTGCAAAGCAATCCACGGCTTTTTTTTAATAATAAATTTCATAGGACATACAATCAAAAACTCAATTGGTTTATTTTTATTTTTTTATAGTATAGGATGGCGAAACGAGCTAAAGGCCCACCTGATGTTAAGCGGTTACCTTTGCCCATAACAACTGCAATACCACCTATGCTGTTGCCTAAATGGTACCGCAAGTCGGTTGTCACAAGAAATGCAGTAAAACCTTTAAGATTTTTTACAAAAGTTTATTAACAGCACAGTAGTCACCATTTTTAAACAATTAATAAGTTTTGCAATGTATGGAACATAAAGAAACTAGTTACAAAAACCCCATTTCCTTTGATTTGCTACATAACAATTCTTTACTTTCGTCTTGAGACACTGCGGTATTTTGAACGAGAAGATATTGCGTAGCTTCCCGAACGCTGCCCAACCGAGTCGGATTCGACGATTGACCTCTTTCTCGAAGTTGGACCTACTTAACTGGACAGTTTGTCCTAGGTATACATAATCGTCAACAACTTCGAGTATAGATTCTTTGACCAGTGTGTGTTGCCAGTAATTACTTACGGCACTGAAATGTGGTCGCTCACAATGGGTCTGTTATAAAGGCTCAAAGTCACTCAAAGGGCAATGGAGAGGGCTATGCTCGGAGTTTCACTGCGTGATCGAATCAGAAATGAGGAGATTCGCAGGAGAACGAAAGTAACCGACATAGCCCGAAGAACTGCCAAACTTAAGTGGCAGTGGGCGGGGCACATTGCTCGCAGAACGGATGGCCGATGGAGCAGTAAAGTTCTGGAGTGGTGACCGCGTACTGGAAGGCGGTGCGTGGTTAGGCCCCCCACAAGGTGGACCGACGACCTGGTGAAGGTCGCGGGAATTCGCTGGATGCGGAAAGCGCAGGACCGGTCGTTGTGGCGATGCTTGGGGGAAGCCTGTGTCCAGCAGTGGACGTCTTTCGGCTGAAATGATGATGATGACTTCTGTACAGTATTTGTTCCTTATCAACAACCACAATCAACGGTGCAAGAAGATAGGTTGATATTTTTTGACCCAACGTAATTGTGAAAACGCTCTGAGAAAGGAAGGATCAATAAAGTTTTTGTAATAAATCCTTGTAGGTACATAACCAGTTTCTACCGATTCGTATAGTAATTTACTCGTCTTTAATATGTATGTATTAAATGTAATGTACGACGTCTCATTACATACGAATTTTAATACTTGAGGATAATGTCTTAGATTATTGCTATACCTACCTACGTTGATGCAGTAACAAATCTACTTCAATTTGATTACAAAAACATAAGGATATCTACGATTTGAAACAAAAATCGGACTGTTACTGTTTTTTACAACTAATTTATATTTTTTTATAATAACAAGATAAATGCCTCGTTGGTCTAGTGGTCGCAAGCGCGACATGCGAGCACGGGGTCCTGGGTTCGATTCCCGGGTCGGGCAAAGTGTTATTAGGTTTTTTCATTAGGAAATTCTCAGTAGCAGCCTGGAGTCTGGATTTCTGCCCGGTCAATGGCAATAGGCTCGCCCCCTATTACATGGGACTATAACATAACTGGCGAAATGTGGGTGTACTAACACACCTCTGCCTACCCCTTCGGGGAAATATAGGCGTGATGTTATGTAACAAGATAAAATATAATTATAGCTTATCAGGTAACAACTCTTCATAATAAAAACATAGTCTTACCTAAGAATTCCAAAAAAAAACTTATTTCCGACCGAGTTCTTTATAAAAAACCGGTCAAGTGCGAGTCAAACTCGCAGTAAGGGTTCCATACCCGTAGAAATAGGTATCTAAATTAATATCCAATCTATCCACGATTTGCCCAACTAGAGATAGGAATTTGACATAAGCTCCATACAAAATATGTCAAATTTCTATCTCCAGTAGGGTGAATCGTGGATAGATTGGATATTAATTTTGGCCGTAAGTCATGAAAGACATCAACGCGCAGTGCTGCACTGTTGGTGAAATATGAATAATTTTAAGCATCTTTTTTACTCAGGTACCACCACACTTGTCTTATGTTTATACAGCATGTAACAAAAACCCTGTTGTTCATGCGAGCTACGTTATCAGAGTCGATATTCATACGTAAGGACACAACTCATTTGGAAAAACTCTTCAGTAAAAATTAAATATTAAATTATTATTTAAAGTGATTATATCACTTTCAATTTACAACTAATAATGATTTAACATTAAATTAAACTATTTTTATTGATAGAAACACTAAGGCCCGTATTACAGAAGGATACTCAAGCGTTGATCTCTGTTTAAAACTAGTTTAAAGTTGAGCTTTGATTTTAGAACGTTCCTCAAGCAGAGATTTGTTGATCACAGTTCAGCTGAGTTTAGTTTTGTTTTATACTGTCACCTGTTTCGGTATTTGAGCTAAGATTTGATCTGTAATCACTCTAGTGTGGTCCAGACTACGCTTGAGTAGAGATTTCTATTATATTTCAGGTCAAATTCATGTGTTATGTTGTTGAATTAAAGTTTATAATTACCGTTCTGGAATAAGATCGATACTCAAGTAACGATTCTATCCTTAAGTAGTGATCAGGTGATTGGAGTTTAAACTGTACTTGAGGAAGCTTCTGTAATACGGGCCTAAGTGAGTGAGTTTTGAGTGACACAATTAATAATGATTTAATATTTTTATGTAAGAGTTTTTCCAAATGAGTTGTGTCCTTACGTATGAATATCTATTCTGATAACGTAGCTCACAGGAACAACAGGGTTTTTGTTACATACTGTACAATATGTTCCAGTTTGTAATGTCCGTTTTTTTGTCTCTTGTTTTATTTAGTAAACAATATTGGCATGTCTCTTTATTTAAATAACTAGTCAATCAATCAATCAACTCAGCCTATCGCAGTCCACTGCTGGACATAGGCCTCTCCCAAGTTGCGCCACAACGCTCGGTCCTCTGCCTTCCGCATCCAGTCCCCCCCAGCCACGTTCTTTAGGTCGTCGGTCCACCTGGCAGGGGGGCGCCCTACGCTGCGTTTGCCGATTCGCGGTCTCCACTCAAGGACTCGTCTGCTCCAACGGTCATCGCTCCTTCGACAGACTAAATAACTAGTGATAAAATATAATTACTAGTTTTGCATATGTCATCATCATCATCATCATTTCAGCCGAAAGACGTCCACTGCTGGACATAGGCCTCCCCCAAGCATCGCCACAACGACCGGTCCTGTGCCTTCCGCATCCAGCGGATTCCCGCGACCTTCACCAGGTCGTCGGTCCACCTTGTGAAGTATATGTAAGTAGGTTAAAAATGTTATTTAGAGTGTGAAAGTGTAATCATAATGTCTTTATTGCCGAAATGAATAAAAATACATGCGAAGATTGTTTACTAAATAAGACAAGTAGGTAAGAAAAAATAGAGTGTAGTAATAAAACTTTAGGCCCGGTAAATACACTCAATTTTATCGTTAAAAACATCCCACTTGTGGGGTCCAATCCCAACATCCCAAAAGATATAGCAATTTTAATATTTGACATCTAACTTTCTAAAGTTAGATGTCAAATACAATTAGGTCTACCTAAGAAGTCATAAAAAGGTGTAAAAATGACATTTGAAACGTTATAGCAAACACTATCTAAAAAATAAGTACTAACATTTATACAAATCCTGAGTTACTTTTTTAACGAATCATTAAAGTTAAATTTTAAATATTATTTTACACATTATTTTTACATTTTCTAAAATACTACAAAAACTGGAATTATAATTAGAATTAATCTGGAAGTATCCTTTCAAATAAAATAAAAAAAATCCAAATCGTTTGATAAATGACGTAGTTCCGAGGTAGCAAAAATAAATACCATCGAATTGAGAACCTCCTCCTTTTTTTTCAAGTCGGTTAAAAATTGTTTCAGCCTTATTAATATGAAAGGAATTCAACTGAAAGTACAGTTGAATTTTACCACATCCTAAAGATTTGTGTACCTAGTTCTAATTACATTCTCCAGTTACCTCTTAATGATTTGATTCTATCACTATCTACCGGGAGTACCGAGACCCCTGGCCTACGTACGCGATATACTGTGAACACATTTCCATTGCATTGCACAGACGGGTACACCTGAAACGCTTACAGTGGTCAGTCAAAGCTCTGATTGACACGCATCACTGAAGCCATGAAAGCTAGGGATGGGGGATCTTCCCGAAATATATATGTCGATATTTACGTGTAGATCGATTCATATCGGAGGCTAGAGAATCAGTAGATATAAAAGAAATCTTGATTTCTGAAAAGCGCAAACCACACACAAGGCGGGTGCGGGTCGGGCGCGGGTCAGGTCGGGAAAACGGCGGGTATATTAACCTGTTTTTATATAGACGACATTACACGAAACGCGGGCGCGGGATGGGTGCGGGTCGGGCGCGGGTCGGGTCGGGAGTACGGCGGGTATATTAACCTGTTTTTATATAGACGACATCACACGAAACGCGGGCGCGGGATGGGTGCGGGTCGGGCGCGGGTCGGGTCGGGAGTACGGCGGGTATATTAACCTGTTTTTATATAGACGACATCACACGAAACGCGGGCGCGGGATGGGTGCGGGTCGGGCGCGTGGCGGGCCCGCGTAGGGTAGAGCGCAGGAGCCGCGCGTGTCTCCCGCCACTACAGAGACAGAGCGCGGGCCCGACCCTCAGCCGCTGTGTGTGGTTTGCGCTTAAACGCTAATTAATTACTTTACTACTCGCGCAGATAAAAAATGCGATTGAAAATGTCGGCACTTGTATTTGCCTCTCGCTCACACGTACATTGAGTGCAGAGGCACATAGAATGACATAGAACAATAGAAGTGCTGTCATTTTCAATCCCATTATTAAGCTGCGCGGGTCATATCTATAAACACATAGAAGTCAAAATAATAAGGTAATTAAGGTGGTTTCACAACGGCGAGGCGTGGCGTGGATTGGCCGAGCGAGAATTGAAATTTGTATAGCAAAATTTCAATTCACGTCACGCCCATCTTTGGTGTGAAAGGTCTGAATAGGCGAGGATGTGCGAGGCGAGAATCGAAATATTTGTTGGTACAACATTAAACTTTATTGCTGCATGAATAGAGTATTTACAAAACGGTACATCGCGAGCAGGCGCGTGCGGCTGGTCGGCGCAAGACGACGCGTGTTCGCGATGTACATCTTTCGGTGTGAAAGGGTCAGCGAGATTTCAATTCACGTCCATCCCGTCCAATCCTCACCTCGCCTGTTTGAAACCATTTTTATTTAGAATAATTTAGATTTCTATGTACAAACACCACCTTAAAAGCTCCAATGTGAACTATTTGCATTCTGTTATAACCATCAACTGGAGAGAGGTTTCACAAAAATCTAAATTAAACTACTTTCTTTTGAACACATAATGTGTCTGGTCTGGTGATTTTTATGCCTATCGATTTAGTAATCGAAACTTCCAGGCTCTATAAATCGATACACATACTAATCGATTTCAATATGCCATCCCTATTCATTCATACACGGGTTAAGTATTGCCAGGCGACGTAGCAATGCTGCCAGTTTCATCGGCACTAAACCAAACACGGATTTGGCACAAATAACCTCTCGGCATAGGTGTGAGCTTAGCTGCTAGATTACGTCAGGACTAAGCTTAAGTACTTTGACAGCATGTCTTAATGGCTTGGCTTGTACGCTTGTACTTGTACAGGTCATTGACTTTTCTAATACCATAGAACAAATAATCTAATCACAGAAATAAATAGAATGGAAAAGAGGGCAGGGTGCGCGTGCCAACACTCTGCACCATAATGCAGGGCATTTCAAAGCCTTTCTCAGCACGCCTTATGACTTGTTTCTGTGAATACTGTAACAAAAATGTGGCCTTATTGTGCTGTTTCTAACTGCAGAAACAAAAGCTGTAAAGTACATTTGATTAAAATTAATTTTTAAAAATTAATTACGTCACATGTAAGGCGTAGTTTGTTCGAAAGTTGCCACGCATGAATCGCAAGTAAAATTGTGATTACAACCATTCTACTCTATCCATTCCTGTGAATCTAATACTGAAATACAACATAATTTTCTGATTAAAATAACACCGGTTGATACCACAAAAGTGTGTGCCCTTAGTAAACTTTTATGTAAATAATTATTTGAATTAATTAATTAATAGTCATGATACCTAATCATAGATAAATAGATAGAGTATATCGAGTGTAGAGTATTGTATACGCGATGGAATCCGGTTAAATTTATTTTATTATAATAGTAAGACTATACTTTATTGTTTGCACACCATAAAAAGGACGGACAATAAAAATAACACCACCCCATCTCTTCTCATAAGTTTCGTAAAGGGCGACTAAGGGGTTAACCAGAGGATGGGCAGCGGCGTTATCTGAGTATACTGGGTGTCAGGGAAACACTTCCGAAAACGAAGATAGGTGCTGGTCATTACTGATACGAAACCACAAAAAAAAATGCGATTCCTTTTTAAATTTTTTCATTTTTTTTTGCTTTTTTCATACATTACTAACTTTGGGCAGTTAAATAAAACTGATTTGCGAAAAACCCCATTTATTTACTTGAATTTTTTAAAGTACAAATAAAATATCAGCTGGCGCTAGGGGTGAACGACATTCGCTCGCATACGTAGTCCGTGTCGTAGCGAGCGTAGGTAGTTGTACGCGCGGCATTGATCCCGAGATTTGTACGCTTTACATTGCGGGTTTGCAAAATACCAAATCACTAAAACAATCAGTATAAGGCTATTGGTTATTGGTATTCGATTGTATTGAGGTAGTATAATAAAAGCCTTTCAGTTTCGGTAGCGTTTCCCTGACACCCAGTATAATCAACCAACTGCGATCGCCAACCCGCCTGCCAAGCGTACCGATTATGGCATATCCCCCCTTTTAAGGAAGGCCTATATCCAGCAGTGAACGTCTTCGGCTGAAATGATGATGACACCATAAAAATAAAGTTATAACCAAAGACTTATAGGCAGAGGACCGAGCGTTGTGGCGCAACTTGGGAGAGGCCTATGTCCAGCAGTGGACTGTGATAGGCTGAGTTGAACCAAAGACTTACAAAGAACTATCTAAACAAAAATCGTTTAATGCAACTCGAATATCAAATCTTCATGTTTTTTTAGACACACCGATCGTTGATGATGATTGTTTTATAACTACCACATAATAACGTACCTACACTTCTCTTTTTTCAGATAGTACACAAGAAATAACATAAAATGCACGTAAAGCCGATGCTAGCGGTACCGGTCTGCTTATTGGGAGTTTTTCTGTTTTGGATAACTGGCTCAACTGGTAAGATCTGTTTTTTTCTAGTAACCAATTCATATAATTTTCAAAATACAGTGAAAAACGATTCTATGCCATGGTATTCGATGGCAAAACGAGCTACAGATTCACCTGATGTTAAGCGGTTACCTTTGCCCATAACAACTGCAATCCCACCTAGGCTGTTGGTATTGCAAGTTGCGTTCCCAAACTGAGACATGAAAATGGAAATTCTCATGTGATTGTAATTTCACCGGCACCCGTACCACGAACATCAGAACACTGGAATCAGAAATATAGGTGTGGCTAAAAATAGCATAAAAATGACATGATTGAACCAAATGGAATGTCCTTAAGTAGGACTTTAAGGACATTCCATTTGGTTCAATCATGTTTTTATTTGTATTTATTTAAATTAAAAGCCAAGGAAATGCAACAGACTAGGTGGTATTGCAGTTGTTATGGGAAAATGTAATCAGGTGGGCATTTAGCTTGTTTCGTTTATCCTATACTTAAAAAAAAAAAAATTGGGATGACGTAAACTACAAAAACATTACACTCTTTTTTTTTGGGCAGTTGTGTAAAAAGATGTCGTTATTGCGGCAATATTATCCTTTTATTGACATTCTCGAGAAACAGATTTATCACTATAATTCAATGTTTATCACGTACAAAATGGTCTTGGTCTTTTTAACCAATTATTATTTCGGTCAAGACGTGAGCTCTAAACAATTGATGTCAAATTTCTATCTCTGGTAGGCCTAATCGTGGATAGATAGGTTATTAATTTTGGCCGGAAATCAATGATGATGTAGGTATCTTTTCGGTTTAGTTACGGCAGTTACCACAAAAAAAAATATGATTTGCGAAAAAACATAAAGCAATATGTAATTTATGCTCAGACGTTAAACGTTACATTAAGGTTGAGGAATTATCAAAACAAAATATATAATATAGACTTTTTCCTCTAGTGAGTCTGATGTTTTTTTTTTTTAATCTTCACATAATTACACGAGATATAGTATGTGATGTCAATGATTGATAATTAATTAGTCTGTGATGTTTTTTCCCGTTTTTCTAACGTTATTATAAAAATTGTAGGCGTCTCATCATCATCATCATCATTTCAGCCGAAAGACGTCCACTGCAGGACATAAGCCTCCCCCAAGCATATTGGGGGGATATGCCATAATCACCACGCTTGGCAGGCGGGTTAGCGATCGCAGTTGGTTGGTTAAATACTCAGAGAACGCTGCTGCCCATCCTCTGGTGAATCCCTTAGTCACCTTTTATGACACCCATGAGAAGATTTAGGGTTGTAGGTGTCTATTCCACAGCTAAACATAGCAAATTGTGAACATAAAATTGAAGTGAAAATCTTTACAAGATAATAATAGTATACTTTGCTTTTACTTGGTTTTTTTATATATAATTGTACAAAAATATTTGAAAATTAATTTAAAACTGACATCGATGAGCGAAGGGTATTGTTAAAAATGTTAACCAAAAGATTGTTCCTTAATATAATTTGAAAAATAAACTAAAACTCTTACTAACCTTACAAAGGCAATTAAAAACTTGACGTACCGGTAAAACTAAAACATTATTAATTTGCACAAATAACCAAAACACGAATAAAAAGAAATGTTTATTTTATTTTATTTAATTTAGGAAAGTAACCGACATAGCCCAAAGAATTGCCAAACTTAAGTGGCAGTGGGCGGGGCACATTGCTCGCAGAACGGATGGCCGATGGGGCAGTAAAGTTCTGGAGTGGCGACCGCGTACTGGAAGGCGCAGCGTGGGTAGGCCCCCCACAAGGTGGACCGACGATCTGGTGAAGGTCGCGGGAATCCGCTGGATGCGGAAGGCACAGGACCGGTCGTTGTGGCGATGCTTGGGGGAGGCCTATGTCCAGCAGTGGACGTCTTTCGGCTGAAATGATGATGATGATGAGGAATCGCCGATAAATAAATACTACACTTTTGTTCCGACTAAGACATTGTGTAATTAGACAGTGTCTAGGTGCTAAGTATATCAGGATTTGATTATCACTAGCTTTAACGGTGAAGGAAAACATTGTGAGGAAACCTGCACACCTGGGAGTGCTCCATACAGTTCTCAATGGTGTGTGTAGTCCGCCAACCCGCACTAGGCCAGCGTGGTGGACTAAGGCCTGAATAAAGAAGCAGAAGAGATTTATTTTCTTTGAGAAGAGGACCTTAACATGGACCTTAATGGGCTGGTTATGTTACCTTTGTTAAGATGATGGGCAGCAGTTTCCGCTTGTTACACATCAACCTTATATATTTCCAGTATAAACTGAGCTCTTATTGTACGGAAAGCCTAAACAATGCGAGGTCAGTTCTATTGGGAATTTATAGCTTGATGCTTAGCCCTGTGTACAACTTGAAAGAAATTAATATACCTTTAAAAGCATCGTTTCTCAACCTTTTTAATGTCGCGCCCTATTTATAACCAAAAAATATCAATCATCACCATAGTCATCATTTCGGCTGAAAAGCGTCCACTGCTCGACACCCCAAGCATCGCCACAACCACCGGTCCTGCACTTTCCGCATCCAACGGATTCCCGCGACCTTCACCAGGTCGTCCGTCCATCTCCTTCAATAATTGTGTAAATGTTATCAAATTCTTACATTACCATCGCGACAAAGAATGTTTACATTGCCACACATTTGGGCAGATTGTGATCCCCCTTATATTCAAACGCGACCCCTACAGGAGTCATGACCCCCAGCTTGAGAAACGATGTCATAGCCATAGGTTCTCTCGATGTACAGTCGCAGTCAAAATAGCCCTTTTTAAGGCATACTGCACATCGCTGTACTCGGGGGCCCTGTGGTTTGGATATACCCAAAGGGCTTACAATGCTCTGCGTATCAAATATAATAATGCGTTCAGGGCGCTGTTGAGGCTGCCGCGCTTTTGTAGTGCGTCGGCGATGTTCGCCGAAGCGCATACCGACGGGTTTAACGCCGTCTGGCGCAAAAAGTCCGCCTCACTACAGCGCAGGGTGCGCGGCAGCCCCAACACCATCCTGCGTGCGATTGCAGCACGGACCGATAGCCGGCTCGTATGGGCACTGGTCGATCGGACCAAATCTCTTCTAGTTATTAGGTACTAACATAGGTTAAGTTAATTTGTTACTAACACACTGGACCCTCTGTTGTCTGTAATAAATGAATAATAATAATAATAGCGGAACGAACCGAGAGATTAACGGGTGCCTGAGTTTGGCCACACATGCTAGTCTTCAGGTTTGCCTGTATAGGTAGTAGTAGGCTGACCTGTCAGGTTCACCGGAGCTGTATAATATGGAGCTGAGGTGATGTGAGTATAAGCCGGCTAAAACGCGTTGCCTCTGATGCACGACTCTACGACTCGAACTAGCGCACTCGGTAGCATTAGCGGTGCCGCGTATATATGTAGGACCGAGCGTTGTGGTGCAACTTGGGAGAGGCCTATGTCCAGCAGTGGACTGCGATAGGCTGAGTTGATTGTTGATTGTATATATGTGGAGACGTGAGGGAAAGGGGAGACACGAAATCTATCTCGTAGCGCTGCTATGGTGGACTCTTAAATCTACCAATTTCTTTCCAGGTCTTTTCATATCAAACCTATCAGAGAACTGCTACAGATGTCTCTGCTACGTTTCAACCACATGCGACGTATCACACGGATGTACTGGCGGCTACTGCGGCCCCTTCAACATCTCCAGGGTGTACTGGGTTGATGCTGGCATGGCTGTACTGCCTGCTGATGACCGGGAGAGAAATCATGGTAAGGAATTTAGATGTAAAACTGTTTTTTTACATAAGTACTACGTGACGAAGATCACTGAAGGCGATGAAGGGATCTTAAACTAGCTTCTTGATGTGCTAGAGACTTAAAACTTTAATTTAAACATAGGCCAGGACTGGATGACCAATTCATCAACTCGCTTTCTTTTTAAAAACGTGGTTTAAAAAATATTTAGTGGTCAAATTATATTAGTTAGTGAGTTTTACGGGTTTAAGGCTTTACAAATGGTCCGCGAAGCCATCCATCACCAACGTACCTACCTATAATAATAATAATTAATTTAACAAAACACCCAGATAGCCAGGGTCGCTCAGCATGCGTTTCCTTTGTCGATACAGCTAATGTTAGTAAAATTAATAATATAGAGAAAAGTTTAGTAACTAAACAAGAATACATTCTGATTTTTTCATCCACGTTTCTATTTGATTTATAAAAGGGCCCCAAAACTGTGGGCCCAAGGGCCCCTGCGTGGCCTAAGACGGCCCTGGTTTGATAGGTACCTTACCTGATTTAAAGCGATCATGCAGTATTCGATGGCGCACGCTTGTAACGACTTGTAACCTATGATCTGTATTTCAGCCTGGGAGGACTGCGCCAGGAGCTATCACTGCGCAAAAACAATCATTGAAGGATATTTGCAGAAATTTGGAAAGGTAAATATAAAACCTGTTATACGTGACAAGGTAGCAAGGTCTTTAGGAAAGGGTCTAAAGGAAGATGATCATTCCTGCCCTTGAACATGAGCTGTTAAGTAATCTTAGATATCCTAGATTGTTACGAAAAAAGTTTTGTGTATGAATGTGGATGGCTATAAGAAAAGAGGTAGACCAAAGAAAAGATGGATGGATTGTGTGAAAGATGATATGGATAAAAAGAAAGTTAACACGAAGATGACGGCTGATAGAGATGTATGGAAGAAAAAGACATGCTGCGCCGACTCCAAATAATTTGGGATAAGGGCAGGAGGATGATGAGTCGGTACTGTCTGCGGTGTTACTAATGCATCAGTGAGTTGAGGTGGTGCAGTACTGCGTAGTGGCTGGCTGCTGCGTCAACCAGGAGGAAAAAGTGCAGTACTGTGCTGTGCCTTGCTGAAGTGAGTTGAGGGTTGACCAGGTCTGCGCATCCACTGCAGACGTGTGTTCCGGTTCCTATGAAGCCGGGGATGCTGTCTAGCTGTAATGCGCTGGTGGCTGCTCGATCGGCTCAATTTACGCACGCAACGCAAGACAAGCCAAAAAATACAACAAAAAGCATGCACACATATAAAACACGCACACTTGTATCATTACAGCATTTCGGAATTAAAAGAAAGTTTTCTCTCAAACTAGTGTGCATACTCACTCGGGTGCAAGTGACGGTGAACTAGCGGCAGTGTATGCCCGCTGTGCATACAACGGTCAGCCTTTACGCGGCGGCTTGTCCTGAAACTTGCGTGCGCAGAGCCGTGTGTGTGTGTTTGAGACAATAGCACACCTCAGAAACTCAATACAATATAAATGCTAGCACCACCTACATACATAAGATTACATCTCTACACGAACGCACACACGCGTGTAGGTTAGGGATGCTCGCCGCTCGAAGTGCCGACTGGGTTCCAAGCGCTTCTCAGTAGTTCTCAGAGATGGCTTGCTTGTATAGCTACTGGCGATTGACGGCCATTGCAATGGTGCAGTCCTTTTTCCGTCAAACTGCGAGCGCGTGAAGGCGCGGGCGAAGAATGTTAAATTGGCAGGGGGGGTGAGTGACCGTTACGTACGTTAATACCTACTATTAGGTATTCTTTGGCAGTAGTGTAGCCGCGCGCAAATGGAATGGCAATTTAACGGAGACGTTGACGTTTTTTCTCGGTTTACTACGGCAGCCGAGCGCTCAACGACGCTCAACAAGCTTTGTTTTAAAAAGGGGAACAAGATGTTGATAAACTTTTGAGCCTCTCGGACGCTATTTGAACTATGTTATCTGCTCATTTCAGGATTGCAACAACGACGGTGTAACCAACTGCTTCGACTACATGATGGTGAATGGCAATGGTGGCTACGGCTGCCATGCACCGCTGAACCGGTCCGTGAACGGCAGGAGATGGCTCAAGAGATATGAAGAATGTCGATTATAGAATAAGCAGACTATAAATTTCCCTTGCATTAATGTTTAATAAATAGCCCCACGACCCACGAGTAATGTTAAGAAACTTACGGTGGCTTACATAACAACTCGCTACAAACCACTAGACGAAGCAGGCGCGGTTCTAGGGGGGGGGTCACAGGAGTCATGACCCCCCCCCCCCAAAAACCATCCAAGCACCTTAAAATTATCCTAACAACTAAACAAGAAAGATTAAGTGTTATTTCAAATAATGAGATATCACGACATCTACTCGCACGTAAAAAAATACTTAACATTATTTTGGAATTTTGTATAAGTACCTACTAAAGTTCAATTTACAGCATGGGTAATGGTTATTATTTTGCTCAAAATAAAGTATGGATGAAATTTCCAATTCCACGATAAATAATATCACACACGGCGGCGATATTCCATTTTGTTTGAACGGTTTGCACTACTTTGCACGAGCCTGCCGTTGCGATTGTATACTATAAAAGGCACAAGCGATTGAAGCTTTGGAGGTGAAAAAATAAATTAAAATTAAAATTTTGCGTTCTTTGCGCTCGCGGTTCCTCGTTAATGTGTATTTTGGGCTTCTGTTGTGCTACATTTTTATATTAAGTATATCACTCGGCGCGGATAATAAATGGAATTGAAAATGGTGGCATTTTTATTCTGTGTCTCACGCTCACACAATACTTTGAGCGAGAGGAAAATACAAATGCTGCCAATTTCAATCTCATTCTTTATCTGCCCGAGTAGTACATAGCCTAAAATTCCAAAAAATTGAAGTCAACTTTTCGCATGAATATGTAAAATTACGCGCTCGCTTCGCTCGCGCTTGCACATGCCGATAATTATCAACGCGCATTTTGGTAGTGACTATTCTGTTGTATAACTACTAACTCCAAATATTTTTGTTGTCGTTGTTGCGTAAATAAAAAAAAACAGGTTTTGCTGGTACATTTGGACCTTGAAACTGTACCTAAGCCAAGCTGACCCCCCCCAAAATCTTGGGCTGGAACCGCGCCTGAGACGAAGTGCTGCGAACAATCATAGTGAAGCCAAAAAAAAACCATGCTCCTCCACCAGCGCTCACGCACACACCACCATGCACCTTAAGGATATTTGTTTTCGCGATGCTTACTGGACGATGCCGCGACATGTGTACTGAGAGTGGTGAGCATGGTTTGAGGTGCATATGTGTGCGTGAGCGCTGGTTTGCACATGGAGGAGCATGGTTTTGTTGGCTTCACTATGATTGTTCGCAGCACTTCGTCTATATTTTTTACTGTTTGTGCTACAAACAAACATTTTGAAGTTAGGCAACTGCTTAGGCTACCTATCCACTGGAGAATGGGTAGCGAAGCGGAGAAATATTAACCAATACAATTGCATAAAATTCATGCCTCCGCTCCGCTGAGTGTTTTCTGCGCAGTTCTGATGGTTGATATATATCCGCTCCCTTCGACTCCACTCCAGTGAACAGGTACCCTTAGGAGTGCAAGGCAACTCGCCAAACATTAGCTGTAGAGCTACATATAAGAAAGGCCCATAAGACGATTGACGTGTTACTTATATCGCGACCTCGAACCTCGACACTCGACATAAGTAATCAAACTGGTTTGCACCTCAGAACGCCATTTAAAATCAATCAAAACTCTCAGCACGCTCTGACTGTTGGGTTGACGATTAGGCTGCTTACTGACTAGTCGGTGCGCTATTGTTATACTGAAACAATTATTTTCCCGGGACGTGCCAAAGGCATAGCACTAGAGAGGCACCGGCGCGGTCCAATGGAGTTCCCGGAGCTCCTTTTTGTGCAGAGGATGGCCATCGTGTGGTTTTAGTCGGCAAGAGTCCGACATGCCCATCCGCCGTCCCCAGACGGAGGGTATCCATGAGGATTTCCAGCCGAAAACAAAAAAAAAGGTACGCTCTGTACTGATTCGGTACAGATTTTTTGTCAAGCGCTTATTATTACACCCAGACTAGCGCGGTATGCGTGCGAGCGGCACGGCTAGGTAAAGTGCGTAGGTATTAATACAAATCATACCGAGTAAAACGATATACCGCACCGACAAGTCAGGGAGCGCCCTTACGAGTACATTTATAATCAAACCAAATTCGAGCAATGAGATATTATTTTGTCTAATCAGCTAAGTTGTCTGTAAAAAGGTATTTTTAGCTGTAGCTGTATTTAGCATATACTCGTGCAAGCTAAGCTTTAAAAAAATAGTGCTCTTTTTGAGTGCGGATCTTTTACTCTTACCGACTTCAAGCACTTTATCTAGCATAATAATAAGAGTACTATTTGGTATTGTAACATTAACTAATGACATCTATCGATGCAGCGCGATAACTATGATTAATCAATATAAAACGTGCAACGCAGCAACTGACTTAAATGTTCGGTATTTAAAATAATTGAATGTGTCATTGAAAATTTTACAGAACAATAAATTATTTTTACTTGAAAATTATTCTGTTTTTTTTTTCATTTTCTGTTCATTCCCCATTTGGCTACAGTAAGGTACACAGGGTTATTTTTTATTAATAACTCTTGGGATAATAATTGTACTCGTCAATTTAAACAACTTTTTACTATGGGGCCAACTGTGAAATCGTGAAAAAACCGTTCAGTAGAAAATGTTTCGTATAAATTTTTTTTTAATTTTTTTTTTCGTTTTGGCTTGTTATTGAATATTCGACCGATTTTTTATTCGAATATTTGTAATTGCGTTATTCGAATAGTCGAATAATCACATAATTGTTATTACATTATGTACCCACAGACTGTTCAGTGTTTTGATTATTTGAAATTATTAGACACATTTTTGTGTTTGAGTTTATTAGTCAAAATACTATAGTTAATCCAAAAATCCAATTTATTCAATGAAAGTTCACTATAAAGCCTCATTGGAGTGTCTGGAGTATTTCTAAATGGTTTTGTGATGATTTTCTCTAATAAAAACTAGTAGAAACAAGTTTCGAATAATGCTATTTCAAACGATTTTAGTGCTATGGAGTTGAAATTGGCATGATTAGTCTCATAACGTCATAATGCCTACAAAATTAGAAAAGTGACAAAAGTAAGTGTATGTAAGTCTAACAACTGGTCTAACCTCCGCATGTCGGTATTACCCAGTAAATGGGTTGCGTGGATCTGATGGCAGTCGCTCCGTGTAAAATACTGATGTTCAGCCGCATCTGGTTAGACCGGAAGCCGAGCCCAACATAATTGGGAAAAGGTGTCTGCACATCTGTCACATACATCCATCACCAAAATGATGTATTGCACATACCAGTGCGTCCTGCATTTTATTACTTACGGTGCTGAGACATGGACACTGACAGTTGGGCTAGTCTACAAATTCTAAGTCGCTCAGTGAGCTATGAAGCGAGCTATGCTTGGAGTTTCTTTGAAGGATAAAATCCGTAGGGAGATTATCCAGAGAACAACCAGAGTGACTGACATAGCTTCTGGGATCAGTAAGCTGAAGTGGTAGTGGGCTGGCTATATCTTTCGAAGGACCAATGGCCGTTGGAGCAGATGACTCGTCTGCTCCAACAGCGGTTTTGAGTGGAGACCGCGAATCGGCAAACGCAGCGTAGGGAGCCCCTCAGCCTGGTGGACTGACGACCTAAATAAAGTAGCTGGGGGAACTGGATGCGGTAAGCAGAGGACTGAGTGTTGTGACGCAACTTTGGAGAGGCCATCGGTGGACTGCGATAGGCCAAGTTGATAACCTACTCCTCTGTCAAGACATGAAAAATCTTAGCTAAGGTATACCTACGTAGTCTATGTTTTATCAGCGAATAACAAATTCTGGGTAATTTAAAATTCTGATGAAATAAAGAGTTCGCATTCGAAATTTCAATCAGTGCGTCCTGCCAGTCATGACTTACGGTGCCGAGACGTGGACACTGACAGTTGGGCTAGTCCACAAATTCAAAGTCGCTCAGCGAGCTATGGAGCGAGCTATGCTTGGAGTTTCTTTGAAGGATAAAATCCGTAACGAGATTATCCGGAGAGGAACCGGAGTGACCGACATAGCTTGTAGGATCAGTAAGCTGAAGTGGCAGTGGGCTGGCCATGTCTGTCGAAGGACCGATGGCCGTTGGAGCAGACGAGTCCTTGAGTGGAGACCGCGAATCGGCAAACGCAGCGTAGGGCGCCCCCCTGCCAGGTGGACCGACGACCTAAAGAACGTGGCTGGGGGGGACTGGATGCGGAAGGCAGAGGACCGAGCGTTGTGGCGCAACTTGGGAGAGGCCTATGTCCAGCAGTGGACTGCGATAGGCTGAGTTGATTGATGTTGATTCGAAATTTAAGGTTACCAGCCCCCCTTAAAGTTGTACCTTAGATTATAACTAAGTATATACAATTGTCAACGCTATAGAAAACAATCAAAATGTATGGGAATGACATATCTCAACGAAAAAGTCATTCGTTGAGATGTCATTTCCATACATTTCGATTGGACGATTGTAGATTGTCAACTTGGCTAGGGGGGCAGAAAATAATTTCCCCTGAACAACTGAACAATTTTTATTTGGATTTTCGGTTTAGGAATTACAACACGGCATTTGACTATACCAACTTGGCCAGGTCATGAATATAACGAACTATTTGAATAATTTCAATATCCTTCCCTGTCGATAGGTTGAGGTAAGGAAACGACTTTGCATTCCATTGCCTTCTAGAATTATTAAAACAGATTGTGGCCAAAAACTTTACGCATGCCTTGAGTATCTTTGAAAGAACGGAGCATGTTTTGAATGTCAGACAATTATTGAAGAGTTACTAGAGATCTACGAGGAAAGAACCTACTTATATGTCCTTAGTAGAATCCATGCTAGAGATAGACCTACACTTCTAGCCTATGCTCATAAGACACATAGATATCACAACATTCTAAATAAATAAACAATAGGTTTATTTATTTAGTTATTTATTTATGTACACACAACACATTTTATTATAGATAACATACAGAACAAACACTAACAACACACCACACACTAGCAGTAACACTAGGTTCCTTAGAAATTATTAATAGGTTCTTAGGTTGGGAAAAAGTTATCATCGTCTTCAACTTTTTCCAACCATGTTGGGGTAGGTTTCCAATCTAAGCAGATTCGGCTGAACATCATTATTTGTAGCCGTCAAAATGAAGGGACCAAGTCTTGGATTTCCAATCTACATTCATAAAAGTCTAATACTGTTATTCTAATATTTGCTACCTATGCTATAATTTTAGCTACCTCAAACATATACATAATAATTTAACAATATACTTGGTCCCTCCATTATGACATCAAAATGCAGGGACCAGATGGATAGGCTGCTCACAGGAATATCCTACCTATTTAGTGTTACAATACATTTTTTACACGGAATGACTGCCATCTCAGTTGGGGTAGGACTGATACTCGGAGGTTAGGTTGGGAAAAAGGGTAACATGCTAAAAAAAGTGTAAAAAAGAAAGATGGATGTAATCCGGTTAAAAGGAAGAAGCAACCACCATACAGCCCAAAAGATGCCTAATGTTGAATATAATGCGTACAACAAATTCTGCGACTAGCTGAGGCCCCGGGTACTGCAATCCGATTGGCCCTACCAAGACGGCTATTGGCTAATCACTAAACCGGCAGTTTTGACGGCTTATGTAAGTAGTCGAAACTGATTTGAAGATTTCAAGTGGCGAATAGTGGCGAAATACATTAATGAAATTTCATAGATGTGTTGCAGACATCAGTCACTTGTTATGAGGCGTCTATGGGCTGTATGGTCGTTGGAAGGAAGGAAAGAAAGTACGCAATCCCATTAGAATAAAAAAGTGAGACATTCAATTACCAGGAAAATTTACAGTGACGATATCTAGATTTTCAGATGATTACTAAAATATAAGTATTATCGCTAAGGATTATGATAATAAACATAAATTACACATCAATTCATAATCACCTTAACTTTTAACAACTAGAAGTACAGTCTAGCAAAGCAATAAGTATACAGGGTCCCCAGAAATAGATGAAGATTTCTCAGGAAATTATTATATAAAGGTTTGATTAGGGTTTTGCATAAATACAGTTTAACTTTGTCCGTTTTTAAAATGATATTTCACTCGAAAATATCCATAATCTTCTGAGAAAACTTCATTTATATCTTGAGACCCTAGATACTAATTGCTTTGTTAGACTGTACTTACCTACATATAGACCAGCTTATAGTCTTACCGAATGCTGCAACACATAGCCACGGACGAATAAAAAAGGCGGACGGAATCTCGCTAAACAAAGACTGAACTGCTGAAGCACTTAATTTTTCCTAAACCCACTATAATTTCGAAAGCATTTTAACACACCAGATTTATACTGTTATTTTATTTGTGACACTACAACAATGACTACCGTCACACTAGATTTTTTTGCGTAATCGCGGCTTTTGGCATGCTATGGATGTCAATGTGTCCGTGCTGGCCGGTACTTTTAAGCGACTGCTCGCTTAAAAGTACCGGCCAGCACGGACACAACAAAGTCAACAACGTCGTGACAAGCAACAAAGTCTACCACGAACGTTGTACTTGACAAGGCGACCTAAACACGCAAACACATAGTACCAGCAAGCTAGACAAGTGACGTGAATGAATATTCATCCAGGACGTGTTGAAACTTTAATGATGAACTAGGCAGGAACACTTGAGGAACATACTAGAGTTCCTTAACAGCCTGCTACCTAGGTTTTTTAGAAAGGAAAAAGTTTGGGGTCTCATTAAAATTGATGAACGCCGTACGATATCCTTAGGGAATGGATTTTAGGTCGATGTTTTAGTTATTTAATAGACTTCTGACTGGCTTGTCAATATCAATACCTTCTTTGTTTTAGCATGACTCGCAATGATATTATAATTATATAAAAATATGTAGATAGCGCACCAAAACGAAGCGTACAAAAGGAGGGCGCTCAAGTCGACGCCTATGTCGCTGGTCTACCTCTGCTGCCCCCCCCCCCTGGGCAACCGGGGGTCTCACCCAGTAGGGTCTGACCGTCAAGGCGTCGTGAACAAGCGCTCCCGTGAAATCGGTGAGCGCGGCGCTCCTACAGGAACACGCATAGCAACCATTCACATAGCTGTGTTGCCCGCCAGCCTGTCGGCAGGCGGCACGCAGCTACTTGGTTTTTGGAACCTGTTTCCGCCATAAGGACGCGCCCATTTTAACGGGTGGAGATTGGATCCCTCGGGAAAGGGGGTCCCACCCCCGAGCCCGATTCCTCGCGCCCCCTGACGGGGGCGCCGAGAAGAAGAACCGTGATCATAGCGTCAGTCGGTCTTGCACAAGTAAACGATACGTAGGTACCCTTCTCCCGCTAGCCGCGTATTCGTATCAAAATGGCATCAAAATACCGTTATGTGTAATGCGTAAATGAAATGCGTAGTGAAATGTAAAAGAAAAATAAAAACGTATGTGTGCAGCTGCTACGTAGGGAACATTATTTTCGTTTTTTTTTGTGAGCGTATAACGTATCTTCTTTACTAAATATCATTGATGACTCGTAGATTAATTATTGCAGTTTGATGTCATCAAGATGCAGCTTGTCTCTCTTGGATTAGGAAAATTAGTCATAAGGTCCTTCTCTGAGGGGCTCGTGGCTAAGTAATATCCGCATGAATTGCAAGGTCTGCGACGTTAAGCTGCGCTAGCCGCGGTCAGTATTTAGATGGGTGCTCGTTTCGTTGCACACCGAGACTCAAGACCCCTCCGTGCCTCAGAGTTCACGTTAAGCTGTCAGTCCCGGTTGTCATACAAATATGTATGGCTATACGGGTAGTCAGAAGCCCGAAAATCTGGCTACTGGTCTAACCTTAGGATGTCGGTATTACCCAGTAAATGGGTTGCGGAGGTCTGATGACAGTCGCTCCGTGTAAAACACTGATGTTCAGCACCTGGTTTTACTGGACGCCGACCCAAACATAATAAAATTGGGAAAAAATCGGAGAAAGAAGTTCTTCAACAGCTTATATATTATAATAAAAGATACTCGAATTCATTCCAAAACCTAGAGAAGAATCCATAACATATTCAACATTCATTTTGTAATGATAGACGTCATGGTTGATCATCAAGTGTCTTTATTTACCAAGGAGGACGCACATCTGTCGCTAACAATTAAATAATACTACATCTCTTCCTTATAAAAACAATAAAAAGAACTTAAACAAATCACAATAACCAAAACTTGAACTAGTTAACAATAAAATTACTAACATACATGTGAATTATTTATAGATAAAACCAATCAGGTCCCGTGCCCTTTGAGCCGCTGCTCTCTGAGTCCGTCCCAGTCTACCAGCCTGATGCTGATCGACTGGCGGACCGTCGGCGTGCACTCCATCTGACCCACTACGGCCTCTAGGTCCAGAACCAACATCATTCCTCTCCCTTCCTTCCTGGGAACTGGAGGATTGCATGCCTACCGGTTCACTAAGTTCCGAGTGTACTTGTTGCAAATGCCACCTATTACGCCTAAAAAGCTTATCACCTGCGTCTGAGACGAAATAAGACCACGGTTGTCGCGCCTTGGAGTGCACACTCATGTTACGATTGCCTGAAGTATCTTTCACTATGACCTTAGCAAAGAGTGGGAATTTATTAGAGATTCGATTTCGAACAATTTTTGAGTAATCCCTATTGTTATCACGTTCTGGCCTTAACCTATCTGAATGAACTGGCAATCGCGTGTTCAATCTGCGACCCATCAGCAACTGCGACGGTGAGCTTATATCACCTCTGGGCGTAGCTCGTAAATTAAGTAAACCTAAATGAAAATCTAATGATAGACGTCATGGTTGATCATCAAGTGTCTTTATTTACCAAGGAGGACGCACATCTGTCGCTAACAATTAAATAATACTACACATTTATCATAATCAAAACTATCCAGAATACCTCAAGTAAGAACATAAAAGGCTTTAGCAGACAAGCAACACATTACAAACAGCAACCTACACTCAAGATAACATTTAAACAGAAGATATACAATCTCTTTGGTGTAGTTTAACCAAAGACAAAACAAGTGGGCGCATAAATCGTGAACTGTGTTGTCTGTGGAGTTGAGGCAATTCTCTTGTTGGCGCGAAATCAGCCGAGAAACATGGCGGCGGTTGGACTGCATGCTTGCTACTTAGTCACTGTTTGTGTTTAATTATACTGTAGAATTTGGTTACAAGTTACAATACTGCCCTCGTAATTGAAAACACAGTAACTGCAGTTACTGTGCAACTGAACTTACTGGATTTTCAATAACGAGGGCAGAATAGATGTACACATAATGTAGAAACTTAGGTAAAAAACTGTGTCTTGAAATTAATTTCAGAAAAAAAGTCTATTCTCTAAAGTTGGCTGTAGTGTGCAGCTCACCTAGCCCTATAAATGGTAATTACATAGCGACCCATGGCCAGTCCTTTCTGTGAAAGGTCTGTAAATTACGTGAAAAGCGAAGATGTCTGCTGAAGTCTGCTGAAGAAAGAATATTTCAAGAATAAAAACTAGAAGCCGGAGATATTCTTACGAAAATCGATTATGAAAAACCGGCCAAGAGCATGTCGGGCCATGCTCAGTATTATAGGGTTCCTTAAGTAGGTGTTACAAACAAATCAAATCGAATATTAATCACGGCTATTTTAGTTTTTGCAATAGACGGCAGCATTGGCGACTCAGAGAGTGATGTCAGTAGCCGCTAGATGGCGCTATACAGTGACAAATGTAATACACGGCACTTGACGGCAGCATTGGCAACCCAGAGTGTTGTACGACGCCGCTAGATGGCGCCAAATTTAAGAAGTGTGCCGTCAACATAACACAAAGTTACTTTTTGTGATTTTTTCAAATAGAAAGTAGCTAAAGGAGCATTATTTGCTATGATCATTTTTCTCTAAGGTCAATGACCTTTGAACTAGGACGTTTTAAGTATTTTTTAGTTTTCTGTCTATAACTCAAAAAATTATAATCACATTATACTCGAAATAATTTTAAAAGAGAGTTTTCACAAAGGTCTATCAATGTGGAAGATTATAAGTTTCTACATTGCATAGTTTAGAAATAGCAGGGGGGGGGGACACATTGCAAGCCACTTTGGCGGGCTATATTTCGCAGATGGTACACCTGATAAAAATGTGATGTATGAAACATTACCTTCATTTTAGTAGACCTATTCAATGATACCCCACAAGAGGGGGTGCAGCGAAAAAAAATTTTTTTTCCCCATTTCACATGTATGGGCGCCACCCCTAAAGAACGTAAAAACAATTTTTTTATTCTTTTAAAATTGAGATCTATATGCAGACTATTTTTTAACAAAATTTCATTTTCTTATGTTTATAACTGTAGAAGTTATTAAGCTGTAAAGGATTAGGACAGACGGACAGATGGACAGACGGACAGACGGATAGACGGACAGACGGACAGACGGACAGACGGACAGACGGACAGACGGACGGACATGACGAAACTATAAGGGTTCCTTGTAGGACTTCGGAACCCTAAAAAGAAGACGCAGAAGACCGATACAGTAGACCTTTGTAGAAGAAGCAAAATTTGAAGAACCAAGACAGGCGCTGAATAATCAAGAATTAAAGGGAGTGTTGGTGCCGGGTGCTGGGAGAATGCTCAAGCCTAGTATGATGTGAAGATATGCAGGGCGCTGAGAGATACGTGGCACGAGTCCGATGAGGAGCAGCCGGGAGTAAGTTCGAGTCCAAGGAGAAGTATTCACACCAATCACACTACATGGCGACAGACTGGAAAATGGTCAGGGGTCTTAAAAGAAATGAAGTAAGCATAAAAATGCAGTTGGTTCACTTGCCAGAGGAATTGCACACATCGCCTAACACAAATCCATTTATTATGTAACCAGCCTCATATCGTCTGTACGTCTGTAGTCTAGTGGTTCGAGTGTCGGACTGCTGATCACGAGGTCGTGGGTTCAATTCCCACAGGACACAAATATTTGTGTGATGAACATAAGTGTTTGTGTTGGTCTGGGTGTTTCATATGTATTACAAGTATGTATTTACTACTGTAGTATTATATTATCTGTGGTATTTACAAAAAAAAAGTATATAAGTAGTATATCCATTGTCTAGTACCCATAGTACAAGCTCTGCTTAGTTTGGGACACTAGATGGTTTTGTGTAAAAAAATGTCCCAAAAGTACTTATTTATTTGTTTCAAATAAATCAAAAAGAATCAGTAAAGAAAGAAATAAAAGAAAAAATATTTATTCGCGACAAAAGTGAAGCACAAAAAGAACAAATACATCATAATTGTACTTATATATCTTTGACATCAAATGAATTAGATACTCGATTACTTGAGTCAATAAACAAATACTCTCAAGAGTCTCTGACTAAAAAAAGAGGGAAGTGCCAAAGCAAGTCTTAAGAATGAGTACTAACGGATAGGAGAGGAGAATGCAGCATAAAATTAGCATTATTATTATTATTATTATTCCATTTATTAATTAAAGTACACATTTTTTTACATTTTTAAACATTTTTACAAAAAAAAGAAATAAAAGCATTTAAAAATATATAAAAACAGTAGCCCACCGGCATCAGGAACAGGGTCCAGGCTACCGGTGGTCAGGGCCTCAGAGAGAGGAACTTCCTAACAATACGTGCCGTGTCCAGAAGTACCGCTTTCTGTATCAAGCCCTTGACCCAGCTGCCTAATGAGAGCCTCTGCAGGTGTTGGTCGAGACTCTTTGCGATTATCCCATTGGCCGTAACGACAATCGGCACGATGACTGCTGAGTCAACATCCCACATGTCGACAACCTCGTGTGCCAAGTCAAGATATTTTATTTCTTTATCTTTTTCGGCCTTCACGAGATTCCCGTCATGTGGGACGATGACATCAACAATCATCGTGCGGCGTTCCAATCGATCTATCATCACTATATCAGGCTTATTGTGTACAATAGTCCTATCAGTGATGATAGACCGATCCCAGTATAACGTGACATGACAATTTTCGAGAACTGGGTCGGGCACATACCTGTAGTATGTAGTATGGTACTTCAGTATCCACAAGGCTGTATTTCAAGGCAAGTTGCTGGTGGATAATCTTGGCCACCAGGTTATGTCTGTGCAAATACTCGCCGTTAGCAAGACGAGAACAACCAGAAATAATATGTCGGATGGATTCCCCGGGACAGTGGCATGCCCGACATATGTCAACTGTGCCGTCCTTTACAATATATTTCCGGTAGTTGTTCGTCATGATAACTTCGTCCATAATCGCACAGACAAAGCCTTCGGTCTCCCCGAAGAGGTCACCAAAACGCAGCCAGGATACGGACGCTTTAAAATCTACATCGGGGCCATGAAGAGCCCGGTAGAAGCGTCCGTGAAGCTCCTTACCCTGCCATACCTCCTTGCGGTCATTGGTATCCAGTACCACAGGTTTGCGCCAGTTCTCTTTAGCCAAAGAGAGCGGGGTGAGTCCCTTGTCCACTGCAACAACATCTCGGTGCATACCCACGTCCAAGTGAAGGAAATATTCCCTTAGACTGCACACCTCACGGTTGTGTAGCTGACTAGCCCATGCACAAACTTTCTGCTTCAGGAAGTCGATGCGCTCTGTGACACGAGATAAGTATTCTCCAGGACTGACATCAGTCCCAGAGAACGCTCGTCTCACAAAGCGCATCACTCTTGGTCGTCTATTGCCCTCCCTGAAGCAGATGAGCTTACCGATAAGCACCCTGGCTTCGCTAATACGCTGCTCAATCCTGCACTGCCAAGCTGGTACAGCTGATTTAGGTCGTGCAGCTCTGTCAGTATTTGGGAATTTGACATGAGCTACACGACATGCCGCGGCAGCCGCACAGTACAGAATTGAGTGCGTATCTTGAAGATCTTCACTATTTTCAAATAAATTTGATAATTGCGAATCCAGGGCACATACCAGCGCTCTATTACGGTTGTGCATAGGCAAACGCGGCAACCGTGGCCTATCGGTAGGTGGTATCGATCGATATTCCCGAAGTGCATCCTCCAAAGCACTTCTCAATATTTCATTATACTGGGTATCTGCAGATATAGCTGTGTCCCCCTCCTCTTCGTCAACTTGTTTAGACCCCAACGCATTTATAGGGGTTACACGTGGCCGCGTCGATGGCTGCGGCGTGGGAGGGATGACAAGGCTACTCTGCATTTCAGAGCGTAGCCGATCAAGTGCAGTGTCATCCAACCTATGATCCCGTTGAATGACACGCACCTGATCCGACAATCGTTGCGCCGAGACATTAACAGCTGGTTCAAGAGCCTGAAACAAAGCGAGCATTCGGCCACGGTACGCGGTCAGATTAGTTCCTCCCTCTGTAGCCCCAAAGTATGCGCGCATGACGTTTTCGTTCATTGCATACGTCCATCGCATGCGCTGCACACTTCCACCGGGAGCGGGGACCCCACCAGAGGCTGGTGGGCCTCGAGGTCCTAGGCTGGCCGGCGGTCGGCGCCCTCCTCGCCGTCGTGCAGGTGTTGGTGACGACGGTGGGGAGAAATACTCGTCGCTCGAGCTCGACGCAACTGCAGCGGCCAGCGTCACAGCACTCACTGTAGGGCTGGATTCCGGCGACTGCGGGGCGGAGCTGAGCGACGAGGCCGAGGGTGGTGGACGTGTGGATAGTATTCTGGCCTTACTTCTCGTAATCATGTTCCATTCGTTGTTTATTTTCTTAGTATGAGGCTCTTGATTTGTATGTCAGCTGTCATGTTTCTAGTCGATGAATTTTCGTTATAATTTTATTGTTTTTAATGAGGTTTTTATATTTTCTTCAATCGATCTAGTCACCATTGTTGTTTATTTTATAACGTGGATGTAGTAATATATAAAAACTGTTGGAAAAATGATTTATTTGAGATCAAGAGAAAATCTGTGTTGACACTTTCGAGTGTTGCCAGTTATTATTATTATTAGCATTTCACCCCCAGCTAAATGTAGTAAGAGGATGAGGAACAACAGAGTCAGACAATGGTGACGATTCTCTTGTTCACTAACGGCCAAAATTAATATCCAATCTATCCACGATTTGCTCTACTAGAGATAGGAATTTGACATAAGCTCCATACAAAATATGTCAAATTTCTATCTCTAGTAGGGTAAATCGTGGATAGATAGGATATTAATTTTAGCCGTAACTAAACTTATTTTAAACCATCGCTCTCCTTTACTATACATACCTACAAGAAAAGGATGGCAACAATTTTAGAACAGTTAAATTAGTTTACGTGTTACATTTCGCGAAGTGTGCTTCAGAATTTCCCCCCGTGAAAAAAGGTCTTAAGAATGAGAAGTATTTTTGTTCCTCCGAATCCTCCGATCTTATAAAAGGTGCCTGAAGCTCGGACTGAAGTATAATATTAAAGGAATGAACAGCCAAATGCATTGATATCTTCTAATAATAAGACCTACCGCATTTACCTTTGGCACTAGTCGTAGTGATTAAATTATATTATCTTTGGCACTAGTCCTATTATGACGTCAAGGGGCTGTGATAATACGGAGCCGTAAGTCACTCTACTAGAATTACTTAATTTTCGAAATGGCATGCATTTTAATTATCACTCGAAACAAAAAAAACACACCTCACCAAAAAAAATTATAAGTAGATACAAAAAAAAAAACAGTTCTTACCGCCATTTTTGCGCACGAAACTCATTAATTTTAACAAAATAAGTAAACGTATTTACACACGCATCCTTTCTTTTCTCTCGGGCCCTTACACTGAAATAATCTGTCACATAAATTAACAACGCATGGAAAAAAGTGGATAAAATTAGTTAAGTACGCAAAAACCAGAAAAAAAACATAATTCATAAGTTTAGACATTTTTGGGCGAATTCTCGGGCGTCCAGTTTTTATTAGAGCAAATAAAATTTGTCCAGTGACAAATTGCCGTCTGAAGTGTAAATTTTCTCCAAATTAGGCAGTTCTATAAATGTTAAATAAAATTGTGGTATAAGCTATACGTGGGACACTCAGAAAGTTTTGCGAAACTAAAAAAAATTGTTCTATACGTACATATATTTTTATCAAATATTTTCAAAGTACTTTCCACCAGCCTCTATACAAAGATTCATGCGCCTAAACCAGTTTTCAAAACACTTTTTCCAGTCCGCCGCAGACACCTCGTTTACAGCCTGCTCGAACGCAGCCAGCGCATCTTCCGGCGACGAAAATTGTATCCCTTTGAGCTGATTTTTTATTTTTGGGAATAAAAAGAAGTCACACGGTGCTAGATCAGGGCTGTAAGGAGGGTGACCCAGGAGTTTGACTGGCGTGCTGTCCAGGAAGTCCCTCGTTTTGAGTGCGGTGTGCGCAGGTGCATTGTCGTGGTGGAGCAGTAGCCCGCGGAGCCCTGTGTTTGGTCGCTTGTTGCTTATAACAGAGAAAACTTCTGGCAAACATTTGGTAGTATACCATTCGGCATTAATGCTTCTTTGATCCCGTAAGGGAATTGATACCAAGTGGCCAGTCAAATTAAAAAAGCTAGCGATCAAAATCTTACCCCCGCTTCTAGATCGCTTCACTTTGGTAGGCGTTGGCTCATTTTGAAACACCCAAACAGTCGACTGGCGCTTGGTTTCTGGGTCGTATTGATAAATCCAGGACTCATCACCTGTAACGATGTCGTAAACACGCCGAGACGAGCCTGCTTCAAATTTGTTAAGCATATCACGGCACCATTCCACCCGGGCCTGCTTCTGAGCATCGGTGAGGTTGTGCGGCACCCAGCGTGATACTATCCTCCTCACGCGAAGATGGCTGCGTAGAATCTCGTGAACGCTTCCCGATCCAATCTTCAATATGTGTTGAATCTCCTGATATGTAATTCGCCTATTGTCTTGGATTAAATTTTTCACTGCTAGCACGTTTTCTTCGGTAACAGCCGTCAAAGGGCGACCGCTTCTTTCGTCATCCCCCAAAGTTGGTCGACCGCGCTTGAATTCGTTATACCAACGATACACGGTTGCCTTGGAAGGGCCTTCATCCATGAATGCCATTTGAAGTCTATCGTACGATTCATCCGGTTTCAGGCGACACTTGAAATCGTATAAAATCATAGCTCTAAAATGTTCCCGGCGCAGATCCATATTTCAGTGAGACACAATACTTTGAATTAACTCGCAAAAAATGTGGAGGGAAATTTTGAAATTGGAACTTACTTATTTTTACTTATAAATAATCATATTTTCGAAAAACATTATAACTAGCCAGTCTCCCATATATAAAAACTTTTTTTCGCAATACTTTCTGAGGGGCCTGGTATAAGGTTACACCTCAAATAACAATGAATTTTCAAACGAACTAAAATAATATGTCTGTATTGCTTTCAGGGTACTTTCACCTTCATGAAACTTTGATGGATCAAATAGGTACTATTATTATTTATCAAGGCCATAAAATCTGATAATAATTTACAAAATCTATTGCTGGTTATACCTACGTTTCTATCTCAATGTAAGGTTAAACTTGTAATCATTCAGTTGAAAGCAGAAAGTCGTCGAAAGGTCGTCAAAACTACGTCGGTCATGTCAGCCTTGAACATACCACGGGTAACATCGCAAGCAAAGCTATAATAAAGTATGTAACGCTCTAACAAAACATAATCAACCCATTACTGTCCCACTGATGGGCACGGGCCTCTTCTCAGTACGAGAAAGCTAAGGCCTTAGTTCACCACGCTGGCCTAGTGCGGGTTTGAGGACTACACACACCATTTAGAACTGTATGGAGCATTCTCTGGCGTGCAGGTTTCCTCACGATGTTTTCAGCAAGTGATAATCGAATTTAGATCCGCCCATAAATCCGAAAATTCAGAGATGCGGGTCGGGTTCGAACACACTCTCATGCATCCTGCATGCTGCATGGAAGGCACTAGGCTATCACTGCTTCATAACGGTCTGTTGGTACCGTAAAATAATTTTACTTTTGCCACAAGCCCTACTTTGCCTGAGGCATTATCTTAATTTTTACATGCACTGACACTTTATAACCGAACCAAAAGTTAGCGGAAGCCAAATGTACGGAAATCATAGCTATTATAGTTTACTCAAAAAATAACCAGGCAAAATAGGGCTTGTCGGCAAAATTGGGGCATTTTACGATACGTAATTCCATAATCCTAACACGTTTTTCATTCAAATCATAACTTTAAATTGTTGAATGTCTGGAGGGTAAAATTTCTAAACATTCCGCATCAAAATTCGTTTAGAGAAACTTGTGTCAGCGCTTATAACATTGTACAAGATCGCTTTGTGTTGTTATCTTACAAAGTCTTGTAAATTTGCATAGAACCGTATAGAAATTGAACTGTTTTAGAGTATAGTTGGTAAAGAAAGTGTATTCAGCAGTTGTATTGTGTTGTAGTGTTGTTGCCTCGGGGAATTTGATCTGGAAGAAAAAGAAAAGCAAAGAAACTGCTGCTACACGTTGTGCCCTGTCCTTTAAAACATTTTTATGTCGATTCCTGGGAATGCTATGTTATAGATACAAGGTCAATGATTTTTAAAAGTACAGATATGTTACTAGCGCGCGCAATCTGAACACTCGAAAACGTCCGAATCAGGACGTTTTTCTATTAATCCGCGTCAAGTAAGGCGCCGAGTGTGACCGGTGCCAAAAATAACATAAATGCCGTCGTGTGTGTGTACAGAAAGTGTTCCAGTTATGACGCAAAAGTACAACCAACTTACTTTGCACTAGTTTATGTGTATTGTGCTACCGCTGCGTACGGAACATTTTTTTCGTTTGTTTTGTTAGGGTATGACATATCTATACTTTTAAATATCATTGCCAAAAACATTATAAGAGTAATCTTTGCTCATCATTCTGCACAACTTATAACTAATATGGGAACAACTTTAAAATCGTGAAAAAAGGAAAAAAAACTGTTCGATTTTTTTTTTATTATAGTAGGGACGCGGTCGTTATTCCAGTGTGTGCGACTAAAAGACTAAAACCTCGCCCGGACATCACAAAATGGAATTTATTTGGTAAATATCCCGTGACATACAATAATACAAGTGGTGGTGACCAAATGTACTTTGTGGTGATGACCATGTTAGTTTTAAAACTCATATTGCAAATCGGTGCGGGCCGTATGCAACGTAACGTGCAACGTGAAACGTTTTGTAACGTGTTATTTAAATAAGTGAAAACATCTTAAGGGTCATTGTACTCATCAGTATGAACAACTTTTACTATGGGATCAATCCTGAAATCGCGAAAAAATTTCAGCTGATCCCTACATTTTGTCGATTCATGATATTTTTATTTTTCGCGACATCAGGGTTGGTCTCTTAGTAGAAGTTGTTTATGCTGATGAGCACATTGACAATAACACGTTGTCACAGATAATATAATACTATACTTGACGTTGCCGTGTGGTATCCGGCAAATAAAAAGAATAGACCACCCCCCTTCTACCCATGGGTGTCGTAAAAGGCGACAAAGGTTTGAAATCAGGAGGATGGGCAGCAGCGTCCTTTTGTGCACCAACATCGTGCAACATCACCCACTGCGGTCACCAACCCGCCTGCCCAGCGTGGTGACTATGGGCATACATCCCTATGAACGCACAACATATACAACGGCCCCCAGTTCCCGGTGGTCCCTCTATTCCCGACTACGGTAGCGGTCGTGGTAACGGTGGGACGGGGGGTGCTAGGAATCTCCGGGTTACGGCAGGCTACCAAAACCGACGACTATATCTGGCAGCGTACAATGGAAAAACGTTGAGACTGGACCATCACCTCGCCGAGCTTGAAGTAGAGTTAAGTCATATAAAATGGCATATACTGGGGTTATCCGAAGTCCGTAGAGAGGGAGAGGACACGATAACCCTGGAGTCAGGAAACTTACTCTACTTCCGCGAAGGTGATCAGCTCTCCCAAGGTGGTGTTGGTTTTCTTGTCAATAAGGCCCTCGTAAACAGCGTTGTGGAAATCGGTAGTGTGTCGACACGGGTAGCGTACCTTGTACTAAAGCTGAAAATAGTGCAGGTATATGCGCCGACCTCGACACACTCTGACGATATAGCCGAAGCGATGTACGAAGACATAGCGAAGGCTATGAATAGTACCGCTAAGGCTCACTACAACGTTGTTATGGGGGACTTCAACGCTAAAGTGGGAGTACAAGAACGCGGTGAATCGAGAATCGGACCTTACGGTTTGGGGCGCAGAAACCACAGGGGCCAAATGTTGGTCAACTTCTTGGAGTCCCAGGGGCTCTTCTTAATGAACTCCTTCTTTAAGAAGAAGCCCCAAAGAAGATGGACCTGGAAAAGCCCCGACAAGGTGACAAGGAACGAGATAGACTTTATCATGACGGATAAGAAGCACATATTTAGAGATGTCTCTGTGATCAATAGGTTCAACACCGGAAGCGATCACCGACTTATCCGAGGAACTCTAAATATCAATTTTAGAGCTGAAAGAACGCGCTTGATTAAGTCTACTCTCCGACCTTCGCCGCTCCAAACCAGTTTGGGCTCCGAAAGGTTCCAAGCGGAACTTCAAAATCGATTCGACTCGCTGGAAACCACGGGCAATATTGAGGAGAAAACCAACACCATGGTCAAAACATTGCAGGAACTGTCTCGAAAATTCTTTCCGCCGCAGCGTGGAAGCAAGATGCCCAAGCTTTCGACTGAGACTCTCGATCTGATGAGGAAAAGACGGGAAATGTCAGCCGCGCATTCGTTTTCATCAGATAATAGGTCCTTAAACCTACAGATTAGGAAGCTGATGCGACGTGACCTCCGCCGCTCCAACACCCGCGCCATTGAGGCTGCGATTGAGCTAAATAGGGGGTCGAAAGTTTTCGCTCAGCAGCTAGGGAGGACCCATCTGATGAAACTGAAAGCCGCGGATGGCAATAGTCACCTCTAAGATCGAGATGCTTGATGAGGTCGAAAACTTCTATGGGCATTTGTATTCCACCAAAACGGCGAGACCAGCAGTTCCTAGCAATGACGACAAAAGAGCCCAGCTCACGCGCCATTATACCGAGGATCTTCCGGACGTTGACCAGGGCGAGATTAGGGCGGCCCTCGAGCAGCTTAAGAACAACAAAGCTCCGGGCGATGACGGCATTACCACTGAACTCCTAAAAGCAGGCGGGGCTCCGGTCCTGAAGGAGCTACAGAGTCTGTTTAATGCCGTCATCCAACAAGGCTCTACACCGGAGGCATGGAGCGGGAGTGTGGTGGTACTGTTCTTCAAAAAAGGGGATAAAACCCTACTAAAGAACTACAGACCCATCTCACTCCTGAGTCATGTATACAAGCTGTTCTCGAGGGTCATCACGAATCGTCTCGCCGGAAGACTCGACGAATTCCAGCCACCAGAGCAAGCTGGGTTTCGAAAAGGCTACAGCACCGTAGATCACATCCATACTGTTCGGCAGATCATACAGAAGACTGAAGAGTACAATCAGCCGCTGTGTATAGCATTCGTGGACTACGAGAAGGCCTTCGACTCCATCGAAACTTGGGCAGTTCTGGATGCTCTTCAGCGATGTCACATTGATGAGCGGTATATAGAGATGCTGAGATGCCTATACAACGCTGCTACCATGACTGTTCAGCTCCAGGACCAAAAGACGAAGCCAATCCAACTGCGCAGAGGGGTGAGACAAGGGGATGTAATATCCCCGAAATTGTTCACTAACGCGTTGGAGGACGTCTTCAAGACACTGGACTGGACTGGACAGGGTATCAACGTTAACGGCGAGAACATCTCACATCTCCGTTTTGCCGATGACATCGTTGTAATGGCTGAGTCGCTGGAACAACTGGGCGAAATGCTGCACAGCTTAAACGGAGCCTCTCGACGTGTCGGTCTCGGCATGAATCTGGACAAGACTAAAGTCATGTTCAATATGCATGTCATGCCGAGGCCGATATTCGTCGAAGGGTCGACACTCGAAGTTGTAACGGAATACGTCTACCTAGGGCAGGCAATTCAGCTTGGTAGACACAACTTTGAGAAAGAAGCCAACAGAAGGATCCGTCTGGGCTGGGCAGCGTTTGGCAAACTTCGCCGAGTCTTCTCGTCGCCTATACCGCAAAGTTTGAAGACAAAAGTCTTCAACCAGTGCGTCCTGCCTGTCATGACTTACGGTGCCGAGACGTGGACACTGACAGTTGGGCTAGTCCACAAGTTTAAAGTCGCTCAGCGAGCTATGGAGCGAGCTATGCTTGGAGTTTCTTTGAAGGATAAAATCCGAAACAAGATTATCCGGAGAAGAACCGGAGTGACCGACATAGCTTGTAGAATCAGTAAGCTGAAGTGGCAGTGGGCTGGCCATGTCTGTCGAAGGACCGATGGCCGCTGAAGCAGACGAGTCCTTGAGTGGAGACCGCGAATCGGCAAACGCAGCGTAGGGCGCCCCCCTGCCAGGTGGACGGACGACCTAAAGAGCGTGGCCGGGGGGGACTGGATGCGGAAGGCAGAGGATCGAGCGTTGTGGCGCAACTTGGGAGAGGCCTATGTCCAGCAGTGGACTGCGATAGGCTGAGTTGATTGATACTAGACGTTGTATAGAACGCTCGGGGAAAAAGTGTGTTTATTTGGAGGAAGCCTTGATTTTTTTAATAAATTGCAGGGACGCGGACGTTATTCCTGAATCATCTGAATGTATCATAATTATACTGGCGTAAAAGTGTGCCATGGCCCATCGTGTACAACTTTATACACCACCTCATGTAACACCCAATGCCCTCCAATTTAGAACAACACTCCATTACCCACAAATTAACAACGTAATATTAAATACATCAGTCTTTGTCACATGCTATTACGACGCCATGTTGGATTTGGAACGGTTTATTTCACGGCGCATCACGCTAGAGGATGACACTGTGAAATTGTACATGTACCGTCGAAATAAAGGAAGAGACGTGATGTATTGTAAGATATTTATTAAAATAATGATCTTTTACTTCTTGTCTGATTTTTAAGACTTTCATTCTGAAAACTCATTTCGTGGTATTGAACTAAGTTTACGGGACTTGTCGCGCACAATTAAATCAAAATATAACAAACATTTTGACTAACCTCGATTCGATTTTGAGTCTGCTCGTGACCACGGCCAATGCAACTTGACCGAAACGTCGAGGTTAGTCAAAATGTTTGTTATATTTTGATTTAATTGTGCGCGACAAGTCCCGTAAACTTAGTTCAATATGAGTGAAATTCGCGAAAGTTTAAAAACTTCATTTCGTGGTATACGAATTGTCGGAATAAAAGATTTACATAAGTATAAGGCGTCTTTTAATTTAATTTAATTTAATATTTATTTCAGACGTTTGTCCATAGTTAAAATACAACACACAATAAAAACAAATTAGTGACACACACAAAAGCAATCACAAGACACAAACAACAAACCAAAAAATGTTACTAAAACCAATAGAGGGACTACCCACTGATCACAGTGCAGTGTGTAAGTGAATCCAGTGGCGCAGCAGAGGAGAGTCCCACCTATCCGCGAACACGCTTAGCATGCTGTTGTGGCTGGACCTGACACGATTCAACAGCGACGCACATTGCTTTCTTATAAGTGCATGAAAGCCATCTGTACGCGCTTCCGCGAACATATTCGAAGCACTGCAAAATCGTGGCAGCCCCAGCAGCACCCTAAACGCGTTGTTGTATTGAACACGCAAGGCGCTGTATGTCCCCAGTGTGTAGTTCACCCACAGGCTGCAAGTATATAGTGTTTGGCAGTAAGATTTAAAAAGCGTAAGTTTTACTTGGGTGCATGTTAATTTGTTGTATAGAGTATCCTTTGTGTGCTTTCCTTTTTTTTTTAAACATAGGAGGTCAAACGAGCATGCGGGTCACCTGATGGTAACCAATCTCCGCCTTCCACGGAGATCCGCAACACCAGGGGAGTCGCCGATGCATTGCCAACCTTTTCTTGAAGGCTGCTGTCGAATTTATTGGGGAAAACTGCTGACGAAGATTGGTTCAAGAGTTTTGCTGTAAGTACGAGGAAAAAAAATGGCGTGTGAAACGTACAGTCGGCAACCATCAAGATGGTGAGGATGGAATTTATATTTATGATGGGTGATACAACGGTGGAAGTCAGACGCTGGTATAAGGTCGAACAATTCTTCAGAGCACTCCCCATTGTACATGTTGGGTAAACTCGAGTACATACTCGTTGTAGAAGGTACAGAAGCCAAAACGAAACATGAAAACGATAAACGTTGGCCAAAATCACAGTAAAAAAATGGGGTACTTAGTGTTGGGTAATTCACATCACCCAACCCAACACACAAAACCTACTTGGCAGATTTGATGTTAACCCGAACAAATCATAATCATAATAATAAAAAATAACACCAAAAAATTATTCAATCTCTGCAATTTATTCCTTAAACAAGCCCAAAAAGCACTGATATTCTAAATCCAGTCCGAACCTACATATAAATGATATTTTAAATAAGTAAACATCACGAGCCAAAACTAGGGTTTAGCAAGAAAAACAAATATAAATAAAATCAGGAGAAAATGCCAGGTTATCACGCAAACGAGTCCAGTATGGGCCATCCGGGACCCGTACAAATAAGCATTCAATGGTAGAGACTCCGCGAATACGATACGATCTGAGACTATACTGGGTTTGTTTAATAATTTAGATTTGATTTTTATCTGTTATGTTGAACAAGGAGTGAGATAAGCATAGACAAAAAAAATATGAAACTACACACATTTTTAAAAAGAAATTGACAGCATTATTGTTGGAGAAATGCTGTACTATTCAGTTAATGATTTTTTTAATGATAAATTCTAGTTTTACAATGAAGATAACACATGACATTAATATTTTAAACTTAATTTGAAATTGTTTTGATTATTATTATTTTATTGCAGAAATGTTACTATTTAATTAATGATTTGAAAATGATAAATTCTAGTTTTACTATTTAAGTACCTACCTAACTCGTGACATACCTACATATTTTTATATTTTATTCAGTTTAATGTAATAGATTTGATTATTGTTTATTACTGTTATGGATTTTAAATTTAATTGATTAATTAATTAAAATCAAAAATGTTTGCATGCCTCATTCAAGGTAGTTTTTACAAGGGTCACTCTACTGTTAACACCTATATTTCATGTACCTACATTCTTTGCAAATAAATTATTATTCTATTCTACAAAATCCTTTTGATCCAGTGCAACTTGTTAGTAACTTGATTAAACTACTGTTTTTATTAAAGTAAAATTCAGTTGAAACCAAGTGTATAAAAAATCTGCAATAGTTTTTGTTTATACTCATCATTATGAATAACTTTTACTAGGGGACCTTACTGAAAACGCAAAAAAAAATACAAATGTAGGGAACATTTGTGTTCTCGTAAACCTGTTTTAGATTTCGGGTTTGCTCCCATAGTAAAAGTTGTTTATAATTATGAGTACAATGACCCGTTTTCAGGTTTAGGGTACACAAAAACTTAGTTAAGGCATACCACATGCCACTGGTCAAATTTATTTGTCCAATTTCTTGGTCCAGTTCAATTTATTTAATGGCAAGCGTTTTTTTACATACAACAATTTTGTTTGATTGAATTGAAAGATTGAATTGATGAAAGTCATCCAATTTCTTTCATCAAAGTCACATTGGACAAATAAATTTGACGATTGGCATACCACCCTTAGACACAGATAGTATAATACTATAGTAGATATGATATTAATGTTGTCATATTCGCTGTCCAAAAATTTCAATGTCAATGTCCTATTAAGCAATAAATTCTAAGAAAGATACGAAACCAGTATAATTAAGTTTTAATAACAGTTATCAAGAATCCAAGCCACAACTTTCCTCAAAATTAAGGAAAGTCGCCAAAAACCCAATAAGTGTCGTCACCCGAATTTTAGGCAGAAGCCGGATTAAAGGCAAGCATATTACAGGACATCAAAACATTCACAACTGTGTAGCCCGCTAATAATACTCGGCTCAGACGGGATTCTCCCGCCAAACGGCCAAAATGGCGCCCGAGAATTTGAGATTACAAACTGGACACAGAAAATAACCAGTTTCTGCGATCATTCGCCCCGGGAGACTCGTTTTATTAAAGTAAAAATAAATGAAAAACCAAAAGAGAGTGCACTGCCCGGGAATCGAACCCGGGTCGCAAGAATGGGAATCTTGCATGGTACCACTACACCAGCAGTGCCCTATAGCAATGTGGTAAAAATAGATTCGTACTGTCTGTTGCATTTTTATTTATTTCTTACTTCACTGAAGCGAATCGTAGTAACACGAACACATCGCACTCCGCCCGGGGACGGCGAAGCCAGTGTCGGACTCTTACCTAATAAAACCACCACGGTTTTCCGGGGCGTGGGAACCCGTGGGTATTCACTCAACCACCCCCAACAGGTCCTGGCCCGCCACAAGCAGATGATCTCCTTCTCCCCGTGCGGCCTAATGGCAGCGCACAAGGAACGCTGCGCGCCACTTCACGGGCCCCGCCATGACGCAGCTAACACGCCGATGTTACGGCAACGCCAGCCGGGCCTGCCTCGCCAGTCACGCCAGCAACACCCGCCACGTCGCCAGCCACGCCAGGCAGCAAACTACCCCGAGTCCGCCGCCCGCAGGGCCTATCCTCCCGTATTTTTTATAGAGGTTATCTTCCTCATCCCTCATCCCTCATCCTCCACTGTGCCCTCTGCTAACTTCAGAGGGACACACGGAGTCACGCCTCATTAGCCCAAATCGAGCTCCTTCCGCGCCAGAATATTCGCCATAAGCAATCTGATCCCCGAAGGATAATAATGTCCCTAGAAAGGATATTTATTGCCCGTACCCAGGATGCACCGGCCTAACAACTGCCGTTCCCTCCAACCTCCGGACAAGCAGCCGTCAGACAGACGTGGAGGTTTTCTGGCCAGCACCCCTAAATGAGACTGGGCTGGGTTAAGGAACTTGTGTGTCCCTTATATGGGATAGCCTCCATCGCTAAGCTTCATGGAGGGAAAGTACCTTCAATATTGAAAATAGAGAATTTTACTTAAAGGAGACTTCATTTTATTCCTAAAACTAATTAAATTCTGTATATGGTTGAAATTCCACCCTTACCACTATTATTTGTTCTATGCCCTTACGCACGAACTGATTTGCTAACAGCTTTATCATACGTACCGCCATCATTTCAGCCGAGACGTCCACTGCTGGACAAAGGCCTCCCCAAAGGGGGGGGGATATGCCATAATCGCCACGCTTGGCAGGCGGGTTGGCGATCGCAGTTGGTTGGTTAAATACTCAGAGAACGCTGCTGCCCATCCTCTGGTGAATCCCTTAGTCGCCTTTTACGACACCCATGAGAAGAAAGAGGGAAAGATACGTACCGCCATAGGTACCGCTAAAGAGTGGAATTCCTTGCCCGGGTCTGTGTTTCCAGAGAACTATAATCTGGTGGACTTCTGGAGCTCGACAAGCGGACTTTTGCTGCGGTAAGTGGCGTTATTTTGTTTCGGAGGCAAACATACTTTGGGTTGCTGAGCCAACAGACAATATACTCTGTTTTTTCTTCCTTGTCTTATTTAGTAAACAATCTTGGCATGTCTTTTTATGCAATTCGTCAATAGTAATTATTAAAAGCATTAAGTTAACAATTTCACACACTGATAACTGTATATCATTTTTAACCTATTTACGTACCTATGCAGAACAAGTAATTATATTTTTTCAGTGTTGTTTGAATAAAGCGACATGCCAAAATTGTTTACTAAATTAGACAAGAGAGAAAAAAACCGGCCCAGTGTGAGTCTGACTCGCGCAGTAAGGGTTCCGTACCACCCATCGACCTAATACCCCAAAGAAACTGATTTAATTATCAAAAGATCAAAAGACATCAACGCACAGTGCGCGAAATTTGAATTTTTGCATCTCTTTCTTACGCAGGTACCTACACATATATCTGTTTGTCTTATTCTTAGTCATTGTTGTTAAACTACATAATATGCACTATTTAATCTGACAAAGTTTGACGCTGATATGTATTACCGTTTTGAAGATAGAGCAGGAACAAAAACGTTGGAAAAAATGCATGTTTTTTGAGGTTTCATGTATGGGGACCCCCTTTGGTTTAAGACTTTTTTTTGTTTTTAGTAGTTGTCGTGATACACCTCATAGCAACACATATTCTGAGAAAATTTCAACTGGTTACCTACTACCGTTCAAAAGATACAGCCCTGTGACAGACAGACGGACGGACGGACAGCGTAGCGAAAGTAATAGGGTCCCGTTTGGCACCCTTCGGATACCGAACCCTAAAAACAGACTGAGTAATATTTTATTATTAAATAATGAGAAGATATCCCAAAGGGTACTAACATAGACGGAAGACTCGAGAAAATTGTGAAACTATTCCACTGCATATTTTCATATTTTCCATAATAAGAAGCTATGTAGAAAGCAAAGCTATGAGCTAGGCGTTGTGCCCAGGTCCCACTGACATAGGACAGACTGAGTAACGAGCTAAAGCCAACTAATTAGGTACGAATACTTATGAATAAGCTGCACTGGGCAAATTTGTGTTATTAAACTAATTTGCTCGTGTATGCATATTTTCGGTTATGTTAGCGACTAGCGATGTTGGTTTTAATTAGATACTTTTCTACTGCCTTCATAAGTCAACGTGAATGAAAAATTGGGAAATAAATACGGAAAGAGATGGAGAAGGTATTAGCGAATGGTGAGATAGTAGGCGATCCATGAACAAATGGCTAAGGTAGACGAAATAACTTTTTTTTACATGGCAAGCTTTTATTTAACTCACCGTGTTAGTCTGGTTCAAATCTTGCAAGTAACTTTTGAACCAGTACCCGTCATCAGAATTGGCTGAAATTCACATAAATCGACAAATTATAGGGACAGCCGATTTTTGACGTCGTCCGAGGAAAAAAATATTTTGCGGCTGTAAATACCTACCACTCTGCTTTTGATCTCCCACTGTGGGAAAAATATTTTTCTCAGGATTTAGTGGGTCTATTACCCACTTGTGTATATACTTATCACATTTCTTGCGTCTTTCCTAACACTTTCAGATGTTATTGACAAAGTAATTATTTTTCGAAATTATTTGCAATGCAGTGTTAACAATCCGTGAACATGAGAGTAAAGGACGGGACGTAGTTCCTGCCTGCGGCTTTCATTTGTTTTTTTCAGCAACAATGTCGCTGGTTTTTTTATTGTTTTTTTTTATTCAACCGGTGCGCGGTGCATCATCCATCTTCATCATCTCAGCCGAAAGACGTCCACTGCTGGACATAGGCCTCCCCCAAGCATCGCCACAACGACCGGTCCTGTGCCATCCATCTTACCGGCCAGGAACTTTATTCATATAATATTTGCATTCGATCTCTTTGGTTGCGGAACACTAAGGAACAATTTTCATGTTCCAAATTCAAAACTCATTACTATACCCGCTATAAAAATCTCGAGGAACAAAACGTCGTTTTTCGAGCAGGTGGGATGAAAAGGCTTTTGACGCTTTTCCTATTCTGCTAATAAACAATTACTAATCCAATGTTTTGATTCAGTCAACGGTCAATCTGTATCAGTTTGTAAAACCTTTAAGTTTGAATGGTGACGTGATATGTATATACGCAAAAAAATAGTAAGACTAGCCCTCAGCTTAGCTTAGCTTATCTCCCGATCAGACCTATCTTATAAACTTCTTTATCTCATTCTCGAAAGCTATCAACAGCATAGTTCGCAAACTATTTGTGTTTCTTAAAAGGCGATTCGGGGGGGGCACGAGTTCCAACAGCCTGCACCCGTAGTTTGTTCGCTTGCCTGCATAACAAAAATGTACGCAAAAGTGCTTCCAAGTTCGTAGTTTTAAAAGTGAGCGGGCTAAAGAAATGACATGTGTCTTAGAGCGAGCAAGTAAAATAACGTTTTCAGAATACGTTTTTAAGGTTTTGCGTAAAATTTTACAGCTTCTTGACTTGAAAGTAAAGGCAGTTTTTAAGGGATTTTAGATTCAAAATATTTTCATTTGTGGATACCAACGTACATCTAATTTATGTGTATATAAATCATTCATTCATTCATTCATATACCTACGTGTTATTGAAATAACTGAAAACCTTTGAAGGGGTCATTGTACTCATCAGTATGAACAACTTTTACTATGGGACCAACCCTGATATCTTGAAAAAAAAACAACTGTCTTCTACATTTTTGTTCACATTAATCGACAAAATTTAGGGATCAGCTGTTTCAGGATTGGTCCCATAATAAAAGTTGTTCATACTGATGAGTATAATGACCCCTTGAGAGGTTTTCAGTTATTTCAATAACACGTTGTAAGTACCTATATGATTTCTCATGATATTTACTATTCTGGTAGATATAGGGAAAACACGATTCAATTCAATAAAAAAATCTCTATAGATTTATTTTCCAAAGTAAGGTCTGTTTTTGCACTGTTTCGCTTAGAATTTGGAAATACCAATAGTATTTCATATTATTTTTACTAATATGATACATCTTGTGCATTTCTAGATTCTGGTTTAATTGATTTTTATTTACCTAAGTATATATATGTTAATCTCCAAGAAATATTCAATGTTATTAAATGTTAATAAACATCAAAACAGCGCGATTCCGCTCTGTTCTTACACGCACAATTTGTCATTTGTTAGAATGGGACAGTTCCAAAACCATATTTTTCCCATTTCGATTAAAATAATCTCTAAAAACGTCATTAGCAACCAAAAGCATAGCAAAGTTTTTTCCCCAGTCCCATCATTTCTTTTTTTTCATAGACACAACCATGAAACAATCAAAACTTTACTATCAAGTGCTGCCCTCCATCCATGACATTATTTACGAGAAGCCATCATCTGACCGCCACTACCCTTCCTTGGGAAAGTAGAACATCACAATAAATTACTGGCAAACTTGCGCAAACTTCGAAACAACTGTCCAAATAGAACAAACAACACACCTTTGCAACACTCTGTATATCAAGTAGTGAATGTACATGTGTATGTGTATAGTGTCCAGAATAACTTGACACGTGGGAATAAATAGGAAACCTTAGGAAACTTTTCAAAACAAGCCACCTGCCCGCGCCCGCGCCCGCCGGTTTCACAGGGGTGCTTTTTTTATATATATTTTTTTCTTTTTTTCTTTTTTAGCGTTTACGAATGAGGTAGTTGGAATGAAGGCCACTTGTTGGAATATATACTTTACTTCTATACCAGATACATAATTATTATAGACTGCATTATCGACCTAACTGATTGGCTGCGGGGAGACGGCCGCTGCGCCGCGCTAATACTATTGAGTGCCTTGTACTAAACTCATGTGATTTCAGGATTGGTCCCATAATAAAAGTTGTTCATACTGATGAGTAAAAACGATGGGGAAACAGTACAAACGCACCATTACTTTTTATCCTCCAAAAGAAACTCATAAGAATATTAGTAAATATCCAAGGTACAGAGAGCTGCAAACCCCACTTCAAAGACCTAAAAATATTAACTTTACCATGTCTGTATCTTTTAGAAACCTGTAAATTTGTTAGAAGCCATCAAAACTTCTATACAAAACGAGAAGATCAAAATCTGAAATACATGTTAAGGCATAAAAATCGACTAAATTTACCAAGCTCTCGTTTAAATATGCACTCAACCAGTCCCTATGTTATGTCAATAAAAATATATAATAAACTTCCGCCAGTGATAAAAAAACTAAGAAAAAGACAATGTTTTTATAAAAAAACTAAAACAACTCCTATCAAATAAATGTTATTATGACATAAATGAATTTTTTTATGATAATTTTACATAAAATACAATAACTAGATACCTACTTGATAATAATGTATATAAAAGTGACTCCTCCTCTCTCCTACTTTTTGCCGTGCCCGACAGGGCCCACATATGATACTTAAACTATAATGTAACACCATTAAATACTTGTGGAGTGCAATAAATGAATTGAGTATTGAGTACAATGACCCCTTAAGAGGTTTTCAATTATATCAATAACATGTTTTATAGATTTGACATTAAGATCCTAATCGAAAAAAAGTACATTTTACTATACCATACCTACATACATAATAATATTGTCACACCTGTTCCCCATAGGGGTAGGCTGAAACTATGGGATCCAACAAAACCACATCAGCTCATACCGCACATCAGCTCATCTCATACCGCACCCGTACCTATTTCTGTAGCATGACAACGATGGCGATGTGCTTGTATTGCTGTATTCCGATGCGAAGGGTACGGGTGCCGGTGGAGTTACAATCAAATGAGACTTTCCACCTTCATTTATTTATTTATTTATTTTTTAAACTTCATGCAACATGTGTACATAGGCGGACTTAATGCCTTAGGCATTCTCTCCCAGTCAACCTTAGGGTGATACAGAGATGACAAGGCAGGTGCAATATTGATTCACGACACAAAACAATAGAAATAAATTACCACTAAAACAATAGATAAACATACATAGGTATATATATATAACATACAATAAGTACTAAATATATATAATAATATACTATTATAGTCATAGATAAAATACTAATGAGATGACTACTCTACACTCTATACTCTTGTTCATGTAGGTATATTTCTTTTGTATGTGTCTCAGTTTTGTCAAATAAATATTTTTCTTTCTTTTCTTTCTTTCTTTCTAAGTTGTTATGGACAAAGATGGGCCTTTAGCTAATTCCGCCATATTTTATGCCATAATTTTTTTATAAATTCTGCGTATGATTGGTAAATATTTTATTGGATTTGGACGTTGATATTGTTCACTTTGCCTTTGCAAGCAACACAACCATCAAAGTCAAGATACAATAGCCAATTGGCCATCCTATACTTCTTACCCAAACTTTGGTCAACAATCGCCCTAAATATCCAAAATCTAATAACCTTGGCCGCTATTATGGCCTTGCCAACAAGTCATCAATTCAAATTGAGTAAAACACTCAAAACCCTACACTAACGGTAATGGTAGGGCCTTTTGAAATAATTCTCTGAATATTAAGCACTTGTAAAGGGTTTGAACGCGGCTCTCCAGTTTAATACATGATTATAATAACTAACCATTTTGTTTTAATCATTCTAATTGAAATATTTTGATAGCTAAGAGTTTTTAAACAGCAGCGATTACATTATTTTTAGGATTCCGTACCCAAAAGGTGCTCTGATAATACTAAAGACAGGCCTACTAAATTTGGTCCACAATAATATGATAAACTCTAAAATAACGCGAAGAAGTCATTCTTTCCTGATTTTTTTACATATCCGAACACGAGCTCCCATTTGCATTTTTTTAACCGACCTCCTTTTTTCGCTCCTTAACCCCCTTACTCTTTATACAGCCTGTGTTATGCTAATAGCTCCCGAAAATTATTCCAAAGTTAAATTATCTCCGGAAACCAGCCGCAAAAATTCAGCACCAAGTTACCGGAAGAAAAGATAAATCTCACTATCAGTTACACGGCTATCAGCATTTAAATCGTCGGTAAAGTCGCAAGAATGCCTTCCAAAGACAAAAATGCAACAATATTTTATTTTATTTGAGTGACAAGAGGTGTTTAGCATAAACGTCCACTATATATGCAATGGCGGCCCGCTTTTCCGCCATTCCGCAGAGTTTTTCTTTTTACATTATTTTCTCTTTTTGTAAATGAATTTAATATGTAATCGTGTCGGGCTCAGTAAATGATACGTACTAACAAGTCTGTTTCATTATCGTGTTGGTATAATTTTAAGTTGTGTAGGGCAGAATTAAAAAAAACCGGCTAAGTGTGAGTCAGACTCCCGCAGTAAGGGTTCCGTATCACCCATCGACCTGATACCCCAAAGAAACTGATTTAATTTACGAGAGTTCATCAAAAGACATCAACGATCGTGCGCGAAATATGAATTTATGCATCTCTTTCTTACGTAGGACCACCACATCTATCCATGTTTGTCCTATTTTTAGTATTTGTTGCTAAATTACATAGTATGCACTATAATCAGACCAAGTTTGACGCTGGTATATATCACCGTTCTGAAGATAGAGCAGAAACAAAAACGTTGAAAAAAATGCATGTTTTTCGAGGTTTCTTTGGTTTTGGACTTTTTTTATTTTTAGTATTTGTCGTGATAGGAACAATAGTAACACATATTCTGTGAAATTTCAACTGGTTATCCATTACCGTTACAAAGATACAGCCCTGTGACAGACAGACGGACGGACGGACGTTAGCACCCTTTGGGTACGGAACCCTAAAAACTAATAGTTAAATGATAGAAGTGGATGAAGTACACTGAAGAAAGCAGGATGAAGGTTCGTGTGGAGAAGGAACTGACAGATGATTTCGAAGTTGTTACGAGATTTAAACAAGATGATCCTGAGATCTGAGCAAAGAGCCCTGTCGCCTATGCTTTTCAATTTAGTCCTCGAGCATGTCATTAGAAAAGCGTTAGCATTAGATGTTGGGTTGCAACTGAATAGAAAGTATAAAGTGATAGGGTATGCTGGTGACTGGTGACCTAGGTCTGATGGGAGAAACTGGTCGAGAGGTTCTGAAATCCGCGAGAATCCTTGCGACAGAAGCTCGAAAGCATGGTATAATAACACCAGGTAGTCTCTTCCCGTGACAGCTAGGTCACGTGATTGCCTCCGTACTACGTCATCGGCCGTGGAGCCAATAGCGAGCTGTTAGCGTGACACTTGTCACTTTGATGTGCTGCCACTTTGTAAAAATAAATTATCCGAGCAAAATGCATTTTTTCATTTACTTTCTTCTATAAAAAATCACTTTTTAACTAGTAATTTAATATAGTTTCCTTTATTAACTAATTAGATGAATAACACGAGATAACAAATAGTTAGGCTAGTTAGGAATTTATTTTATATTCATTATGAACAAAAATCTCCTTAAGTATATTGAAGATATCAATCAATGGCAGCACTGATCGTGACGTTAGCTTGGAGGCATCGCGCTGTCATTGCGGGAAGAGAATACCTGGTGAGTGACTCCATCTATCGCATTTCAATAGTTCCTACAGGACAAAGGTTTTTTTCTATTCTGTACGTGTCCAAAGGTACGAGTTACTTAGTCAACTTGCTTACCTCTTTCCCCTTCAGGAAAATTGTTCAGGCAATAATAAATAGATGGCACTGAATAAATCTTACCGTGTACGATTCGTTGATGCCCTGCACATTAAAATCTGTTATTTTAAATTAACATTTTATTTATTTTAATAAAAAGAATTTTCGTTCATTTCAGTAATTACTGATTAGATTGCAAAAATGTAGTTCCTAAAACATCTGCTTGAGACATTGCGTGTAAAAACACATGCACGCATGCGTAATAGCAGTCCTTATTTTTCAATGTCCAAAAAATTCATGAATGACGGCAATCACAACCTATCTGCCTGTAGTATTAATATAATTTGTAATTTTAATGTTAGAAAATGCTAGATATAATCACATATACTAACGAAATCGTACCAATTAGATAGTTTCCTGGTTAAAAAACAGTGGATTTGGATTATTCTATGACAATAAAATACTAAATTAAACCGTGAGTACATCCTTTCTATTTTGATGTTTTTATTACGAAATAAAGCATGTTACGCAATGGTATCGCTGTTATTCTACCAACGCGATCGAAGGTTAGTAAAGAGGTTGCATTTTTGGGGGTCATTTATTCGCATGTCATTGGAGTTTCCGCGATTTCCTTGAAAACAAAACTGCGGTAATTTTATCGATTTGACACTTTCGCCCCAATATAATTATTGTGGACGGTTTCTATGCGGACTCATCATTATAGTAAATCAATTTTTCGATCATTAGAGCTGTACTTATACAGTTAAGGTCAGAATCATGGTCTAATAGAAGTACTTTGTACATAATTTAATCAATATTTAATACTATTTTTGTTCGGTTTAGTTATATAAATTTATTATTTAGGTCAATAGGAACAAACCAAGAATGTTATTTAGTAAGTTTAGAGATATTGCGTATTTATTAGAAATCACATGTGGTTTGTGAACTTGTGAGCAAACCCATCGGCAATCGAACTTTTTACAAAACAATGAGGCTTTGAATCAAATTTTGAATCTCAAACTTCGTTCCGCTTGGTGTTATAAATCTCACTGAAGTATTATTATACCTTAGTGACACAATAATTAAAAAAAAATACTAGTAGGTACTTATACAATCTTCAAAAACAGCAAACTTTATCAAGAAATGATCAATTAGTACCTAAATGGAAAACAGGGTTCCAAAAGGAAGCATTCTAGGACCGTTTCTCTTCATCAACTCGGCCAATCGCAGTCCAATAAATAATAAAGGTACCTACATCCAAAATCTCGATACAACATCCGGATCACCGACTTTTGCATCTAGTCTGCTTCAAGTGCCTCATTCAGATTATCGGATCATCTAACTGGAGAGCGGGACTTTAGCAGATTCTTGGAGCTCGTTTTCTTCAACGACCATCGGCCCTTTGTTACACATGGTCAGTGTCGGCACTGTCGGCTCACGGCCACTTGCCCCACTGGCATCGCAAGCTGTGTCAGTGACTTCAATTCTTCTTCGGATAAACACATTGCGGCTCTTAATTCTTTAGAGAAACTTCCGGCATTAGCACGTTATAATTCACCAGTTTTATATTCTTTTTATCTCTTTTTTTACTGCAATCTGTCCCAAGATGACAATAAGCTGTACTTTGGTTACTTCTCACTAAGCTTGCTCGGTATGCATCCAGTGATGTGCCTCTTATTAGGTTTCACTTATCGTTATTATGTACTGGATCGAGTGCTGAATCAATCGAATTTGAATTCGAGTTAGTGTCAAATCGTACTGCATTTTTCTAGGAATTGACATTAGCTCGATTTGGTTCAGAGCTCGAACCAGTCGGGAGTAAGGCCCCCAAAGAGAATATAATTAAGGCCCCATCCAATGAAATATTAATTCATGTTATAGTATAGTATAACGGGCTGGTTTCCGCAACTCCACGTCCAAGCGTGTATTTTGCGTACGATAATTGATGTTATGCGTTTAGATTAGTTTTAGCGGATGTTCTAAATAAACTGCCTACCTACTTACCACAGTTTAACCATTGGTTAAACTGTGGTACCTACCTACATCTAAACTGTGTAGAAGGAAGAGTTGACCGCAATCTAGACAGCTTTGTCAAGATGTGGTCGACGATGGAGCGAGCAAACCTATTAGGTGCCGATTCACTCCAGCTTTAAAAGCGTTAGGGTTGTAAGTGCCCAGAAATACAGACGCCGGCAGTGAATTCCACAACTTAGCTGTGCGCATTATGAAAGAGTTCTCAAAGCCCTCGTGATAGTAGGGATTTCTACCAAATATGGATGATATCCTGTAGTGCGTCGTGTAATCCGATGAAAGAAAGGAGATGGCGGAATAAGCTTATGGAGCTCTTCAATGGCATATCAATGGTAGATTTAACAAAAACCAGACAACCATTAAAAGCGTAACTGGTTAATGCCTATATCACACTAGGGCAGGGCAACGAGGCAGAGCAGTGAGCAGAACATGTACTGCTACCATTTGAACGCCACAACAGTAACTGTGCTGCGACAGAACATTTACTACTCGGCCGTTCAAATGGTAGCAGTATTGTTCAGCTCACTGCTCTGCCTCACTGCCCTGCCGTCGTGTAAAATAAGCTTAAGTGTGTAAGTTTCATACAAGACAAGCTCTGCTTATACTGGTTTTATCACCACCGAATCCACCGATACGCTTTACAGTCAAGCGTGGTCACGAGCAGACTGAAGTATGCGGGTGTCATTGTCTTGAGCAGCGGGTGTTTTCTCGAACTAACTACCCGCGTTTGGTTTTTCGTAACGTCGCTGTTACGAAAGCGACCAGCGACGTTACGAAAAACCAACCGCGGGTAGTTCGAGAAAACACCCGCCGCTCAAGACGATGACACCCGCATACTTCAGTCTGCTCGTGACCACGGCCAATGCAACTTGGCCGTAACGTCGAGGTTAGACAAAATGTTTGTTGTGTTTTGAATTAATTGAGCGCGAAAAGTCCCGTAAATATAGTTCAATAAGAGTGAAATTCGCGAAAATTTTAATAACTTCTGTAGGTACCTGTTTTATTAATAAAATCCTACAAAACTAATCTTATCATATTAACTGCATAATTTACAAATATTTTTACTGTATTTCCAGAGATGGCTTCGAAAGCGAATAAACTTTCCCCTTCATCAAGCAAAATGTCGACCAGCCCTTTCCCTTATACCTGCGAGCTTTGTGGGGCTGAGGGTCTTACAGATGAGGGCATGAGGTCTCACACCTTAGAAGCCCATGTGAATGGAAGACCAGAATGCCCCTTTTGTGACTGTGCAGTTCCACAGCCGCAGTTAATTGGTCATGTGCAAAAGGCTCATTTGCACTATCTGACGCCAGAGAGGGAACTGATGGCCTTTATTGATGACCAGAGTCCGAGGTAATGAGTTTTTTAATACTAAGATACATCCTATCCACTAACTTATATCTTTAAGTGGCAGTGGGCGGGGCACATTGCTCACAGAACGGATGGCCGATGGGGCAGTAAAGTTCTGGAGTGGCGACCGCGTAGTGGAAGGCGCAGCGTGGGTAGGCCCCCCACAAGGTGGACCGACGACCTGGTGAAGGTCGAGGGAATCCGCTGGATGCGGAAAGCACAGGACCGGTCGTTGTGGCGATGCTTAGGGGAGGCCTGTGTACAGCAGTGGACGTCTTTCGGCTGAAATGATGATGATGACTTCCTATCCTCCAGCCTACATCTGTTCTACCCGTCGAACATGAAAAAAAAAATCATAGGTTGTATTATAGATGCTTTTACATTCCACTTGGGATGCATTGTAGTTTTGGCGGATACCATTTCAATACAATCTATAAATTAAGTAGGTAATTTGATTTTTATGTTCTACGCGAAGAACAGTAGGCAGGAGGATTCCAAAGTAATACGTACAAAGTATGTGCAACATTATATATATAACACAAGACCAATAAATATTTTGATAGTCCCAAGATTTCTATGTAATTCTAATTGTAGTCTAATAATTTTTTTACTTTAACACTTAGGTACCCATGATCTAAGTTTTTGATTTTGGGGTGCTGGCCAGAACACCTCCACGTGTGCCTGACGGCTGCTTGTCCTTCTGGACACGTCTGGAGGAAACGGCAGTTGTTTGGCCGGTGCATCCTGGGCAAGGGCAATTAAATCCTTTCGAGGGATTAACCTTCGGGGGATTTTATTGCCTGTGGCGAATATTCTGGCGCGGGAGGGGCCCGTTCTGGGCCAGTGGGGAGTTGCTCCACGTGTCCCTCTGTTGCCAACAGAGGTCACAGTGGAGGAGCAGGGCGGGCCCGGTGTGCACTCACTCTGCCACTGGGCAGGCAGTGGGGGGACTGTCTTTCCCTGCCCCCGTCGATCTCGTAACCCCAGGAGTGCCCGCTGAGTAGTGTTCTCGCGCCTCTTGGGACAGAGGCTTGGCTTCACCGCCCGGACCGCGAGGAAGAAAACCTCTATAAAAAAATACGGGAGGTAGGGCCTGCGAGCAGCAGACTCGGGGTAGTATGCTGCCCGACCAGCAGCTGGCGTAGCTGGCACAGCCGGCGTAGTTGGCGCAGCTGGTAAAGGCCCATGAGGTGAGGTGGCGTGCAGTGTTCCGTGTGCGCCGCCTAGGAGGGTGCGGCCGACGTTAGACCCCACGGGTAGAAGGGGCTCGCCTGCTTGTGGCGGGCCGGTACCTGTCTGGGGTGGATGTGTGAATACTCACGGGTTCCCTCCCACGCGGGCTAAGTTAGTTGAAGGAACACCGTGGTGGTTTTAGTCGGTAAGAGTCCGACACTGGCTCCGCCTACCCCGGGTGGAGTGCGTCCATGAGGATTTCCCCAAGGGAAAAAAAAAAAAATACTTTGTTGGTTTTAAAGATATAGGATGAAAGCAGTAGGTATGCAGTAGCTCATACGTAGCTCTGCAAAATTAAAACACGTACATAATTTGAGGAAATTGCAGTTATTCCTACTTTATTTGTTTATAAAATATTGTACCTACCTAAATAAACAACACTTAGAAGATAGGTACATGAAAAAGTCACTTGAGCACAAAGCTACTTTTTACTTTTACTGCGAACTCCAAGTTTGCAAAGTCGTAAAGTTCTAAACTTAAAGTTTTGAGAACTTCACACGGCAACACAACATGTTCTGTTTTGCAGTTAGTTTAGCTACGTAGTTATCTAGAAAAATAAAACTTTCCCTTCTAGTTTTGACGACGATTCAAAAATGACGACAACAGACAGCTGCAGTTACAATACGCCAGGGTCCATAAATGGATGGCATAGTCCTGATAACTCCTTGCAATACCACAACGGGGCAATATCCAAGAACATCAACTATTACAATGGATACCAAGAAAAGGAAAGCTATAGCAGAAGCGAGAAAGAAGATGAAAAGTATTCACGGTCACCGAAAAATATAAATCTGGTCAATGGGCTGAAGAATATCAATCTCAGTAATGGTGTGATTCCTAAAAAGGCTCAAAGTAGACAAAATTCTTATGAGGGTGAGGTCAATGGAATTGATAAAAAAGGTAGGTATTTCTTTTATAAATTGCAGGTGAAATAAATAGTTGAAATATTTTTTATGAAGGACTTTTACGAGTAACAACATTATTTCTCAGGTGCGATTTCTAGCCCAAGTCATAATAGTTCTGGTAGTTATGAGGGGTCACCAAATAAAAATAAGGTAAACATACTTGTATAGATGTAGGAAAATGTTCATAGAAACATTCAAGCTAAACTAATCCGATTTTGTTTCACAGTTGTCTATGGCTAGTGCTGGGCAAGGATCACCACTTAGGTCTCAATTAGCTTTAAAATTAAAACCTAATACACCAAAAAAAAGTGCTCCTACGCCTAGTCCTTCCGTACAGGTACGAAACAAAAAACTTTTTTTGATTGGGAATAACATTGTTTTCCTTTGCCATTGTTGGTGTAGACTTATAAATAAAAGCTATCTTAAATCTGTCATGGTATAATAACACCAGTAGGCGTAGCATGACCAATTCTATGTCTATTCTTCCAAGAGTAGACAAAGCTCTTTCTATACGTCAAGATATCTCTTCTTCTCGAGTATGAGGCGACCCGTCGACTCGAGTTTCTACGTAGACAAAGTGACAGATCTTTTTCCATAGCAACGAGAACGTAGCTAGTGCCGTACAAATTCTACCAAATCCTACCATATTATTACGTTTCGTTATCTAGAAAAAAGGTGAATCGAATAAGTTTTGAAACATTTTGTACGTAATTCAAAGCAACAACAATACGCATTTTGTAGTCATGAATGTCAAGGTAGAAGGATGCGTTTTACAAAATAGTGATGCGACTCGAGTCCGATTTTACCACTCGTGTCATTCGAGTCATTTTACAATTTTACTCGAGTACTACTCGAGTGATCGAGCCGTCGAGTCACTCGAGTGGTTCACGAGTCACTCGATCACTCGCCTCTGATGAGTCACCTACTACTACCTATCTACCTACTTGAATTCATTATTTTTTCATTTTGTCAATAAGTTGAGGCTTAATAAAGCGACAAGTTAGAAGTTTTATTTCATACATCGCCAGTCTTACAAAAATCAACATTTATATATCAAAATTAATATTATATGCTAATAAAAATGAGCAAATATGGTCTGTTCATAAAACCAAATAACATTACGTTATTTGGTGAGTGATTGGCGAGTGAATCGTGTCCGAGTGAACTCGAGTCGATATGTTTTTCACTCGAGTATGTTTTTTTTCGATGTCACTCGAGTAAAAGTGGACTTGAGTCGCATCACTATTACAAAGTAAATTAATATTTTTATGGTGTGCAAACAATAAAGTATACTCTATCTACTTTTTGTACCGAGAAAATAAACAGTTCCCGATAGATGCGCGATAAGGCTTTCTGTGATAAGCCCAAGAAGCCGCGGGCATTCAGCAAATTTTCTTATAAATATGTAATCCTACTAATATTATAAATGCAAAAGTATGGATGTTTGTTTGTTTGTCCTTCAATCATGTTCAAACGGATTTGGATGAAGATTAGCACGTAGACCATAGGGTGTGCATTAACATAAAGGAAACCTTTTTATCCCGGGAAGACACAATTCCCGAAGGATGCACGATAGTTATTCGATACTTATTACGAATTACACGCGGGCAAAGGCTAGTTTTTGATAATAACTAAGGAGATAGCGACGATAGGAACCCGACATGTTATTATTGTTGTTCAAAAACTCCAATGAAACCAATTTAACAAGAATCTAGCCCTAATAAAACTAAAGAATAATTTTGTCTAGGTCTCATGAGATGTAGACTAATTTCTTCTATTTGAAGAGAAACATGTCTACCCCTAACTGTGTTAAGTAGAGAAAATATGTTCGTCATGCTCGACGTTGTAGACATGTGTCGATCGAAGTATAGAAACATTTCTTTTCTTCATTATTGACATCGGCATGCTACGGACGGAAGAAATCTTTCTACAATAAGTCATTTTGTCTATTCTTCCGTCGACATAAGCTTTGTCTACAGCGGTCATGCTACGCCTGCAGGTAATCTCTTCTCGTGACAGCTAGGTCACGTGATTGCCTCCGTACTACGTCATCGGCCGTGGAGCCGATAGCGGGTGGTTAGCGTCCTTTGAAAATGGAATCTATGGAAGCGACATTATTGTCTATGCAATTTTACAGATAAGATATTTATAGTCTTCTCTCTTTAACATACGTACAACCACATGTGAAGGAAAGATACGACACTACTTTCATACGTCAGTTTTCCGTGACATGAATTACTGAGCGTGGCGATTATTTGAAAATCCGCCATTTTTTGTCTCGAGTTGTTGTGGTTAATAAAACCACAAAATCTACGAATTAAAACGTTTATTATCCATTTTAACCCAGAATTCATCACAATTTTTCTGAAACAACTCTATCGATAAGTACTACAATTATATTTTTGTAAAGAACAAGACTACTAGGCGGCCATAATATGTCTCGGACATATCAAAAATCGACACGGTTTTTTTTCGTTTATGTCAAGTCCAATAGTTCCATAGTCAAAGTTAGCGTCACACTTGTTTTTTTTTTTTTTTTTTTCAATTTATTCATGACCATGGATACTTGTCCTTCAGTCGTAATCATTGAACATATTATACTTGTATCCTAGTAAAGTGATGGAAACTTTACTAGGTTTCTGAGGGGATGATGAGATAATACGAAAGTCATGTTTTTCAACTTTGTACCATTTATCCACACTTGTACACGTTAACGAGCACTTAACATTTAATAATCCACCATTATTTCATATTAACACTCGAAGAAACACAAATTTTGGAAAATAATAAAAAATCCACAACACGATCTTTACGAATTTTCCCGCCAACCTCCGTCACACTTGTCAGTTTGATGTGCTGCCACTTTGTGAAAATAAATTACCCGAGTAAAATGATTTTTTTCATTTACTTGCTTATATAAAGAATCACTTTTGAACTAGTAATTTTATACAGTTTCCTTTAATAACTAATTAGATGAATAACAAGAGATAACAAATAGTTAGGCTAGTTAGGAATTTATTTAATATTCATTATGAACAAAAATCTCCTTAAGTATATTGAAGATATCAATCAACGGCAACACTGATCGTGACGTAGCTCAGAGGCATCGCAGTATCATTGCGGTGAAACATCTTATTATACCATGATATCTGTCATAATCTGTCACTGTCAGTGTCAATTGTCAAATCATAATTTATTTTTGTTATCGTACAATTTCCTACCCGCCAAAGTTGTTTTAAAAATATTTTCCAAATTATCGTCAAATTATAAATTAAAGTTACGTCAAAAACAACTTATTTCTCAATAATAACATCACAAAAATTATTTTCAGTGTCTATTGTGTGATTTCACGTCAACATGTCCGAGAAAATTGGAGGAACATATAAATCGTGCGCACTTCGATCTTACATCGCCGTCTATAAATGCTAATGCTAACTTGGACAACCCGACCCTGGGGTTGACCAATCCCACGTTGACCCTGGACAACCCGACGCTGGCGTTGAGTGCGATGGCCATGTCTCCAGGCCCTCATAGCTCGTCGTACCAGTGCCCGATTTGTGAGAGAGAGTTCTCTCACGCCAACGAAATCGAACTCCATGTCAATGTAGACCATCGAGATATATTGAGTCCACAGAAATCAGTAAGTATCTTTATCCTTAAGCAACACTCTCAAAAGTAGCCTAAGAATTCAGCAGAAATTTGGTTATTCTACTTGTTTTTGCATACTTATGAGAAAATAATCCTGTTGTTGTAAACATTGGACAAAACAAGGAGAATAACCAGATACCCAGAAGTCCGTGGATTGGAACCACGCTCTGCTACCATGTTAATGAATTAGAGGTCTACCGTGAACTATGGATCCTTTGGAGTAAATTAATGAATAACTAAGGAAGAACTGTGTTTACTTCATTGCAAAAATATTTTAGACTGTACTCTATGACATTTGTCACTAACTTACTTAGGGTCGGTCTTTCAATAGCCAGTTAACTTTTAACTGAGGAGTAAGTTTGACATTTTGACAGTTGTAGTATAGAAAATCTGTCATAAGGTCACATTTATTCCTCAGTTGAAAGTTATCAGACTATTGAAATACCGGCCCTTATTCTCTTATCAAAAGAGCTAATACAACTTGACAAAGCAGGTTTCATATCATAACAAAAACTGCACTAAAAAAGTAACCTGTATTAATAATTAAACTAGGTAATAATAATATTATAAAGAGGAAATATTTGTTTGTTTGTTTGTAATCAATAAACTCTGATAATACTAAACCGATTTTAATAATTAATTCACCATTAGAAAGCTACTTTATCCAGAAGTAACATCAACAGTCTAGTTCTTAATAAAGTCACTAGTTAAAATCATTAAACAAAATTTCTTTTAAAATATTCTCAAGGCGATAAGTACCACATGGTTCAACCAAATTGAAGCAGTTCTATTGAAACTAATCAAATTCAGTGTTTTTACTAATTGATTGATGATAGAATGTATTTAGACATTTGAATTTGATTGAAGTAACAAAATGTTAAATTTTCCATGTGGTGCCGGACATAAAGAATTGCACCACCCTATATCTTCTCATGGGTGTCGTAAAAGGCCTCTAAGGGATTCACCAGTGGATGGGCAGCAGCGTTCTCTGAGTAGCGTTGTCTAGTACCCATACCACAAGCTCTGCTTAGTTTGGGACTAGATGGTGCTGTGTAAAAATGTCCCAAAGATATTTATTTATTTTATTTAACCAACCAACTGCGGTCGCTAACCCGCCTGCCAAGCGTGGCGATTGTGGCATATTCCCCCAACGTGCTTGGGGGAGGCCTATGTCCAGCAGAGGACGTCTTTCGGCTGCAATGATTATTATTATTATATGGAAACCACACTATCCCTGAAAGTGTGTCTTGCAATTTGGAGATTTTGTCAAGTCTGTTTTTGCAGCAGTTTATTGTGGGTGCCATTATCAGGGAGGTCTTTCAGGGAGTTTATTCCACTCTGTGACTACACGATTTGGTAGGAAGTGGTAGAAAGGGTTTCCTTTAGATAGCGTAGGCCTCCCCATGTCCAGCAGTGGACGTCTTTCGGCTGAAATGATGAATAAAATGTTAAGCCAAATTAAACCAAACTGTAATATTGCCTTTATTCCGTTACCAGGACCAAGTAGACAATGCATCCTGCAATGAAGATGTGGTGATGATGGAGGAGAGTCCTGTCAGCAACTGTCCGGTCTGCTGCCAACCACTACCACTCTCACAACATGAACTTGTAAGTCTCTTCTATTTTAGAAAAATTACTGACACTCTTTACTATTTGACAGGACAATTCATTAAACCTATTAACCAGAGCTAGCTATAACTGGGGCAGACTGCAGACAGGTGATATGTACAGTTGACCGCATGCCAGAGGTAACAGTTTGACATTGACAGCACCTTTATTTCATGAGCAATAAGGGTGGTATTCTAATTCAAGTGTTACCACTGTCATGCAGTTGTCTGTACTTATGTGTTCAGTATCAGAAAAAGATAACAACTACATATTGGTGTTGATTCTCTTGTTCAAAAACTAAACTATCACTCTCTTTTTCTAATAGTAGATTCAAGAAAGGGATGGCAACAATTTTAGTGCTGTCAAATTTGTTAATGTGTTACCATTCTGCATATTTTTAGTCAGCACATTCCAACATCACGACTAAACTTGTATGAAATGTTTTATTCCAACCAATTTGACAGCTCTAAAATTGTTGGCATCCCTTTCTTGTATCTACTATTAGTAAAAGAGGATGATAGTTTAAAATTAGTTTAGTTTATGAAGAAGATAATTAACACCAATATGTAAACTAAAAGTGGATACCAGAACAGTCAACTTGTAAAACAAATCAACCCCTTTCACGTGTTTTTTTTTTATAGCATAGGATGGCGAAACGAGCTAAAGGCCCACCTGATGTTAAGCGGTTACCTTTGCCCATGACAACTTCAATACCACCCAGGCTGTTACCTAAATGGTACCGCAAGTTGGTTCGCCAAACTGAGACATGAAGATGGGAAGTCTCATGTGATTGTAATTTGACCGGCACCCGTAACCTTCAGACTGAAACACAGTAAGTCAAGCATCACTATTTGACGGAGAAGTAGATACGGTGGTAGTACTTCCCCGGACAAGCTCTTTCACAAAGGAGCTCTACTACTACTAGCAAACTACAAATAAAACTCCCTTAAATCTCTGATTCGTCATAATTTCAGCCGAAAGACGTCCACTGCTGGACATAGGCCTCCTCCGAAAGTGCGGATATGCCATAATCGCCATGCTTGACAGGCGGGTTGGCGATTGCAGTTGTTTGAATAAATACTCAGAGAACGCTGCTGCCCATCCTCTGGTGAATCCCTTAGTCGCCTTTTACAACACCCACGAGAAGAGATGAGGTGGTGCTATTATTTGTGTCCAGCACCACATGGAAAATCGGAAATCTCGAAAGACATAGGGCCTCCTCATATGCCATAATCGCCACTTTTGACAGGCGGGTTGGCGATCGCAGTTGGTTGAATAAATATTCGGAGAACGTTGCTGCCCATGTTCTGGTGAACACCTTAGTCGCCTTTTACGACACCAACGACAAGAGATGAGGTGGTGCTATTCTTTGTGTCCGGCACCACACGGAACATCGGAAATCTCTGATTATCTTTTAAATATAATTTTCATAGTCATAGTAAGAAAGTTTAGATTATAAAGCAAACCAATATAAACTATTTATTTTTTCTAGATCCAGCACATTGAGGAACATTTTGAGAGAGGAGAGGAGTGTGGAGTAGCATCAGGTCTGTCAGACCTTGAGAGGGAAGCTCAGAGGAATCGGGAGGAACACGAGTTTCAATTATTACGGGTAAGCTGTTATTTCTACGAACAGCTCTTGAGGAGTATGCTTATTTTGGTTGTCATTCCTTAAATTTTAATGTTTTTATATTATGTTTAGTAGTTTCCCACAAACTGATCTTTAGATGGCCTTACTGTGGGAAGTCATAGACATATTTATGTTGCTGTTAAGGTGGCTTCCCACGGTGCGTGATTTTATGGAATACCACCACAGACCAGTAAGCATCTAGACGCCTATTAGCCGGATACCCCCGGTCACAAAGCATATGCAGTAGCACTGCATATCTTACGCCCAGCCACCAATCGGGACGTCACTCCGTCAGCGAGCGGCACCAATCATATCACCGAACATTTGAGCCGACCAATCATAACGCGCTGTCCGCCCCCCGGTCGCCGCCAACATTTTACGACTGTGTTCTCATGCAAAACTTTGTTTATGCGGCGTCTTGAGGCTTACTGGTCTGTGATTACCACACACAAGCTTGCACCGTGCGCCATGGAAAGAGGTTCATACGTGGTAGCGCAGACAGACACGAATCCGTTGCGAGTCGGTAACTTTAAAGGTGTTGTGAGCTCGTTCGAGGCGGTCCGTGTAAGGTGACTTCTCATGGTGCGTGATTTTACGGATTAACACGCACAGGTGACTTCCCACGGTACATGATTTTATGGATTACCAAGGACGGGCTCGCACGGCGCACCATGGGAAGAGCCTCGATAATGTCGGTGGCTGTGTGTGATCGATGGCTATACGTGGTATCGTCCGTAAAATCACGCACCGTGGGAAGCCACCTTACTTCTATATTCATGTGAAAGATATACTTTATGTAAATAATGTATGTTGCTTGTTTTTGTGCAGAATATTTATTTCTTAAAAACTCCATAAGTAACACTATTACAATGAAACTGCCTTCTGAACTAAAAAAACTAACTAACTAAGTATTAATTTGTTTTGTATTGAATCAGAATTTGATTATCACTTGCTTTCACATAACATAAAATAACATCACGCCTGTATTTCCCCGAAGGGGTAGGCAGAGGTGTAATAATACACCCACATTTCGCCAGTTATGACTATGTATTGACCGGGCACAATTCCAGACTCCAGGCTGCTACTGAGAATTTCCTAATGAAAAAACCCGATAACACTTTGCCCGACCCGGGAATCGAACCCAGGACCCCACGCTCAGCAGTCGCGCTTGCAACCACTAGACCAACCACCATCACCACTTGACCACTTGCTTTGACGGTGAAGGAAAACATCGTGAGGAAACCTGCCCCTCTGAGAGCACTCCATACAGTTCTCAATGGTATGTGTAATTCGCCAACCCGCAGTAGGCTAGTGTGACGGAAAAATACCTTAACCTTATAATTCTGAAAAGAGACCCGTGTCTAACAGTAAGACAATAATGGACTGATTATATTATGCTATGTTACGTATCATATCAACAGGCTCAATATGGTATGGAAGAAGACGACGATGAAGGGTACACGCATAGGGCAACAAACAGCCTCAAACGTGCAGTTTACAGCGGAGCCCTATCAGTGGCGGGCTACTACGAGCGGAGCCTAGGACTCCGCCGAGCTGCGGCCTCGGGCACTGACGCTGGCTCTTCGCGGACTACTGGTAAGTCGGTACTCTGCTGTTGGTATCTGCTTCAAAATTGAGTTGCAAGATTCCACCCTAACAAATTACATACATACATTGCAAGTTAAATAAAAGCTTGTAAAAAACATAACCCTCCTTCTGGCGCAGTCGGGTAAAAATAGACTCACACACACTAAAAACCTACAAAATTTCATTCGTTTTGGAGAGTTCGGGTTCGCGACATTCCCTTCATCAACTCGGCCTATAGCAGTCCACTGCTGGACATAGGCCTCTCCCAAGTTGCCACAACACTCGGTCCTCTGTCTTCCGCATCCAGTACCCCCAGCCACCTTCTTTAGGTCGTCGGTCCACATGGCGGGCGGGTGCCCTACGCTGCGTTTGCTGACATTCATGCCTTGTAAAATAATAATATAAGGAGTTGAGCCATAGATGTCCTTCGTCTCGTGTCCGACTCAAACGTGACCGATTTCATAGGCGGCAGAAGTAAGATGCAAATAACTGTTATCTATTTTTATTTCTGCCGCCTATGAAACCGGTCCCTATATCTACCCTATACCACAGATAATATAATACTATACTAGCCTATACCCTATATCAGGGAATCAGGGGTCACCAATTCGTTCCGCTCGGGGTCCGTTTTAAGAAATGAAATGACCATCGCGGTCCGCACAACATTTTATACAAAAAAATGTTTACTAAACAAATGTTGTAATTACGGAAATAACAAAGGTATTTTTTTACAATGAAAAAAAAAAATTTTTTGTTGCTGACTATCTGTCTGAAGTTTGGAGTAAAATTGGTGCAAACTATTGACATTAAATCCTGGAGATGTTCATCAGTAAGTCGAGATCGAAAATTCTTAATGAAGTTTTCGAATTGTTAACAATGATAATGCGGGGGATACATTTTTATTAAATTACGTACTCTGTAGTGGAAGTTGCTGTGTTCTCGCGGTCCGCACAAAATGGTTCAGCGGTCCGGATGCGGACCTCGGTCCGCCATTTGGCGACCCCTGTCCTATATCTTCTCATGGGTGTCGTAAGAGGCGACTAAGGGATTCACCAGAGGATGGTCAGCAGCGTTCTCTGAGTATTTAACTAACCAACTGCGATCGCCAACCGGCCTGCCAAGCGTGGTGATTATGGCATATCCCCCCAAACTGCTTGGGGAGGCCTATGTCCAGCAGTGGACGTCTTTCGGCTGAAATTATTATTATTATTATATGGAAACCACACTAGCAGCTTAGTAAGCTGATGCGTGCGTGTCTTGCAATGTGGAGATTTTGTCAAGTCTGTTTATGCAGCAGTTTATTGTGGGTGCCATTATCACACTTTCAGGGAGTTTATTCCACTCTGTGACTACACGATTTGGTAGGAAGTAGTAGAAAGGGTTTCCTTTAGATAGCGTCCTCCATAATTTTAATGGGTGTCCACTTAGGTTTGTGTTTGCACTGAGAGTGTACAAATTCTCAATTCCGGGAACATTGTAGCAACCAGTGATTATTTTATATGTCTCAATAAGACTTCCCCTCTGTCTACGCTTTTCAAGAGAAGTAAGGCCAAGGTCTTTCAGGCGTTGTTCGTAGGGTTTTTCTTCTTATCAACTCAGCCTATCGCAGTTCACTGCTGGACATAGGCCTCTCCCAAGTTGCGCCACAACACTCGGTCCTCTGCCTTCCGCATCCAGTCCCCCCCAGCCACGTTCTTTAGGTCGTCGGTCCACCTGGCAGGGGCCCCCTACGCTGCGTTTGCCGATTCGCGGTCTCCACTCAAGGACTCGTCTGCTCCAACGGCCATCGGTCCTTCGACAGACATGGTCAGCCCACTGCCACTTCAGCTTACTGATCCTGCAAGCTATGTCGGTCACTCCGGTTCTTCTCCGGATAATCTCGTTACGGATTTTATCCTTCAAAGAAACTCCAAGCATAGCTCGCTCCATAGCTCGCTGAGTGACTTTGGACTTGTGGACTATCAATCAATCAATCATTTATTTGCTTGAATACGGGTGTACAGACTAGCCCAACTGTCAGTGTCCACGTCTCGGCAACGTAAGTCATGACAGGCAAGACGCACTGATTGAAGACCTTTGTCTTCAAACTTTGCGGTATAGGCGACGAGAAGACTCGGCGAAGTTTTCCAAATTCTTCTTATGATGATGATGAACTGTTATCTGTTCCAGGCCTCCTCGAGAGGATAGCTCAACTGAATGCTCAGAATACAAGCATAGTGAAGACTTACTTGTGCAGTGCAGTGGATCACTACGCCAGTACGTACGGCGACAGGGGCTGGGGGTGCGGGTACAGGTATGATTATAACCATAGGAATCTCAATAATAAGTTAATAGAAGTGTTAAAGGCGGGTGAACTTGCCCCCAAAAAATCTCAAAATTGCCTATTTAGACCGTTGTCTACAGAAGCCTAGTGTATAAATTTTACAACTGTTAATGAAAAAAGAAAAACAGCGACACAGTGCATATTCTCTTTATTTAGTTTATATAATATCTTTTAAATTAGTCCAGTTTCGGAGGAGAAAATAGTAGAGAGCCAAACCTCGAATGATGACTTTTTTACTAAGGCTATTCAGTCGGAACTGCAGTTGTCCTTATCTCACTTATTTGAGGCCGAGCGCTCGCAAAGCGACAGCGATAGTTTCTTCAAATACCTAATTTTCAAAAGTCTCTCTGCCCGCATTTTCTCTTAATGTCTTATTATGAGATACTAGCGACAGTACCGACCCGCCCCGGCAATCATCATTTCAGCTGAAAAACTTCCACCGCTGGACATAGCCTTCTCCCAAGCATCGCCACAATGACCGGTCCTACGCTTTCCACATCCAGCGGATTCTCTCGACCTTCACCAGGTCGTCAATCCATCTTGTTGTAGGATGGGCCTACCCACGCTGCGCCTTCCAGTACGCGGTCGCCACTCCAAAACTTGTCGGCCCCATCGGCCATCCGTTCTGCGAGCAATGTGCCCCGCCCACTGCCACTTAAGTTTGGCAATTCTTTGGGCTGTCGGTTACCTTCGTCCTCCTGCGAATCTCCTAATTTCTGATTCGATCACGCAGGGACACTCCACACTCACTGCACTCACTGCCTTCTCCATTGCCCTTTGAGTGACATTGAGCCTTCTTATCAGGCCCATTGTGAGTGAGCTACCACGTTTCAGTGCCGAAAATAATTTCTGACAACACAATCAACTCAGCCTATCGCAGTACACTGCTAAACATAGGTCCCAAGTTGCGCCACAACACTCGGTCCTCTACTTTCCGCATCCAGTCCCACCCAGCCACGTTCTTCAGGTCGTCGGTCCACTTCGCGGGGGGGGCGCCCTACGCTGCGTTTGCCGATTCGCGGTCTCCACTCAAAGACTCCTCTGCTCCAGCAGCCATCGGTCCTTCGACAGACATGGCCAGCCCACTGTCACTTTAGCTTATTGATCCTACAAACTATGTCAGTCAGTCCGGTTCTTCTCCGGATAATCTTGTTACGGATTTTATCCTTCAAAAAAACTCGAAGCATAGCTCGTTCCATAGCTCGCTGAGCGAATTTGAATTTGTGGACTAGCCCAATTGTCAGTGTCCACGTCTCGGCACCGTAAGTCATGACAGGCAGGACGCATTGGTTAAACATCTTTGTCTTCAAACTTTGCGGTATAGGCGACGAGAAGACTCGGCGAAGTTTGCCAAATGCTGCCCAGCCCAAACTGATCCTTCTGTCGGCTTCTTTCTCCAAGTTGTGTCTACCAAGCTGAATTAACTGCCACTTCAAGTGCTGACCCTTCAACAAATATTGGCCTCGTCATGACATGCATATTGAACATGACTTTAGTCTTGTCTATATTCATGCCGAGACCTACACGCCGAGAGGCTTCGTTTAAGCTGTGCAGAATTTCGTCCAGTTGTTCCAGCGACTCAGCCATTACAACGATGTCATCGGCAAAACGGAGATGTGAGATGTTCTCGCCGTTAACGCAATACAATGTCTATCGTTAATTGTCTACACCTGCCTCACCTGCAGGAACATGCAGATGGTGTTATCTTCGCTGCTGCGCGACCCCCCGCACTCCGCGCTGCTGGGCTGCTCGCTGGAGCGGGAGCGGGACTGCGACTGCGTTCCCTCCATCCCGCGCCTGCAGCTGCTGGTGGAGAGGGCCTGGCAGCGAGGCTTTGATACACAGGTAGGAGTCCTGCGGTACTATTCACAAACGTTCGAAAAGTTTCCGTTTCCGAAGTGAAATTTGACCAGAAAGCGAAACAAAACTGCGTTCACGAACGCTGCGAAACGGCAGGAATAATAACACACAATGTAATCCGGTTAAACTTGTTTTGTAAAGGAACAAAATGATTTGAGAACCAAACGGATTCGGAAACGCAACGATAAATTTACAGAAACTCTTGCGAGAAGAGCCATTTGATGTCAGAAAGCACTCGATGTAAAATTAAAGACCTCTATGAATAGCGTTTCCGAATCCGTTCGATTCTCAAATCGTTTTGTTTCATAATAAAACAAGTTTAACCGGACTACATCATCATCATCATCTCAGCCGAAAGACGACCACTGCTGGACATAGGCCTCCCCCAAGCAACGCCACAACGACCGGTCCTGTGCCTTCCGCATCCCGCGGATTCCCGCAACCTTCATCAGGTCGTCGGTCCACCTTGTGGGGGGCCTACCCACGCTGCGTCTTCCAGTACGCGGTCGCCACTCCAGAACTTTACTGCCCCATCGGCCATCCGTTCTGCGAGCAATGTGCCCCGCCCACTGCCACTTAAGTTTGGCAATTCTTCGGGCTATGTCGGTTACTTTCGTTCTCCTGCGAATCTCCTCATTTCTGATTCGATCACGCAGGGACACTCCGAGCATAGCCCTCTCCATTGCCCTTTGAGTGACATTGAGCCTTCTTATCAGGCCCATTGTGAGCGACCACGTTTCAGTACCGTAAGTAATTACTGGCAACACACACTGGTCAAAGACTTTCGTCTTGAAACACTGCGGTATTTTGGACGAGAAGATATTGCGTAGCTTCGCGAACGCTGCCCAACCGAGTCGGATTCGACGATTGACCTCTTTCTCGAAGTTGGACTTACCTAGCTGGACAGTTTGTCCTAGGTATACATAATCGTCAACAACTTCGAGTCTAGATTCTCCGATGTTTACGGGAATGGGTGCTATATGGGAATTCGACATAACCTTTGTCTTGTCCATATTCATTTTAAGACCCACTCTATCAGAAGCTCTACTGAGGTCATCGAGCATTGTACCGAGGTCCTCCATGGTCTCAGCCATGACTACTATGTCGTCGGCAAACCGAAGGTGAGTGATGTACTCGCCGTTTATGTTAATGCCTAGCCCCTTCCAGTCCAGAACCTTGAAGACATCCTCCAATGCAGCAGTGAACAGTTTCGGAGAGATCAAATCTCCGTCTCACACCTCGCTGCAGAAGGATAGGTTTCGAGGCTTAGTCCTGTAATCGGACTGACATAGTTACACGTATTATTATTAAAATTGGCTTACCTGACGTTTCGAATGCTTTGCAGTATTCGTGGTGGCAGGAACTAGTCGTTTTGTTTCGTTTGCCGGTGTAATTTCACTTCGGAAACGGAAACTTTTCGAACATTTGTGAATAGTACCACTGAATTCTCGTACCCTGTAGAGTCCTAATGATATTTGTAATAGGTCCTCAAACAAACCATGATAAAGCTGCACTAGATCTGCATCTAGATCTCTTCGTTAAAGTTGGTGACAATTGCCCTTTTAAAACGAGGTTTCTAAATAATTTGACCATTCCTAAAATGAAGACAGAGCTATACAGGCGCAGTTGTTATATAATGTGTATTAAAATATATAATAAGCTTCCAGCCCAGATCAGAGAGTTACCAATGACACGCTTCAAGCGAATTCTGCGTAAATTGCTAATTGAAAAAGCCTTTTACTCAGTCAATGAATATTTGGAAGATAAACATTTAATATAGTAGTATAATTTTATTGTGAACACTAATATTTGCATGTCATTATGTTATGACAAAATATGCTGAACTACCTACTAAATATATTTGTAACACCTACTGTAACCATATTTAAAAGCAAATAAATATTTGAATTGAATTGAACTAACCCCATCAAAGACTGCTTAGACAAAAATGTGTTTATTAACATTCGTTTTACATTTCAGGGTTCAGAACAGCTGGGCTCGAAACTATACAACACGCGGAAATGGATCGGCGCCTGCGAAGTAGTCACCGTACTGTCATCGCTAAGGATAAGGTCAGTTCGACAAAATTTAACATCTATTTAGTTCGAGACAAGTAAATAGACGTCAGAATTTATCATGATGGTTTTCATCAACGTACGGTCACGATATTTCGCGGTGATACATTGTGTCGACAAAATCCCTTGAACGAAACCTGCTACATTACACGTAGCTACCGCTGCCATCGAACATTGAGTGCAAGCGATTTTAGCCTTAGTGGTGGTTCACCGGAATGATTTCTAATAGTACAAAAAAAACCATGCCTAAAAATCTTTCCGGTGGGACATTAATGGGCTGAGTTATAATTATTGCTTTTCACAAAGACGTGTCGTCTGACTCTTAAGACACCGACTTAAGGTTCGAATTCCAATGATTCACGCGTCTTCGTGAAATGCAATAATTATAATTGCTAAATCGATTTTTCTCAGATAATTGTGTCACAATAGACAATGCTACGCAATGTATGCCGCAAAAACCCAAAATCGATTAAGATGGTTTTCTCCAAGCAAGCAAGCGAGCAAGTGCTCGGAAATTGGTTCATTATTCAAAAAAAAGAATACATCAATCGGCTCTTTTCCGTACGCAACGAAATAACAGGCCGGTTATATCCAACACGACAATAATAGAAATTGCTAGACAGTTTTAATTTTTTTAATTATGCTACCGAGGTTTTTAAGTACACCCTTACATAAATTAGGTGTTCTAGGCACAAAATATTTATCATTATAAAGGCTGAATGCGCATTTTTTTTTTCAAAACTTTGAAAATAGAACAAGAACCGCGTGCGCACGAATTGGCTGGCACGAATGAAAATTAGATACTGTTGAATTAATTTGTGCATTGTTTCTTGGCAAATGAGAGAAAAGTACTATACAAGTCTCGGCCAAAGTAGCAATTAACGGCCTCGTTTAGTTAAAAAGGGCTCGGCTGGCGCCTCGTTACACGAAGGACGAGACCCCAGCTGAGTAAAATAAAAACGTGAATTTCTCGAAAATTACAAAAAATCGCTGAACATACGTGGGACACTCAGAAAGTTTTGCGAAACTAAAAAAAATTGTTCTACACGTACATATATTTTTATCAAATCTTTTCAAAGTACTTTCCACCAGCCTCTATACAAAGATTCATGCGCCTAAACCAGTTTTCAAAACACTTTTTCCAGTCCGCCGCAGACACCTCGTTTACAGCCTGCTCGAACGCAGCCAGCGCATCTTCCGGCGACGAAAATTGTATCCCTTTGAGCTGATTTTTTATTTTTGGGAATAAAAAGAAGTCACACGGTGCTAGATCAGGGCTGTAAGGAGGGTGACCCAGGAGTTTGACTGGCGTGCTGTCCAGGAAGTCCCTCGTTTTGAGTGCGGTGTGCGCAGGTGCATTGTCGTGGTGGAGCAGTAGCCCGCGGAGCCCTGTGTTTGGTCGCTTGTTGCTTATAACAGAGAAAACTTCTGGCAAACATTTGGTAGTATACCATTCGGCATTAATGCTTCTTTGATCCCGTAAGGGAATTGATACCAAGTGGCCAGTCAAATTAAAAAAGCTAGCGATCAAAATCTTACCCCCGCTTCTAGATCGCTTCACTTTGGTAGGCGTTGGCTCATTTTGAAACACCCAAACAGTCGACTGGCGCTTGGTTTCTGGGTCGTATTGATAAATCCAGGACTCATCACCTGTAACGATGTCGTAAACACGCCGAGACGAGCCTGCTTCAAATTTGTTAAGCATATCACGGCACCATTCCACCCGGGCCTGCTTCTGAGCATCGGTGAGGTTGTGCGGCACCCAGCGTGATACTATCCTCCTCACGCGAAGATGGCTGTGTAGAATCTCGTGAACGCTTCCCGATCCAATCTTCAATATGTGTTGAATCACCTGATATGTAATTCGCCTATTGTCTTGGATTAAATTTTTCACTGCTAGCACGTTTTCTTCGGTAACAGCCGTCAAAGGGCGACCGCTTCTTTCGTCATCCCCCAAAGTTGGTCGACCGCGCTTGAATTCGTTATACCAACGATACACGGTTGCCTTGGAAGGGCCTTCATCCATGAATGCCATTTGAAGTCTATCGTACGATTCATCCGGTTTCAGGCGACACTTGAAATCGTATAAAATCATAGCTCTAAAATGTTCCCGGCGCAGATCCATATTTCAGTGAGACACAATACTTTGAATTAACTCGCAAAAAATGTGGAGGGAAATTTTGAAATTGGAACTTACTTATTTTTACTTATAAATAATCATATTTTCGAAAAACATTATAACTGGCCAGTCTCCCATATATAAAAACTTTTTTTCGCAATACTTTCTGAGGGGCCTGGTACATGGTCATGTCGTCCGGACGGGGCCAGACATGAGAAGTCTAGGTTTCTCCTTAGGACGTCATTTTATCGGCCACCCGGTATATCTTATCTTGACTCTGGGTCATTTGGGTATTCTCCTTTCAAATAACTCTCCTTGCCACCAGATGTCAACTCATAGACTTCCACAAACCGACCAGTGCGGACGGCAGCCACCCCGCGCTGTTCGACTGGGTGCTGCGCTACTTCCAGGAAGACCCCGCCGGGTTCAAAGCACCTCTATATTTACAGCATCAAGGTAACATTAAATATAATAAATAAATAAATAAAAATATATATATAATATAGGCCTTTTAATGACCTCGAGTTCAAGGAGAAAATGTCAATATTCTTTTTCTCATCATTCTGGACAACAACCTGGATGCTTCACCAAAAAAAGACCACAACATTATTTACTTTAATAAAGTACCAGGCATGCAAGTAGGCACCTATTCTAATTCATGCAAATTCCAATTTCATCATCATCATCATTTCAGCCGAAAGACGTCCACTGCTGGATATAGGCCTTCCCCAATGGGGGGTTATGCCATAATCGCCACGATTTGCAAGCGGGTTGGCGATCGCAGTTGGTTTGTTAAATACTCAGAGAACGCTGCTGCTCAGCCTCTGGTGAATCCCTTAGTCGCCTTTTACGACACCCATGAGAAGATATCTCGAGGCTCGTTGGCAACGATGCGCTGGTCGACGCCAAACTACAAAGTCTCGAGCATCGGCGCAGAGTTGCTAGCCTATCGGTTTTTTATCGAATGCATTTCGGCGAGTGTGCGTTGGAATTGCACAATTTAATTCCCCCAAGCCCTTTCCATTATCGGACGACCAGACGCACGGCGATGCGCCACCGTTATATGGTAGATATTCCACCCTTACGCACGAACCGGTTTGCTAATAGCTTTATCATGCGTACCGCCAAAGAGTGGAATTCCTTGCCGGCGTCAGTGTTTCCCGAGAAATATAATCTGGTGGTCTTCAAGACTCGAGTGAATAGGTTTTTGCTGGGCAAGCGTGTACCATCGTCGACCGCACCATCGCTTAACATCAGGTGAGGTGGCGGTCAAACGCAAGCCCGTTAAGAATAAAAAAAAAAAAAAAAAAAAAAAAGATATAGGGTGGTGAAATTCTTTACTTCCGGCACCACACGGAACCAAAAATTCCAATTTATGTTTAATTAATTATCTACAATAAATTCCTGATTTTCCCCCCCTAGGCCAAAAGCTGGGTACGCCCTTGTACTTTATATCTAAAGAAAAGCTATATTAAATAATACATAGGTTTAAAATTGCTTACACCAGACCTGCGAAAGGAAAGTTACATCATGGTATAATAATATGCTTCACCAAGTATTCTGTTCCCGTGACAGCTATGTCTCGTGATTGGCCCAAGACTACGTCATCAGCTGTGGAGCCAATAACGGGCTGTTAGCGTGACAGTTGCCAGTTTGAAGTACTGACTATATCTGCAAATAAATTACCTGCTTGCTTGCTTCTATAAAGATGCACTTTTGATTTAGTAATTTTATTCAGTTTCCTTCAGTAACTAATTAGATCAATAACACGAGATAACGAATAGTTAGGCTAGTTAGTTTTTTTTTTGTTCTTAATCTTATTCTTTATTGCACTCAAGAAAATCACAACAATACATAATAGTTTTTAAATTACATGTACGTACACAGGCGAGCTTTACTCATACTCAGCGACAACACAGCCCCTAGACGGATATTGTTGAATTTAATGCGTACAAACAATTCTGCCATTAGCTGAGGTATGAGGAAGCGGGGTACTGCTATCCGGTTGGCCCTGACAATGTCATTATGTCATAGAAACTTCAAACTTTGTAGGGTTAGAGACGAGACAGATTTAGATTCAACACGATATAATATCGATAAAATATTATTTTATCGATATTATTTTTATGTAATACGTAGTATTAATTATAAGGATTTTAGCTTCTTATTTCTTTTAATATTATTTAATAATAAAGTAATTAATATACTAATAATTATAGTAAGTATTACATGTAGGGAGGGAGTCTTTCAAAATTATCTTAATTTTGAAAGTAAGATGGGTGCTCTGTACTTTCAGAATTAAGATAATTATATCTTTAAAAATATCTTTATGTATTTATTTGGTGTTGAATATGGAGTTATTATTTTGTAAAGCGGATATTTTAAAAGAGGTAATTATCCGTTTATATAGTAAATAAATATTAAATAATAAAATAATTAATTTAGTAGTAGTGTTATATTATTTATTTTACCCAGCAATATTACACAAAATGTTACATTAACATACTAGGTACTACGTCTAGGTATAAATATTATTGTACCTACTTAACATTTAAAAGTGAACACAGCATGGAACAAAAACAAATATTATTGCAAACTATAACAGCTAATTAGCACGTAAATAAAACGTTATTCAAAAGAAAAGAACCTACTCAAAAATAACGTAAATTTAAAGGACAAAAAAAAAAAAAATAATCACCACTAATCATTTTTTAAATAAAGTAATTTTATATATGTATAGCCTTCGAATAGTGCATTTGTAACTTTGAGCTTTTATAATAAAACCATTATAAATACCATTCGATATAATCAAATAAAACAAATTTTGTGACTAATGAATATAACAACTAATAACTGTAATTTGGTTCTAGTACTCGCTGGCAGCTACCGCGGCACCACTCACTTAGCTCGCTCACAGTTCTAACCTTACTTAACCTATTTGATATATTTCTGATTGTTTTTATATAAACAATGTTGAATTAGACAGTAAACTGTACAATTGTCGTCAATGTAACCTCAAACTATGCGACTGCTCAAGAGGTCTCTTTTGGGTATTGAAATCTTTTTTATTATTTTATTTTAGTAGTAATTGAAAGCGAAATTCTGATAGTACTGAGTAATTTTTTCAGTGTTTACGTGTCAAACCGCGTTTGACAGTATTATTGTGATATTTAATAGATTTTAACAAAACCAAACATTTTCAGGGATGTAATAGTGCGATTCATTTTAATTGAGGAAGTTTTTCGCAAAGAGGCCTTCGGAAGAAGTAAAAGACCAAGTAGCTTCATGGAGCAATATTACACATCCGTGCAAATCTTAAATAAAATCGAATGTGACACAAAAGTTGTTATTTTACTAAATTATTCATTCCTAGCTGTGCTTGTGACCCTGTCCGTGTGGAAGTTGTTGTTAAAATAAAAGTGGAATGTGTGGATACTACGTATATTAATATATTGTAACACGATACAAGATATGCGTCAGTCTTGACGTACAGTTTTTACATTACAAACAAAATACACGGAACATGTCACCGCATGTGCCGCCAGCACGATATGGCCAGCATCATCTCCAACAGTTGTAAATTAACATCGTGGGCCTTACTCCCACGGACTGGTTCAAGCTCTGAACCAAATCGAGCTAATTTCAATTCCTAGAAAAAAGCAGTACGATTTGACACTAACTCGAATTCAAATTCGATTGATACAGCACTCGATCCAGGCGGGGTCAGGAGTAAGGCTTAGAAGTGGGTAGCTACTCTAATAACTAGCTAAATAGCGGCTATTCAACAAATAGTCATGGCTACTTCGATCAATGGCTACGATATCTGTCAACACGATAGCTAGCTATTGCCTACTGCTTCGAATAACCAACAAGTTTACGGTGTAGCGGGCAGCCGCCGCGCTGCCGTGAGCTGACCAAGTAAAATAGCTATTGGCTATTGGTAGCTAGCTAGTGACTTTCTTTATTTTTACGATTTCTAACTTAACTTAGTAGTCAATTAGGTTTAAAATCGTTTGAGATCAATAATTTTGTTTGTACAACAAAAGAAGGATCTTTTGTTGTAGTTTTTACTGTAATTTTATTAGTTAATTTTAAATTTTCAATGTTTTCCACAGTTAAATATGTAGTAATTAGTAATGCGTAATAAATTTAAAAATACGTACGTACGAAGGAAAGTCATTTTTTTTCAACAATACAATACAATACAAATACTATTGTACACAAAAGAAGATAGCAACCTAAATGACTTATATAGAACACATGTACAATGGGCGGTATTATCGCTCAAGGCGATTTCTTCCAGACAACCTTAGGATGGACAATATGGGCAAGTAAAGAGAGGGGTAGTACGCAGTGTAACAACATAATAGAATACATATACTACATAACATAAATACTATACATATATCTATAACAAAACTACATAAATATATATAATAAATAAATAAATTTTTTTTTTTTTTTTTTGGGACATTTTTACACAGCACCATCTAGTCCCAAACTAAGCAGAGCTTGTACTATGGGAACTAGACAATGGATATAATACTTATATACTTTTTTTTTTTTGTAAATACATACTTATAATACATAAGAAACAACGAGACCAACACAAACACTCATGTTCATCACACAAATATTTGTGTCCTGTGGGAATCGAACCCACGACCTCGTGATCAGCAGTCCGACACTCGAACCACCAGACCACAGACGTCGACATAAATATAAGATTCAATAAACATAATAAATACAATACAATATGTCTAAATATTACATAATTTACCTGCCGAAAATTACAGTGATGATAGGTAGCGATCATTTACCAGTTTTTTAAATATAGGCAAAGATTGAGCACGCCTCACTTGTACTGGCAAAGCATTCCACAGGCGAGCAGCCTGAACTGTAAAAGAATTACCAAAGAAATTTGTGGAATGCGATGGTATCGCCAACGTGAGGTTTTCTGATGACCTTAAGAGCCTCGAATGTGTGTCACGAAGGAACACTAACTAACTAAAGAACTAACTAAAGGAACTAACTAAAGGAGCATTCTTTGCTAAGATCATTTTTCTCTAAGGTCAATGACCTTTGAACTAGGACGTCTTAAGTATTTTTCAGTTTTCTCTCTATAACTCAAAAATTTATAATCACATTATACTCAAAATAATTTTAAAAGAGAGTTTTTACAAAGGTCTATCAACGTGGAGAATTATAAGTATCTACGTTACATACTTTAGAGATGGCAGGGGGGGGGGACACATTGCAAGCCACTTTAACTGGCTATTTCCCATGTATGGGCGCCACCCCTAAAATACATAATCACGCATTTTTTATTCTTTTAAAATTGAGATCTATATTTAAACTATCTTTTAACAAAATTACATGTACTTATATTCATAACTGTAGAAGTTATTAAGCTGTAAAGGACTAGGACAGACAGACAGATGGATAGACGGACAGACGGACGGACATGACGAAACTGTAAGGGTTCCTTGTAGGAACTATGGAACCCTAAAAAAGGTACATATATCATTTATCGTGTACGTATCGGTCGGAACAAAAGTTCGTTTATCGTTGAACGGGAGTAGACTCCCTGGCTGTTATAGGTATATAAAGATTGAATGTTTGAAATCGCAGTTATTTTTTTTGTAGATTGCAAAATATTCTACTACCTATATTTTTCAATTTCGTTGATAGTATGGAGAACTTTGTTTCATCGATAACAGATTTAGTACATCACTAGTTACATTGACAATTAAATAGAGGGAAAGAGATAGTGTATTAAGTGCTTGCGTAAGAAAGAGATGTTTTGTGAAAGACATCAACGTGCCGTCTGCACCTTTGGTGTCCGTTACGAATTAACCAGTATAAGATGAACTCTCATTAAATATTAAATCAGTTGAAAAATCTAATTGGATAATGACATTATTAACTTAACGATGAAATGTTATGCCGTCTTTCTGGATACTCAAAGACTTGCTGTTTTTACAACACAATCGTACTGTGCAAGAAGTCATTATAACATTTATTTGTAAATTTTGTGTTCACTAACACGGAAGTGTCAACGGCTCACAGAAGTGGTCGTAACTGATTCAAATTGTTTGAGTGGCGGCTTACATACAGGATTTTTCCCTTATGTGTGATAGAAATCGGTCGCCTGTTATGTGGCGTCTAGGGGCTGTGTCGTCGCTGCTCATACTAAAAGTTAAAAAGTTTTTATTAATAAGAGTCTCGAAACGTGACCACGCTCTTTCGCATAACATAACATAACATCACGCCTGTATTTCCCCGAAGGGGTAGGCAGAGTTGTCTAGTACACCCACATTTCTCCAGTTATGTTATAGTCCCATTTAATAGGGACTAACTGCCATCAGGGGGTTCTGGGTTCAATTCCCGGGTCGGGCAAAGTATTATTGGGTTTTTTTCATCAGGAAATTCTCAGTAGCAGCCCGGAGTCTGGATTTGTGCCCGGTTAATGGCAATAGGCACGCCCCCTATTACATGGGACTTATAACATAAGGCGAAATGTGGGTGTACTATACACCTCTGCCTACCCCTTCGGGGAAATACAGGCGTGATGTGATATTATGTTATGTTATGTTAATAGGGGGCGAGCCTATTGACATTGACCGGGCACAAATCCAAACTCCGGGCTGCTATGAGTATGAGTATGCTCTTTCGCAGGTCTCAGTCAAAGAATATATAAATCACTACGGTCTCAATCAACTCAACCAGACTGCTATAGTCCACTGTTGGACATAGGCCTCTCCCAAGTTGCGCCGCAACCAGTGTTACCAACTCAGAGTTTTTATAGCTAGATTTAGCTGTAAATAAACTTCGTCAGCTGGAAAAAATCGATCTAGCTATTAAGCTATTTTTGGAACGTAGTTCCTTATTTATTTATAATTTTAATTTTTTTTTAAATACTTGTTTCATGTCCGTGTGGTGCCGGACTTAAAGAATAGCACCACCCATATCTCTTCTCATGGGTGTCGTAAAAGGCGACTAAGGGATTCACCAGAGGATGGGCAGCAGCGTTCTCTGAGTATTTAACCAACCAACTGCGATCGCCAACCCGCCTGCCAAGCGTGGCGATTATGGCATATCCCCCCCTTAATTGGGGGAGGCCTATGTCCAGTAGTGGACGTCTTTCGGCTGAAATGATGACTTGTTTCATTGTTTTTAGGTTTAAGATAGTAAAATTGTTACTAACCCTATGAGTTCTTTTGCTCGAATTAGTTTTTTTTTTTTTTTTTTTCAATTCTATTCTATTGAGAAACAGACACATAAACAAGTATTTTACCAACCATAGACGACACATGAAACATTCGTTTATCGTCTTTGGTTGGTCTTTGGCGTTGGTATACATCTAAGATGATCTGTGGCACACATAAACTTCTCTATATTCATCTATTATATGCTATCTGTGGTACCATAACCGTTGTTTATTCAACTTTATTCCCTGAAAAGATTTCGAAGAAAACCACAGAAGTTGGAAAAGTGTAAATTAATATAAACTAATATCATCTTAACACCCGTCGTCACGTAGTAAGTACTCGTATTATAGTCATTTCTTGCAGTATTTTAAAAGTTTAATTTTTGCAGGTCACTCGCGAACAATAATTGGTTACGAGAAACACAAAGACGGCAAAGCGACCCTGTTAGTGTTGGACCCTTCACACTCGCCTGCTCAAGTGAGTATGTTTGTTATGTGTGTATCATCATCTTCATCAGCTCATTACTGTTCCACTGCTGGTCTCTTCTCAGAATAAGAAGGTTAAGGCTACCACGCTAACCTAGTACGGGTTGGCAAACTACATACCATTGAGAACTGTATGGAGCACTCTCAGGTGTGCAGGTTTCCTCACGATGTTTTCCTTCACCGTTAAAGCAAGTGATAATCAAATTCTGATCCGCACGTGAATTCTTAAAGTCGGTGGTGCGGGCCGGGTTCGAACTCGGATCTTCCTGCATGGAAGGCAAGCGCTCAACCGCTAGGCTATCACAGCTTTTGTGCGTATACGAATGCATAACTCTACCATAAATATGTGGTTTTTTTTTTACCACTGCTGGTGAGTTCAGTAGCTGGATTAAAGTCAATTTTCTCTGAGTTCAAGGCTTTTAATGCTGCCTGGCTGTCAGATAAGATGAATTTTCGCCTATTAGTATTAGCCTTCTGTAGACTTAAGCGGATACCCAATAATGGCTAATAGTACTGCTTAAACACGGTGGTGTATTGGGCTAGTGTGGCCTATATTGGGGATTTTTTTTACCATTGGCCACCCACCGTAGAATCCAGCTCCTAATAGACCCTCTTCTTTTTCACCAGTGAACCAAACAACGTCAGTGGACCGATACTGGCAAGGCGAGTCGTCCTCCCAACTCAGTCCTCTAATCTTAAACAACATACATACCGTCTAGCACACAGAATAGAAAACAAGGTGGAAGTGCCAATCGGCTATCGACGTGTGGCACAATTAAGCGGAGATACGCAAGACTCGTTTAGTTGCGCTTAGTTTCTCGCTGCGTCACGATGATGTCTCGAACGCTTACATGAAATACTGTATTAAACCTTACTGTGCACTTTTAACGTGTTAAAACTTAAAATGATAGCGGAACGAAAAGTGATTTTCATAGAGGTGTATCATATCACCGTTGTGTACAATTTTGACATATTTCAATAAAATAATTTTAACATCTTGTAATAACGATTTAAATTGTGGAAAGATAAAATCCCTCTCGAGCAGGATTTGAACCTGCGACTCTTGGCTCCTCCTTTGAATCGTTAGATTTCGCTTCGCATGCGTAAATGCGTTAAAAATAATAAAATAACTTCTAATAAGATTGAATAAAAATAACATTATATGATTGTTAGGCCTAATTTGAATTTTAAATAGACCCAATTACGTAGTTTTTGTGTATAGTAATACAATGTACTATTTCAGTTGTAAATGTGTGAATTTGGCGACACTGGTTCCCGTACAAAGTAATCGTAATGTCACTTCTACTTGTGTTCTACATTCCGTGGTCTTAGGATAAAGTTTTTTTTTTTTATTATTATTAAAGGATGGCGAAACGAGCTAAAGGCCCACCTGATGTTAAGCGGTTACCTTTGCCCATAACAATTACAATACCACCTAGGCTGTTGCCTCAATGGTACCGCAAGTCGTTTCGCCAAACTGAGACATGAAGATGGAAAGTCTCATGTGATTGTAATTTCACCGGCACCCGTACCCTTCAGACCGAAACACAGCAATGCAAGCATCACTATTAGTGCTAAATAGCACTGCATTTTGACAGTTGGAAGTATTTTTTTTCCCTTTATTTGGCAGTATACTTTTATTTTTTTTATTTTTTTATAGTATAGGATGGCGAAACGAGCTAAAGGCCCACCTGATGTTAAGCGGTTACCCTTGCCCATGACAACCTCAATACCACCCAGGCTGTTGCCTAAATGGTACCGCAAGTCGGTTCGCCAAACTGAGACATGAAGATGGAAAGTCTCATGTGATTGTAATTTCACCCTTCAGACCGAAACACAGCAATGCAAGCATCACTATTTGGCGGAGAAGTAGGCACGGTGGTAGTACTTCCCCGGACGAGCTCTTTCACAAAGGAGCTCTACTACTACTAAAATATATAATACTAATATTTATATTCTTATTTTTATATACGTATATATATTTTTACGGTACTGAAACGTGGTCGCTCACAATGGGCCTGATAAGAAGGCTCAAAGTCACTCAAAGGGCAATGGAGAGGGCTATGCTCGGAGTGTCCCTGCGTGATCGAATCAGAAATGAGGAGATTCGCAGGAGAACGAAAGTAACCGACATAGCCTGAACAATTGCCAAACTTAAGTGGCAGTGGGCGGGGCACATTGCTCGCAGAACGGATGGCCGATGGGGCAGTAAAGTTCTGGAGTGGCGACCGCGTACTGGAAGGCGCAGCGTGGGTAGGCCCCCCACAAGGTGGACCGATGACCTGGTGAAGGTCGCGGGAATCCGCTGGATGCGGAAGGCACAGGGCCGGTCGTTTTGGTGATGCTTGGGGGAGGCCTATGTCCAGCAGTGGACGTCTTTCGGCTGAAATGATGATGATGATGATATATATTTTTACCCTTCATTATAATTGTAATTGCACTATGTCTTCATTTTGTTTCGAGCGTATGGCACTCGTGGGTCGCAGCTGAAAATCAGCGTTGGGTAGTCAGTGTCTGTACTGCTACCTAACATTATGCTGAGCTGGTGGCCCTTTGGCACTTACATATGTTTTATTTTTCATGTTCTTTTATTTTTGTTAATTTGATTGTTTGTGCCAATAAACACATTTTCTTTCTTTCTTTCTATTTTGTCAGGTTCGTCAAGTAGTGTGCGGCAGTTCATCTTCTTGTGCAGCAGCGCTTCGGTTGTTGCGTCGCGGGGCGCCCGCACTCAGAGCTAAACAGTACCAGCTGCTGTGTGTCAACGGCGTCATGAGCGATGACGCAGAGTACGAGGTACATACAATAATATTATCAATAAAATAAATCATCATCATATATCTTTCACTTACACTTCTTTGGGTAAGTCTTTTACTCAAAAAGATAAAGATTGGTGACGTAACCCAAATACGTATAAGTGGGAGTTAAGCTCCATACCAGAGTTGGTGGACAACCAAGTGAACAATTTATATTAATTGTAATTGTATCAAGTGTAATTAATATTAATCAAGTGTAATTAATATTAACCAAGTGTAATTTATATTGACCAAGTATAATTTACATTAACCAAATGTAATATATACCTACTAGTCAAAACAAAATAAATTATAAATATCGTAATCAGGAGTGATTTATTGATAATTAGCTGTATCCACGTGGCAAATTGTGTAGCGTATTGTTATCTTAATTGTTCCCAAACACTTTTACAGCATTTCACTTGCAATACCGTTTTAAATGGGCAGATTTGTAAAAATTGTTTATACCAATTAATTTTACCCTAATTTTAACGTTAAGTTTTAGCTCATTTAACCGTTTGATCTGTTGTGAACAGTTTACTTTTGCCAAGTTAGTGTATACATCAACATTTTAAGAAAGCAATGCCGCGTATTTGACGACATATGGACTTGACTATCACAGCAAGGGCCATAATATTTATTCTAGAAGGCCATTTACAGCGGTATGTAACTTTGCAGCTGGGGTTTTCGCTGCGAGCAATTCAAAATGCCTGGAATCGCTTTCAATAGACTGGGAGATTAACCAGAAGACAGGGATCTGGCAGAACTAGATCAACCACCACGCAGGAAGTCCGCTACATACGCTTAACTGCACGTAGAGAGCGCTCCGACACCTCACGCTCCCTGCAAACCCACTTGCAAACGATTAGAAACCGATTGCATGAAGACAAACAATTCTCTAGGAGACGAGTGGTGCGAATTCCACTGACAAGTGCTTATTGTGCAAACCGATTACCATTAGCAACACAACATTTGAACTGGCAAATGAGTGATTGGGGCACAGTACTTTTTACAGATGAGAGCAAAGTAAATAAAAATGTGATGATTTCCGCATACGGGTATGGAGACGAGAATGTGAGTGATTTTCAGATCCCTGCATTCACGGAAGTGATCGCTTTGGGGGCCCAATGTTATGGTCTGGGGCGGCATTAACCTAACTGGAAGAACTGAGCTGGTAATTCTTAACCAGCATACTATGACAGCTCAACGATACGTCGAGGAGGTCATAAGACCCCACTTGGTGCCCTTTGCACAGCAAGCAGGTACAGGATTCAAGCAGATGCACGACAATGCACGTGCCCACACTGCAAGAGCTACGAGAGAGGCCCTAGAAGAGCCTCGTATACAAGTGTTACCGTGGCCGGCGAACAGTCCCGACTTGAACCCGATAGAACACATGTGGAATCTGTTGAAAAGAAGCGTCAGAGAAACAAATCAGCCAGTACACAATCAAATACAGTTCATAAATGTACTGAAAACGAGTTATGAACAAATCTCTCAAGAAACAGTGACATCAAACATCTGATTGAAAGTAAGCTCTCCAGGCTTTAAGAATGTGTCAGAAAAAGAGAAGAATACGTTAAATATTAATCAAAAAGTAAAAATGAAAAAAACACGGTGCATTTCATTTTTAAATTTATTTTTAGTCCAGTTAATTTTTTGTTGAAAATGCAAGAAATTGCACTTGTCGACAAAAACATTCCTAACTTGTTTTGTAATGTTTAAAATTTAAGCTTATTTCATTAAAAACAAATCATTGCATCTAATTTTATCATTAACACCAGCACCCCATAATTTGCCAAGGATATCAAAAATACATGGTGGCCCTTATTTTGTTTTAACTAGTATATCAGCGGTACTCTAAGTGTGTTCCGCGGAACCCTAGGGTTCCGCGATACCCCTGTAGGGGTTCCGCAAGAATTTAGAAAAAAAAAACAAAACACCTCTCTCTGGTCACTGGTCGAACGTTTTGAATCCGCCCGCCGCGCGTATACTTGTGAGCGCGCAGTCCCTTTGATAAAAGCCGCCTCTGAATTAGACGCTATAGTTGTGAACAAGCGACTTTCGGCTCTATCTTCAAAAGCATAAAGTCGAGATTGTTTACAACGCATTTTTTTGTATTTATATTTTTATTTCCGCTTTTTGTTTATCAAAGGCGCCGACTCGAGTATTTTTGAGAATGTTCGAGTTCGAGTCTAGGACTAAGTATAAAAGCGCTATTATATAAAAAAATTCGCGCCTCGTCAGTCAGTTGACGATTAGCGTTCGGAGCGATAAGTTCGTACCTACCTACTTACAAGCTGGCTAGCCTGCTGCCTTCTTGTAAGTTCTACTGCCCGCTGTATTCTGATTGTATCAGTTTTGTACATTTCTTCTTTGGACTAAACTTTGTCTCATAAACGCAGTAACGATTGTGCATTATTTTGACCCTACCATCCTGACGTGTAACATTATTAATAAAGAAGAATGGAACGTTGGCTTAAAGGTGTTAAACGTGTTGCAACGACATCTTCTAATGACGCTGAATGTTCAAAAGCAGTACGCGCGGAGAATACAGCAATTACCGATCCAGACGATGATGCCACGACGTCAAGCTCCACGGTTTCAAAGACGAAAAAAAGGAAGTATGATGAATCATATATCAGTTTCGGATTTGTTGATTCCAACGGCTCACCTCTCTGCATGTTATGTAGTAAACTGCTTCCTAATAGTTCCATGGCACCTGCCAAATTACGCAGACATTTAGAAACTGTACACCCCGAGTCTAAAGACAAGAATAAAGAATTTTTTGTTCGTAAAAAAGAACAGTTATTGGAAAGTCAAAAAAATATGATGCATGTAACACAAACTATCAATGAAAAGGCCACGGAGGCATCATATTTAGTTAGCTATCGCATTGCACAAGCAGGTGAAGCGCACACTATCGCTGAGAATTTAATAAAGCCATGTGTGTTAGACATAACAAAATGTATGCTCGATGAAAAATCTGCAAAGCATCTTTCTACTGTACCGCTATCAAACGATACTGTTTCACGGCGAATCCATGATCTGGCAAGCTACGTCAAACAAGAACTAGTTGCACGTCTACAAAAAACACGATTCGCCTTGCAAATGGATGAGTCAACTGATGTCACTGGTCTGGCTATCTTGCTGGTTATCGTGAGATATCCATATGAACGTTCTTTTGAAGAAGACATGCTTATGTGTTCACCGCTGCCCACAAACACTACCGGGGAAGAAATTTTTAATAAAATAAACATATTTTTTAAAGAAAATAATCTTAGTTGGAACGATTGCATTGACATTTGTACAGATGGGGCCAAGGCGATGACAGGTAAAACAGCAGGAGCAGTATCACGAATAAAAAGTAAAGCGCCTAATTGTAGTTCCAGCCATTGTATTCTGCATAGACAAGCACTTGCGATGAAGCAAATGCCGTCAAATCTAAAATTAGTTATGGATGAAGCGGTAAAAATAATTAATTTTATCAAATCACGACCACTACAATCCCGATTGTTCTCATTATTGTGTGAAGATTATGGCAGCAAACATAAAACACTGCTGCTCCATACAGAAGTGCGATGGCTGTCTCGGGGTAAAACTTTAACAAGGCTATTTGAACTTAGAGCCGAGTTACAAATGTTTCTTTCAGCAGATACAGTTTCTTTTAATTTGAAAGACCGTTTGTATGATAAAACTTGGTTGTTCCGATTGTCTTTTATGGCGGATATCTTTCAAAAACTGAACGAATTGAATTTATCATTGCAAGGTAAACAGACAACAGTGTTCCAGGCCTATAACAAAATAACTGCCTTCAAAAGAAAATTAGATTTTTGGATTATTTGCGTTGGTAAGAGAGAAATAGAAAGCTTTACGTCACTCAGTGAGTTTGTTAGCGATAACGACTCGGAAATGTTTCAAGATGATGTGTTTGAAGAATTGGTCCAATATCTCACTTCGATGCGCGCATCTTTTGTAAAGTATTTTCCCGAAGAACATAATACAAAAATGAAGCTGAATTCATGGATTCATAATCCTTTTTTACCCAACTTGCAAAAGCCCGAAAGTATGTCAAACGAGATATATGAATCTCTTTTAGAAATGTCATCAGACACAAGTATGGAGTCACTGTTCAAAACGACGCCTCTCAACGATTTTTGGTGCAGAATCCGTGATGAATATCCAATGCTTGGCAGAATGGCTCTGAATATTCTTCTCCCGTTCCCAACAACATATTTGTGCGAAACAGGATTCTCAACCTATGCAGCCACGAAAACAAAATATCGCAATAGACTGGACGCCGAACCTGATATGAGACTTCAAATGTCTTCTATCAAACCTGATATCAACCAATTGATGAAAAATAAAAAACAGTTTCATACCTCCCATTAGTTAAGATTTTTTCATTTTTAATATCTTCTATTATTGTACTTGGCATGTGGTTAAAGTAAGTAATAATTAGTAACTGTTACATTGTACTTTTATTATGCTTATATAATAAAGAATACACTTTTAAAAACTATTGTTTTATTGTAGGGTTCCGTCAAGTATTTTGCTTGTCAAAAGGGTTCCGTGACCAAAAAAGTTTGAGAACCGCTGTAGTATATATTAACCCAGTGTAATATTATCTTTTTCCAGGCCAGCAAAGTCCTACAATCAGTGCGCATTCCATAGGACAGGAAAGGGGGGCGGGCCCCCACTTCACTGCCTATTGCTTCTCGTATATATTCACGACCCTATCGCTACACAGGTCGGTAGCTACTAGCCTATGCTGCTCAACTATTTGTTTTGTTATGTCTTATTTTATAATAATTATAATGTGGTCGTTTTCATTAAGTTTTTTGACAATTTTTTTGGTAATTTCAGATTATAAGTTTAGAAACTCAATTATAAACATTTCTAAGTTACTTTTTTATCATCAAGCCCGATTTAAAATTTATTAAGTCCAAAAAATTAATTATTGTCATTCAATCTTGTCAAAGAATGTATTTATTATAATACCAGAGATTTAATGTAACTACTGATTGCGTGTAACATTTATAGTATTTTTCTATTTCATGTTATTTTTATCTTGTTTTCTTAGGGTCAGCTCAGACCAAGCGGAGCGCAGAGCAGATAATTTTCTGCTAACATTAAATAATTAACTCTATAACCAAATCCATGTAGTGTTAAATTGTTTGAGCGATACAGGCTGCCCGCGCGTGCCCGAAACTGCGCGAGTGTGCCCGGCTGCGTGGTACAGTCGCCGCACTTCAGTGGTTACACTTTGACATTAGCAGTATCTTTATTTCGTAAGCAGTAAGGGCGGTTTTTGAATTGACGTGTTACCACTGTCATGCAGTTGACTGTACATTAACAGGCTTAGAGGCTCTTAATTCTTTGTTTACATCCTTTATTCGTATTTTTCTTGCAATTAACTTTGAAATGTACATACACATACATATTAACCAGCATTTTTCCCATGAAACCTGCCTCTTCTTCTTTCGTGTCGACATGAGCTACATAATCATAATAGCTCATGCCGTGGGGAAAAGATTAGCCAGTCAGCAGGTTGGTAGCGGGGCTGGCTGAAAATATTAATTCCAGCTGAAACCTGCCTATCTGCCTGTTTCGCCTGTTTTTTTTTAATGTAATGTGAAATAATATCGATACTCTGCTGGCCCAATACAACGTGTTATCGAAATAACTGAAAACCTCTTAAGGGCTCATTGTACTCATCAATATGAACAACTTTTAATATGGGACCAAACCCGAAATCACGAAAAAAGCAGCTGATCCCTAAATTTTTTCGATTTATGTGAACAGAAATTATTTCAATAACACGTTGTATATTATAATAAAACAAGTTTAACCGGATTATATCGCGTAGAGGTATATTATTTAACGAACGCTGCAAAGCTTTCTAAACGCGAGGAAAACCAATTTAAATAATATACGCGATATAATCCGGTCAAACTTGTTTTATTATAATGTGTTCGCGAAAACCTATGAAATTATTACGTTGTATATTCCTGATATAATTATTATTGCTCCCTGTCCATACTAAGTATTAACAACCCTTGTATTGCACCATAACCGATACGATGTCGGCACTACAAATATTGTAAATTGAGCTTTACATTACTTGGATTGCCCTATTTTCTAATCGATTTTCCAATATTTACACTAAAAGATTAATTTCCCATTTATTTGTACAGGTTTTACACGTAAAATAAAAATAATGAGACTCTTCTATTCTTAATATAATTTTAAATTCAAAATTCAATACAAAAATTTAGAATATGAACGATCGCATCCCTAAAACGGAAATATTATTATTGATTATTATAATTTATTTATTATTAATATAAAAAAAAGTTAGTTACAATAAAAATATAGTTTTATACTAAATAACCCGGTTGTTTAACGAAGCATCTAGTCATAGTGTGAACCAGTTAATTGAACATTAAATATAAATAATACAAAGCTTTCATGACATTGCCTTTGATTAGTTTACTGCCTGCTTAGGGGCGTCTGTGGAGTAGGCTTAGCTGGTAAATCATATTTGAAGGACAAAAAAGCTTGCAGAATAGTAGAAAACCATTAATTAATTAATGCCATATTCTACACCTGTAAGTAAATATTAATATGATTAGCATATTATGGTGTATGTTTGAATATCATTGTGATAAAGGCTCAAGCTATTCCACAGTCTAAAATAATAATATTAGGCGCGAAACTCATAAATGTCGACATTACCTGGTAAATCTATGCGTTAAGTTATATTGATTCATATGAATTTACCGGACAGTATCCACATTGACTACCCATATACAGTTGATATAAAAATAGGAGAATAAGTTCGTATAGTCAGTGGCTTTGTACGAACACGAATTAGTTTTTTTGCACATTTGAGTTCCTAAATGGATTGAATAGGTACAATATACATAGACTTTATAACGAAGAAGGTGCTTTTATTTTACTTAACGTTTTAATGTTTTAAGCACGGCTTGAACAGGCTAATTCCATTTTTTAAATGCCAAGTATGTTATAAACTTGTAACTTTGGTATTTAACGAGTTGTAACTATTTAACAGAGTGTAATATTTATTCGAAAATTACATTGCGTTAAATCAGTGGTTTTGTAATAATAAAGTAAGAGAGTATTTAATAATCATATATTGGTTGATTGTAAAATTTAAATAAACCATAAAAATGCATTTTAAAATTTTCTAATATTACAACTTGTTAAAATATTACAAAAGATTAAATAATTAAAAATCTTTTTGATCATAATTGGCTTAAAGCATTACATTTTATATTAAAGTTCTACCTTTATCTTATTAATATCTTGTTAATTGTGTCAATTATGAAACTAACAAATTTTCTTCTTATGTATAATATTGTCTTTTTTGTTAATTCGTCTACTAAGTGTTTTATGACCAAATTGTTGTTTAAGTGGTTAATAATTGTTGTAAAATATTATTTCTACCTAGTTCTATTTCAATGTACGTTTGGAGTTTGTTTTATCCTGTGATATAGAACCTAACCAACGATTTAAGAAGGAACCTAACATTCATATTTATGATTGCAAAAATGCTTTTCGCATAATATTTCTGAAAATATTATGCTCCTAATATCAACAAATTACTGTGATTTTATGTTTAATTTGCTTATTGAAAATATTTATAAGACACTTTCAGATATAAGTTTCCTAATAACCGCAATGATTTTTTTAGGAGAGATTGTCTCATTTAGTTATTACAGTCAGCCTCAAAAGTCGATAAACAAATGTAAAATTTCAAAATCTATTTTCTCAGGAGTTAATGGTTTGTCTGAACTAATAATATTACAATTGTTTAAAAATAAGCATATCTATCGTTATTAACATAACATCACGCCTGTATTTCCCCGAAGGGGTAGGCAGAGGTGTAATAGTACACCCACATTTCGCCAGTTATGTTATCTATAAAAATAATCTAATTAAATATTAAATCATTATTAATTGTAAATTGAAAGTGGTTTCACCTATAATAATGATTTAATATTTAATTTGACTATTTTTATTGAAGAGTTTTTCCAAATGAGTTGTGTCCTTACGCATGAATATCGATTCTGATAACGTAGCTCACAGGAACAACAGGGTTTTTGTTACATGTTGTGTACTGGATGATTTTGAATTAATTGTCAAACCTTTATGGGATGATTGTACTCAACATTATGAACAACTTTTACTATGAGACCAACCCTGAAATCGCGAAAAAGTGAGCTACATTTGTTTTCAAATAAATCGACAAAATATAGGGAACTGTTTTTTTCGCGATTTCAGGCTTATTCCCATAGTAAAATATGATCAAATTGATTTAATTTTAAATTGCCAATGAATTCAAATTCTTCTTGTATATCTAGCTTTTACATTTAAATATCACAGGTTAAAAATACTCCATATACTGTACAATGATTGTAAATCGTACAAAATTTTAAATGTGACCTAATTGGGCATTTTTTTTATTATTCGATGTTATTGAATGTTGGGATCAAAACAAAAGGGTTGCTGGAAGATAATGAAGTGTGATGGCAACGGCTTGTATATTACGTATTTATTGTAAAACAATATTCATGCATTTATTGAGAATAATGTCAAAAGGCTTGGAAAAACAATTAAGTTGATTTTTATAATTAATTTTTTAAGCACCAAAATCACTGCTTAATTTTATTATTAAAATAAAACTATGTAATGTAAACAATATTAAACCATCTCAATCTAACCCAGATTAAGTAAAATCAATTGAAGAGTATTTTAATAATTATACGATATACCCAGACTTTTGGTGGTTTTAGAAGCGCGACGCTAGACGATACCTTAGCTCAATTTATCGAAATTGATTAGTAATACCGACTTCCACTTGTACCACAACACGAAAGAGTTGAGCCACTTGCTAACATTATTAATTCGGCCGTGTTTGCAAATTGGACAAAGTCGGATACACTCGTACGGTCGACAGCACGTCGGTGGTAACACTTTGACATTAGCAGAATCTTTTTTTCGTAAGCATTAAGGGCGGTTTTTGAATTGACGTGTTACCACTGTCACAAGGTAGACTGTACATGAACAAGTTGCCCGATTTGTATAACAGGGCCAAGTTAAAATGATAAGCAAGTGGCCCAACTTTCGCGTGTTGTGACTACATACACAAAAAAAGTGTGCAGGCAACTGCAATATGCAGGAAATAGTACATTACTGTTCAGGCCTGAAATAAAGCAATTGACGACCGAGATTGAAAGGACGAGGCGAAGCCGAGTACGCCCGAGATGATTTTAAAAGGACGAGGCGCAAGCCGAGTTTCTTTTAATTAAACGAGTCCTTTGATTGCTTGAGACTTGTATAGTGCTTTTTTCTCATTTGTGAGGAAACAATATACAAATTAATTCAACAGGTACTAATTTTCATTCGCACCAATTAGTCCGGTCGCGGTTCTTGTTCTATTTTCAAAGTTTTGAAAAAAAATGTACATTCAGCCTTTTTATGATAAATATTTTGTACCTAAAAACACCTAATTTATGAAAATGTGTACTTAAAAACCTCGCTGGCGTTAAAAACCTGGATATTGCTGGCGTGTAATTTCGTTGCGTACGGAAAAGAGCCGATTGGTGTATTCTTTTTTAAAAATAATGAACCAATTTCCGAGTAAGTGGGAGAAATAGTACATTGTCGAGGCCTGAAATAAAGCAATTAACGACCTAGTAATATTGGATGGACGAGGCAATGCCGAGTAGTTCCGAGATTATTTTAAAAGAACGAGGCGTAAGCCGAGTCCTTTTTTAACTAAACGAGGTCGTTAATGACTATTTCGGCCGAGACTTGTATAGAACTTTTCTCTCATTTGCGTGGAAACAATAAACATATTAATTCAAGAAACATAATTTTCATTCGCGCCAATTCGCCCGCCCGCACGAGCCCTATGTTCTTTTTTATTACAACTTATCATCTTAGTCTTCCTGCGACCACGAACGCTGCAAAGCATTCGAAACGTCAGGAAAACCAATTTTTTATAATATACGCGATGTAAACCGCATAAACTTGTTTTATTATAACGTGTATCTTGAAAAACTAAGACATTAAATCTCTACCTTGGACGAGCGTATGTAGTTTGTAAAACCACTAAAATGTCGGCGTGTAAACAGTAAAGTATAGCTGGTGTTCGTATGGCGTGTTATAGAGGTGGTGATACATGCTTTAGTACAAATCCTTAAGGATAAGTCAGTTCGTGCTGTTTACATTTAGTTAGTTATATTCATGGACGAATAAAAAACTGCGAACGGAAACTCGATGAACAATGAGTGAAGCACCCATAGTAAGTCTAACTGTGGGTTTGCACCAAAAAACATTTAACATGTAATGTCTCGAAACTTGTCATATGAAACTAATGTCACAACTTGTTTTGTTCATTGTTACGTTCGCTTCGCACTGCAGAAAACTGGGTAAATTCTTTGACAGATTTCAAGATTTGTTGGCTGTGTTTGCACTGACTAAAAACTTATACATTGACATGTTTGTCTATAGATTTGTCACGGCTGACGTTCGCACTGATGCTTAGTCAAGTGTCACAACTTGTATAAATCTCGTTTTTTGTGTTTTCCAATGAGGTCGGTAAACATGTATGGCCGAAACCAGATACTTTGAAGTGTATCGAAATTGATTGTGAAACATGTCAGCAGACTGTGAAATGTCAAACAAGTTTCGTTTCAACAAGTTGTGTTATAATGCGAACGCGATTCGATACATTGACAGAAAACTGACTTTTCAACATGTTTTTATGTGAATGTTTCGTCAGTGCAAACTCACAGTAACAGCAGCGATTACGCAACAAATCTCGTGTGACGGAAGCAGTTGTCGTAGTGTCAGAAATTAAATTAAAAATATGCCGTGTGAAAATGTTGAAATTATAGTAGGTTTAGGAAAAAATGAAGTGCTTCAATGTTTTCATAGCGAGATTCAGTCCGCCTTTTTTAATTCGTCCGAAGTTATATTATACCTTAGTTTTATTAGGTGGACACCGGGACTTAGCGGTGATTTCATACCAATTACAAATGGGTCAAAAAAGAAATGTGCTTTGGCATTATTAAGGTACAGCGATCAGCATCAGATCAACAAAAATCTGAATCTGCACTGCTATTCTCGAACGTCCGAAATGATTCCGTATTCAAAGTGAAAGTTGACCGACAAGCGAAACGAAACCGAAACGGTTTGAGAACCGAACGGATTCGAAAACGCTCGAGTTCTTTATAATTTTCATAAAGTGTGCTTTCCGACAGCAAATGGCTCTCGGAAGAGTTTCTGTAAATTGACGTCTTCGATTCGTCTAGAACCAGGACTCCGTCACTCGCTCAAGGTCGCTTACCCGGTACACCACTACAGCCTACCTTAAAAACTGGGGAGCTGACCAAAGTGTTAGCCTTTGGGAAAAATCCCAAGGCCAAGAACACTCGAAAGCGCTTCCTAGTATGCTTCAAGAAAAGATTTACGAAAGAAGCGCTTTCTTTGAACAGGATCCATATAAGAATCCTGACAAGAACCGTTACTGGGCACTGCAAGCTGAATTTACACCTTCACAGGATGGGTCTCAGTGATACTACAGTTTGCAGGTTTTGTCGCGAAAAGGATAAAACGCCCATCCATATCCTATGCGAGTGTGATGCAGTGCACTACATGAGAAGCCAACATCTTGGAGGCCACGTCATCTCAACGCAGGAGATCAAATCCTCTTCCCCCAAAGTCATAGTCGACTTCATGATTGACTTTCAGCTTGGGGAAGTGCTGTATTGCTGCAAGAGGCGTCACAATAGATCTTACCAGGTTGCAGTGGCTTAGGGGCGTTCAAGACCCCTACCTCTTTCCTCAAATAATAATAAATAATAAGGTCGCGTTATATGCCTGCCGGCTAGCGTACACCCGAGAGTACAAGTATCAGTGGGGCATCCTCAACTCGGTACGTGTAAAGAAGCTATATTTCTGCTTGCAGCTAACGCCTGGGATTATTATTAAAATGTAGGCTAATAAAGCGAAGGTATTTTCGCTTTTGTATGGGAGTGGTGTATCTATTACGTACTAATTATTGTCTAATCTATGCTAGAACTGTTAAAAGTTTTCGATTTCGGATTTGCGATTAGCGTTTAGAGAACGCGTTCAGGAACTTCCTCTCGGATTTTAAATACTTTCGGACGGTTGTGAATAAAAGTGCTTATTTTATTTATTTTTTTATTTTTTTAGCTTGGTTAGCTTGTTCTAAACGTTGCTATGCCTTAAATCTGTACCAAATTATTATATAGGCCCAATGCATTAACCTCTCGTATGCCTCAGTTCCAGATACAATAAAAAATCAATTTTGTCTCGCGTGGATCTGCGTTCCATACGAGGGGTTTAGCTATGAAGTCATCTTTACATTTCGGTGTCCAAATAACCCCTAGTCATAGTTAGTATTAGAAATATTATTTAAATAACTGTGATGTCTAATATTTTCTGCACCAACCATCATCTAGGTCAAGCTTGTAATTTTCGCTAATATAAACTAAAAATGTAAGTATGAACCCCTATGCACATCCATGTAATCTTATAAAAAAACATCTAATTAATAAATCTGTACAGTAAATTAAAACATCACAGTTATCCAAATAAAATTTCGGTTTTAATTCAATTAATATAAATAAAATGCACTCATTCATGTGATATTTACCCAATATTATGTCTCACTAATTCCTGTTTTATTCATATTTGTTACACATTTTGATATTACTATGAAATCAAATTAAAGCAAGATTTATCTCAAGATTTCCGAGTATTATTAAAATGTGAAATATAAATTTAGTTAATTGTAAAAATGCTTTCGTTCCACTGATAAATAATGATAGTTAAAAACCTGTGATAAGACTACGTCTAGTCACTACACTCTCTGTTAGGTTTGGTCGCTTCGAAAACATCATAGAGACACTTTTTGATCTTAGTAGAACTAATTTCATAGCTACATTTAGCGGCAAAGCACTAGGTAGCGTTCTGAAGTGCCTAGAGTCAAACTCGACGAGCTAAGAAGCAAAAAGGTTTAACGGACTTACCAACGAATTCTCAAAATACAATAATTTAAGACATTCTTACAGTACGCGCAATTTAACTTGGCCGGAGTGTAGTTAGACTCTGCGTATATTTCCCTGCCTCCCGCCTTCAACTGACCCATGAAATGATTACTAGGTACGACGAAGTTGGAATAGAATAGAATAAAATTATTTGCAATTTATCTGGAATGGGAATGTAACAACTTTATTCTGGACATGTTAAAATGCGCGTACTGTAAAGTCGTTCTGTCGCTATAACACATTTTAAATTGACAGTGATAGCATATTAAAACATGATACGTAAAAGATAAATGATATCTTTAAAAACATCTCAGTCATCATCATCATTACAGCCGAAAGACGTCCACTACTGGACAAAGGCCTCCCCCAGTTAAAAACATCTCAGTAGTCTTCGATAATAATTTTCTTTTTTTCGTATCTTGTGGTATTTTCGAAGCGAGCAGACGTATGTAACATAATAAGTCGGAGCTGTAATCAGTCACCATGCCTTGTATCGGTAGTGAGGAGCGAGAGCTTCGTAGGAACAGCTAGGCTGTGCTAACATGTAATGTTTCTTCAATAAAGATATTGTAAGTTACCCATAACAGAGTTTCATTTAAAACAATTTATTTTACGCTATAATTGCTCTTCTTCTTCTTCTATCGTGTCGACATGAGCTTTATAATGATAATAAATATCTCATGTCGTGGAGAAAAGCCGTAGGGTGCGTCGAACGATCAATTAAATATCGTAACTCGTGGAGGCTCTTTTTTTTTTTTTTTTTTTTGTAGTATAGGATGGCGAAACGAGCTAAAGGCCCACCTGATGTTAAGCGGTTACCTTTGCCCATGACAACTTCAATACCACCTAGGCTGTTACCTAAATGGTACCGCAAGTCGGTTCGCCAAACTGAGACATGAAGATGGAAAGTCTCATGTGATTGTAATTAATACACCCCATGTTTTAACAATTGCGCTGATTGCGTTGTTTACAAACTAAACTCATTTTGCCTCTTTCTAATCAAAAACTTTATACAAGAGATCTATTCCAATCTGATAAGTAAGATTTTTATACCGTTGAATTTGTCATTACATTTTCTACCGAATGGCGCTGATATTTCTCAAACACTTGTCAGTAATTGAATCCTTTTAACATAAATCAGTAGCGCCCCTGGCGGATACGAAGAGGAACTATTGATTTATGAATGAAAGTCTGACGAAAAAAGTATTTATGTGTCAAACTCGTGGGTACTAATTCCATCAACTCGGCCTATCGCAGTCCACTGCTGGACATAGGCCTCTCCCAAGTTGCCTTCCGCATCCAGTCCCCCCCAACCACGTTCTTCAGGTTGTATCAGGTCGGTCGTTTGCTGATTCGCGGTCTCCACTCAAGTACGAGGACAATTGGTATCAATTCTCATGTCCAGATGTCCAGTAATGTGGTTGTTATTCTATATTATGAGTAAAAATGAATAAAAGATATTTCTTTTGGTAAAATCTTTATTTTCAAAAAGAAAATGGTTCACAAAATTACAAAGCTGTCATAAGACATAACAAGTCGTTATCTTTCACATGCATTTATTACGAAAATACATAAATATTGTCTTACTTTATATTTATACTGAACACATGCAATTACATACATTCTGTTATTAAAATCGTATCCATACATATAAATTAGATTATTCTGTCTTATAAATACATAAATTATGATTTATTGCCATACATACGAAGATAACAATTATTAAAGACTTCATGTTGGTTTTAAATATTAATGCAATATGCGAGCTTTTACATTTTAGTTTGATATTTGTAACAATGATAATAAGCTTACAACTCACAAAGTAAATTTTGCTACAAGAATATTAATTTAGCTATGGCACTTATGGCACAGCTAATTAAGGCGTATGTAGAAGCCAAGTGGCGCCCCCATCAGCGAAAAACGGCCACTTTTGGCACTTTCTGTCTACAACTACAGCGAACTATAATTTACAGAGTTAACAGTTTCTGATTAAACTACTGTACCTGTACTTCAATAGTTAAAAACGAATTTTCGATAAATGGTGTATTCAGCGAGTAATATTTTACTCGTTTTATTTCTTTCTTTTTTTTTACTTATGGGGTCGCCACTTGGCTGCTACATTCGCCTTAATGAAATTTCCACTCTTTCTCGCGGTAAAGTAACGTATAGCTTTATCTCACTCTATTGTTAACTAAATCTGTTGAAGTGCCATTGCGATATAATACTGTACCTAGGTGACAAAAATCAAACTAAGAATGAAGCATTTCAAATACTCAAAATCGAATCCAATACAAATTAAATTATTGACGTGATAAAAATACATCATTAGCACAAACTTAAAAAAAAAAATTAAGAGATTTTTGCTATTCGACAAACTCAACTTCGAAAGCAAATACAAATAAGATGGCGACAATGGTTCGGGTGGGTACTATGAAGCGGACGTATTTTCATGCGAAAGCAACATCAATAACTACTGTCTCATAATACCAATACCTGCTCAAATCATTGTTACCACCCTGACCCTATTAAAAAAATACTTTAAAATACATAATATAAATATTTGACAAACACTCACTTTTATCAAGCGAAATTAAAAGGATTTGTGTTTTATTTGTATTAGAACAATTTCAACTAACAGTGATGTTGAAGCTAAAACCCAATTTTTCAGTTCTATTCATTTATTTATAAGTAAGATAGGTGAGCTATCAGTATGTCCTTATGTCCATTTACAAAATAATTAAGATTTTTTCATCAATTAAATTAATTTAATAATGTTGTCAATAAACTAAAAGATACCTGATAGATTTGAAAATTAAAACGTCATATACATGCTGAAATTTCGCTTCGTCGCTTCTTTCCCGAAAAGGGGTCATTGAACATGAGTACAATATGTATTACATGACATTATGAACAACTTTTACTATGAGACCAACCATGAAATCGCGAAAAAAAAATCAAGTGGTCCCTAGATTTTATCGATTTAAGTGAACACAAATGTATGGACCAACTGATATTGTTTTCGCGATTTCAGGGTCCCATAGTAGAAGTTGTTCATAATGATGAGTACAATTACCCCTTTTCCGGAAAGCAGTGATTAAAATTTCAGCATGTATAAGTCGTAACTATTGCTAACAAAATAGTTGATGTTATTAGTGATGTTTATTTTTCACCAGAGGCGAATAAATAATTAAACTAAAAGGCCCTTTTACGCGATCGTAGGGTTGTCCCTACCAAGGTGACTTTTTCAAACGAAATATAATATACCAGGAACCGTATTATACAGTGTTTTAGTAATCATAATAAAATATCGATTTGCAAGAAAGAGACAGCTATACAGGTCGAACAGCACCATCTCTCGACCAAATAAAATTAACGTAGTAACAGACTTTTTTTGTTTAATAAGGTCATCTTAGTTGGGAAAACCTCTCGATCGAATTAGAAAGAGCGTTAAATTAAACATATTTATTTATATACGTGAGAAATATGGATAATACTAACATATACTGCAAGTTTCCACAGACAAGCTTACTAACTTAAGTAATTATTATTTTGTTTATGAAATGTACTCTATGGACTTAGTTACCCTGCAATTGTTGGAAGGATACGGTCGTTTGTCTGTGGAACTTGTTCATGGGAATAGACGGACGGTAAATAGAACTAAAGAAGATCTTGTCTTTGATTTATAAAGTCATACAGATTTTTTTAAAGATAATGCTCTATCTAGGTGCTTATTTAATATCCATGCCAAAATAAGTGACCAACAGTAAGAAAATAAGACCATGCGGGCCAGATGCATTTGCATAGATTATAGGTTATGTAGTTTTTATATCTAAATACTAGATGAGACTAATTCTAGCATGGAGTGTATAAAAGCTCAACACGAGAGAGACAAAAATAACATAATTACGTAATAAAAATATTACTACAATATTATTCTTATACAGATTCCGATCTAGCAAACAATAAATACCTACGTTAGATATTTTGTCATGTCATAAATCTCCGTCTATCCCATTCAACAAAAAAATGGACGAAAAAAAAAAAACCTTTACGAAATACTGATCGTAATTTAGGAACTACAAATAGCCGTAAAAGATTCGAATATGTTCATAAATTTTCTAGTTTCAGTACTTTATACAATTTAGAGAGCGTACACCCAAGCGCATATCAGTGGTAAAGAAACCATTGTACACTAGGGAGCAATGAATACGGGTATATATATATAATAAGCTCTCATTCTTAGTTTCAGAGATATTGGTGTCAATTCTCTTGTTCACGAACTAAACTTATTTTAAACTATCGCTCTCTTTTACTAAAAGTAGATACAAGAAAGGGATGGCAACAATTTTAGTGCTGTCAAATTAGACGGAATTAAATCCATACAAGTTAAGACGTGATTTTGAAACGTGCCCACTAAAATACAAAGAAATGTAACACGTAAACTAATTTGACAGTTCTAAAATTGTTACCAACACTTTCTTGTCTATTAGTAAGAGAGAGAGCGATTGCTTAAAATATGTTTAGTTCGTGAACAAGAGAATTGACAACAATATCTCTGAAACTAAGAATGAGAGCTTATTCAAATAAAAAGTATTTTATAGACTATTTACTAACGACAATAGAATATTTATTATTTTATAGACTATTTAACTTTTTACTTATTGCCAACTCTTTAGCTGTCATTCTTGGATTTCAAGATATTAAGGTTTTTGTTGGTGACCCGGATTCATTGCTCCCGAGTGTAAGCAGAACTTTCTTAGTACGGTAGCTACACATAAGACAGGCTCTGCTTATATTATGTACGCCTGACTGTACGTTAAGGGCACTAGCGAAGTGAACCATAGACAAACCTCTATATCACAGCTGTTGAAATGCACACAATAACAATGCATCGTCCCTTGTAATAAAGTTAAGTGCGAACATGGCTTAGTAGGTGGTCCCACCGACTTACGGCTTGTCTATTATTTTATCATTATACAATTACACGGTCAATTTTCAAAAATTCACCGTGTTCGTGCGGGTCATTATACTCAATATTTTGAAAATATTTTACTATGGGACCAATGTCGATTTATCTGAACACAAAAATATAGGGAGTCCATAGTAAAAGTTGTTCATAATGATGAGTACAATGACCCCTTTTCGTTTCCAAATCCAACAAAAATACACAGTCTATATTTTTGTCACTTTTACATGCAAAATGTGACTGCAATGACATCCACATTTGAAAAATGTCTGTACGGAAAATTTGACCCAATTTAAGTAATTAGGTACTCATCATTGCGATAAACTTTAACTATGAGACCAACCCTGAAATCGCGAAAAAAAAACAGCTGTTGGCTACAAAATGATCGAGGTCACTCGACAAAATGTATGAAACAGCTGTTTTTTCTTTTCAAGATTTCTGGTTTGGTGCCATAATAAAAGTCGTTTGCAATGATTACTTTTTTTAAATTTGATGTTAAAAATGCTACGGTGTTTAAAAGTCTATGTGATGAGATTTTCAGCTATAAACGAAACGGCATGACAAGATTTACAATTTCAGTCGCATATTTAAGTTCCAATGCCAAAGAATCGGGTCAATTCTCGTCATTATAAACGTTAAAAATATACTTCCAATCTCTGTGTCGTGACGTCTATGGTCTAGTGGTTCGAGTGACGGACTGCTGTTCACGAGGTCGTGGTTTCGATTCCCACAGGACACCAATATTTGTGTGATGAACATAGGTGTTTGTAATAATTTCATAGGTTTTCGCGATCACTACACATTATAACAAAACAAAGTTTAATCCGGTTAAACTTTGTTTTATTATAATAAGTTTTTGTGTTGGTCTGGGTGTTTCTTATGTATTATAAGTATGTATTTACAAAAAAAAAGTATATAAGTATCATATCCATTGTCTAGTACAAGCTCTGCTTAGTTTGGGACTAAGACGGTGCTGTTCCGTGTGGTGTCGGACGTAAAGAATTGCATCAACCTATATCTTCTCATGGGTGTCGTAAAAGGCGACTAAGGGACCAGAGGATGGGCAGCAGCGTTCTCTGAGTATTTAACCAACCAACTGCGATCGCCAGCCCGCCTGCCAAGCGTGGCGATTATGGCATATCCCCCCAAACTGCTTGGGGGAGGCCTATGTCCAGCAGTGGACGTCTTTCGGCTGAAATGAAGACGGTGCTGTGTAAAAATGTTCCAAAAAAATATTTATAAACTTATCTCAATGCTTTAAATCTCAATCTACTGACAGTAGATGTTTCAGATTGCCGTTTATTGGTGACATTAATGACCCAAGTGTCACAAATAAAAGGCTAACAGGAACATCTACTGACATGAGATAATATATAAAGCATTGAGATTTAGAACTATATTTTGTACGTTTTTACAGATAAAATAATATCTAATTTCATAAAACTCGGTAGGACCACCCTCATAATCTTAATATCTATGTCTTACGGTAAAAAAGTAACGAGACTTGCCTATGGTCGGTTGCGAGCGAAGCGGTTTTCGCTCCACTGGTAAGCAAAATGGCTCTGAATTTTCCTAAACCTTCGACGTACAAAAATAAATAAGATACTTAATAAAAATACTTACAAAATTATAATAAATTCAATAAATCATTGAGTTCGTGTCTGTAGTTGAGCGAAACGAAGGTTTAAAGTTAAGGCACATTTAATTTATATGTAGAAATATGGATGAAATAATTCAAAATATATGTCTTTTTTTACAAAGATAATGGTGCCAATTCTCTAGTATACCGCACTAAACTATTTTTAATTACACTGTATCTCTTTCTCACTATAATTATTGAAAAGAAACACAAAATATTAAGAACTGTCAAATTAGTGTATGCCCTTGTAATTTATGGTAAACTAGTCGCGATCTAAAAAGATGGCAACTAAATTCACGTAAACTCGTGCAGATAAAGATGGAATTGAAAATGGCGGCACTTCTATTGTTCTTTGTGCCTCTCACTCACAATACTGTACGTGTGAGCGAGAAGCAATTACAAATGACGCCATTTTCAACCCCTATATACGCGAGTCACGCGCGAATAGTAGAAAACAAGCAAGTGGACTAACTTGACAGGACTGAATATTTTCTATCTTTTTCTAATATTTTTAATTAGAAAGAGACATAGGGAGACTAAATTAGTTTATTTTGTAAACAACAGAATCAATATCAATATCAAAGGTACAAAATTGATACATGTCACAAAGTATGATAGGATATAATGCACTGGAGGTCTGAAATCAACTGGGATGCTATGTGCTCTGATAGTACTTTTAAAGTACCACAACAAGAACCATTTAATTTTATTAATTGCACATTACATCACAGGTAATTTACAAAACCAGTAAACATTTAGTTGAAATTTAAATAACAATTTCTGACATTCTAAATGTTGTCCAAAATGAAAATAATTTAAAACTTGAACCAACTCAGGAAACTAGAAAACTATTCAACAGTTTAAAGACATTTGTTTGACCTAGAAAACAACCGTCCCTGATACTAGATAACTCAGTTTCAACGTTTGAATCCCAAATCTACTAAATGAGCATGCATTTAAAATGTTCAGACTGAATATTTTGTACTTGGTACGATTGTCTGCTAGACCATCAAATGTATTAACTGAACCACATAACACAAGGTTTTTTCCTGTTGCCTTATGAAACCATTTCAACATATAAAATTACCAGAAAATGTCCAAAAAACTGTATAAATAATAAAACATTTGAAGTAAGTAACCAAAACTGACTTTTTACAAGCTCAACTATAAACACGTTTCTCTCATAACTTTTGTTGTCCTCAACAGGTCCCCGGATTGCATCCGTCCTTACAGCTATCAGTACAATTTGGTAAGCTAACCTAAGCGATACTAACACTGGTACGTCACAGGCTGTGAAATGTAAACGAGCGATGAATAATAATAATTATAGGCTAAGAAAGATATGTCCTTAGTCAAAGTATTTGACGTTCGTGTGAAAATTCGAAGTAGCAATCTTTGATGAAGTATGTCATTGCATTTTTAGAAGCCAGAAAGTCTGGCAACTTGTCCAAGGGAACGTACCCATACTTCATGACCCGTTCAGGGGGGAGGAAGGTCTTCAAAATACCACGCTTCGTCACAGGGCCGGGGCGGGAGAAGCTTAGTTTTTCGTCACGTAGTCTAGTCGTCACGTAGTCTAGGGAAATCATGCACTTTTTCGAGCTATATTCAAATATGGCACGCAGCGTTTAGCACTTTTTAAACTCAAAGGTGGCAACACTGACGCACACATGCAAATAACGTTTTTAATTACGAGAATTGGCTTTTAGGACATTTTGAAGTCTTCAGATTGAGCGCAATAGTAACACTTTTATATATCTTGATGCAGGCCCAGTAACTGGGTTGCAGAACTCTGATATGAGAAAAATCTACGAGAAAGATCTTTTAAAAGAAAAAAGAAAGAAATCCCGTTGATTATGTTTGTAGGTTAATATGATTCGGTACAGTAGAAAAACACTTTGACTAAGGAAACATAGTGTCATTTACATTTCATCACGCGTCCACCTCACAAATTGTCTACCATGTCGCGTTACCAAATGCGTTGAAGCAACAAAACTGATTCTATGTGTGCGTTGTGGCGTTCAAATGTGGGTAGACTAGAAATATTTAAACATTCTGACTGTTAAGGGCCTGTTTCACCACCTCCTGATAGGCACTAAGGGCCTGCACGCACTGCGGTTGCTTTGACGATTGATAAACTTTAAAAAAAAAATAGCCAATAGGATTTCTCAATTCAGGGGCCCTACTCCCGACTGGTTCGAGTCTGAACCAAATCGAGCTAGTGTCAATTCCTAGAGGAATGCAGTACGAATTGACACTAACTCGAATTCAAATTCGATTGATACAGCACTCTATGTAGTCGAGAGTTAGGCCCTAATGCGGGAAAGAATTGCGGCTGAATTGCGAAACCCCATTGGCACCATATCCTGCCGCCAAAACCGCGGGCGGGAAAAAACCGCAGAGCATGCTAGGCCTATCTGCTAGATAAATAAGAAAATATAACAAGATTCATATGAAATCATCTACCAGATAAGTTAACCTACACTTATCAGGAGGTGCTGAAACAGGCACAAAAAGTATTTTTTTCCTTTTAACAGTGAGAAATGTCGAATTTGATGCAAAATGAGGCAATTTTCAAATAAATTTTATTTTAAACAAATATTTTTAATCCGGAAATAAAAAGAAACATGGTTTTAACAAGTGCGTCTAAAGTTTAGTGGTAAGATCCAAAAAGGTAAAATAACCGAAATAATGCTAATTAAATTCGAGTAATAAATATTCGGTTAAGTCCCTAATCGAATCTTGTCTATCCTATCCTACCTGTAGTGCAGCCCACACGTGGCGCCACAACTGCGCACGCGCATGTTATGCGCCAGGTCCACTAATCCTAGCTCTACGTACGAGTCGGGTTCCGTACGAACCACCGTCAGAGTCCGAGGGCGCGCCGGTTCATATAAATACATCACATTATATATTTACACACTAAACAGCCTTTTTTTGAGTTTTTTTTTTTCTTTATTTATTTTTTAACAATACATAACGAATCATTTTCTCACTCGTAATTTGATTAGAAGTGGGAAAATAATTTCTTGTGCTTTCTTTAATAGGTCTAGAAGATTAGCAGTTTTTTTTTTCAGTTTTTTTTCCCCAGGACACCCTTAAAAAATATATTTTATTACTAACGCGGCGAGCGGCAACTTCTTAAGAACGCCTCCCCCGGACGTACTCCCCTGGACGCCCAAGCTGTCCTACTTATGATGTCGACCGTTGAATCACCAAGGGTATGTAAATATTATAGAGTATTCTTATAGAGACGTTTTCACATCTGCTGTGTTTGAAATCAATTCCGCCAATATTAGACTAGACTCGACTCGCGCTCCTATTACATAACGCTCGTGCCCTTATATTGATCTGTGTGAATAAATAGACAAGTTTCGGAATTGGACAGCCCGTTAGCCCTATAGGATTAAGGGCTAGTTTTTCAATAGTCCGATAACTTTTAACTGAGGAATAAATGTGACGTTTTGACAGATTTTCTATACTACAACTGTCAAAACGTCACATTTATTCCTTTGTTAAAAGTTATCTGACTATTGAAAAAATAGCCCTTAGTAAATACCGAACACATTGGACCACTGTATAGAGAAAGCTACTCTGTGACATTAATACCAACTAATCACCTTCCTAGCATGTCTGACCACCTTCTAACTCTTCACGCTTTCTCCTCATTTAGGGGTTGTTCTTCGTGCTTCTCCACGGCGCTTGGGGGGCTGGCAGAGTTCCAGGTTTGAAGCTCCCCGGAGCCGAAGGATACGAAGCAAAGAGCGCCCGTGACGTAGGTGCCAGCTAGGATGTAGAAGACGATCTTCCATTGTTCGGGAGTGTTCTGTGAAAGAAAACGATTAAATTATTATTTTGAGTTTCAACTACGAAAAATTATCTGTTAATAATTAATTTGACTGCTAGTAATTTGCATGGGTGTTCAAATCGGAACTCAAGCCTAGCATTAAGTACTATTTAAGACACGGAGGGGTTTTGATTTGATTTGATAACATCCATCATCGCATCGCTGCTCTAAACAGTTTTAACTTGCAAATCGATCGATATGTGTGGTATACAAGGCCATAAAGGTACGAGCCTCTCGACCACCTTATGTCTCCCCTTGAGTGAAATATGAAAGTTGAACTTACGGTTTCTTTAGTGAGTTCTCCGACCATGAAAGTAGACAGCCAACCGCCGAAGGACGACAGTGTGTTAGCCATGCCGAAGATAGTTCCTGTAATACGAAACATTACAGTAATTTTTCAACACACTTGCTCGTAAAATTACTCTTATTGCACCGCTTTTAGGTTCATAATGCGGCTTATAACCCACGCGTGCTTTTTACTTTACATAATTGCAATAGTGCTTTTTACTTTACAGTTTATTCTTAAATCTCTGCAGAGTTTTTATGTCTAAATAAAATTTAAAAAAATTGTGAAAAAATCGGTGATAAATAAGAAATATGATAAATAAATATTTAATTTCACCAAATTATTCATTTTTGTCAACAAATTAACATATTTTTGTGTTTTAAATTAAAAAATCTATTATATTTTAATATTAGACTGTTTGGCGGCTTCCTTGCACCACCTGCGCGCGCATAGCTATACGTCACTCGACTACAGGCACGCACGGCGTGCGATTACAGAAATCCGCGCGCCATTTTTCACAAATTTTATATTTGTCTAAACTACGTTTATCATTTTTTTTCTCGCAAGTGTGTTGGAAAAACGTCATATGAAACGCGTGAGCAATGTTCATTATACTCTCGGCTTTACTACGCCCTCGCCTTCGGCTCGGTCTGCAATCCAGTATAATGGACATCTTAGCTCACTTGTATCATAATGTACTATTCAAGTTTTATACAAGTGTACTTTACTTTTATTACTTCCATGAAACCTAGATAATACATTTTTTAAACAAGCTGACAGTTAATTATTTAGTCAGCTGTAAGTCAACGGTTTCAGAGTTAACAATTCTTAGTTAAATGATTCTTAAGTACTCCTTAAGTATGAATTCTGACAGGGAATCCTAGTGTAGGGATTAGTGTTCTAACCTTATAAGCACCTTTTTAGGGTTCCGAAGTCCTACAAGGAACCCTTATAGTTTCGTCATGTCCGTCCGTCCGTCCGTCTGTCCGTCTGTCCGTCTATCCGTCTGTCCGTCTGTCCGTCTGTCCTAATCCTTTACAGCTTAATAACTTCTACAGTTATAAACATAAGTAAATGAAATTTTGTTAAAAAATAGTCTGCATATAGATCTCAATTTTAAAAGAATAAAAAAATAGTTTTTACGTTCTTTAGGGGTGGCAACCATACATGTGAAATGGGGAAAAAAAAATTTTTTTCGCTGCACCCCCTCGTGTGGGGTATCATTGAATAGGTCTACTAAAATGAAGGTAATGTTTCATACACCACTTTTTTATCAGGTGTACCAACTGCGAAATATAGCCCGCCAAAGTGGCTTGCAATGTGTCCCCCCCCCTGCCATTTCTAAACTATGCAACGTAGAAACTTATAATCTTCCACATTGATAGACCTTTGTGAAAACTCTCTTTTAAAATTATTTCGAGTATAATGTGATTATAATTTTTTGAGTTATAGACAGAAAACTGAAAAATACTTAAAACGTCCTAGTTCGAAGGTCATTGACCTTAGAGAAAAATGATCATAGCAAATAATGCTCCTTTAGCTACTTTATATTTGAAAAAATCACAAAAAGTAACTTTGTGTTATGTTGACGACACACTTCTTAAATTTGGCGCCATCTAGCGGCGTCGTACAACACTCTCTGGGTCGCCAATGCTGGCGTCAAGTGCCGTGTATTACATTTGGCACTGTATAGCGCCATCTAGCGGCTACTGACATCACTCTCTGAGTCGCCAATGCTGCCGTCTATTGCAAAAACTAAAATAGCCGTGATTAATATTCGATTTGATTTGTTTGTAACACCTACTTAAGGAACCCTATAATACTGAGCATGGCCCGACATGCTCTTGGGCGGTTTTTGTTATTGCTATTACTGTACAACAAGAACTGATTTTAAGTGAATAAATAAATTATTATTATTAATAAAAAAAATCTCGCAAACCCAGTGTTAGTCTCCCGGAAAAATAACCATTTTGATTTATTGATGTACTAAACTAACCACTGAAGTTAGGCGCGATATCCAGTCCGTTGCCGAGGTACCCGGCTGTCACTGCGCCGTTGATGGTGAGGGCTGACGTGAAGATGGCTATAGACCACACACGGTCGCCGCCGAGATAAGCCTGTGCTATCATCAGCAAACCTGAGAATCAAGGAATCACTTCGAATTTAAAACTTTCCCGGACACGCGACAAAACTTAAATTATAGAAATTATGTTGGAGAACCATTGTGGTGAGAAACTCAACTCCATCCAGCCGCAATGAGGACGGAGTTGTGGAAGGAAAGACTCCCACCACCACCTGATTTTGTAGTGCCGCAAGAACATCTGCCCCCAGGTCACGATCTCCCGTGGCCAGTCTGGAAATCCCTCAACCGGCTCCGGACTCAAGTCGGTCGGTGCAGAGAAAATTTGTGCAAATGGGGAATTCGAGAATCCTCAAAAACTGAATGCGACTGTGGGGCCCCCATTCAGTCCATGGCCCATTTGCTTACTTGTCCCTTGTGCCCTGTCAACTGTACAAGAGCCGACTTAAATGAAGCCACGATCACCGCCATAGAAGTGGCCAAATATTATATTAAAAAAGTGTGAACCATTGACACGAAAGAAGAAGAATAGAAATTATATTATCTCGTTCTTTCTTTAAAATGAAGACAATTAATGGTGAGCCAATGAAAAAAAAAATTGCCAGTCTGTAAAAATCCTGTCCTGGAAAATCTCAGTGAAGTGTAGAAGATTATTTGAAAAGAGCTCTGCTCTTCTCCATAGGACCAACTTTTTGGAACCGTGCAACTAGATTCATAATTAACGTTTTGAAAGTGCACGTAAATGCTTATTCGAAACGAAAAATTTAACTTTGACTTTGAAAAAAGAGTATGACACTTTCCCAGAAGTTAATGTGGCGCAACCTGATATATAAGAAAGTCATGAGGAGCACCCACAGACCAGTAAGCCTCAAGACGCCGCATAAACAAAGTTTTGAATGAGGTAACAGTCGTAAAATGTTGGCGGGGACCGGGGGGCGGACGGCGCGTTATGATTGGTCGGCTCAAAAGTTCGGTGGTAAGATTGGTGCTGCTCGCTGACGGAATGACGTCCCGATTGGCGGCTGGGCGTAAGATATGCAGTGCTACTGGATATGCTTTGTGACCGGGGGTATACGGCTAATAGGCTTCTAGAGGCTTACTGGTCTGTGGGAGCACCAGATAGCTCCTGAACGAATAGACTCTGAGGAACAAAAGGTTTGTGATAATACTCCAACTAAATGTGTGCGTACATCTCAGATGAGGCCCCAGATGGTGTAGCAGCGGTAAAAGTCAGCTCTGATGTTTGCAATAACTATGCTTTATGTCCAATAATGTTCCGTGTGGTGCCGGACGTAAAGAATAGCACCAACCTTATCTCTTCTCATAGGTGTCGTAAAAGGCGACTAAGGGATTCACCAGAGGATGGGCAGCAGCGTTCTCCGAGTCTTTATCCAACCAACTGCGATCGCCAACCCGCCTGCCAAGCATGGCGATTATTGCATATCGCCCCCTATTGGGGATGTCCAGTAGTAGACGTCTTTCGGCTGAAATGATGATGATGTCCAATAGTGGAATAAGATAGGCTAAAGAAGCTAACCTGGTAGTCCTACAGCGAATCCAGTGAACAGTTTCCTGGCAGCAGTGGTGGACAACTTCCCGCTCCGCCTCAGCCAATCAGCGAGCACTGACGATGCGAGCGCGCACAAGTACTTGCCCAGGTACGGCAGAGATGATAGGAGCCCGTTCTGCAGACAAAGACAAGAAATTATTATAATTTGATAACATTACAGGTGTTCATGTCATCTTAGACACGACTAAAGTCATGTTCAATATGCATGTCATGCCGAGGCCAATATTCGTCGAAGGGTCGGCACTCGAAGTTGTAACGGAATACGTTTACCTAGAGCAGGTAATTCAGCTTGGTAGACATTCAGATGTTACTTATCCCGTCTTGGGAGTGGGTAAATCGTATTCAAATGGATAGACACAGCTTCGAGAAAGAAGCAGACAGATCTGTTTGGGCTGGGTAGCAGAGCCTCCACGAGTGACGATATTTAATTGATCATCCGGCGCACCCTGGACAGTCAGCCCCGCTACCAACCTGCTGACTGGCTAATCTTTTCCCCACGACATGAGCTATTACCATTATGTAGCTCATGTCGACACGAAGAAGAAGAAGAAGCATTTGGCAAACTTCGCCGAGTCTTCTCGTCGCCTATACCGCAGTTTGAAGACACTGGTCTTCAACCAGTGCGTCTTGCCTGTCATGACTTACGGTGCCGAGACGTGGACACTGACAGTTGGGCTAGTCCACAAATTCAACGTCGCTCAGCGAGCTATGGAGCGAGCTATGCTTGGAGTTTCTTTGAAGGATAAAATCTGTAACTTGATTATCCGGAGAAGAACCAGAGTAACCGACATAGCTTGTAGGATCAGTAAGCTGAAGTGGCAGTGGGCTGGCCATGTCTGTCGAAGGACCGATGGCCTCTGGAGCAGACGAGTCCTTGAGTGGAGACTGCGAATCGGCAAACACTCGACAATTCATATCCTCTATCATCTTGCCCCCCTTGGCACATTGGCTCGCGAAGTCGCGACACTCTTGCCTCAGACCGTTATTTTGGTCTGAGGGTTCATCTTTATCATATTCGGATGTAGTACGAAGAGATATTCCTTTGATGATGATGACTAACTCACATCCATCTCATCATTTATACAAAGAGGTCAATCAAATCAGTTAATCAGCAATAAATAAACAGTAAAATGTGTCCAATAAGAGATATAATGTATAGAAGCCATAACAAAGCATCGTAAAAGTTTGATCGATGAGTCCAATCCAATGCCGATTGTCAAATTACATTGTCAAGGCTACACGACAAAGACGGGTTGCATTGATCTCTGTAATTGATTACCTAACGGTTCCAATAATGAATCGCTTTACTGACCATTGACCAATGGTCATTTTTTAAAGCTTTTGCTCCATTGTTTGTTTGTCCGTCTGCTACAAATATTGTTAATTTCTAAATTTCACTATTAATTAATTTAATTAATTTGTTTAGACAAACAAACTGTTAAAACAGGCTGGAATTTTGCATAACATATGCAGTTCTGATGGCAATACATAATTATTGTCACAAGAAATCATTGAGGTATAATGTACTCAGCCAGCGTCGTAGTTAATAGGGGCTGGCCGCGGAGGCGGCTGCCAGGGACGCAACCTCAAGGGGACCCACTCGCAGACCCGCAGCCTGCAGGCCATTGGGGCAAGGGCACATTAAGAACTTACCCAGAATAAAAAACACGAGTTTATGCTTTTTTTCTTCCTATAAAACAAGTTTTGGGGGGCGTAAAATTCAAATCTTGCCGCACTAGGCGCTGATGACACGATACTGAGAGGCGGTGTTCATCAACGTTATTATTCGAAAAAATACTGAAATTGTAAGTAAACGGTCGTTTAACCAGAGAATTATCGTTGTGTAATATGGGGAAATGTAACTAAATTACTTTGAACCAGTTATCAGAATAAAATCGTGTGGGCCGTTCTGAGCAATGTCAGCACCCCATTTAAATCCACACACATGATTTTCTAATTGGACAAGCTGAAATTCCTTGTATCCTAAAGAGGTCAATATTATTAGCATACTAATACCTAATACACTAAGCTCGTATCAACCCTGAGTAATTCTCCGAAAGAATGTTGAGGAAAAAATGTGGTTGAGGAAAAAGGTATCAAAAAATCTTCTGTAGTAACACCTCTTCGGTGCCACTCTCTTGCATGAGCATGATATAAGGGTTCCGCAAGTCAAGCGGGAGAAAGCTGGTGCTTATTATTATAGCACAGGTGACGATGATTTTCCCTTGTTGAGTAAGTTGTAATATTAGGATGTAAGAATATCTTAGTATCTTTTCAGTAATATTCTTAATAATTACTTTTAAGAATATTAGTATGGAGTAACTAGCCTAGATTCGTGCGCCGCACGGCACCGAAGATAGCAGAGATTTACCGATCGTTGGCGAAATGCATACGATGCATTTTCGCTTGTTGAGTAAGTTGTAATATTAGGATATAAGAATATCTAAGTATATTGGTAATTTATAAAAAAATTACATTTATTTCAGACTAAGAATATCCATAATTTTGTTAATAACACTTATCTTAACTCTATATTAGTCACAGATATTTAAAAAAAAACCCCATTACAATACATTATACCAATAACCAGCAGCATTATTATGGGCAGCAGCGTTCTCTGAGTATTTAACCAACCAACTGCGATCGCCAACCCGCCTGCCAAGCGTGGCGATTATGGCATATCCCCCCCTTAATTGGGGGAGGCCTATGTCCAGTAGTGGACGTCTTTCGGCTGAAATGATGATACCAATAACCAAGATATAATAAGATCTCATCAGTTCACGGCCTGAAGACCAATTCTCGTAACTAAACACTTTCAAAATATAGTTACAAACTAATCTCAAAAAGTAAACGGCAAACAGGAGCATTGACTGTCAGGAGATTGAGCTTTAAAGCATGAGATTGGTTTGGAACTATATTTTCAACGTTTTTAATTACGAGAATTGGCATTCTGATGAGTCTACCTACGACTGCAGAAACTAGTCTCAGTCAATCATCTTTACCTACCTAACTAGATTTTCTGTTTTTCCTATAGGTACCTACTTTATATACTTAATTTAAAAAATCCTATGAGGGTTGCCTCTGACCATCAATTTACATGCATTACATGCTGAAATTTTTATCGCTTCTTTCCCTAAAAGGGGTCATTGCACTCATCATTATGAACGACTTTTACTATGGGACCAAACCTGAAATCGCGAAAAAAATATTAGTTGGTCCCTACAATTGTTTTCATTGAGATTTCAGTGTTGGTCCCATGGAGAACAGAAAGGAGGTTGGTCCCATAGTAATAGTTGTTCATACTGATGAGTACAATGACCCCTTAAAAGGTTTTCAGTTATTCATGTTCAACGTATTAACTTAGGCTTATATTTTGACCACGGAATTGGTTGGGATTAAGTTTTTTTTTTTTTGTAGTATAGGATGGCGAAACGAGCTAAAGGCCCACCTGATGTTAAGCGGTTACCTTTGCCCATAACAACTGCAATACCACCAAGACTGTTGCCTAAATGGTACCGCCGTCAGTTCGCCAAACTGAGACATGAAGATGGAAAGTCTCATATGATTGTAATTTCACCGGCACCCGTACCCTTCAGACCGAAACACAGCAATGCAAGCATCACTATTTGGCGGTGAAGTAGATACGGTGGTAATACTTCCCCGGACGAGCTCTTTTACAAAAGAGCTTTACTACTACTAAAATATCATCATCCTCCGAGCCTTTTCCCAATTATATTGGGGTCGGCTTCCAGTCTAGCCAGATGCGGCTGAACATCAGTATTTTACACGGAGCGACTGCCATCAGACCCCCGCAACCCAGTTACTGGGTAATACTGACATTCGGAGGTTAGACCAGTTGTCAGACTTTCAGGCTTCTGACTACCCTTAACGACTGCCATAGATATTCGTATGACAAAAACTACGACTACTAGTATAACTACTACGAAAATATAGAATACTAAAATAAATAATAGCCCTTCACAGGAGCCCATCAGTGCGTCCGCGTCACCGCGAATTACTCAAGAGCTGACTCAGTAACCGGACACCATTAGGGAATACAGGCACACAAGTAGATTCAGCATACTCAGAAATTATTTTCACTGCTGTTTGAAATTTACATCGATATTATCATGATAGACACATTATAGATTTTGGATTTAAAATTATAATTCCAGTCTTCGACAAATTTAAATTAAATTCCACGAACACTTACTACAACTGACATGACAACGTGTTATTGAAATAACTGAAAACCTCTTAAGGGGTCATACTGGTGAGTACTCACCAGTATGATCAGTCTTTACTTTGTGATCTTAACTTTGGGTTACGTAGTATAGTAACTAGTAAGTAATATATGCTTTGGGACCAACCCTGAAATCGCGAAAAAATATCAGCTGTTTCCTACATAACGATTTAAATTGTGGAAAGAAAAAATCGCTCACGAGCAGGATTCGAACCTGCGACTCCTGGCCAGCCAGAGCCAAGAGTCGTAGGTTTGAATCCTGCTCGTGAGCGATTTTTTCTTTCCACAATTTAAATCGTTAGATTTCGCTTCGCATACGTAAATGCGTTAAAAATAATAAATAAAATAATGCTGTTCCCTACGTTTTGTCGATTTATGTGAACACCAATGTAAGGAACAACTGATATTTTTTTCGCGATTTCAGGGTTGGTCCCAAAATAAAGGTAGGTCCGTGCGGTGCCGGACTTAAAGAATAGCACCACCCTAATCTCTTCTCATGGGTGTCGTAAAAGGCGACTAAGGGATTCACCAGAGGATGGGCAGCAGCGTTCTCTGAGTATTTAACCAACCAACTGCGATCGCCAACCCGCCTGCCAAGCGTGGCGATTATGGCATATCCCCCCCTTAATTGGGGGAGGCCTATGTCCAGTAGTGGACGTCTTTCGGCTGAATTGATGATATAGGTGAGTACAATGACCCCTTAAGAGGTTTTTAGTTATTTCAATAACACGTTGTATAAATAAGAAAATATTAATAAAATATGAAATGACTTAGAAATAGGATATAATAATATACTTCGAACTTTAAAAGCACATGAGTGCTTACAATACAATACGAACAACTTTTACTATGACAGGGGGGCAGGAGTTCCCAAAGTGTTGGGCGCGTCCCCTGGGGGGGGCGTGAGGGCATATAAAGAGGGGCGCCGGCGAGGCGTTAAAAGACAGACAAAAGATAATTGGTAGGAACTAGGAACTATAAAATTACGGCGATGGTAGGCGCAGCATTTTCATTCGGGTCCTAATAGAATAAAATTTGGGATCCCCTGCTTTAAAGTATTATTTCGGAATTCCGTTTCACTTTGTTTACAGTATACACGTTATATGTATATGTGTTTACACAGATTATATATTTGCATTTTAGTGTGGGGTATTTATATATAAAAAAACTGATGTTTCCTTCTAATTCAAGGTAGGTACACATATTACTACACACCTATTGGTATACCTGCTCTATACTATTACTCATCGAAAAGGAAAATACCATACCCATTCATTCATATATACAAATAAATTCCATTCAACCCAATAAACATGTAAGCATCATTTATTCCATGACACAAGCTCTCTGATATTTTCCCATAGAACGTGCTTTTAATTAATAAAATCACATAAGTATTATATCACTTTTGCTTTCGTATGCCCGTTTGTCTGTGCATTCACCTCAAATGAGTCAACCGCCTAGTCGGTCAGGATGTTCTCTGAATTACATTATGCCTTTATGATCCTTGTATGGTGCGCCGGCGCACGATTATCGTCATTAGTGGTGTGAACCGGTTCTCAAAAAACCGGATAATCACCGGTTAGAGTGAGTACCGGAGACTAATCGGTGATTGCACTAAACTACCGGTTATTTGATTTGTTACAAGAACGCTTTTTTATTTTTATTTTTAGCCTCTTTTTTCTTCTCCTATATGTATATAGATTTGGAGTATTTTGAATAACCGGAGAACATCCGGATAATCTCCGGTGATTCAATAAAATCTCCGCATAATCTCCGGAGGCTGAAATTGCCTCCGGTTCACACCACTAATCGTCATATCACTTCGTTAACGTCTGATAGCACGAGTGATGAGATATTGTGATGACCACCACGCTTAGATTAATTGGTGATAATAGTATTTGACACTGCTGTTCGTAGCGTTCGCGCTTGTTTTTACTATCCCAGACTGCAGTTGATCTAATTCGCGCATCCCTCGAGAGCTGTTCATCTGTAACCGTGCCATATTTCTAGAGCAGATGATAAATAATGTACTTAGTCATCTAAAAATACTTGAAAAATTCTACGATTATTTAATACCCAAATTTTCACTTGGAAACATAGCGAGGGTTTGAGAATAAATCCTGAAGGACTGAAAAATAAGTCATCGACGGCATTGTCAAAGGGTGGAAATACCTGCATATTGTTTTGGTGGGTTCGCACGCATCGTTTTTGTGTCATAGGCGTCACGTGGAGGGAATTTGTTTGTGTAGAAAAAGGTAATAAAAAAAAAAATTGGCATTGATTTTTTTATTGATTCGTGTTCAGTATCAGTGGTATAGTGTATAGTCACCTCCGTAAATATGGCACGAATACAGATCAACTTGTTGAATGTTAATCCGGTTTATGTTCTATCTGTATGTCAAATTTCATCCAAATCCGTTCAGCCCTTATAGCGTGATTGAGTAATAAACATCCAACAAATATCCAAACATCTTCACAAAATTTCACATTATAATTTTAGTAAGAAAAGTCACAGTCAGACTATCTTATATCGAGCTACATAATGATAATAGCTCATACCGTGGTGGTATGAGTCAAACTATAATACGTTTATATGCATTGCTAGACCAAGTTAGAATTAAAACTCTTATTCTTTGTTGTACACCAGAAAAATACAGTATTAACTTACAAATAGAAATTACATGTACAACGGCGAGCTTAACAAAAAAAATATATTAAAAAACCAAAATTATACCAAAACTAAAATGTTCACCATGTCTATCAATTCCGAAACTGTTCTTGTAACGTAGTGATTATTCTCTCTGTGACTGTTCTATTTATTCGCACAGATAACTATCAGGCCAACAAGCGTGCTTGCTAATAGTAGGCTTGGACGTGCTTCTATTGGCTCGCGCAATGACAAACCCGCGCGTTACCTTGCCCGAGCCAATAAGAGCGCGTTAAAAAATTGGCGGAACATATTTCAAACAAATCCAATGTGATTACGTCTCTTTAAGGCACTTTAAGAGTTTATTACTCGATGACCATGTCAAACATCTGACTGAAGGCCAATTAAAAAAGGCCTAATCTCAATATTGCATAAATCAAACTCATGACAGTATAGATGTTCGTGTTTGACGTTGATTTATAACATCATCATCATCATCATCATCATCATCATCATCATCATCATCATCATTTCAGCCGAAAGACGACCACTGCTGGACCCCAAGCATCACCACAACGACCGGTCCTACGCCTTCCGCATCCAGCGGATACCCGCGACCTTCACCAGGTCGTCGGTCCACCTTGTGGGGGGCCTACCCACACTGCGCCTTCCAGTACGCGGTCGCCACTCCAGAACTTTACTGCCCCATCGGCCATCCGTTCTGCGCGCAATGTGCCCCGCCTACTGCCACTTAAATTTGGCAATCTTCGGGCTATGTCGGTTACTTTCGATGGATTTATAACAGTTAGGACATTATTGAAACTAGATCGGAACTATATTTAAAACATTTTAAATTACGAGAATTGTCCCTCCCTCTTACATTATACCTCATAAACATATAACGCCAATCATCACCACAAAAGGTTGGGTATATTAAGTAATATACCTATTCTATTCCAGACAAAAATAAATGTATGCGGTTAACCGCAAATCGCAATAGTGAGCATTCAAAATGCCTAACTTATTGTTCAATTACACTCTTGCTGGTGCATCTAGTCATCATTCTAAGCTTGTATCAAGTTTATTATGGGCTTGTAATCTTCCACAAGCAACTATTGTCTGAACACCGCGACCCAAATAAATCGGAAAACCGATTCTGTTACACCAATATTTAAATAATGACATCTTCGTCGTTCCGTTACAGGAAAAACTTCAGAATATTGCAACAGAATGAAGTGTCGTTTTTATGGTACCATAGTGCGGAAAGCGCAGGACCGGTCGTTGTGGTGATGCTTGGGAGAGGCCTTGAAGGTCCTTCAATCCTTCAAGGGAGAGGCCTATGTCCAACAGTGGACGTCTTTCGGCTGAAATTATTGTGTTTTTTTTTTATAGTATAGGATGGCGAAACGAGCTAAAGACCCTGCGGTCCTTTACCTTTGCCCAAAAATAAAATAAAAATAATTTATCATAGGATTCTAAATAATAAGTTAGTAGAACTTGTCGCCGCGTACAGGTGTCTCATCAGTGCTGAATTGGACGAAGATTCACTAAAATTGTATTTTGCAATTGGGTATCTAAGAGCGGAATTTTCAAGGCTTAATTTATTTTGCATTAAATGATAGAAACATGGTGCCATGCAATGTGCATGGTGCATGTGTGATAGAATCACTTTCAATTTGCAATTAATTTGATTATTTTTATTGAAGAGTTTTTCCAAATGAGTTGTGTCCTTAGGTCCTTACGCATGAATATCGATTCTGATAACGTAGATCACAGGAACAACAGGGTTTTTGTTACATGTTGTACAGTTTCGAAGATTTCTCCAAAGACCATCACAAACTGTCCTATATCAATAGAAGTTATCGACTGATATTCCATTCAATAGCATGGCAAAGTCCCCCCATTCACCAATGATAACGTTATTATTCAAATGCAGACACTAACACCTACCTGGTTCCTCCTTATATTATTATTATACCCACGCACTAGTTATTACACAGTTCATAGCTCTAGATATTGCAAGAGAAATTCACCACTTTCACTTAAATTCGAGGGCATTCATTCAATGCTTTTCAACGTTTTCCATAACAAGACCATTTGGTAAATAAAAATGCCCGCGACCCCCACTGGACATTTGGACATAGGATTATGTAAGGCGTTTTATACACAAATCGCCTTGGCGTCCGGTGTTTTTACAGGGTTCGACCCCCGCAGGCGGTCACAACCCACACGTTAAAAAACAATGCTAACTATCGCATTCAAATTGTATACAATCTCAAAAAACAAGCCTGCCCCGGGCCCCCCTAGCCAAGTTGACAATCTACAATCGACAACGCTATAGAAAACAATCAAAATGTATAGAAATGACTTGTCTCAACGAAGTCCCAAGTTCCCAAGTCATTCCATTTTTTTTTTCATTCTGATTGTTTTCTATTAGCGTTGACGATTTTAGATTGTCAACCTGGCTAGGGGGGCTGGAAAGAAGAAGGGTAAATAAAGCAAAAGAAGTGTGCTAGGACCGCAGCGGATGAAATTCCATAGGCTTTGCCTACCCTAACGAAAAACAGGCGTGACAATATGTATGTCTGTCTAGACTAGAAAATTGCTGTAACCTACAAATGGACCTTGAGACATGACCTTGAACAGTTATGGGAAAAGCAAGGTTAAAAGATGCGTCACGTTTGGTCTTGAGATATTATGTGAATGATCCGCATAAACCTTGACTACTAAATTAAAATCTCTCTGATGAATATTGTTTGGATGCGAAATTATAAACTTGTCCCAATTTAAAATCGGATATGAGAACGGAATTTAGAAGGTGCAACTTCTGATAACATTGATAGGGAGCACCAACACTGCCTACATTATCGTTGTTTTTAGCTTTTTCGTGATTTTCTTGTTGATTATGAGTTACAAACAATCTTTATAGTGATCCGTTTCGCCAATTTTGCCAAGGAATTGGCGAAAAACACACACACACTTATTTAATTCAACATAAGAAGCCTTTTAGTATACAACTCCACCCGTGATTTCTTCCGTGTAGGTATTCAAAATCTTACATAACATAACAACATAACATCACGCCTGTATTTGATGTTATTTTGTTATGTTATGTACACCCACATTTCGCCAGTTATGTTATAGTCCCATGTAATAGGGGGCAAGCCTATTGCCATTAACCGGGCACAAATCCATACTCCGGGCTGCTACTGAGAATTTCCTAATGAAAAAACCCAATAATACTTTGCCCGACCCGGGAATCAAACCCAGGACCCCACGCTCAGCAGTCGCGCTTGCGACCACTAGACCAACGAGGCAGTCAAAATCTTAATCTATAGGCATTCCACCCCAGTATAGGAAGGGACGTGCCAAGTCAATTCCGTTCTGTTACCTTCCCTGAAACAGCCTTTCTCAAGCGTTGATCACTGTTTAAAACTAGTTTTGAGTTGGGATTTAATTTTAGAACATGCTTCATTTATTGATCACAGTTCAGCTGAGTTTAGCTTTAATTTATACTGTCACCTGTTTCGGTATTTGAGCAGAGATTTGATCTGTAATCACTCTAGTGTGGTCCAGAGTACGCTTGAGTAGGGATTTCTATTATATTCTATTTCAGGTCAAATTCGTGTGTTATGTTGTTGAATTAAAGTTTATAATTACCGTATTGGAATAAGACCGATACTCAAGTAACGATTCTATCAGGTGATTGAAGTTTAAACTGTACTTGAGGAACGCTCTGTAATACGGGCCTTAGTATGTAACAAACAAACATTGTACAGCCGACTGCATGACAGTGGTAACACTTCTATTCGAAAACAGCCCTTACTGCTTACGAAATAAAGATGCTGCTAATGTCAAAGTGTTACCACTGACGTGCGGTCGACCGTACCATTTATTATTAGAAAAGAGTATTTTATGGAATTTCTTGCCGGCTCTTCTCCATAGGACCAATTTTTTGGAACCGTGCAACTACATTCTTAAATAACGTTTTGAAAGTCAATGTAAATGCTTATTTGAAATAAGAGCTTTTGAAATTGAATTTTGAATTTCTTGCACGACTACCGTTTTTTCTTCACTATCGATGACTATAGTAGCTGTAATAGCGGTCCATAGAGCTTGTATTGAACTATATGTTTAGATCAAAGAAGTCTTGTAATAGGAAGATAAAACGTTAGCACATGCTAAACGCAATAAGTAAGAGATACGTATCGCTCGTCACGTTGAACATAAATCAGATTAAATACTTCCTAGAGATCAAGATGACTTATGAATACATTACTAGGACAACCACATTATGAGCCATCGGAAGCACTTACGTATGGACAAAGATTTATGTTAGATTTAAGTACAGGGCCCTAATTCACGTAATTTCATGACGCGCCGATCAAGTTGAAAGCTGCAGTTCGTTTCTGACAGCGATCGCCGTACATAACAGAAAACGAAAAGCATTGTTTTGATCGAAACTTAATTGCTACTGCACTTCTTAAGTTACGTGAATTGGCCTACAGTGGCCTGATTCACAAACGTTCGAAAAGTTTTCGTTTCCGAAGTCCGGCAAACGAAACAAAACGACCACTACCTGCAACCACGAACGCTGCAAAGCATTCGAAACGTCAGGAAAACCAATTTTAATAATAATACGCGATGTAATCCGGTGAAACTTGTTTTATTACGAAACAAAACGATTTGAGAATCGAACGGATTCGGAAACGCTATTCGTAGCATAGTTCTTTAATTTTACATCGAGTGCTTTGCGACAGCAAATGACTCTCGGAATAATTTCCGTAAATTTCGCGTGGCGTTTCCAACGAAAACAAAATGATTTTTTTAATGATTTAATATTTAATTTGATTATTTTTATTAAAGAGTTTTTCCAAATGACTTGTGTCCTTACATATGAATATCGATTCTGATAACGTGCCTCACAGGAACAACAGGGTTTTTGTTACATCAGACTGATGGAAAACAGAGAAAAGTGGCGAGGCATCGTGAGGCGAGCTACAGCAGCCCTCGGCATCAAGACATGACGACCACGAGCGTACTGCTAAGAGCGTAACGACGAAGAAGAAAAATCTAATGTTCAGAAAGTGAAAATACTTTTAGCTTACTTTGAACAATAGTACATTACTGTCGAGGCCTGAAATGAAGCAATTTACGGCCGAGTAATATTGGAAGTACTCGGCTTCGCCTCGTACTTCCCAACTGATTTTGAAAGGACGAGGCGCTAGCCGAGTCCTTTTTAACTAAACGAGGCCGTTAATTGCTATTTCAGCCGAGACTTGTATAGTACTTTTCTCTCATTTGCGAGGAAACACAACACAAATTAATTCAACAGTATCTCATTTTCATTCACACCAATTCGCCCGCGCGCGGATCTTGTTCTATTTTCAAAGTTATGAAAAAGAAAAATGCGCATTCAGCCTGTATAATGATAAATATTTTGTACCTAAAAACATCTAATTTATGTAAGTGTGTACTTAAAAACCTCGGTAGCATAATTTAAAAAATAAAAATCGTCCAGCAATTTATATTATTGTCCTGTTGGACATCTGTTATTTCGTTGCGTACGGAAAAGAGCCGATTGTTGTATTCTTTTTTTTGAATAATGAACCAATTTCCGAGCAAGTGGGAGAAAATAACATTATGACAACATTCAATGTCCAAAATGCATCAGTCGTCAAGAGTCAGTTACCCCATCTTTTGTCTACCTTATCTTTAACACAAACACGTACGGCCACTAAGTAACTGTTCATCAACTCGGCTCGACAGGACAGCATTCTAGTCTAAAGATAGATCAAACAGCTAACATTAGCGTCGGAAAAATTACCAGTTCCTAGACTAGAGTCACGAGAAAGACTACAGGAATGTTGAACATGTTGTAAATTTAATAGAGGCAGTTAACATGTCCGAAGATGGTCTGGAGTAATTGTTGAGAATTTTTACAGCGCACGAGTCAATTTGAACAATGGCTATGTATCAGGGATGTTATGGAGCTCCGTAACCGTAACCGAAACTATCGGATATCCTAAATAAAAATATATCCGTAACCGTAATCCGTTTCACAAGTTTCGGATAGTTTCGTATAAGGACGGAGTCTAAATAAAACGACATGTTTCAACAGGTTTTTGTTTCACCGCTCGCGCGCCACGTGAATCTTGCAGTTTGTTTGTTATTTCTAGTCATAACATAACCTCTTTCATAACCTATAAATAAAACCAAATTATTACATACTATTTGTGTTTATATTTTACTTCACTTTACAAATTTTTTTTTTTTTTTTTTAATTATTTTACTTTTTGTCTTTATCAAAGTACACGAAAAAATTGAAAGAATTTATTTAAATTATAATTAATTAACTGTTTTATATATATATAGAAAAATAATATACATAATGTAAAAAGTGTCTGACTCGATTGAAAGCGGGAAGATATATGTATTACCTACATATTGTTTTGTTTTTAGTTGAGTCCGATACTTTCACCTTAATTATAAGTTAGCTCAGTCATTAAATTTGTGCATGCTGTGGCCTCCTGTAAGTGAAGGAGTACACCAGATAGAATCTTGTATCTGTCACATGTGATTTTTGTGTACATCTTTTGTTGGAGGTCCTCAATAATATAAATAAATAAATTTAATATCCGTAACCGTAACTATCCGAAACTAACGGATAATCCGAAACAATCACATATCCGTAACCGTATCCGAAACCGACATAATTTTATTCCTATATCAACATCCGTATCCAGATCCGAAATATCATGTCCATAACATCTCTATTAAGTTTAAAGGAAAGGAGTTATTGTGGTGTTATGTTGGTGATGCCCTTGCCTGGTTGAAATCCGTACGACATGGTAATCTATGTCAAGTAAAGACATGATGAGATATTGAGCCTCCAAGTGAACAAGGTATTATTTAAATAGTCAAAGTCAAAAGTTTTTATTTCGAATAAGCATTTACATTGACTTTCAAAACGTTAATTATTAATCTAGTTGCACGGTTCCAAAAAGTTGGTCCCATGGAGAAGAGCCGGCAAGAAACTCCATGGATAGGTATACGATTTTCAAATAATAAGTGGTACAATGATTTGTTACGTGTTTTGGAAAGAATTGTGTGTGACTGAGAAAAATTCTTTAGGTCGTCGGTCCACCTGGCGAAACGTGGATGAACGTGGCTGGGGGGGACTGGATGCGGAAGGCAGAGGACCGAGCGTTGTGGCGCAACTTGGGAGAGGCCTATGTCCAGCAGTGGACTGCGATAGGCTGAGTTGATTGATTGATTGAGAAAAATTCATTGAAGTGAACTATGAATGATTAATAATGTTTTTAAGTTTATGTGCATCCTCCCCACCCTCACCTATGGAGCGCAAACATGGTCACTGACAAAGCGTCAAAAGTCCGCACTTGGAGTTTGTCAGCGAGCAACGGAACGCAGTATCCTAGGAGTTAGACTTACTGATCGCGTAAGAAACTCTATACTGCGTTCCAAAACACAAATTGCTGATGTAGGCCAAACAGCTGCCAAGCTTAAGTGGAACTGGGCTGGTCACATCTGCCGCATGCCGGAGGAGCTATGGGCGAAAACAACCACACAGTGGATTCCAGACAGCAGCAAACGACAACGCGGCAGGCCCAGAAGGAGATGGCGAACGAACTTGACTCCTGTCTGAAGGATTGGCCCCAGAAGGCAAAAGACAGGGACAAGTGGAAAAAGGGAAGGGAGGCCTTTGCCCTGCAGTGGGACACTACAGGCTGATAATAATAATTAAGTTTAGGCTCGACCACAATAGAAGGGAACCCAATAATCCGATACTCTATGCCATTAATGGCTAAGGTAAAGGTGACATTGCTGTATGAACCTATAAGAACTCAATTGTGGGTAAAATCTCTTCAAGAAAACCATTATCGGCGTAAACAATATTACCTACTTGAAGGATATCTTACTTCTAAATAGCAAAAACACAAACGGTTCTGTCCAAATAAAATGACAAAGTTGCGTGCGCAGTAGGTCCTGCTTCTCAGAAGTAAATTACTTGTGCGTTTAGTAATGTAGACCTTTAATTTTCAGTACTTACGCTTATTGCTAGCTAGACCATTAAGCAATTGTAATTGCGCAATCCTAGCGAAGGATTGTAATAGGTACTAATAATATTGAAATGTGTAGACGACAAAAATATGTTTAGAAAAATGATGCCTACGTTACAAATACTAATGAATTGTATAATCCTTGTCTCTTATGATGGTTCCAACAATTTGTTTTTTGTTTCTTATTCAACATCAATTGATGACGAAATGGTATCCTTTATTGTGCCTTGTAACCGCATTTCAACATCAATATTGATGACGAAATTGTATCCTTTGATTGTGCGTTATTAACGCAACGCAAATAGGTACTTAAATAAAATATAAAAAAATTGGTATTGTTTTTTTATTGATTCGTGTTCAGTATCAGTGGTCACCTCCTCAAATATGGCACGAATACAGACCAACACGTTGTATTTTGTCGATTTATGTGAACACAAATGTAGGGAAAAGCTATTTTTATTCGCGGTTTCAGGATCGGTCCCACAATAAAAGTTTTTCAAATTGATGAATAGGTACAATCATCCCATTAAGTTTTGTTTTACAAATAACCCTGTCTAAGAAGAGTTCAATACCCACGACGCTGTTTTGATCTCCATTCAGGAAGTGAAGACCTAAATCTTATAGCCTATTACCTAATGCAACTATTTCTCACAGCTGTACATCATGGACAATAGCTCTCAGTTCAAATTGGTGACTTACAATTCTGCCAATCACACAGATCTGGTGCATCCTGTGCTCATGAGCCGCTTCCTCCGTTTTCGTGTACCGGGTATCGACCTGTACGAAGTAAGTCTTCTTTGGGTACCTAATAAGTAATAACGTATCAAGCTGATCCATGCACATCTTTAAAGCTTGATCTAAACGTAAGTATATTAAAGTATTTAGAAAGATCTGTGCTTAATTTTCTTTATGCAAATAATTAATGAATCAATCAACTTAAGTTTGTAGAGGAAACCGTGGGCTGAACCCGAATGTGGCGTGAACCGTGTATGGAATGTTTCTATAAAAATGGTACCAAGCATCGAAATCGAAGTACATAATCGATGGTATCAAGTACCTAAAATAATATCAGACACATTTTAGATTTCTTTATGAAAATAATTAATGAATCAATCAACTTAAGTTTGTAGAGGAAACCGTGGGCCGAACCCGAACGTGGCGTGAACCGTGTGAGGAACGTTAAAAATGGTACAGTCGACTGCATGACAGTGGTAGGTAACACTTCAATTCGAAAACAGCCCTTACTGCTTACGAAATAAAGATGCTGTCAATGTCAAAGTGTTACCACTGACGTCCAGTTGACCGTACCAAGTACCTACAATAATATCCAACCCATTTTAGGTCAAGCAACTTGAAAGCTGCGTTTGACGGACTTGTAGTGTTACCATGATTCAGAAAAACGTGAGATATTCCTCGTTTTTTTTGTACAGAGGCTAAAAATTGTGTATAATCGCGAAACTTTACATTGTTATGACTTATCTGAGGACAGATCTATAACAGCAACAGGAAATCGCCAGCGAAGTATGAACTCTAAAAAAACTTAACATTAATTTTTTTTTAATCGGTTAGTTACTTTTTTGCCCTTATGAATCTAATGAAATCCGCATTGCACTATAAATATAATTCTTTACTCACAGAAAAACTCGCGAATTGCATAGTTAACTGCTCTTGTGACGAACAACAAAATCTTTTACAATTTCGAGCCGCGGTCTTATTATGAATTCCCCTATTTTATTCTGCAGTCGTCTCCGTTGCTAGCAGGCAAAGACCTCTTATCTTGACCAAATAGAACAGGGTATATAAAAAATACACCGGAAGAAACCGCGTTTAACAAGATAAAAACTGTAGCAGTACTGATAACGTTGGCACTATAGTAACAGTATCGCTATTTACTTCTGACTGAATTATATAAAAGCGATGTGACAATGCAATTTTTTTGAATTATACTTAATTAATTAATTTCGCTAGTATAGCAATAAATTCGATTTGGATGATGACCGGATTTCTTTTCAGTTATTGTCCATACCATCCACTACATATTTGAAACCTACAACTACACTCTGTTTTTTCTTACTTGTCTTATTTAGGGAACTCAACATATAACAAATACTTTGGGAACTGTGGTAACTAATGTAACCACTGTTAAGGGGGTGTGATGGCATGTAAAGCGGGCGTGATGGCATGTAAAGGGGGCGTAATGGTATGTAAAGGGGTGCGAGGCGATAGTAGACGGACAGAAGAAAAACTAAAATTTCGGCGATGTGGGCGCAACATTAAAATTTTCGGTAGAAGGGGAGCGTGGTTGAATAAAATTTGGGAACCTCTGAACTAATCTATAAGTAGGATAGATTTAATTCTTATAATAATTAATTTAGAACAGAATCCTAACAGGATGCTTCGGCTCAAATTTGGGGCAACAATATCCAGCAATAGACCATGATCTTGAATGATTGACTAATTATGTAGAATTGTAGACGTTTACAGATACCAATGAAAAACGGCAGATATATCAACACAACTTTTCAAAGAACCAACCCACTGAATGACGTTATTCGACTAAATTAAGAACCTTGTAAACTATAAAGACTACAATAAGCACGTCATAGGAAGATTTTTATGAAGTCTGGAAAAGTTTTTGTAAGGTCATATCTAGGACAAAGTTTTACGTCCTAAGTCCTAATAAATGTTTTATTGCGACTTGTTTGTTTATCTAGGTGTAAAAGTAGCTAAAGTAGCGAGTTAATCTAGGTTGAACTGGTAAAAACTAGCCTTGATAGGTCGCGCAGAAGTATTCGACTGGTTTTAGTTTCTAGATTAGGTTCTTTAATATACATACGCATAAAAATTATTCGAGCAATATTAATAGTATTTAATAGTTTTCAAATTACATTTTACAATGCTTTCAAATCAAATAATATTATTTATTTTTAATTATTTTACTATTTGTTTGAAATAATTTTTATTTTATTTTGTTCATTAGGTTAGAAATTACACTGATTTGAATTGTTTTGACCCCATCTCTTCTCGTGGGTGTCGTAAATGGTGACTAGACTAAGGGTTACACCAGAGGATGGGTAGCAGCATTCTCTGAGGATTCATTCAACCAAATGCGATCGCCAACCCGCCTGCCAAGCGTGGCGATTATGGCATATTCCCCCAATTTGGGGAGGAGTATGTCCAGCAGTGGACGTTTTTCAGCTGAAGTGATGATGATGATTAATTTTATTAAATTAATAATGATATAATCTTGCATGCTTAATTTGTATGTAAACGCATGTTTGACAAATAAATGATCTTTATCTTTAATGTATGAATTAGTATTATATTAATAAATAAAAACAAAAACGGCTAAAACGGTTTTAAACGGTTTAAATAAAAACGGTAGAAAAATAAATCTTAACTATACAAATCCAAAAGCTGCTACACCGTTACAAGTTTCATTACTACATTTAATTATTATATTACTTAATAGTTAGGTAACACTTTAACAAACATTAAAATCCTATAAATTTAATTCGAGCCATAAGAAAATACAATAAATATTGGCTGTAAACATGTATCTCTGACACATTCTTAGAAAATAATAATCACTAGCCTTTTTGTAAGGTGACCATGTTGGTAGCAGTTTTTTAGGACAGTCCGAATTTGAAGTGACTCATCGTCATGTTGGAATGACTGACAAAATGGTAATCAGAAATATATTTTTATCTTATTAAATAAACCATGATGATGATGAGGCCAATATCCAGCAGTGGACTGCGATAGGCTGAGTTGATTGATTGAAATAAACCATTAATATGGGTACTATAGTATTATATTATCTGTGATATGGGTAACTTAATTTAGACAGTAACTTAATTTAGATCAGTAAATAGTAATAAATCAATTGACTGGACAACAACAAAAACTGTAAATGGAATGACGTAGTAAGCTTATCAAAATGAATTAAAAACCGACTAGATTATTATTTATCAAGATTATTTTGTATTCATATTTTTCCTACTTTTATTTTGAAACAGATATGTTTAGATTTTATGTACAGCTAAAGGAGAAGATCGTTGGTTGTTTAAATGTTACAATTAAATAAGTGCAGTTAAATTCTTGAGTTAAATTGCTATGCAAATAATCATTTTGATTGATTGATTGATTGCAAATTATTTTTTGCGTTTTTGGCATTAATAGAGTTTGCAACATGTACATTCTTGGTCAATTCTATATTCTCAAATGACATCATGACCAGTTGTAAATCCATCTGCAATTTCATCTTCACTCATCGTCATCATCATCATTTCAGCCGAAAGACGTCCACTGCTGGACATAGGCCTCTCCCAAGCATCGCTACAACGACCACCAATGACTATTTCATCTTCACTATCATTTGATTAAAAATATTCAGTGTCAGCTTAACCACTATGGTCTTTTGCTCAATCGTTACAATATTTTGCAAGGAAATGTGGCACAGATTTATTTAATGAGTCCGATACATATGACCATTTAAAACATATATATTCAAATCTTAAAAGGAGTTACTACATTCACAAGGTATGATTGAAAGTATGGCGAAAGATACAACCTTATCTTGTCCTGTCCACTTTCTTCGTTCGATTTCAAATGAACGAATATCTTGTTACTTTTATGCCTTTGCCTGAACAAGTTTTACAGGGAAAACCTCCACAAAACTTAAGATTGTACTTATACTTTTATTAAACGTATCAAAATCAAGCACATGAATTGGCCAAAGTAAAATTAGCAATGTTTCTAGCAGTAGATTTGAAATGTACATAATTAAAATGGTGATCAATGGTGTTTGTCGCCTGAACTTTACTAGCCTTAATCTATTGTTATAACATAAAATCAACTAAATTTTATATGTATAATAATCTACTGTTAGAAAATAACATTACCTAAATTTTGTATGTGTAAAATGAACGACTCGCCGTACACAGATAAGTCCTTAGCGGTTTTTGTGTACAGCAATATCATTGATCGTGTAGAATAATGTATATTGGAAATAAATAAATAAATAATAAATCTTAGACTGCAACTTCTTAAATTCTCTTAATATAATTATAAATACTGATTATTAGATCTGACAATTACAAATTAATATCATATTTTCCTTTTAACATTATGATAAGTTGAACGCACTGCATTAAACTATCAATTTCAGAATTAATATTAAGAAACCATAAATTGAAAATAACAACACACACGAATTTTTAAATAATAAGATGAGTTTTATGATTTTATTAACTTGGCAATGACATTTCGATGGATTCACCTCTAAACTAATTTCAGTGTTTGTGTGAAAGATATGCATGAGGAGCCAAAGACGATGCTTTTCAAACGTTTGCATACCTTGAGGTGTGGCAACTTGTCTTTACTGCTATAAAACCCACCTGAGGTTGTCAACTTTTTGGCTGATGCAATAGGGTGGCTGGCTTGCGTGATGCTTATTTATCCTTTGCAGGTGATCAAGCGAGATGAGATCAAAGGTGCTTTGATAAAAGGGTGAAAATTGTATATCAAAGCTTGCTTTAGGTAGCACTGCTACTGGACTACCAGTTTGTAAGTGTTATTTGACCACACATACGCAGTGGCCCGATCACAATCTCACACAGGTTTGTGATATAACTGGGTGTTTTTAATTTAATGTAACTACCTATAATTGCCTTGTGCAACCTTTGCATGTACAAAATATATTCTAATACGCTTTAATGATTTGTAATTTGCAATATATTTGAGGTTAATAACAAATTTTAGAGGCCTATCATGTGTTTTCTAATTCCCAGGTAAAATGAGTCCTTATCTTCATTAGCCACTTGAATTCAATAATTGCCATTGAATTCAATTCTAGTAAAAAAATGCTTTAGCTAGCTCGTTTTTCATACAATTGGGAGGGGTAGTGCTGTTCACATCCAGTAGGAGCTAACTTTTTAATTGCCTATACGTATACCTCTGGGGTTAAACTAAATTAATAACAATGTCGGGTCTTAAGCGGCGACAGTCAAATAACATGATCAGTGACCACTGCGAGCTAACATGTCTATCTACAGTATATGTCATTAGTTATGCTAATGTAGAAAAGAGATCCCTTGACAATTTCGAAGACATATTCTGCTCATATTGCAAACGTTTTCGAATAAAAATAACAAAGTATCTTATGTTATTTGGTCACTCTATTAATATACAAATAGACGGCAAATATATTCACAAGGATGCCATAAAGTCGAGATCCAACTAGTTAATGTTTTAGCAAAAACGATTCTATTTTTATTAATATCCCACGCTAGGGGCGCGTTACTAGGTTATTTTGGAATATCTTTTCATTATTATTCAGTTAGATAGGGATTTAAAGTTTAGACGTTATCTGTAAGACCATAGTGGACAAAACTTTCTATATAAATCTCCTGAACGACACAAATTATGAATATGACCGGCAGAAAATGAGAGCTAAATATGCTAATAGCAACATATAACGATCTTCTGTCAGACATGATTATTATAGCAATATCAATAACTGTTCATTGTAGTCGACAACATTTAACGATTTGACGTCAATGAAGTGATGATAGACAACTCATTTTTATGGGTCATCATTTACATATATAAGCAAAACCTTGTAAAGGTGAATATTAAATCTAGGCCCTCATCAATTTTAACTCCAAGTAATTTAATAAAGAAAACAATAAACTCCTTTGAACACACACGTGCACGTGCGGCGTTCGTAAACAATTGGAAGTTCTAGCAACAGATCACTTTAATGGCAGGATGTACGAGGAGGCACGTGGAGTAATAAATACTAATAAACAACTCTGACTTAGTAATATGCAACCTTGTACTTCGTTTAATACAAAGACATGTTTTAATTAGTTGTAGTACTTTATGTCTGTGACTTGCATTTTTTGTTAAACTGTCACTATTTGTTGAGTCTCATTGGCCAATATGGCCGCTCTGTAACACGTCACAACACGAGACACTATCCGTTGAGTCTCATTGGTCAATATGGCCGCTCTGTAACACGTCACAACACGAGTCAAAACGGTCATTGAATAAGTGAACTCTTTTAAACTTCCTACCTATTTACGTGTGTGACGGTAATGCATAAAATGTAAGACAACAGAGCTTTTGAAAAGCCTGTATTTATTAATAAATGTAAAGTGTTAAAAATATTTTCAACACATTTAACACAAAACAAAAGTATAACAGTGAAAAATAAAATGACCTATTAAGATTCTTGTAAACACCATTCAAAATCTCAAAAAGGAATTTTAAACATGTAAGTGTTGACAATAAACGTGCAATCGTTTGCAAAAACAAATAAATATTATTTAGCAACAACTGTCCTTTCGCCGCGCTCAGTATGGTCACCGTACAAAATCGTACGTTCACCGCGACGATGAACGTAGTGGGTTGGCTATAGCCACTTTTATTATGAACCTTATCCCTCAAACATATGGTTTAAAACTAGGATGTATATCTATATGATTTTTATAACAACCACAGATAATTTAATACACAACGTAACACGAAGGTCTACAGTGATTATGGACGTTAAACTCTCAATTTTTTTCTTCTTTGCTAATATTTCCCAGTTTATTACTACTTAATTAATTAATTGACTATTAATTTTATGCAATAGCTAAGAAGCCGAAAGGTGTCTATTGCAATTACTTTTATATCCTACACGCGAAGTAAAAACGCACAGTAAAAACTCTTTTTTGTATTCGTCGTACTAATAGTGGTCGTTGCCGAAAATATCTTTGTCATTTTCAAGATTACATGGTCGTTAAAGTCGATGAATAATGGACATTGTCAATACTGGTTAGCATACGACATTGAGCTGTTTGCTTGCACACAATGGAACCATGATGTAACATTTTTCCTAATAATTGGACATTTCGCGAGACTGTTTTTTTTTCACACAAAGAACTTTGCATACTTACAGGTATGTTAAGAATAACAACCAAATATGTAACTTAGGTTAATATTTTTCACATAGTGATGATTTACCTATGAGATCAGTCAGCTTGAATATTGACACCGGTCTGTTTTTTCTCTTTTGTCTTATTTAGTAAACAATCTTGGCATGTCTCTTTATTCAAATAACTACTGATAAAATATAATTTGTAGTTCTGCACATGTAATTAGGTATTTTTTTTTGTGAAATTGTTAACATAATCATTATCATCCTCCTGCCCTTATCCCAATTTATTTGGGGTCGGTGCAGCATGTTTTTTTCTTCCATACATCTCTATCAGCCGTAATCTCCGTGTTCACTTTCTTTCTAACAAACAAATGTTAACATAATGTCTTTTAATAATTATTATTGACGAATTTTATTAAAAAGACATGCTAAGATTGTTTTCTAAATAAGACAAGTAAGAAAAAACTTTAAAGTTAATCCAATAAGTCGTAGCTTTTAAGATTCTGATTTTAATTAATACACACATTGTATAAAATTAAAATGTCTTTTTCAGTTCGACAGAGGAGCGTGGAATTTTGCTTGCAGACGCCACAATGAGAGCTAATTTTAATTAGCTGGCCCCAATAAACTGACTCGCATTTTTTATGAACCAGTAAATTAAGGATTCAAGTTAATCCTATAAAAAAGTTAAAAACTCACATGTTTTATGTTAAAGTGCAGGATGCTCTCGATGTAGCTGGGCAGCTGGTTGACGACCGTGAAGTAGCCAAAGACCGAGGCTCCGTGGGTGATGATGATAGCCCATACTGGGGCAGACATCAGCATTTTCTTCCATGGCACTGGCTGGCTGTGCTGTGGGCAACGAAGATATTTCATTAATGGGTTTTACAATCTAGTGTACCTATATGATAAGTGAAGTCTTTTACTGTGTCGAAACCAAGACACAACAAGATAATAGTGTTGATCGTTCACCAACTTAATTTAAACTATTCATATCTTTTTCTAATAGTGAAAACAAGAAGTAGTAGTGTCAAAGTAGTTTACGTGTTCCACTACTTCGTATATTTAATAGGCACGTTCAAAGAACACGAAAAAAAAACCGATTTACTAAATACTATAATTTGCAATATCAACCGCGCACTATATGTAACAGTTAAGCAATAAATGATTCTGATTCACGCACGGAAATTTTAATTCAGAACAATTTAAGAGCACTGAAATTGTTGCCATCCCTTTCTTGTATCTTCTATTAGTATAGTTTAAAATAAGGTTAGTATATGAACAAGAGAATTAACAGTATTATCTTAAGAGGACTGCGCCAATGACCTTGAATTAGCGGCTGGCAATAAAACTTATTTAACTATAGGTAGGTATATCTATTCAGCCTAACTGCTCTCTGAAAAGAGCTTTTATTTCGCCTTTCATGATGTCATCCTACAGTTATCACACTGGGCTACCGCTGAGTATTCATCATTAGGCCGAATCATCTGTGACTCATGCGACATACTTATATTATTTAAACCTAACAGCAACATTTTATTATTTTAACGCATTTACGCATGTAAAGATATTAAAGATTGATCCTGCTCGTGAACGAATTTTTCTTTCCACATTTTATATCTTTAGATTTCGCTTCGCATGCGTTAAGGCGTTAAAATAATTAGTAAGGGTAGGCACATCTATACGACTTAGAATTAACTGCGCTGCGGTTACAATGGGATGTCGCTGACGTCACCGAAAGACGTATAAGTTGAAGCTAAATTCGATAATACGCTAGCGGCAGCTAAAGCGTAGGTTGTAATCCTGCTCATGAACGAATTTTTCCTTCTACAATTTATATCTTTAGTAATATGTATTAAGATGTAACACCTTTTTTTCATAAATAATCGATTTTCCATGTTTGTAATTCCCAGAATTGAATCACAACATAATATATAAAACATCTTATCATTCTAAGTTGAGTCAACTGTGCTGCATGATGTCACTTTAAATAAAACATAACATCACTGGCAATCTTTAAAGTATAAGTTATGTCACTAGCCAGAAAGAAAGTTCCATTTCATTGGATTGAAAACTTAAAAGCTAAACACTGAAATATTCTTCTAAAATACATTACAGTTTTCCTTTAGTACATATAAGCATAAAACCAGAAACACATCATGAATGTAGGAACTTGCAATGCACTTGCTCTGATCTTTTTCTGGAAAACGGCCAAGAAAATGCTAGGACTGAAGTGTAACAGTTAGACCCACCCAGTGACTTATCAGCCTTAGAATATAACCGGACTTTTCTACGATCAGGAATTACGTACGCAAAATCCGTTCAAATACACATATGGGTGTAAATCTTTCCTTACAGCTTCTCCGTATTCCCATAAAAGGGTGTGTAATTCCCATACAAAAAATGCGATGCCTACATAATCAACATATCTTGCGATACAACCTCAGTTCTTAGAATAGCGCGGAATTTACCCCTAAAGGAAAAAAGCTGTCAGACAGCCATTATTACGCACCAGTGTAATGCGCAGTGGAATTTCAATTAAAAATAAAATAAATCTACATTACTTCTAGTAGTTTAAGTGCTGTAATCAAAATGATTGAAATATTAGTGGAATCGCTAAAATTACGTGCTGAGTTTTTATGTACCTACCTAAGTATATACCTACCTAACTTTATTTCACGGTCATTTTCAAACGTATACGTTCAGTAATGCGGGATGAATAATAAAATGGCTAGGATTAAAAATTTCATACGCTTGACATGTGTCATCCTATAAAGCATTTAAAAAAAACAGTTGCTACGCGGAAGACTGTTGGGACTCGTCTCAATTTATTAAGATACATGGTCAACCTATTTTACTTGACATGCTCAATATATTTTGTTAAATTGACATCAGTGGTCTAGTGGTTCGAGTGTCGGACTGCTGATCACGAGGTCGTGGGTTCGATTCCCACAGGACACAAATATTTATGTGATGAACGTGTTTGTGTTGGTCTGGGTGTTTCTTATGTATTATAAATGATAAGTATGTATTTACAAAAAAAACGTATATACATACATACATACATATTATCACGCCTGTTTCCCATTGGGGTAGGCAGAGACTATGGATTTCCACCTGCTACGATCCTGACACCTCTTTCGCTTCATCTACGTCCAAAAAAAGTATATAAGTATTATATTCACTGTCTAGTACCCATAGTACACACGGCTACACATCAAGCTGTACAAAACCAGTATAGGCTGACCTCGCGTTGTAAAGAAAACCTATACAATGCGAGGTCAGCTTATACTGGTAATGTACAGCTTGATGTGTAGCCGTGTGTACAAGCTCTGCTTAGTGTCATTTTGTGGTTTAAAACTCAGAACAATAATGATTTAGTTATTGTTCTGAGGTTTAGGATACAGTCTGGAAAAAACTTCTACAACCTTCTTACTTTATTGATAATAAACCTGAAAAGGGGTTATTGTACTCATTATTATGAACAACCATTACTATGGGACCAACCCTGAAATCGCGAAAAAAAAACAGTCGTTCCCTGCATTTTGTCAATTTATGTGAACACAAATAATGATATTTTATATTTTAAAATTGAGATCTAGCTACCTGTATCTAAACTATTTTAGAGCAAAATTACATAACATAACATCATGCCTGTATTTTTTTTTTTTTTTTTTTTTTTTATTCTTAACGGGCTTGCGTTTGACCGCCACCTCACCTGATGTTAAGCGATGGTGCGGTCGACGATGGTACACGCTTGCCCAGCAAAAACCTATTCACTTGAGTCTATTTCCCCGAAGGGGTAGTGTAATAGTACACCCACATTTCGCCAGTTATGTTATAGTCCCATGTAATAGGGGGCGAGCCTATTGCCATTGACCGGGCACAAATCCAGACTCCGGGCTGCTACTGAGAATTTCCTAACGAAAAAACCCAATAACATTTATTTATGACCCCACGCTCAGCAGTCGCGCTTGCAACCACTAGACCAACGAGGCAGTTACAAAATTACATGTAAGTACTTCCGTTTATACCTGTAGAAGTTATTAAGCTGGACAGGATTAGGACAGATGGATAGACATGACGAAACTATAAAGGGTTCCTTACAGGAACTACAGAACCCTAAAAAACTAGAGCTGATAAGCCGTAACAAGAAAATAAAATATTCCTCTACGCAAAAACTCTTGAAATTCAGCAAGTTAATATTAAGACGCTGACAACACCTAAAAAATCAGACCTCTGCGGTCACTGTCTTTTTGACCAGAACAGAAAGAGACGCAACGAGCGTACGGACGTCGGGTGCGTCGCTAAACTTGAATGAAAATTAACAATATATTTTTTTAATAAAAAACTAAAAGCTTATTTGAAAAACAGAAACAACAGTGTTTTAGATTATTGTCTTTCTTAAATGTTTTCTTAATTTCATTTATAATATTTGGTAAATAATAGAGATTGTTTGCTTTAAAGCATGTTTTAAGAGGTTAGTTTACAATTATTTTCTATCGAGAAAACTTCAAGAAAACGTGTTTTGGGCACAATACAGTTTTAGAAAATACGATTAAGATTAACATATATTTTTTTCACTGCCACAAACTGAATAGATACAGCTAAAAATGTTTTTAAAAGAAGCCTATTTGGGGTGTTTGGCTGTTGTCAGCGTCTTAATAGTAATAATTTCACGTGATCTGTTACATCACACATGTGTTTTACACAGAATACGTTAATTAAGGACATTTGTTCAGATTCATTGCAAATCTGGCTAAAAACTAAATTTATGCTCTCTGCTTGACGTTTATGTGACGCGCATTTATGCTGATGTTGGCGGTACGTAGAACGGCGTGGGTCAATTGTTCCATTAGAAGACGAATTGGATTATTTAGTAGAATTACAGTGATTCATAGATGGGTATTTTGATGTAGGTAATCATAAGAATGATTTTAAAACCATGGTAGAAGTTCTACTACATAAATCTTTGCCTTTTTGGAGACGTCAAACTGGTAGCCGTCTTTTTGTTCGCGAATGATGCAGTCGGTTTCCAGACTAACCAGAAAACTGAGAAAAACACCTAATTTATTTAAGTGTGTACCGCTATCATAATTAAAAAAAAGCAAACTGTCCAGCAATTTCTGTTATTGTCGTGTTGGATATTGCTGGCGTGGTACTTCGTTGCGTACGGAAAAGAGCCGGTTGATGTAGGTATTCTTTTTTTTTGAACAATGAACCAATTTCTGAGCAAGTGGGAGAAATCATCTTAATCCTTACCCACTTTTGTCCCTATTCACATTTTACCCCTGCATTCCTATTCACCTCGTTTTACGATACATTATAGTGGTCTACAGCAATATTTTTCAATTTTTTCCATAGCGCGACCCCCTTTAGTATAAAGAAAAGCCCGCGACCCCCTCGCCCTTCATTGTGGCGGTAAGGCTTTTTTATAAACATAACATAACTTTAGAAGTATAAAACTTATAATTTCTAAGTGACTGCGACCCCCCTGTACAGTGCTAGCGACCCCCCAGGGGGTCGCAACCTACATTTTGAAAATCACTGATCTACAGAACCCAATTACATTAAAATAAGACTAGCCTTGAAGAACCGTGAGCCCATAAACTTCGTCAATGATTTGTATGTATCGCGAAACGAATTTAAATCCGTCTCCTTGGCGGTTGCCAAATTCTGTTCGAACGGTTGATAAGGGTCATTAATCAAACGACGTTTTCCTTAAGTGCAATGGAATTTATTTAATTGGTGTGCGGTAGGGATTTCCATGTACCTAGGTTTGGCAATGTAATAAGTTTTATTGTTACTGTGTACTGTTTCACACATGCAAATAATAAATGGGATACCCATAAAGGTATTATACAGTATAGAAATGTCTTTGGGTATACCTACCGAAATAAGTGAAGTTCAGTAAAACTGTGGTTCAGTTAGTAAGATTATATCTACAACTAACATCTGCTAGTGAAATGTGGAGGAAGATGAAATGGTTAAAAGGAAATAAAGTTCAGAATTCCTATATAGACAAAAACAAATGTGAATCTCTATTAATGAATTTATGTCCTGCTTATGTTAGTCCTTCTAAACCAACTTTTAACTCCAGTAACTATAAATTAGAATCTCCCATAACTATCCACGAATTAAATATCTGTATTAAGGCTAGTGACACTGCCCCGGGATGTGATAACATATCATTTTCCATGATTAAACGTTTACCTAAAAATGGCAAAAGTATTTTACTCTCACTATTTAACATTATCTTATCTACAGGATTCATACCTATACAATGGCGAGATATTTGCGTAATTCCAATTCCTAAGCCTGGTCGTGATCCCTCGCTAGTCTCATCTCTTCGTCCTATTAGCTTAATTTCTTGCATTTGTAAAATATTTCATTCGGTTATTAACAAGAGACTAGAGTGGTATGTTGAAAACAAGAGATTCTTTTCATCTGAGACGGTTGGCTTTAGAAAATCGAAGTCTTGTTTAGATAGTTTAGTTAGACTGGTGACACGGATCCAATCAGGTTTCTCTAAGGATTTGGTTACTGTAGCATGCTTCTTGGATATTGATAACGCGTACAATAACGTCAATATATGTTCATTGCTTAGAATTTTAGATGAGGCTGGTGTTGGCCTGAAAATATGCAACTACATGTGGAACTTTTTAAGCTTGAGGAACTTAAAAATAAGGCATGAACATAATTTTGTCAACCGATATACTGGGCAAGGTCTAGCACAGGGCGACCCATTGTCGCCCTTATTATTTAATATAGCAACTCACAATATTTGCAAGGCTATACATCGTGTATTTATTTCCCAGTATGCCGATGATTTCGTTTTGTATGTTTCTGACAAAAATATACAAAATGCCCATAGTTCTCTCCAAGGTTCATTGGATATTTTAGTAATGTTGTTGGAAAATTTAGGCCTAAGTGTATCTCCGACGAAAAGTAAAATGTGCGTATTTAAAAAGGGCCATAATAGCCATAATATTTGCATTTCCATAAACAATGCGCCATTGCAGGAAGAATCTAATGTGAAGTATTTAGGTATGTGGTTGGATCGTTCGCTAAGATGGACCAAACACATTAATGAGTTAGCCGAGAAAACACATAAGTTCTTGAATATTTTCAAAGTGTTAGCCGGTTCTGGTTGGGGCGTAAATCCTAAACATTTAAGAAGACTGTATATTTCTATTATTAGAAGCCGATTAGACTTTGGTAGTTTTTTATACGACTGTAGCTGTAAATCAAATTTATTTAAATTAGATAAACTGCAGAATCAAGCCATGCGTATTATCGGTGGTTTTGTTAAAAGCACTCCCATCCACGTGATGGAGAGTGAATTATGTTTACAGCCTTTGCAAATTCGACGATTATTTCTTGCTGGAAAATTTTGGTTGAGATCAATGTCAACTTCTAATAACGTTACAATAAACGTTGTAAGTGAATTAAACTCTCTGATTTCTTGTAGATACTGGAGACGAAAACAGATTCCGATTTTAATTCAAATGTATATAAAATTTAAAAATATTAATTTACACTCGGCGGAATATTTGGATATGTACACATTGGACTATTGGATGAATTGGTACGACTTGAGTGATATAGTTAAACATCAAATTGAGGGCATCAATCAAGCCAAAAGAGAATATGAGGTGACTAATATTAGATGCATTTGTTCTTCATACCTAGAAAATCAATTTTCAACGCATTACAAATTGTTTACAGACGGGTCTAAAGATAGAACAGATAGTACTCATCATGGGTCTATGGGGGCTGCAATATTTGATCCTCAAATAGACAGATCTATGAAATTTAAAATTTGCCAGAATATGTCCATCATGTACTTAGAATTAATTGCTATCTCTGAGGCACTGTCCTACATTAAATCAATAGATTATAATAAATTTGTTATCTTGTCTGATTCGAAAAGTTCCCTACAACACGTGGCTCGGTGCACCTCTTGTTTAAAAGGCACACCGATCGCCTACAGTATCATTAGGACAATATTAGAGTTGAAAGCCAATTCAAAAGAAGTCATTCTACAATGGATCCCTTCACATATTGGCTTGGTAGGGAATGAGAGAGTAGACAGGCTAGCAAAAGAAGCTTCCTGCGATGGCGTATCTGTTAATACTTTGCCTTTTTTCACTGATTGTATTCACTTAGTTAAAGAACACTGTTACGAACTGTGGAAAGTGCACTTTGATGAGAGATCGGTGGAAAAAGGCATTTGGTATAAGACATTACAAAATGAACCTTGGAAGTCTCCGTGGTTTGAAGACTCCACTTCTAATAGAAAAATTTTGACAACAGCCTTTAGACTTCGTTCCGGTCACATTCCACTTAATAAATTTGCTTTCTTGATGAAAAAAGTGGCATCTCCGCTTTGTTCGGAGTGCGGGATAGTTGAGGATGCTTTGCATATTATGGTGGAATGTGTCCGGAACGAGGACATCAGATATGAAACACTGAGAAACGTTTTAGATTTCAAAGATATTGGAGGTTGTAACAGTGTTTTGTCATATCCACTGTCTGAAACGGCAAAATTATTGTATAGAATAGTTGAAATTGGTATGCGACGACGTTCACAAAGTGAATTTTAATGTAGTAATTTTTTTTTTGTGTGTATTGTAAGAGAAGGTCCAATGGAGTGACATAGTCGTGTTTGACTAAGCTCCTAAAATAAAAGATTAAAAAAAAAAAAAAACCTTATTCGTAGTTTATAATAAACCTCTTAAGGGGTCATTGTACTCATCATAACCAAACCTGAAATCGCGAAAAAAATATCTGCATTTTCCTATATTTTGTCGATTTATGTGAACACAAATGTAGGGATCAGCTGTTTTTTTTTCACGATTTCAAGGACTAATACTTATACACTTTTTGAATGGATATATAATACTTACTTTTTATGTAAATAAATACATGCTTATAATAAGTACATACGAAACACCCAGACCAATACAAACACTTATGTTAATCACATAAATATTTGTGCCCTGATGAAATCGAACCCACGACCTCGTGATCCTAGTGACTTAGTGAACACGATTTCAAGAAGATGTTATTGCTGATCAAAACCTTTCCATGAATAAAGGAACTAACCGCGCTTGTTTAAGAGCGTATGTTCGATTTAGCGCAAGTCAAAATCTACACGATCTATCGCATGGCACACTCACTACGGCACGATACAATGTTTCCTCTGTGTGCGTGAGTGCTGAACCGTTAGCACGAATAATTTTGATACTTTTATTTTTTTAGGACCTATTTTGACTATTTATTTATTATGAATGAAAATTTAAAAATGAAATACGTTTTTTTGTAAATATTATAACGGATTCGGATTCTACTTATCAATGCAAATATAAAATGCAGCCTCAGTGTTTTCATTTAACAAGTATTTTCAAAGATATAGATAGCGATTTGAAGTTTTTTTTGTATGGAGAGAATGTTAAATTGGAGTTTTACGCCAAAACCTTACATTACCTTAAAATTCGTGTAGGTATAGATCCGTATAGTACTAGTGCCAAACTGCACTAAATACATACTCTGTTGCTTCAAAAATCTTCGATTTGGTTTTAAAAATCATTTTTACTTTAAAAAAATCGTCAGTTAAAGATAAAATTAAAATTGGCGTTTTACGCCAAAACCTCACAATACCTCGAAGATTCATTTATAGATTCATATAGAGATGCCAAACTATAATAACTACATACTGTGATGCTTCAAAAATGTTCAATATGGTTTTACAAGTATTTTTAGAGATACAGCCATTTGAATTTTTTATGTATGGAGAGAAAGACGTTTTACGCCAAAACCTTACGTTACATCAAAGTTTCGTGTATACATATATTCATATAGTGTTTGTGCCGAACTACAATAAATGTATACTCTGTTGCTTCCAAAATCTTTGATTTTGCTTTTTAAAATCATTTTTATAGAATAGAATAGAAAAACTTTTATTCGAGCAAAAGAACTCATATAGGGTTAGTAACAATTTTATTATCTTAAACCTAGGTGTTAGTATACAGTTATAAATTTTGACACATGTAACTGACAGCATTGGATTATATATGGACAATCCACTCTGTCAGCTATCATGTTCAGAACCCTGTTGGAGCTGGCCATGACTCGTGCCACCAGTGATGCTGCACGCTTGCGCATTATAGTGTAGAAGCAGTCTAAATGCGCCGCTGCAAACATCCCTGACGCACTGCAACGCCAAGGCAGCCCCATCAGTTTTCTGAACGCGTTATTATATTTGACTCGAAGGGCCCCATACGATGCTTGCGAATACTTCTCCCACAAGCAGCACGTGTAGAAGGATGCACAGAATGCTCTAAAGAGCGTCACCTTTACGTCTGAAGTACAACGTGCAAACCTGCGGGCCACCATATTCGCCCGCACGGACAGAGCCCTCCGTTCCCTTTCGATGTCAGCATCGTCCTTTAAGTCAGTGGTGATCAAATGACCGAGGTATTTGAATTGTTCCACTCGCTCGAGTGGAACGCCGTTTAGTCGTATAGGTGGCACATCCTGATTATATTTGGTCCCTGCCTTAAATACAATGCACTGACTCTTCCTTACATTATACAGTAACCCATGTTCTGTTGCGTACTTCTCACATGTGGTTAGTAATGACCTTATACCACTGACTGACGCGCTCAGCAGCACCATGTCGTCTGCGTAACTTAAATTATTCACACAGACACCGTCTATATGACAACCGACATGCTGACTGCTAAGCGCCTCAATCAGGGCATTCATGTACAAATTAAAGAGAGCAGGGGAGGTTAGCCCTTCCTGTCTCACCCCGCACTCCAGTTGGTATGGCTCCGACAACACTCCTGCCCACCGAACATAAAAAAAAATTAAATTATTAATTAATTTATGAAGAAAAATTTATCGACAGTAGGAGATAAAGTGATAATTAACATTTTACGCCCAAAACTCACAATACCTCAAAGAGTAATTTATAGATTCGTATAGTAGAGGGCCAAACTACAATAAATACATACTTTAATGCTTCCAAAATGTTACGTTTTACAAGTTTTTTCAGAGATCTAGTAATTTGAAGTTTTTTTGATTTGCACATTTTTTGAGGTCTCGTGTATGGGTATAAAAAGTCTAAAACCAATGGGGGCTTTTGGTTTTAGACTTTTTGTTTGTTTTTAGTATTTGTCGTGATACACCTCATAGCAACACATATTCTGAAAACATTTCAACCGGTTATCTATTACCGTTCAGAAGATACAGCCCTGTGACAGACAGACGGACGGACGGACGGATAGCGTAGCGAGAGTAATAGGGTCCAGTTTGGCACCGTTCGGGTACGGAACCGTAAAAAGTAAAGTAGCGACCAACCGACCGTTGCACCATTCATGTTCCATATTTCCGTACCATAAATTACAAAAACTAGTCCATGCCCACTGGGCATTTCACACGGGCGAAGCTGCGGGTGAAAGCTAGTGTAACATAAATAAATATCCATGGGACGTTTTTTACACAGCACCATCTAGTCCCAAACTAAGCAGAGCTTGTGATATGGGTACTAGACAATGGATATAATACTTATATACTTTTTTTTTTGTAAATACATACTTATAATACATAAGATACACCCAGACCAACACAAACACTTATGTTCATCACACAAATATTTGTGTCCAGTGGGAATCGAACCCACGACCTCGTGATCAGCAGTCCGATTTTCGAACCACTAGACCACTAACGCCGTCAAAAAATACCTTTTAGCTCTTGCCTTAGCCAAATTTTCAGAATTTTTGCGTTTTCTCTTTTCAAAAAACACCTTTGTTTTATTTCCCATACCGTCTAAAACATAATTTATTGTCACTATAAAACAATTTCAGTCATAAAAAATACTTACCATGTACTTATGATAATACTATAAAATATTGTCGGTCATCAAAAATAAAATATTTTATTTACCAAAGTACTAAGATTTGACGATCGCCCTAAAAACTTGCAGTATCCTTGTATAAACGCACGGCAAAGGTCGTCAACCCCCGTCAGAGCGCCGAGCGACGTGACCACACTCTGGAAGGGCTCGCGGCGAAGTGATTTGAATCGATTCGAACGCGAAGTTTTATAGTAGTTTTAAAATATTTATAAAAAAATTATAGAGCTAATTTAGTTGAAATTTTTAAGTGTAAGTTTTTAAAGAATATGTTCTTCTATTATAGTAAATTATTGTTATATTAAATTATGTAAGATATAGTGGTGAAAATAATAATTGTATCGACTATAATTTCTGAATAATTTCACATTGTTTGGATTTTTATTTCTTATCCTTTCTAGTAACTATTTTTTCAAGGATCTTCCCAGTTGGTTAAAAATTTTTGTTTGTTAGGTCTGTCAGTGATTTCAGATATTTGAAGCTTCGAAAATGACGCTGAAAGTGAAATTAAGGAAGAGGTTTCCTTGTTCAGTTATCTTGATAGATTTCACAAATACTCTAATAATCGAACAAAATAAACTATCTACTATTTAGACGATAACATTTCCTAAAATTATTAGTAATTGATATGTTCGTAAGATAAGTGGTTGATGAAAAATCAGATTTGAAAAGTTACGTTTTTGAGCAAAACAGCCCACGGACCGAGCATACGCTCTTAAGAGCAATACGCAAGGAAAGCGGATGCTGATAATACGGGCGACGTCATGTGAAGTTTATAAAATAACGTTCCGTTACAAATGGACTGATTGTGATTTAAGGGGAATGTAGTAGCCAAGTAGCGCCCCCATTAGTAAAAAAAATATTACTCGCTGAATACATCATTTATCGAAAATCCTATTTTAATAAAACTTTTTAACAAAAAATTGAACCGACGAAAACAGAAACTGAAAAGCGAAAAATAACTAATTATGAGTCTGCGCCAAACGAACTTTTAATAACAAGCAAAGTGCGTGCAAGTTGCAAGTGGCCGAGCGGAGAACGCATTTTTGGAAAGTTATTGTTTATCGTTGAAAATTTCACATTGTATTTGATGTGACGTTGTTTTTATTATTTATTTAAAGTAATTTAATGATCTTCGTTGATTGGTTGTTTGGCGCCGACTCATAATTAGTTATTTTTCGCTTTTCAGTTTCTGTTTTCGTCGGTTCAATTTTTTGTTAAAAAGTTTAATTTTTAATTTTTTTGTGGTTAAAATCTAACTCCAGGTCTCCATTATGTCGTAGTGTCTAGAACTATATTTATGTGTGTCAAGTTTCAACAGAATCGGTTAACAGGTAAGAATTGAACAAACACTCATCCTCTATTTTACTACCCTTAGGGGTGGATTTTGATTTTGAAATTTAAATGGGACCCACTTCGAGATATACCCTATCCATTAATAAAAAAGAATCGTCAAAATCGGACCACTCTGTAAAAAGTTATGCGTGGTCATACATAAAAAATATATATATATATACGCGTCGAATTGAGAACCTCCTCCTTTTTTTCGTCGGTTAATAATTGAAGTAATTGTTAGTAATTAGAAACTACTAACTCTGTAAATTATTGTCCGCTATAGTTGTAGATACAAAATATGCGAAAAACGGCCACTTTTGGCACTTTTCAGCGAGTAATATTTTTTTACTAATGGTGGCGCCAATTGGCTACTACATTCCCCTTAATGAATATGAATAAGAAGTTTAGCACTTAGCACAAAACTATCCTCAGGGAAAGTAGATATAGGGCCTCTCACTCGTGCGGGAGCAAAATTGGATGTAGTTTGATAAACTGATAAATCACACACACCTTCCTTACACGTTAAAAAATAGAATTAATTTGCTTCGTTGTTTGACCATCTGTTTGTTTGCTACAAATCTTGCAAGTAAAGGAGAATGAACGAAAAGCCCACGTTTAAAAATGTATCTGTTACAATAATGTACATATTTGAATTAAAATACCCACATATTTTTCTATTGTTTAAATTTTTTAACGAAAAATCTTTTCGTGGCACATGGCTCACGCACGTAATTTAACGAATTTACTGAAAAACCGCGCAGAACAATTTAATAATGGAGAATTACAACATAGTTTGCTACCGAGAATTCTAGATAGCGCTGATTGATACTGCACGTTCTTCGATGGTAATTTGAGCGCAAAATCTATTTTTGTAAGCACTGTGAGACAAATACGATAATTGCGATTTTCTCGAAAACTGGCGATTTTCGCGGAACATACATGGGGATATTTTCGATAGCCCTTGGTGCCCTTTATCTATGGTTTTCGTTTGGACCACACGAGAAACGTGACACCGTGTATATTTGAAATTGACCTAGGTTTTATTCAGTCACAAGTCGGACTTTTCGTGGGCCTGAGGCCCATAGAAGTTGATCTATATCATTTTAAGCCTGCCCCCCTAGCCAATTTGACAATCTACAATCGTCAACGCTAATAGAAAACAATCAAAATGTATGGGAATGACATATCAAAACGAAAAAGTCATTCGTTGAGATATGTCATTCCCATACATATTGATTGTTTTTTATAGCGTTGACGATTGTAGATTGTCAACTTGGCTAGGGGGGCAGTTCTCGTAATCCAAACAAGTAAAGTTTTTGCATAAACTAATAATTCTGATGACAAACGATAACATTCAATTTTACTGATTTTATAGAATGGATCCTTTTTGCTAAACTACATCCAATTGTGGGCCATAATCTTTTTCTACGGCACTGGGTATCAATGGAGAGATATAAAACCACTTCAAGCAAGGAGGTTGTAAATACATGTTGAGGATACTTACTCCTTTATTATTGGGATCTTGAGGCAACGCCTTCATGAGGTAGTTGCGTTCAGTCTCAGATATGCGAGGGTGTTGCCCTGGAGTGTCGTACACCACTGCGAACCATGCCACCGACCACATCACGCCAATTATACCTGTGGGGATAAAATGGGTTAAAACATTTGCAGTCCAGGACCTGATCATAAGTAACGCTGTCATCCAACCGATTCCGGGGAGGGAGATCTCAAGAAGGGTACGGGTGAAACCCAGACGCTCACCGCATTGGAAAAACAAAAATTGAGGGTGTCCGGAGGGCCATTTTACCGTAGAGTGCAAGCTTATCGCGAATTATGTGTTTTAATTTAATTTTTTAATTCCGGGCTCTGGAATTTCGATTTTCAATGCCATTTTCCAAACATTATAACAAATTAGTATTATGTGAGTATTGATTGACACTCTGGGACCTTTTTCCCCGAACACCTTTCAATACCCATAAATCAGTAAGTTAGTAAGTACATAAAACGAGTTATTGATATGTTTATGTATATTTGATATTAAAGGTTGTTCCTTCTGATACTTGTAAATTCTACGTGGAAATAAAAACGAGAAATACAGGGTGCTGATCTGAACTTGAATTTTTTTTATTGTCTTTGTATAAAAATTTTGTAAACTATAAAAGAGCGGATCACAAACAGCCGAAAACAAAAATGCGGTAGGCCCAGAAGGAGATGGCGGGATGAGCCTGACTCCTACTTAAAGGATTGGCCACAAATTGCCATTAGCGATTATTACACTACCCTGAATTCAGAAACCCTAATTAGGATTTAGAAAAGGAAATAAAGAAAGTGTGATAAGAGTTAGGTCGGTGTTATCAGGAGGTTCCTTTCCTAAATCCTAATTAGAATTTCTGTATTCAGTGTAGTGTAATGTGTTATATTCGATTATCACTTGCTTTAACGGTGAAGGAAAACATCGTGAGGAAACCTGCACACCTGAGTGCTCCATACAGTTCTCAATGGTGTAGTCTGCCAACCCGCACTAGGCTAGCGTGGTGGACTAAGGCCTTAGCCTTCTCGTACTGAGAAGAGGCCCATACCCGGCAGTGGGACAGTCATTACTGTCAGTCATTCAGCCTATTGGCTGATTATGTATGTGTATGTACACATACATAACCAGCTGCATTTAGAAATCCTAGTTATGATTTAGGAATGAAAATCAGGAAATAAGTGTGATTTTAGGTCGGTGTAATTAGGAGGTTCCTTTCGTTTAGGTACCTTTCCTCAATCTTTCTTCAACTTTTCGTGGTTCAAGTATTTATCCTAATTAGAATTTCTGAATTCAGTGTAATTTAATAAGCAATATAGACCGCGAAAAGTTGAAGAAAGAAAGGGAGGCATTTGCTTTGCAGTGGGACAAAATAGACGCGTAAAAAGTTCCCAAAAGAGAATATTTATAGTGCCTATAAATCTTGACGAAATAATTGACTGAATTATTTTAAGATAAGTACGTATAAGTATCGATTAAAAATTAAAAAGCGGTTAGCAGGAACATCGAAAATAAGAAGTAATCAAATCTTAAGTACTTTGTTTGAAATCAATTCCACCAATTTTCGACCAGACGCGTGGCATTGCGCTAGCCACAATAGAAGTGCGCCTAACTAAGCTCGCTACTTTCAGCTATTTATTATATTTTATTCTAAATAAATAAAAATTTACATCCTGTATAAGAAGAAGATAATAAGGGTATTACAATAAAGGAACACTTACCAGTGAAGTAGAAAGCAGACTCCCAGCCGAAGTGGGCGATAAGGAAGCCGCAGATTGGCATCGTCATCGCCGCGCCCAGGGATGACGCTGCAGGACAACGTACTAATGTTATTATGGAAATGATTTAGTTTGATAGATTCATGTAAAAGAAGTTAACACTTGAATAAGACAGATATATGGATTAAGGGCCGTATTACAGAAGGTTCCTCAAGTACAGTTTAAACTGCAATCACCTGATCACTACTTAAGGATAGAATCGTTACTTGAGTATTGGTCTTATTCCAAAACGGTAATTATAAACTTTAATTCAACAACATAACACACGAATTTGACCTGAAATATAATAGAAACCTCTACTCAAGCGTAATCTGGACCACACTAGTGATTACAGATCGAATCTCTGCTCACATACCGAAACAGGTGACAGTATAAAATAAAGCTAAACTCAGTTGAACTGTGATCAATAAATCTCTGCTTGAGGAACGTTCTAAAATCAAAGCTCAACTCAAAACTAGTTATAAACAGTGATCAACGCTTGAGTATCGTTCTGTAATACGGGCCTAAGAGTACTCGTGAGTCGTCACCAAAGTTTTCCTAATTTCTTATTTCTATAACATATTCTAAATGAGAACAATTAACTCCTTGTCCGCCTTAACGTGGATCCACGCGAGACAATTGAATTGTGTCTGGAATTGCGACCTATAAGAGGTTAACATCCAGGATAATATGTTCGACAGCGTCATATCCTAGGAGTCCCATTGCTCAATCGATCAAAATATCCTGACGATACAATTTTCGGATTAATACACGTAACGAATCACGAAAATATTGCCTTCTTCCACGAGATAATAGAAGCAGAATTGGTAGATGCGATGATAACTTATAAAATGAAAATTGTTCCTACTTAGTTCTTGAATGTTTATTTACGGCCAAAATTAATATCCAATCTATACACGATTTGCCCTACTAGAGATAGGAATTTGACATAAGCTCCATACAAAATATGACAAATTTCTATCTCTACTAGGGTAAATCGTGGATAGATTGGATATTAATTTTGGCCGTTAAAAGCCGTACATAATACTACTACATCTAGCGAAGGGAGAAGAGGGTCGCGGGTTTTTTTTAACCATATAGATCGCGTTTTGGAAAACGTAGAAAAGCATACTGATCTGATCTACATTGACCTAAATCGATAGGTGTTCGTTGCTATTAGATTTGCTAAGATAATCTAAACATGTTAAGTACGCCATAAGGACAATAAAATAACATTTGCTTTACTAGAGCACAATAGTATTGTGACGATAATATACATGGAAAATTTATTCGTAAGGCAATAATGGGATTACTGTGAGACTGTTTTAAGAAAGCCGGTGGATTATCAGATTATCAATTTACCACATAAAGGTGTTAACTCAGTGTTAATTGTAGCTAATAAACTGAATGGTTAATTGATGCATGTTTTCTTCTATTGCAGGCTGCAGCTAATCTGTTGATTTTCATCATCATCATCATCATTTCAGCCGAAAGACGTCCAATGCTGGACATAGGGCTCCCCCAAGCATCGCCACAACGACCGGTCCTGTGCCTTCCGCATCCAGCGGATTCCCGCGACCTTCACCAGGTCGTCGGTCCACCTTGTGGGGGGCCTACCAACGCTGCGCCTTCCAGTTTGCGGTCGCCACTCCAGAACTTTACTGCCCCATCGGCCATCCGTTTTGCGAGCAATGTGCCCCGCCCACTGCCACTTAAGTTTGGCAATTCTTCGGGCTATGTCGGTTACTTTCGTTCTCCTGTGAATCTCCTCATTTCTGATTCGATCAGGCAGGGACACTCCGAGCATAGCCCTCTCCATTGCCCTTTGAGTGACTTTGAGCCTTCTTATCAGGCCCTTTGTGAGCGACCACGTTTCAGTACCGTAAGTAATTACTGGCATGGCAACACACACTGGTCAAAGACTTTCGTCTTGAGACACTGCGGTATTTTGATTATTTTGGTATCTGTTGATTTACAAAGCATTATTTCAGCCGATTACATGCTTTTAAGGTTTAAATTCTGCCTTTGAGACTGGACCCAACCATTTTTTTCTTTATTTTCATCATCATCATCATTTTAGCCGAAAGACTTCCACCGCTGAACATAGGCTTCCCTCAAACATCACCACAACGATAGGTCCGGTTCTTTTTTTGTTTGCATTTATTTCTCAGTATATGATACACATTGAGTTCTTGCATTAAATATTGATTCACATATACTACCATTGCTAAAGTAGAAATAATAAGTGAAATAATACATACATGCAAATCATAAGAAATTATCTACATTACAAAAAGAAACCTTACTTTTAACCCGTCGACATAGCTTTTTTTTTTCGAATACACTCTCGCAGAATTGGTACCCAGAAAGGTCAGAATGGATACCCTAACTGCTTAACCGGGCGGGTGGCGGAGAATCCCGTTAGGGACTCCATCCGCCGAAAAATTTCCCTAAACCTAACTTGTAAACTAAAATCGCGGTTGCAAAACCGCATAAGGGCGTCACCCAAGGGAGGGCTCGAACCTCGGCTTACTGGGGCATTGCGGGGGGACCCCGCCGCTATGTCCCCCTGGCAGCCGTTGCTGCATCGGGAATAGTTTCCTCGAAAGTGGCGGACTTTATGTATATCGGGTGGGTGACGCGTTTCGCGAATCGCCGTTTAGCGGCAAGCCACCGACATAGTATCAAAATGATAAGAGTAATGGCAACAAAAATGGCCGCATTAGTATTTTAATCATGAACTTGGCAATGGTCTCGCGTGTAGGTCACGCCGCGATGCCAACCACACCCGTCTATGTATTATATGTTTTATCATATATCTTTACTATTATAAAACCGTATAATCCGGTAGTTGACTACTGTTAAAAATTACCAAAAATGTTATATTATTTAAAAGAAGATACAGAAAGGAAAACATTGTAGACAAAATATACAAAATCCACGAAAAAATTAAAGAGATACACGCTTTTTAAGTTTTTGGAAGAGGCATTTTCTATCCTTGTCGTGCAAAACGGACATTGTTCAGAGAGATGTCAAGTTACTATGAAGGTTTTGTACAATGACGTCATTATTCAATAGTGCTGTCTCTGTCTAGTGAACAAATTTAAATCGCTTATAACTTGGACATTTTAATAAATATTTTATTGGTTTTTTAAGTGTTGTTTTTTTTTTCTTGAAAATGTTTCGAGATTTCTAGTAAAAACTAATTTAAAAAAAATTGTCACCTTCCCTATTGTCGGGTTGTTTGTTCGAGCATCACGCAAAAACTACTGGACCGATTTGGATTAAATAATATATAGAAAAAACATGAATTTGTTTAAGGGTAGGCCCAGGCACCCTTAAAGTATTTTGGGTAGGTAATTGAAAAATAATGGAGTAAAAGCTAGTAGGTAGTTCTAACGTAATAGTTGTAATCCTTGTAGTAGCTAGTTGATATCCTTGATAGCTCCGTATCATTAGAACGAGACGCGAAATGACCAATCGAAGATACCTACCACCGTAGGTCTGTGCTACCACCCAAGTAATAGGTAGAAGTAAAAGCCAATATACATCTCCAAGTCTGACAAAAGATGTTTAAGGTGAATGCTACAGGGTAGCCCGCGAAATTCAAAATTTCTTGCGTTTTTTGCTAATTGTAGCTCTGTTTTGAGTTGTATATCAATCAAAATACGATTTGCGGTAGTAATAACAATATATCTACTGAATCATATTTATAAAAAATATAAACCTAGCTTTATAAGCTCTAGAAGCTCGATAATCCATAATTTGTTTGTAAATTAATATAATCGAGCTTGTACAACTTATAGAGCTAGGTTAATATTTTTTATGAGTATTATTTAGTAGATATATTGTTGTTACTACCGCAAATCATATTTCGAATTATACACAAGGCGAAATACAACTACAATTTGCAAAAAACGCAAGAAATTTTGAATTTCGCGGGCTACCCTGTAGCATTCACCTTAATGGCATCCGCAAAGTATTTATTATGTTCTATACAACATGTTGATCTGTATTGGTGCCATATTTAAGGAGGTGACTATACCACTGATACTGAACACGAATCAATAAAAATCAATACCAAACAAATCTTTTTCATTTAAGTAGGTACCTATTTGTAAGCAAACAAATTCCCCCGTGTGTCACGTGCGACTTAAAAACGATGCGTGCGAGACCACAAAAAAAATGGGCAGAATTTTCCGCCCTTTGACATTGCCGCCGTTGACTTATTTTCGAAGTCGTGCGGGATTTATTCTCAAACCATCGCTATGTTTCTAAGTGAAAATTTCGTTATTAAATAACCGTAGAATTATGTAGTTAAATATTTTTAGTTGACTAAGCACATTTGTTAGTTTACTCTAGAAATATGGCACGGTTGCATTACAACGTCTTGTACAAATTTTTCAATACGCGGACATCTTTTGTAAGACTTGGAGATGTATATTATTATCGGCTTTTACCTCTAAACGGTTTTGTGTTACTTTGGCATAGACGCCAGCCATTTCTGGACAATAAAGCACTTCATCTTTTAATCAGCATAAAAACGCTCTTGATTATTATTATACTGAACTAATAACAAAGTATACATACATAGGTAGGTACATATAATGATACCTTTTTCCCATTGGGGTAGGCAAACTATGGATTTCCACCTACTACGATCCTGACAGCTCTTTTGTTTCATTTACGTTCATGTATGCTCATCGGTTTAGAGTGCTCTTACCCTGGCCTTTTTTGAGAACGTCCGCAATTTGGTTACGGTACGATCACCGAGGTCGTCCCTCTCTAACTCTTCCATCCACTCTCGTTTCTCGCACCTGATTCGTCGATCTGCTCTCGTCCTCTTTACATGCCCAAACCATCTTAACATACATTTCTCAATCCTTGTCACAACATCTTCTTCAACACTTTATCACGCTGTTTTTAAAGTTATCGACATATAAATAAACAGTACTCAACGCCAATAAACTTTTCCTTCCCAGTCGGACAGCGCGCGGTAGGAAAGTTCCTGGCTCGTATGAGGTCAACGCATCACCGTGACGTATCAACTGATCTACATTACTGGAGTATGTAAAGTGAAAGACTAAACTGTTTTTCTCGTATTCCCTCTATTACTCGGATTCGATTACGCAGACCCACTTCACGTAAACGACTTCGGATAGTTTGGTCGCTTATCAGCAAGCTTGAAGAGCTGTGGAGCCTCGTAGCCAACATCATGGCGGTCATGGTACGAGTCCGTCGAGCAGTATTCTGGATGTACCGGTCCTGTCTGCGGGTGGCACAGAAATAGATAGAATAGCCATGTGGGCAGGGCGCGCGTGGCAGCACCATGCACCATACTGCAAGATATTTCAAAGCCTTTCTCAGCCCGCCTTATGACTTTTTTCTATAAATACTGTAACAAAAACCCGCAAAAATGCCTTATTGAGCTGTTTCTAACTGCAGAAACAAAAGCTGTAAAGTACTTTTTTTTTAATAAAGACGTCAATATGTAAGGCGTAGTTTGTTCGGAAAGTTGCCACGCATGAATCGCAAGTAAAATTGTGATTACAACCATTCTATCTATTTCTCGATTTATTTCTATTTTTACGATATTCTCCGGAGAAGAACCGGAGTGACCGACATAGCTTGTAGGATTAGTAAGCTGAAGTGGCAGTGGGCTAGCCACGTCTGTCGAAGGACCGATGGCCGCTGGAGCAGACGAGTCCTTGAGTGGAGACCGCGAATCGGCAAACGCAGCGTAGGGCGCCACCCTGCCAGGTGGACCGACGACCTAAAGAACGTGGCTGGGGGGGACTGGATGCGGAAGGCAGAGGACCGAATGTTGTGGCACAACTTGGGAGAGGCCTATGTCCAGCAGTGGACTGCGATAGGCTGAGTTGATTGATTGATATCTATTTCTGTGGCGGGTGGTGATGCGAGATTGTCCTCCATGTCGCTCGGCTAAGCTACCCGTGATACGATAGCGTGTCCAGGACGCTCTGTGTAGTGCTAAGAGCGACAGCCACAGTACGTTGCCTGGAACCAGCTTGCAACATTCCGACGGCTCTCATCATCTCTTCTCGTGTCAAATGATGTCGTCGCTCCATAGAATTTTTGAAATGAAAATAATTTTTGCCTTTTTTGCCATTTAATTGACGACATTAACTTAGGTTAATTTCCCACAACTTGCAATTTTTATTTATAATTCTTACAAAATATAGGGATAAGTTGTTAACTTCAACATAGGAAATTAAAGGAAGAAGCCAGTCTGGAAGACTAGATCTGGTAAATATGGATGATTTTTTTATAGTTAAAAATGTACTAGATCCCTAGACACTTTAAGCACAGAATATCTAATAGTACTAACGTATTTAAGTGTGTATACAATCAAAACAGACTTTTTAAGTTGAATTACAGTAAGTTTACAAAACTAAAGAATTGTGTAATTTTATTGTTTAGTTTCCAGTAAGCTGAAGATTTATTCCATGAGTTAGTTCCTACATAACACTTATGATGTAACTAACACCAATAATCGCCCAATAAAAGTGAAAGTTAAGGAAAGTTGTGTAACAGTAAATAGAATAAGTTACAGACTATTTTTCATAGTTTTTACGACCAATAAAACTGAAGTAATTAGTAAGGTTTTTTTTTAAACAATGTTGTATATTCGAACAAAAAGATCTTTAAGCATGGTGAAAATGAGTAATCCTGTGTCATTTACAAATCTTCACATATAGATAGATTCGCGATAAACAAGGAAATCAAATTATAATTATTAATTAGTATGGGAAGTCAAATTTGTGTTTTCTTCTGATGACCCATGTTTCTTAGTAAAAGTTCTCCAGTTTCATTAGTAGTATCCACCATTAAAATTTGTCGCATGTATTTGATTTCACCCTGTATAATTCGCAAAGGCTACCGTTTTCCTCGAAAATACCTAGACCCAGTTGATAAAGGACACCTCGAAGGGCGATGTGCCGTGACTTGATTTAAAACAATTATTTACGACCGGATATACAGAAAGGTTATTAACTAATGAGATAATACAACTAGGGTTGCCAAGTTACTATATGCTGTAGTCTACTAATAGAGGCGTTACAATAGATCTTTTATGTCGCAGTGACATAAGGGACCTTACCTCATTTTCCAAAATAATAATACTATATTTTATACACGGTGAACTTTAGGTGGTTTTGGAAACGAAAATGGATCATTGAGAGGGGTATTGGACCAACTGTGAAATCGCGAAATAATTAATCTGCTGTTTCTTATATTTTGTCTATTTATGTGAACACAAATGTAGAGATACTAGTAATTATATTTTATAAGTAACTATTTGAATAAAGAGACATGCCAAGATTGTTTACTAAATAAGACAAGAGAGAAAAAACAGACTTTATGTATACTTTGTTCTAGACAAAATTCTTTCAAAAGACTTTCTTAAAATATAAAACTTGTTAATGAAAAGATCAGAGGGGCAAAAAAAATTTTTTTTAATATATTTTTCTTTACCTACATTTTTATTCCCGATGCACTAAGTATAAATAAGTACTTATAATCATAAGTACCGAGTTCGAAAATTTAATTTTTGGTCTAAAAATCATTGGCAGCCCTAAATGCAACCGCAAGTCGGAAACTCGGCTAAATACTTCTCGGAATTGTCTCGTACGGCTTTTGAGAAAAGCAGCTGCCGATATAATATGTAATGACGTCAATACACAGCAAAAAATAATGAGACCAAACAAATAAATTAACATTAAGCGACCATTGTAATCAACTAAAATAAATCCAGGCGCTGTTTGTGACGTTGTAAAAAAAAACAGACACAAGTAAAAATGCATAATAAGATGCTTGCGCTGTTTTGAAACTAAGTAGTTTATTCTTTGTTATTGATTTTGCTAACCATAGGTACCACAAAATATCTCATGGGTTGAATGTGGAACGTCAAAAATCTTCGGGTAGAACGTGGAAGGAAAACAAAATTAAATAAAATAGTGGGTTGAACTTTGGGTAGAAAATGGAAGCACTCAGTTAATAAGTCGTGGCATGAAAAGTTATATTTTAAACTAAGACATTAAATATTTACATTTTAAACTAGCTGAGCCCTGCGGTTTCACCTTCCCGTTAACTTAAAAGAGCCTCCACGAGTGACGATTTTTCATTTTTATTTTTTTATTAATTTAATTGATCGTCCGGCGCACCCTGGGCAGTCAGCCCCGCTACCAACCTGCTGACTGGCTAATATTTTTCCCAGGGCATGAGCTATTTATTATCATTATGTAGCTCATATCGACACGATAGAAGACCGGCCCGTTTAATTTAAAAATCTGACTTTTTCTTTTTGCTCGGCTCCTAAGGGATCTTGCGTGATGTTAAGTAGTCTATACTATTCCTCGTGTATCTGGCTATCATATACAACAAATAAAATTCAAATCCGACTTATAGTTCCAGAGATAAGCGCGTTTAAACAAACAAAAAACTCTTCAGCTTTATTATATTAGTATACAACATGTTGCTCTGCATTCGTGCCATATTTAAGGAGGTGACTATACCACTGATACTGATACTGAACACGAATCAGTAAAAAAATCAATACCAAAAAATTTTTTTTTTTTTTAATTACCTATTTGTAAACAAACAAATTCCCCCCGTGTGTCACGTGCGACACAAAAACAGTGCGTGCGACACCACCAAAACAATTTGCAGGTATTTCCACCCTTTGACAATGCCGCCGATGACTTATTTTCAGAGTCGTTCGGGATTTATTCTCGAACCCTCGCTATGTTTCTAAGTGAAAATTTAGGTATTAAATAACCGTAGAATTTTTTAAGTATTTTTAGGTGATTAAACACATTATTTATCATCAGATCTAGAAATATGGCACGATTACAGATCAACACCTTGTATAGATTAGTATAGATAGTAACTCCTTTTTGGTAGGTATTCCAAATTCTTGATCAACAACACCTACTAATGTGAACTTTGAAAATCAACTACTGTCCCGTTTTTGCTACCTGCAATAGTAACCAAATTTATTGATTAAGCAAAATAGCTTCTTTGACCCGGGTATAAGGTCCATAGCAACTGCATCAGCACCGGCGCCTAGCTGAACTTGTGACCCGTTAATTTACGAACAATGCGCGTAGTGAACCGATTCCATTCATTAATTGGTTAGTAACAGCGAAACCTAGGGTCACCACACTTTCTGTTTTTTTAGAGATTTCCTTTTATTTGGTTCTTTAAAATGGCTTATTGAATTATTGGGTACCTACTATTTTTTCTTTTAGTATTTTCCAATATGACATCAGTAACAAAAAAAAAATTTTTTTTAAGAAAGAATGAACGAATGAATGACGATTACTATAGGTCGACACCGATACGTGCTGATTTGAAAATTAAATTTGCAAAGCGGGTCACGTTCTATTTTCACTTTTGTTTTTACAGTTACACACTAATCTTTTGTTTAAACAGTTAGGAAAAGTAATGTGACCAACTTTTAAGGCGAAGTGACACTGGCGTTGTTTCTCTTGTCCACAAACTTAATTTATTTTAAACTATCGCTCTCTTCTACTAATAGTATATACATACAAAGAAGGGTTGGCAACAATTTTAGTTCTGTCAAGTTAGATTACGTGTGTACAACACGTATACACACATCACACATATATTCTTCGTATTTTTAGTCAGCACGTTCCGAGATCACGACTAAATTTGAATGGAAATTAATTCTAATTCAGACTATCTTGACAGCACTAAAATTGTTGCCATCTCTTTCTTGTTGCCCCTATTAGTAAACGAGAGCGATAATTTAAAATATGTTTAGTTTGTGAACAAGAGAATCGACAGCTATGACAAAGTGTTTTTTAGACTTTTGTAATTTGAGAAAGGTGATGAGATGACAAAACCTCAATAAAATTATTAGAGAAAATAAAAACAAACATAACATAAAACAGTACAAACGCTCCTCGACATCTAACCTATAATATTTCCAATACAAACCTAGAGGCAAATACAAAATTCAGTTTTGATTGCAATACAGCCCGTCATTCATGCGTAATAGTTATCGCTGATAATAATCAGTTGAAGGAAGCTCTTGTGGTATCAAGTAAACAAGATAAAGTTTTATTGCGAATTTGATATAATATATTTTTGACACGACACGACACGACCCATATTTTAGACAGACGTCGTTTGGTACGATCTAAAGTCTATTGACTTATCGACACAGTGAATATACGAGCAGTGAGTGCTTACGTCACGAAGTATCAGATCTAATTATTCAAAGCGGCATTGATGATTTCCATTTAATTTCTACGTCAAAATTGATTTTTTTAACGAAATTAACCAACTACAGTAGATTCAATTTATTGAACAATACTTTTTTAATAAATGGAAAAAAAAACTGATGCTATAATAGTACATTATGATACAAGTGAGCTAAGTTGACTATTATACTCGAGGCTGGATTGCAGCCCGAGCCGAAGGCGAGGGCGTAATGGACCCGAGAGTATAATAGTCAATGCCCACGCGTGTCATACGACGTTTTTCAACACATTTGCGAGGAAAAAAACATAAATTACACATTTTAGACAAATATTGAATATGTGAAAAATGATAAAAATGGCGCGCGGACCGCGCGGTGACATACAGCTATGCGCGCGCAGGTGGTCAAGGAAACCGCCATACAGCCTAATATAAAAATATTATAAATTGATATTTTTATTTATAACACAAATTAATATTAATTTGTTGACAAAAATTAATAAAATTAATAATTTTATTAAATGAAATGTTTATATAGCATATTTTAATTAATACAGTTGATTTATTCCCAAAAATGTTTAATTTAGTTCAGGCATAAAAACTCTTTGCTGCGATTTAAAAATAAACTGTAAAGTAAAAAGCACTAGTGCAATAATATAATGAAAAAAACCGGCCAAGAGCATGTCGGGCCATGCTCAGTATTATAGGGTTCCTTAAGTAGGTGTACACACGGCTACACATCAAGCTGTACATTTCCAGTATAAGCTGACGTCGCATTGTATAGGTTTTCCTTACAACGCGAGGTCAGCCTTTACTGGTTTTGTACAGCTTGATGTGTAGCCGTGTGTACAAACGAATCAAATCGAATATTAATCATGGCTATTTTAGTTTTTGCAATAATCGGCAGCATTCGCGACTCAGAGCGTGTTGTCAGTAGCGCCATCTAGCGATAAATTCAAGAAGTCAAATTTAAGAAGTCTGATTGATGTCAAAGTTACTTTTTGTGATTTTTTCAAATAGAAAGTAGCTAAAGGAGCATTATTTGCCGTGATAATTTTTCTCTAAGGTCAATGACCTTTGAACTAGGACGTTTTAAGTATTTTTCGGTTTTCTGTCTATAACTTAAAAAATTATAATCACATTATACTCGAAATAATTTTAAAAGAGAGTTTTCACAAAGGTCTATCAATGTGGAAGATTATAAGTTTCTACGTTGCATAGTTTAGAAATGGCAGGGGGGGGGACACATTGCAAGCCACTTTGGCGGGCTATATTTCGCAGATGGTACACCTGATAAAAAAGTGGTGTATGAAACATTACCTTCATTTTAGTAGACCTATTCAATGATATCCCACACGATGGGGTGCAGCGAAAAAAACATTTTTTTCCCCATTTCACATGTATGGGCGCCACCCCTAAAGAACGTAAAAACTATTTTTTTATTCTTTTAAAATTGAGATCTATATGCTGACAATTTTTTAACAAAATTTCATTTACTTATGTTTATAACTGTAGAAGTTATTAGGCTGTAAAGGATTAGGACAGACGGACAGACGGACAGACGGACAAACGGACAGACGGACAGACGGACAGACGGACAGACGGACGGACATGACGAAACTATAAGGGTTCCTTGTAGGACTTCGGAACCCTAAAAAGCACGCGTGCGTTATAAGCTACATTATGAACCTAAAATCGGTGCAATAACAGCTACTTTACGAGCAAGTGTGTTGAAAAATAATATAATACAAGTTGATGAAATGATAAATCTAAGCATCGGTTTGCAAAATAAATCAAATATTTTAGATTGTTTACAAGTTTACAGCTAAGGTAAAACCTAAAATAAACATTTCCTTTGGTTATAATCGTGGTGGCAATAAACAGTTTATTGTTTTTATTATTAACGTCATACCTATGTTCCACGTAACAATTGTATGAATATTGTATTCATACTTCACACAAGGAACTGCATTACCTACGTGTTTTGTAACCAAGGTTGTGCTAGCCATGAAATAGTAATCAGATAAAATTTAATTGCGCTTTTGATCAGAATCTAAGCCATAAACACTGCTGCAATTTTAGTATTTCTGTGAAATATAATAATAATTCTGAAGCGGAACACAATATATTATTATCACAATTCCCACACATAAATTATTTAACACAATAATATATTTGCCATCTGAATAAACATTTATTCGGAACCGATATAGGTACATCAAAGAACAATGTCATCGTAATTGCATTCGAGAATAAACTCTCATTCCTAACCTTGCCTACAATCATAGTCGCCATAACCACGACGTGACCACACATCCCGTTCCCGTACTAAAATAATTGCGCTTCTCGGAACTGGTTAACTGCAGCATGGCAACGGTTACGCAAGGTTAAATCGCGCGGTCAACTAATAGCAGCCAATCAGAAGGCGCCGATGCCATGACGTCAGCGACCACGCCTGCGCGCGCCTCCGCCGCCATATTGTCGCTTTCAAATGCACGCATCACTGCGAAATGTTTGCGCGCTGACACGGAGCGATAACAATTCGAGCCCTCCTTACGTGTTTGATATTTGTGACATCAATATCTCGCAAACGTCGGATGACAGAGGAAAATGGAGGCCGGTCAAGGCTAGACGGCTGTAATACAGATTTATAGCCTCCACTTTGAACTCAACAATTGGCGAGCGCCATTATTATCACCTACTTGGAATAACTAATTTCAAGAAATAGAAGAAATAATTAGCTTCATGGAACATGTCACTTAAATCTTTGTTTCATATTCAGAATTATTATTGTTACTTTACTTCTTGTAAGAACACTTACCCATCATATTTGACATAAATTTCGATCTGTCCATTGGTGGGATCCATTTGGATGCCATGGGAAGGATAGCTGGCCATGTCGCTCCAAGGAGGAATCCTAAAAAGACTCTGACAGCTACAATCCACCCGAAGCCGAGCACGGCGGAGCCAGGAGTAAGGAGGGTAAGGATACTGGCTAAGAGAGTACTGTAGCCAAACACCCGCCTGGTGACAAAAAAGAAAATAATAGTTAAGAAATTGTAAGTGTAAGAATTAATATGGTGGTTTCAATTAAAATTTAAAATTAAAGATCTTGAAAAGGTAATCTTCGACTAAAAAATGAGCTTAAAGGTGACGTATGAAGCCTTTAATCATTAGTATGTTGAATTCAAAATAAATCGTAATCATAATCCAATCAATACTTTAATGGTAAAAATAAAAGCTGCGTGTTGGTATGACAGGCAATTCAATAAGAGGCACGTCAAAAATCCACCACCCGCATCGACGCGTCGCTCGACGTCTCAAAAACTGGCACGCAAACATTTCACGAATGATCACAAAACAATCACACGATATTGTTCATAAATTGTAGCGCATGCCCGCATAAACTGCGAGAATTTTCCGCGTGCGTGAATCGTTTACAGACATCTCCCTTTTCATCGGTAACTCACTAAATTCTTCATTTCTTTTTGCCAGTAATAATTTAAAAGCAATTTTCAGAATTTTGATTTTCTCGACTCGTAAACAAAACCACGTTGATATAACAACTCCAATCAAAATAAAATAGTAAAAAAACCTTGATAAACTTGATTTCAGCGTCCTCAATATAGTATCATTTACACAATTAATCACTAACCGGTTCAATAAGCCAGATATTTAAAGTCGACGAGCGCAGGCGCACCGCACCAATTTAATTCAATAAATAAAGTATTTTTCATTGCATCAATTGTTTTTTATTTGGGCTTGATAATAGAGCGGCTATTTTTATACATCCTGATTCCAATCGCTAACGCGCTGCGGGCTGCGGTTGCTATCGCGGTACTAACCTGTTATTTTATTTCAAAGCATAATAAAATTATAAGTCTATTCTCAGTTCCAGAAACTCCTACAAGTGTCTCCCCTGTTAAAATTTATTGGACGTAATTCATTTGAGACTCATACAATTTTGAAATAGCGATTGCTATATGAAATTATTTCTATAATTAGAAGTTGTCAGTAATATATGGATTCGTTACTAACAGTTCTATAATGATGAGTGATTATCACAGTTCAAATCGATGACAAGGACCAAAAGTTTTAGACCAATCAGCTTCGTTGACTCTTCTTGACCCTTCTATTAATGGCGTCTAGAAAGCTCGACGCCAAATTATTCGGACAAACAAATTACCAGACGCATATAATTTAAAATGAAATAACGCCTGTCCGTTTGATTGCATCGCGAAAAATACAAACGTCGAACTTAAATTACTGAACAAAATAAAAATGTCGGAACCGGTCCCGATAAATGAGAATTGCATGGTCACTAATATTTCAAATTTGAAATCCAAAAGTGTATGATGATAATTTTCGGTGTGCCGTTCGGTCGCCGCCCTTTGCAATTTGAGACTTTTTATTCTGTCTGTCGGCTCTGTTTTTTTTTTTTTTTTTTTTAATTTATTCTTGACCATGGATACATGTCCTTCAGTCGTAATCATTGAACATATTATACTTGTATCCTAGTAAAGTGATGGAAACTTTACTAGGTTTCCGAGGGGATGTTGAGATAATACGAAAGTCATGATTTTCAACTTTGTACCATTTATCCACACTTGTACACGTTAACGAGCACTTAACATTTAATAATCCACCATTATTACACATTAACACTCGAAGAAACACAAATTTTGGAAAATAATACAAAATCCACAACATGATCTTTACGAATTTTCCCGCCAACCTGTCGGCTCTGTAAGTGCATAGTGTTGCCAACAATGAATGACGTAGTATTAATGAAAAAAGTTGTTTACAATAATTCAGAGGTAAAGTTTTTGTTGCGAACGACACAACAGCAACTATTATTTGTAAATTGCTCGTAATTCTGCCCGAGATGAGCTTGAGATTGGCTGGGATGATGCAGTTACAGTTGCCAAATGCTCTTAATGATTCAGTTCAGTTCAGGATATGAACGGTTGCGTTGGGTGAAAAATGTGACTTTCTCACGAAACCGTTATTTTTAGGACCAGACGTAATAAAATCGTTATATCCACGCGTTCACATTTTTTTATTCTTTTCAACCACATGTCTAGACTTTTTAAATTAAATATACACTATGACATTACAAGGTATGTTACATTCATTCCCCACCATGAGCTGATAGAAATAACTACCATATCTATCCTGTTTTGTCGATATCAAACATGGCAATAGTACTTTTGAAGAACTTGGCCTACTTTTCAGTTTTAGTTGCAAAGGAAAACCAGTTTGTCAACTTTGTCATTACAATTTGTAAGGAAATTCGTAATCGTGAGATATTTTGTTTTTTGAGGACTTCATGGCAGTCGACTGGCGGGGTAACGTTGCCATGGCATGGCATGGTCTTATGACATCGTTGTTTCGTTGCCAAACGGCTCCTCGATGAGGAGCAGAAGGGAAGTGTGTAGACGAGTGTAGAGGAACAAGAAAGTCTCTTAAAGTACATAAAGCCATCTGTTCAAATACTTATGCAAACGCCGACCTTCGGGGAGGAAAGTAAAAAAAGCCCGAAGACTAGTAACCAGCCTCTCCTTAGGATGAAGGTATGCCTATATGATTGATATGCATATATTGTTATGGTCTGATTATATTAAAATATTGATATTCTTCATGCGAAACAGTGATATTCTGTCACATCTTGCTTAAAACTCAAAATTCTTGAAGCAATAACAGTTGAGCCCAAAAAATTTGAGAAAAAGGAAAATACTGATGATTGATCTTACCTAGCCCCAATGACTTCTGCTAGTCTGCCACCTGGCAGTTCTGTGAGCACGTAGCCCCAGAAGAAACAGCCGAGCAGGTGGTTCTTCTGCTTCGTGTCCCAGTGGTAACGTGTCTGCTCTATGTGTTCTGGGTGCTGCAAGAGAAACTATCATTACTTTTTTTATCTTCTGGAAACTGAGGGTCAGGAATAATTATATTTTCATCAAACTCCGATGTTATTAACTTTATGGAAGATGTATAAAATATAGGTAAAAATATGTTCCATTTTTTTTACTGCTTCATTATCCTTTTCCTGCAAAGTTGAATAGTACATGTCTATTATTGTTCTAGTGTGGTGAAATACCGAGAGGAAGTGACTATCAGTTTTGCGGTAAAACGGGAATAACCTGAGCCATGAACCATAGCCTATTGATTTTTACGGTTTAAGTTTTAATGAACTACGCATGTCATAACAGCTAGCAGGAATTGTCTTGACTTGAAGCCTAATTTCAACTTTAAATAAAATAAACAATAAAAGTGAAGCAGTCAGAAACCCAATCTTGTTTTATGGGAAATTCAACAGAATCGGAGATAATCGATCTCAAGAAGGCTCAAATACCTATTAATAACACGAGTAAAATGATCATAACTGCAGTTTCCCATGAATATTCATAAACATAATTCATTATTCTTTCAATAAATCTGGAAAGTTCGACTGACACGTTTCCACGGGACCTATTTTTAGATCTTAAGGGGCGACTCACTTCGGTTTCAATTATTTTAAAGACATAAATACTGGTGGCTGGGGGGAATGGCTACGAAAGGCAGAGGACCGAGTGTTGTGGCGCAACTTGGGAGAGGCCTATGTCCAGCAGTGGACTGCGTTAGGCTGAGTTGATGATGATGATGATGATGATAAATACTGAATTAAGCACTAAATCTTACCTCAGTAACATTGTGGGGGCCATGGGTGACGTTCATAGCAGCAGTGAGGTTGTCATTGTCATCGTAAATCATCTCCACAATTGCAATCGTGAGATTCACTCGGAGGGCGTAGTTCAACATGAAGCCAAGGAGGACCATGATATTTAGCACTTGGACGCATGTTAGACAACCTAGAACAAAAGAGAACATAATAAACAAATTGTGAATGTTCGTGCAAAACAACGTTTTTTGCAAATTATTTGCGGCTGCCACATGTTTGTGTCTCGTAATGTTCGCGACTTTTTTTTTTTCAGCTATCAAGGCCACGGGACGCGTGTGAATAAATAGCAGCTCAACGTAATATGTCAAATATTTACGTAACTGAATTTAAATTCGCTTTTAATTACATACATACAACGCATTAACATCAGGTTATTTTAAAGACACATGATGACTTCGCCTTAAGAGACGCTAAGTTTCTATAGTGCGCCAGCATATGGTGCCAGTACTGCCAGTGGACACATCTTTAGAAATAATATTTTTAGCTAGCAGTTTAGGTTAACATAAAATTACTTATTAGTCTTGTCGAATAGATCGTAATTATATTAAGGTACTAATAATTATCTGTTAAGACCTCATACATGAAAAAAAAAACATAGGTATCTTAATTTTCAAGAATACGTAGAATGATTTTAATTGCTTATTTTATAGAATAGAGGCAATGTTCTAGTTATAACAATATGATTTAATTCACTCATTAATCAAGTTTTATTATTAGTACTTGTCACATTCATTTGCTTGTTGTCGCAAAACCTGCGGGCCGATTAAATAATGACTAACATCTCGGTCTATTTTAATCTAGTTTTATCTATAAACTGAAACACGAGAGAAAACAAGTTTTTTTATTTTACAATATGACTTAAGTAATCGTATCTCTGAGATTAAGATCTCTCTCTGGATCTACAAGATTATGGTAATTTCATTAACACTGTAGGTACGCTCCGTTGTTATCACGTTGTATTCCAAAATTCTGAATCATTATGACTAATAGCTCTGTTACTCTGACCTAGATATAACTCCATTAATGTACGGGAAAAACATTCTCTAAAAGGTTTACAATGTTTTATAATTTTAGAATAAACACGGTAAGAGTATTTACGTTTTGAAGGATGATTATTCATCACTACTTATTAAAAGCATTTTAGGACGTGTCCCAATTATTGGTGAAATTGTGGTCGCAATAATAGTAAATTACAACCTATAAATTCAACTGCTGTTATTTAAATATTTAAATCAATTAACATATAATGACCGTTGTTTGTTATGTAAAAACAATTGTTAGTAAAATGAAAATACATACTCGAGTAATTTTCATACCAGAAATAATAAACCTTATGTAAACGTTTGTATCTGTCTGTAAACTAAATATCACACGGTTTTTATTACAAATCCAATGTATAATCGAAGTAATGTTATGTTATTGTAACCGGAGAACCGTATTACATCCGGTTTTTATTCAACAAACCGATAATGTGCCCATTACCATACAGTTCTGTCAGCTATTGTAAATAATTATGTATTACGTGAACTATGAACTTGATCGCTGTGGGAAATTCTATCTTTAGACCTCGGACGAATAAAAAAGGCGAACGGAATCTCGCTAAACAATAAGTGATGCATCCATAGTATGCCGAAGTACGGGCCGGTAGACATATTCACATCCATAGTATGCCAAAAAGCCGCGATTACGCAAAAAATTTAGTGTGACGGTAGTCATTGTTGTAGTGTCACAAATAAAAGTATAAATAAATTTGGTGTAAAATTCTTTCGAAATTATAGTGGATTTAGGAAAAAAAATGAAGTGCTTCAGACTTTGTTTGGCGAGATTGCTGAATGAGATGAATCATGATCCACACTTATCAAATATCCTATCAATACTAAATATTATCAACGACTAAACTTCTGAACTGCAAAGAGATAGCCTGGGACCTGGAGAAGTACATATAGGCTACTTTTTATCCCGGTAAGATAAACAGTGATTAGGGGAAAACATTACTATTTATTGGAACCATTTTAAATATATTAATCCCGGTAATTTATCGTTTTTATTGAGGTTACACAATATAATCAGTCAGTCAATCAAAATTTAAAGCAGCTGTTATACAACGTGTTATTGAAATAACTGAAACCTCTTAAGGAGTCATTATACTCATCAGTATGAACAACTTTTACTATGGGACTAACACTGAAATCGTGAAAAAAATAATCAGCTGATCCTTACATTTTGTTGATATATGTGTTATTTGTGTTGTGAACACAAATGTAAGGATCAGCTGATATATTTCAATAACACGTTGTATTTGTCGTAGGATAATCGGAAAAATCGTATCTTTGCGAAAATCCTAGGAAGATTGCAAAGAACCGGATAATACTAAGATCTAAGAGAAACTTTCGCAATTATCCGAGCTTTTTTCAGGATCATTGCGAAAATCCCAGTTTGTTTATGACGATTGGAAGCTTGAACGCTGATTGGCTAATCTAAGAGTCGATTTATAATATATTTATTCTGGTTGGTCAGAACATGGCTCTTCATGATTGATTTTGTATGTGAAAGCTTTTTTTTTTCGCAATTTAAGGATTTCTCTAGTGGTAAAAGTTGTTCGTTAAATGATGAGTAAATGCGCCTTAGCTACTAAATACTACACATTATATGAGGATACATTTTGCTCTGTTCAATTAGCGAAACAACCAGCCAAATAAAGCCATCAATTTGCCATAAATCCTGTTGTTACCGTTATTCTAATCTAAATACCGAATTAGGTGTTCAGTCAAGGTGGTCCACTTGCGGACCGGTCTAAGAATTATCATACATTTATGAATATTGTTCACATTACGCAACCCGTGGCGAATAGACAACGAATTTTAATATCTGATACAAGGACGATATCGAGTTTTTTTATAACATGCGAAATTTATTTTAGGGGTTAACGGTACCAGTTATAAATAGATTTGTTGATTTTGTGTTTAATAATATCATAGGTTTGTTATCGAAGTAAGCATCGTAGAATCTTCATTGCTAGGGTTGCCACACGTCCCGTGTATTCACCATTGAGTCCCGTATTGTAATTTGTCCCGTTTTCTTCATAATCCGCGTAAAGGCTCAGGGCCAGGCGGCGAAAGTAAAATCATCTTCTCTTTCTGGATCTTCTTGCGTAACGTAGTTCATTTAATTTGATTTGAGAATCCATCAATGATTTCTTAAACTTTATTGATTACTCATGATAATGAGAATAGGCCATTTGCCTTCCCATTTATTATGTCTCACTTGTTTAGCACATTAAACGTCCCGTATCAGGTCCTGGCAATTATGGCAACCTTATCATTGCCAATCTTAAAATTGTTATGCCGGAATTAATTGCTTGTTTTGCAGTACAAGTGATGATGAATAATAATTGGGAAAACCCAAAGGTGCCCCAGCGATACCTACCGCTTTAACCAAAAGCGTTTTAATTACCAGCGTCATTTTTTCAATGATGACTTCGTTTCAGTACACTTTGTGCGGATCTCTGAAAATGGCAAGTATGAACTAACTTGTCCGTTTACATAGTCATTTGAAAAATAAACGCCTACGCTGTAGTTAGCTACGTCATCGGCTCACGTTTTCACAATTCACGTGGTTGACCAAGTCACCACGATCTTACAAATATTCCGTCGCCCGAAAACGTTAGCAAAAAAACTTGGCAACGCGAAAACCATGTGCGCAAAAAACTAAAAATAACTACGGATGCTGCGAATATTTTTAATGCTAGAAAGCATTTTGCTAGCTGCGACATGTAATAGGAATGTGACATCAATACACAGCGACAATAGTTTTATGAATACAAAAAAATATTTATAAAAACATTACATAAATTATGATCACCACCATTCCGAGGTGCAAAAGAATAGTTAGAACGATGATTGATTTTTGAAATATAAGGTGATTTGAAATTAAATTAGGTCATTATTAAAACATTATCGTTTGCGAGAACTAAATATTATTTAAACATTTCAATAAGTACACAGACGGAGATGGCGGGATGAGCTGGACTCCTTCCAAAAGGACTGGACTCTTTTAACAATAGACAGGGAGAAGTGGAAGGAGAGTAGGGAGGCCTTTGCCCTGCAGTGGGACACTTCAGGCTTATAATAATAATAAGTACACATAACGAAAGGAATCATGCTCACTTAAATGTCATGCTGATGGTGGCGTTAGTGTCGGGTCGTTAAGTTCCCTTCAATATAGTTGAGTTAAGCGATGGCTGATGCTCGCGTCATGCTCGTGAACGGGTGCCGTCTGTCGGGACAGATGAGCTTCTACATACTATAGAAACTCTTTTTACGTTTATTTCTAAAGGCAATATTCTCACTTTTAAACTCTTGTTTATTTCTGACATTAACCTACATCATACTCACATTATTTGAATAAATTTGATGTAATAAACAATAACCTATTTTAAAAAGAGTATATCCATGGAGTTTCTTGCCGGTTCTTCTCCATAGGACCCACAATTTTGAACCGTGCAACTAGAGCCTGACGTTTCAAAAGTGCCTGTGATTAGGTTTATTTGAAATAAAAAAAACATTGAATTGAATTGAATCAAGTGATTGTTCGTTATGTGTACTTATCTGAACTTATTTAAATTTTGAAATAATTTTGAGTTGTGTCAGTATTCTCGTAAATAACACAGCATTAAATAATGCTGTGAATGCTCATATTACTTTTATATTTCTTCATATTCATACATTGTGCGATTTTTTTTTAAACAAAAAATTTAATTACTTCGATTGATATTCGATACTACATAAATTGTGCTTTTTGTTTAATGATGTCTTGTTTTTATTACATGAGCTCGTAATTTCATCCTCCCACAAGAAAGAGGTTGAGATCAATCATCAATATTAATACCTAGTTACTTTCACTAATTCACAATAGCCCTGCCAAATACGTATTACGTACCTATTGATCGTAAAATTCATACATAATGGATTTCGACATAGAACAAACTACAAGCTTACAACGTAAAATGTGAGTACCTAGGCTACAGGCGCCAGCGCCGGAGTCAATGCCTTATAAGGATATGGCGAATTTTAAATTGTTACCAAAATGAACTTAGCTTTGTACAGGATGGTGTAGGTGTGTTAGTGTACTTATGAATACCACAATGACTTAAATAACTTCATAATATTATTAATTATAAGAAAAACTTTCAATTTTTTTGATACCACAAGTCTCACTATACATAGTATATACTAAGGACCGACCGAAGGTTCGGTTTCGGTTTCGGCTAGTTTCGGCCAAAAAATCTAGTTTCGGTTTCGGCCAATAATAGGCCGAACCTTCGGCCCCGCCGAAACTAGGTATTCGTAAATTGTCGCGCATCATTCGGCTAACTTCGAGTGAGTGAACGTGGTTGCCAGTTGAGTTCGCTAGCCATAGGTTGTAAGTTATAATAGAATATAATTCATTAGATATTTTATTTGGTTCTGTTGAGTTATTCCCTAGAACTTATACAATATGAATTTATGTAGAAATTAATGTAACACTTTAAAGATGTGTGAAGATACCCGTGATGTTTGATTCAAACATTACTATATTTGTTTGTAATTGTTGTTGGATTAAATTTTGTACCCGTATTCGAACTGCCCCGTGAATCCGATACACAACTTCCTCCGGCGATTTAACTATTACCGTGAATGACCTTCAGTACTATTAGTCATGTTGTATTTTTTCCCTTTAGTACGCGAGGTGCTTAGTAAATTCAGACGCGTAGTACAGTAGTACGGGAAAGTTTTCTAGTTAAATTTCATTATTTACTACTACTATGACTACTATCACGACAAATACAAAAAATAAAAATAGTCTAAAACCCAAGGGGGTCCCCATACTCCCCATACAAGCAACCTCGAGAAACATGGATTTTTTTCAACGTTTTTGTTCCTGCTCTATCTTCAAAACTGTAATACATACCAGCGTCAAACTTGGTCTGATTATAGTGCATACTATGTAGTTTAGCAACAAATACTAAAAACAGGGTAAATATAGACATATGTGGTGGTACCTACGTAAGAAAGAGATGCAAAAATTCACATATCGCGTAGGACTCTCAAACTCTCATAAATTAAATCAGTTTCTATGGGGTATCAGGCCGATGGCTGGTACGGAAACTACTACGTGAGTCCGACTCACACTTGACCGATTTTTTTTTACATACTTTAATTGTTGCATTTTATTTTTTTACACGTGTTAACTGTCTATATATGCGTAAAAATACAATAGATTTAACAAATTGCTATAAAAAGTTTCGGTTTCGGTTTCGGCCGAAACTGGGACCAAGACCGAAGGTTCGGTTACGGTTTCGGTTTCGGCTGAAAATCCTGTTTCGGTCGGACACTAGTATATATTGCAAACCACTTACTTTTTCATAATAAAAAAACGCATAATTTCAAACGCAATAAATTCAGGAATGTTAACAAAAACGCTGAATTTATGCTAAATAAATCAAGTGATTTTATATGCACATGTTAGTTTATTATTATGCACGTAAGTATGTAAATCACTGGCATTAGCGTAGTCCACCTGTTGGATCATGACCCTGGTTTCAACGAAAACAACGTAGCATTCAAAAGATAAAACTTAAGTACTAGAAGATATTAATGAATTCCAATTGCTATAGTACCAAAATATTTTAAATGAAATGTAAAATGTCACATTTATGAACCCGCCTTTTTCATTTATGTCTGCAAAATAATTCCCGAAAAAGAGAGATTAAGTATGGTCACCCTACTTTTTGAAATCGCTCCTTCCGCTGAATTTTATGTAAAAACATTACCGTCCTTGTGAGGCAGTCAGACAAAAAATTTTTTTTAAACTACAGGATTTAAGATTTAAGGATGTTAGGATAATACTAAAACTCGGTACATCATGAATCTACAAATCAGAATGTACAATAGGTGCATAAGGTGCTTAGTACTTTTTAATTACAATAGTTTGTCAACATCGATAGGAAAGCTAAAGACGAAATAACAGAACATAACATCACGCCTGTATTTCCCGAAGGCATAGGCAGTGTTGTATAGTACACCCATATTTTGCCAGAATGTTATAAGTCCTATGTGGGAGGAGCGAGCTTATTGCCATTCAAAGACATTAAATATTTACTAGTAATTGCCATTAGTGGTCGGATAGTTTTCTCAAAACTATCGATAGTACTATCGCAAAATAAAATCATGTTGTAAAAAACAAGATAGAGTTATTTAATATTGTGTTTTTAATAGAAATAACAAACAAAGAAATACAAATACTTAAAAGTAACCGATGATCGAGAAACCTAATCAATTCTTTCTAATCGTCAAATCAACTAATGAAGGAAAATATACATCGTTTTAACCAAAATAAATCCTTGCTCAATTTATTCTATAAATTAATCGAACGTGATTTGTTTTGGTGTGAAAAAAATAATATTTATTTCTTTTTTGTGGAACAATAGTCCCTGCTGCTGAAAACACTCGCTCAGACGGCACAGAGGTAGCTACTAGCTGGTATGTGAAGCCTAAATGAGATGTAGGCCCAGGATCTTAGCCATTATAGGGAGGCTGATATTCAGGATTTTATGAATGTTTAGAAACTTGTTCTCAAGTAAAATTAAAAGCTATCGATAGTAATGACGAACTATCGATAGTCAGCGATAGTATTTCACTATAGATACTATCGATAGTGTCCGACCACTAATTGCTATTACCCGGGCACAAATCCAGACTCCGGGCTGTTACTGAGAATTTCCTTTTTTTTATGATATAATATAACTATAGATCTATCCGCTTATGACCGCAATCTAGACAGCTTTGTCAAGATGTGGTCGACGATGGAGCGAGCAAACCTATTAGGTGCCGATTCACTCCAGCTTTAAAGGCGTTAGGGTTGTAAGTGCCCGGAAATACAAATGCCGGCAGTGAATTCCACAACTTGGTTGTACGGTTGTGCGCATTATGAAAGAGTTCTCAAAGCGTTTGGTCCTGATCCAGATAGTAGGGATTTCTACCAAATGTGGATGACATCCCGCAGTGCGTCGCCGTCGTCCTAATGAAAATATTAGGTCTCACTCAAACTCAATTATGCGAAATAGGCGCGAGCGAGTGCAATGTAACAGCTGTCATTAGTATGCACATGATAACTGACGTCATACGTCATAATTCAAAATGACGTAACGTATCAAGCTTCGAAGTGACATTACCGTTTATCAAGCCTATTATTTACAGTTACGATCGAGCTATTACCGAGCTATTATTGTAATTACGTGGTTCCGTTTATTATTTAACGTTTCTGAATCAAAATTGTCTGTCATTGTTCAGAGTCAATGCACTTTAGAAAGGATTTAAAAACTGTGCCAGTCATGTTTGCTGATAAAAATAATACTGTGCATATGTTTAATTTTTGTTCGTTAAACAAAATCGGAACCGGTTCTGCATGTGACTAGGGCTGCCACACGTACTCTATTATATGTACGGGCACGATATTTCGCGGTGGTACATTTTGTCGACAAAATCCGTTGAACGAATCCTGCTACATAACACGTAGCTACCGCTGCCATTGACCATTGAGTGCAAGTGATTTTAGCCTTAATGGTGGTTCACCGGAAAGATTTCTGACTGTACATATACAATATTGTACTCTATTTCACAAAAGCGTACATTAAATTTTACAAAAGTAATAAAGTACGCTAAAATAGGAAGGTACTCTTTTTTCCTGACACAATTTTTCACCTCACTGGATTATTCTTTTGGCATACTTTTATTACTCTTGTTCCTTGGTCTACAACCATAGACCAATATTTTCTAAAATTATCTCAGTGTTTTAAAAAATGTATGTTCAGACATAAAAAGTAAAGGCACGTTTTTATATCCAGTGTACTTTATATTTTTTTACTAACCCCAAAACACTAATGGACTTTTATTGTTCCAAAAAAATATGGCAACCCTACATGTCATGTGGCTGCCATGTCAGATCTAGGGTATTGAAATGTGCGGTCAAACAATACCGGTAATAAACCGGTCAGGCGTAAGTATTGTAAATAGTATGTAAATCCGTTAACAACTGTTTTTAAAATGATCTAAAGCTGAATTTTGCTTAACCTGTTTTTGACAATACCAAAACAACTAAATTAAAGTTTATGAAGATCCAAGCGGTATCAATGATATCATGTGGAACCGCTTCAATACATATTCCTTTCAGCAATAACTTTATTATCTTCAAGTAAAACTCACCGAAACTTACTGAAAATTGCATAACTTCAATATCTTCAAACCAGTCTAAGAAATAAGTGAAACTGACATAATTATGGAAACCAATGGAAACAGAGCATCAAAATTCGGTGCCAAATTGCTGCCGTTATCACACTGCTAAAAAGAAATTGGTATGAAATTATATTATACAGGATGTTGTACCACGAAATAAAGAAAATGTACAATCGGAACAAGGCTAAACAATGTTTGTAAAAGAATGCGATGTATGTTATTTTAATTCAATGTCTAGACAGTTATGAAAAATAAAAGAATTAGAATAGGTAATACTTAATGAAAACCAGTTTACTGAAATACGGAAGCATTTCTGGGATAGCTCAACGTTCAAATTAAGTGTAGGTACATGTATTTAATTGCTATAGTAGAAACACACACTAACAAACATCTGTCATATATTCAATTCAATTCATTTATTAATTTGCACGAAATATGGTACATAAGTTGTTACAATGCAATAGTTTGTCCACGACATATTCCACCTATTCTACAGGCATGCAAATTTATACACATAGCATTAAATAAATTCTAACAAATAAAAATGTCAAAAAATAATAAAATAATCAATCCTTGCAACATTTCAAAGTCCGGGTCACAATGCACCTCTATATTTGCAATAGAGACAAGAGCTCTTTTTGAAAAAATCTTCTATGGAGTAAAAGCTTTCCTCTATCAACCAATCCCGCAACGCACGGCAGAATTTTCTGCATGGTAATTCAGAAAGCGATTTGGGCAAGGATTATAATTGCATCTGCTCAAAGCATTCAGGAAAATCCAATTTTATTTTTATATGGAATGAACAACAGCCAATAAGTGCCCACACAATCGAATATTCGAGGACATTTTTTCACATCTTACTATCTTGCCTGTGAACCTTATCGAACAAAAAAATATGAAAACAAAAGAAGTGTGCCACGGTCGATACGCGAAATAAAAGTTATTTGACATTTTCGAAAATAGCACTACGCCTACATACGTGTCGTAAAACAAATTTGTTGCAGACTTGTAAATTTTAATGTTAATAGTACATCTAGTAGGCAGAGTATAGTCACGTGGTCGGTTCTGTTCAAAGCTGTATTTTAGAAGAACTTATCAATAGTGGTTCTTTGAAATGCTTCTTAATTTACAAAAAAAAACAGCCTTTCTCAACGTCATAATTTTACTTAATAATTATCTCTGCATAACTGAACAACAAATTTTTATGTACGATGCTCATGACAAAACACGATGGTCTATCAGTACGACTCCTTCATTGTTTGCCATGAAGAAAAAAGAAAAATAATATAGCATTATGAACGGTATTTTCAATGAGAAAGACAAACAGACTTTTACAAGCAAAGAAACATGTTATTTCTCGACACATGGTCGTGAACAATTTAATTGTGAATGCAATTTGGTTATCATTATGAATGAGTCATGATCACACAATCAGTCAATCTTGATTAATTGATTAAGAAATTGACATAATGGTAATAAAAATCTAGTTTTACGAGTTTCCAGTAATCTGTGATGCTGCAATCAGGGTTTCCCCTATTTTAGTCTACATTTTCAAACAAATAAACTTTTTTTTAAAGAAGACTTAGATTTTTGTAAAGTATCCGTGTGATTGTATCCGGGTTCGCTGGCTAGAATTTACAGCTCGACCTACTTGACACGGTCCTCATCTTAAAAATTGTGAACCGTTCGTTGTTTCGAGATTAGTTTTAGAACAAATTACTTAAATCAGTCCAAAAAGATCACTGATCCAAGATGATTTAGTTACTTGGAAAAAATACGCAGACTGAAATAAACCCAAGCCTAGTATCATTCATTATTTCAGCCGAAAGACGTCCACTGCTGGAGATAGGCCTCGCCCAAGCATATGTTGGGGGGATATGCCATAATCGCCACGCTTGGCAGGCGGGTTGGCTATCGCAGTAGGTTAGTTAAATACTTAGAGAACGCTGCTGCCCATCCTCTGGTGAATTTCTTAGTCGCCTTTTACGACACCTATGAGAAGAGATAGGGTGGTGCAATTCTTTACATCCGGCACCACACGGAACGGAACGCCTAGTATAGTATTATATTATCTGTGCCCAAGCACACAAAAAGTTGCGTATAAGCAATGATATTAAATATCATTGCGTATAAGTGTTAGGTACTTCGTGATTGTAATCCGGAGAAGAGGACATGACCTCATAGTTTTTTTTTGTTTGTAAAAAAAACAAAAGCACCTATTCAAAAAAAAAAGAAAAAGTATACAAAAGTTCCTAGCTATAAGTAAAATTTGCATGTTGGTGATAGCTAAATGGGCTTGAACATATTTTTATCATGTACCAACATTCAATGTACCCTATTTATTGCAAAAAATATATTGTATTGTATTGTATTATTTCTCTACCTTCTCAGAGAAAAACAACAACGATACCTTACAATTTGCAACACAAAGTTTATTGCTCGTTTTTTTAACATAAAGAGCCAGACACGATTTTTCATGCAGTGATTCGTGACGAGCGACATAATTGTAGTTTCTAATCTACCCACGTCATACTAAGATCCCATCTTCAGCGTTCACAGCAGGGTTTTTCCATTTTAGAATTAGATAAAAATAAAGTAAATTGAGGAAGATAAAAAACGAGGACCTCAATCTGTTAACTTGGAAGAATAAGTGGTTAAAGAGGGCTCTATCAAATCGCACAGAAACTAAGTTGATTAATGGGAACCTCTTTCGAAAGTTTTAAACGAAAGTAAGGTTGATGTTCACGCAGAGCAAATTGTCCAAATACCTTCAAAGAAGGATGCGCTGCTTACGATTACGATCAATATAATATAAAGTATCTACGATTAGCAAGTAGGTAAACAGCAGTGGTACAGCATTCTGCATTGATAGTACCAGCCACCAGACTTTAATCTGACTTACGAAATTATTTTTATCTCATATCATCTAAACAAATGGTCTTTTTTAACTAATTCGCTTGTTAGGTACTTTTCCTGTTTTCATTGACCCCTACGCAGAAAAATCAGACATAGGTACTTCATCTTGACATGCCTATAACTCAGTCAAAGCTCGCCTCTCATTCCTTGTGCATTGCCGATAAGCCAGCAGTGCTATACCGTTATGCACTTCACATAACCACAGCAATTAGCTAACCACCATTAGCATGCACTTTGCTTACCGTTCAGCACACATAATCGTGGTTTAACTTCGACTTTAGTAGGGAACAGTGGAGTTTGAGAATTTCCGGACAAACCCAACAGGCTTTATTTATTTATTTTACTCTAATTACAACGGTCTTAACCCAATTACTGAAACGTGGTCCCTCACAAAGGGCCTGATAAGAAGGCTCAAAGTCACTCAAAGGGCAATGGAGAGGGCTATGCTCGGAGTGTCCCTTCGTGATCGAATCAGAAATGAGGAGATTCGCAGGAGAACGAAAGTAACTGACATAGCCCGAAGAATTGCCAAACTTAAGTGGCAGTGGGCGGGGCACATTGCTCGCAGAACGGATGGCCGATGGGGCAGTAAAGTTCTGGAGTGACGACCGCATACTGGAAGGCGCAGCGTGGGTAGGCCTCCCACAAGGTGGACCGACGACCTGGTGAAGGTCGCGGGAATCCGCTGGATGCGGAAGGCACAGGACCGGTCGTTGTGGCGATGCTTGGGGGAGGCCTATGTCCAGCAGTGGACGTCTTTCGGCTGAAATGATGATGATGATGATGACCTATGCATATTAGGTACATATTTTTTCATGAGTATTAAAAATTCAAACTCTATTGAAATTTTACGCTGAGTTTGCTGAATGTTTTGAACATATTATCAGTGTTTTGAACATTCATTTTTATTTTAGTACAACAAAACAAAATCTATTGTTATTAAATGATTATTAATAGCTAGCTTAGTAAATTAATAAAAACGCGTAGAGAATAAACACAAGCACTATACCACATCTAATAATTGTCTGGAAAGTTGATCGACATTCTGGATATCAGGCCCATTGTGAGAGACCACGTTTCAGTACCGTAAGTGTCCGTAAGTAATTACTATTATATGCATAGGTGTCCCCGCAGAAATCTAACTTCATGGTTACCCTAACAAAAACGCCAGGGTTGACGGCCAGTCATTATTTGGCCAACTTTAATGGGAATCCTAAGCCGGGTGCTAATTTTACGGCTAAATAAAATGTGCTTCCGAGCTTTTTCCATTAGCAGTTTAGCACGCGCAGTTCTAAGGCTGTTCTGTAGAATTCTGACCACAGAAATAGATAGAATGGTCAAGTGGGCAGGGCGCGCGTGCTAACACTCTGCACCATGGTGCAGGGCATTTCAAAGCCTTTTTCAGTACGCCTTATGACTTGATTCTGTAAATACTCTAACAAAAACCCGCAAAAATGCCTTATTGTGCTGTTTCTAACTGCAGAAACAAAAGCTGTAAGTACATTTGATTAAAGTCAAGTCTCAAATTAACGGCCTGTTATCACAATTTACGTCTTGCGAACTTCGGTCTAAAATAGTCAAATTGTGATATAGAAACCAGAAGAAAATATATGTTACAGATACATTCTTATGTTAGTGAATTTAAAAGATCAAAACAAGATACATTATATGGGAGGCGTAGTTTGTTCGAAAACTTGCCACGCATGAATCGCAGGTAAAATTGTGATTACAACCATTCTATCTATTTCTGCGATTCAATTACACAAGAACCTATTAAAACCGACGTTATTTTAATATTTTACAACCCCCCATGGAGGACTTAACTACCAACTTACTTTCGTGCACAGTGAATTTGTTACAAAAGCATACAACTTTTTTTATCCGCATGTTTCTGGTTCTATGACAAGCTCATTAACATTTTGACAGCTCCAAATTAAATCACGATAACCGTTATTAAATTGACGACGCGTCGCAGTCGCTATTAACTTTTATTTCAATTAATGATACACTTGCCAAATCATGCATCAGTGATATTATTTTAACTAATTGTAAAGTGAAAAGTTTAATTTGACAAGGTCAGTGACGATTTAGCTTAGACAACTGCTTTCTATACATCATGAAGTCGAGAGATATATCATACAAATCGTAATAGGTTTTTTTTAAATCGGTGTTAAAGCACAATCAATTAATCAACTTGGCTATAAGCCGCGCCTTTTGCCCGAGGGCTACAGTGAACAATCGGAGCTGTGAGGGAATATTGCCATGATCACCAATCATCACGAAGAGCAAATTGTTGGCACCTGTCCGCAAAAGACATGTGCTCACGAATCACATTCGTAACAAAGTGTAAATTAATTTTGTGATCACTTTTATGAAAGTGCGAGTGCGCCTGCGCCTGCGATCTTTAGTATCGAAGTATTAAGATATTCAGGGTCCCTAAATAGTCCTTCCATCCGTGAGTGACATATGCATGTATATACATACCTACTTAATGCTATTACCTACTCATTCGGAAAGCCTGGTGAAAAAATACGCCGAGAGCAAATTAGGATTCATTGCCGAGAGCCTTGTGGGGTTTAGAAAGCTCGGTGCTCAAGCAGACACATGCACGGGGTGATCGCGCCGACGCAACTGACCATACATAGAAATCATAGAATCTATAGCATGCCCATGGTATAATAAGATGTTTCACCAGGTACTCTCTTCCCGTGACAGCTAGGTCACGTGATTGCCTCAGTCCTACGTCATCGGCTGTGGAGCCAATAGCGGGCTGTTAGGTAGCTGTTATCGTGACCCTTGTCAGTTATGTGCTGCCTCTGTGTAAATAAATTACCCGTCCAAAATGCATTTTTTCATTTACTTGCTTCTATCAAGAATCACTTTTGAACTAGTAATTTTATAGTTTCCTTTAATAACTAATTAGATGAACAACACGAGATAACAAATAGTTAGGATAGTTAGGAATTTATTTTATATTCATTATGAACATATATTGAAGATATCAATCAATGGCAACAATGATCGTGACGTAGCTTGGAGGCATCGCGCTGTCATCGCGGAAGAGAATACCTGGTGAAATATCTGATTATACCATGAGCATGCCTATATTAAAGTTACAAAGGTTTTGATACTGACGGCTCGCTGACGTAGAACCGAAAGTTGGGAGTTGAGTGGGTTTTAAACTGTTGAGTAGAGGTTTGTGAAGGCCGTATTTGGACTAGGTTCCTACTTGACCTTTTCAGGATTGGTTATAGGCCTAGCGCAATTAATAACCGCTTTTAATCGGTCCGACAATAGTGAGCAAAATTTTTTTTAACCTTTTCTAATAAATTACCTACCTAAGTAACGCAAACGTCCCACAAAAAATTGGTCACAAAAACTCGTAGCAAGTACCTATGACTCTCACAAAGGCAACCCGATCCGATTTTTGTCGGCGGTATGATAAGAAGTCATGAATAGGGTAGGTAGTAGCATTTTTTTTTTCTGATAAATAAAGTATGTATAGTCATCTCTAAAATGTGTAAAAAAGTATTTTGCAAAATAAGTTATTATTTTTACTAATAGCTCAATGGCCTTTATGTACCATTTATTTTTTCTTTTTGGCATTCAATCGCAATACGATTCAGGCAGGTCAATAATGTGTAGTTTTTACGTCTAGACGTCGCGTCGTCGCAGACGTAGGTATGTACCTAGTATGTACTGAGAATAAATAGAAGTTACACAAAACTCACAGAAAACCGGAAATACGTTTACACTGACAAAAGCCGTTTCACGCGTTTATTTTTAAGATGGTAACGTGCCAAAACGCAGGGTGCAGTGTTGCCAGGTCCGATTTTCAAAATCCTCGAGGTCGAGGCTTATTATGAAAAAAGCGGGGGATTAGACCGCCAGTTGTACACTAACACATAAGTAGTTATTTAAGAAATTAATGTAATCTTGATGTGCAATAAAGATTTGTATTGTATTGTATTAATTGAGGAAATATTTATGAAATCGGGACATGATGTTTTTCAACAAAAATCAAAGTTTTTGAAGTAATTAAGGTATTATATTTTGCCACGATTCCAGCTGTAATATTAACATCAAAGCATTGATGGCGTGATTTATTTACATTTTCCTGCCCTATGTAATAAATAATATTGAATTTTAAACGTTCTTTTTTGTGATACAGTCTAAAGTGTTTAGTGAACATACGATATAGGTACCTACTGGAAGTGGCGGAAATATTCAGCGCAGCAACTTATCCGTCTGTTTCATTTTATGCAGTTTTTTTTCCAGGTTTTGTTCTTCTTAGATTCCTATTATTAGGCTTTATACAGAGATTATAAAAAATCGGAAGATCGGGAGATTTTTAGGAAAATCTGTAAATCTACTGGAAAATCGGGAGACCTGGCAACAGTGACATTCCCTGTAGTCCCACGTCCACTTTGTATAATCCATATTTAGAAGGTCGGTACCTACTACTAATTAGAAAGGTATTCGTGTTGTTACGAAAGCACAATTAAATTTTTATGGTATTCTTGGCTTTAAGACAGTCAGTTTCGTAATAGTTTTCGTAATAGATGTAAGGCAGATTAAATTTTAATTTAATTTCATAAAGATACTGAACTAATTCCCACTGTCCCCAGATAGTATAACATTTTGGGTTGAGTTAATTACAAAGAAAAGAAATGGAACAGTATACAAATCTTTCCTTTACGTGCCTTGAGTAGATATAACACAAAAATCAGCTGTCAAACTGTATAGTACAAGGTGTTCTCAGATTACAATGTGTTTGACTTAAATGACAGAAAAATTACTTGTAAAAATAAAAACATTCAGGTACCTGTAAAGTTTCTCGGAAATGACTTTTCTGTTTTGGCCATTGTGCGCGCTTTTGGAATGACTTTAGGATCTGAAAAAAAGGAAACAAATGTTTTATTTTGACGTATAATTTATCTTTAAATTTATCATTAACGTTACGTTAACGTTATTTATTGTTCACACGGAATCATATTTTATCAAAACAGGAAATGAAAAATCCTTTTGTTTATTAAAACTTAATTCCCTCGTCAGCAAAATTACTTAATTGTCATTCAGTTACAGTCATGCATGTCGAATATCTGAATCACAAATATGCAATTAAGCACATTTATTAATAAAAAAATGCCATAGTAACCTCAATACAAACATTACGCAGCATTCCATTTGACAATTTATTTGGTCTATTCATCATAACTGACGAGCACTGACAGGCTAGATTAAATTCGCAAACGTTTTTTGTACTACATAGGTACGTGAAGATCTTTATGACCTGCTTCATTAATGGTTTAACTTGTCTTCTTTTACACTTCAACTAAATCAACATTTGTAGGCAAGTGAGGCGAGAAAGTTGAATAAACGACATCTAATTCGCAATAGCACACTATCAAGTTTTACTGTGTGCATCCAACCGTTCTGTATTTGCATACAAGTTTTTTACACATTCAATACTTGTTAAAGCATGCGTTAACACTGCTAATGAACGGATGACGTTGCAATTCGATGGAAAGTGTTCATGTCAAGATAAAAACCGACCCAGAAGTGTTAATGTTCTTGAGCATATATTTACCACGGCTGGCACATTTACATAAGCATTAGCAAATAATTTTCGCATGTATTCATTCTTGGATAAATTCTCTAGGCTTAGTAACAGTTATGAAATTCGTACAGCTTGAAATTCAAGACGAAAACTCATTTCCGAATAAATGTTATCTTAAAATTCATGATCTGGAAACAAATTCATAGAAAGAACGTAATAAACTTCAGAATTGACGACTAGGTGAAATAAAACTGCAAGTTTTATGTGCCTGGAAGAATAGCAGAATATTCAACTTTGACAATATACCTACCTAATTGTATAGTTTCTTCGCTAGATAGTTATGTAAATTACAAAGCAGGCGTCATTGAGTCAACAGTAGCCCGTAGCCGACAGACAGCATTACTTCCCACTAAGTCCGGTGTTCATCAAAGTTAATTCTCTGATTAAAGGCCTATCACTCGAAAAATGTACTGGAATTGTGGGTAAACGGTCGATTAACCAGAGAATTATCGTTGGTATTCTTCTTCTATCGTGTCGACATGAGCTACATAATGAGCGCCGGACGATCAATTAAATATCGTCACTCGTGGACGCTCTTTTAATGCACCCCATTATCGTTGGTGAAATCAAGCATAAGTGGCTTTATTTGAGGACTCAATTTTTTTTTTAGGTATGTGGGTATCTGAAACTCAGCTTAGAAACACCTCGAATAACAACTCGTTTGATATAACTGGGATCAAAGTGATCGCTTAACAGAGATATTGCTACCTCCACTGGTATCAAATTAAATATGTAACAAGTAATAAAATTCGCCGTTATTCGTCAAGTTAGCGACGTTCGCCTGGCGCCAGCCTATAACGGACAGTTACAGTGCCCGGTGCCAATGTGCATTGCCGTCGCCTTTTACGGTCCACTGACTCGCGAAAAAATCTTACCTTAATTACCATTGCGTTGGGCCAATTGGCATCTGCAAGATGACCAACATTTATTATGTTTTCTTTTTCAGGTGATGACAGAGATCAGAAATTAAGTGGTTATTAAAGCATTCTTCTCTTGTACTGAACGCTAAACTAAGAATGCTGAACTAAGTATTACTGATACTGATTTTAATTTTTAATTTAGCTCACAAAAAATTTCAGTTGAAAAAGGTTTATTGCTATGATCTTCGCTTCGTTTAGAGCTTATCTGTAGTCGTAAAGCAACACTCGGTTTTATTGCATTCTGTGTAACATTATCCCTGCTACCAAGGTTATTCACGATGTCCTTATCCTACTGTCTTGTAACAGTATAGCCAATTTCTCTTGACAAAAAGTGCTTTTGATTTACCTAACCAATTAATCATATTATTTAAAGTTTCTTTATTATAATAAATTAGATACGACTAAAACAGCTTTGAGTTATTAATGTGCTTGAAATAGGTACGTACCTACCTTTTTAGGGTTCCGAAGTCCTACAAGGAACCCTTATAGTTTCGTCATGTCCGTCCGTCTGTCCGTCTGTCCGTCTGTCCTAATCTTTTACAGCTTAATAACTTCTACAGTTATAAACATAAGTAAATGAAATTTTGTTAAAAAATAGTCTGCATATAGATCTCAATTTTAAAAGAATAAAAAAATAGTTTTTACGTTCTTTAGGGGTGGCACCCATACATGTGAAATGGGGAAAAAAAATTTTTTTTCGCTGCACCCCCTCGTGTGGGGTATCATTGAATAGGTCTACTAAAATGAAGGTAATGTTTCATACACCACTTTTTTATCAGGTGTACCAACTGCGAAATATTGCCCGCTAAAGTGGCTTGCAATGTGTCCCCCCCCCTGCCATTTCTAAACTATGCAACGTAGAAACTTATAATCTTCCACATTGATAGACCTTTGTGAAAACTCTCTTTTAAAATTATTTCGAGTATAATGTGATTATAATTTTTTGAGTTATAGACAGAAAACTGAAAAATACTTAAAACGTCCTAGTTCAAAGGTCATTGACCTTAGAGAAAAATGATCATAGCAAATAATGCTCCTTTAGCTACTTTCTATTTGAAAAAATCACAAAAAGTAACTTTGTGTTATGTTGACGACACACTTCTCCACATTTGGCGCCATCTAGCGGCGTCGTACAACACTCTCTGGGTCGCCAATGCTGGCGTCAAGTGCCGTGTATTACATTTGGCACTGTATAGCGCCATCTAGCGGCTACTGACATCACTCTCTGAGTCGCCAATGCTGCCGTCTATTGCAAAAACTAAAATAGCCGTGATTAATATTCGATTTGATTTGTTTGTAACACCTACTTAAGGAACCCTATAATACTGAGCATGGCCCGACATGCTCTTGGCCGGTTTTTTCTTTTTTTTTTTTGTTGCGAGGTGGAAACCTTCAAAAGGCTGCCGGCCTCATGGGGGATGGAGGCCGAGGTGTGTGGGATTTTTACCCACTAAAACCCCCCCAGTGGCCGTCTACAGCACAATAAGGGGGACTCCGGGAAAATGATAAGCTTCCGGAGCCCTCCCTATGCTACGCCTGTAAGGCACGTCTCAAGGGAGACTATTTGTCTCCCGGTGTAAATGCCCGGTTCTCATGGCAGCACGTGACCACAACATGCCGCCGCCTTCCCAGAAGTCACTCGGTGGACAATCAGAGCCCCCACTCTGAATGCCCGTGACTTCGAAGACCCCCGCATTTCAATCGAGTAACGACCGGGCGAGGGGTACGTCAATTGCCCTGAAGGGCTAGGTGCTGGAGCGGTTGCCTCTCCGGCGCTGCCTTCTCCGAGCAGGATCGGCCCTCTCTCGATCCCGCTCCGCAGCCTCTTTCTGAACCATGACGGTCTCACAGAAAGAGGCTACTTCCCTCCAATTTGTCGTCTCTGCCAGCATAGCCGACACTACTGCTGGCAGAGAGAGATCTTGCCCGATTTTTTCAACCAGGACCCGCCGCTCTGCGTTCCAAGCAGGACACTCCGCGAGCGTGTGTTGGGCGGAATCCTGGTCACCTCCACAATGGTGGCAATTTGCCACAATATATAGCACAAATCCGGTCATAGACCCTTGCGTCCATATCCGCCAGTATGTCTAGAGGAGGAAAGCGCGCCAAGGTACGTACCTACCTACCTATTTCATTCTGCTTAAAAATCTGATGCAGAACTAAAAGTTCGTAGAACTTTATCGCGAAAATATATAGGTAGGTAGACACTTCTCTTCTCACTCACAGTCTTTTTTTTTTTTTTATTTATTTATTTATAGAAGTACAGCCACATCACGTACATTAAAATAATCACTATACTCTTAACTAATCTGTAACTGGTCTGATGTACATGACAATAACGGCGTACATAACACTTATAATTATTTGGCTATAGGCTACATAATTCGCCAAAGAGAAGTAAAAATTTGAATTACATGTTACACAATTACATAATATAGGCAAGTGCATACATTAAAACTAAAACAAATACAAACTGGTTTTGATGTTTTGATTCAGCCCGAGTATTCGGGCTAAATCAAAATATCAAAATCAGACTAAATCAAAAAAAAACAAAAAAGCAGTGAAACCTTTGAAAGATTTTTTAAACATTTCCTAAATATCTATTACGAGTATTACGACGAGCTCTCAAGCTGATACGATTTGATTTTTTTTTTGAAACCCTGAAGTTTGTCGTGAAATACGTCCAAATCGTGTATATGACTGGTTAAAGTGTTGTACTCATTGATGATTCTATGGAAGGGTGACTGCAGACCTAGGTTTGTTTTCACTACAGGGGTGTAAAAAAGATTTTTAATTTTGCTTCGGGGATATTTGTGGGGGACACTAATAGATAGATTCTGCATAAAGTAGGTACATTGAGTTTGACCGCTCATGACTTTGTGAAAAAAGCATAAGTCCAGCAAACGTCGTCGTTCGCGGAGAGTACACATCTTGAATTTTTTTAATCGTATGTCGTAAGTATTTCTGTGTGAAAATCCACTAGAGATATAAGCCAAATGTCTTGTAAACGCCCTTTGTATGCTTTCAATTCGATGGGAGTGGACTGCGTAGAAAGGATTCCATACAGCGCTAGCATATTCGAGTTGACTGCGCACTAACGTATTGTAGAGAAGGATTTTGGTTCTTTCGTGTTTAAAACCTCTAGTGTTTCGTTTCAAAAATCCGAGCATCTGTGCTGCTTTTGTTACTATTTTGTTTGCATGTGAGGAAAACTTTAGTTTTCTATCAATTATAACACCAAGATCTCGGATTTCCTGAATTTCTTCCAGATTTACGCAGTCAAGCTCGTACCCCGTAACAAGTGGCATTTTTACCCGTAACAAGTGGCAGTCTTTAATACCCTGGAACATGACTTGCTAACGACCGAATCTAACGCGAAACGAATTCAATCTATTTTGATACGGAACGTTCAAGGTCGGATTGATCGTGTCTTTCGTGCTCATCGTCCAATAGCTTCCAGTGTAATAGTTATTACACTGGAAGCTATTGGACGATGAGCCTATTCAAACCAAACCCTATTCCTACCTACTGCGTTCCAATACACAAATTGCTGATGTAGGTCAAACAGCTGCCAAGCTTTAGTGGAACTGGGCTGGTCCGCATGCCGGAGGAGCTGTGGGAAAAAACAACCAGACAGTGGGTTCCAGACAGCAGCAAACGACAACGTGCCGCGGCCCAGAAGGAGATGGCGGGACAAACTTGACTCCTATCTGAAGGATAGGCCCTAGACGGCAAAAGACAGGGACAAATGGAAAAAGGGAAGAGAGGCAAAGGCAAGAGCAAAGGCTCTGCAGTGGGACACTTCAAGCTGATAATTATAATAATAAGAAAAAATAGCAATTAAGCCTTACTTTTCAGAATTATATATTTTATTCCGTAGATAACTTGGTAGTTAAAAGAATAAAGAAGATACAAGTGAATTGAGGGGTTGGGCTGTGTAGTCGTTGGAGGCGTATAATAATAATTCGATGCAAGTACCTAATGTTACCATATCTCTGGATTTGTCGTGAGATTTCAGGATTTTTAGGCTCCTAACAGGATTGCGGCTGGATTTTTGGGAATCTCAGTATTTTTAGATTTTTCAATAAAATACAGTAGATTTTTCAGTCTTTTTGTTTAGGAAATCAATAATTGCCACTAATGTATTATAAGCATGTATTTACAACAACAATAAAACAGTATATAAGTATTATATCCATTGTCTAGTACTCATAGCACAAGCTCTGCTTAGTTTGGGACTAGATTGTGCTGAGTAAAAATGTCCCAAAAAGATTTATTTATTTAATTGATTTGTTTCTTTTTTCCCAGAGTTGTTAATTAGGTACGTTTGCGACAAAATCAAAGAAGTTTTCTATGCAAATCAGGCGTTTTGTCAGAACTTTTTAATTTTCCATCTTGTAACCCTAGATGCAAGAATCTTAATTTTAACAACGAACTGATTATAAAAGTTAATGTTAGATCACACCTTAATACAAACAGGATGGGTCCCTCAACTAAGATCATTCAAATAGGAACCTACAGCTGCGCAGCGAGCACTTTTTTCAATGTTATTTTCTGTTGTTAAAGTGGTGGCGAGAAAAAATTAACAAATCGATTCTTATCTGTGGTAAGCTACTTCCTTATTTTCTTCCGCAAATTGTTTTCTTTCCGCTCTTATATCGTTCTTTTGATATAGACGCGACATTGAATGAGCACGAGTGCGAACATTTCGCTTTGGTATTGTTGACTAACTACTTAATATTAGATATGTGAAGGTTAAAAAGCTGAGCCTAATAAGAGTAATAAATAATAGTTTTCTAGGTGGACAATCCATTTGCATAATTTAATCACGAATTACACGGGAAATAAAAGCAGCTAAGTTCAAAGTCATTTAAACAAATATAAGTTATGGCAGCTGCAGAAATCAAACTGAATTTTTGTTCATCTGATTGCCGATTGGAGAAGAAAAAACATAACCTGCCTTTGCTGTCGCACAGTCGGGTAAAAAACTGTCGATATCGAACGACCTACCTGTGGTCCGTGAAATTTAGTTAGGTACCTACCTACCTACGTTTTATTTTTACAGACGTATTAGTATTTGTATTTTAGTTGCCCTTGCCCTTTAATAGCGGATAAAACCGTACCTAACTAAAAGAAATTGTTAACACTTTTCATCATTTAAAATTAAATCACGTCCACATATGGCACCAAACAATGTCACAATTGAGGTCTCAATAATGAACGTTAATGCTAATCGGATGCAAATAATAAATATTACATGTCACCCACCTGTACCGCTAGAATAGGTAGGTACCTACATAATTGGAATTGAAAACATTGCGGTGGTAATGAATAGAATAGAGGATAGAGACTAAAAATTTAAAGTATTGTTTAAAGTCTATAAAATGTAGGTACCTACGAAGTTATTTTCCGCTCAACACTCGAAATTTTATGGAAATCTTAAAATAAGTTTAGTAACGCGTTTCGTCTCGTCGATGCACTTGTTGCACCATGTAGGTAGGTACCTACCTACATACCTACCTAGATTATAGGTACAAAATGATAATATTTCAACAACAATTTTATTATAAAAGCACTTAATAAATAAAAATAAAACCATTCTGTATTGATGAAATACAATTTTAAATGACGATAGTCTAAATTTCCAATACCTACTTTTATCTAATTTTCAGCTGTCTGCAACAGCAGTTTGCAACAACGATTATCCATGAATTTTAAAAATGTTCGTGGATCAAGATTTTAAGTATATTACTTTGTATGGAGTGACGAGTCAAATGTTTTTTAAACTCCCCAAAATTCAGTGAGATATTTTTCAACTGGCCATTTAAGAAAAACCAGAAAACCTCTTTGACAGTTGACAGTTTAAAGAATAATTTCGTTTTTTTATTACACGGCACCGTCTAGTCCAAAAACTAAGCAGAGCTTGTGCTATGGGTAGGTACTAGACAATGGATATAATATTTATACACTTTTTTTTCGTAAATGCATATTTATAATATATAAGAAACACCCAGACCAACACAAACACTTATGTTCATCACACAAATATTTGTGTTCTGTGGGAATCGAACCCACGACCTCTTGATCAGCAGTCCGACACTCGAACCACTAGACCACAGATGTCGTCAATATTTGTACATATTGACGACATCTGTGGTACCTACGTAAGTACCCTAAAAACTTTTTGACCACTTTTATTTTACGAGTAGAATCTTCACATAAACCTATCTACAGCCCGTTTCTCTAGAATGTCCATATTTGATATACCTACCTACAATCTTGGCATGTTTTTAAATGCAAATCGTAATTAGACATCAATAGATGACAAAAATATTAACAATTTTACATATCTAGGTAGGTACTAAAGAATTTTATTTTTTTCTAATTACGTGTGCGGAATTGGTTATAATAATGTAGGTACCTACCCAATAGTTTCTCAATAGTTATTTAATAACAGGCCTATCAAGATTGTTTTGTATGTAAATATTAAAATTCTAAAGAAACGGACGGTCAGAGGATACGAAACGGGGCAATGGAAAAAACACTTGGAATTTTGACTTTTTTTTTTTTGCGATAAATTACAACATTCCAACCAGGTCCTTCGTAATAATAATGTTTATAAGATTTTCTGAATAAAAAATGTGAAGTAAACGTTTTCAATATTTTATAACAATATGACGAGTAGTCGTTTTGCTAGCGAACAGCTGTTCGCCCGCAAAGGATACAACGGCTATTTATTTTGTATTCTTAGCTTCATCAAAATACACTAGAAGTTTCATTTAGAGAGTAGAGTGGATATGTACCAAGAAATAAACTACTCGTGGATACATTCTGTTACATAAAATAAATTAGATTTGATGCTCACCGTCTTATTTTTAAACACTTAAATAAGTAGAGGTTAAAAGACACTTTACGTAAAAAGAACACACCTAAACAAGATTACACTTTATCCTTAAATAAATTTGAATATAGATAAGGCTATTTTAATTTATAAATAACAGATTTAAATTAACTCTAACACGAATTCAAGAGTCAAGGTGGACACACACCCAACACCGACTAGCGCAGAAACCCGACCACAGAACATTATACTCAAGAGAAGAACCACAGAGTACATTATATAGCTGAGAAGAACAACAACTTCATACAACTATATTGCTTACATGAGAGCACACTAGCGCGCCCGTTTATGCCATCGGAAACTTTCGTGGAGCGCGGGAATGGCGGGAATTTTGAACAGTTGTTAGTTTATTTTTAATTTCTTAAACCTACAACAAATTTTCATTTTGCAGTTTTTAAACAATGTATGCATTATAAAATGTTTATAATACATACTCGTGCAAGAACAGCAAAATGAAAATTTGTTGTAGGTTTAAGAAATTAAAAATAAACTAACATCTGCATTAAAAATTCGCCGTAATAGAATGTCAAAGAAAACAAAGTTTTAGACATTTTTAATACATTTATTTTTCCTTTCATTGCTTTTAAATGCTAAATAAATTTGCGGCGTTCTCTACTACCGTTTCACAGATATTGTACTGGACGTAGACTGCTTCTTTCATCATAGTATTCCTTAAAATGATGTAAGTATAAGAATGATATAATATTTCAGTGTTTGGATCCGCAAGCATAATATTTTTACAATTAAAGCAACCATATTTTTATTATAAAATTGCAAACTTATGTTTACTTATGTGCTTATGCACATGCTAGCATTTCACCAGAACACTGAGTTATGTATTTCAATCTCTTCATCACCCTCGACATTCAATATAACTAGATAAGATGTAGAGAAGGGTTTACAATTATTTTGTATCACTTATTTTTAATAAATACAAAAAAGTTACCACAATTTTCGATATTCACATGAGTATATACTTAGATTTATCAAGATACTGGTTTAAGCGCTGCAATAAATTGAACTGATGTGGGGTTTGGATTATATCTACAGTTAATTTCTACTAATGTATCCAAATATAAAAGTTATTAAATTGCATTCCTAGATTTGACAATTATTATCCTAAAAATTCTTATATGCCCATAACGGGCTGATTGATGTACCAGGCCCCTCAGAAAGTATTGCGAAAAAAAGTTTTTATATATGGGAGACTGGCCAGTTATAATGTTTTTCGAAAATATGATTATTTATAAGTAAAAATAAGTAAGTTCCAATTTCAAAATTTCCCTCCACATTTTTTGCGAGTTAATTCAAAGTATTGTGTCTCACTGAAATATGGATCTGCGCCGGGAACATTTTAGAGCTATGATTTTATACGATTTCAAGTGTCGCCTGAAACCGGATGAATCGTACGATAGACTTCAAATGGCATTCATGGATGAAGGCCCTTCCAAGGCAACCGTGTATCGTTGGTATAACGAATTCAAGCGCGGTCGACCAACTTTGGGGGATGACGAAAGAAGCGGTCGCCCTTTGACGGCTGTTACCGAAGAAAACGTGCTAGCAGTGAAAAATTTAATCCAAGACAATAGGCGAATTACATATCAGGAGATTCAACACATATTGAAGATTGGATCGGGAAGCGTTCACGAGATTCTACACAGCCATCTTCGCGTGAGGAGGATAGTATCACGCTGGGTGCCGCACAACCTCACCGATGCTCAGAAGCAGGCCCGGGTGGAATGGTGCCGTGATATGCTTAACAAATTTGAAGCAGGCTCGTCTCGGCGTGTTTACGACATCGTTACAGGTGATGAGTCCTGGATTTATCAATACGACCCAGAAACCAAGCGCCAGTCGACTGTTTGGGTGTTTCAAAATGAGCCAACGCCTACCAAAGTGAAGCGATCTAGAAGCGGGGGTAAGATTTTGATCGCTAGCTTTTTTAATTTGACTGGCCACTTGGTATCAATTCCCTTACGGGATCAAAGAAGCATTAATGCCGAATGGTATACTACCAAATGTTTGCCAGAAGTTTTCTCTGTTATAAGCAACAAGCGACCAAACACAGGGCTCCGCGGGCTACTGCTCCACCACGACAATGCACCTGCGCACACCGCACTCAAAACGAGGGACTTCCTGGACAGCACGCCAGTCAAACTCCTGGGTCACCCTCCTTACAGCCCTGATCTAGCACCGTGTGACTTCTTTTTATTCCCAAAAATAAAAAATCAGCTCAAAGGGATACAATTTTCGTCGCCGGAAGATGCGCTGGCTGCGTTCGAGCAGGCTGTAAACGAGGTGTCTGCGGCGGACTGGAAAAAGTGTTTTGAAAACTGGTTTAGGCGCATGAATCTTTGTATAGAGGCTGGTGGAAAGTACTTTGAAAAGATTTGATAAAAATATATGTACGTATAGAACAATTTTTTTTAGTTTCGCAAAACTTTCTGAGTGTCCTACGTATGCAACACTATCATGTAACAACTGTAACTACTAAATCAAATAGAGCTTACTTTACTTAACAAAACAGTTGTGGTAGCAGATCTTGTTTAAACCTCTTTACAGTGTTCGTATATTAGGGCATTTTCGTTCAATGTGTACTGTGTGTACCCAATATTTTAGGATAAATATATGAGTATTTTTTCAGTTTTGTTACATAAATACTCATACCACAACATGCTCATAAATGTAAATAAACAGTTGTTCTAATAACTAAGATTGATAAATTATTCTTAATAAATCATTCTGATATGCAAATCAACAAGATATAGTCCATTTTTCAATAAGATATGATTTTTTGGGACAAGAAAGCGAGTCATGTGTCGCTTTTGTGACATTTTGCAGTTAAGTAATAATAACAAAGTTATTCCTTGTGTCTTACAATTTATGTAAATGATGGCTTCATTCACTTTACCATCGTTCAACTTTTTATAAATCTTTCATCATCATCATCATCATTTCAGCCGAAAGACGTCCACTGCTGGACATAGGCCTCCCCCAAGCATCGCCACAACGACCGGTCCTGTGCCTTCCGCATCCAGCGGATTCCCGCGACCTTCACCAGGTCGTCGGTCCACCTTGTGGGGTGTATAAATCTTTGTTTCGAATTAAATAAATAAATAAATTGTTTTAGTAAATATGAAATACTTAAAAAATTAGGGAGTTCAGTACTTAGTTTCATCTTATTTTACAATTATTACAGTAAAATCACTAAAATAAACTAGTTTAGACCAAGATTACATTATACATTTTTTAAATAAACAGAAAACTATAATAGATGACCTTTGGTTTCTTAATAATTTATACGACAGCGCAAAATGCAAAGGGCACTCTTTATTGTAAATGCCCATTATATTTATTACTAGACTTTGACCGCGGCTTTGCTCTGGTATAATTTGGCTTATCACAGAAAGACTTATCATCACGCATCCCTCGGGAACTGTTTATTTTTAACCGACGAAAAAAAGGAGGAGGTTCTCAATTCGACGCGTATATATATATATATTTTTTTATTTTATTTTTATTTATGACCACGCATAACTTTTTACAGAAAGGTCCGATTTTGATGATTATTTTTTTAATGGATAGGGTACATCTTGAAGTTGGTCCCATTTAAATTTCAAAATAAAAATCCACCCCTAAGGGTAGTAAAACAGGGGATGAGTGTTTGTTCACCCACTGAATTCTTACCTGTTAACCGATTCTGTTGAAACTTGACATACATAAATATAGTTCTAGACACTACGACATAATGGAGACCTGGATTTAGAGTTTAACCACAAAAAAATGAAAAATAAAACTTTTTAACAAAAAATTGAACCGACGAAAACAGAAACTGAAAAGCGAAAAATAACTAATTATGAGTCGGCGCCAAACAACCAATCAACGAAGATCATTAAATTACTTTAAATAAATAATAAAAACAACGTCACATCAAATACAACGTGAAATTTTCAACGATAAACAATTACTTTCCAAAAATGCGTTCTCCGCTCGGCCACTTGCAACTTGCACGCACTTTGCTTGTTAAAAGTTCGTTTGGCGCCGACTCATAATTAGTTATTTTTCGCTTTTCAGTTTCTGTTTTCGTCGGTTCAATTTTTTATTAAAAAGTTTTATCTTGGGATAAATCCGGGTTATTATCTACCGTGTGCTAAATTTCATCCAAATACATTAACGGCCAAAATTAATATCCAATCTATCCACGACTTGCCCTACTAGAGATAGGAATTTGACATAAGCTCCATACAAAATATGTCAAATTTCTATCTCAGGTAGGGTAAATCGTGGATAGATTGGATATTAATTTTGGCCATTAGCTATTTCAGTGTGAATAAGTAACAAACATCAAAATCTCTTCAACAAATCTTGACAAACTTTCACATTTATGTTTTTATGATTTAAATTGTTAAAAAAATATTTCTATAGCATTTAGCGTCCTTAACCAACTCTTAGAACTTCATGGCATTAAAATATAATTTAATTGATTGAAATAAATTATATTAGGCCTGGTTGAGGTCATGTTTGTGAGGAATTCCTTCCCTCTGTTTTGATTTGGAGTATGTCTGTTCGCGGAGTCAAACAACTGCTCAATATTTGAAATGACTGTAGCTGTAGCAATGGCGTCTTGCAGTGATTCATCTGAAAGTAAAAATATATATTTAAAAACAATTATTTGATCATAGAAATCAATTATTAATACTGTAAATATCATTGCCATAATCACCAAGCTTGTCTGACGGATCTGTGATAATAATTTACTGCCAAAATTAATATCCAATCTATCCATGATTTGCCCTACTAGAGATATAAATTTGACATATTTTGTATGGAGCTTATGTCAAATTCCTATATCTAGTAGGGCAAATCGTGGATAGATTGGATATTAATTTTGGACGTTAGAGTTATTCACTGTCAGTCAAAGTAAGCGCTGGCAATACTCTTGACAGGATTCCTTTTGCGCCTTTTTACGACATCCACAGGTGGTAAGGAGGTGGTCTATTCTTTTTTTCCCGTGGGCAAAATCCTCATGGACGCACTCCGCCCGGGTAAGGCGGAGCCAGTGTCACTGCCACTGATCTGATTTATGAGAGTTAACCAAGATGCAGTGCGTTGATGTGTTTCAAGATACTACACATGACCGTGATTGCCGTATGTTGTTGAACTATATAGTACGCACTACAATAACACATTCTGATGCTTTTATGTATAGCCATGTTAAGATAGAGCAGGAACTTGAAAAAATGCATTTTTTTCAAGGATTCTAGTATGGGGGACACACTTTGAGCTTAGACTTTTTAATTTTAAATATTATTTGCCATGGTAGAGGCCATAGTAACACGTCATCTATGAAAATTTCAATTGACTACCTTAAAAAGATACAGCCCCGTGACAGACAGACGGACGGACAGCGTAGGCAGAGTAATAGGGTCCCATCAGCACCCTTTGGGTATGGAATCCTAAAAAGGTTTAGACTTACCTCCTTAATGAGTAAAGCTAATTATTTGCTGTGACATGATCCCCCGATCATTAAAAGGCTATTGGTTGTTTGAAATGTCTCCAAAGCCATAAAATTAAAAGCATGGCTAGCTATTTCTGATGTTCGATCTTGATGAGCATGATCTCGGTAGCCATCTAACAGCAGATTTGTAACATCTCTTATAAAGCTTCTGTTTGGGTGTGAGTTCCACTCCTTTTTTGCATCAAGGATCAACAAGATACTTTTCCTCCTCCGTGACTCCTGGAAATGTGCAATTAATAATATCAAAGGACTGTTATTCACACATTTCTGGCTTTCACCAGTAGGTTCTACCATCGAAAAGTCAGAGATGAGAGGCAATGCGCCACCCTTACACGGTTGATATTCCACCATAAGGGTACATATACAAGGGTACAAAGCGTTTTTCTAACACTTTTATTATGCACACCGCTAAGTAGTAGAATGCCTTGCCTTGCTTATCTGTGTTTTCCTATAGGTATAATCTGGTAGTCTTCAAGGCACGAATGGTACACCATCGTCGACTGCACGATCACTTAACAACAGCAATCAAATGCAAGCCCATTTTTTAGTAAAATAATTATATTAAATACAAATTTCATCCAAATCGGTCCAGTCGTTTAGGAGGAGTTAGGTGACAGACAAACGTACAGAAGAATTATATGTATTAAGATTTAAATTGATAAAAATATAAAGATTTTAATTATTTTAAAATAAATATTAAAATTATATATTAAAAATATTAATATTGACTTTTTCCAATTACCTTTTTCAAGCTTGGGCTGTCAAGATGATTATACATATAAATGATGCTGAATATTTAACTCTTCTTTGGATTTGGAATACCGGGATGTACTTCCATTTGCACTTCAACGGTTGACTTTGGTTGCTGAAACATACAAATTCACTACCTTAATTTATTGTATACTATGATACGTTTGAATATTTAGGTGTTTTTATTTCAATTTTGTTTTTGAGAAAATCATTAATACTGCATATCTCCAGTAGGTATAAAGAAAAAAAAAGAAGTAAAAATGATTTATTGCCACAACTAGCCATGCAGTAGTCTGTTTTCTCTCTCTTGTCTTATTTAGTAAACAATCTTGGCATGCCTCTTTATTCAAATAACTATTGATAAAATGTACCTAATTACTAAATCTACACATGTAATTAGATCTAAAAAAAAATATTATTATTATCTCCTTTATTTAGTTATTACCTTATAAATTACATTTTTAAATATTTTTTTATAAAAAGAAAAAAAAACACCTAAATATTCAAACGTATCATAGTATTTTTTTATTTTTTTTTATAGTATAAACAAAAAATATAGGTTCGCCAAACTGAGACATGAAGATGGAATGTCTCATGTGATTGTAATTTCATTAACATAAGTGCAAAATCATTAACATAATGTCTTTTTATAATAGTTATTGACGAATTGTATTAAAAAGACTTGCCAAGATTGTTTACTAAATAAGACAAGACAAAGAAAGAAAAAACAGGGTGTAGCTAAGTACAAATAAAAATAACTAAAAAGTATCTTAATTTTAAGAAATCTTATAATAGTGTCAACAATTATAAGAAAAGTAATGCTGCATGTTGTAGCTGCGGCAAAGAGGTTGACAATCAGCATAAAGCAAGTCAATAAAATACTACTCACTTCCGATTGTTGTTCTTCTCTAGATGGATTACACTATTCATTTCAAAATCGGGCTAATATATTTTGAGCTCCGGTAGGAATAGCAAACTTACTTAAGTAATCTTTTTCTGTCACTGCTGGTAAAATGCGAATCATCAAAACATCACACCACCACATAGCATCTTATGCTGTTTGTACTTCTCCAATAATTTATCCAGGCCCAATCATCGAAGAGGTCCAATCATCATCATCGGGATGACAAAATGTTGCTTGCAAACTTTAGTCCTGAAAAATGTATTTGTATGAAGTGTTAAATTCCAACTATTATACCTAGCCTTATTAATTAATGGCACTTTAGTCATCTACTTACATAAGAGACCCATTCATGGACGGGAGAGGAAACCTGTGAAAGAATCTTCCTTTGAGGTTATCCCGTATTTTGCGCACTTTACACTTTTTTTTCCAGCCATGGTGGAAAAACAATCCAAAAGCGTCAGTATCGAACAAATACATATAATGAAATCAAACAGATAAACTACACAAAAGCTTGAATTTCACACTGGAGTCTCTATCTCATAAATTGTTGTAACATAAGGAAAAAGTGTAAATTTCACACTAATGAGTTTCTATCTTTCAGCAAAATTCACAACATTGAACTTTAGGAAACAATCCGGCAGAAAAACAAGATTAATCAGGCATAAATTCGAAATAAAAATTAGGAAAATCCGTATTTTATTTTTTGACAAGTGTAGTAAGTGTTGCCATTTCATAAAAGTGAATCCTATCATAATTTAGGTAATCTTCAAACACTGAAATATACTAAAATGGTAGATATGTATTCAATCGCGCTTGTTTCTACTATCTCATTCTTTCGTAGAGCGCTGTTCCGTTTTTGCAAATCCTTCCAGTGCTGGCATTCGTCGCTTAGGAAGTTGACACCCCCTGAACCCGACTGACGCGACCTCACGCGGCATCCACACAAAACAACGTTTATGGACATTGAATTAAACCTATGGAAGTGGCGCATTCTTCTATATCCACCTAGTTTATACAAATATCTATTAAATCGTTATTAAATTATGAAACTATTCTTTGTCTCTTGTTAACCAACGTGTTATGTCGTCTGGTGAAAGAGATCGCATGCTATTTGTATATTCTCTGTTTGGCAACATCTTTACGGGATGTCAAAATACCTAAGCCGCGTGGCAACCCCGCTTACCCCGCAATGTGGCCCATAGTACATGAGCTGTCAAGTAAACAAACTAGGGTTGTTGATATTTTTTAAATATCAGATTTTCGATCTATCGATATTTTTAAATATACAATCGGAGTTCGATATATTGAAAAAAAAAAAAAAAAACTATATATTGGCCAAATTTCATGATTCTAGGTCAATGCGAAGTACCCTATAGGTTTTTTATGTGAGTTTGCAAGTACCAAAATGTGACATAGCCGTATGATTGCCTTGACCTAGAAGCTTGATTTTTTATGTCCTAGGGAAAGCCGAACTTAGTATTTGATATAATTGCATTATTTATTACTACTTGAAAATGATTTTAATCAGCACATATCTCTGGTACGAAACACGAGCATCGATATCGATACTTATTAGTTTTGATTACTTACTTCCCTAGCTATGGCCACCATAACGGTGGCCCGGATATTGTAGGTATACCACGCTTATTTCGTAGGTATTACTGGTCCATAGGTACAAGTCAATGTTTATGGAACGTTCATCAACGTTCCGTTTCATAATGATTTCATTCATTCATAAGCAAGATTTATTAATGCATGATTTATTTCCTTAGTTTATGATTAACAGTATTCAATAAAAGCATATAAATTAATTACATCAATAATTTGAATCGCTAAACAGCATAATATTTTATTTTATCACAAAATGTTATTGTATGGAACACGAACATTATGTTTTTTTTTTCAAATTAATTACAATTTACACAACGACCAACAACATACGTAGCTTGGTAGTAAACGTAGTGGTTATATTCTCTTTGCTTGGTAGCTTGTAAGTAGTTATTAAGTACCTACTGAAATAAAGAAAACTATAAAAACAAAGTTGCAATATTCTTGTTACCTGGCCTGCTATTTTTTATAAGTCCGTAGAAATTATCGAGTTGGCGCCGTTTAAGACGCGGACGTGCGGCGGCGGGAGGAATTCTTATTGGTTGTTTCAAGACGAGCCTCCGTGTTGCAAGCGATCAATACTAATTTGCGTGTAAAAGTTTTAATAATCTTTTTATATAATATGCTCAATATGAAAATATTTTATAAATGAATTTTAATAAAGAATGAAAAATAAAGTAGGACAGTAACAGGAAACTATAGTTTTTTTTTTAATCGTTAGTGCGTAATTGACAAAATTAAGGGTAGTTGTGTCATTTTCTTAAATGTACGTTACATCTACCTTCATTTTTCTGAATGTATTTTGGACTGTGTCTCTAGGTAGGAAATTACATTCTCAGTAAAATTTTACTCGGTTTTGGTCAAGCAATACGTGAACTTGTTCTGGTATACTAAACCACGTTTTAAAGTATAAAATTTTAATAATTATGTACATTAGACAATTTATTTTATTTATTAATTATTGATTAATTACTAATTGACTGAAATTATATGTGTTTAATATAATCCACTGTTGCGTAATTAGCTATGGCATCGAACAACTTTTTAACTGTGAAGACACATTTATCGGAGTTTAAACAAAATTCAGACAAAGATACGTTAAGTGAAGTAAGTATTAACATTTTCTTTGCTTCTTACGTTAACGACATTCATGATAAATAATTGCATAAAAAATCCGCCATTTTGAAGAACATAGCCTTTACGCAACTTTATTGCACCAAGAGTATTAAACTACCCAAATTGTGTGAATAGACATCCAGATTTCCTATTTTTGTCTCTCAACCCCTTTCCAAATGACCATTATAGGCTTCGGAAAGTGGAACGAGTAATTCAGTGACGTCAGCAGAAGACTTACAGAAATTAGCAGTGATTCTTGGGCTAAACAGTGCTGATGATGTATACCAGGAAAGATTCCGTGTTGACCGACGTCGCCTGGAAGCAATGCTTGCTGGTAAGTATACTTAAAATATAGGTAATATTTCCCAAAATATCAAACGGAGATAAATAAAAGAAAACATATTTTTTTGTGTTAAACTTTTACAGATAACTTGGATGAATCACAAACAGCCCAGGCATTCTTCCACCGGGTAAGGAAAATATATTTCTAATTATTAATAGAGTCAGAAGTAGCTATCATGAATCAATATCTAAAAACACATCTGTTTTTTCAGGTAATGACTGAAACTAATACTTTGATAAATTGGCCCTCTCGCCTTAAAATTGGCGCTCGTTCTAAAAAAGGTAAGCTAGCAACTCTAAATCGTAACAAAACAAAACTAGGTTCCAAAAATAAGAAATCTTATTTTGAACGTATTCTTTTTTAAATTTAAAAAATAAACGGAACACCTGCATTTCTGCGGAGATTTTGGCGGGCTGGCCGCGGCGCCAAATAGACTAGCGTAGCGGCGCGGAGGCGCCAGCCTGGCGGTGTTTCAAATTTTTATTTTTATAATGTAGCACTTGCGTCTATTACATGAAATAACATATTTAGTAATTAATTAATTATTTTAATCATATTTAATAAAGTAACAATGATTTTTGACGATTGTAGTGACGATTTAGTTTATAATGTAATTAGGAAAATACGTGATAACAAATTTATTGAATTTTTCGAAGATGGTAAGTGGTGATTGTTTGGTGATTAGTTTAGTGATTTTCTAGGGATTTCATGTGTGTATTATTGTATTCAGACCCACATGTAAGAGTCGCTGGACGACCTGATGATGTGAAGCTGGCTCGGGAGAAGATAATTCAGTTATTAGACACCAGGGTACGTAATTTATTTTTATTTTAGTGTACCAATTTTTATTTTGTGAATCTGTGTGCGAGTAATTTTTTTGTGTATCGAATTGCGTTGACCATTGACCATTTAATTATTTGATATTTTTTTAACTTCACGCTCATTTTCCGTACTGAGACGAGTAGTAGTCCACCCCACCGGTACGTAAATGCAAATCAAATAGGTACGCAGCACCTTGCATAGGGCAACAAGGGTTCAAAAGTAGAACCACAATTTTATTTGCTACTAAAAGACACTGTAATAGTGTCATCATCATCAATCAGCCTGTATATGTCCGCTGCTTGGTCTGGATGGGCCTACCAATTACGATGATAAACGGTAAACGGGAAGGTTTCTTTAGCCGCGTTCAGAAGACGGATTGGTAGGTAGCTAATCCCGTATTACTACCTCAGTGGGTACCTACCTAATCACAGTTTGATGTCCTTGGAGTTCTCGCATACATTACATGGGTTCTGTGTTCTGTGTTTCTAAGGGTCTTCGCAGACGGACTGCATTGATTGGATGATTGGATGAACTATAAGCTACCTGCCAGATCGTAGTTTGGATGCGATTTTTGTGCAGTCGACATAGGTACTGCATTGGAACTGTTGACTGACTGAAGGTGCCACTGACGATGCATCCATTCGGACGTCATTTTATTTTTTTCAATATTCAGGGACAGATTTTGGAACGCGGTCACGCACTCACGCCATTCGGACTGTTGGATGCATCGTCAGTGGCACCCTTGTCTTCAGTCGTTCGAGGAACTGCTAGGCGAGCGACTGTAGTGACTATACGGCGAAATGCACTGTCATCGACAGTTTCGTTGCAGTTAGCTCAACTGCCCAGAAACAACATCAGAACTGCTGTTTTGCAGCAGTCTGCCAAGGCCCTTAGTAAACAGGACGCCACAGCCCATCCTCTGGACTTAATCCCTGATCTAATTGTACAAACTGCTAGGACAGAGTTGAATGCTGCTGCTACTCCCGCAGTCCTCTGTTGAAATAAAGCCTCTAAAAAGATTTAGTGCATTGATGGCAAGGCAAGTAATTTTTTGACCTCGGGTGACCTTTGTACTGCACCAGCACAAAGGTCATCTGAGGTCAAAAATGTATATACATACATAACCAGTCCATTACTGTCCCACTGCTGAGCACGGGCCTCTTAGAATGAGAAGGACCAGGACTCAGGCCCTAGTCCATTCTGAGATGGTTATTTTTTTTTTCATGTTGTCCCATTGTAGGACAAAATCTTTGTCAAACCTAGGTAGGTATGCCAGAACATTGTGTAGGCATCTGAGTTATCCTAGCATATTCTAGGCAGCATCAAACAATTTGCTAAACCTAATTTATATGTAGGTAGGTATACTCTGTTTTTTCTTACTTGTCTTATTTAGTAAACAATTTTGGCACGTCTTTTTAATGCAATTCGTCAATAATAATTATCAAAAGGCATTAGGTAGGTATATTAACAATTTCACACACTAAATACTTAACATTTATTAACCTAATTACATGCAGAACTAGTAATTACCTATATGTAGGTATTTTATCAGTAGTTATTTAAATAAAGAGACATGCCAAGATTGTTTACTAAATAAGACAAGAGATAAAAAACAGAATAACATGTCTAATTGTTCGGTCATCAGTCAATAAGTACACTTTTTCGTACCTCTATATATGGACACGACATGTATCTATCAGGATACGAATCAATTATGCTAATAGCTAATGTATATTACAGAATAACCGTGTTACAATGAAGATCGATGTCAGCTACACAGATCACTCGCATATCATCGGAAAGGTGAGTGTTTTATTAGATTTTCTAGGGATCCGTAATTCCTATAAAACCAAGGTTTTTTTTCGTAACTACCGATTTTCCGTCTTAATTTTAGGAATGTAACTTAGCAACTAACTAACCTAGGTACTAACTATATTTTGAAAAAATCAGGCGCTAGAAATATTCAATATTCCAGTGATAATAATAATTATGATGTTCATAAACTAGTTTTCCTCATACGAACTGTTAATATGAATGATTGTTTACACCAGTGTTTTTCAATATTTTCTATAGCGTGACCCCCTTTAGTAAAAATAAAAGCTCGCGACCCCCTCGCCCTTCGCGGTGGATAACCATAATATTTAGAACTATGAAACTTTTAATTTCTAAGTGACTGCGACCTGTACAGTGTTAGCGACCCCATTGGGGGTCGCGACCCACAGTTTCAAAATCACTGGTTTACACAAATAAATTTGTGACAAGTTTTACTCGCTTTCTACCTACCGAGTAGGTATTTATACTATACTGGGTGTAAGGAGAAAGCTTCCGAAAACGAAGATAGGTGCTGGTGATTACTGATACGAAACCACGAAAAAAAAATGCGATTATTTTTTACATTTTTTCAAACCAGCTTTGGGCAGTTAAAAAAAAAACTCATACATAATGAAAAATGCAAAAAAAAAAGAAAAAATCTAAAAAAGGAATCGCATTTTTTTTCGTGGTTTCGTATCAGTAATCACCAGCACTATCACCTATCTTCGTTTTTGGAAGCGTTTCCCTGACACCCTGTATAAAAACGTGTATCAGAAAAGCGTGGTCATATTTGAAGAGCTCATTCAGGGCATAGCATAGAACAACTTTTACTGTAGGACCAACACTGAAATCGCAAAAAAAAACTGTTCCCAATGATATTTTAAAAAGTACAGATATGTTGTTGCGTGCGCAATCTGAAGACATGAAAACGTCCAAATTTGGACGTTTTTCTACTAGTCTGCGTCAAGCAAGGCGCCGAGCGTGACAAAATGAAAAAACAAAAATGCCGTCATATGTGTACAGAAAGTGTACTAATTATGACGCGAAACTAACTTAAAGTAACTAACTTACTTTGTACTAGTTTGTGTATTGTGCTGATTTGGGCTGCCGCTGCGTACGGAACATATTTTTCGTTGGTTTTGTTAGGGTATGTTTGTAATTGTTGTATAGGGTATCTATACTTTTAAATATCATTGGCTGTTCCCTAGAAAATCATCGATGCTGCTCGACAAAATGTATGGATCAGCTGGGTTTGTTTCGCGATTTCTGAATGAGCTCTTAAGATATGAACACCCATTTAAGTTTTTTTTTTTTTTTTCGAGAAAACGTGGTATTTCATTATTTCTGACACACGTTGCATGGGCAAAGTTTCCCATCTATTGCAGCATTTGATGACCTTGCTTTATAACTTAACGTAACTTACGTGTAATGTATCACCGGGAAGAATCGTGACTGTACCTATAAAGCAAAATCGCTTGTGTTCGACGGCAGCCGTAGGTTACGTAACGTAACCGTGGTTCACCGGAAATTTTGCTGATAGTACCTATGTGCTTCCACCCGCACTTGGCTTATTCTGAATCTGTCAGTCATTCAAATCATCAAGCATCATTACACAAGGCCTAACATCCGTTTAATAATAAATGTATTTGCACATACATATTTGGTATCATGCGGAATCATGCCCTCAATCTGTTTTTTTCCGCACATAGCAAGTTTAGGCAAACCCATATAAGATCAGAGTCAAAATTCATGACGGTAGATTTTCGGGTTAGCGGAAATCAAAGTTATACGTAGGAACCTACCTATCTACATAAAATATTATTATATTTCGACGATTTTGGCTACGACGACGTCGCTTATAAATAAAAATTCTAGCTATGTTTTGTTCTGTAACTGATATAACTACCTTATTTTAGCTAAAAATTTCAGGGTAGGTACAAGTCAGGTAGGATTTAAAAAATGATAATCAAAATCGGTTATATCACTGTTCTAATAGCGTTATTTACTAAACACATGCTGCACATGTGAGCACTTCTAAATAATTAATCCTATAAAACTATTTCACAAAATGAAATTTTGAACATAATTATGCACGTAACTAAAAAAACCCTAAAATAAAACTAAACCTAAAGCTAAAAACTTGTCAACTAGTTTTTGTTTAGCCTAAAATCTGAAAACTTGTCCGAAACTCACAATGATATTTAAAAGTCTAGAGTTACACTCTAACAAAACAAACGAAAAAAGTGTTCAGTACGCAGCGGCAGCACACTTACACTATTATAAAGTAAGTTGGCTACTTTAAGTTACTTTCGCGTCATAATTGGTTCACTTTCTGTACACACAGGATGGCATTTTTTTGTCACTAATCACGCTCGGCGCATTGCTTGACGCAGACTTATAGCAAAACATCAAAGTTAGGATGTTTTCGAGTCTTGAAATTGCGCGCACTAGTAACATATCTATACTTTTTAATATCAGTGTATAGATACTCATTACAGCCGAAAGACGTCCACTACTGGACATAGGCCTCCCCCAATTAATATGCCATAATCGCCACGCTTGGCAGGCGGGTTGGCGATCGCAGTTGGTTGGTTAAATACTCAGAGAACGCTGCTGCCCATCCTCTGGTGAATCCCTTAGTCGCCTTTTACGACACCCATGAGAAGAGATAAGGGTGGTGCTATTCTTTAAGTCCGGCACTACACGGACCGATACTCATATTTTTTTCGCGATTTCAGGGTTGGTCCCATAGTAAAATTTGTTCAAATCAATTGATTAAAATTAATTAATTTTTTTATGTATTATAAGTATGTATTTACAAAAAAAAGCATATTAGTATTATATCCATTGTCTAGTACCCATAGCACAAGCTCTGCTTAGTTTGGGACTAAGCAGACTATGGTGCTGTGTAAAAATGTCCCAAAGATATTTATTTATTTAATTTAAAATTACAATGTGAACCAAGTTCGAACCCTTTTCAGGTTTAGGGTAAACAACACTAATTTTGTGTTTAAGTTATAATTAACGATAATATTATGATAATATCATATTTATTGTCACAATCACCACGATGCACTATCTATATGAATCAACTCTACAAGCATAATTATTATTTAGCCTACTGTACGGTCGACCGCACGTCTTTGGTAACACTTTGACATTATCAGCATCTTTATTTCTTAAGCAATAAGGGCGGTTTTCGAATTGAAGTGTTACCACTGTCATGCAGTCGACTGTACTATGGTTCTTCCTAATATGATTCTATTCTACAGGTAATTGAGGCATTTTTATTACAAGATCAAATCAGCTGAACCGAACCGTATAATTACGATATAGGTAGGTAGGTATCTACTGTATGTAATCAAGACGCGTGACAAGCCGGATCTATCACGTTTTTGTCTCATCTTCTTTATTGGGATATTCCGAAAATTATTCATCTTCTTTAAACATGAACCGTGTGAAGAAAACAATTTTCATCGCATAAGTTTTTTAAGCAATTACTTATAACAATCAGTGGGAATTTCCGTTCGATCACAAATTGAGAAAAAATGCATAATAATGTAGGTAAGTACCTTTTGAAAAATAACAATATGTAGGTACCCTATACGTGTGGGGACACGTATAGGGTACCTACACATTGTATTGTATTGCATTGTAGTAGGGGTACTAAACTTAAGTTAACCGTGGAATACCTACGGGTACATTTTTTTTTTGTAGAACACTTTTGTACCTACCTACCCAATGTTGCTAGTGCTTCCCATCCAAGCATAGCGGTGAAACCTATTTATTACTTTTGATCATCAAATCCCTGCGTGATCGAATCAGAAATGAGGAGATTCGCAGGAGAACGAAAGTAACCGACATAGCCCGAAGAATTGCCAAACTTAAGTGGCAGTGGGCGGGGCACATTGCTCGCAGAACGGATGGCCGATGGGGCAGTAAAGTTCTGGAGTGGCGACCGCGTACTGGAAGGCACAGCGTGGGTAGGCCCCCCACAAGGTGGACCGACGACCTGGTGAAGGTCGCGGGAATCCGCTGGATGCGGAAGGCACAGGACCGGTCGTTGTGGCGATGCTTGGGGGAGGCCTATGTCCAGCAGTGGACGTCTTTCGGCTGAAATGATGATGATGATGATGATGATCATCAAATGTTTACAATTTTCATAAAAGAAAGAATGAAGGCTCTTCGCTAAGAAAAGCGCCTGAATTCTGACCTCCGCAACAAATCTAGGGAGAACAAGAGCATGTATTCACCTGCAGGCGGATTGAGATGGTCATTGACCAGCTATCGCCCTAACCTAACACCCACATTTACCAAAGGGCAAAACACGAAAATTAAAAATAAAAGACCCAATATAAAAAAAAAAAAAACAACCTAACACCCACTAATATAAATAAATATCTTTGGGACATTTTTACACAGCACCACCTAGTCCCAAACTAAGCAGAGGGTACTAGACAATGGATATAATACTTATATACTTTTTGTTGTTGTAGTAAATACATACTTATAATACATAAGCAACACACCCAGACCAAAACAAACACTTATGTTCATCACACAAATATTTGTGTCCTGTGGGAATCGAACCCACGACCTCGTTATCAGCAGTCCGACTCTTGAACCACTAGACCACAGAGGTCGTCAAAAAAGAGAACATAACAACTGTGACTGGTCAAGTTTATTAACTACTGACCAATTTAACTAGATTTTTATTTTAAATGTGGTTTTCAATCTCATGAACCACACAACCTTGTAGAAAACTAGAAATAGTTACTTAGTTACCTACAAGGCCGGGTCCAGGGGGGGCATGAGTGGGGTCCCCGGGTCTAGTTCAACTACAGTATTTTTCGAAACTCCTAGTATTTTATTTGTTAAAAAAAATCCTTGAGGTCGGCAAATCGACAATCTAAAAAAAAGTAGAGCCCCGGCTGAATATATGTATTTGACCCGCCCCCCTGACTCGAAGGCATAATCCGCCCTTGGGTACCTACTTATTCAATAGCATTAGAAGGTAGGTACCTACTTAAACTTGTAACTATAAATTCCTGATTGAATAGGACATTACGCTAATCAATTACAAACAGGCATTGATTAAATTACCTTGCTAATGGTGCCAAGTATCAGTGTAATAAATAGGTGTTTTCTGGTATCAGGCCATGAGTGCTCGAATATTTCAGACTGACAGCGAAACTGGACGCATTAGACAGCCTAGATCACGGAGTAATGTGCCTAGACTCCTAGATACTGGATCTATTTGTATCGCAGACACTAGTTTACTTGTGAACACCTAGAAATAAGATAAGTAGTAGTTGGGTACTGGTGTACCCGCTTTTATTTCCCGTGTTTCATTCTTGGAATACAGGGAGATAAAATCCTACAAATTTGTTCTAAAATTCAGCGGGACATGGAGCTTTCATCCATCCTACGTATTATATTATCTGTGATCCTACTAATAAAGTATACTATAAAGTTCTGGAGTGGCGACCGCGTACTGGAAGGCGCAGCGTGGGTAGGCCCCCCACAAGGTGGACCGACGACCTGGTGAAGGTCGCGGGAATCCGCTGGATGCGGAAGGCACAGGACCGGTCGTTGTGGCGATGCTTGGGGGAGGCATATGTCCAGCAGTGGACGTCTTTCGGCTGAAATATTGATGATGATGATGATCCTACTAATATTATAAATGGAATGGTATGGAATTTTTTGTAAAGTATACATAATAATATCTGTGTGCTAAACCGTTCGGCCGTTCCAGCGTGATTGAAGGACAAGCAAACAAATATCCATCCTATCGCATTTATAATATTAGTAGGATCACAGATAACATAATACGAAGGATCGTAGGATGGCTGAAAGCTCCATGTCCCGCTGAATATATTTCATTTTATTAGAACCGATTTGTATGACTTTATCTCCCTGTATTCCAAGAATGAAACACGAGAAATAAAAGTGGGTAGATGGTGGGTAAATAGAGAACACAGTAACTACGTTCTTATCTATATTTATATACCATATACCATATTATGCATAATTTGCAAACGTATTTAAGAGAAAACCATAAACTCTTGTTTACATTTTTTGTAAGTTCTTAATTTTCCCGTGCCCCAGCGCTGCGGGGCTGCGGGTCTGTAAGCGCACCCCTTGAGGTTTGCACCATGTTTGTGCCCCTGTCCACCCCAATTAGCTTAACTCTAGAGCTGTTTGTAATACGAGAGCAATGAATCCCTCTGTGGTCTAGTGGTTCGAGTGTCGGACTGCTGACCACGAGGTCGTGGCTTCGATTCCCACAGGACACAAATATTTGTTTTATGAACATGAGTGTTTGTGTTGGTTTGGTTGTTTCTTATGTATTATAAGTATATACACAAAAAAAAGTATATAAGTATTATATCCATTGTCTAGTACGCATAGCACAAGCTCTGCTTAGTTTGGGACTAGATGGTGATGTGTAAAATTTCCCAAAAATATTTATTATTAAATAAAAAGTTGATAATAAATAGGTCTACTTATAAAATAATAAACAGTCTATTGTTGTTAATAAATAGTAGGTATATAAAATACTTTTTATTTGAATAGGTAACCTATAATTCTTAGTTTCCGAGATTTTAAGGTTTTTTGTTGGTGACCCGAATTCATTGCTCCCGAGTGTAGTTGCAACCAGGGTAGTCAGGGCAGTGTCCCACCCAGGGCTCCCGAGACGAGAAGGAGCTTATCATCGATGAGCCCATAAATAAAGAATAACTAACTGGCTAACAGTCAGTTCGCTTTTAAAATCAAGTGAAAACAATTTAGCAGATTCAGCTCAACTTTGATTTATCTCAATACTCAATACATTTATTGCACTCCACAAGTATTTAAAGGTGTTACATTATATATTAAGTATCATAAGTGGGCCCTGTCGGGCACGGCAAAAAGTATCTTGATGTTATATATTTATAATTATATATGTAGGTATGTATAATATGTATATTTTATTATATGTACATGTATAATGTACATAGTTATTATTTATTTTTATTATATGTAATTATAAGTCCGTAGTACGAAACATATTTTACTACTTTACTGGTGCATCCATGGAACTCCGTGGGTGCATCTACCTTATTCTTTGTCTCTGCATTGCCCTAAGGCTGTCTGGCAGAGAACGCCTATGGCGTTAAGACCGCCTTTGTACCCAGTTGTGCATAAATAAGTAAATACCCGCTACTGCGCTATAAGTAGGTAGGGTCGTTTCGCCGGTTTTTGGCCATTTAGTGGAGTTGTCAACTTAAAGGCACTAGAAAAAAATATTGCCATTGTGCTAGCCTAGTACTATCAATGTTAATGTATAGCCTACATAGTGTAGTTTCCATTTTTATAATAACTTTGTGGTTTAACATAATATTTTTTTTTATAATAATTTTTAATGTGAAAAATGGGCATTATGCTAGTTTTCGGCCACAAATTTCAGATTTCGGCCTACATGAATTTTAGTTTTCGGCCACTACTTTAGATGGAATAGGAAGGTGGTACAAATGAAATATTTATTGTGAAATTATAATAAAATGTATTTTATTAACTAGATATAATTATTATCAATCCTACCTGATTCATGAGATCATAAGTTTTTAGTTAATCTTACCAAATCACTTAGTTTCATACATTAATTCTAACTAGTCTTTATTAATTAAAATTGTTGTATCTAAAATAAACACCAGGATTTCTCTATAAGCATTTATTGAATACAGAGCAGTACTTGAGCGTTATACATGTAAAACGAAAGAGAGCGATATATAAGTGCGAGTGAGTAAGATGATTGACTAAGGTGCGTTCTGGATCTCACACTCTCCCGCACTTATTTTTAACAATATTTGTTAAAAGATAACATAAATTAAATCCTATACTAACTTAATCAGCTTAACAGGTGTCTACGGATTCAGAGCAAGTTACAGTTTGATTAACATGACGTTTCCATCTTTGACCTTCTACATCTACAATATAAGTGACACCTGGTATAGACTCTTCTATAATTATTCCCTGAACCCATGGCCTTCTACCTTTCCTGTAATCTCTAACCATAACCTTCTGACCTATGTCCCATTTAATTTCCCTTTTACCCTGATTTCTTTTATCTATTACTTCCTTTACAGTATCGGACAAAGGACAAGGACGCAATAAACTAAACCTGTTTCTAATTTCTCTTCCTAGCATTAACCGTGCTGGTGACACTCCAGTGGTACGTTGTGGTGTACTTCTATAGTCGAACAAGAATAAGTTAATGGCTGAAGTTAGGCTACAGCCACTTTCTTTGATTTTGGTGACAGCTGATTTAAAAGTTTCAACGAACTTCTCTGCCGCTCCATTAGTTGCGGGGTGGTAGGGTGGTGTGAAGGTATGTTTTATTTGGAATGTCTTACAAAAGTCCTTAAAATCTGAACTTATAAATGTTCGACCATTATCCGTTACCAAATGTGTTGGGTAACCAAATCGAGTAAACAAACTTTTAAAAACATCAGTTGTACGATTACTTGTTATATTTGACATTTCAAATGCTTCTGGCCATTTTGAATAACTATCTACAATTACAAGGTACATTTTATTATAAAATGGGCCAAGAAAGTCTGCGTGAATTCTATACCAGGAAGATGGAGGCATTGGCCATGGTTTCTGTATTTTAACTGGAGTCTTACTGTTTTGTAGACACACTATACACTTTTTTGTAAAATTTTCTATGTCTGAGTCTAGATTAGGCCACCAGAAATATGAACGTGCGATTTCTTTCATGCGAACTATTCCAAAATGACTTTTATGCAATTCAGTTAAGACAGCTTCTCTAATTTGTAATGGAATAATTATACGATATCCCCAAAAAATGCATCCCCTGTCCACCGTTATTTCTTCTTTACGATTATAATATGGCCGTATCTCTATTGGTAAATTCTTTTTTTCTGGCCAGCCATCTGAAACATGTCTTAAAACCTTAGACAGAATTAAATCTGTTTTTGACTCCCTTTTTATAGTTTTCCAATCTATTGTTTCTAATTCTGAGTCGTTTAAATAACAATCAAAACTGAAATCTTTTTCAACACTTGGTGACTGTAATGTGCTCACATTATCTTTTATTTTACAACAACCTTCTACTGTTCTTGAAAGAAAGTCTGCTGGGTTTGTAGTTGTTTTTATGTGTCTTACTTTATAATTAAAAGCTGACAAAAATATTGCATAATGTTGTAATCTTTTGGCAGCCATTTTTGGAATACTTTTAGTTGGGCCAAAAATTCTTACCAACGCTGCGTTGTCAGTCTCCAATTCAAAAAATCTCCCATATGTGTAATTATAAAATTTAGTTATTCCAAAAATGATTGCCATTGCTTCTTTATCAATGGTGGAATACTTCTGTTCCACTTCACTCAGTTTTTTGCTAGCATAAGAAATTGGTTTTACAATACCGTTTTGATCCCTATTAGATAAAACTGCCCCCAGACCTGTTTCAGAAGCATCACATGTCAAAATCAGTGGAAGTTGCGGATCATAATGCCTTAAGTTGTTAGCAGAACCCAAGATTTTTTTTATTATGTCAAAAGCTGTTTCACATTCTGGTGACCAGTTAAATTTATTTTTCTTTGTACAATCATACAAAGGTGTTAAAATTGTTGCCATGTTTTTTAAGAATCGAGAATAATAGTTGATTTTACCCAAAAATGATTTCAGTAATGTTAAATTAGTCGGTGGTTTAGCTCTTAATAAAGGCTCAATATTTGACTTTATTATGCTGATACCATTTTTGTTTACAGGAAAACCAAATACATCTAAACTATCAGTAAATAACTTACATTTCTCCGGTTTTAGCTTAAATTCACTATCAAAAAAAAAAAAAAAAAAAAAAAAAAAAAAAAAAAAAAAAAAAAAAAAAAAAAAAAAAAAACTTAACTAATTAAATTACTACTTACTACGAAATACTACATCTACTACTACTTACTACTACTTCTAATTACTTACTTCTTCTTATTACTACTTGCTACTTAATTAACTTAATAAATCATCTGATTTAGTATTTGCAGGGTATTTTCACTGTAAATATACTTTTCAGTCGCAGTCTCCATACAATTATTGCTATTTAAAAAATAAGGTATTAAACAATAACTTCGAATATCCATAATCAGTCATTTATCATAAAAATTAAGGTCATCATCATTTCAGCCGAAAGACTAAGACATCCACTTCTAGATATAGGACTGCCCCAAGCATCGCCACAACGACCGATTATGCGCTTTCCGCATCCAGCTGATTCCTGTGACCTTCATTAAGTCGTCGGTCCACCTTGTGAGGCGCCTACCCATGCTGCGCCTTCCAGTACGCGGTCGCCACTCCAGAACTTTTCAGCCCCATCGGCCATCTGTTCTGCGAGCAATGTGCCCCGCCCACTGCCACTTATGTTTGGCAATTCTTACCTTCGTTCTAATGCGAATCTCCTCATTTCTGATTCGATCACGCAGGGACACTGAGCATAGCCCTCTCCATTGCCCTTTGGGTGACTTTGAGCCTTCTTATCAGACCCATTATGAGCGACCATGTTTCAGTGCCGTAAACGGTTTGTTAGCACACTCTGGTCAAAGACTTTCGTCTTGAATCTAAGGAGAGTTGAAGGAGATATTGCGTAGCTTCCTGAACGCTGCCTAAACGAGTCGGACTCGACGATTAACCTCTTTCTCGAAGTCGGACCTACCTAACTGGACAGTTTGTCCTAGGTATAAATAGTCGTCAACAACATCGAGTGTAGTCTCCGATATTTACGGGAATGGGTACTAACCTAACCTAACCTAACAATCCTAACATAACCTATATAACACAACCACCAACATACAGATAATCATAACCTTACAACAACACACATAACCAGTAACCACATAACATAACCTACACACATGACTTTAACACACAACCTTTGAACGTAAGCTTTGTTTATGATGTTTATTTCTTTCTACTGAAGTCATTCAGCATTGTTCTGAGGTCCTCCATAGTCTCAGCCATGACTACTATGTCGTCGGCAAACCGAAGATGAGTAATGTACTCGCCGTTCATGTAAATGCCTAGCCCTTTCCAGTTCAGAACCTTGAACACATCTTCCAATGCCGCAGTTTACAGTATTGGAGAGATCACATCTCCCTGCCTCACACCTCTCTGCAGAAGGATAGGTTTCGACTTTCGAGGCTTGGTCCTGTCGTCTGACTGACACAGTGGCGTTTTTATACAACCACTTCAGCACTTCGATGTACCGATAGTCAATCTGGCACCGTTGAAGAGACTGTAGTACAACCCAAGTCTCGATCGAATCGAAGGCTTTCTCGCAGTCCACAAACGCTAAACAGAGAGGCAGGTTATATTCTTCGGTCTGCTGTTTACCGCAGCGTATGTATCTGGTTTACGGTGCTAAAGCCTTTTCGGAATCCGGCTTGTTCGGGAGGCTAGAAGTCGTCAAATATACGCGCGAGATGGTTCGTAAATACTCTCGAAAACAGCTTTTAGACATGGCTCAGAAATGAGATGGGCCTATAGTTCTTCAGTAGAGCATTATAGCCCTTTTTGAAGAAGACCACCACACCTCTGCTCCGTGCTGGTGGTGTTCTTCCCTCGAGTATGGCGGAATGAAACCACTTCTGAAGGGCCTTAAAGATCGGTTTTCCACCGCCTTCAAGAGTTCGCCGTTCACCCAGCTCCTTGTTGTTTTTGAGCTGTTTCTGAGCCATCCTAATCTCGTACAGGCTGACGTCCAATATGTCTTCAGAATAGTGTCGGATCAATCGAGCTCTTGGGTCGTTCGTCCGATTTGCAGTGGGTTTTCTTATTGACGTGTATAAAAAAGGCAGGTCTCTTGCGAAGATTTTTGAGCCCTCTTTCTTCTCTATCTCGTCTTTAATACGTTCAGTATAAAATCGGCGTAGGTCGCTTTTCAAAGTACTTTGAGATCTTATATTGCACCGCCGGTGCTCAGACGCATCATCTGAAGACAGCAAAATCATCTCGCGTCTTTCCTCCATGAGCTCGAGAGTATAGTCAGAGAGCTTTTTGGTTCTATTTGTACGACGGGTCTTAAAGATCCTTGTTGTATCTTGAGTACCTATATGGTGCATTTTTTTTTCTTTATTTCCTCAGGTTTTGAAGGAACCCTCTGAAAATATATTTAAACATCTTCTAACAAAAACTGTTCGTGAATGACTTATTATTAATTGAAATGGTCGAAAACCAAAGCAGCATTCCGTTTTCGGCCACTCTCTCATTTCATACAATTTTATGTTGGCCGAAAATTGAATCATAATTATAGACTTATTCTAGTTTTCGGCCACTACCGAAATGGGTATTTTAGTTTCATCGTTAACCGTTATAAATTGCAGTATTTTGGTGGCCGAAAACTGCAAGCTAGTGTCTTCGCAAGCATATGATTCATTATAAATGAAGAGAAGACTAAAAGCGTGTAACTAAATAAATGAAAGAGAAAAAAGTAACTAGGCTGAACGCGAGCTAGTTTTCGGCCACACGGCCGAAAACCAAACATTTGGAGAATTTTCCAAGTTACTTTCCGGCCACCTTAATTATTAACTAAAAAAAAAAAAAAAATTATAATGTGAAAATACAGTAATAAATTATATAAGCAGTGGAATATATGCACATTATAAGATAATCCTAGTAAATACAACACAAAACTTGCTTTTGAGTGGACCGCGCGCCACTATTTTTTTCGCTCTTTCCCACACTCGTTGACAACTCCAGTGATGGGGTTGAACTAAGCAATTAATTAGAATTCACGTGTTGTAGTTACCTGATCAAGTAATGTTAGAAGATATAATGCAACTATTTGCGGTTATATTAAACTTCAATTCGTGCGATAAAATGCATTAAAATTGTTATTAAATCAAATTTACTGATTCACCTGGGCCAAAAGGCCGAAATCCAGAGGTGGCCGGCTAACCGGCACAACGACCCTACTATACTAATTAATAATTAGCATTGTACCTACCTAGGCACTTAGTAATTATCTATACTACCAGCATGCTTGATTTGCATACTTTGTGGCTACATAATTATTAAGTGGTAGGAAGATCTAGGTACCGTAGTTTTATCGTAGGAGCAAACAATAATAATAAAATTAAATAGGTACCATATTATTATCTACCACATGCATTACTATGTACCTTGATTTATTATAGTAAATACGGGTATTCATGGTGTAATTATGATTCTCTTTGAAACACGTCCGCTATTATCAGTTATAAAGGCCCTTTAGCTCATAAAAATAGTACATTACTGTCGAGGCCTGAAATGAAGCAATTTACGGCCGAGTAATATTGGAAGTAGGTACGAAGCGAAGCCGAGTACTTCCGAAGTGATTTTGAAAGGACGAGGCGCTAGCCGATTCCTTTTTAACTAAACGAGGCCGTTAATTGCTATTTCGGCCGAGACTTGTATAGTACTTTTCTCTCATTTGCGAGGAAACAATACACAAATTAATTCAACAGAATCTAATTTTCATTGGCGCCACTTCAACAAGTTTTGAAAAAAAAAATCGCATTCAGCCTTTATAATGATAAATATTTTGTACCTAAAACACCTAATTTATGTATGTGTGTACTTAAAAACCTCGGTAGCATAATTTAAAATATAAAAAGTGTCCAGCAATTTTTATTATTGTCGTGTTGGATATTACCGGCCTGTTATTTCGTTGCGTACGGAAAAGAGCCAATTGTTGTATTCTTTTTTTTTTGAATCATCATTTCAGCCGAAAGACGTCCACTGCTGGACATAGGCCTTTTTTTGAATAATGAACCAATTTCCGAGCAAGTGGGAGAAAAATTATATAATGTACAAAAATAACCACGATGATATTTGCACCGTCTCATTGCAGTGGAATGACCATAGAGGAAATGAATATAATAGAGGGGAATTGTGGGCGGGATAGGCGCGCCGCGCTTTTGAGCAGACGCGCTAATTTAACCAAAATCCGCGTCACAGCTTAAACATTGCGGCCAGGCTGTGACAGAGTACGTTGCTGTGCGAAAAAATAATAATTATGCCGTCTTGCGCCATTATATCATGCCGAAAAAGAAGCGAGGTGTGTAGTTTAACTAAAGGAGGGATTTCTTTTCATCGTTAAGTCTAAAAACCGTAGTAGTTGTGATATTTGCAAATATTTTCTTAGTATTATGTGATTCATGACAAAAACGATGTTATCGCAAACTGATAAAAAATTATACATTGCTTATAAAACATGGATATCGACATTCACTACGTGAGTAACCGCGTAATGTATTGCGTTTCTTTCGATGTCGCCTTCACCTTATTTGCCTGACTGTTACCAAAATCCCCGCGTATCGATAGTGTAGTAACATATTGAATGCATTATCGATATAATTAATTCGGTGTATACTTTCTGTTTTAAAATAAATATTCCTCATTTTTATTATTTTAAATGCATAATAATTTTATTTTTAGGTAGATTCTTTGTCGACATTATTTATTCGCAATTTCGAGTTTTGATATTTATCAATTATATTTAAAAAAGTAAAAACTGACTTAAAAAGAATAAAATAATAAAATTTGTGTGAAACAGTTTAGGGAGTAGGTGCCTTTGATTCGGATTGATTTAAGAAAAAATTGAAAAAATAAAAAAATATTAAAATATTTTATTTTTATTTTTTTGAAGTCGATTTTTTTTAGTTTATTATTTTGAGTAGAATTAACATTAGTAGGGTGAGTGCACACCAGGCCCTGCTCCTTCACTGTGCCCTCTGCTGGCATCAGAGGGACACGTGGAGCAACTCCCCCTTGGCCCACATGGAGCCCCTCCGGTACCAGAATATTTGTCACAGGCAATAAAATCCCCCGAAGGTTAATGCCTCGAAAGGATTCTATTGCCAGGATGCACCGGCCTAACAACTGCAGTTCCCTCCAGACGTGTCCAGAGGGACAAGCAGCCGTCAGACACGCGTGGAGGTTTTCTGGCCAGCACCCCACACGATCACCGCCTGCGATAAGGGAACGATACGTAATCTATCTGTAAAGTACTGTCTTTGTTTTCGTTTGTACAATAAAGAATATAATAAATAACCATAACCAAAACCATACCTGTAACCATATTTAACCGTATAGTTCGTAGCGGTCCCTAAAATGCCCCCGACATGAGAACCACCGTAAGCTCAGTTTGGTCCCATTTATGGGACGGAATAATATGTCAAACGTCACCCTAATTAAATATGTGAATATTTAATGTACTATCTATCGAATCATGTATGAGTACGCTAATTAGGATATTTAAATAAAAAGCACGTGTGTCAGTGCCATTATATCTTTAATATTTAGCGCGTGCGCGTTATAATATATACCTTTGAAAATTCCAAGTGAATACTGCAATAACCGCCATTTTTTTACAGTGATGATCGAGGCTTAAAAACATAAAATTTGTCGATTCTGTACATCCAAACTTTACAGAATCAACTAATAAATCACTCATCATATAATAATTCGTGGGAATAATCCTTCATATTGGTAAAACTAGTAGTGATAACAAAGTTTTTCATATCTAAAGTAGACGTTTCCCGCCGATTGCGCGTTTTTCGTTGTATATTATCACTATTAACACACATTATATCTAGTACGCGTGGTAAAAAAATGCCAGAATCTATTGAAAAATACAATAAACTACAAGAAAATAGCCATGTTTTAACGTAGACACACACACGTTGATAAAATATAACAAAATCTTTGTTATCACTCCCCAATTTGCGATTCAGAATTAGCCGCCATACCATAGATGACATAAGTTATTACTTTTTTTTTGGACAATGATGTGTCAATGCGATTATGTGAATCGATTATTTATTGTTTTTTTTTTCGAACCGATTAATAAAATAAGTGTTACAAGAAATCGATATTTTCATGTATTTACCTAAATGAAAACAAAAATATATTTTTAAAATCATAAAAATTATTATTCGAAGTATTTCACCAAATCTAGCTATACTTACTATAATAAAATTGTAAACGTCGAAATGTCTGTACATTGAGTTTTTCTTCGCGAAAATCGGCTAGGGGGACTAAGCAATAGAACACGAATCATTCGTTTTTAGAATTTATGTCTGCCTGTTTGTTACCTCATCACCTCAACAGCTGAACGGATCGTAATTAAACATTGCATTTGTATAGGTATTAGTCTAACTAAAAAGAAAGAGTATGATTCATCTTAATTGGTTGAGTAGATTCAGCGATACAGCTTGACCCCTCTAATCCCTCTATTGTATTAAGTTGCATACAAAGTAGAGGTCATGATTGTTAGTTAGTTGCAGGTTCCTAAAAATACAACTAGATATCGTTAGTATTATAGAAAATATTGAATACCATAACATAGTCCGCCCATTTTTGTCCCACTGCTGGTGGGTATGGGGCTCTTCTCGGAATGAGAAGAGTTAAGGAACTGGATATTGTTAGTGTAATAGATTATCTCAACATAATCAGCCCATTACTGTCCCACTGCTGGGAATGGACCTCTTCTTAGAACAAGAAGAGTTAAGAAACTAGAAAATATAGAATAACAAAACAGACAGCTCATTACAGCTGTCCCACTGCTGGATATGGGCCTCTTCTCAAAATGAGAAGAGTTAATGAACAGGATATTGTTAGTGTTATAGAATAACATAACATTATCAGCCCATTACTGTCCCACTGCTGGGCACGGGCCTCTTCTTACAATGAGAAGAGTTGAAGAACTGGATGTGGTTAGTATTATAGAATTACATTACATAATCAGCCCAATTACTGTCCCACTGCTGGGCACGAGCGTCTTCTCAGAATGAGAAGAGTTTAGGGCTAATTCCATTACCTTAGCCGGTTGGATGTAAAAACAAAATATATAGTGATAGGTGAATAGTGTAATCGTCTGTGCGCATAAGTATATTAGAAGACATTGTGTTAATAAACATGACATGATGTTATTTTCCGACATCCACGCGGACGGAGTCACGGGCACAGCTAGTTGAAAATAAAGTATGTCGTTTGGCGCCGAATTTATCCACCTTCGATTGGAATAAGTTTGCATTCGTAATTCAAAATTTAAAAATGAGCGTTCTGTCCTTAGACTAGGTAATAAAACACTGAGTGATAATTTCATTCAAAGTTCCGCTTAAAGTTGAAGGACAAAAACAATCTATGTGCGCCCGCAATGGGCCACTTAAAATTTCGCCACCACATACACAGGCGTGCTATAAATATACGAACGTAGCCTTTTCAGGCAAACTTGAAATAACTTCACTCCACATGTGACTATTTAGTTTCTTAGGCCTATTAGTTACTCTAAGATTCTATCCAAAATTATTCAATCAATACGGAAAAATAAATTTTATCTATGAAACAAATCTCGCAATGACGTTAAAAATTATTTGACAAAATAGCTACATTACATTTTATAAAAGCAACGGAGAGACATCTCTTACAAAACCGGAATAAGTACCTCACCTATTACCTACAATAATGGTTTAGCTACTTATTATCAACTCTTCGAACCCGGCACACACTGACTTTTCGAATTAATAGGTAAGCGAATCAAAATTTCTGTGGACATATCGCGAAGAAAGCTGCACATCCTGAGAGTGCTGTAAGAAATTATGCATGTGGTCTACCAACCGACATTCAGGCCAGCGTGGTGGACTAAGGTCTAAAGAAGAGAAGCACGTGTCCAACAGTGGGATAGTAATTGGGCTAATTATGCTCATGCATAGCGAAAATCCTTCTCATTCTGAGAAGAGGTCCGTGCCCAGCAGTGGGAGAGACACGGAACAAAATAATATATTCATTTCCTCTATGGGGAGAATAAAGGGATGATTATGTCATAGCTAAAATCAAATTTTGTACACCTATTGGATTTTCGCTAATATACAATTTGTGAGCACTTGTTTAGATCGATATTAACAAAGGCTTAGGCCATAGTCGACCATTCTGGCCGTTCATTCTTAGAAGAGACTAACATGTTAATAATTTTGCTCACACATGGCAAAAGACAAATTCAGTACATTTCGATTTTGGTCAATATACTGGGCACACTGTAGTTTAGCTTACAAGGACTAGTGCTTAGGCCATAGTCCGCGGTGGACTGCGCGTTATGTTGGCCATTGATTCCGAGAAGAGAACCTTGCCCAGCAGTGTGACTGAATCGGTTATAATTCTGCTCACACATAGCAAAAGTTAAGTTCAGCACATTTTATAACATACAAAATTATGTCGTTTATACATTAAGTTTGAAACAAAAAACATGTGCGGTCAGGGGACCCCCGTCAGGAACGAAGTTCCTCACGCACACACACACAGGCACACTAGAAAGAGAAAGAGAGAGCGCGCGGTGTGCATATATGCAGGCGCTCACAACGCAAAACTCTTACGTGACGTAACATTTTCTCCCGAATCACACCTACCGCAAGCTGCGTTATGGAACTTTTTAAACTTATTATTTCAAATTATTTATTTATAAACTAAAAATAAATTAGTCGTATTCAATAATTAATGATGAATATTAACGATAAATAAAGAATTCATATCATTAAATTTTGCGGGACTAAAAACGTATACGAACTTTGTTTTATTTTTTTATGATAATTTTTCGATTAGGCCGAATGAGTATCGATATGGCTGAATGAAACATTTGTATTGTGATAAAATTTTTGGATAAATGGTCAGCACTAGTGATTCTCAACTTTTTAAAATTAACATTTATATCGACGTAGAATTTTACGTAAATTTCATCGTGCTATTTATTATATTATGTATCGTTAATGATAAAAAGTAATATGCCAATAAAAAGGAAATATCTTTAAGTTTCCCTTTTGCCAGCGTTTTAACAAGTGTTTAGGTTACTAATGTGCATTTTTTGAGCTTATCTAAGCCCTCTTACAATTGCATAGCTGTATAGAAATTTATGTTTTGTATTCATTAAATTGTAAGATGCATCCAGTTTTATAGACATAACATATAATTTAATAAATAGTCAATAGATACTGGGTATTAAATTGTAGAAAAAACCTAAGTTTCACATTAAATTCATAGAATGAAAGTTGTATGCAAATTCCCGATTTCATGAGATTTCATGACGTAATTTGCGACAAGTCGCCGAGTCAGTTGATATGACAAATGTCAGAATCTTGTCGAGAAGAGAGGTTAAAAGCGAATAAATATTTGAATTGAATTGAATAAATAAATAATAAACGATGGTTGACCGGAGTAGCAAATTCAGCAGGTTCATATGACTACAAACCGCTGTCATCTTTGTTGTGCCTTTTTATGTGCCTATCTTTGGTATCAGTGGGAACGAAAGTTCGTACTTCGTTTGTCGTTCGTGTAACGCGAGTAGACCCCTAGATCGGGATCGAATTCTAACATTACCATAACTATTTATGTTCGCATAAATCGACAAAATGTAGGGAACGCCTGTTTTTTTTTCGCGATTTCAGGGTTTGTCCCATAGTAAAAGTTGTTCATACTGATGAGTATAATGACCCCTTAAGAGGTTTTCAGTTATTTCAATAACACGTTTTATGTTACGGAAGTTGTACCTAGTTTAGTCGTGTGGACCTTGACTGCTCCAGCTATAGCGCTGTACACACATTTCCGGGTCAGGGCCTTCCGAGCTTCCGGGCCGAGGTTCTTTGTATGGTGTTATGTGCTGGCGCTGACACTGACGTCACGTGACATGCCTGATTTTGTATGCACAGGACCACAAGTCACGGCCCGGATACTCGATGGCTTTGACCCGGAAAGATGATGAGAACAGCGTTTTATTATAAACAATTTATTCGGATGAATAACAGCGCATCACGATCTCTCAAACATTGTTCTAAGATCTTGTTTGTGGAAACATCAAACATTTGAACGATGTAACTCAGGCTCATACGCGGCAACGTAGTCTACGTTGCCGCGTTGTTGCGAATGACCCGAGTGTTTACTGTAAAACTGGGATAATATTTTGCAATTTAAATTATACATATAAAACCCATTCCAATAGCGACTAAAGCCAAATACCATTGTGTCTGGTCTCTGCCAAGAGTTTATTATCAAAAGGTAAAAGTTGACTTTAAAAAATCTAAATATAGGCAGCAACTGTTTTTTTTAAAGCCAACCATTATTTCAACATTTATACTTATTTTATGATACCCTCGTGAAAAAAGCAGTCAAGCGCATAAGATATTGATGATGCTAACAATCAGTGTGACCGTTTTTGGTATTTTCAATACCAAATTGGTATAATTTGGCCTCCGCAAAATTGATTTAGTATTTTTTTGGTATTATTTCAGATTTTGGTATTTTTTGGTACAATTTTAACTTGACAATCTTTTTATAGCATATTTTTGGTATTATTTTCTGGCAATACTAACTTTCATTCATTGGCCTAGTTTTGTCTTTGTCTGATGCTTATCACAGCTGTATAATTTGTCTCTTTTTTAAAGTAGTATGTACAAGTAGTTTACGGTTACTCCCACAAATTGTGCTATAGCAAGATCGGGGTTTGGTTTCGTAATTTCGGGGAAAAAAATCGTTTTTGGGGAAATTTTAAGGAAAGGAAAATACACAATATTGTACTAGTTTATATAATGAAATGGGAAAATAATCGAGGTTTGAATGAAGACGAATTATCGGAAGTTTTTAAATATCATCGTTTTAATTAACATTGTATTGGATAATCCAAGGTAAGGTCCTGCGTCCCTTAGTTCATTAACCTAACCTACCTAATTCCTTCCGTTCTAAACATATAAAATTAAACATTTATGAATGTCTTATAAAAATATACAAAAAAATATATTTAGAACACAATTTGAATTACATCATATAAATAGCCCGAAATTAAAACATTAAATACATTATTTAAAAATAAAAAACCTTAAATAAAACTACACCTGAAGCTAAAAACTAAAACTAATTTCAATTTGAATTGAAATTTTATATTAAAAAAAATGAAAAAATTCGGTGTTTCATTTGAATTTTATTTTAGTACAATTTTAGTATAATTCTGCATGTATTTTAGTATTTTTTAGTACTGAAAACATTATTTTCTAGTTGATTACCTTTTTTAAAAACGGTCACACTGCTAACAATTCTATTGGTCACTAACTAAACTCGTTTTAAACTATCGCTCTCTTTTACTAATAGTGTAAACAAGAAAGAGATGGCAACAATTTTAGTGCTGTCAAATTAGTCGGAATTATAATTTCCATGCAAGTTTAGTCGTGAACTCGGAACGTGCCGACTAAAATACCAATAAATGTAACACGTAAACTAATTTGTATCAAAAAATCTACAATTAGTAAAAGAGAGCGACAGTTTAAAATATAACTTCTTAGGTTTTCGCGATCACTACACATTATAATAAAACAAAGTTTAACCGGATTAAATCGCGTATATTATTTAAATTAGTTTCCCTGACGTTTCGAAAGCTTTGCAGCATTTCGTGGTCGCAGGTAGACTAAGATGACAATCGTCTTTACAGATATTTCTAAAAAAATATTTTAATCTACCTTACAATATTTATTAATTAAAATCGTTTCGATGCACGCAGTAATCACTCACAATATCATTATCTTTTACAGTGTTGCGTGCTGTTTGGGACTTGATTATTTTTAGGACTGGGTTCCAAACAGGTGGCAGCTGCCAACCATCTTCTCTATTAAAATTAGGATGTTTTTAGGGTTCCGAAGTCCTACAAGGAACCCTTATAGTTTCGTCATGTCCGTCCGTCTGTCCGTCTGTCCGTCTGTCCGTCTGTCCGTCTGTCCTAATCCTTTACAGCTTAATAACTTCTACAGTTATAAACATAAGTAAATGAAATTTTGTTAAAAAATAGTCTACATATAGATCTCAATTTTAAAAGAATAAAAGATTCGTTTTTGCGTATTTTAGGGGTGGCGTCCATACATGTGAAATGGAGAAAAAAAAATTTTTTTCGCTGCACCCCCTCGTGTGGGATATCATTGAATAGATCTACTAAAATGAAGGTAATGTTTGATACACCACTTTTTTATCAGGTGTACCATCTGCGAAATATAGCCCGCCAAAGTGGCTTGCAATGTGTCCCCCCCCCTGCCATTTCTAAACTATGCAATGTAGAAACTTATAATCTTCCACATTGATAGACCTTTGTAAAAACTCTCTTTTAAAATTATTTCGAGTATAATGTGATTATAATTTTTTGAGTTATAGAGAGAAAACTGAAAAATACTTAAAACGTCCTAGTTCAAAGGTCATTGATCTTAGAGAAAAATTATCATCGCAAATAATGCTCCTTTAGCTACTTTCTATTTGAAAAAATCACAAAAAGTAACTTTGAAATGACAAACGTCTTAAATTTGGCTTCTTGAATTTATCGCTAGATGGCGCTACTAACAACACGCTCTGAGTCGTGACTGCTGCCGATTATTGCAAAAACTAAAATAGCCATGATTAATATTCGATTTGATTCGTTTGTAATTACACCTACTTAAGGAACCCTATAATACTGAGCATGGCCCGACATGCTCTTGGCCGGTTTTTAATTTCAATAGCCTCACGGAGCATTCTAGGTACATATCGGTTTTCCTTCGGCAGAACTTGTGGTTTATCAAATCGAAGAAAATGGTTGGGTTTGTCTAGGGCATGGTAAGTTTATTTATTATTTTTAGTTCGTGAACAAGAGAATCGACACCACTCTGTATTATGTTCCGCTTTTAATAGTTTTGTTACATTGATATGCGATTCACTGTACTTTTTTATGGCGTAAGATGGCGAAACGAGCTAAAGGGCAAGTGTTGTGATGTTAAGTGGTTACCTTTTCCTATAGAAACTGCAATACCACCTAGGCTGTTGCCTAAATGATACTTATTGCAAATCACGTTTTCCAAACTGAGATCTAAACATGGAAAGTCTCATGAATTTTACCAGCACCCCTGCATACCGGAACATAGCAATTTGGCGGTAGAAATAGGTTTGGTGGCGGTGGTAGTAGGCACTGCAAGCTGAATAAACACCTTCACAGGATGGGCCTCAGTGATACCACAGTTTGCAGGTTTTGTCGCAAAAAGGATAAGACGCCCATCCATATCCTATGCGAATAAGAAGCCAGCATCTTAGAGGCCACGTCACCTCAACGCAGGAGATCAAATCCTCCTCCCACAAAGTCATAGTCGACTTCATGGTTGACTTACAGCTTGTGGAAGTGCTGTAATGCTGCAAGAGGCGTCACAATAGATCTTACCAGGTCGCAGTGCTTAGGGGCGTTCAAGACCCCCACCTCTTTCCTCAAAAATAATAAGGTACTTCCCTGGACAAGCTCTTTCACAAGGAGCTCTGCTACTACTGTAATCTTCTGTGTATTTTACCTAGTGAGTAAATACAGTAATGTGTTCATTGAGAACTGCTTGGCACAACACACAACACCGCAAACCATTTTCATCATTCATCATCAATTCAGCCAAAAGACGTCCACTGCTGGACACAGGCCTCCCCAAAAAGGGAAGGATATGCCATAATCACCACGCTTGGCAGGCAGGTTGGCGATCGCAGTTGGTTGGTTAAATACTCAGAGAACGCTGCTGCCCATACTTTGGTAAATCCCTTAGTCGCCTTATACGACACCGATGAGAAGATATAGGGTGGTGCAATTCTTTACGTCTGGCACCACACGGAATAAACCATTTTACATGACTGTATCCAACTGTCCCCAGGGTGGACTTACAATAAAGCGCGTGATGGAAGAGACGGGCTGCCACATCCACTTCCCGGACTCGAACCGCACCAGCACCGTCGAGAAAAGCAACCAAGTATCCATCGCGGGCGACATGGAGCGAGTGGAGCAAGCCAGGGCACGTGTTAGAGTGAGTCATAATTTTTTTTATTGTACTTATTGGATGGCAAAACGAGATAAAGGCCCACCTGATGCGGTTACTTTTGCCCATAACATCTGTAATACCACATAGGCTGAGACATGAAGGTGCAAGTCTCTGATTGTAACTTCTTCTGTTCCAACCCGTACCCTTCACACCAGAACACAGCAATGCAAGCACCACTGTTTGCGAACAGAAATAGTTAAAACGGGGTGAATACAGATGCAGGGATATGTAAGAGGGAGTCTGAAAGTAGCGCCAGTGACAGAGAAGTTAAGTAGCAACAGATTATCATGGTATGGACATATGATGAGGAGGAATGAGGAGCATGTTACGAGAAAAGTTTTAAGTATGAGTGTGGCTATAAGAAAAGCGGCAGACCGAAGAAAATATGCATGGATTGTGTGAAAGATGATATGAATAGAAAGAAAGTGAACACGGAGATGCCGGCTGATAGAGATGTATGGAAGAAAAGTACATGCTGCGCCGACCCCAAATAAATTGGCATAAGGGCAGGAGAATTATGATGAGGTGAATACAGATGCAGGGGTCAACAACAACTTTGTGGGCAACAAACTATAATTATATCTTATTTGAATGTTAAAATCCTTGCCCGCTTTTGTCCCTATTCACCCTCGCATCCCTATTCACCCCGTTTTACTTGGTACTTTATTTCATTGTTCAGCACTTTATTGTAAAAGCACCAAATTGGCACAACATGTGTCATACAAGAGTAGCTCGTGCCGTCACAAAGAGGGAAAAATGTATGCTGAATTTTGTTTTCCTCCTTTCCTTTACCCAATTATATTGAGGTCGGCTTCCAGTCTACCAGATGCGGCTGAACATCAGGTTTTTACACGGAGTGACTGCCATCAGACCCCCACAACCCAGTTCTGGGTAATGCTGACATTCGGAGGTTAGACCAGTTGTCAGACTTTCAGGCTTCTGACTACCCGTAACGACTGCCATAGAAAAGAATAATAGGTACCACTATGTGAGTAATAAAAAGTTGATATGCAGCTACCTAATTACTAGATATGTTATGGATATAATATTTCGGATCTGGATACGGATATGGATATAGGAATAAAATTATATCGGTTTCGGATACGGTTACGGATATGTAATTATTTCGGACTATCCGTTAGTTTCGGTTACGGATATTAGATTGAAGTAAAATATAAACACAAATAGTATGTAATAATTTGGTTTTATTTATAGGTTATGAAAGAGGTTATGTTATGACTAGAAATAAGAAACAAACTGGCGCGCCAGCGGTGAAACAAAAACCTGTTGAAACATGTCGTTTTATTTAGACTCCGCCCTTATACGAAACTATCCGAAACTTGTGAAACGGATACGGTTACGGTTACGGATATATTTTTATTTCGGATTTCCGATAGTTTCGGTTACGGTTACGGAGCTCCATAACATCCCTACTAATTACCTTTTTTTAAATGTTGTGTGACAGGCTTTGACTCCTCTGGTGTTCTGCTTCGAGCTGCCTATAGTTCCAAGCTCGCAGCCGCTCCCGGACATCACTTCGCCTTACGTTCAAAATATCCAAGAGCAATACAACGTGCAGGTAAGTCCGCTATTGTTTTTATAGCTTTTAACCACTGGACATCAGCTTCAAACGCAATGGAAGTTAACGCCAGCGCTGTTAAAGAGAGTTTGTGACCGTCAGTCAGTCCTCAACATTGAGCACTAACGGCCAAAATTAATATTCTATCTATCCACGATTTACCCTACTAGAGATAGCAATTTGACATATTTTGTATGGAGCTTGTGTCAAATTTCTATCTCTAGTAGGGCAATCTGCGGCAATGTAATCGTCCACTTTTCTTAGGTGATGCTACGCAACCGTCCGAAGCTGCACGCCAACTTGCTCGTAGTAAAGGGGGTGCAATGGGAGGTGCAAGCCACCATGGAAGCGACCAATCTGCTCATGAGTTACATGTGCGGACCACTAGCAGTGAGTATTGACCTACATCCTATACGGAGCAGACATATTAATTTTAAGACGCCCGATGCTTTTCTAAGATCTCTCAAACATGATGGGTTATTTTAGGAACTGGAAAGTTCAAACAATAAATTTTCCTTTCTTTGTTTTATGCAAAAGTTTATTCGGAGAAAGTCTACATGAATTTTTCCTCTGCCTTCCTTTATTTATGCATCATGTAGAACAGCCTTTCCCAAAGTGGGCGATAACGCCCCCTTGTGGGCGCTGCAGGCCTAAAGGGGGGCGGTAAGAGACGTTGTTTGGGCGTTGTGTAAATGATTGGAGGGCGATTTGTAATTTCATCTAGCTAGGAGGACTCTTAGACACCGACTGAACTCTCGATTTTCGACTACAACTTGTGAACATCAACTAATATTAATTAAGAGATTGCTCAAACTTGGTTCGATATTTCTCTCCGCGTAGTTCATATATCTGTCCTGTTTTATTGAATAAATAAAATAAAAATCATGTCAATCGGTCGCTCCGTTTCGAAATGAAAATAGACACAAACAAACAAATAAAAAGGCAACAGACACACTTTCGCATTTTAATAGTTATTAGTATTCCTAGATAGGTAATTTTCGTAAATAATATACCTCAGGCAATCATGTTTTAACAAGTTTTTGTTAAATAACCCGATTTTAAGAACCCGCTTAGATCTCAAGTTAACTCTTGCGGGTTATAGTAAAAGTCTCGTTTAGAATGAATATTTAATCTCCGCTAATATAGCTCACAATAATTAATTAATTTAATATTGAAGTTAGTGGTTTTTAAGTAGGTGAAAAAATGGGGGCGCTAAAAAATAATTTATTCTCAAAGTGGGCAGTAGACAAAATAAGTTTGGGAACCACTGATTTAGAATTATGAATTCCGGAATAATTCAAAATAATATATGCAAACTTACAGACGGACAATGGCGGCGTAGCATAGCGTTTCTGTGCCGCCTCCTGCCAGCTGTCTAGAAAGACATCGAGCTCGTCTCTCCATCTCCTGCGTGGTCTGCCGCGACCCGTCTCGCTGTCTCAGGGCTCTAGTCCTGTACTATACGGGCCCACAGCTCATTTGGCATGCGGCTTACGTGTCCTGCCCAGTCCCACTTCAGTTGAGCGACCTTCTGACCCACGTCAACAATTTGCGTTTTTGGAGTGCAGTATTGTGTTTCGAACATGGTCTGTTAATTTAACACCAAGTATACTGCGCTCAGACTGTGCCCGTGACTCCGTGTGCTGTGACTCGTAGTATACTGTGCTGTGGGCAGAAGACCGAGTGTTGTGGCGCAACTTGGGAGAGGCCTATGTCCAGCAGTGGACTGCGATAGGCTGAGTTGATGATGATGATACTGCGCTCCATCTGTCATGACTTACGGTGCCGAGACGTGGACACTACTGACAGTTGGGCTAGTCCACACAAATTCAAAGTCGCTCAGCGAGCTATGGAGCGAGCTATACTTGGAGTTTCTTTGAAGGATAAAATCCGTAACGAGGTTATCCGAAAAAGAACCGGAGTGACCGACATACCTTGTAGGATCAGTAAGCTGAAGTGGCAGTGGGCTGGCCATGTCTGTCGAAGGACCGATGGCCGCTGGAGCAGACGAGTCCTTGAGTGGAGACCGCGAATCGGCAAACGCAGCGTAGGGCGCCCCCCTGCCAGGTGGACCAACGACGTGAAGAACGTGGCTGGGGGGGGACTGGATGCGGAAGGCAGAGGACCGAGTGTTGTGGCGCAACTTGGGAGAGGCCTATGTCCAGCAGTGGACAGCGATAGGCTGAGTTTATGATACTGCGCTATATGCGCACGATATATATATGCTGCGCGATATGGCCCTTTGGAAAATCTTGAATTTGGACTTCTGGATGTTGGTCAAAGAAGAGAAGTTGTTAGTTGTTGGAAGTTGTTAGTTGTTGGAAGTTGTTAGTTGTTGTTGTTGATGTTGGTTCGTGAATAAGAGAATCGACACCATTATGTTCATTAACCTCAGCATTGTCATGATTTTGTTATTTCAATACAAACAAATATTAACGATACTATAGTATTATATTATCTGTGATTAACGACTTGCACAATTTCAGAGTCAAACCCAAGTGCACACGACGCTAGAAATATCCCCGATACACCACAGTATGGTGGTGGGGCGTGGCGCGGAACAGCTGAAGGTTATCATGAAGGGAACCAACACCCAGATCATGTTCCCTGACGCTGATGACCCCAACATACCCGTGATTAAGAAGAGCTGTGTGACCATAACAGGCGGTATGAAGGATGTGTATGCGGCTAGGCAGCAGTTAGTGGTTAGTGATGAATGAAATATGATGATTATGATGACCCTAAACATACCCGTGACATAATGTAATATTACCGTCCTCCTCCGGACCCCCTCTCTTACCCCCAGTTTCTGGAAGGCTGATCAATTTGATCTGTTGTCAAATCTAATGTCAGCTCCTGTGATTGGCCGGCAAAATCACATCACTTGACCTGAAATTTGACAGCTGATTGGTTAATTATTGCGTTGATCAGCCTTTCGGAAATGTTCGGCAAACCTTTTGTATACGTGCTACAAATAGTACATTACTGTCGAGGCCTGAAATGAAGCAATTTACGGCCGAGTAACTTCCTAAGTGATTTTGAAAGTGATTTTTTAACTAAACGAGGCCGTTAATTGCTATTTCGGCCGAGACTTGTATAGTAATTTTCTCTCATTTGCGAGGAAACACAACACAAATTAATTCAACAGTATCTCATTTTCATTCACACCAATTCGCCCGCGCGCGGTTCTCGTTCTATTTTCAAAGTTTTGAAAAAAAAATGCGCATTCAGCCTGTATAGTGATAAATATTTTGTACCTAAAACACCTAATTTATGTAAGTGTGTACTTAAAAACCTCGGTAGCATAATTTAAAAAATAAAAAGTGTCCAGCAATTTCTATTATCGTCCTGTTGGACATTACCGGCCTGTTATTTCGTTGCGTACGGAAAAGAGCTGATTGTTGTATTCTTTTTTTTGAATAATGAATCAATTTCCGAGCAAGTTATAGTTATTTATTTGTTAAATTTGGACTAGATTCCTTTGGATTTCCGAGCAAGTAGGAGAAAAATAGTATTGTTTCACGCGCCGGTTGTTCCCGTCCCCTCTCGCCCCGTCCCGCTCTTCACCCACAAATACTACGGGCGTGACGGGGCCTAGCCCCACAATCCTTCATGTGAAAGCTATAGCTATGCCCGTGCTATCAACTGACGGGATTCTGATGATTGATAGCGTTAGCACCATCCAGAAATCAAGAAGATCCAATTAGCATTGCTATAAACCGTAGTACAGAGATCGTAGGTTGTTAAAAGGCAGCAACTCTTTAATTGACCTCTGTGGTTACTAAACCGTTTCGACCACACTTAGAGCTTACACAGACTTCCTGTACTGCGATTCACTGTGCAGTAGCAGGAGAAACATCACTTCTACATCTTATATTTTTTTCAACCTATACTGTCCCAATGCTGGGCAAAAGTCTCCCCCATGTTCTTCTAAACTTCCCTATAAGTAGCTTCTTCAGTCCAATTCTTGATAAAAATATCCACATCGTCCCGCCAGCGCTTCATCGGCCTACCCCATCGACGGATTCCTTCCTGAGGCACCCAATGTGTAGCGATCCTTGCCCACCTTTCTGGATGCATTCTGCTGATATGGCCCGCCCACTCCCATTTTAATCTGGCAGACTTGTTCCCTACATGCCTACATCGGCAATACCAGTCTTGGAGCGTATCATGATGTTACGAATCCGAGCACTGAGTCTTATTTTTGATATACTACGCTCCATAGCCCTTTGGAAAACCTTTAGTTTGGACTTCTGAGCTTCAGTCAAAGACCAAGTCTGAGCGCCATAAGTTAGGATAGGTAGGATACACATGTCGATGAGTTTACGCTTTATTGATAAAGGAAGGTCATCCTTCATGAGCGGCTTCATGGACCAGTAGCCCTTCCAGGCGTTTTCGACACATATTTTTAACAAGACACAATTTTTTACATTTTTATTTCTATGTCAACAGGGCAGCCTTCCCCTGGTAGTGATATTCGACATCTCAGACGAAGCATTCCGCATTGAAACCGAGCTAACCACCAAGCTGATGCAGAAGTACAACGTGTACATCAACATCCGGCGCAAGCCCAAGCAGGGCATCACCTCCGTCGTCGTCAAGGGCATCGAACGTTGCGCAGGTGAGAACATTCTAGAACAAGAAGTAAGGTCAGAAACAACGGACCATACAGCCCATAGACGCCTCATAATAGGCGGCCGATGTCTGCAACACATCTTATAAATTTCACTAACATAGGTCGCCACTATTCGACTTCGAGGGAAAGGTGGCGAGTCATCGTGAGGCGAGCTACAGCCCCCGGCAATAGTACATGATGGCTGCGACCGCTCTGTCAAGAGTGAAACGACGAAGAAGAAGAAGAATTCGCCACTTAAAATCTTCAAATCAGTTTCGACCACTTACATGAGCCGTCAAAACTGCCGCGTTAGTGATTAGCCAATAGCTGCCTTGGTAGGGCCTATCGGATTGCAGACCCCGCCTTAGCTGATGGCAGAATTTATTGTACGCATTATATTCAACATTAAGCGTCTATTGGGCTGTATAGTCGTTGGTCAGAAATGATGCACAAGTACAGTCGACTGCATGACAGTGGTAATATGGCGATGATTTATACTATTATAAAATTTATAACACCATTTTGTACCCATGTTAGCAAATAAATAAAATTGAATTGAATACTTCAATTCGAAAACCGCCCTTACTGCTTACGAAATAAAGATGCTGCTACAACTAGCCATCAATGCATACAAAAAATGTTGACGATAAAGACTAAAGATACAGTTCAAGGTTTAAAAACCTGAACAATAGGTTAAACTGGCTATTTATTGATTTAAATTGGCTTAATTATATCAGCCTGTAGTGTCCCACTGCAGGGCAAAGGCCTCCCTTCCTTTTTTAGGGTTCCGAAGTCCTACAAGGAACCCTTATAGTTTCGTCATGTCCGTCCGTCTGTCCGTCTGTCCGTCTGTCCTAATCCTTTACAGCTTAATAACTTCTACAGTTATAAACATAAGTAAATGAAATTTTGTTAAAAAATAGTCTACATATAGATCTCAATTTTAAAAGAATAAAAAAATCGTTTTTCCGTATTTTAGGGGTGGTGTCCATACATGTGAAATGGGGAAAAAAATGTTTTTTTCGCAGCACCCCCTCGTGTGGGATATCATTGAATAGGTCTACTAAAATGAAGGTAATGTTTGATACACCACTTTTTTATCAGGTGTACCATCTGCGAAATATAGCCCGCCAAAGTGGCTTGCAATGTGTCCCCCCCCCTGCCATTTCTAAACTATGCAATGTAGAAACTTATAATCTTCCACATTGATAGACCTTTGTGAAAACTCTCTTTTAAAATTATTTCGAGTATAATGTGATTATAATTTTTTGAGTTATAGAGAGAAAACTGAAAAATACCTTAAACGTCCTAGTTCAAAGGTCATTGACCTTAGAGAAAAATTATCATAGCAAATAATGCTCCTTTAGCTACTTTCTACACTCTGAAATGACACTCTTCTTAAATTTGGCTTCTTGAATTTATCGCTAGATGGCGCTACTAACAACACGCTCTGAGTCGCGAATGCTGCCGATTATTGCAAAAACTAAAATAGCCATGATTAATATTCGATTTGATTCGTTTGTAATTACACCTACTTAAGGAACCCTATAATACTGAGCATGGCCCGACATGCTCTTGGCCGGTTTTTTTCCACTTGTCCCTGTCTTTTGCCATCTGGGGCCAATCCTTCAGATAGGATTTAAGTTCGTCCCGCCATCTTCTGGGCCTGCCGCGTTGTCGTTTGCTGTGGGAGTATAACCCATGTCAGTGCAGGATATCAATGTGTGATGTTCGGTTGGGTCAATTAACTGTTTAAAAAAAAAATTTTTTTTTCAAGACTTTTTTCTATATTTATATAAAATACAACTTGTATGTACCAAATTAACATGATTATTGTGACTTATTAGTCTATAAATACTAATATACGATGTTGTAACATACACATAATTTAACATCACGCCTGTATTTCCCCGAAGGGGTAGGCAGAGGTGTATAGTACACCCAAATTTCGCCAGTTATGTTATAGTCCCATGTAATAGGGGGCGAGCCTATTGCCATTAACCGGGCACAAATCCATACTCCATGCTGCTACTGAGAATTTCCTAATGAAAAAACCCAATAACACTTTGCCTGACCCGGGAATCGAACCCAGGACCCCACGCTCAGCAGTCGCGCTTGCGAACACTAGACCAACGAGGCAGTCAGTCAGTTGTAAAATACACATAATTTGGTTAAATTAAAATTCGAATTAAAATTCCAATTTTTTGTATTAGGTATTTGATGTCAGATGTCTTCTTTCATTTACTTATATTTTTTGTCTTGTGTGCGTAAATTTCACTTTTAAGATATACGTGGGACACTCAGAAAGTTTTGCGAAACTAAAAAAAATTGTTCTATACGTACATATATTTTTATCAAATCTTTTCAAAGTACTTTCCACCAGCCTCTATACAAAGATTCATGCGCCTAAACCAGTTTTCAAAACACTTTTTCCAGTCCGCCGCAGACACCTCGTTTACAGCCTGCTCGAACGCAGCCAGCGCATCTTCCGGCGACGAAAATTGTATCCCTTTGAGCTGATTTTTTATTTTTGGGAATAAAAAGAAGTCACACGGTGCTAGATCAGGGCTGTAAGGAGGGTGACCCAGGAGTTTGACTGGCGTGCTGTCCAGGAAGTCCCTCGTTTTGAGTGCGGTGTGCGCAGGTGCATTGTCGTGGTGGAGCAGTAGCCCGCGGAGCCCTGTGTTTGGTCGCTTGTTGCTTATAACAGAGAAAACTTCTGGCAAACATTTGGTAGTATACCATTCGGCATTAATGCTTCTTTGATCCCGTAAGGGAATTGATACCAAGTGGCCAGTCAAATTAAAAAAGCTAGCGATCAAAATCTTACCCCCGCTTCTAGATCGCTTCACTTTGGTAGGCGTTGGCTCATTTTGAAACACCCAAACAGTCGACTGGCGCTTGGTTTCTGGGTCGTATTGATAAATCCAGGACTCATCACCTGTAACGATGTCGTAAACACGCCGAGACGAGCCTGCTTCAAATTTGTTAAGCATATCACGGCACCATTCCACCCGGGCCTGCTTCTGAGCATCGGTGAGGTTGTGCGGCACCCAGCGTGATACTATCCTCCTCACGCGAAGATGGCTGCGTAGAATCTCGTGAACGCTTCCCGATCCAATCTTCAATATGTGTTGAATCTCCTGATATGTAATTCGCCTATTGTCTTGGATTAAATTTTTCACTGCTAGCACGTTTTCTTCGGTAACAGCCGTCAAAGGGCGACCGCTTCTTTCGTCATCCCCCAAAGTTGGTCGACCGCGCTTGAATTCGTTATACCAACGATACACGGTTGCCTTGGAAGGGCCTTCATCCATGAATGCCATTTGAAGTCTATCGTACGATTCATCCGGTTTCAGGCGACACTTGAAATCGTATAAAATCATAGCTCTAAAATGTTCCCGGCGCAGATCCATATTTCAGTGAGACACAATACTTTGAATTAACTCGCAAAAAATGTGGAGGGAAATTTTTAAATTGGAACTTACTTATTTTTACTTATAAATAATCATATTTTCGAAAAACATTATAACTGGCCAGTCTCCCATATATACCAGGCCCCTCAGAAAGTATTGCGAAAAAAAGTTTTTATATATGGGAGACTGGCCAGTTATAATGTTTTTCGAAAATATGATTATTTATAAGTAAAAATAAGTAAGTTCCAATTTCAAAATTTCCCTCTACATTTTTTGCGAGTTAATTCAAAGTATTGTGTCTCACTGAAATATGGATCTGCGCCGGGAACATTTTAGAGCTATGATTTTATACGATTTCAAGTGTCGCCTGAAACCGGATGAATCGTACGATAGACTTCAAATGGCATTCATGGATGAAGGCCCTTCCAAGGCAACCGTATATCGTTGGTATAACGAATTCAAGCGCGGTCGACCAACTTTGGGGGATGATGAAAGAAGCGGTCGCCCTTTGACGGCTGTTACCGAAGAAAACGTGCTAGCAGTGAAAAATTTAATCCAAGACAATAGGTGAATTACATATCAGGAGATTCAACACATATTGAAGATTGGATCAGGAAGCGTTCACGAGATTCTACACAGCCATCTTCGCGTGAGGAGGATAGTATCACGCTGGGTGCCGCACAACCTCACCGATGCTCAGAAGCAGGCCCGGGTGGAATGGTGCCGTGATATGCTTAACAAATTTGAAGCAGGCTCGTCTCGGCGTGTTTACGACATCGTTACAGGTGATGAGTCCTGGATTTATCAATACGACCCAGAAACCAAGCGCCAGTCGACTGTTTGGGTGTTTCAAAATGAGCCAACGCCTACCAAAGTGAAGCGATCTAGAAGCGGGGGTAAGATTTTGATCGCTAGCTTTTTTAATTTGACTGGCCACTTGGTATCAATTCCCTTACGGGATCAAAGAAGCATTAATGCCGAATGGTATACTACCAAATGTTTGCCAGAAGTTTTCTCTGTTATAAGCAACAAGCGACCAAACACAGGGCTCCGCGGGCTACTGCTCCACCACGACAATGCACCTGCGCACACCGCACTCAAAACGAGGGACTTCCTGGACAGCACGCCAGTCAAACTCCTGGGTCACCCTCCTTACAGCCCTGATCTAGCACCGTGTGACTTCTTTTTATTCCCAAAAATAAAAAATCAGCTCAAAGGGATACAATTTTCGTCGCCGGAAGATGCGCTGGCTGCGTTCGAGCAGGCTGTAAACGAGGTGTCTGCGGCGGACTGGAAAAAGTGTTTTGAAAACTGGTTTAGGCGCATGAATCTTTGTATAGAGGCTGGTGGAAAGTACTTTGAAAAGATTTGATAAAAATATATGTACGTATAGAACAATTTTTTTTAGTTTCGCAAAACTTTCTGAGTGTCCCACGTAAAAACTTTTTTTCGCAATACTTTCTGAGGGGCCTGGTACAGATGTGAGGCACTAGCTGAAAATCAGTGCTGTGCATACCTACATGCACAGCAAATACTGAGCTGGATCCCTTGCCACACATATTATGTTGTATACACATGTTGTGTTCTCATTAAGTTGTCCTGTTACCTTTGCATTTAATATGTATATTTTGTGTATGTGTGGCAAAATAAATGGTTTAAATATCGGTTTAGGCTGGTGGCGGATGAATGGTTTTTGGCAGCTCCAGCCAGTGCACGGTTATGGGCAGTAGGTATGCAGGTGCACCCTGGAGTCGGGGGTGAGAATCTCCGGGCGAGGATCCACTGCCATACAACCAAAGCTAGCCAAAAGGATACCGAGAAACTTAATATTTTAACATTCAATTGGCTTAAACAATAAAAAAATTAATAAGTAAATATCATCATTTATTTTCTCCTCAGGTGACATCTACGAGGCCCGCCGCGAGCTCCTCAACGACAAGGAACCCGTGATAATCGCCGATGTCCCCGAATCCTACAACATCCCCGCGACATCCACAAACAACATGTCCAACTTTGGCATGTTCAACCCATTCTCGCCAACACACACGACCAACATGAACAACTCCCCCTGCACCCCATACAATTTGCAGCTTACTGAGTTGGCTACCTTCGCCTCCAATATTGGTAGTCCAATGTATGGTCATAACCCGCCGACGCCGGGTGGGTATCCAAGCCCGCTGTCTCCGGTGGCGTTGACTCCGCCGGTGTTTCCTACCTCGTGGATGGTGCCTTCTCCTCAGCCCAGGAGTGGACAGTTCCAATATCCTAATTTGCTGCCGAATCCTAATTCGGTTATGTACAAGAATCAAGGTGGATCGTGGAATCGTGAGTATTTTTGATACATTCAAAATATTATTTGACTCGCTCCCAAAACGCAATTTCCACCCCCGCATTCCCCTTACACCCCGCAACTGCGGGTCGCTCTCGTAAATTTTATGCGAGTTGCAATAGAACACATTTTCGAAAAATTCATTCCCGCGCGTTTTACACACGGAAGTACCTAAATGACGTAAGTCTCAAAACAGTTTTCGTTTTATTACAAGAATACTAAACAATCCGTACAAATGTCCTCTAGCCAGTTTTTAGTAAACTTTATTATCTGCCTATATGCATACATTTTATACAGCTAAGTTAATTAATAAAGGAGAAATATTTGGAACATCTCTAAAAACGCATTATTTTGAAAAAATAAAAGTATCGAATAAAAATCAACTAATTATGTAACTGTCTAATCAAACGATAGATAAAGGTTAAAAAAAAAAATACCTGTGTAAATTTGACATTTATCAAGCATGTGTTCGACTCACATGTTTTCAAAAAGTCACCTCATTTTGGGAGCCTAGCCTTACGTAATTTCTGTGCCTTCTCATTTTATAATATCGTAGGCTAATTCCTGCGAAAAAGATGATATTTTTAAAGCACAAAAGAGATGCATTAGATCCATATGCAATCTTAAACCAACAGAAACTTGTAAACCGCATTTTATATCACTCAATATATTAACACTACCTTGTCTGTACATATACGAGACCGCATTGTTCGTCAAGAAAAATAGCGAACTAGCTTCAGAGCAACGCTATAAGCCGATAAGACAAGAATATCGACACGAATTATGCCTAAGAAGCTCAAAAACCACTCTCACGCACAAGAGCATACTCTGCATGGCTCCAAAAAATATTAAATAAGGTACCGAATGACATCAAAGATTTAAACTTGACACAATTTAAACGTAAACTGAGTAGATTCCTTATAGATAAATGCTACTATACCATTGACGAATTCCTTCTTGACAACATTTCATGTGACCGATTTTATGTAGGGACTTATGCTTTATTTTTATCAGCCATCTAATGTTTCAAAATTGTCATTTTAATTGTTCTTAAACATTTTATTATTTTTTGTTAAATTGTATGCAATGTCTTTTTAATTTATTATATTGTTAAATAGTGCATGTAATGGGTAGATTTTTGAGTTCCTGTAAAATATGTCTAAGACCTACTGTATCACCAAAAATCACACTAATAAATACTTTGACTTTGACTAACTACTAACAATTGTGTCGATTCTCTTTTTCACGAACTAAACCTATTTTTAATTATCACTCTATTTTACTAATAAGTAGATACAAGAAAGGGATGGCAACAATTTTAGTTCTGTCAAATTAGTCGGATTTAAACCATACAAGTTTAGTCGTGATCTCGGAATGTGGCGACTAAAATACAAAGAAATGTAACACGTAAACTAATTTGACAGTACTAAAATTGTTGCTATCCCTTTCTTGTATCTACTATCTATTATTAGTAAAAATAAGCGATAATTTAAAATAAGTTCAGTTCGTAAACAAAATAAGCAACACCATTATCTGTCTTCAAACTCGTACTGAACTATACTGAGCGACTTTTTTTACCGTCTGAATAAAAAATTGGGTGCAGCTGATTCATATTTTTGGCTACTGAAATTTATTTCAATGTATGGGTTCCGTGTGGTGCCGGACATAAAGAATTGCACCACCCTATCTCTTCTCGTGGCTGTCGTAAAAGGTGACTAACGGCCAAAATTAATATCCAATCAATCCACGATTTACCCTACTAGAGATAGAAAATAGAAATTTGACATATTTTGTATGGAGCTTATGTGAAATTCCTATCTCTAGTAGGGCAAATCCATAGAATTAAAATAAATCGTGGATAGATTGGATATTAATTTTGCCCGTAAGCAACAGCAGCAGCGTTCATTGAGTATTTTACCAACCAGCTGTGATTGCCAACCCGCCTGCCACATGCTTGGGGGAGGCCTATGTCCAGCAATGGACGTCTTTCGGCTGAAATGATGATGATGATGTATGGAACAACTGTTTTTTTTCGCTTTTTTTCAGTAATCTATTTTATCACCCAATGAAAGAAAGTCCAAGAAAGTCACCCAGCATAACTAAACATTAACAATATTTTTAATATAAATTTCTTTAATCATGGGGGACTTTATTAACCTTTTTATTGCAGCAATGACGAACGGTGCTGACTTGGTAGGTCTCCAGCAGCCTATGATGATGCAGCCGCCTTACCAGCAAATGCCAGCTGAAGGCAGGCCAGTGAGTACCTTAACTATAGTAAAGTCAGTGTTGCCAACAATAATTTTGAAATTCCGTTAAAAGTGTTGTGTTTCCGTCAAGATTCCGTCAAAAAGAAAATTCTCCTCGATAATAGCCGTTGAAATTTTTAAATTATATATTTAGATGGTTTAGATCATGGTATAATAAGATGTTTCACCAGGCATTCTCTTCCCGCAATGACAGCGCGATGCCTCCAAGCTACGTCACGATCAGTGCTGCCATTGATTGATATCTTCAATATACTTAAGGAGATTTTTGTTCATAATGAATATAAAATAAATTCCTAACTAGCCTAACTATTTGTTATCTCGTGTTATTCATCTAATTAGTTAATAAAGGAAACTATATTAAATTACTAGTTAAAAAGTGATTCTTTATAGAAGAAAGTAAATGAAAAAATGCATTTTGCTCGGGTAATTTATTTTCACAAAGTGGCAGCACATCAAACTGACAAGTGTCACGCTAACAGCCCGCTATTGGCTCCACGGCCGATGACGTAGTACGGAGGCAATCACGTGACCTAGCTGTCACGGGAAGAGACTATTACCTGGTGTTATTATACCATGGTTTAGATTAATTTACGATGAAAATATCACCTATAGGTTGGCAATTCGCTTTCTTCTCTTTTTTGGCAAGATATTGAAAACCATTGAGGCATTGAGCACCGTTGTTACTATTGCTGAATGCAGTCCACATTCAGCAATAGTGACAAAGTAACAAAAAATTAAAATATGTTCATAAATCTAACTACTATATTGGAAAAAAAAATAGACATACTAATAAAACTCGTAAAATTTTCCGTTAAAAAATCCGTCAGCCGTTAGAATAAAATTTATCCCGTTATCACCACATCCTAATCCGCTAGATCTGACGGGAAATCCAGTTGGCAACACTGAGTAAAGTACCTACTGTTTGGCGTGATAAGGATCGTTGTGGAGTGAAAGTAGATGTAGTGACAAAGATTGAGAAAGGTATGTTAAGATGGTTTGAACATACTGAGAGGATGGACGAGAGGAGATTGACGAAACAAGTATACGAAGCGAGTGTGGATGGAAGAGTTGGAGGGGACGACCTCGGCGAACGTATCGCAATCAAATCGTGGACGTTCTAAAAAAATGCCAGGTTAAAAGTTCTCTAAGCTGACGAGCTTGCATGACGAAGGTTAATGAAAGTAGATGAAGCGAAAGAGGTGTGTCAGGATCGTAGCAGGTGGAAATCCACAGTCTCTGCCTACCCCAGCGGGAAACAGACGTGATAATATGTATATTTGGCAGTCCTACGCTTTCGTTTGTAAATCCCACTTCACTACTTGAACATAACATTATCACGGGTTTCATGGTCATTTCCGTAACCAAACATTGTTTTTGGTCGGCGGCCTACAATATGGATAACGATTTTTTTTATGGTATAGGAATGGCGAAACGAGCTAAAGGCCCACCTGATGTTAAGCGGTTACTCTTTGCCCATAAAATGGGGAAGCGAGCTAAATGCCCACCTGATGTTAAGCGGTTACTCTGCGCATAAAATGGGGAAGCGAGGTAAATGTCCACCTGATGTTAAGCGGTTACTGTTTGCCCATAAAATGGGGAAACGAGCTAAATTCCCACCTGATGTTAAGCGGTTACTCTTTGCCCATAAAATGGGGAAGCGAGGTAAAGATCCACCTGATGTTAGGCGGCTACCTTTGCCCATAACAACTGCAATACCACCTAGGCTGTTGCTTAAATGTTATTGCAAATCACATTCGCCAAACTAGGACAGAAGATGGAAAGTCTCATGTGATTGTAATGTCACCGGCACCGGACCCTTCAGACCCATATACAACGTGTATCAGAAATGCGTGGTCATATTTAAAGAGCTTATTCAGGGGATGCTATCGAACAACTTTTACTATGGGACCAATCCTGAAATCGCGAAAAAAAAATCTGCAGATCCTAACATTTTGTTGAGCGACATCGATGATTTAGTAAGGAATAGCTGATATTTTTTTCGCGTTTTCAGGGTTGTTTAGTAAGAGTTGTTCTATGATATGCCCTGAATGAGCTCTTAAAATATGACCACACATTTCTGATACACGTTGTATAGCAAAGGAAACGCTCCGGAAGCATAATACTGGGTGTAAGGGGAACGCTTCCGGAAACGAAGATAGGTGCTGGTGATTACTGATACGAAACCACGAAAAAAAATGCGATTCTTTTTTTAGATTTTTTCATACATATTTTATTGCATTTTTCATACATAACCAGCTTTGGGCAGTTAAATAAAACTCATACATAACGAAAAATGCATTTTTTTTTTTTTTTTAAATCTTAAAAATATTATTTCTTCGTGGTTTCGTATCAGTAATCAAAGCAGCACTATCACCTATTTTTGTTTTCGGAAGCGTTTCCCTGACACCCTGTATATTCCCGGAGTCTCGCTTATTGTGCTGAAGATGGCCACCGGAAAGAAAGAAAAAGAAAGAAACATTTATTTGACACAAAGCACATAGATAGATACACAGACACAATTCAACAGGAACACAATTAAGTATACAAAAACGGATCATCGATGCTGTGTGTCTAGCGACTTTGCCAAAAAAGGTCAAGGGTTTTAGTGAAGTAAAAATCCCACATACCATGGCCTTTAGAAGGTTTCCACAGTTAACTGAAATGCACATCATGGCATGTGTTTCGCAGACAACGCTGAGTCAGCTTCTCAACTCGAGCTCTCAAGCAAGCAGCGGGTACCAGAGCAACTTTACCGGCAGCTCCGTGTCACTGGATACACACAACATATCCGGTAAACAAACCATCAATTTTATTATTCTTCTAGATTTCGTTCTACGTTCTCTGAATTAACTTTACTGAATTCTTTAGTTTCACTTTTATAAAGAAGTCGCAGGCTTGGACGAATAAAAAAGGCGGACGTAATCTTGCTATACAAAAAGTAAGACGGCTTGCTTAAGGTGAAATCTACAGGGTAGCCCGCGAAATTCAAAATTTCTTGAGTTTTTTGCAAATTGTCGCTTTATTTCGAGTTGTATATCGGTCGAAATATGATTTGCGGCGTAATAACAATAAATCTATTGAATAATACTCATAAAAAATATTAACACAAGCTCGATAATATTAATTTACGAACAAATTATCGATTTTCGAGCTTGTAGAGCTTATAGAGCTAGCTTTATATTTTTTATGAGTATTATTCAGTAGATATATTGTTATTACTACCGCGAATCATATTTTGATTGATATACAACGCGAAATAGAGCTACAATCAGCAAAAAACACAAGAAATTTTGAATTTCGCGGGCTACCCTGTAGCATTCACCTTAAAAGTACGGGCTGGCACGCACACATTCACACCCATAGTAAGACAAAAAGCCGCGATTGCGCAACACATCTCGTGGGACGGTAGTCTTTGTTGTAGTGTCACAAATAAAATAACAATAAAACGTAGTGATTATATTATCTTTGGACATTATAGTGGGTTTAGGAAAAATTTAAGTGCTTCAATCTTTTCTTAGCGAGATTTCGTCCGCCTTTTGTATTCGTCCGAGGTCGCAGGAGACCCAGTTTTACTGTACAAGTTTGACTGTTTATTAAAATGTAATGAATGCTATAGGTCACGCTGAACTCAGTAACGTGGGCTCTCCGTCCATGTCCCCCATCAGCAACACGCAGAGCCCCGCGCCCTCCGCTGAAACGGATCGCTCACAACAGGGTAAGTCATCATCAACTCAGCCTATCGCAGTCCACCCTAAGAACACAGATTGCTGACGTCACTCAAATAGCTGCCAAGCTTAAGTGGAACTAGGCCGGACACATTTGCCGAATGTCGGGCAATTTTTGGGGTAAAATTTGTAGCGAGTGGGTCCCGAAAAACGTGCGACGGCATGGCAGACCCAGGTGACGATGGCGGGACGAGCTGGCCTCGTATAGAAAAGACTGGTCCACACTTGCACTTGACCGGAAAGAGTGGAAAAAGGAAAGGGAGACCTTTGCCCTCATTAACTCAGCCTATCGCAGTCAACTGCCGGACGTAGGTCTCTCACAAGTTGCGCCACAACACTCGGTCCTGGGGCCTCACTCTCGCCTGAATCGAGTTCTGTAGCAGTCAAATTTGAATTCGAGTTACTGCCAATTCGTACTGCTTTCCTCTAGGAATTGACATAGGCTCGATTTGGTTCAGAGCTCGAATCAGTCGGGAGTAAGGCCCCTGCGCCTTCCGCATACGGTCCCCTCAGCCAACAACAACAGGGTAAGTAAGAACCCTTCTAAAAAAAAGATAATGATAAAATCAAACCAATGTAAAATTTAATGAAACATAATGAATAAGTATGTGACAGTTTTAGTTATTTTTTTAGAAAGAGAGAGAGTGAGAGTAGATAGGTGGTATAACTAGTGGAAATAAAATTCTTGGTTAGACAACACAATCATTTATTTATAAATACCTATTTCCTAACGGCTAGTTAGCGGCAGAGCCGGGCGTGAGTAATAATTCTAGCGAGCTCGTGTTTTGATCTAATCCGCAAAGAAGATTTACTCATCTGTTGTGGAAGACAGTTGCAGATGGTTGGATTCGATAATTGCGTTCTTCTTAGTCGGCGTGTAGGGCAGCGCGCAGGTTTGTAGTCACCCGCGGCAGCAGAAGGAGTGCAGCAGAAGAGGTGGTCGGTAACACCGACCCCGTAGACTCGGTACCACGTAGATGGTACCGTTGCTCTGCACTTAGAAGAGACGCCGATGAAGAGACAGTAGGAATCCGTATCTAGGACTTTGTCCGTAGGTAGGAATTTGTCCGTAGGTAGGAATTTGTCCGTAGGTAGGAATTTGTCCGTAGGTAGGAATTTGTCCGTAGGTAGGAACCCTGGAATAGAGATTAGGCATTATTGATAATGTCCTAATTTCCACTACTGACTGCAACATCCCAGTAACCGCGACGGTCATGTAGCCTACTGCTGGAGCAGAGATCCTCTCATTATTTGGCTATTGAGATGAGGCAGTCTAGTCAGTGTTATACAATACAAAGGAATGATTAGATAGAAGCTACAAGAATAATTAAAATATCTAATCATGTAAGGTAGTACTTAGAAAATTACTAGGTTAATATTAATTAAGTTAGAAGTAAATACATTAATCTTTTGAATCTAATATTATTTGAATATAATAAAATAATCAACTTTTATTCTAGAAACTTATTTATGACCTAATTACAATCACTATTTATGGATTAGCAATATAGGTTCCAATAACAGTATTTATTAGATCTATTTATCTAATATGGAATTATATTCATAACAAAATTAAGAATTTAATTACAATTTTAATATTAATTTAAATATAACTACTTTCTGTTAATTGGAATATAAAATTAGTTATATTTCATATTTTAAAAACATAAAGAATTTACTCGAATTATAAATTTGAAGCCAATACCTATCCACATTAATATTTTGATAATTTGGACGTTTAATTAGACCATTCTACAGCAGGCAATATCAAGCCTTTGTTATTCAAAACTTGGTACTGAATTAAAAGTAATAAAAAGTCTACTATTATAATTTATAAGGAATAATTGTTCTTAGAGAAATAACACAAAAATTAATTATGATGAACATTTTTCACCACAATTAATTTAATCCTGAAATTAATAACACATAGTAATAATATAGCCAATAGAATACCAGCTATATTTTTCCTGTAAATTACACAGTATAACAGCAAATACTTAAAACTAATAATATGTATAGCAACGCTTACCCAATGGGGATTCTTAAATATTAATACTATTACTTTGACTAAACCACTACTTTCTTTCACCACAGATAAATGTACTTGGTATTACTTCTATGATTTATTAATTCCGCGCTGAGGTCAAATAACTAATGAGAGCACCATTTTTTTTTTTTTTTTTTTTTCGAATGGGCTCTCGCAGGTGGGACCGAAGTCCCATTTCTGCTTAACCGGACTTAGTTGGCGGAGAGTCCCATGTGGGACTCCATTCGCCGAAGGTTTTTTCCCTACATACTTACAAACTAGATGCGCGCGGCATCAATACCGCGCGTAATCGGGCGGGGTGAGAGCACCTGACCAGCCGTGTGCCTGTATTTATATCGAAGCCCGTCCATATTGAAAAAGTTGTTATTGTCGATTTGGTTAAAGATTCTCAGAATTCCACGAGCCGATAAGACTTGTTTACTCCACACGGACAGCACACTACGATCAATATAATAGGGATTATTTTCTTTTTATACACACTAGCAAAGCCCGATTCGTTCCGTTGAATTAGTTACGCATCAGTGAGTTCCTGGAATTTCAAGCCAGTTTTATTGCTTGTTTTGTTAACTGCGATGCATATTATTGATCTTTATTACTTAGAAATCACAACGTGACAAGTATTCATCATGTTTTATGGAAGTATATAAAGGAAGTAGTAAATAAAACCGGCCAAGAGCATGTCGGACCATGCTCAGTATTATAGGGTTCCTTAAGTAGGTGTAATAACAAACGAATCAAATCGAATATTAATCATGGCTATTTTAGTTTTTGCAATAATCGGCAGCAATCGCGACTCAGAGCGTGTTGTTAGTAGCGCCATCTAGCGATAAATTCAAAAAGCCAAATTTAAGAAGTCTGTCATGTCAAAGTTACTTTTTGTGATTTTTAAAAATAGAAAGTAGCTAAAGGAGCATTATTTGCTATAATCATTTTTCTCTAAGGTCAATGACCTTTGAACTAGGACGTTTTAAGTATTTTTCAGTTTTCTGTCTATAACTCAAAAAATGATAATCACATTATACTCGAAATAATTTTAAAAGAGAGTTTTCACAAAGGTCTATCAATGTGGAAGATTATAAGTTTCTACGTTGCATAGTTTAGAAATGGCAGGGGGGGGACACATTGCAAGCCACTTTGGCGAGCTATATTTCGCAGATGGTACACCTGATAAAAAAGTTATGTGTGAAACATTACCTTCATTTTAGTAGACCTATTCAATGATACCCCACACGAGGGGGTGCAGCGAAAAAAAAAATTTCATCCCCATTTCACATGTATCGGCGCCACCCCTAAAGTACGTAAAAACAATTTTTTTATTCTTTTAAAATTGAGATCTATATGCAGACTATTTTTTAACAAAATTTCATCCCTTAATTTCATCATTCTTGAGCCGCAGCGTTGCCAGACGTCCCGATTTTGGCGGGACGTCCCGATTTTTAAATCAAAATTAAATGTCCCGCGCGGGACAGGCTCAGTCCCGCTTTTCATCTATTCTACTATTCTACTACTATTATAAAATTGTTAAATGTCAGTTGTCTGTTTGTTTGTTTGTTTGTTTGTTTGTTCCAGCATCACGATAAAACTACTGGACCGATTTTGTTCAAACTGTTTGTGACTAAAAACTTATGATTTGACTTAAAAACTGGTATGTATTTTACCTCGCTACGATGACGGGAACCGGTGATTTTTAATTAAATTTTTCTACAACATTTTGCATACATTAAGGCGCTCATATCCAGCTGTCATTCGCACGCATGCGCTCTAGCGCGCGCCTCCATAGACAAAATACGGCTGCTATAGAAATTGCATTAAAAACTTTTTGGTCGGGCCGAATTGTACAGAGTAGAAAAAAAGAATCCTGTCGTATGTGGGTTGTGCCATCTTGGAAATGCAGTCTTTTGAGCCAACCGAAAATCAGAATCTTTCGACTTACAGGCAAGGACCGGAAGCTACCTCTAAATTGCGATTTCTCAAATTTTGTATGAAAAGCAATAAAATTATGTTAGAAGTACCTAAACGTTGTTATAATTATTGTATCCTTCTTAATAATCTTAATATACGAATAAGCATAAAGTTATCTTGGTGTAACTAAAAAAATACTATTATCAGTCTACAATTTTTAATTACCTTTAATTCTTCTTCTTATCTTATCTTCTTCTTCTTAATCTTAACTATTATAAAATTGTAAACGTCTGTTTGTTTGTTTGTTTGTTCCAGCATCACGCTAAAACTACTGGACCGATTTTGATGGTTTTTTTTTGTTTGAAAGCTGATGATCTGACTTAAAAACTGGTATGGGTTTTGAGAAAGAAAGAAAAAAAGAAAGATTAATTCGTGGGTTGCGTACTCACCCGACAGATCGAAGTTTCTATGCATTTGCACGAGCGGATAGTAATGTACGATGGAGTGGAGTGGAGTGGACAGGGGATGGGACTGGGGATGGGACTGGGGACGGGACAGGGGACGGGACTGGGGACGGGACAGTGGACGGGACAGTGGACGGGACAGGGGACGGAACATGGGACGGGAAATGGGACGGGACATGAGACGGGACATGGGACAGGTCAGTGGGACGGCACATAGGACGGGACGATAGTGATATAGTGAGATAGTGGGACAGTGGAACAGTAGGACAGTGGCAGTGGGACGGTGGGACAGTGGGGCAGCGGGGCAGTGGGGTAGTGGGGCAGCGTGGCAGCCGGCAGTGGGCCAGTGGGATATTGGGGCAGTGGGGAAGCGGGGCAGTGGGGTTGTGGGGCAGCGGGGCAGCGGGACAGTGGGGCAGCGAGGCAGTGGGGCAGCGGGGCAGTGGGGTACCGGGGCAGCGGGGTAGTGGGATAGTGGGGCAGTGGGGTAGCGGGGCAGTGGGGTAGCGGGGCAGCGGGGCAGTAGGGGAGTGCGGCAGCGGGGCAGGCAGTGGTGCAGTGGGATAGTGGGGCAGCGGGGCAGTGGGGCAACGGGGCAGTGGGTTACCGGGGCAGTGGAATAGTGGGGCAATGCGGCAGTGGGTTACCGGGGCAGCGTTGCGCCACAACGCTCGGTCCTCTGCCTTCCGCATCCAGTCCCCCCCAGCCACGATCTTTAGGTCGTCCACCTGGCAGGGGGGCGCCCTACGCTGCGTTAAAATATCATATTTTTATTAAAATACATTTTCTATGGCTATTTTTGCTATCTATTGTCACGTAAACGTAACTTAAAACTCAAATAAAAAGATAAATATTTAAAAAAATATATATTTTTTTTTACTATGTCCCGCTTTTGATGAAAGAATCCCGCTTTATTCACTCAAAACGTTTCAGAATCCCGACTTGGCAGAAAAAAAATCTGGCAACGCTGATGACCCGGTGCCATAAAACATTGGTTTTTTGCAACGACCATAAAGCCCATGTTTACCCTAAACCTGAAAAGGGGTCATTGAATTCATCATTATGAACAACTTTTACAATGGGACCAACCCTCAAATCGCAAAAATTTGGCTGTTCTATTTTGTCGATTTATGTGAACGGAAATGTAGAGAGCAGCTGATATTTTTTTCGCTATTTCCGGGTTAGTCCCAGAGTTGCTTATAAAGATGAGTACAATGACCTCTTTTCAGGTTGGTTCGTTCATGTTCGACAAGTTCTACTAAACAGTTCTACGGTACAACTAATGGAATTTAGGGTAAAGCAAAACAAATCTTGGAGATGTATTATTATAGTCTTCTAAATGCTTATTTCTCCAAACCTTTATCACAATGTTGAGGTCGGTTTCCAGTCTAACCAGATGCGGCTGAACATCAGTATTTTACACGGGGCGACTGTCATCAGACCCCCGCAATCCAGTTACTGGGTAATATCAACATCTAAGGTTAGACTAGTTGTCAACTTTCGGGCTTCTGACTACCCGTAACGACTGCCATAGATATTCGCGGCAACCGAGACCAACAGCCTCTCTCTATCGAGGGGACTCGATGTGTAATGAAAAGGTCTAATGACCGTGACTAGCGCAGCTTAACCTCGCAGAGATGTTACTTAACCACGAGCCCCTTTTCTAGTCTTCTAAACAGTTTAAAGGTAAATCTAACAAAATGACATTGTTTTACCAGAATTAGCGAACATCATATCAGATTTGCCTATATCTGATCGGCGCGCTGTGGGCTGCGAAAAGAAGACATTGGAGACCCTCAACAAACTGTCGCCGCTGTCTGAGTACCGGAAGATGAAGGTGGAAGCTGGCAAGGTAAGATAGTACCTACTACGGAATAATTAGTTACTTCTAGACTTCTTCTAGACATGTCGTTTCCAACCTCCTATCTCCACACGACATACACTTCGGGCTTAGGGCTGCCATTTCAAATTCAATGATTTTTATTTCAAACTAGCGGCCCGTCCCGGCTTCGCACGGGTGGACATGAAAATATAGCCTATGTTACTCAGGGTGAATGTAGCTTTCTAATGGTGAAACTTTTTTTTTTGCGGCACTGTAGTTTTTGCTTTTATTCATTACAAACATACACACAAAAATACAAATCTTTCCTCTTTATAATATTAGTGTAGATAAACCCAATTACAGGCACTTTTGAAACGTCAGGCTCTAGTTGCACGGTTCCAAATTGTGGGTCCTATGGAGAAGAACCGGCAAGAATCTCCATGGATATACTCTTTTTAAAATAGGTTATTGTTTATTACATCAAATTCAAATAATGTAGATTAATGTCAGAAATAAACAAGAGTTTAAAAGTGAGAATATTGCCTTAAGAAATGAACGTAAAAAGAGTTGCCATAGTATGTACGAGCTGACTTGTACCGACAGACGGCACCCGTTCACGAGCATGACGCGAGCATCAGCCATCGCTTAACTCAACCATATTGAAGGGAACTTAACGACCCGATACTAACATTCGTCCAGGTTTCCCTGGATTTGTCCTAGTTTGGGGGGGCGTCCGGGGGAGACCAGGCGAGGTTCTCAAGAAGGGTCCAGTGAAACTCGGACGCTCGTCGCGTTCGTAATAAAATTATTACCTATTTTAGATTTTCTTAAAAAATTTAAATGTGTACAGTGAAACTCCTTGTTTCGCCTAAATGTCCAGAGTTTTGCGAGTCTTTGTCTGGCGTCGGCAATTTAGGACATAGCAGCTCTACATACACTGCTTATAATTATTATATATATAAGGTGTAACGTTATTAGCTGTGTTAAGGCCCGTGCCTAGCAGTGGGACAGTAATTAATGGGCAAGTTATGTACCTATGTTATGAACGGTTAAGAGAAAATAGCCATGATTACCATATTGGGCCATCAAATAATCGGTGCCAATGGTGTTACGGAACAAGGATGTTGCTGCCGATAATCCTATCCTACTGATATTATAAATGCATAAGTATGGATGTTTGTTAGTTCGTTTCGGCTGAATGGATTTGGATGAAAATTAACACACAGATCATAACCCGGATTAAAATATAGTATAGGCTACTTCCCGGGAAGATACACAGTTCCCGAGAGACGCGATGCGAGCGAAGTCGCTAGCAAAGCTAGTCTGGATATAATTGTATTTCCCTTGTCGCCTTCTTTGACTACACTTCGCAAGAAAAGATCACTACTCTTTGCCGGAAACTATTTGATCATCCATTCATTATACATTTTCTCGCATAAAAAGAGATAGAGAAATATTGTTCCTGTCGACCTTTATACATGTCGAAATTTGAATCGCTTATTTCCCGAAAAGGGGTAATTGTACTCATCTGGTCTGTGGTTGGACCCTACATTTGTGTTCACTTAAATCGATAAAATGTAGGGACCACGCGATTTCAGGGTTGGTCCCATAGTAAAAGTTGTTCATAATGATGAATACGCACACAATGTTTCACACAAAAATATATTTCTATGCACAAAACATTGACATTTTGGCAAGTGTTTGGGGAAATTTTCACAACTATATGGGCGGTCGTCCCTTCCAATTTATTACTTAAACCTTACTTACAAGGTTTGCCATCATTAGCTATTTGCATACCATGCAAACCCAATAGGGTTAAGGTCTCAGAATTTACATACAAGTAGCTGTCAATATCAAGGTCTTGAAGTGTTCGGAATAAAGAATACGTCTTTGTTAATTTACGCGCAGGATGTAAGTAAAAACTTGACGTGCTTACATCAAGGACTTGCGATAACAGCTATAAGTACGTGTTGAAACTAAATTTTAATTCTTAAAATTCTTCCTGCGGCTACGTTTTTAAGAACCAATTTTCATGTTCGACGTCGATAGGGCGTAAATTAAATCCTAGCTCGTTCTACCGAAATTAATGGCGGTTGTCGGTTTTGTGTCCGATTTGACTCGGATCTTTGTTCTTTCGCGGCATGTCGACGCCCAGTCTGCACTGCAACTTTTTATATAGGTATTTTGCGTGTGGTAGGCGTTTTGCATTTTGTACATCTTGCTATGTAGGGAATAAAGAATCTAATGCTGGCTGTACTATTCAGATACGAGACGATTTGACCACAAAGACTAAAAATCTATCCAGCGGTGAAAAGTATTCTGTCTAACTAATATGACTACAGGGACAGTTTTATCCTGATGGTCAAACTAGTTCGACTACAGAGTTTGTCCAACAGGAAAAATAAATATTCTGTGTAACAAATTTGACCAAAGGAGGGAAAATTATTCCTGATGGTCAAACTAGTTTGACTACAAGGTTTGTCTAGCGGGAAGAACCTGGTCCTGCGCTTTCCGCATCCAGCGGATTCCCGCGACCTTCACCAGGTCGTCGGCCTACCTACGCTGCGCCTTCCAGTAAGCGGTCGCCTCTCCAGAACTTTTCGGCCCCATCGGCCATCCGTTCTGCGAGCAATGTGCCCCGCCCACTGCCACTTAAGTTTGGCAATTCTTCGGGTTATGTCGATTACCTTCGTTCTCCTGCGAATCTCCTAATTCATGAGTATAACAAAAAAACAAATGCATTCGCTTCACGCAAGAAATCGACATGCCGCGAAATTAGAAATAAATAAAATGTCCGGAATTTTCCCCGGATTTTCTTTTTCTTGATCTGGCAACCCTAGATGGAGGAGACAGGCTGCCACATCCACTTCCCGGATTTATTTTTCACAAGGAGCTGTTCTTACTGGTATTTTATTAATGGTTGTTTTCAGTGACGCAACACACTCAATGTTAGTGTTGACAGTGCAAGCAGCTTGACGTTGGCGACGCCTTTATTTCGTAAGCAGTAAGAGCAGTTTTCTGACTCAGGTGCTGCTACTGTCGTACGGTCGACTGTACTTTCCTTATATTTTATGTCGACTATACTCTCTTTAGTAACCGACATAGCCCGAAGAATTGCCAAACTTAAGTGGCAGTGGGCGGGGCACATTGCTCGCAGAACGGATGGCCGATGGGGCAGTAAAGTTCTGGAGTGGCGACCGCGTACTGGAAGGCGCAGCGTGGGTAGGCCCCCCACAAGGTGGACCGACAACCTGGTGAAGGTCGCGGGAATCCGCTGGATGCGGAAGGCACAGGACCGGTCGTTGTGGCGATGCTTGGGGGAGGCCTATGTCCAGCAGTGGACGTCTTTCGGCTGAAATGATGATGATGATACTCTCTTTATATTTTGTGTTTTTAACACGCTGTTATTAGGTCGACCTGTATGTAACTATGTAATGGAATCTAAGGTAACTAATTTAACCATCTTCCAAGGGTCGTAGCGTAATGAAAATTGGCAGCTGTATGTAGTTCTGATGACAATACAATAATATGGTACTGTCGAACTGATCTGATGATGAAGCCGGAAGATTTGAACTGGAACTTCATGATGGAAAATCGTATCATAGCTGTTTTGGATTTCTTAGAAAAGTCTTGTAATGAACTTTGACCACGATTAGGTTTCAAGGTCTGATGATGAAGCCGGAAGATAGGCACTGGCATTCCATGATGGAGTATCGTATCATAGTCGTGTTTGCACTTGTGAGAAAGGCCACGTAATGGACTTTGAACACGATCAGGTTTCAAGGTTATAATAAACCAATTATAAATTGAATAGTGTAAATATTGACATAGGTGCCTGTATAAAATGTATATATATAGACCTGTACATTTTTTGTTTTTACGTGCATTTAAAAGCGTGTTTTTCTAGTGTTTTTTAAACTATTAATTTATTATAAATGGTTGTTTCCAGTGACACAATACACACAGTGTTAGTGTTGACAGTGCTAGCAGCTTCGGCGCCTTTATTTCGTAAGCAGTAAGAGCGGTTTTTTGACTCAGGTGCTGCCACTGTCGTGCGGTCGACTGTACTTACCTTATTTTCCTTATATTTTATCACTGAGGTAATATGTACTACGTACTAGAGAAGACACCTCGAACAAAATGTTTGTAGCACGTTTTAGAGCTCCTGCACTCTCACTCGCTTAGCCACGCTCGCGCCGCGCTTGCTCCGCGGTCAGCAAGTTGCGCGATATTTTTTGTTCGTAATGTCTACTCTAGTACGTAGTACATATTACCTCAGTATATTTTATGTCGACTATACTTTCTTTATATATTTTTTTTATTTTTTATTCTTAACGGGCTTACGTTTGACCGCCACCTCACCTGATGTTAAGTTCTTCAAGTAATTCGTTAAGTAATTCAATTTCTTTATTTGCTTAAATGTGGTAGATACAGGTGTCAGGTACAATTAAGTTCGGCGATGGTGCGGTCGACGATGGTACACGCTATGTTTTTTTTGTTTTACAATTTTTTGTAGACCCACCTGTTAGTTTCTGTTTCTGTTGCACTATTACTTATTAGGGGGGACTGGATGCGGAAGGCAGAGGACCGAGCGTTGTGGCGCAACTTGGGAGAGGCCTATGTCCAGCAGTGGACTGCGATAGGCTGAGTTGATTGATTGATTACTTAAATGGTGCGCGTCGTTAACTGGGACAGGACTGGTTAAATAATTTTTCTTTCTAATAACTATCGTGTGTTAATTTCATAATTATTAATATAAACGGTTTCACTCACGTTATTCCATCGGGTGTGCCCGACCAGTTTCAAGCTAGAACAGCTCATGATTAAGGGCTCCGTTCGAGCTTGAAACTGGTCGGGCACACCCGATGGAATAACGTGAGTGAAACCGTTTATATTAATATTTTTTCTTTCTTTTCTTTCTTTCTTTCTTGCAGGCGATGCGCGAGTCTGTGGGCAGCGGGTACCGCGTGCCGACGCCGCGCTGGTCGGGCTACTACTTCAGCCACACCTCGCCCGGACCCATCAACCTGAACGAAACTGACGTTAAGACGGTCAGTTACACTTTATTTTATTATACTTTATTGTCCACACACATAATACACATTATTGTTACAGTATGAAAGCTTATGTATATCGGCGAGCTTAACTCAAAAAACCGGCCAAGTACGAGTCAGACTCGCGCAGTAAGGGTTCCGTACCACCCATTGACCTGATGTCCCATAGAAATTGTTTTAATTTACGACAGTTCATCAAAATACTTCAATGGACCCTGCGCGAAATGTGAATTTTAGCATGTACCACCACTACGTCTCTGTTTGCTGTATTTTTAGTATTTGTTGCTAAACTACATTGTAGTAGATGGAAAAAATGCGAACTGGCCGTTTTTCGCACTTTTTCTATCTACAACTACAGCGTTGTATAATTTCAGTAACTATACTTCAATCGTTAAAAACGAATTTTCGATAAATTATGTATTCAGCGAGTAATATTTTTTTTCGATCGCCAACCCGCCTGCCAAGCGTGGCGATTATGGCATATCCCCCCTTTTTTGGAGGAGGCCTATGTTCAGCAGTGGACGTCTTTCGGCTGAAATAATGAATAATTTTTTGATGGGGCACTTGGCTACTACATTGCCCTTAACATGATTATGTCTAATAAAACAAAGTTTAACCGGATAAAAATATTTTTTTAGAAATATTTGTAAAGTCGCTTGTCATCTTAGTCTATCTGCGACCACGAAATGCTGCAAAGCTTTCGAAACGTCAGGGAAACCAATTTAAATAATATACGCGATTTAATCCGGTTAAACTTTGTTTTATTATTTATTTATTATAATGTGTAGTGATCGCGAAAACCTAAGAAGTTATTATGATTATGTCTGTCGGCACTATGGTGACCAAAGACACTTCTTTCTTACTTGAGTTTTTGGTATGATATTGCCCACGTAGTGATTAATAATACCTATGAAACTGGTTGAAAATGGTTATTAATGGTTAATGGTGAAATGGTATTGGTTTTGAGCACGCGATGTCTCAACGAGAATCGAACGCGAACTGTCCTAAAATTAGGTGAATTCGCTGATGTGCATAAGTTGCATGCGATGCACTTGTGCAAATTAGCGAAGTGTGATAATCCAGGCCTATGTCCAGCAGTCGTCCGTGTGGTGCCGGACGTAAAGAATTGCACCACCCTTATCTCTTCTCATGGGTGTCGTAAAAGGCGACTAAGGGATTCACCAGAGGATGGGTAGCAGCAGGTCTGTGGCAGCAGCGTTCTCCGAGTATTTAACCAACCAACTGCGATCGCCAACCCGCCTGCCAAGCGTGGCGATTATGGCATATCCCCGCAACATACATATGCTTGTGGGAGGCCTATGTCCAGCAGTGGATATCTTTCGGCTGAAATGATGATGATCAATCAACTCAGCCTATCGCAGTCCACTGCTGGACATAGGTCTCTCTCAAGTTGCGCCACAACGCTCGGTCCTCTGCCTTCCGCATCCAGTCCCCCCTAGCCACGTTCTTTAGGTCGTCGGTCCACCTGGCAGGGGGGCGCCCTACACTGCGTTTGCCGATTCGCGGTCTCCACTCAAGGACTCGTCTGCTCCAACGGCCATCGGTCCTTCGACAGACATGGCCAGCCCACTACCACTTCAGCTTACTGATCCTACAAGCTATGTCGGTCACTCCGGTTCTTCTCCGGATAATCTCGTTGCGGATTTTATCCTTCAAAGAAACTCCAAGCATAGCTCGCTCCATAGCTCGCTGAGCGACTTTAAATTTGTAGACTAGCCCAACTGTCAGTGTCCACGTCTCGGCACCGTAAGTCATGACAGGAATGATGATGATGATGAATGATAATCTTCGTTACAGCCGGAAAAAGGCTGGAACAGGTCGGAGCTGGTGCGTCCTAACATCGCGGAGCCGCTGTGCTCCCCGCCGCAGCCGACACAGACCCCGTCCGGCGCGAGCCCGTGTCGCTACCAGCAGCTCATAACGCTGCTGCGGGAAGTGGGGCTGCACAAGTATATTGGTGAGTTAACCATTTAATAATATATTTATTTATTTCTCCTCACAATACAGAATACATGATAAAAATATTTCATACAAATTACATGATTTAATACAGTCTGGTATAATGTGAGGAGCTGGTGTCTGATGTAGGGATAAACCTGTATCACAGATCACCAGGACCTCACCCCACGGAACCACATATTATCTACATGGATTTAACAATTAAAAAAAAAAATTGTATTATCTAATTTGTAATTTAAATTATAAGTAGGTAGTTGTAGGAAGAGACAAAAAGTTAAAAAAGGAAAAAATAATTAAAAGCCACCACATTGAGTGAGGTGAGGAGATTAACTGCTCAAGAGTGCGTAGAAGGCCTCCCATGCGATGGACTAATTTAATTAAGTCTGTCGTGGGCCGGCCATTACATGAATGCACCAGACTAACCGTAAGCAGGGAAAGGTGGCGAGGATCGTGAGGCGAGCTACAGCAGCCCCCGGCAATAGTACATGATGGCCACGACCGCTCTGTCAAGAGCGAAACAACGAAGAAGAAGAAGAACCATTAACTGAGATGCAGAAACACACAAAAACGCAAAGCAATCATTCTTAATTTTTCTCATGTATCTGGTCTGCTCGACGTCCGTATGACATTGCAGGGATCCAGCAGAATACCAGCGTCAGGTATAATACCTGGCACATGTCATGTTGAGCTGGACACCCATTTGGTACAATACTGAGACACATATCACACTTTTTATAGTATTTTTACTTGTATGTCCTATGTCTTGTTTTTGTATTAAATAAACGTTTTATCTGTCTATCTATCAGAATCTTGTACAAGTTGACTGGTTGGTCTAGAAAAATGGTAATTTAATTTTTGAAATATTTTCTCAGTAGATAATAAATTAGTGTCTTAGTCAATGTTCCTTGTTTATAAATTAAAGTTGCATGCGAGTGTGGTGATGCCCCTACAATCTCTGCCTTTTGTACTAGTCAGCAGACACTCAATATCCATTGGTCGCTATTTCCACCCTCTCTGCCTTTTGTACTAGTCAGCAGACACTGCGATGCCCATTGGTCGCTATTTCCACCCTCTCTGCCTTTTGTACTAGTCAGCAGACACTGCAATGTCCATCGGTCGCTATTTCCACCCTCTCTTCCTTTTGTACTAGTCAGCAGACATGGCAATGTCCATTGGTCGCTATTTTCACCCTCTCTGTCTTTTGTTTTAGTCACCAGACACGGCAATGTCCAGCGGTCACTATTTTCAATCTCTCTGCCTTTTGTACTATTCAGCAGACACTACAATGTCCATCGGTCGCTATTTTCACCCTCTCTGCCTTTTGTACTAAACAGCAGACACGGCAATGTCCATTGGTCGCTATTTTCACACTCTCTGCCTTTTGTTATAGTCAGCAGACACGGCAATGTCCATCGGTCGCTATTTTTACCCTCTCTGCCTTTTGTACTAGTCAGCAGATACGGCAATGTCCATCGGTCGTTATTTCCACCCTCTCCACCTTTTATACTAGCGAGCAGACCCCTTGACAGTCAGAGCGTGCAAGCACAGAATACTTAATAGTACTATCGTACACAACGGCCACTCACCGCTCCCCGCCATTTCAAGATTGCTCACCCGCACCCCGCACCTACCAGTGGTTGCAATTGGACTGCAAGAAGTGCAAGATTGCAATGGATGTCATTCATTGTAATATTATTATTTTTTTCCGCGAAGAAATCTTAATGTACGCACTCCGCCCGGGGTAGGCGGAACCAGTGTCGGACTCTTACCCACTAAAACCACCACGATGTTCCTTCAACTACCTTAGCCGGGGGCGTGGGAACCCGTGAGTATTCACACAACCATCACCGACAGGTCCTGGTCCGCCTCAAGCAAGCGAGCCCCTTCTCCCCGTGCGGCCTAAAGTTGGCCGCACCCTCCTCGGTGGTGCACACGGAACACTGCACGCCACCTCACCTCATGGGCCTTTACCAGCTGCGCCAACTACGCCGGCTGTGCCAGCTACGCCAGCTACTGGTCGCTGCTTCTCGCAGGCCCTACCTCCCGTAATTTTTTATAGAGGTTTTCTTGCTCGCGGTGCGGGCGGTGAAGCCAAGACCCACGGTCCCAAAAGGCGCGAGAACACTAACTCAGCGGGCACTCCTGGGGTTACGAGATCGATGGGGGCAGGGAAACAGACAGACAGACAGTCCCCCCGCTGCCTGCCCAGTGGCAGGGTGATTGCACAACGGGCCCGCCCCTGCTCCTCCACTGAGTACACTGTGCCCTCTGTTGGCAACAGAGGGACACGTGGAGCAACTCTCCACTGGCCCAGAACGGGCCCCTCCCACGCCAGAATATTCGCCACAGGCAATAAAATCCCCCGATGGTTAATCCCTCGAAAGGATTTTATTGCCCGTGCCCAGGATGCACCGGCCAAACAACTGCCGTTCCCTCCAGACTTGTCCAGAAGGACAAGCAGCCGTCAGGCACACGTGGAGGTTTCCTGGCCCAGCACCCCCGGCGAGCATCCCTATCCCTAACCTACACGTGTTTGCGCGTTCGTATACAGACGTAATCTTGTATGTAGGTGGTGCTAGCATTTATATTGTATTAAGTGGACGAGTACTTAACCTACTTACGGAGTATTTAACCAACCAACTGCGATCGCCAACCCGCCTGCCAAGCGTGGCGATTATGGCATATCCCCCCAACATATGCTTGGGGGAGGTCCATGTCCAGTAGTTAGGTTATAGGTAGTAGTAGGACGTTTTTCGGCTGAAATGATGAGTGGACGCTAACAAATAAAATATTGTTTTATCCAGATTTGTTCAAGAAGCATGAGCTAGACATGTCTACGTTCACGACGCTGAGCGAGGCGGACCTCATAGAGATCGGCGTCACCGCCTTCGGAGCTCGCAGGAAGATGCTGATACTGATAGCAGGTACCTATATTACTATAATACATTTTCTAATGTACACACGGCTACACATCAAGCTGTACATTTCCAGTATAAGCTGACCTCGCATTGTATAGGTTTTCCTTCCAACGCGAGGTCAGCCTTTACTGGTTTTATACAGCTTGATGTGTAGCCGTGTGTACATTTAAGTGTAAATTGAGTACGATGTATTTAAATATACTAGGTAATTAGGTATAGGTACTTACAGGGTACCCCTAATTACCTATAAATATACTATTACATAAACACCACTGAATCCGTATGGATATTTATAGTTATTTATGATAAATGTTTAGTATACACTATAGTTACACTATACTTTTTTATTTATTCATCATAAATAACTAGGTAATCGGTTGTTGAATTGATTCACACTGTCCTCCGTACTAGTTTAAACTGTATCAAGGTAGGACAGTCTTCCTTGATAGCAATACCTAACCGTTATATTCTTTTCGAAGCAAATATATTTTAGCTACAAAGTGTACTTTGATTCTAGACAGGACAGTATTACCCATATAACTGTGTGGCGGGGGTCTGATGGCAGTCGCTCTGTGTAAAATACTGATGTTAGACTGGAAGCCGACCCCAACATGGTTGGGAAAAGGCTCAGAGGATGATGATGTTGATAGTTTACTAATAATACAAATTTTCACAGATCTCAAAGGCCACAAGGGCAACGGCCAAAACTCCACGGGCGCTGCTGAACGCAAGATGGTCGGGTCGCCTTCTCAGTTCGCGACTCTAAATCAAGACAAATGGTAGACGTGTGAAAAGCTACGTATTTTGGGGTAAAAAGTGAGGCTATATTTTTAAAAGTGGGAGTATGAAGTTTGATCGCATGTTTTATGAAATGATAAATGGATTAATGAGTGCAAAAAAATATTCATATAAGAGCACAAAATTATTTGTAGAAGACCAACATTTTTAGATTTTGCTGTCTGCTCAGTGAATGTATTTAACTAAGAGATAAGCAAAACTTAATGATTTATTTTGTGTAATGTAGCCACACAAATATGCGTAGCTTTGAAAGACTGAAAATGAAACTCTTGAGACTGATTCGTAGAGTACAAAATATTTACTAAGAAAAAGTACATAATGTAATAATTATGGGTATTCTTCAGTCCCGTATGTATACCTCATTAGAAGGCTGGATACATATTTGAGAATTTCAATGCAATTTAAAGGTAGACTATACATTTATAACTGATGCACTTATAGAAAACCAGACAATGTTCATGAGTTCCTGTTATACGATATTAGAACTACCTTTGTTCAAAAATTGATTGCAATAAACTTTTTTCAATATCTCCTTGATTCTCTGAGATTTTTATCAAATGTTAGTATGTAAGTTGTTTTTATAAAGTTTTTTTACGATAGCTAAAAGCATAGATACGACGATTAGATCTCCACAGACAATTGTTGAAGTAAACGGGCTTAGCGCCGTAGAATATTAGATCTAAGTTACATTTTTATAGAATTTTTTATCGTATTCTTAAAAAAGCATGTTTTATTTTTTAACGCATCATTTACATAGATTTAAGCTGTATATTCAGACAATTGTGATTATCATATTTGGCTTTTAACATTTTGATTAATTAACGCCTAGGAAAATGTGTCCGCAATCATGCGTGCGTTCCTTTTAATTCCATATTTTGTGAAATATGTTTTTTAAGGACGCCGATAGGGTCGAAATTGGAATATAGCACTTTTGATTTCATGATTTTATTCACACATAGACCAATCTGTAGCCAGTAAGACTGGCCATTCGAAGTGACATTTTTCAGTTTAGATACAAAAATCTATTTTTAATCGATCATTTTCCGCACAATCGGCAAAAAAGCAATTTGGACAGCAAAAATTGACTTGATTTTAAACACGACTAATTTGTAAACTATTCAGTGAAGAACCGAAGTGACTATTTTAGTATTTTATATCAATGTTCGTCACTCAGCTGTATTTTAATCAGTTAACATTTTAATTTGTATCATCCAATCATTGTTTGTGATTATTGAATTTAAGTTTTTTTTTACTGCATTTTTGATTTTAACCGTATTAACATGTTAATTTAATGTGAATGCTTTTTGTTTAGACTATATTTTACATAGTATGGTAACGTTTTGATACATAACCGTTGCGACCAAATTATATTATTATATTTTAATTTTTTTTATGATGAACCAAGGAGTTATGTATCATTCCATTTACTCTATGATACCTACTTTTTTCAAGACCGTAAAATGTACTTTTGTTTTAATCATGAACTTTTTGATTACGATCAATGTTTTAAAATATGATTATGAGATGTTAGAAGACTTTAGTTTTAGATTATGAAATATTGTTAATTAATTTGATATATCAAATTTTTAAGATCTAGTTTTAGTTTTTTTATTTCGTGTCAGGTTGTTTATTCAGTTTTTTTTCGAAGAAGTAAGGATTTTTTTGCACTTTTATTTTGAGTTTTGCTTGTCTGATTAAAGTTTCAAACAAAAAAATGTTTTATTTGTCTTTATCTTTGTTTAATCGATAACCTTGCTATACCTAGGCAATTGCATATACAATGTGTTATTGAAATAACTGAAAACTTCTTAAGGGGTCATTGTACTCATCAGTATGAACAACTTTTACTATGGGACCAACCCAGAAATCGTGAAAAAAATCAGCTGTCCCCTTCATTTTTGTTCTCATGAATCGACAAAATGTAGGGATCAGCTCCCAGCACCAGGGGCGGGAATGATACTGATGAGGACGATGACCACATAGTCATTCCTTCACCACAGAAATGAGATGACGTTATTGGAGTATCAGGGCCACATGATGTTTGTTTACCTGCACGCTCGGAAGAAGCGATCAGGAACAAGAAGGCATTATCAGCGTCTCCACCGTTATCGGTGTCTAAGAAAATAAGACCTGGGATACAACAGAGAATCTAGTGCGGAAGATGGAGATTTACGGTTGATTAGAAATATAAATGCACAGACTTATAAAATTATAATAGTAACTAACTACCCATAGTGTTATAAGTAGTAAATAAAACAAAATTAAAATATGGACAATTATAAATAAGTAGTAAAGTAGGATTTAATAATGAGTGGAACTTTGACCATGTCAACCTAACTAACATGCTCCTGCTCCTGCTGCGCGTTTACGTTAGTATATGATCAGATCAAAGACATTTCTATACTGCGTCAGTATAATACCTTTATGGATCAGATATAATCACAGATTTGACATCTACCGCCGCCGCCGGGATGTCAAATCTGTAGGTATATAATATAATAATGGTGGCCTGTAGGCTACGTTCAGATATATATATTATATAGGTATATCGCCTGACATTGTCGGACGACGCTCGGAGCACACCTCGGACACTCATAACTCATAGTCATAACTCTGTGCTCGGAGCGTTCTCAGGGCAATTGTTTGTATGAGTAACTGAATACGCTCCGTGCGTCGTCGGGCGATATTACTGAACGTAGCCCAGGGCTGCGTTCACTTATATCGTCGGACGACGCTCGGAGCGTTGTTTGGGCATTCGTTTGTATGATCGCTCCAGCGACTATACAGCCGAATAGATGCCTCATGTTGAATATAATGCGTATAATAAATTCCACCACTAACTGAGGCGGGATAATGTAATCCGATTGGTCCTACCAAGGCGGCTATTGGCTAATCACTAACGTGGCAGTTTTGATGGCTCACGATTTACGTGGTCGAAACTGATTTGAAGATTTCAAGTGGCGAATAGTGGTGACCTACATTTGTGAAATTTCATAGATGTGTTGCAGACATTGGTCGCCTGTTATGATGCGTCTATGGGCTGTATGGTCGTTGGATCGTTCTGAGTAACTGAACGATCAAAGTACGCTCCGTGCGTCGTCGGACGATATAAGTGAACGCAGCCCAGCCGATGTAACTGAACGCAGCCAATATGACCTTCAAATTTTTGACATATCATATATGTCACTGTCAAGTGTCAATGAAGATCGAGCCGAGGAGAGTGCAAATAAAAGTAATAAACGTTTTCGGTAAATTCTTATAAAATGGGTAATGCAAGTGCTAAAGCTGTGGACGTGAAAGTAGCGGAGGCGCCGGCACCGGCGAATACTGAAAAGTCCAAACTGAAAGCATGCTGCGCCTGCCCGGAAACAAAGCGAGCGCGAGACGCATGGTAAGGTTATGAACAAAATTACTTTTTATTACGCAACACCGCTAATTCTAGAAAAATATTGCATGTATTCGGACAACTGCAAGATTAGTTGGATGAATTATTTATATCGGGCATGCTGTAACATTCAATATTTTAAAGATTTAAATTGTGAAAAGAAAAAATCGCTCACGAGCAGGATTCGAACCTGCGACTCCTGGCTCAGTACGCCAGTGCTTTAGCCACTAAGCTACCATGAACACTGCTCGTGGTATCGAAATTATCCTTCACTATGGTACAGTCGACTGCATGACAGTGGTAACACGTCAATTCGAAAACCGCCCTTACTGCTTACGAAATAAAGATGCTGCTAATGTCAAAGTGTTACCACCGACGTGCGGTCGACCGTACGTCTTTGGGTGCTCGTGAGCGATTTTTTCTTTTCACAATTTTCAATGTTTTGTTTGAATACTTTGTGATATTTTTGTGTACACTAGTAGTACCTACCTATTTCAGTAATTTAACAAGATTACTTACTTCTTCTAATTATTAGTTCGGCATGGAGTTACTCAATTGCTGTATGATCTATTGATAATACACTAAACATAATGTGGGCAGTTTAAACTATGTTGAAGTAATAAATAGAGATTTGTTTAGTAAAATGCTACTGATACTACTAAATATGGCAGCTATCTAAAATACAAAAAATACTTCAGAAATGTCAAAAAACCCATTCATTTATCCATTAATTTCCTTACCAATCATTTAAATAAAATCCATTATCCTTGGGGTAAATGCTATTAGTCCATTGAGTTTCCTTGTAGAAAACAGTAGGTCCTATAAAATAAAAACTGCATAGTATAGTTTAAGAAAACAATGATTTAATTTATCATTATCCAAACAATACCATTTAGTGTCAGAAAATAGTAGATAAATAATAAAGTTGTCTATTACAGAAATAATCTTTACAGTAAAGCTTCTTACTATGATTCTTTGATTGCACATTGTTTAACAAGTACATATTTAAATGTCAAAGAAGTGCTTTGGCATTTGTACAGTCGACTGCATGTCAGGTGGTAATTGTATGACCTTGACAGCATATTTCGTAAGCAGTAAGGGCAGTTTTTTTAGTAATTCAAGTGTTACCATGGTTGTGCGGTTGACTGTACTAGGAAAGACCTGTATTGGAATTATAACTGTAGTACCTCATCAACTCAGCCTATCGAGTCCACTGCTGGACATAGGCCTCTCTCAAGGTAATATAGGTAATATCTCCCATTTGTACTATCTACCTCTGCTAAAAGATCATGCCACTGCATCAACATTATCAAATTAGTTTATCAAAGTCAAACATATTCCCTTATTAACACATAGCCTTTGCACACAACTTCGCTCCGTATAATTCAGTTTTTCATAAAAGAAAAAAGACAGACAAAACCCAAGACAAAAAGACAGACAAAACCCAAGACAAAAAGACAGACAAAACACAAGACAAAAAGATAGACAAAACACAAGACAAAAAGATAGACACAACACAAGACAAAAAACACAGACAAAACACAAGAGAAATAAGACAGACAAAAAAAAACAAAAGAAAGATGTTGTTGCGCTTCCTTCGTGAACTAAGTATCTTCACTGCATAAAAAGCATCCTGTATTAATCCAGGACATGGTCATGGACATGCCAAATTTCATCAAAATCCGTTCAGCCATTTCAGCCTGATTGAAGAACAAATAAAAATCCAAACTTGCATTTATGATATTAGTAACCCATCAACAGACGAAAAGCCGGCGAAACAGTAGAAAATATTTTGTCTTATTAACGTTCTTTGATTAATTCATCAATTTTTCATTTATTTTCCAGCATTATTGAAAATGGCGAGGAGAACTGCGGCCCCCTCATTGAAGAACACAAAGCCTGCATGAGGAAGATGGGCTTCAACATCTAAACGGCTTCGTGAGACTGGAAGTGACTTGTACCTACTATATAATTATGATTTCTTTGACAAAATTCTATTTTAATCATTCACTTGTATGTTGTGGTATGTTGGACACACTGCAAATACTATAAAATTAACACCTTGGCATTAGATATACATTCTGGTTTTTTTAATGTTACCACTCAAAACCTGTTTGTAGCCAGTAGTAGTGTCAGATGTTTTTCAGCCCTCTCAGGGCCCCAATTCTCGGGTTATAGAGAATAATTATTAAGTCCCTATATTTTAAAAAACCACCCTGGCAACTCTAGTAGCCAGCCACACTGCTAGTGTAAGCAAAAATCTGCCTACAGCCAAAATGTTAACATGTTTCCTGTTCTACTAAAGCAACATCTCCTGCGACCATATTTTTGCTATTTCTAACATGTTTTTCTAATAAACTGGGGGCGTGTCCTAGCTGATTGGCTAAATTTGATTGGTTTAAACGAAATTTTAGCTTGTTTTGTTAGATTTTGGTCACAGTAGACTCTGCTTAAAGGTGTTTTGGCTCCAACACTGCTAAGCCCTTTTGTGTCCACTAATTGACCAAGTGAATGATTCCTATATATAGAATTTTAAAAGAAATATAGGATAATTAAACAATATTACATACAATAATAAAGTTGTTTGACATTAAACCTACATGGTGAGAAATGTTTAATGTAGACTAGAAAAATGTTTGCTTTAACCTCCTTGAAATAATGTCTGCTGTTAACAATCATAAGTATTTGTTTAGATTTTAATATTTATCTAGTATAAAAGAAATTGTGTGAATGAGGAATGCATTTTATTAATTATTAAGTTTTCAGTCACTGCACTTAATTATCGATAAATAGTAATTAATTTATTCGCCAAAGATGTAATTATTTCCTCTACTTCAAATTAATTGTCATTTTCATTGGATTTTTAGTCAAAATTTATGCATTCCCTACAAATAAAAATCTGTCTTATAATTATTTTTTTGGGATTCAAAAAAAACAATATTCCTTTCAGAAAATTAAACTTTTCTTATTTAATCAAAAACCATTTTTTAAGAGCGTTATGTTACACCAAAACAATAATGTATTAATTTATTGTAACAGAATATAACAGTTAGAATATTATAACGCTAAAGATCTGTGACTGTAATTCAAGAATATTATAACGCTAAAGATCTGTGACTGTAATTCATGTCTTCTATTTACTTTTAGTAGTAATAATGTAAATAAATATTTGTTATTTAAATTTAATTTTATTTGTACTAAATAAGAATTAGTTCTAGTTCTAGAAAGAAAAAAAGAATGACATCGATGACTTACACTCATATTCTAAGATGTTTACTCCAAAATTCCTCGACTCCACTCATTCATTCATTTCAGCCGAAAGACGTCCACTGCTGGACAAAGGCCTCCCCTAAAGGGGGGGGGGATATGCCATACTCGCCACGCTGGGCAGGCGGGTTGTCGATCGCAGTTGCTTTATTAAATACTCCGAGAACGCTGCTGCCCCAGACTCTGGTGAATCCCTGAGTCGCCTTTTACGACACCCATGAGAAGAGAGAGGGTGGTGCAATTATTTACGTCCGGCACCACACGGACCTCCACTCAACTTCACTCAGTGTAATCTGTACTGTATGCATAGTTGCAAAAGTTCTCCACTCAGCGTCACTCAACATTTTTCGAGGAAAGGAAACAACTGTTAAACTCAAGGTACGTCGAGACCTACCTTAAGGGACACTCAAGGAAAGATTTTCGCTTATACCAATAAATAATAATGTCCTCCCGGCCGAATGTCGCTTATAAGCAGTGTTTCAATCCGATTATTTTAATCGAATATTTTTACAAGACTGTTTAAATGGATTACTAATAATTTGTATGATACTCCACACAGTAATTTCTGGACTCGACTTCATACGAGGTTCCTCAAGATGAGCTTTAAGAATACCAGTTTCGTGGATTCCTTGAGGTAATCCTCAAGGTAACCTCGACTTATTCAGAGTCGAGGAAATTTCTTAGAAATATGGGTGCTAGTATGGAACAGCAGTTGTATATTCTCAATTCCAGGGTTGCTCACATAGTAAAAGATGTTTGTTATGATGAGTACATTCACCCCAATGTTACGCCTTACCTCGATGTTGGTTCTCTTGTTCACGAACTCTACCTGTGAAGATTTGTAAATTTATTTATTTAAACTTCATGCAACATGTGTACATAGGCGGACTTAATGCCTTAGGCATTCTCTCCCAGTCAACCTTAGGGTGATACAGAGATGACAAGGCAGGTGCAATATTGATTCACGACACAAAACAAGATGAGAAATAAATTACCACTAAAACAATAGATAAACATACATAGGTATATATATATAACATACAATAAGTACTAAATATATATAATAATATACTATTATAGTCATAGATAAAATACTAATGAGATGATTCTGCCAAACTTTTATCTAGAAAGAACTTCCGAACTTTCCTTTTAAAAGAGTCCCGACTGGTGGCCATCCTAAGCTCGAGAGGTAGCTCATTCCATAGAAGAATTGATTGAATATGAAAGGATGAGTGAACAAAATTAGAGCTATGATAAGGGCAATGTAGAAGACGGTTATTAGAAGACCGTAGGTTTCTTGTGTGTGTAGAGCATAAATATTGAAAGTGGGGAGTTAAGTAAAGAGCGGGGAAAGGAGAATTAAGTAAAGAAAAACCGGCCAAGAGCATGTCGGGCCATGCTCAGTATTATAGGATTCCTTAAGTAGGTCTAATTACAAACGAATCAAATCGAATATTAATCATTACATATCAGCCCATTACTGTCCCACTGCTGGGCACGGACCTCTTCTCAGTATGAGAAGGCTAAGGCCTTAGTCCACCACGCTGGCCTAGTGCGGGTTGGTGGACTACACACACCATTGAGAACTGTATGGAGCACTCTCTGGTGTGCAGGTTTCCTCACGATGTTTTCCTTCACCGTTAAAGCAAGTGATAATCAAATTCTGATCCGCACATGAATCCGAAAAGTCAGAGGTGCGGGCCGGGATCGAACTCGCACCCTCCTGCATGGAAGGCAAGCGTTCAACCACTAGGCTATCACTGTAATCATTGCTATTTTAGTTTTTGCAAACAGCGCCACCTAGTGCTAAATTTATGAAGCTAAATTTAAGAAGTGTGTTTTTTTTTGTGATTTTTTTAAATAGAAAGTAACTAAAGGAGCATTATTTGCTATGATCATTTTTCTCTAAGGTCAATGACCTATGAACTAGGACGTCTTAAGTATTTTTCAGTTTTCTCACTATAACTCAAAAATTTATAATCACATTATACTCGGAATAATTTTAAAAGAGAGTTTTTATAAAGGTCTATCAATGTTGAAGACTATAAGTTTCTACGTTGCATAATTTAGAAATGGCAGGGGGGGGACACATTGCAAGCCACTTTGGCGAACTGTATTTCGCAGAGGGTATACCTGATAAAAAAGTTGTGTATGAAACATTACCTTCATTTTAGTAGACCTATTCAACGATACCCCACACGAGGGGGTGCAGCGAAAAAAATATTTTCATCGCCATTTTACATGTATGGGCGCCACCCCTAAAATACGTAATCAAGATTTTTTTATTCTTTTAAAATTGAGATCTATATCTATTCCATTTTTTGTCAAAATTTCATTTACTTATGTTTATAACTGTAGAAGTTATTAAGCGGTAAAGGATTAGGACAGACGGACAGACGGACAGACGGACGGACATGACGAAACTATAAGGGTTCCTTGTAGGACTTCGGAACCCTAAAAAAGCGTAGTCAAAGCACGTACTTGTCTCCGCTGACGAATGGGCAACCATTTAAATAAATAAAAATGCAAATGCCATGTAAATGGCACAGGATTACCTATTTTCAGCATTATATAGATTCTGTTTGACTGTAAATCTTCCAAACTTTGAATAAATAAATAAACTAAACTTATTTTAAACTATCGCTCTCTTTTACTAATAGTAGATACAAGAAAGGGATAGCGACAATTTTAGTGCTGTCAAATTAGACGAATTAAAATTTCCATACAAGTTTAGTTTTGATCTCTGAACGTGCCCACTAAAATACAAAGAAATGTAACACGTAAACTAATTAGACAGTTCTAAAATTGTTGACATCCCTTTCCTGCATTTACTATTAGTAAAAGATAGCGATAGTTTAAATTTAAATAAGTTTAGTTCGTGAACAAGAGAATCTACGAAAGCAACTTAAGAATTATTTTTATTTTAACGCATTTACGCATGCGAAGCGAAATCTAAAGATATAAAATTTGGAAAGATTTTTTTAAATTTAAAAAGCAGGGTTTGAACCTGCGACTCCTGGCTCAGTACATACCAGTGCTAAAGCACGACAAAAGCCGCTAAGCTACCGTGAACACTGCTCGTTCTTTAAAATTTAACTTAGGTCTTTCGGTGACGTCAACAGCACCTACCTATTGATAAACGGATCGTGTTCCTCAAACGACCCGATAAACTTTGCAGTTAATTCAAAGTCGTATAGATGTGCCTACCATTATTCATTTTATTATTTTAAACGGATTTACGAATGCGAAGCGAAATCTAAAGGTATAAATTGAGGAAAGAAAAAAACACACGGTCTGTTTCTCAATAGTTGCTGCTGACCTCACCGAAAGACGTATAAATATTTTTGGGACATTTTACACAGCACCATCTAGTCCCAAACTAAGCAGACCTTGTAATATGGGTACTAGACAATGGATATAATACTTATATACTTTTTTTTGTTGTAAATACATACTTATAATAAATAAGAAACACCCAGACCAACACAAACACTTATGGTCATCACACAAATATTTGTGTTCTGTGGGAATCGAACCTACGACCTCGTGATCAGCAGTCCGATACTCGAACCACCAGACCACAGACGTCGTCAAATTCGTTAAGTTAAGTTAAATTCGATACCACGAGCCACGAGCAGTGTTCACCGTATAGCTTAGCGGATAAAGCACTGGTGTGCTTAGCAGGGCCGGCTTTACCTATGGTGCAGGGCACACCCTGTGGGGCGCACACGGGCGCTGTCATAGGGGCCGCCGAACGTCGGCACTAGCGAATGCCTCCAAAGGGCCTACGTCACTCACGGCGGCTGGCGCGGCGCTCTCAAATACCATGTGCCCGTGTTAAGGCCGTCGCCGGCGGCAGTTAGGGGCACCATTTGCACCCAAAGGACAATGGGAAAAACCCCAGAAAAGGTGGTATGTCATACCAGGGGTTAATAAGCAAGACATCTACCTAGATGACTTTCTCATGTATTAATATTTTCAAATGGCTATAACTTTTTTCTCCCAATGGTTAGAGATTTGCTACCCTAAAATAAAATAATACGATTGTTAAGTAAGACCTTTCGTTTGACGTTTTGTCCATTCTACTTTCCGATCAATGGGGAAAATTACGTCAGTATAGTAACTTTATGGGGTAAATATAACTGTAGATAGGTATTGCATTTTGATCGCGCGTCTACTAAAGGCTGCCAGGGTATGATTGCACCCGGGCGCTACGTGGGCTAGAGTCGGCGCTGGTGCTGAGCCAGGAGTCGCAGGTTCGAATCCTCCTTGTGAGCGATTTTTTCTTTCCACAATTTATATCTTTAGTAACACGAGAATGATCAATTTTTCAAGTTAAATTGTCCAATATCTTATTGTTTTGATGGAACTTTTTTTTCGCAGCAGCCAGCCACCCTGGGTGGCGGTTCTTGGCGGTACAAATTAAATTTGTCCCAAAGGCCACCAGCGGTTTCAGTGGTGCCCGTTAAAAATTGTCCCGCCCAGCTTACATTCGTTCTCCACGCCTTGGATGAGTTAATTATTGTTCTCGCTATCCCGTGCCGTGCGTGTCGTGTGCACGTACAGTGAACCGCACGTGAGTGGTACCTAACAGTTGACCTTGACAATGTCTTTATTTCGTAACCAGTAAGAGTGGTTTTCGTAATTCAAGTGTTACCACTGTCACGCAGTCGACTGTTCGTGGAGTCGGTGGAGTTTTGCGCTTTGCCATCATACCACAAAAACAACAACTACAAAAAGTTCAACTTGATAATTGAGCGTAATTCTGTCGAATTTCTCCATTATCTGAGGTCGCTAAGTTTATCAATAGCAATATTATCATATTGTAGGCATTTTTATATTGTCTCCATTGTTAATTAAGTTATATTCATTAGCACAATTTAGATAATTATCTCTCTAAAGAGGTTATTACCACCAGACCATCAGTTATGAAACCAGAGATAAAATCTTTCCAATTTCAGTTTCACTGGTATTATTAAAAATGTTGTTTTGTAATGTTGGCGCTTAGAGAAATGGTTGACCATAAACCTAGTAGCATAGGTCCTATGGAAGATAAAACTTAGACTTTAGAGTTACTTAGACTTGAAAAAGTAACTAAGTAGTAGTAGGTGAGTTTAGTTAGACTTAGGTAGGTAAGTACTTGGAGTTTAGAAACTTCTCCGAAAATCTGACATCATCATCATCATCATCATTTCAGCCGAAAGACGTCCACTGCTGGACATAGGCCTCCCCCAAGCATCGCCACAACGACCGGTCCTGTGCCTTCCGCATCCAGCGGATTCCCGCGACCTTCACCAGGTCGTCGGAAAATCTGACATCAGCCTTAATTTCCCCCGTACCTATTTAAAATCCAGCTTCTGTCTTTGTGACGAGCAAATCATTGTAATGGTGCTATACAATGAGTTATTGTAGAGCTAACAATAATTTCCTTTTTGACTGAAATATGTACCTAGAAGGTTGAAGGCGATGAGAATAACACAAACGATTTCACTGAAATCTCGTATATTGTTAAAGGTACAAAAGGTATTAAAATAAGGCGTCGATCCGGTATGGCGGTTTGGATTGGATTCTTGAAGTGGGGAACCCGTGACACAGCCGCCGCCGCGTTCCGTTATTCCCCCGCTACATGTTATGCGTTCACGCGTGAACAAAGGTATTAAATAGGTAGGTAGGTAGGTTGTAATTTTAAATTACAACATCATGAAAAATCCAACTTTAAAGATATGCCTAGGATTCTGAGTAGGTACTGATGAGCAACTCTCAAGCAAAAAAAAGTAAGTCAAAGATCGAATAAAGTTGAATTGCCCGATTATCAGCGTCTAGCTAGCAAATAATAACAGTCAGCTGTAACCACGAATTACAATACACAGTGAAAATAACTTGATAAACAAAATCGTTATCTGCCAATCGCGGTGCGGAGTCAGGACAGACCGCCTGCTTCTTAATCTAACGTATATAAATAAAATATAACTATAAAATAAATTAAAACAACACTAGTGATGAGATTCGCCGAGAAAATTATGAAGAATGCACGGGAGGACGATTCTGCAGCCAGTTCAGTGCGATCCGTTGATAGTTATGAGTAAGTACCTACTACCTCCTTGTTTAGTTCATGTTTTGTAACATGCCTTGGAATAAGTTATGTTATGGTTATACAAAAATTGCGAATAAATAAATAAATCAAAGGTTCACAAATAAGACACAAGTTGTTCGCCCGCCTTGCTTCCTTTGAAGGCATAGAATATTCATTTACTTATAGCTACCCAGCGACAACACAGCCCCTGTCGCTGTAGCTACCTAATGACGTCAGGTGTCAATGAACTATTGCCATATTATATTGGTTTAACTTAGGCTGATTATTCCCAACGGTCACCACCAAAACCACCACCACAGGTCGCCGTTGGGACAAACTTGTCCCCAACCGCCAGCGCCACCCATTTGTCCCAACGGCTACCAGTGGTGGTGCTGGCCGTTCTGCCGTTTAGAATAATCCGCTTAGGCGAATAGGAATTCATGTAGGCTATGACCGCACATATTGGCCACCCATACTCAAAATGTTAGAACCAATGCTATTTAAAAATACAGATATGCAGATACCTATGTTACTGCGCTCGCAATCTGAAGACTCAAAAACGTCCTAATTAGGACGTCTTTCTATTAATCCGCTTCAAGTAACGCACCGAGCGTGACCGGTAACAACAAAAAAACTATTATGACGCGAAAGTAACTTGAAGTAACCAACTTACTTACTTTGTACCTACTAGTTTATGTGTATTGTGCTGCCGCTGCATACGGAACATTTTATTTGTTTGTTTGTTAGGATATGACATTATATCTATACTTTAAATATCAGAACAGGTGTGATTCGGGAGAAAATAAACGGCCATGTGTAAGATTTTTGCGTAAGCCGTTTATGAGCAGGCATATAGGTACACACACACACACAAACAACGCGCGCTCTCTCTTTCTCTTTCTAGTGCGTCTGTGTATATCAAGGAGGCCAAAAAGAAAAAATTAATGTATATTTGAAACAAAAAAGTGTGCGGTTAGGGGACTAACACTTTTTTGTTTCAAATATACCTAATTACAGGCGCTTATGAATAAATAAATATCTTTGTGACATTTATACACAGCACCATCTAGTCCCAAACTAAGCAGAGCTTGTGGTATGGGTACTAGACAATGGATATGATACTTATATACTTTTTTTTTTGTAAATACATACTTATAATACATAAGCAACACACCCAGCCCAACACAAACACTTATGTTCATCACACAAATATTTGTGTCCTGTGGGAATCGAACCCACGACCTTGTTATCAGCAGTTCGACACTCGAACCACTAGACCACAGAGGTCGTCAAATACAATAGAATATCATAGGTCGTCAAATAGAGGGGTGCTGGCCAGAAAACTTCCACGTGTGCCTGACGGCTGCTTGTCCTTCTGGACACGTCTGGAGGGAACGGCAGTTGTTTAGCCGGTGCATCCTGGGCACGGGCAATAAAATCCTTTCGAGGGATTAACCTTCGGTTCCAAATGGTGACTCCTAGAGAAGAACCGGCAAGAAACTCCATATTATGACAGATATCTTACGCCTGATCCCAATAGTCGTGGGTGTCAGACAACCGTAGCGTCCTGGATTCAATCCCATATACTTAATTATACCAAATAAATTGCTAATTATACCAAATAAGAAACTAGGTTTTTCTGTTTGTTGTGAGATTTGTTTCCGATGACTAGAGATACGTATAAGTCCGCGTTTGTCGCAGCAGCTCAGGGCTCGGCTTCCTATGCTGAGGGCCACGGGTTCACCCACAAAAATAGATAGAGTAGAATGGTTGTAATCACAATTTTACTTGCGATTCATGCGTGGCAACTTTCGAACAAACTACGCCTTACATTTTGACGTCATTAATTAAAAAAAAATAACTTTAATCAAATGTACTTTACAGCTTTTGTTTCTGCAGTTAGAAACAGCACAATAAGGCATTTTTGCGGGTTTTTGTTACAGTATTTACAGATACAAGTCTGGTGGTGGTAGGTGGTGGTTGTCACTGATGATGATGATTGAACTCGTTAAAACACTTATTAATCCTACTTATTATTCTTAAAAAATGCAATTAACTAACCATTAACTCAGGTGTATTTTTATTTAGCCTGTTTTGGTAAGTAATTTCATCAGTGGGTCCACAAGGAACGGCAAAGAGTATTCCTCATGGGCCCACTGCTGAGTGGGACCACGAGGAACAACATTTCCTCGTGGTCCCACCAGTGGGGCAACGTAGTGGGACCACGAGGAACGGCAAAGAGTATTCCTTGTGGGCCCACTGCTGAGTGGGACCACGAGGAACAACATTTCCTCGTGGTCCCACCAGGGGAGCAAAGTAGTGGGACCACGAGGAACGACCCGTCATAAAGCGTACTGAGAAGGGCTTTGAAATGCCCTGCACTATGGTGCAGAGTGTTGGCACGCGCGCCCTGCCCACTTTTCCATTCTATCTATTTCTGTGGGTTTACCGCGCGAATGAAAATAAGTAGATAATTAGGTACTTGCTCCGAGTGTTGTGCAAGTGAGAACAATATTTGTGAACGCCTTGATGCTTCTCAAGTTCACCCTTCGGTTCGTCGGTCGGTGTTGTGTTATTAATTTATTATCTAAAACATATAATGATGCAACAGTTAAGAATTAAGTACTTACCATCATATTTATTTACAGCCAGTATAGATATTTGAAAAGTACCTAGGTAGCATATTTGTAGATAATAATTATGAAAATGATAGGAATCCTACTTAGTTACCTAGATAGTTAGTAATACTTTTATACAAGATGATAAATAATATGCTTAGTCATCTAAAAATACTTAACAAATTCTACGATTATTTAATACCCAAATTTTCACTTCGAAACATAGCGAGGGTTTAAGAATAAACCCCGAACGACTCTGAAAACAAGTCATCGGCGGCATTGTCAAAGGGTGATCTAATAATACTTAACAAATTCTACGATTATTTAATACCCAAATTTTCACTTCGAAACATAGCGAGGGTTTGAGAATAAACCCCGAACGACTCTAAAGACACATGTCATCGGCGGCATTGTCAAAGGGTTCCACCCTTACCTGCAATTTTATTTGGTGGTTTCGCTCGCGTCGTTTTTCTGTCGCACGCGACACACGCGGGAAATTTGTTTATTTGCAAATAGGTATTGAAACAAAAACTTTTTGCTGGTATTGATTTTTGTGTTCAGTATCAGTGGTATAGTCACCTCCTTAAATATTTTACGAATACAGATCAACATGTTGTATAAAAAACCGGCCAAGTGTGAGTTGGACTCACGCAGTAAGGGTTCCGTACCACAAATCCACCTGATACCCCATATAAACTGATTTAATTTACGAGAGTTTGTCAAAAGACATCAACGAATGTACGCGAAATGTGATTTTTGCATCTCTTTCTTACGTAGGTACCACCACATATGTCTATGTTTGTCCTGTTTTTAGTATTTGTTCCTAAACTACATAGTATGCACTATAATCAGACCAAGTTTGACGCTGGTATGTATTACCGTTTTGAAGATAGAATAGGAACAAAAACGTTGAAAATAATGCATGTTTTTCGAGGTTTCTTGTATGGGGTCCCCTTTAGTTTTAGACTTTTTTATTTTTAGTATTTGTCGTGATGTACCCCATAGTAACACATATGCTGTGAAAATTTCAACTGGTTATATATTACCGTTACAAAGATACAGCCCTGTGACAGACACGGACAGCGTAGCGAGAGTAATAGGGTCCCGTTTGCACCCTTCGGGTGCGGAACCCTAAAAATGAGAAAGTGTGGTTGTTCGTTTTTAGAATCAGACCCTGGACGGCAGAGCGAGTCTTGAGATAAAATAAAGATAGTACCTAGTAGGTACCTACCTACCTATAAATAAATTTATCTGAATCACATACGAACTTCCTCCCCGATATCGAGATTCAACACAACGTAGTATTGATGTCTATAAATATTAACTTTAAGATGACGAAACAAAGATAATTATTTCGTCAGCCGCGACCCCGGCCAACATTTACTATATTTATAACTAATAAATCAATATGAAAGCACTTATCTATGAATACGTCAAATATTTTACTACTGAATGCGTAAAGGCAATCTCTTATCACGAACATTCGCGTGTAATGTAACAAGTTCTCCGGAACATTTATTTGTTCTGTAATGTAACTATTTGCATGATGTGTTCATGTGTCATGTCTAGTATAGTATTATATTATCTGTGGTCATGTTAAATGGCAAAATGTGTCTTTGTAACTAAATTTAAAATGTACCATCTTATTAACCATATTTTTGAGCGAATATAGTTAATTATTTTATTTACGCATGCGAAGCGAAATCTTACGATTTAAATTGTGGAAAGAAAAATCGCTTACGAGCAGGATTCGAACGCGACTCCTGGCTGCAAGACGCGTTCAGTCCGCGGATGGGTGACCGTTTCGTTGCACATCGAGACCCTTCCGTGCCTCGGAAAGCACGCTCAGCTGTCACAAGAATATCTATGGCAGTCAGCACGGGTAGTCAGAAGCCAGTAGGTCTACTCGCGTTTTACGAACGACAAACGAAGTACGAACTTTTTCCGACTGATACTTACATAATAAAGATAGGCACATAAAAAAGGCACAATTAAGATAGACTACGGTTCATAGTCGTATACAATTTACCGGAGATGAGAAAAACAAACGTCAAAACACGATCATCGCATGCGATAAGGCAACGATGGTTGACCGGAGTAGCAAATTGTGCGATGAATCGTACGATTTATCGAATATCGTCGAACGGGAGTAGACCCCCAGGGGCGTAGCTACCGCCGTATCAGCCGTATCTATGATACGGGGACATCTATGATATATCTATGATATGAGCTACAGGGGCCCATACGTTTTCCACAATCTCAAATTCCTATTGATAAGAGGCCTGTAATAAATGTGTGATGAAAATAATGGTAGTTTTTTAACCGACGAAAAAAAAGGAGGAGGTTCTCAATTCGACGCGTATCTTTTTTTTTAGGTATGTATGACCACGCATAACTTTTTACAGAGTAGTCCGATTTTGATGATTCTTTTTTTAATGGATAGGGTTTATCTCGAACAAAGACATTAAATATTATTAAAACTCTTTGATCTCGAAGTTGGTCCCATTTAAATTTGAAAATCAAAATCTACCCCTAAGGGTAGGAAAACAGGGGTTGAGTGCTTGTTCACCCTCTGAATTCTTACCTGTTAACTGATTCTGTTGAAACTTGGCACACATAAATGTAGTTCTAGACACTACAACATAATGGAGACCTGGATTTAATATTAGACACAAAAAAAATAAAAATTGAACTTTTTAACAAAAAAAATTACCGACGAAGCAGAACAGAATCTGGCGAAAAATAAAATGAGGCTTTTAGTCTTAATAACTATTCTCCTAACTAAACGAATGTAGGTACCTACTTACGGCGCCAAACACCTTTACCTACGTATAATTACCGCAAGTGATCGTGCGAAAAAATACTTATTGAATGACTTCAATAAGTATTTTTTCTCCCACTTGCTCGGTAATTGCTTCATTACGTTTAAAAAGAATACATCAATCGGCTCCGACGGCTCTTTTCCGTACGCAACGAAATAATACGCCAGCAATTTCCAACATGACAATAATAGAAATAGCTGGACAGTTTTTTTTATGCTATTGAGGTTTTTTAAGTACTCACTAAATAAGATATTTTTTGGTACACGACATTTATTATTTTAAAGGGTGAATACCATAGACTTATATATTACTAGCGTAAATCATTGGTGAATACGCATGTTTCAAAACAGAACAAAAACCGCGCGCGGACGAATTGGTGCGAAGCAAATTTGTCACTGTTGAATTAATTTGTGTATTGTTTCCTCGCACATGAGAGAATATGAGAAAAGTACTATAGAAGTCTCGGCCGGCCCGGCCTCGTTTAGCAAAAAACAAAGAGATTCACTAGTAAATATTTGATGTCTTTGGCCAAAAAGGACTCGGCTTACGCCTCGTTCGGAAGTATTACTCGGGTGTTAATTGCTTTATTTCAGGCCTGGACAGTAATGTACTATTATCGCCAAACATTGAACTACACAATAAGTTTTATTGTAGCGGTTCAAGAGGTTCAAGCTATCCATCAAGGAGAAAGGGATCACGGCAGAGCGTGCGCCAGGGCCAAGACTCAAGGCTTTATCTGTCTTCTTGTATCGTATGTTATTTATTGGAGAATTGAAATTTATGTAGACTTCATATTATAAAAGAGGGTAGTTATTATTAATTTACTAGAAACACTGGATAAAAGTCCGCGACTGCCCCGCGGTTCAACTAAACTGCTCTACTGAGTTGAGCAGTTGAGCAGTGGGTCATATTTAAGTAAGAAGTTTTTTGCTACCCCCGGCTCAACTACTGAACTGCTCTACTAAGTTGAGCAGTGGGACATCATATATTATATATGTAAGAAGGTTTTTGTTCCCCACGGCTCAACTGAACTGCTCAACTAATGCTTGACCACTTATAATTTATTAATAAGATCTATTTTAAATAAATGACATTATGAGTGTCACCGATTGTCGTAGTTATTTGTCATGATTATTTCCTTGGTCAGTGTGCGGTAGTGGGGATTAATCTATATCCGAGCAAGAGCGATATTTTCTGGCCTCATATCTATTTACGGTCAAAATTAATATCCAATCTATCCAATCGTGGATCCATTTTAAATAAATGACATTATGAGTGTCACCGATTGTCGTAGTTATTTGTCATGATTATTTCCTTGGTCAGTGTGCGGTAGTGGGGATTAATCTATATCCGAGCAAGAGCGATATTTTCTGGCCTCATATCTATTTACGGTCAAAATTAATATCCAATCTATCCAATCGTGGATAGATTGGATATTAATTTTGACCGTAGGTGTTTAAGAGCTCTTAGCGAGCAGAAGTCAGCAGAACTCTGTACTTACTTCTAAACTGTGAAGTTACTTAAAGAAAATCATAACAGCTGCTGATAAAGATAAAGATCATTTATTTGTCAAACATGCGTTTGCATACTAATTAAAGCATGCACGATATAAAATAAATTGAAGCACCTACATGTTTTGCCTATCAAGACGTACAAATTTAAGTATTTTAACAAAATAATTTAAATTAAATAATGAATGTCTATAAATTTCAAAATAATCAATAATTAAAACAGTAATAAAAACGGTAATTTTTACAAGTCTCTTGTTTGAATCCGTCCTTTTCATCTGTCTTACTCCAGTGGTACAGCAGCACACAGCAAGGAGGACTCCAGCAGCATCCCCCTCTGTATCTTAGCCATTAAGGCATAGGAGGTGTAGTTTTACTGAGTTCAGCAATCAGCCTATGTAGCGAATCGGTGATTATTGAAATATCTCCACAAGATTGGCGTATAATTCCGTTTTTGCTATACGTACCCCCAGTTTCTGGAGGGCTGATCAATTTGATCTATTGTCAAATCTAATGTCAGCTTCTGTGATTGGCCGGCGAAAATATTAACAACCAATCACATCGCTTGACCTGAGATTTGACAGCTGATTAGTTAAATTTGCGTTGATCAGCCTTTCGGAAACTGGGGGGTAATAGCTTAATTGCTAAGTTTAGCTTATTTATTTCATCTTAAATTTAAATAACTTTGTAGGTAATTTAGATAACAAATGAGTTCGGCTTGATAAGTTTTAATATTGGCACGCTGAATGAATAGTTACTTTTATATTGGTAACAACTAGTTATTTTAATTAATTAAAAACGTTGTTAATTATAGATATAAACACCATTGCTCCGGTAGTTTTTGCTCCGCATACGTTTATGCGTTAAAAATAATAAATAATTGTTAATTAGGTATGTGAGAATCACGTTACTCTTGTAATTTTAGTTGGAATGCACAAATTATTACCATGCCTATATCATCATCATCAGCTATAAACTGAATTTATATAGCGATTAGCGAACTCTCTCGATTTAATAAAAATCGTGTTTCAAATTGTAAAATTAGTTGTAAAAAAAATAAGTAGGTAGGTGGGTACCAAACATTATACCACAGAACACAGACTTATACTGTTATTGTTGCCTATAATTAGTTACATTTTTATTAATTATCAACTGTCTTATTAATTTTTTTTACCTATTTATTCAAATATTTGTGTGATGAACATAAATGTTTGTGTTGGTCTGGGTGTTGCTTATGTATTAAAAGCATGTATTTAGAAAAAAAAAAGTGTATAAGTATTATATCCATTGTCTAGTACCCATAGTACAAGCTTTGCTTAGTTTGGGACTAGATGGTGCTGTGTAAAAATGTCCCAAAGATATTTATTTATTTAACAGACGTTTAAAACTGGGCTTAAAAACCTTTTTATGCAGTAGTTTGACGCTAGACACGCGTCAAAACATGGCCTAAGCTTTTGTGATAGGGGCCCCAGTTAGTGTATTAAGATTAATTAAGTAAGAGCATAATAGTATGTAATGATTCTAATAATAAGTTCAGTGACGATTAAAAATTTTGCTAAGAAACTTTTTATTTAGCAAAACAATATTTCTTGTACGGATTATTTTGCGAAGTTCCCAAAATTGTATACAGCATACGACAGCCTCTCAAAAATTCAGTACTTTGTACATATATATATATATATATTGGCATTAAAACATTGAATACATTATTTAAAAATAAAAAACCTTAAATAAAACTACACCTAAAGCTAAAAGCTAGCTAGCTAGCTTTGTACTATTGATTTCTATGTACTTTATTATTATTTCTCTGTGTGTGCATAAATTTAATAAATAAATAAAAAAGGGAAAATTAGAAAAACTTAGACTAGGTTTAGACCCTTGTTTAAACCGGGTTAGATGTCAAACTCCATACACAAAAAGGTGTTTAAGCCTGGTTTAAGCAAAACCTATAATTAAACCCGTTTTAGTAATAAGGTGGTATAAGGTTAGCTGTCATAGAAGTATAATTGATGTCCGCTGCGCGAACGTAGCGGAAACCATTATTCTATTATATGTTAGCTGCATTATTTTATAAATACTTGGCTTGCCCTATCACCCTGTGACGTAAAAAGATGGATGTGACAGATAATAACTGCGAAGCTACCGTAATAATAATTATAGACTGTCAGTGAATATTGATAATAATCACTTGACGACAAACTACCGACTGACGCAGATACATTTACTGTATTTTGAATATAAAATAACATTTTGAAAAAGGTTGTTATTATTATCTTTTTTTAATAGTGTTGATTATTTTATTCTGTTATCATTTTTAATTTCAGTGTTTTTGTAAATTTTTCTATAAACATTGTATTTAAGTATTCAGGATAGTTATTTTTGTGTTTTTAATCGTGATTTAACTATAAATTATTTGTGTTCCTAGGATTTTCGGGAGTGCGTGTTCAGACATAACCGACTGTGAATATTGTGAGGATCGAAGACGGCGTTATAAGAAACACAGTACACATAAGTAAGTGTATTTTTAATTGATTTAATTAATTTGGTGTTGTGTATGGAAGTAGGTTTATAGTTAGTTCCTCAGCTAAGTTAGAGCCTAACGGCCAAAATTATATTTTATCTATCCACGAATTGCCCCACTATATCTAGAGATAGAAATTTGACATAAGTGTAGAGAGCTTAACGGCCAAAATTAAGTAAGTAAGTAAGTAAGTAAGTAAACTAATTAATATCCTATCTATCCATGATTTTCCCTACTAGAGATAGTTTAACATAAAATGTATGGAGCTTATGTCCCATTTCTATCTCTAGTAGGGTAAATCGTGGATAGATAGGATATTAATTTTGGCCTTATGTCAAATTTAGGGTTAATCATGGATAGATAGGATAGGTATTAATTTTGGCCGTTATTCTGTTTTTAAATTTGTTTCCTGACAATGAAAATACCTGAGGCGGTATTTTCTTTGTCAGGAAACAAATTTTCCTGATTCAGATTCTTCTCGTAACTGTCTTTCGAAGCGATTATTACGATTATTTTATACCAGAATAAGTCGCATGATGCATGCGTGTATATCAGGATATATGGTTTTAGGCATAGAAATATATGTGTTATATGTCTATGGTTTTAGGCATCTATGATTTAGCATAACTGGTGAAATGTGGGTGTGCTATTACACCTCTGCCTACCTCTTCAGGGAAATACAGGCGTGATGTTATTTTATGTTATGAATATGATTTTAGGATACAATATTTTTCATCCCGGATTTATCTCACAGTAGCAGTTGGGCTAGTCCACAAATTCAAAGTCACTCAGCGAGCTATGGAGTGAGCTATGCTTGGAGTTTCTTTGATAAGGATAAAATCCATAACGAGATTATCCGGAGAAGAACCGGAGTGGAGTGGAGCCATTACTTATAGGATCAGTAAGCTGAAGTGGCAGTGGGCTGGCCATATCTGTCGAAAGACCGATGGCTGCTGGAGCAGACGAGTCCTTGAGTGGAAACCGCGAATCGGCAAACGCAGAGTAGGGCGCCTCCCTAAGGTGGCTGGGAGGAACTGGATGTGGAAGGCAGAGGACCGAGTGTTGTGGCGCAACTTTGGAGAGGCCTATGTCCAGCAGTGGACTGCGATAGGCTGAGTTGATTTATCTCACGGCTATTATTATAATAGGAACCATTATCTGATTCATATCTCGTGAGCTGTTTGACGTGAACTCATCGTAACAATTTCATTATTTACCCTTATCAACTGAACCGATAGATAGTTAATATTCTTCCTAGCATATCCATAAATATACGATGTACTACAGGTACTATTCGCCAAGCAACACGAGCTACAGTCTGTACAGCGCGATGAGCCGGGCGGAGGCTGAGCCCCTCCTTCAAGGAGCGGTGACCCCCACGTATAGAGCTGTCAGCAGCGATAGTATTGACTCCTTGGTAAGTACTTACTACTTAGCCTATCTAAAAAGCCTACGTTTTCGACAGTAGGTACACTTCGGTAGTTCTCTCCACTCCACTCTGTGCGTCTCTCTGTGCATTTGCATAATAAAAATCACAGATTTGACATCTACCACCGGCGGTAGATGTCAAATCTATGGTAAACACTGATAGAATTTTTATTGTTTATGATATCTATGCAAATCAGGGACCATTCTGGTTACCCATTGGAAGGGTTTTCGATAGTGTTTTTCTAAGCGGTTAATCAAAAACCCTTATATATGATATACGATATGGGAAACCCTTTTGAAAGGCTTAAAGCCGTTCATAAGGGTTACACTTTCAACGACCTTTTTTTCTCTTTCGATTTTTCTACCCGAGACTAAAATATCGAGGCGCAGCGCTAAGGCGCTATTCGACTTATTTCGACCCTAGTCAAGATTTCCCACGTAAAACCAGAGTCGAGCTTATACCTCGGATGAATAAAAAAGGCGGACGGAATCTCGCTAAACATTAAGTGAAGCATCCATAGTATGCCAGATCGCTTAAAATTACGGGTAACACATCCATAGTATGCCAAAAAGCCGCGATTACGCAAAAAATTGAGTGTGACGGTATTCATTGTTGAAGTGTCGCAAATAAAATAACAGTATAAATCGGTGTGTTAAAATGATTTCGAAATTATAGAGGGTTTAGGAAAAAAATCAGTGCTTCAGTCTTTTACCAGGCGATGAAAGCTACCTAGGTTCAGAACAAAAGCGACTTTAAAAAAAAAATTGGTCGGGACGTTAATTAAATACGTTACCGCAGCAAAATCCGTTTCTCATGAATATTTCCGAAAGTAAAAGACGCACAAATTTTGCTTTTTGCGCACATTTACACCTCACGACACTCTAATCGCCTATCATACTCTCATCCTTCTAAAGCACAACATTTTGCTGGGGTGCACACACGTCTTGTGGGTGGGCACACGTCTTTGTTTAGCGAGATACCGTCCGCCTTTTTTATTCGTCCGAGGCTTATACACGATAAATTGTCGAGTGCAGCATGAGAGTGGAGTGAGGACGTCGCCTTGTAAATTTAGTGACGAAATTGATAACAAAAACGTGGTAAAATAGGCTCCACAAGAGGTCAAATCTTAATTTTCTTATCGACAACTTAAATGCGAAGTAGTAACAGTTATTGCCTTTTTATTATCACGCGATAAAAGGCAAATGCGTGTAAAGCCGCGTGCTTAATAAAAACAATAATAGTATATGTACCTAGGTAAATAAATTGAATATGTAAACATACTAACATGTTCCGTGTGGTGCCGGACGTAAAGAATTGCACCACCCTCTCTTTTCACGGGTGTCGTAAAAGGCGACTAAGGGATTCCCCAGAGGATGGGCAGCAGCGTTCTCTGAGTATTGAAACAACCAACAGCGATCGCCAACCCGCCTGCCAAGCGTGGCGATTATGGCATATCCCCCCCCCTATGGGGGAGGCCTTTGTCCAGCAGTGGACGTCTTTTGGACGTATTTTGTAAGTATTTCTTCCATCTTATCAGCACGAACTTAATAGCTCATGCCGTGGTAAAGAATTAGCCAGTCAGCAAGTTATTAGCGGGGCTGACTGCCTATCCGGTTGCACCGGACGTGGACGTACCTAAACTGGAAATTTGCAATCTCGATCTCGCGAGTACTCGTCCACATTTTACAAGATTGATCTCGTACTAAAATCGGACGAGATCTAGGTATGCTAGACCGAGCTGAGGCACCGATGCCACATTATTTTTTTTTCGATATGATTCTCGCATACAGCACCGAAGTGCTATTGCTGCTTAACGGGGCTGGTGGCGGAGAATCCCGTTAGGGACTCCATCCGCCGAGCACCGATGCCACAATGCTGCGTATAATTTATATTAGAGACTAGTTCACATTGCACCTAGCCGAGTCCGTGTCTCCAAAAAGTCGCAACGATTCGCAGTCATAAGACTAATGTTTAGTCGTGCCTCGGCTCGGACACGGCACGGCCACCAGCCAGGGCCAGGGCCTAGCATAAATAATCTTTTAATGCACCCCATTTAATTTTACATAAGATCCGGTAAAAAACAAAGACAGAATAATTCAGAATCGTACGCGATAGCGCGCACGCACGTTCCAAAACCAGTGGTTTCCGGATAGAATCGCGCCAAATTAAATTTATCTCCTCTGCCAATATTCTGAACTCTTACGATTACGATTTTACGATACAGCTATACGGTATACTGCCGTCATTGCATATCATTAATTTCATATTAATAATTAACTAAATGGACCATCTATTTTAGTCAAGGATATGTGCTTGATTGTGCTTGATAATACATTTCATATGATTGAGTCAAATTGTGTCGACCCCAGGCCTCCAGGCGCAATGTTTTGACTATATTGTGAATAAAGCTTTGAATCATACATAATTATTTTATAGGTACTATAATAATAATATAATTTATTGGACAAGTAACAATGACTCACTATGTTAATTCCTATCCTAGAGACACACTTCACCTAAACGCACTGTATGGTATGCAAATCCCTGCTACAAGCTCAGCACCGAGCTTGCAGCAGCGGTTCACACACTACCCTGCTTGTGTGGTGTACAAGAAGTCCAGCCTGCTCGCTCTACACCTTGGGCACGGATTATGCCTTGGGCGGCGCGGCGGCGGCGGCGCACCAGGGAGGCGCTTCTTTTTCTCATCGTAGCGTAGAAACAATCGACGCGGCGCCTGTGTTGCATACGCTACAGAAACGGGACAGCCTCAGCCCCATTAACACCTGGAACCCGTTGTTATATTGTATGCGAAGGGCGCTGTACGATTTTTGAGTATAACTAACCCACAGGCTGCACGTGTAAAAGGAAGGGCAATTTGCACGATTTTTTTTTTCAACTCCCTAGAACAACGTGCGAACCTGCGAGCTACCAAATTAGCTCTAACCGACTGCGCCCTTCGTTCCCTTTCTAAGTCTTCATCATCCTTATCCTTAAGAATTGATGATTGCTGATGGCGCTGCGCTGGCGATGATTTTGTTCAGGGTAAAAAAATATTCCAAAGCCTTAAACAGGGCCTGAAATTGGCCTGAACCCTTTATTATTCTTTATGAAACCTTTATTATAATATTATAATTTCTAAGACGAGAACATTATTTTCGTATGGCCTTGACGAAAATGTTCTCGGCTTAGAAATAAGTAACCCGTGGTGTTTTACACGTAAACTTGTATTCCCCCAGGGGCCGGCAGAGCTATCATCGAGCGCCATCCTGTCCACATTCAACAAGACATTTGAGAAATCCATCAACCCAGGGACAAAGAAACAGAGTTCACTAGTCACTATGTAAGTAGATAGATTAGAAAACATAGGTTCGTCTCAACATGGCGGTCTGGGACTGTCAGTGGCTTCCCGAGCTCTCAGAATGACAATCTGGACGTCATCGGATTTTGAAAACATGAAAAAAAAAATACAATAGTATCTGAAAGTCAAATTCAAAGATTTATTTACTTCAAGTGGCATCAAATAATCAAACCCACGCGTGGCTCCACAGAAAAATCTAAATCTTTGATTGGCTCTCAAATGAGGGTTTTTATAAACAGAAGGCCTGCAGATCTAAGATCGCCTAGCGATTGAACGCTCGCCCTCCATGCAGGAGAGTCTGAGTTCGAACCCAGCCCGCACCTCTGACTTTTTGAATTCATGTGCCGATCAGAATTGATTATCACTTGCTTTAACGGTGAAGGAAAACATCGTGAGGAAACCTGCACACCTGAGAGACAGTTCTCGATGATGTGTGTGGTCCGCCAACCTGCAGTAGGCCAGCGTGGTGGATTGAGGCCTGAATCCTTCTCATTCTGAGAAGAGACCCGTGCCCAGCAATGGGAAAGAAATGGACTGGTTATAGATCATCAAGAAGACGAATAGGGTCTAAGGTTCTGAACTGAGATTTTCAATTTTAAGCGCTTTTTAATTTTAACTGTGGAACCAACTCCCGTCAGCGGTTTTCCCGGACAAATTCGACATGGGAGCCTTCAAGAAAAGAGCATACGTCTTTTTAAAAGGTCGGCAACGCATTAGCGACTCCTCTGGTGTTGCGGATGTCTATGGGCGGCGGAGATTGCTTACCACAAGGTGCTTACCATAAGGACCTGCTTGTCGTTTGCCCTCCTATGTTACAAAAATAAAAATATGGTGATTTCCCCTTTCACCATTCATTCATTAATTGTAGAAGCTGCCATTGAAAAGATCCATGTTTAACAGTAGGGGTTAACGGGGCTTTAAACCACGTAAACTTTGTATTATATTCTGTAGGTGACTTGTTTTCATAATGGCATGTGGCACTAACATGGTGCGAAGTTACTAAAATCTTCTTTGCCTTAATCTTATCCTACAATCTGGGGTCGGCTCCTCTCCTTGTTTACGTTCTCCATGTATTTCTATCCCGCGTGGTCATGGCTTCAATCTCGCTTTTCTTCAAGTCCCTCGTAGATTGTCGACAGCCAGGTGGCGTTCTGTGGCTGCTCGTTTCATGTGGTTTTCTGGGCGGTGGAGCACATATTATGTCCATACCACTGAAGTTACTACAATAATCATAAAATGCACACTTTAACCGTCTTCGTCTTTATGTATCTCACGTATTCTTTGTTTAGTTTCTCAGTATGGAACACAATAATGGGTTCTTCCCTCCTGACGATGGCGTGGGGCGTGGAGCGAGCTGGTCTACCGGCGGCGCTGGTGCTGATGGCGTTCATGGCAGCACTGTGTCTGTTCACTGCGCACGTGCTGCTCAGGGTTAACACACATCATGGTGGGTTGTCATTTCCTTACTTAAATTTTAGTTTACAATTCCTTCAGCTAATCCGTCATAGCTGAATTTTGTCAAACGAAATTAGAGTACGTGCTACTTTCAAACTATTAGTAGGAAAGAATAAGGCCACTTGTTTTCGAAGTAATTCCGTCTCGGTCTATTGCAGTTCTATAAAAGATCTTTTGGTCTATCCAAGTGTACAGAGGACAAATTCTGTAAGAGATCTTGATCTACAAACGCTCTCTTTTTCCGAGAATTTTCAGCAACCAGATGCGGCAGAACATCAGTATTTTTCATGGAGCGACTATCATCAGACCCCCGCAACCCAGGAACTGGGTAATAATGACATTCTGAGGTTAGACCAGTTGTCAGACTTTCGAGCTTCGGACTACCCGTAACGACTGAGATATTCTTATGGCAACCGGGGCCGTGCTGTCCAAAGCACTAGATTATCTTCTTACACCTCTCCCAAAAAGGGACCTCTTGCATATTGCCATGTTTTATGGTCGCCAAGATAGATAAGTTAAATCAATTTTCTTGAACTAGTGAACGGTGCCTTTGCTGCCTGTTGACTGGAGACAGTCCCAGACAGCTATCAGCTTAAATCTTGCCATTAATTGATGATAAAACTCTCGTAGACAGTATTTACAAATGATGCTAAAGTTAGAAGTTTACTAGTTAACATTATTCTTCTATTCTTGCAGGTAGCGAGTCCTGTGAAGTGCCAGCACTTTGTCGGACGTTGCTCGGCAAGTGGTCGGAGGTGGTGGCGCATATGTTCAGCCTACTGGTACTGCTGGGAGCCAACATCGTGTATTGGATACTGATCACAAACTTCTTGTACTTCACCGTCAATTATTTTGTTGGTAAGTGGTTGAGGGAACCTGATTTCCACGAATATCGACAACAACGATTAACAGAATCTAGTTAACTCGTTAACAGTTTTGTAAAATTAAAGACTTTTGGGAGTTGACCTTTAGTTTTTGACCTGATCCTTTATTTTAGAAAAGATTCGATGTTAAAAGATGAGATGATTTTACGTGTCGGAATAAATGTGTATTTTTTTCCAAGGTTCAAAATATGGTTCAGATATCAAATCAAAATCAAAAAGGGTATTTATTTTTCAACACTTTTGCATGTCACTCACCAAGTCACTATATGTTAGATGGTTCCTGGGCGTTTCCTAGTTAGCTGACCACTAGAGAAGCTACGCCGAAACTAACTCAGTGTCAGGATCTTATTATGTACTAGCTGTGCCCGCGACTCCGTCCGCGTGGATGTCGGAAAATAACATCGTGTCATAATTATGAACACAATATCTTCAAATATATACATATAAGCGCCTACACAGACGATTACACTATTTACCGACCATACTATATTTTGTTTTTACAACCAACCGGCTAAGGTGATGGAATTTCATGGAATTAGCCCTAAACTCCCTCATTCTGAGAAGACGCTCGTGCCCAGCAGTGGGAAGTAATTGGGCTGATTATGTTATTCTATAACACTAACCACATCTCTTCTTATGCTGAGAAGAGGCCCGTGTCCAGCAGTGGGACTATAATGGGCTGGTAATGTTATGTTATTCTAGAATACTAATAATATCCAGTTCATTAACTCTTCTCATTTTGAGAAGAGGGCCATACCCAGTAGTGGGACAGTAATGGGTTGACTACGTTATGTTATTCTATATTTTCTAGTTTCTTAACTCTTCTCGTTCCGAGAAGAGGTCCGTGCCCTGCAGTGGGGCAGTAGGTAATGAGCTGATTATGTTATGATAATCTATTACACTAACAATATCCAGCTCCTTAACTCTTCTCATTCCAAGAAGAGGGCCATGCCCAGCAGCGGGACAGTGATGGGCTATGTTATGTTATTCTATATTTTCTATAATACTAATAGAATCCAGTTGTATTTTTAGGAACCTGCAACCTGCATCCAACCAACAATCATGACCTCTACTTTGTATGCAACTTAATACAATAGAGGGGTCAAGCTGTATCGCTGGATCTACTCAACCGATTCAGATAAAACATACCCTATATTTTAAGTTAGACTAATACCAATTACGATCCGTTCAGCCGTTTTCACGTGATGAGGTAACAAACAGACAGACAGACAGACAGACAGACAGACAGACAGACATAAATTTTTTAAACGATTGATTCGTGTTCTATAGCTTATTTCTAGTCCCCCTAGCCGGTTTTCGCGAAAAAAAACTCAATGTACAGACTTTTCGACCTTTACAGTTTTATTATAGTATATAGATAGATTACAATACAATTTTTTTTCATCCAGTTTTTTTAGGATTTATTTGAGTAGGCTATGTCTGGGTTTTTAATTTGACCCTTTCCGAGTGATGGTGCTGACGCACATTTGTATCAGTGAACAAAGAAATTACGATCAAAATATAACTACTTCCATAAGATCTTGTATTTCTTGACTTCCTGTGTGTGTAGTGTTGATTATAATATTTAATTCCTTTCGCTTAATTGAATCCAAAGTTGGATTGAACGTAACTAAGGACTCTACAATGATATTTAAATGGTATAGTCATATGTCATACCCTAACAAAACCAACGAAAAATATGTTCCGTACGCAGCGCCAGCACAATACACATCAACTAGATTCAAAAGATTCAAAGATTTATTTTGCCAACTAAGTAAATACTTACTTTGTACTTACTAGTACAAAGTAAGTAAATTAGTTACTTTAAATTAGTTTCGCGTCATAATTAATACACGACGCGTTGCAGGATATCATCCACATTTGGGAGAAATCCCTACTATCAGGACCAAGCGCTTTGAGAACTCTTTCATAATGCGCACAGGCAAGTTGTGGAATTCACTGCCGGCATCTGTATTTCCGGGCACTTACAACCCTAAGCTGGAGTGAATTGGCATAGGTTTGCTCGCTCCATCGTTGACCAAATCTTGACAAAGCTGTCTAGATTGCGGTCAAGAGCAGATCAGAGAGAAAAAAAAAACTTTCTGCACACACATGACAGCATTTTTGATTTTTTTTTGTCACCCGTGACGCTCGGCGCCTTGCTTACATAACATACATAACCAGCCCATTACCATCCCACTGCTGGGCACGGGCCTCTTCTCAGTATGAGAAGGCTAAGGCCTTAATCCACCAAGCTGGCCTAGTGCGGGTTGGCGGACTGCACACACCATTGAGAACTGTATGGAGCACTCTCAGGTGTGCAGGTTTCCTCACGATGTTTTCCTTCACCGTTAAAGCAAGTCATAATCGAATATAAATCCGCACATGAATTCGAAAAGTCAGAGGTGCGGGCCGGGATCGAACTCACACCCTCCTGCATGAAAGGCAAGCGTTCAACCGCTAGGCTAATCACTGCTTATGTTGTTGTTGGCGCCTTGCTTGACGCAGACTAATAGCATAAGCATAACGTCCCAATTAGGACGTTTTCGAGTCTTCAGATTGCTCGCGCAACAAAATATCTGACTCTATTAATATTTCATCCAACTTGGTTTCAAGACCTGAACTCGTCCAACGCGACGCAGTACGGCACGTCGCCGCTGTGTCCGCGGCACGGGAACGAGTCGCTGCTGCTGGCGCAGGCGGCGGCCTCCCCCTACTGGGGGCTGCACTCCACCGTGCCCGTGTACGTGGCGCTCATCGTGTTCCCGCTGCTCAACTTTAGAGATGTCTCCTTCTTCACCAGGTTCAATTCGCTGGGTAAGTTTCTAATCGCATAATTCCATGATTAACGCACAACGCTTAATTTGTGTTATTCCCATGTAACAAACTTCAATATTTCTTTGTCTAAGCTGTGTGTATCTGTTGGTGTGCTCAATAAAATAAGGAGTTTTGGTTTTCACCACAGATCAGTGATAGATAGGTAGTTGTACAATGATATTATAGAATATCATTGTAGTTGTATCAAAGTACAATATTAGTTACGCACGCGGCAATTATTGTAGATAATTTTAACGATTCCCGACTAGTAGGTAACTACAAACCCCACCGTCATTCTTGATTTGATTTCTACGGAATTTGCAGGGTAATAATAGTCTCAAAATGCGGAATATCTAACATATTACACATATTTTTATTTTCATTACTGACTTATTTTCTTAATAATGATTATACCTACATCCTTTTTCACACTGTCTACATTATTTTTAAGCTATTGCATAGCTTCTATCGCGGGCCTTGAGCGTGGAGACCGTATCCAGAAATTCCGTAACGAAAATAACCTAACATCCCCCACTCCGACGACCGGCACAGCGGTGATACTTTTTAGTTTTGCCATCTATCGATGAATAGCAGAACTTTTAATGACTTTTTGAAATATCACGCTTGTCTCTTTAGTTCTGCAAATCGCCTCTAGGTGGCATTGGTTGTATCGGCGTTACTGCGCATGCGTAATCCCCCTCTTCGCCCCGCTATCTGGTGACTCATGCCTGCTTAGAGTTTCGGCGTTAGGGCACCTCCTCTTTGTATTTACATAAAAAATGCTATGCAATAGCTTTACCGCGGCAGTCTCCGAGTGCCACACGTCTTTTTTTTTTCAATTATCATCTCGCAAATCTGCTGAAAGAGATTTCATAAGCTGTACCTTTGTAGGTACCTACCTACTTGTATTTTCCTTAACTAATTTTCTGTTAAATAAATAAATATGGGATCATCTTTGACGAATAAGGTATCATGTTAAGAGTTTAAGAAGCAACAGCCTTCTGTAGATTTTAATAACATACATACCTAAGTAGGTTCGGCAATTATCCATATGAAGCGGTGTGTGAATGTGAACTTTCGTGGAAACATTCTTAATTGTTATACAAAATGTTGATCTGTGTCCGTGCCATATTTAAGGAGCAGACTATACCACTGATACTGAACACGAATCAATAAAAAAATCAATGGGTGAATTTCAACAAATGCCATTTTTTTTATCATATCGGTGAACTTTTTCATTTATATTTTTTTTGTATATTTTTCAGGTTTTATGTAATCTTTAGGATATCAAATATCCCCAAATTTAATATCATCAACGTATCATTTAAGACTATGGAGAAAATTCAGTTTGAATTCTGTTTTCCACCGATATGTCAAACCGGCACCGATTATTTTTTCTGTACACCGATATGATAAGTTTATCCACCAAAATGATGTACATATCCAGCGATATGATAATCTATCCACCTTTGAACATCAAAAAGGAAATAGTTGGTAGGTACCTAGGTAGGTAGGTAGGAGAAATACCAAGCTTATTATCTAGATTTTTCGGTAGCGATTCTGTTACATCATTTGTCAATGAAACACTTGTTTGGTTGTTTCGGGCAACATTTGCCTTAGCTTTTTTCCTCTGATAATATGCACGGGTACTGATTCGGTTTTTTTTGTGCAATGCGACGTGCATGTGCAGTCATTTGGCTTCGGGTTGGGATAAGTCCGGCTGCCTTTCGTCTAGCTAAACGTTCTCTATCTTTTCTTAAATGCTCCTCTCTTAACACAGTATCGCTTTTGAGTTTAGGTTTACTTATTCTTTCCAGCAACCTCTTTCTCTCTTTTTTCTCCTCCTCTTTTAGTTTTGGCCTCGGCATTCTTAAAAAAAATTAAGCTATTATGATATTTTCTTTTTATCTATTTATTATTTTGTTATTTATTATTATGTACTTACTATTTTTTAACTAGAAAATATTTTCTAGAGAAACCTTTAATGCGTTCAATTGCTCCACCTCACCATCATCACCTCAGCCTATAGACGTACATTACCGAATACAGACCTCCCCTAATGATACATTTATACATCTTCTACTACCCAGTGGTATCGTGGTAATGATTTTGGCAGTCTATGTAGGTAAGTATGTATGTATGAATGTTTGTATGTTCCATTGTTTCTTTGTATACTTAACGAAATGACACGGGATCTACCGATATGAGAAAACGACTCACCGAGATGATAAAATAATTTACCGATATGATAAAGCAATCCACCGATGTGACAAACTGTGCGTTGATCATGAATCAAAACACCGATATTAGATATAAGACACCGATTGATTTTTTCTTATCATTTCGGTGTAAATTATCACATCGGTGGTAATAAAGACCACCGATTACAGCGATATGAGAACAGCGACGTGAGAAATAACACACTTTTTAGAAAATTAGAAAAAATGCATTATAGGTATTTAGGATAAATTCAATAACAGTCAATGAAGCTAATTCACTTACTACCTCTGTTAGAACCAAACAACAATAATAAAAATACTCATTACACTAGAAAAATGCAACCACCGATAGTATAAAATAATTGTCCGGGAGCAACTGAAATGTCGTACTTACGTTATTGGCGGGAATATGCAGCGATTTGACACACATCCGTCCTGACTGCGAACTAGCACACTCTAACCATATATAAAAGTACTCTGTGCTCTAACCAACTCTAACGTGGGAAATAAAATTGGGGTGGGGACGCTGTCAGACTCGTCGATGTAAAGTTAGGTTTAAATTACTTTTGTCCAGCGATATGAGAACATTTTGCAAGACAAGTACGTTTGTGCCTCTCAGGAATAATAATCGTTAATTATGTAATAAAATATGCTATATATTAATAACAAAACTAATATTCTATGAAATAGAAGAAGTTACATACTTAACTTACTTATTTTTATTAGTGTATAAGCTTTTTTAGATGACTAAGTAGGTACCTAATACCTATATTATTTATCATTTGCTCTAGAAATATGGCACGGTTACAGATCTCAGTACAGTACCTCACAGATCTAGGAGATCTTGTATGTTGCAGTCGTTGACTGATTGTATCAGTCTATAATCCTGTGGTTACATAAGCATCATCATTAACTCAGTCTATCGCAGTCCACTGCTGGACATAGGCTCTCCCAAGTTGCGCCACAACACTCGGACCTCTGCCTTCCGCATCCAGTCCCCTCCAGCCACGTTCTTCAGGTCGTCGGTCCACCTGGCGGAGGGGCGCCCTACGCTGCGTTTGTCGATTCGCGGTCTCCACTCAAGGACTCGTCTGCTCCAACGGTCATCGGTCCTTCGACAGACATGGCCAGCCCACTGCCACTTCAGCTTACTAATCCTACAAGCTATGTCGGTCACTCCGGTTCTTGTCCGGATAATCTCGATACATACATAAGAATATTATTATTTATTTCCAGGAACGTTATCGGTAATGTACCTCCTACTGTTCGTGCTGGTGAAGGGCTACACGTGGGGGGTGCACATGGCGGCGGTGTTCGCGGAGACGCACCCGCTGAGGAACGCGGCCGTGCTCAGCGGGATGCTGGCCTTGTCCTTCTACATACACAACATTATCATCACCATCATGAGCAATAACGCTAGGCAGGATAAAAATGTAAGTGTCTCCGTTATTTTTGCCCTTGTTTTTTTACTAGTGTTGACAGAATGAGTACGTTTACTTTTCGCAGATGCCATGGCGTATTGTATGTACCTATTAGAGTCAGCGCACACCGGCGGAATGGCGGTGAGCAGCAGTTAGAAAGAAAAATATTTATTTGATACGACAACAGAGACATACACAACAAGTTACTGGTTACTGTACTGGTTGCAAGACAAACCGACTCATAAGAAGTTTCTTTGAAGGATAAAATTTGTAACGAGATTATCCGGACTCAGATACTGGAGTGACCGACATTGGTTGTAAGATCAGCAAGCTGAAGTGGCATTGGGCTGGCCATGTCTGTCGAAAGACCGATTGCTATTGGAGCAAACGAGTCCTTGGGTGGAGATCGCTAATCAGCAAACGCAGCGTAGGGCGCCCCCCCGCCAGGTGGACCGATAACCTGAAGAACGTGGCTGGGGGGTCTGGATGCGGAAGGAATGAGTGTTGTGGCGCAACTTGGGAGAGGCCTATGTCCAGCAGTGGACTGCGATAGGCTGAGTATCATTAGATGATCATGAATTTTTCTTTTCAAGTGATGCCCGGCCATAAAGTATGATGCCCGGCCATAAAGTATGATGCCCGGCCATAAAGTATGATGCCCGGCCATAAAGTATGATGCCCGGCCATAAAGTATGATGGAATTGTAAATAGCAACAACAACAACATAACATCACGCCTGTATTTCCCCGAAGGGGTAGGCAGAGGTGTATAGTACACCCACATTTCGCCAGTTATGTAATAAGTCCCATGTAATAGGGGGCGAGCCTATTGCCATTAAACGGACACAAATCCAGACTCCGGGCCGCTACTGAGAATTTCCTAATGGAAAAACCTAGGAACGCTTTGCACAACCCGGGAATGAAACCCAGGACCCCACGTTCAGCAGCCGCGCTTGCGACCATTAGACCAACGAGGCATCATCATCCTCCGAGCCTTTTCCCAATTATATTGGGGTCGGCTTCCAGTCTAGCCAGATGCGGCTGAACATCAGTATTTTACACGGAGCGACTGCCATCAGACCCCCGCAACCCAGTTACTGGGTAATACCGACATTCGGAGGTTAGACCAGTTGTCAGACTTTCAGGCTTCTGACTACCCGTAACGACTGCCATAGATATTCGTATGACAACCGGGACCGACAGCTTAACGTGCTCTCCGAGGCACGGAGGGGTCTCGTTGTGTAACGAAACGGTCACCCATCCACAGACTGACCGCGGCAAGTGCAGCTTAACCTTGCAGATCGTACAATCCGCGCAGTCGTTGCTTCGCTACGAGCCCCTCATATAAAATTAAAATACAATTATTTAATAAATAATTACTTTTCAATTTTGTTTTTTAATTAAATCACCATCATCATTAGCCAATTACTGTCCTCACGGCACGGGCCTCCTCTCAAGATGAGAATATTCCACCATCATTTTGACTGTTCTAGCAGATCATGTTATTTATTCTCTTTATTTCTAGGGCAGGGACTTGACGATTGCCTTCCTGCTGGTCACCGTTACTTACACATTGGTGGGAGCTGTGTTCTACATCTGCTTCCCACTCGCGAAGTCGTGTATTGAAGATGTGAGTATCTAAATTTTACCTACTGATATTTAATCTACTGATCTATAATTATAGCCTTTGTATTGTATGAACATTGCTTTACTTATTTCCTTATTAGTGCAAAAGCAATATTTTTTGATAATGCATCCACAGATGATTTTGGATATTATTTTCGAAGTAAGATATTTAGATATTTTTCTTTTTCTTACAGAATTTGTTGAACAACTTTGAAATGCATGACATCATGACTGCAGTGGCTAGGATATTGCTTCTGTTTCAAGTGAGTGCCTACCGTCGTTTTTTTTGTTTGAGTGCCTGTTTTTTTTTCTAATGTCTAAAGGAAATCTCATAGGTAACATTCCGCTACTGCAAACTTTTATACAACATGTAACAAAAACCCTGTTGTTCCTGTGAGCTACGTTATCAGAATCGATATTCATACATAAGGACACAACTCATTTGGAAAAACTCTTCAATAAAAATAATCAAATTAAATAATAAATCATTATTAAAAGTGATTAGGTATATCACTTTCAATTTGCAATTAATAATGATTCAATATTTAATTTGATTATTTTTATTTATATAATCACTGAGTGAGTGAGTTTTGCGTGATATGATCACATTCAATTAACAATTAATAATGATTTAATATTTAATTTGATTATTTTTATTGAAGTTTTTCCAAATGAGTTGTGTCCTTACGTATGAATATCGATTCTGATAACGTAGCTCACAGGGACAACAGGGTTTTTGTTACATATTGTATATTATTTTCTTGACATCATTTTTGCTTTGATAACAACATTGACTTTCTTTCTCTATACTTCCTTAGGTGGTGACAGTGTACCCTTTGGTAGCGTTCATGCTGCGTTCGGAGGCGATCCTGCTGCTCCCCTACAAGGAGTCGAGGATGCTGACCATCCTCATCAATGTCTGCATCATGCTCATGTGCATACTGGTGGCGTGCTTCTGTCCCAGCATCGGCACTATCATCAGGTAAGCTCTACTGACTTTCAGAATCCTACCTCATCATAATTTCAGCCGAAAGACGTCCACTACTGGACATAGGCCTCCCCCAATAAAGGGGGGGATATGCCATAATCGCCACGCCTGGCAGGCGGGTTGGCAATTGTAGTTGGTTGGTTAAATACTCAGAGAATGCTGCAGCCCATCCTCTGGTGAATCCCTTAGTCGCCTTTTACGACACCCATGAGAAGAGATAAGGGTGGTGCAATTCTTTAAGTCCGGCCACACGGACTCCTACCTAATAAAATAAATCTTCGTTTGCTTCTACCAAAAGTTGTTATTGTGTTTCGGGCTTGAGAATTATGGAAAGAAAGGCCTACCCTATCTATTCACGATTTACCCTACTAAAGATAGAAATTTGAATAAATACCAGGCCCCTCAGAAAGTATTGCGAAAAAAAGTTTTTATATATGGGAGACTGGCCAGTTATAATGTTTTTCGAAAATATGATTATTTATAAGTAAAAATAAGTAAGTTCCAATTTCAAAATTTCCCTCCACATTTTTTGCGAGTTAATTCAAAGTATTGTGTCTCACTGAAATATGGATCTGCGCCGGGAACATTTTAGAGCTATGATTTTATACGATTTCAAGTGTCGCCTGAAACCGGATGAATCGTACGATAGACTTCAAATGGCATTCATGGATGAAGGCCCTTCCAAGGCAACCGTGTATCGTTGGTATAACGAATTCAAGCGCGGTCGACCAACTTTGGGGGATGACGAAAGAAGCGGTCGCCCTTTGACGGCTGTTACCGAAGAAAACGTGCTAGCAGTGAAAAATTTTAACCAAGACAATAGGCGAATTACATATCAGGAGATTCAACACATATTGAAGATTGGATCGGGAAGCGTTCACGAGATTCTACACAGCCATCTTCGCGTGAGGAGGATAGTATCACGCTGGGTGCCGCACAACCTCACCGATGCTCAGAAGCAGGCCCGGGTGGAATGGTGCCGTGATATGCTTAACAAATTTGAAGCAGGCTCGTCTCGGCGTGTTTACGACATCGTTACAGGTGATGAGTCCTGGATTTATCAATACGACCCAGAAACCAAGCGCCAGTCGACTGTTTGGGTGTTTCAAAATGAGCCAACGCCTACCAAAGTGAAGCGATCTAGAAGCGGGGGTAAGATTTTGATCGCTAGCTTTTTTAATTTGACTGGCCACTTGGTATCAATTCCCTTACGGGATCAAAGAAGCATTAATGCCGAATGGTATACTACCAAATGTTTGCCAGAAGTTTTCTCTGTTATAAGCAACAAGCGACCAAACACAGGGCTCCGCGGGCTACTGCTCCACCACGACAATGCACCTGCGCACACCGCACTCAAAACGAGGGACTTCCTGGACAGCACGCCAGTCAAACTCCTGGGTCACCCTCCTTACAGCCCTGATCTAGCACCGTGTGACTTCTTTTTATTCCCGAAAATAAAAAATCAGCTCAAAGGGATACAATTTTCGTCGCCGGAAGATGCGCTGGCTGCGTTCGAGCAGGCTGTAAACGAGGTGTCTGCGGCGGACTGGAAAAAGTGTTTTGAAAACTGGTTTAGGCGCATGAATCTTTGTATAGAGGCTGGTGGAAAGTACTTTAAAAAGATTTGATAAAAATATATGTACGTATAGAACAATTTTTTTTAGTTTCGCAAAACTTTCTGAGTGTCCCACGTATAAGTTACCTCTACGCATTTTATGTCTATTTCTATCCCCAGTAGGGCAAATCGTGGATAGATAGGTTATTGAAAACGGCCGTTAATCAATTGACCGGAAATTGCGTTGGGGTTTTGTGTTATAATAAAGATCCAACATCTCATCATCTTTCTATTCATGGCCATCCATCACCTCAACATCTTTTTATTCATGACCATCCAACACCTCAAAATCTTTCAATTCATGACCTACCAACATCTCATCATCTTTCAATTCATGACCACCCAACATCTTATCATCTTTCCATGTATGTATGACTATGTATTACTATATAAAATCGGGCTTCCAATAAACTTCAATTATCTTCAAATATTTCAGATACACGGGCGCAGTGAGTGGTCTCGTCCACATCTTTGCTCTCCCTTCCCTCCTACAAATCCGCTCTCTCCAGCTGCGAGGAATGCTGACGTGGTGGAAGACTGCCTTCTACTGTCTCATCGTGCTGTTCGGAGTCGTCAACTTGATGATGCAGTTCTTTATCAACGAGTAGACCTAACCTTGCTCAGAGGTGGTATCGACGAAAAGGATTATTCCTACAGGCTGTGATTTTCGACTAAATTTATGAGACAAGGAAAAGGAATTTCTGACGTTCTTCAGCAAGATAGGTTGACGAGATCAAATCTGTCGCGACTAACATACGGATGGGACTGTCACAGGACCGGGTTGGCATACAAAAGAGGAGGCCTATGCCCAGCCGTGGGACTGTGGAGGCTAAAATGATGATCAAGCCCCAGCAGTGGCGGCGTAAAGGGCGTAGGGGGACTCCGCGGGTGCCAAGCACCAAGGGGTATCAATTGGGTGCGGCGCTGGAGCCACTTGGAATACGCTAGTATTTCTTCCCAAGTGGCGATACAGTGGACTACCTTGGAGGCTCTGAGATTAAAATGGGACTATTCAAAGTCTGTTCCGACTCCGAGTCTAGTGCTGTGTCCAACGACCATACAGCCCAATAGACGCCTAATGTTAAATATAATACGCACAATAAATTCTGCCACTAGCTGAGGCGGGGTACTGCAATCCGATTGGCCCTACCAAGGCGGCTATTGGCTAATCACTAACGCGGCAGTTTTGACGGCTCATGTAAGTGGTCGAAACTGATTTGACTTGACGATTTCAAATGGCGAATAGTGGCAACCTACATTAGTGAAATTTCATATGTGTTGCAGACATTGTTCTCCTGTTATGAGGCGTCTATGGGCTGTGTGGTCGCTGGGACTGACACAGGACCGGGTTGGCATACAAAAGAGGAGGCCTATGCCCAGCTAAAATGATGATCAAGCCCCAGTATAGTTCCACAAATTTATTTGACCCGGAGGTGGCGGCGCTGCGATCGACAACATAGAAAGAGAAAGAATGGCAGTTTGACATAACAATGTTTCAATATGGCGTCGTCAGTACCATTTTTGCTCACCGGGTCAGTTAAGTTTGCGGGACTTAAAACGAGAAGAACGTTATAACTTAAATATAACGGTAATCTCGACTGCTTCTATACAAATGGTCAACTTACTCTTTATTATAATACCGCGTTGTATCAAATCGAATCTGTAAATGCCAAAGTAAAAAATCTAGTCATAGTTATCGATTTAAGTGAAATTAGGTTTAAATTAATTTAAACGACATTTATTTTAATATGTTCATATATTAACTTATACATATACAATAAAGTATAAAAAACAACCTCTGTATATAATTAATAACAATTCCAAGTATCTTTGGCTAATTTGTAAGTTTAGTTTTTAGAAATAGATAAAAAAAAATCTCTTGTACAGATTTGTATAATACAATTTTATTGTGATTAAACTCTTAGAAGATAAATTAAAGTTGCCTTATTTATGTTTTTATGTACGCTTATGTTATTAACATTAAATAAATATACGTTATATGGCCTTTTCTTATCTGTGGTAAGCACATTACATTTGCGATACTTCACATTTAACTTAAGTGTAACTATACACTAAAAATATTAATAAAACAGAGAAATATATACGTAAATTATTTCTTAATAAGGGCCGGTATTTCAATAGTCTGATAACTTTTAACTGAGGAATAAATGTGAAGTCTTGACAGATTTTCTATACTACAACTGTCAAAATGTAAAACTTACTCCTCAGTTAAAAGTTAACTAGCTATTGAAAGACCGACCATATTATTATGTACTGCAACACTCCAGCATTGAAGGAACTTGGGTTAAATTAACTATAAAGTTCTTGGGTATGTTTTGATGAGATATTGCAATAATAGTAACCACAAATTATGGCAATATAACTCGTAATCTTTGTAGGATGTATATTTATGAACTGATGTTGTGATAAAGAGAACAAATACAAATACAAAATAGTTTATTGGGCTTAACAAACAACAACAATATTGTACCAAAGAAATCTTCTTAAATCAGGGGTTGAATTTTATACATTAACTTATTAAGTATAACAAAAAACATTAGATGACGTAAAAGTGCAAAATAATTATTACAGTTACAAAATAATTAGTTATAGTCACTACAAAAATCAACACCCGACATTCCAAAAATGTACTTGAATGGAAAGCTAAGCAAAGCGATAACAAATTTTACCATAGTTTAACAATTATTATTTTAACTTAGATATATTTAGCACATAGCATAGTATTATGTCTATAGTACATAATATTTTGATGTCTGTAATACATAGTTTAATGTCTGTAGTACATCGTGTAATGTCTGTAGTACATAGTGTGATGTCTGCAGTACATATTTATGTGATAACAGTAGGTGCGTCACGTCCGGTGTACTTCTGTAGCTCAGACACCTGTAATGCGACATCTATGAGAGGTTTGAGCATCACCTGTGCGTCGCCCAACACGTTCTTAGCTTCGTACGAGTCTATGTATAATCTGCAATGGAAGTTTTGATCGTTTTGAAAATCAATAAATCAAAAGTACTTGCATTTTTTTGACGTTTCATGGCATAGTGTCTGAGACAAAAGGTTTTTTTGTGATAAACAAACCGTTTTGAACAACTCATTTAACGAAAACTTTATGAAAAGATCATGCCTATTACGAAATCACAAATCTATACTTATAAAGACAGATGTCCTGACTGACTGATTCATCAACGCAGAGCCGGAACTCCTCAAGTTAGAAACATGAATTTTGGACAGTAGGTTCCTTTTGTAACGTAAGTACCCACTAAGAAAGGATTTTTGGAAATTTTAACCCTAAGAGGCTGAAATAGAGTGTTAGAGTTTGTATAACAAACATATTTCTCTTTTCCCAAAACTACGACGTGGAACATTTTACTAGGCAAGTTAAACTTTTTACGTGGGCAAAGCCGCAAGAGCACTATTTATCTAGAAATGATGGGTTACTGTTTGAATTTCTGAGAAACATCTACTTGTGCATTGAAATTCCTTCGCTTATGAGCTTCATGAAGTTTGATAAAGATTGTGATGAAATTGATGTTTGTGTTTTGTTTGGGAGTCTTACCTGACAGTGGCGCCCGAGCTGCCAGTACCACTGAGTCGCATCACGATGCGGGACCCATCCTCGAAGATAATGCGAAGACCCTGCAAATATACAAGACACATAACTTTCATTTCTGTATACAGGTCCAGGAACATATCATAAAAGACTAGAGCTTTGCACCTACATCATAACATAATCAATACATATGCATTCGTTATCAATTTAATTTCATTTAATTTCAAAATTTATCAGGTTACATTAATTTATGTTTATATTTAGCTCAGATAATTTGATGTTTTTTTCTTTATCCATAAGGGAATGTACTGACTCCTGACACACAGGACATCCTAGTTCGAGAGTCGGGGCACCACATGAATGTACTGTACTGAATATGCTAAATAAATGATTAATGATATAAAAAGAAAAGTCCGGAACTGACTGAACTCAAATTAAAATGTTTTTTATTTCAAATGAACCTAATTACAGGCACTTTTGAAATGTCAGGCTGTAGTTGCACGGTTTCAAATTGTGGGTCCTATGGAGAAGAACCGGCAAGAAACTGCATGGATTACTCTTTTTTAAATAGGTTATTGTTTATTACATCAAATTCATTCAAATGTGAGTATAATGTAGATTAATGTCAGAAATAAATAAAAAGATTAAAGTGAGAATAATGCCTTTAGAAATAAACCTAAAAAGAGTTGCCATAGTATGCCAACACACTTACAGACTAACTCATCAACGCCTAGCCCAAACCCTTGGACGTGGAAAGCTGAAATTTTGCACAGAAATTCCCTTTATGATGTAGACAAGGAATAATGCTGGATTTTCCGAAATTCACCTCGGATAGGAAAGGACACTAACAACTTAAGTCAGTCTCTCAAACGGCTCCAGAAGTTCCTGCCTTTTCCTACTAAAATCACTCTTGCCCAATCTCTTCTTCTTCCGCTTTTGGATTATGCTGATGTCTGTTTTCTTGATGCAACGGAGGAACTTTTCAATAAACTCGAACGACTGCAGAATCTGGCAATCCGCTTCATTTTTGGCCTTCGGAAATACGACCATGTGTCGGAATTTCGGATGCAGTTGAAGTGGCTGCCTATTCGGCGTCGTCGAGATACTCACATTCTTTCTCTTCTCTTCTCCGTTCTTCACAATCCTAGTTCTCCATCTTATCTTCAGGAACGCTTTGAGTACCTTGTCCCCAGGGGAAAACCTTGCCGCTCATCTTCTTCCCTTCTCCTCCGTATACCCCATCACACAACTAGCCGTTACGATGGTTCTTTCACCATACGTGCCGTGCGTCTGTGGAATTCTCTCCCACACTCTTTGCGCGATAGCCCGTCACTGAATGTCTTCAAGAGAAGAATTAAGGAACATTTCCTCTCAACATGAGTTATATTACATGTTATGTATTATATATCTATATATATATATATATGAATGTATATATTCTTATGTATCTATTATATATTCTTATGTATCTATTATATATATTTAAGTATCTATATATTATTTATATTATTATTAGCTAGTACTGTAAGTAAATAAAGTAGGTTTAATTTATGTTGTACACTTGTTTCTGTCCTCTATATTCAACATCTCTCTATCGCTCTAAGGTTTGCTGTTAGAAAACTCAGTTCTGAGTTAAGCTCGCCGATGTACATAAACTTTCCTACTGTAATATAAATGTATATCTGTGTGTACAATAAAGAATAAGAATAAGAATAAGAATAAGTCCACGCGGACGGAGTCGCGGGCAAAAGCTAGTAAAATATAAACCTCAGGACACCAAAGATATACATTGTGGACAGAAAAATCCGCTCACGAGCAGTATTCGAACCTACGGCTCCTGCTGATACACCAATGCATATAATAAGCTACTGTGAAATCTGCTTGTGGTATCGAATTTAACTTCCACTTTGTATCCGTCTTTGGGTGACTTCAGGAACACCTTATTCTTATATCTTATTATCATCAGTGAGGGGTGCATCAGTGGATGCATACCCAGCAAGCCTGAGAACTGTGAGAAGTGACCGAAGTACAGCTTATTGTCCTTTTGGGACAGATTGCAGTAAAAAATGGGAATTAAAAAAAAAGGAACATCTTATTAAAAAATAGAGGAACACGGTTGGGGGGGGGGGGGTAGAGGAAAATCATTATTAATCATTAATCAGTTTACTTCAGCGAATTTGTCTCAGTAATTTAATGTAACAAACCATTGTACCATTTATTACTTGAAAAGAGTATATCCATGGAGTTTCTCAAAGTCAAAGTCAAAGTATTTATTAGTGTGATTTTTGGTGATACAGTAGGTCTTAGACATATTTTACAGGAACTCAAAAATCTACCCATTAGGGCATACACTATTTAACAATATACTAAATTAAAAAGACATTGCATACAATTTAACATTTTTCATTTTTAACAATTTTCTCGCTGGCTCTTCTCCATAGGACCAACTTTTTGGAACCGTGCAACTAGATTCATAATTAATGTTGTGCTTATTCGGAATAAAAACTTTTGACTTTGATTTTGGGTGTATAGGAAAGATCCTGTAAATCCAAATGTTGCCTATAGACTATCTCACTACATCTATCTCCAATATCATAGCCTACCTGTTTCATGGCCACGCTCTGGTCGATGGGATCCATGTAGGAGAAGTTGTCTGCAAGCTTCACGACATAGCTCTTGCCGCCGCTGGAGTGCGACGAGCCCACGAACCCTGGCGACGTCATCTTCTTCTCCAGGACCTGCATCATATCGTTGCACGGGTCGCTTGCACATTCCTCGTAGTCGTATCTGCGGACAAATTAAGGTGGAATAATCTTCTACACTGAAATCTACCTATGTCCAGCAGTGGACGTCTTTCAGCTGAAATGATGATGATGATGATAGCACTTTATTTCGCCAATTTTAAATCAACACGATAATATACACATCCAAGTAATCATTATAAAAATTGCTACACACCCGCTCCAGAACTAAATTTATATCTGCACTTGAAGATGACTTGTAAATCTGGTAATTTGACAATTACTCCCTTTTGCCTGTTGTCTCCCTTATGTCTAGAAGTAGACAACAATAGATCCTGACCTGTATGACCTGTGGTTCCTCAGGATGTCTTCGACGAAGAGCCCTGTAGCCGCCAGCACTGACAGCCAGGCGAGCGCCACCCACAGGCCATCCTTATCACAAACGGGCAGTAATTCCTCTTGAACAGCACCTAGTGGTTTTTGAGGATGTCTTCGAAGGACAGCCCGGTGGCCGCTAATAACTGACATGGACAACAATGCCAGCGCCACCCAAAGTAGTAGTAGTTTCTGCCGAACTGTGCCCAGTGAGCGTTCAGGATGTCTTCGACGGAAAGCCCCGTGGCCGCTTACAAGGGCAACCAGGCTAATGAGGCCCACAAGCCATCCTTTCCAGAGACTTGTAAGCCCAGCAGTGGTCGTACCTGGTAAAGTAGTTTCTGCCAAACTGCGCCCAGTGTGCCTTCAGGATGTCTTCGACGGAGAGCCCCGTGGCCGCTAACAAAGACAACCAGGCTAATGCGGCCCACAGGCTATCCATTCCACAGACTTGTAAGCCAAGCAGTAGTCGTACCTTGTGAAGTAGTTTCTGCCGAACTGCGCCCAGTGTGCCTTCAGGATGTCTTCGACCGAGAGCCCCGTGGCCGCCAGCACTGACAGCCAAGCCAGGGCCGCCCACAGTCCATCCTTCTCCCGCACGTGATCGGAACCCGTGCCGAAGCTCTCCTCGCCGCAGAGGGACAGGCGACCGGCGTCCATTAGGTTGCCGAAGTATTTCCAACCTGGAGATTGTTATTGCAGAAGTGATGTACTTATAAAGATTTCGGCGCAGCGTGGGTAGGCCCCCCACAATGTGGACCAACGACTTGGTGAAGGTCGCGGGAATCCGCTGGATGTGGAAAGCGCAGGACTTGTCGTTGTGGCGATGCTTGGGGGAGGCCTATGTCCAGCAGTGTACGTCTTTCTGCTGAAATGGTGATGATGATAAAGATTTCTGATGCTGGCAACTTTTCACTGCACGTATTTGTTCAAAGCGCAAATATTCGCGTTATTTGACCAACGCAATATTATTATTATAATTTTTTTTAAACTTTATTACAAATAACTCCAATGTTTGGACAAATACGCGAAGTGAGGTGCCAGCGTGATCAGAACTTAAACCCTTATCTGGCTCTGTCGAAATCAAGTCTCTGAGACTTTTACTTGTGTGGGCATGAGATTCAAAAGATATTTATTTATTTATTTTGATCGAAGTAACAGCCCTAAGACTAGTCCACAAGGTGGACCGACGACCTGGTGAAGGTCGCGGGAATCCGCTGCATGCGGAAGGCGCAGGACCGGTCGTTGTGGCGATGTGTGAGGCTTATATCCAGCAGTGGACGTCTTTCGGCTGAAATGATGATGATGATGATGAACAACCCTAAGCAATCGGGTTGGTGGTCGTAGAGCCAGATCTCTTGCTTGAACAGGTGATTTTGTTACACTATTTATTTATATGATTGATGGTTATCGATATAACAAGACGTGGCGAACAAAATCCTTTCAAATATATGATGTCCCACTTCTACACTCAGTAAAGCAGTTTAATTAAGCCTTGAGGAAGTCGCAATGTTGAATGGTTATTTTGGCATTCCGATCGTCCAAGGGTAGTCAATCACTCAAGGGTGCGATGTATACAAGTGAGGTTTGCATTTGTAGAAACTAGATCAGCTGGATGGAACTTTTTTTCTTTCTATCCACTGTGTTGAAAGCATTTGAGGAAGATCCATGTAACTCATCGGTAGGTACCTCATACGTCTACTTGCTGATCGGAGTATAGACAAAAACAATTAAATGATTTCAGATGTCTCTTTAGCATCAGCATAACATACACACTGTAGTGATACGAATGCGTGTTCTACTTCGATCAATTGATCGAAGGTGTTCTATTAAAACTCTCTTAATTTGAATATTTACACACAATTTCTAGCAATAAATCACTGGTGTCAGCAGACACACACAAATAAAATATGGGTACAAAGTTAACTTAGTTAACTGGGTCGTTCGTCATAATATAATAAGTGCTAACACACACTATATAAAAAGTCCAAAAAAATTATAATATCTATAAAAAATATTGAAAAATATTCACTTTCCACAACTTAGGTTCCAAACCGTTTTAGGCCTTTTAAAAGTACTCTATACATCCCATAGAAAATGTGTTGCGGAACTTGTGGTGGGGGCTACGGCGGATGCTGTTGCCCTACCACCGGCACCGAGTGGCGCCAATTTACGTAGACAAGCCATGGTGTCTGCGGAGAAGTATGGCGCACCGACGCCTTCGATGTTTTTGTCTTCGAAGTTTACACGCCATGCCGTTTTGTGGAAATAAACTACTAAATAAAAACCTGCAACTCACCAGTGGGCACTTCAAACATCTCATTGCCAGTAGCAGCGGCCACCCTGTCCACTGCCGCGGCAGTCGGCATGCTGCGAGCGTACCCTCTCACTCCCGTACGCTGGAAGTACGGGATGTGCTGCAGGTTGTTGGCCAGCACCGCCAGGGAGTCGGAAGGGGTCACGAAGAATGCGTCGCGACCTATTATCATGTTGCGGTCGCCTGGGGATTGAGAGAAAAACAGAGTTTTTGGAAGAGACTAAGGATTTAACGGAATGTTGTCATACTCAGAGAAAATTGACATAATCGCCGTCAAGCCGTTTAAGAGTAGCGACACACCTGACGAAGGTTACGTCGCCGACACTTCTGCGGCTGAACTATCGATCGTAGTATTCGGTTGGCATGACACACTTCTTCTTCTGTCGTGTCGACATGAGCTACATAATGATAGCAGCTCATGCCGTGGGAAAAAGATTAGCCAGTCAGCAGGTTGGTAGCTGGGCTGACTGCCTAAGGTGCGCCGGACGATCAATGAAATATCGTCACTCGTGGAGGCTCTTTTAATGCACCCCACACACACACACTTAACGCGCCGAACTTTCGGCATTACGCGGACAACAAGACGTTGTTCAGCGCGCTACGTGACGGAGAATAACGTGGCGTCGTCGTCGGTCGGTATCGTCACTTAAAGGACGCACCGAACTTTCGGTCGCGTAACGTATCGCGTGATGTGTCGCTTGCTAGGCAAAATACATTGAATGCGTTCTCGCGGAAATAGATGCTCGACGAAAGGTTCAGCGCTACGCCGAACGCGACGTAGTTTCGGCTGATGTGTCATAGGTTACTTAAAATATACTGCGAGCGTATAGAGCCAAACGTTCCGCGATGCTACTCTCAGCAGGTGTGTCGTTACACTAAGATACAGGGGCCTCACTCCCGACTGGATCGAGTTCTGTATCAATCGAATTTGAATTCGAGTTAGTGTCAATTCGTACTGCATTCGAGGACAGTGCTTTTCAAACTGTGGGTCGCGACCCCCTGGGGTGTCGCAGTCGATTATAAATTAAAAGTTTTCTACTTCTTAATATCATGTTTATTAAAAAGCCTTACCGCCAATGCCGTCACCACAAAGGGCGAGGGGGTCGCGGGCATTTATTTTCACTAAAGGGGGTCGCGTTATGGAAAACATTGAAAAACACTGCTCTCGGAATTGACATTAGCTCGATTTGGTTCAGATCTCTCGGGAGTAAGGGCCCAGGAGGTCACAAATCAAACAGACAAACATCCGAAAAACATTACCCTCCTTCTGGAGCAGTCGGTTAAAAATAAAACAAAAAGGTAAGAAAACCTAAGGGCTCCTTACAACTCATCTACAGATTTTTAAATAATTCTTAGAATCTACTCACCATCTCCATCAAAGGCCGCTCCGAAGTCGTAATCTCCACCCTTGACCGCATTCACAAGGTCAGCAGCATACGTGAGGTTGGGATCGGGATGGGCGCCCCCGAAGTCCTCCAGAGGTACTATACGACGAACGTTGCCTTCCTTTGCGCCTAGCTCGTCCAGAAATATACGTTCTACGTAGGGGCCAGTTACTGAGAAAAAATATTTATAGTATACTAGCGGACCGGCAGAGACGTCATCCTGCCCGGAAAAGCAGCGCCACATATAATTAAAATCGTCCTTGCCGTTTATGAGAAGATCAGTGACATACCGACAGAAGTGCCACCTACCGGGTCCACCATACAATTTTTAATAAACTTTTTTTTATTATAAAACTCACACTCAAAACCTTTTATTGCATTCATGTGTACATAGGTGTTACATTTATAAGTCCTGTAGGTGGCCTTATAGTGTACAGAGATCGCGAAAACCTAAGAAATTGTTATTCAATAGCTTATTTGAAATTCGCTACCAATTGGACGAAAACGGTTTATTATCAATTTCGAATATACAATAATTAAGCTTCTCTTTCAACCACATAAATAGATAGAATGGTTGTAATCACAATTTGACTTGCGATTCATGCGTGGCAACTTTCCGAACAAACTACGCCTTACGTTTTGACGTCATAATTTTTTAAACATTAATTTTAATCAAATGTACTTTACAGCTTTTGTTTCTGCAATTAGAAACAGCACAACAAGGAATTTTTGCGGGTTTTTGTTACAGTATTTATAGAAACAAGTCATAAGGCGTGCTGAGAAAGGCTTTGAAATATCCTGTACTATGGTGCATGGTACTGCCACGCGCGCCCTGCCCACATGGCCATTCTATCTAATTCTGTGCTTTCAACCCAACCAACAGTCTTACAAGGAGAAATAAAACATGCTTCTTTTAAACCACTGACCTCCATTCATGGCGTCAATGAGCACGTTGAACGGCTTCCGTTGCCCGGAGCCCTGGATCAGCGCCTTGATCTTATTGAAATCGAAGATCTCCTTCATGTACGCTATGTAGTCGTTCACCGAGTCTATTACTTCCACTGTGAATTTGTTGCCTTCAACCTGTGTGGAAATCATAGAGGGGTTAGAGAGAGAGAAAAAAGAAATTCTCACAAAAATATGTGTAGGTAACTATAGCCACTATCATGTCAAATAAAAAGACTATAGATAGATAGAATATACTATATTGTACACCATGAAAATAGTAGTAAACAGGAACTACGTATAAATTATGGGTACATGGGCGGTCTTATCGCTAAAAGCGATATCTTCCAGACAACCTTTGGAAATTATAAAATCAGTAGGCCAATTCACGTAACTAAAGTAGTGCAGTTGCAGTTGAGTTTCGATCAAAACAATGCTTTTCGTAGGTATTCTGATATCTACGGCGATCGCTGTCAGAAACGAACTGCAGCGTCACTGCAACTTGATCGGCGCGTCATGAAATTACGTGAATTAGGACCATGGTCTTCCAGTACGCGGTCGCCACTCCAGAACTTTACCGCCCCATCGGCCATCCGTTCTGCGACCAATGTGCCCCGCCCACTGCCACTTAAGTTTGGCAATTCTTCGGGCTATGTCGGTTACTTTTACGGTTACGGCGCTTGCTCAATCCCTCCTTCTCCTTATTCTTGACTATGCCGATGCCAGCTATTTAGATCTTACTGAGGCACAACTAAATAAGCTTGAGCGACTTCAAAATGTTTGTATCAGATTTATATTTGGCTTACGCAAATATGATCATGTCTCCGAATTCCGCACTAAGCTCAAGTGGCTCCCTATACGTCTTCGCCGGAATACCCATATTTTATCACTTCTCTACAGTATTCTGTTTAATCCCAATACCCCCCTTTATCTCAAAGAACGTTTCAAGTTCCTTCATGACACACATACACGATACTTAAGATCATCGGAAAACTTGGGGCTTGTGATGCCAATGCATTCTACAAAATTTTATGATAAATCTTTTACTGTTCAGGCTGTGCGTCTGTGGAATGAGTTACCTGTGTCTATACGGCGAGCTCAGTCACTGTTTTCATTTAAAAAATTAGTTAAAGAATACTAACTTTCCAAATAGATTGTAATTTATTAAGACATTGCCTATGTATCCAATCTCTATTCTAAATTGTAAGATTATTTATATATATATTATATGTATTTATGATACCTATATGTGTAATATATTTTGTGCTATTTATTTATTTTAGTTTAGTAGTACGCCACGGACTGCCCCCATTATCTAGATCTTACGTCTTCTTTGTCCATCCAAAGGTTGTCTGGAAGATATCGCTTTTAGCGATAAGACCGCCCATGTACCCATAATTTATAATAATAATAATAATAATAAAATATATTTATTCAGCCAATTACACAATACATTTAAATACATATAACATTTTTGTGGCAAACATGTAGATACAACAGAGAGGTCAATAATTGTTAGATGAAATTATTAGGTACATCTTAATGGCTATAAAAAAGTGTAGCATTACAATATGAACTTCCGACTCTCAAACTAGGAAAACCTGTAACATGAGTGTCGGTTATTCTCACGCAATATGATAACAGCCTTCTATCGGACGCTATTACTTAAAATTAAAATCAACTAATAACGTATTTTGACGATAATAGTATACATGCATATTGAAAGAACATATATGTGAATGTCAGTGTGTTTGTGTTAGTGTGAAGTGTATAGAATTGTATATGGGATTGTGTGTGAGGTTTGTGTAGGAAAGGTAAGGGATTTATTTCATATCAGTAAATCTTCAGTTTTTTCATAATCTTGGGTTTGGATCCATTCACTAACTTTCTGTTTTACTTTAGTTTTATGTAGCTTAACAAATTTTAAGTCCATGTTAAGTTTATTATATAGAGAGGTACTCAGAAAATAATAATGTCTACCTGCAAATGTTGTATTGATTATTATATAGGGGCATGGGGGTGGCTTCCGTCGCTTGTTGGACTTTTCGTCGATATCTCCTATCTGCACCGACGAGTGTTTGCGTAGTATGACTTTAAGCACAAAGAGCTGTCTAACCGTTAAGACTTGGGTTTCGTAATATAACTGTACCGTGGGATGCCTGTAGTGTTTGAACATCATGACTTTAAGTACAGCTCTCTGAGCCCGCTCCAACCCTATTAATTTAGTTTTAGCTGCACCACCCCATACGGGAATGCAATATGATATTAGCGATTGGCATAGGGCGGTATAAACCATTTTTATAGTCTCAATATCAGCAGATCCACGCAGATTTTTCATAATAAATATAACTTTCCTAACGCGGGCTGTTAATATCTGGATATGTTTATTCCACTTGAGATTTTTATCTATCTGTACTCCTAAGTACCTAATATCTGAGACTCTTGATAGATTTACGCATTTACAGTTTAGTTGGTTGGCACGGCATGAGTGAGCTTTAATTGTGAAATCATCGGGTGGTTGCGTAGAGTTCACAATCGAGAACGTGATATACTTGGTTTTATCCGAGTTAAGAGTTAAAATGTTATCGTGTAGCCAATTTATAACAATTCTTAAAGCTTTTTCTGCATGTATTTTTACATCTGACCAGTCCAAGCCATGAACAAGGAGAGCCGTATCATCGGCATATGTGACAATGCTGCAGTTAGGAAGGGCGAGATTACACAGTCCATTGACATATATTTGGAATAGCGTAGGCCCCAGTATACTACCCTGTGGTACGCCAAACTCGATATTTTCCTCATCACTCACATACTTGTCTATTTTGACGGCTTGCTTACGATCCATAAGGTAACTTCTGAAAATATCCAATGCAACACCCCTTACTCCGACATTCCCCAATTTGTGTAGCAAAATTGGGACAGAGACAGTGTCAAAGGCCTTGGATAAATCCAGGAAAATACCTAGACATTTCTCTTTACTGTCCAGCTTTTTGACGATCATATTTGTCAACTCCATAACAGCATCCTCCGTAGATCTTCCTGCCCTAAATCCAAATTGATTGGGAGCAATCAATTCATATTTACCCAAAAATTTCACGAGGTTATTATTGAGGACTCTTTCAAGAACTTTCGACAATGCTGGAAGTATTGAGATTGGTCTATAGTTAGTGACACTGTCTCTGCAGCCACTCTTGAATATTGGTAGAACCAAGGCCTTTTTAAGAGCTTTCGGAAAGACGCCAGTAGCGATAGCAATGTTACAGATGTGTGTAATAGGAGCTACAAGAACATGGCGTGAACTACGTAATATTTTTGCAGAAATTCCATCGCAACCTGTCGCGCAATCAACTCGTAGTCCCAGTATGATCCCATCTATTTCGTTTTCATCAGTCTCAAGGATGACTAATGAGTTACATTGAGTGGAGGGGGTGGTATACACAGGTGGTAGAGTTGATGAACCAGAGTTGCCAAACTTAGATGCTAAAGATTTGCCCAGATTAACAAAAAACTTGTTTACATCATTAACGGAACTTCTAGGATTATGGGTGATGTTCAGTAATTCACTAGGTGAAGAGGGTATACAATGCATATGTGTTATATCCTTTATTACTTTCCATGTGGCCGTAGGGTTATTTTTCGCCTTCTGTAACTGGCATTTTTCATAGTTTCTCTTGATCTTTCGTAATAAATCGTTACAGAAGTTCCGGTAACGCGAGTAACTTATCTTTAAAATTAAATCTTCACTATGTTTTTTGAGCTTTTTATGCATTTTGTCCCTGTTACGAATACATTTCAACAAGCCTGGGGTGATCCAGGGTTTGATGTTTCTGTTTTTCTTGGGGACTTTAACTTTTTGTGTATGCTTCTGGACAACTGTGAGGAGACTAGACAGCAAGAAATTTGTGGCCTGATTGGCATCATGTGAATCCATAATTGGAGAAAAGTCAATTTGTTCAATGTCTTTAATAACCAAGGGATAGTCGATTCGATTGATGTATACGTTAGCTCCATATTTTAAACGTTTGAGATTAATGCAAAGGATAACAGGAAGATGATCAGTTATATAAGACTCAATGACTATTGCAGAAGCAGTTTGATTGCTTTTAAGTAGCGCATGGTCCAGACAATTCTCGCCCCTGGTTGGATAGGTGTGGCAAGGCAAAAGACCATGGGACGCATTTAAATTCAAATATTCATTTGAATGCTTGTCTACATTGTTAAATTTAATGTCGATGTTTACATCTCCAATTACTGCAATATTGTGGTAATCTTTTAATGTATCTAGTAAAATGTCGAGACTGTTGATATAATTAGTGGCATTTTTGTAAGATGGCGATCTGTAAAACGCTACTAATACCAAATTGTTTGTCCCTATTTTACAAATTAAACAGTTTGCGTCTATAAAGGGGGGTTCAACAATAGTACAAGATATGCTTTGTCTTATATATAGGACCAAGCCATCATTTTGGTTTTTATTGTTTTGACTACTATGCAAAGTGTATCCATCCAGAATAGGGACATGGGCTGTCTTGCTGAGCCAACATTCTGACAGCACAATTATATCGAATTGCCACTGAATCAAAACAAGCAATGCACAAAATTCTTCAATGTTCTTGTTAATGCTCCGGATATTCAAATGTATAATTTTTATGCAATTTGTTCTATTCTTAAGATCTAACTTGCTACACTCCTCCGAGGTACACTTGATAGATTGCGATACACTTAGTTTATCAATTCCATCGCTTAGGGTTTTTGAATTAGCCATTTAAAAATTTAAATTTGATTGAAAGAGATGCAACACTTAGCTTAGGGAGTGAGTGAGAGTGTGAAAGTGAGTGTGAATATGTGTGAGAGGGTGGAACTGGGTATGAGTGTGAATATATTTCTGTGGGAATATGAAATTGAGTATGAGTAAATTTTGAATAATATGACGTGATTGAAAACTAGTCATTGATTGTTTTCTTTGAGATTTCCAAGACATTCTTCAGAAGTAATTAATATCTGTTTAGAGCCAATTACTTTACGGAGATAAATTTTTGCATTTGAGACCCAACAAAATTGATATTTATTTTTCTTCGCAAACTCACGGGACAGATAGAAAAGTCGCTTGCCAGAGTACGGAAGATGTTCATCTATATAGAACGGCTGCTTATCTCCCGTCAATCCAATCTGCTTTGTGTTCAACTTTTCATCATGATTTCGTGCTGAGTTAAATTTCCGTACAGCGGATATGACATTATGTTTTGTTTGTACCCTAGCAAACTCAACAACAATGTTTTTAGTAACACCTTGCTTCGCTGGAGCTCGGTAGATGTCACGTATATCAGCTGGTTGGACAGCACATTCCAGGAGATTCCCTATGTTGGAGATGACAGTGGTGAGGTCTAGCGCAGTTTCTTTTTCCCTCTGTGGGATATTTCTGATCTCAATAGTCGCGCTGCGTGTAGCATGTTGTATTTCTTGGACCTTCTTCTCAAGATTAAAAATACATTCTCTATTTTCACGTTTTTCCTTCTCTAATATTTCTATTGATCTCTTGAGATCTTCAAATTTGATGTTTAAAAAATGCATAGAATCTTTTAGCTCTTGATTCATTTCCTGTATTTCACTGCATTGTGCCTTTAGTTCCTTTATGTCGGCCGCAAGCTTCGCAAGAGTCTTATCATGATCCACCTTCCAGGAACTGAGCATAGCTTTAATTTCCTTCTTGAATTCCAGAAATTGGTCGTTAGGCGAGCAATCGACTCGTGGTCTCTTACGTCTCGTACTCGTCGTAGTCTTAGGAGTCGATTTACGGTCTTCGCTACCAGATGGAATATCTGATTCCGACTGAGACTGCAATGCCTGTTCTACACGAGCCGGAGGCGGTAAACGCTGTATGCGGGGCATTGCGAGCGCGGTGCGTAGCGCGATAGCAGTATTCAATGCTAGGAACCGAAGATAAAAAAATAATAATTTTAATCTTCGTTGAAATATTATACAGAGTCCAAGTTAACGCCGCCTTTAGAGCTCGGCGATCGCGGGTTGCCGAGTTGCCGTACGTACGTTTTAAATGCGTATTGTCGGGTAGATATTGAAAAATTGTAGTTTATTTTATTTCGATTCACTATTACTACACTGTTTTGAAGTGATTTAGTGGGTTTTTTTTTTACTCATCCGATGCACTGAGATTATGACATCAACACTGGCTCATTTCGCAGCCGAAATGATCACTTTAGACAACGAACTTGAATTGATTTGGTTACACGATTTGTATGCGACCGTCTCGTCCGATAATTCCGACAGTTTTTTTTATACGTTGTTCCTGTTTACTACTATTTTCATGGTGTACAATAAAGTATATTCTATCTATCTATCTACTTTCGTTCTCCTACGAATCTCCTCATTTCTGATTTGATCACACGGGGACACTTCGTACTGGAAGGCGCAGCGTGGGTAGGCCCCCCACAAGGTGGACCGATGACCTGGTGAAGGTCGCGGAAATCCGCTGGATGCGGAAATCGCAGGACCGGTCGTTGTGGCGATGCTTGGGGAGGTGATATGGAAACCTTAGTGTGCCGTTCGACTCGCACTTGGCCGGTTTTAATTGAACAGCCTTTGGCATCAACAAACTTTATAAGGAAGTCATGTTTTTTTTTTATATGACGCACATCTTTAAAAAGGCCAGGCTGACCTTGCCATACACAAGCTGCAAAAAAAACTATATAAAACCTATAACATATATGTACAATGTGTACCAGAAATTCGTGGTCATATTTGAAGAGCTCATTCACTGAGTGCTATCCTCAGAGCAACAGAATACTAGAGAGAGGACAAGCCGCCGCGTAAAGGCTGACCGTTGTATGCACAGCGAGCATACACTGCCGCTAGTTCACCGTCACTTGCACCCATAAAGGTACCAGGCCCCTCAGAAAGTATTGCGAAAAAAAGTTTTTATATATGGGAGACTGGCCAGTTATAATGTTTTTCGAAAATATGATTATTTATAAGTAAAAATAAGTAAGTTCCAATTTCAAAATTTCCCTCCACATTTTTTGCGAGTTAATTCAAAGTATTGTGTCTCACTGAAATATGGATCTGCGCCGGGAACATTTTAGAGCTATGATTTTATACGATTTCAAGTGTCGCCTGAAACCGGATGAATCGTACGATAGACTTCAAATGGCATTCATGGATGAAGGCCCTTCCAAGGCAACCGTGTATCGTTGGTATAACGAATTCAAGCGCGGTCGACCAACTTTGGGGGATGACGAAAGAAGCGGTCGCCCTTTGACGGCTGTTACCGAAGAAAACGTGCTAGCAGTGAAAAATTTAATCCAAGACAATAGGCGAATTACATATCAGGAGATTCAACACATATTGAAGATTGGATCGGGAAGCGTTCACGAGATTCTACACAGCCATCTTCGCGTGAGGAGGATAGTATCACGCTGGGTGCCGCACAACCTCACCGATGCTCAGAAGCAGGCCCGGGTGGAATGGTGCCGTGATATGCTTAACAAATTTGAAGCAGGCTCGTCTCGGCGTGTTTACGACATCGTTACAGGTGATGAGTCCTGGATTTATCAATACGACCCAGAAACCAAGCGCCAGTCGATTGTTTGGGTGTTTCAAAATGAGCCAACGCCTACCAAAGTGAAGCGATCTAGAAGCGGGGGTAAGATTTTGATCGCTAGCTTTTTTAATTTGACTGGCCACTTGGTATCAATTCCCTTACGGGATCAAAGAAGCATTAATGCCGAATGGTATACTACCAAATGTTTGCCAGAAGTTTTCTCTGTTATAAGCAACAAGCGACCAAACACAGGGCTCCGCGGGCTACTGCTCCACCACGACAATGCACCTGCGCACACCGCACTCAAAACGAGGGACTTCCTGGACAGCACGCCAGTCAAACTCCTGGGTCACCCTCCTTACAGCCCTGATCTAGCACCGTGTGACTTCTTTTTATTCCCAAAAATAAAAAATCAGCTCAAAGGGATACAATTTTCGTCGCCGGAAGATGCGCTGGCTGCGTTCGAGCAGGCTGTAAACGAGGTGTCTGCGGCGGACTGGAAAAAGTGTTTTGAAAACTGGTTTAGGCGCATGAATCTTTGTATAGAGGCTGGTGGAAAGTACTTTGAAAAGATTTGATAAAAATATATGTACGTATAGAACAATTTTTTTTAGTTTCGCAAAACTTTCTGAGTGTCCCACGTATTATACTGACGTCAGTATAGAAATGTCTTTGCTTGCACCAGAGTGAGTATGTGCGCTAGTTTGAGAGAAAACTTTCTTTTAATTCCAAAATGCCGTAAGGATACAAGTATGCGTGTTTTAAATGTGTGCGTGCTTTTAGTTGTAATTTATTGATGCGTTTCTTGCGTTGTGAGCGTAAGTTGAGCTTGCGACACACGGTTTCCATACAAACTAGGCGGCTTGCCCGATCTCCTTATATTCCATTATCTGTGGTGCTTGCTATCAATGAACTTTTACTACGTGGTCAACCCTGAAATCGCGATCAGCTGATCCCTACATCTGGATCAACCCCTGACATATCTCAAATTAAACTGGATATTAACCAACTTTCTTATTACTATACTGCCTACAGTAACATTTTTGTTCATAATGAATATAAAATAAATTCCTAACCAGCCTAACTATTTGTTATCTCGTGTAATTCATCTAATTAGTTAATAAAGGAAACTATATTAAATTACTAGTTAAAAAGTGATTCTTTATAGAAGAAAGTAAATGAAAAAATGCATTTTGCTCGGGTAATTTATTTTCACAAAGTGGCAGCACATCAAACTGACAAGTGTCACGCTAACAGCCCGCTATTGGCTCCACGGCCGATGACGTAGTACGGAGGCAATCACGTGACCTAGCTGTCACGGGAAGAGACTACGTGTTGTTATTATACCATGCTAGTAGCCAAGCCAAGTTAGCAAGTAGCCAAGTTGACAATCTATAATCGTCAACACTAATAGAAAACAATCAAAATTTATGGGAATGACATATCTCGCTTGGAGCGCATACAAAATAAATTCACAAGATATTTGTATTTAAAACTTTATGGAGTATATCCTTTTTATCCACTGATGTACCCAACCTTGTTTGTCCTAGGCATGGTTGGGTACAATAAGTTGAAAACAAGGAGGGACTTGGCTCTTGTCACGTATATGTTTAGTTTGCTAAGGGGCCAGACGTGTAACCCGGGTGTATTGAAGGAGGTGTGCCTATATGTGCCGGACAATTACGTGGGGCGGCGGCGGAAGCCGCAATTATTCGCAGTACCGCGCGGACGAACTAACTTGCTCGGCAAAGCGCCTATGACGCGCGCCTTGTCTACACTTAATGAGGTAGCTGAGAGAATAGATTTATTTTCCTGCACTCTGAATGAATTCACAAAAATTACATTGTACGTGTTATGTTATGCATAATTAAGGACCACACTACCGCATTGGGAGTGTCCTGTAATGGTAGTGGTGATTGGGATAAATAAATAAATAAATAAATAAATAAATCTCAACGAAAGTAGGGGGGCAGTTGTAGTTTACTGTTTATCTTGATGAAGCCTACCCTTAGCTGGATCAAGACCCTCCCAAACTCAGATTAATATCAAAATCCTGGATCCACGACTGGCACTCACTGAATAAGCTCGTCAATACACTTACATCAAAATTGCTGACTCCAATCTTGTTGATATCACAGACTATATCTGGCACAATCTTGTACTGTTTTATAGAAGTTGTGATCGCGTATATCTGGTTGGTGGTGCCGTCGGGGGCTGGGCCTCCGTTGGCGCAGTTGAACTTGATGCCGAAGTCATTGTCGATGCCGCCAGGGTTGTGGGAGGCGGTGAGCACGATGCCACCTGATGGGAAATTGAGAATTTAGGCATATAATCGCAGCACGCTATGATTGTGTTTTTGACGGTTGCCTGCTCATGAAGGTCCGTAAATATTGACACCTACGTATGAAGGAACAATTTCCGTACTTTATTGTCAATAGTGATACACACACTTCGAATTTCGAATCTATTATTCAAATTAAAATTCTACTTATTTCTACGGTTTTTTTATGTATGTCACAGAAAATTTGATTAAATATAATAATATGTTTATTGAAAAATTTGATGCATTACATACTTTAAAAAAAAAAAAAAAAAAAAACCTTTATTGCATAAAACATAGGCACAAGAAATTGAACTCTTGACTTCCAAACTAAGTAGAACTTGTATTATGGAAGTCAAGGCGCTCTCTATCAGAAGTAATTATTACAATAACGCGAGGAAAGGATGCATGCAGAAGGAAAAATAATAATAATTAATTTTAGGTTTTACAAAAACAAATAGAAACAGAAATTTTAGATCATAACAGAAATTTTATGATACGTAACTAAAGCTGTGGTGGGTGTGGTGTGGTGGGTGTGGTGTGATGAGGTGTGTAATAAGGTGTGTAGTGTGTGACGGTTTATATAGGGTGTGAGTGTGTATTTGATGTGGAGTGTGGGCGTTTTGGGTGGTGTCTGTAACAATGGAATATGTTCGATGTGAGATTATGACGGAGGTTTTAGTAGTGCCTCAATTTCTTCATAATTTAAGCTCATCAACCATTCAGTCATAGTAGACTTCACTTTATATTTAGTTAGGTGATAGATTTGAAGTTTTTTATTAGATTGGTTGTACAAGTAGTTAGACATGACATTAAAATGCCTCTGGGCTAATGAGGTTTTGTGTATGTGAGAATGCTTTTTACACGACGTTGGCTGTTGGTGACTTCGAAGGTTTTGGATGACTGTTTACGCAATACTGTTAGTAAGATGAAAAGTTTCCTGACGGTTAGAAGCTCACACTTTATGTAGATATTATTCATAATAGCTAGTTGGAGTTGGTCAAAGTAATAAACCTGGTCCCAATCGCTAATAATTTGTAATAGTGGTGTGAACCGGTTCTCAAAAAACCGGATAATCACCGGTTAGATTAAGTACCGGAGACTACCGGAGTAGAGTACCGGAGACTTTTTTTTTTGCCTGTGTTTTTTCTTCTCATATATATTAGAGTACTTTGAACAACCGGAGATTATCCGGATAATCTCCGGTGATTCAATAAAATCTCCGCAAAATCTCCGGAGGCTGACACCACAAATTTTTAATGTGTCACAACACTATTGTATAATAGTCAAAAACGCCATCATAGCGTGCCGCGGGTATACTTACGTAGGGTGACGCTGAAGAGGAAATGGGGGTGGTCTTTTCTCCATACAAACGCTCTCGACTGTTTTCTTTATGGTTTATAACCCTAGCCCTAGAGCAATGTTTTTGTACAGTAAAATAAATATAAACTTTTTTTATATCCCTATGTTTTCGTATTTGTTGATAAATTATTTTTAGAAGCCCCCAAAAATTCTCAAAATTTACTATTTAGACCGCTGTATATAGAGGCCTAGTGTATAAAACTTACAACTACTAATAAAAAGGAAAATTATAATTACACAGAACATATTATTCTCATACCGTTTATGAAATATTGTTTAAATCGGTCCAGTTTCGGAGCAGAAAATAGTTACAGAACCAAACCTAGAATTATGCCTTTTTTCTAAGGCTATTCATTCTGAGCTGCAGTCGTCCTTATCACAAAAGAGCCGAGCGAGGCCGAGCCCTCGCAAAAAGACAGCAATAGATTCTTCAAATACCTGATTTTTAAGTCTCTCTGCCCGCATTTCCTCTTAAGCAGACAATTTATGCCTTTACGCATTTGCAAGCGTGGATAGTACGCGCGCATGGGTTAACGGTGACGTTTTTTTTCTCGACCGCCGGACAAAAAGACAAAAACTTCCAAAAGTTATTTTGTTTACCAGTAATGAGTAATTAAGTTCTGCTTGTTTGTAGGTATTTAATTAAATCAAGTTCTTACCAAGAGCTTTATATTTCCTGATGATGCAAGAGACAGCAGGTGTTGACAGAATACCATTTTGACCGACCAGCAATCTTGCCACCTAGAACAACCATTACTTAATATTTTAGACAATCATGATTGGGGCAGCTTCCTTTAAAAGTTCAATAATGCTACCTATGTTTCCTCCAGATGTTGACCATTCACCATAGAAAAACCAAAGAGGATTGGTCCCCAAAATAATTCATGTTTATTCGGTCTAATCCTTATTTATTACCGTATCTATATTTGTGTGAACAACACAGTATCTTTAGAACAGTAGTACCACAGAATATCTAATAGTACTATCGTAGTAGTACCTAAATGTGAGCAATAAAATAAATATCATCTCTGCACAAATTATTACTTGATATCATAGTTACACTGAGTCATCAATCATCACTCAAACTGCAAGTCATAGAAAAACCTTGGCCACTTTTAATATCAAGGTAATTCTGAAAAATCACCTAGTCATTGCAAAACCATACTTATTCATTTTGATTCTAAAAAGATTAGGTACTACTGCTCTATAGATACTGTGTTGTTCACACAAATAATGATAAAAAATAAAGATAAATAACAATGTACATGACATGTTATTTCAACATTTATTAAGTACCTATACAACTAGCAATATAATTAAATAAATATAAAAACCTTCAGTATTAAACTTACAATGCATTATTAACTGATAAAGTAGTAGCAAACAATATGATATCTTTTGTTAAATGAGATTTTAAATACAATAGTATTGTGTAGCTACAACATTGGTTCAAGTGCTATGCTTTGATGCTTATATTGATAGAAGGAAACTTTTTTTTAAATAGGTTGGCATTTTTAATGCTAACATGATTTACTCAGCCTTCTAGTGCTTTAGTTTTAAAGAAAAGCCGCAAAGAGGCATTGTACACGATTTGGCTCAGGGTTATTTAGGTACTGATGTATTTACAATGCCATGAGGTCACCCAATGGTCGAAATTCTACCATAATTCATTACATTTTTATGATTGAACTATGACGAAAAAAAATCTATTTCCAATTTTTATTGATGATAAATGTCGTCAAAAATAATTAAAATCGCTTGACAAACAGGGATACAAACAGGTTGTTCAAAAGGTACTGAACTGTTTTGTCTAACAAGTCAAAAATCCAGTTCTTTAGTTCTTTAAAATAATGTACTATCACAATCACACTATCATATCTTCTCACACCCACTAACCCACCACACACCACACACACCTTCACACTTACACACTCACACATATGAGGCTTCTGGCTTTACTACTATTATTAGCTGAATTATTATTTATTCTTTAATCTATGCTGTAGCCTGTAACGTAGTTTTACTTACTCCATTTACTCATCTGCACTTTCTTGTAACCACCTCCTGATGCAATTAATGTAACCCCCTGTGGATTTAATTAATGAGAGCGCTGGTACCCATAACACAAGTTAAATCTTACATTGGGTACCAGAGTTCAAACAAACACTTCATACCGAGAAATTGTATAACTACTATTTGTAAGTGTTTACTGTACACCATTTATGTGAAATAAAGATTTATTATTATAACCAATTTGAACAAGTTTTATTATGAAACTAACGTTGAATTTGCAAAAACAAAACAAGTGTTCCATATTTTATTTAGGCCAAGTAGGTACTTTACTATTTTCTAGAGAACGTATTTTTTTCAACTAATTCAAAGTTGTTTTCATAATAAAAGAAATTCAAAGGTGGTGTCATAATAAAAGTTATTCTAATGGGTCAGTACAATCATCCAGTTTGATCCTAAAGTGGATTCTGCGAACAAGCTAAAAACATTAAAGTTCAAGAAATTGAGTTTGTTTTGTTAGTGTTGGGGTTCCAAAAAATAAAAAAATATTTTTCCTCTATTTTATTATTATTATTTTCAGCCTATATTGTCCCACTGTAGGGCAAAGGCCTCCCTTTCCTTATTCCACTCTTTCCGGTCAAGTGCAATTGTAAGCCAGTGTTTTCTATACAAGTCCAGCTTATCTTATCTTATTTTTAGGATTCCGAAATCATAAAAGTTTGGGAGCCACTGCTTTAGTTGTTACTCAAGGAGCAATCGCATCCACTGTCCCCATACACAACCCCAAAAAACAAGCCTATGTCCATTGTGAAATTATATCTGAATTCTAATCCAATAGCTAATTTGATCAGCATGATAGACATCAATAAGATAACTTGTTATAGATATTTACATGATATTGCAACATAAGATAAAACTATTTCATCATTATATAACAAAAATAGCATTGTTACATAAACACGCACCTCTTTCTAGATCTACCACACTCATATAAGGGGGCTCCATTGCCCCCCCCCCCCTTATTCTATGCAAAAATGCATTTATTAGTTGAATATCCACCTTTTGTATCTGTGCCACAAAAAAGTTTAGTAACATGCAATGCTCGGTTGACATAGCAACAAAGGATAGTTGAGGCGAAGTAGAGTGTGGCCGTCGCCCACCCTCACATACTACGTGCGTGTTGGAGACAAGTGGAGGGAGCAAGTTTGAACTTGAGCTACCAGTAGTAGTAGATCTCCTTGTGAAGGAGATTGTCCGGGGAAGTCCCACCTCCGTACCTACTTCTGCCGCCAAACAGTGATGAAGCATTGATGTGTTTCTGCATGAAGGGTAGGTGCTGGTGAAATTACAATCACATGAGACTTTTCATCTTCATGTCTCAGATTGGCGAACTAACTCCTCGGTGGTGTTACAGTAGTTATGGGCAAAGGTAACCGCTTAACATCAGGTGGGGCTTTCACTTGTTTTGCCATCCTATACAATAAAAAAACTTCAGACTTTTCGAACACTCCTGAATGAAGGCAAGTGTTCAACCACAAGGCTTTCACTGCTACAGCACAGTATGGTTGAAAGGGAAATCCTTCTCAAGAGCCTAGAATTACAGAATCATTTATTTACTTCAGTTAGAAAATATGATTGTGAGGTAAGTTTATTTTATGTTTTACAGAGTTTATTGGCAAAGTTTTTAAGTATTTGCCACAGAGAAAGGAAAAATAACTAATTTTGTACAGCATAAGCACAGACATAGTAAAATATATAGACGAAGTGCTGCAAACAATCATAGTGAAAACAAAAAAAAACTGCTCCTTCATGCACAACCAGCGCTCACGCACACACCATGCACCTGATGGATATTTGCTTTCGCGATGCTTACTGTATGATGCCGCGACATGTGTACTGAGAGGGGTGAGCACGGTTTCAGGTGCATGTGTGTGTGTGAGCACTGATTGTACATGAAGTAGTTTTTTTGGCTTCACTATACTGTTCGCAGCACTTCGTCTATATTTTTTAATATGTCTGTGAGCATAAGAAACGGTACTTACTCCATTAGCAGCTGAGATCTTGATGATTTTGTCGACTACCTCCTTCACAAGATATCGACCGTCTCCACCAACTACCAGCGTGCATCCAACCAAGGAATCTTTATTCGCATCCAAAATACTCTGCACGAAGTTCTCCGTATAATGTTCTTGAACGAAAACTTTAACTTTTTTACGTAAACCACTTGTACCCGGCTTCTGGCCCTCGAAAGGGTTAGTGCTCACAGTTACCACACTAGGCATTTTTTATGAATTAAGTAACGTTCTAACTGGCAAGACGAGCTATCTCGGAGCTCCGTTCTAATTAAATAACATTTATTATCGGAGTTTTTAAGGTCAGAAAGATCGCGCAAAGTTATTACAAAACTATTGTCAAAACAGAAGTGTCAAAACCAATGTCAAAACAAGGTCATATAAGTCAGTCATCATAATATTGATACGTTCAGTGAATCTAATTGAGTTGGTTTACCTCTGATTACTTTATTTTTAATAATAAACCTTGTTATTATGTATATTCTTATGTGACACTTTCATTGTGTATAGTGTCGGTCGTGAGTCGTAGGTTTTATAATACTCAATACAATATCACTAAACAATTCATTCATATTTACAACGAACGCAACTGTACGAAAGCAATGCACTAAGGCCCGTATTACAGAACGTTCCTCAAGCGATGATCACTGTTTAAAACCAACTAGTTTTGAGTTGGGTTTAATTTTAGAACATTCCTCAAGCATAGATTCATTGATCACAGTTCAACTTAGTTTAGCTTTATTTTATATAAATAAATAAATAAATATTTTTGGGACATTTTTACACATCACCATCTAGTCCCAAACTAAGCAGAGCTTGTGGTATGGGTATTAGAGAATGGATATAATACTTATATACTTTTTTTTTGTAAATACATACTTAAAATACATAAGAAACACCTGTTTTGGTATTTGAGCAGAGCTGTAATCACTCAGGTGAAGTCAGGTGTGATCGAGACCACGCTTGAGTAGAGATTTCTTTCCTATTTCAGGTTATATTCGTGTGCTTATCAGTGCTATGTTGTTGAATTAGTATATAATTACCGTGTTGGAATAAGACTGATGCTCAAATAACGATTTCATTCTATACTTAAGTAGTGATCAGTTTATTGAAGATCAAACTGTACTTGAGGAACGTTCTGTGATACGGACCTTAATTTCTCGTAATTCGACTCATAAATGTTGGCATAGTAGTGTAGTATAGTGTCCAAGATATCTGTATTACCATAATTTTTATAAGAGCTGCCAGTACTAGCATTCAGTAGTGGATGAATATGAAAGCAAGAGTTGCAGTACCAATGCATACAAAAATAACATAAAACAGAGGGTAGTTCAAATAAAACTGTTTTAATACAAATAAAATATTTAAGCATAAAAATAACCATCACACATCCAATCATACTAAGTAAATAACATATTGTATTTCTTACATTTATTAAATATCGAATTAAAAAACCGGCCAAGTGCGAGTCGGACTCGCGCAGTAAGGGTTCCGTACCTCTCAACGACCTGATACCCCATAAAAACTGATTAAATTTACGAGAGTTTATCAAAAGACATCAACGAACAGTGCGTAAATATGATTTTTTTCATGTCTTTCTTAAGCAGGTACCACCACTTATGTCTATGTTTGTCTTATATTTAGTATTTGTTGCTAAACTACATAATTTGCACTATAATCTGACCAAGTTTGACGCTGGTATATATTACCGTTTTAAAGATAGAGCAGGAACAAAAACCTTGAAAAAAATGAATGTTTTTTGAGGTTTCTTTTATGGCGACCCCCTTTGGTTTTAGACTGTTTTTTAGTATTTGTCGTGATAGTCCTCATAGCAACACATATTCTGTGAAAATTTCAACTGGTTATCTATTACCGTTACAAAGATACAGCCCTGTGACAGACAGACGGACGGACGGACGGACAGCGTAGCGATAGTAATAGGGTCCCGTTTGGCACCCTTTGGGTACGGAACCCTAAAAAGCAAAAAACGAAAGGTAAACAAACTATATACCTACCTACTTAGCCACATTGAAATAATTCCTTTGTGTAAACTAGACTCTATAATTGTCTAATCTCAGTCTGAGCAATATACGAACTAGTTTAAAATTAGTTAAATTATGTCATCAATAAAGACGGCTATGCAATACATATCTAGAACGTGTTAATGAATTAACTGAAAACCTCTTAAGGGGTCATTGTACTCATCAGTATGAACAACTTTTACTATGGGACCAACCCTGAAATCACGAAAAAAAATAAGCTGATTCTTACATTTTGTAGTTTTAAATGTGAACACAAATGTAAGGGTCTGATGAGTATAATGACCCTTTAAGAGGTTTTCAGTTATTTCAACAACACGTTGTGTATACAGTGAATATACAAGACAGGCTTGAATTGATTTGACGTTTTTGAAATGTCAAATGTACCTATCTATACGGTCTACTACCCTATCCAGGATATAAGATGGAGAAACCAGCTAAGGTTCCACGGCGCGGCCACCTGATGTTACAGCGGTTACCTTAGCCCATAACAATTTATTCCACAAAAAAAAACAAGGTAAAATTGTATATTTAGTTTTTTTTCATATTCTAGATAGGGTTATATTCTATTTCGCGAAATGTCGAGTCGAGAGATGTTCGAGTCTATTTTAATAAGTGTATCAATTACCTACGCGAAACACAGTTGTAAAGTGGATACCTAGTAGCTTATTTGCGTTTTGTTTTTTGCTTCTACTACGTGTCTGCTACAAGAATGCCGCAGTCGACCGTTAAATGACGTCATAAGGCACTACAGCGTTGCTATTGGTCAGTATTGGTACTAGCCGGGCCTGGCTTGAAGTGGGGTACGAGGGGCCGGGAAGGGAAAACTGCATTCTCGTAGCAAACATGTAGTATAAATAAATTTATAATACATCTATTTGAGCTTGCAAGCTCTGATGGAACCTCCAAACTCTTGTCCCAGGAACTTGGCGACGGCGAGGCAGAGCGCGTCGTTGTTGGGAGCCGCTACCACCTGGATGCCCAGCGGGAGACCTTGAGCGTTCACGCCCAGAGGTATCTGAGGAAGAAAAAGTATGAAATCTTATGGGGTCACTGGTGCCTGAGATACAGGTAATTCCTAGATCGGTCATCAGGTGCTTTCATCATCAGCGAAGCAGATAGTAGGTAACTATGTAGGTATTGTCTTTTGCTTTAATTATGAAGTCAAAAATTGTATTACATTTGTAGGTACTGTGAGTTTTTATGCCAATAAATAATAATTATTATACATGGCGAACAACACAGATTTCATTTTAGAAGTTGGCTTTGTTGATTATATTGAGGACTAGCTGTGCCCGCGACTCCGTCCGCGTGGATGTCGGAAAATAACATCGTGTCATAATTATGACCACAATGTCTTCTATAATATACATATAAGCACCTACACAGACAATTACACTATTTACCGACCATACTATATTTTGTTTTTACAACCAACCGGCTAAGGTGATGGAATTTCATGGAATTAGCCTTAAACTCCCTTATTCTGAGAAGACGCTCGTGCCCAGCAGTGGGAAGTAATTGGGCTGATTATTTTAAGTTATTCTATAACAATAACCACATCTCTTCTTATGCTGAGAAGAGGCCCGTGTCCAGCAGTGGGACTGTAATGCGCTGGTAATGTTATGTTATTCTATAATACTAACAATATCCAGTTCATTAACTCTTCTCATTTTGAGAAGAGGGCCATACCCAGCAGTGGGACAGTAATGGGTTGACTACGTTATGTTTTTCTATATTTTCTAGTTTCTTAACTCTTCTTATTCCGAGAAGAGGTCCGTGCGTGCCCAGCAGTGGGGCAGTAGGTAATGAGCTGATTATGTTAGGATAATCTATTACACTAACAATATCCAGTTCCTTAACTCTTCTCATTCCAAGAAGACCAGAACAGCAGCGGGACAGTGATGGGCTATGTTATGTTATTCTATATTTTCTATAACACTAATAGAATCCAGTTGTATTTTTAGGAAACTTAACCAACCAACAATCATGACCTCTACTTTGTATGCAACTTAATATAATAGAGGGGTCAAGCTGTATCGCTGGATCTACTCAACGGATTCAGATAAAATATACCCTATATTTTAAGTTAGACTAATACCAATATAAATGCTAAGTTTCATTACGATCCGTTCAGCCGGTTTCACGTGATGAGGTAACAAACAGACAGACAGACAGACATAAATTTTTTAAACGATTGATTCGTGTTCTATTGCTTATTTCTAGTCCCCCTAGCCGGTTTTCGCGAAAAAAAACTCAATGTACCTACAGACTTTTCGACCTTTACAATTTTATTATAGTATATAGATATAGATAAGAAGATTCCCATCATCATCCTCCTACCCTTATCCCAATTTATTTGGAGCCGGCACAGCATGTTTTTTTTTCTATAGGTACATCTCTATCAGCCGTCATCTCCGTGTTCACATTCTTTCTATTCATATCATCTTTCACATAATCCATCTATCTTTTCTTTGGTCTTACTCTTTTCTTATAGCCATCCACATTCATACTCAAAACTTATTTCGTAACATGCTCCTCATTCCTCCGCATCACATGTCCATACCATGACAATCTACTGCATCTCAACTTTTCCGTCACTGGTGCTACTTTCAAACTCCCATCTCACACGAGATCTTGAGGATTCCCGTATGATTGTAATAATAAAGAGTGATAGCATAGCATTGACTCGTTCAAAGACCACTTTCAGATAAAACTTTTTTCTTCAGTCTTCTATTCGCGATGATTTCGAAGGAACTCTGTGAAATCTGGGTATCAGCATCAAAACGAAATATTCGACTTACCTGAGTAGCAGGACACTTGAGAGCATTCACAATGGCCCAGTAGGCGAAGTTGTAGGGCCTGAAGAAGCAAGAGTAGTGGTAGGGAGCCGGCTGCGGGGCGCTCGGCATCAGCAATACGCCGTTGTCGCCGAGCTTAGTCTGCAAATAGGAGAATAGTGAGTTAGACCATAGAGTTAGGTACCATGTTGACTAAAGGACAAATGGAAAAGCTGATGCAGGTTATTCTTTGGATGGGCGAGCTTTGCCATCCATGCCTTGTAGAAGAACTCGTTAAGGAGTCCATCCCGGTTGATCCTGGTTGACATACGAATAACTATAAGCTTCAGTTATAGGATCGGACTCCATAGGACTTTAAAACGACATTATGGAAAGACGCCGATGCTTAGGCTGATAAGTTATTTGATTACGTAAACAACTGTGCATTTGCAAAAAGATATTCGATTATGTTGTCACTTTTAGAAGCTAGAAAGTCATAAAACCTTAATGATAACCAGGTAATCAGTATGAGACCAACTTACAAATAAGTCTCCCTTCAGCTCCTTGGAGGTTTTCTCGGCCCACTCCGCGTTGACCTTCGGCAGGTATTGTTCCTCAATCAGTCGCACGATGGTGAACAGGCACAATCTGCTCATGCCCACACCCTGTGAAAGAATAACACATGACAGGGAAACAGGTATAGACGTCACTTTCTTACAGAATGCATGCGGATTGCCAGAGGAGAAAATGTTCATGGTACAGTCAACCTCAAGTTAGTGGTAACAGTTTGACCCTGACAACGTCTTTATTTCGTAAGCAGTAAGGATAGTTTTCATAATTCATGTGTTACCACTGACGTGAGATCGACTGTACAAACCATGAAACTTTTTAGGTTTCATAAAACATTTCTAAGAAAAAATATCAGTGCAGTCTTTCTAGAGTAAGTACAGGTAAGACTTATAACCTATTATAATAGAAGCGACCCTATTGCCTACTTGGTAATAAATCCAAATGTCCATCAGCTGCTACTATGAATTTCCTTATAACTTTGTCTGACCTGAACTCTCCATAACCATAGGTCCAGAACTTGAAAACAGGACCTTGGTCTTGGACGGCATGCTGTGCCATGGCTTCCTTCTGCGGGACTGTCATGGTCCAGAAGGAGGTCGCAGAGCGAAAGAAACAAAGGCGCCAGAGAGGCAACCACCCCGGTGCAAGGCCCCGATAGGTCAAAACGCCGCATCTGCCGCCACATGATGGCGAGGGACCTTCGGGATCATAGGCTCTAAGTATAAGGGGACTCGAGGCACCCATTAAGCGACCCTGGGGAAGACAGCAGCGCGTAGTGGTTGCGTGCTGCTGCTGTTGAAGAAACACTGTTGTTTCCCCGGGAAGTGCCAAAGGAGGAGGAGGACACCGGCCGGGACACCGGTGCGGTCCACTGGAGTTCCCGGAACTCATCTATTTTGTGCTGAAGATGTTCACCGTGTGGTTTTCGTAGGTGTAGGAGTCCAAACCCTTCTTGCATTCCCCACACGAAGATTAACCACCCGAAAACAAAGCTCAAGGCCACATCTGCTATCACTTGTCGAATATAGGCTGGAAAGTACAATACAAGATAAAAAGAGCTGTTCTAGCTGGAAGCCTTACCTTCTTTAGCAGTTCAATAATGCCATTAGCCTCTCCCTTGTTGTCGGTGCAGAGGGTGGGCAGATGATCAGGCTCCTTAGTCATCTCGTGCTTCCAGAGGTTGTACATGTGGTTGAACCCGCTGTGGAAGTACGGCTCCGGCGCGTTCTCCGTCGATGTGGTCTGTTGGCTGATCCTTGTTATCACCCTAAGGAAAAATATTGTTATTAGGAATAGCTTCTTCGATGATAAATGTAATCTTTTTAACCGACTTCAAAAAAAGGAGGAGGCTATGTATTCGGCGGTTTTTTTATTATTATTAGTGTACCTACCTATTTAATAGTAACCGTTACAAAGATACAGCCCTGTGACAGACAGACGGACGGACGGACGAACGGACGGACGGACAGCGTAGCGAGAGTAATAGGGTCCCGCTAACACCCTTTGGGTACGGAACCTTAAAAAAAACATTGAGATCTTTCTAGAGCCTTCACAGGTGTGCTAGTTTCTTTGCAATGTTTTCCTGCACTGATTCCTTGGGCCCAGTAAAAAAAACCGGCCAAGAGCATGTCGGCCATGCTCAGTATTATAGGGTTCCTTTTTTTTTTTTTTTTGTCAGCCGAAAGACGTCCACTGCTGGACATAGGCTGGTTCCTTAAGTAGGTAAATAAAAAAATAAATAAATAAAAATTTTATTGGAACAGAAAACACGTTTACATAAAATGTGTACGAAAATTACAAACGAATCAAATCGAATATTAATCATGGCTATTTTAGTTTTTGCAATAATCGGCAGCATTCGCGACTCAGAGCGTGTTGTTAGTAGCGCCATCTAGCGATAAATTCAAGAAGCCAAATTTAAGAAGAGTGTCATTTCAAAGTTACTTTTTGTGATTTTTTCAAATAGAAAGTAGCTAAAGGAGCATTATTTGCTATGACCATTTTTCTCTAAGGTCAATGACCTTTGAACTAGGACGTTTTAAGTATTTTTCAGTTTTCTCTCTATAACTCAAAAAATTATAATCACATTATACTCGAAATAATTTTAAAAGAGAGTTTACACAAAGGTCTATCAATGTGGAAGATTATAAGTTTCTACATTGCATAGTTTAGAAATGGCAGGGGGGGGGACACATTGCAAGCCACTTTGGCGGGCTATATTTCGCAGATGGTACACCTGATAAAAAAGTGGTGTATCAAACATTACCTATATTTTAGTAGACCTATTCAATGATATCCCACACGAAAGGGTGCAGCGAAAAAAAATTTTTTTTCCCCATTTCACATGTATGGACGCCACCCCTAAAATACGGAAAAACGATTTTTTTATTCTTTTAAAATTGAGATCTATATGTAGACTATTTTTTAACAAAATTTCATTTACTTATGTTTATAACTGTAGAAGTTATTAAGCTGTAAAGGATTAGGACAGACGGACAGACGGACAGACGGACGGACATGACGAAACTATAAGGGTTCCTTGTAGGACTTCGGAACCCTAATAAAAAGGTCAAAGAAAAACATCACATGTATATTCAACTTGACTTAGACGATTCAACAGACCAGACGTATCAAAAGGACTTGACTTGGTTAGTGAAGCCGTATGCTGATGCCTAGAATGTCCTCTTCATCTCTAAATAGTCCTTACCTCTTCATAGCTCCTCGCAGATCAGCTCTCACGCTGCTGACCATCCTATCTCTGCTGGTCTCCATGTAGTAAAACTTGATGTTCTGCAACACGAGAAACAGATCAATCATGTTCTAACTCCATTATACCCAGATATGGCGAATAGCTTAGAGTGTCCCTGCGTGATCGAATCAGAAATGAGGAGATTCGCAGGAGAACGAAAGTAACTGATTTAGCCCGAAGAATTGCCAAACTTAAGTGGCAGTGGGCGGGGCACATTGCTCGCAGAACGGATGGCCGATGGGGCAGTAAAGTTCTGGAGTGGCGACCGCGTACTGGAAGGCGCAGCGTGGGTAGGCCCCCCCACAAGGTGGACCGACGACCTGGTGAAGGTCGCGGGAATCCGTTGGATGCGGAAGGCGCAGGACCGGTCATTGTGGCGATGCTTGGGGGAGGCCTATGTCCAGCAGTAGACGTCTTTCAGCTGAAATGATGATGATGATGATGATGATGATGATGATGATGATGATGATGATGATGGTGGTGGTGAAAAGCTTGGTTACTCCGCTAATGAACGATTTCTGGGGTAGCCACACGCTTGTCATGGTCACAATCGTAGTCGAGCGAGATACAGTTATCAGGTTATCGCAACGATCATACAGCCCATAGACGCCTCATAACACGCGACCGATGTCTGCAACACATCTATGAAATTTCACTAATGTAGGTCGCCACTATTCGCCACTTGAAATCTTGAAATCAGTTTGGACCACTTACATGAGCCGTCAAAACTGCCGCGTTAGTTATTAGCCAATAGCCGCCTTGGTAGGGCCAATCAGATTATAGCCTCAGCTAGTGGCAGAATTTATTGTACGCATTATATTCAACATTAGGCGTCTATCGAGCTGTATAGTCGTTGGGTTATCGGCAAATAACTTGAGCATGCGCAGATATCGATGTCATTATTAGTAACATGCGCAGTAGCACCATCTTTCTTCAAGTTATTGGCCGGTAGGTAATAGGTATTCTTTCCTGACCAAAACACACTGAGTAATTGGATTGAAGAAGTAGGCTGTTTCTCCGTATTAAATACTTAGATCAGCCGCATCAGGCTAAATTGGAAACCGACCCCAACATATTCGGAAAGAGCTTGGCTGATCATGACGAGCTTATATATATGAGCTAACATCCAGTAAGCGTACCTTAATATCGACTTCTCTATCTAAATTTAGTTGTGGCGCTTTATCTCCTGCGATGATCTTGGTGAGCGGAGCCAGATCCTCCACGTGTTTGGATATGAAGCCCAGAGAAAACATGGAATCTTGATCCTCACCGCTACGGAAGAATACACCTGGGGAGGGTAGAGTTATGAAGCGTGTATTAATAGGTTAGGGTACAGCTATAGGGCCTTATTATTATAAGCTCTGGCAATTTTCTGTCCCAAGTTGTAATATGAAGAAAAAACGAACTTCTTGTCTGCACAACGTAAGGTAAGGACTCAAAGGGGGAGGGTGTCACGTGTCTCTGCCACACGACAATGACCATACATAAACAAAAAGAGATTAGGACCCAGAATAATCATGTTTGGTTCTTGAGTAGATACGTACCTCTCAAATTTGTAGTTCCAGGAGTGGGGTGATGTCCAAACATGCCGCAGTAGAACGCAGGCATACGAGTAGACCCGCCGAGATCAGAGCCTACAAAATAATAATTTGATTCTGGGTATGGCAACGGTAATCATTGAGGGGGGAAAGTAATTTAATATTTCAGGTTATATAAATGTTAGGTCATTATTTGTCATTGGTCAAGATTGCCATAATCTGCATATTGGGCAAATAGAGATGTGATTCTGTGGCCAATTTTTTATAGCAGTCTACAATCTCCACGTGAAAAGATGCGCATACCATCACAAGTTCGAACTATTGGGCACAGTCTGTGGATTGACGAAAGTGCTTTGGCCAACTGGACTAAAGTTCGAGCTGGCCTGGTATATTGTGGCCAGTTCTAGAAGCTTAGACCAAAGTTCAAGCTGAACTTGGTTTTTCCTGAAAACCTGTTGAAGTATGTAACTTAATGAGTAGTTTTTAACCGTAAGAGTAGTAATAGACTTACACAAACTGATCACAGAGGCACAAGAGGCTGTCAGCGAGGCCTCAGCTCCGCTGGACCCGCCGGGAGTCCTCCCACTGTGGTGAGGGTTGTTGGTCATCCCGTACACTGGGTTGCGGGTCTCTTGCCTGTATGCAAAATAGAACGTCACTATAAATTAAGGAGCCGAGCACGAAACCGACTATAAGAGCATGGCAAAGCAAAACGGACTTATCAGCCATCATAGGAAAGACCATTGTATTAGGTTTGAACAAATGTGAAGGTAACTTCAGCACTGACGCAATCGTAAGGCCCGGACTCTGCAAAGCTGAGAGGAGAAGAGATGTGTCGCAAGCCTACAATAGGATTGCGTTAGATATAGAATTGCGTTGAAGCTAAGCGTTGACATGTGAAAATAACGCAATCCTGTTGGTTGTTCAACAAATCTCCGGTCTTCTCCGCTTTTGTGGAGTCTGGGCCTCATGGTTGGTTCTAATTTGTCGGATTCTCCAATTCTCAAAGCAGAACCACTGTATTCGGGACTAGTATAGTATTATATTATCTGTGATTCGGAAGAGAAAGTAGATACTGTGACTTATTTTAGAGCCAGAACCAGCAGTTCATAAGAATGAAGGTATTAAAGCGACGATACAAATGTTATACTATGTCGTGTCGTGTGTTCAGTTTCTTCCAGTATGGTAAGATCCAAGGGCGGATCCAGGAGGGGGAAACAGGGTCACCCCCCTCCCCCTTCTGACGGTTGAAATAAAACAAGGAGCTGCGCGATTAATACGATCCCGCTTGAATAATATTCTTTTTTATAGTTATTCTTGTTTGTCATTGATAAAGAATTAACCCCAAAGCCATAGTGCAATACTATAGGGCCTCTTACTTGCCTGGCCCTTGTGGCCCTCCCAAATATTAATCCTGGATTTACCCTTGGTCAGATCGACCTCCCGCTTTTCCTTTATAGTCCTCTTTGTTTGCTTTGACCCTGATGACTTACGGTTAACCTTTGATATGAGAAAATTACACGTCCTAGGACCTACCAAACAAGCAGTTCAGGCAGATTAGTAGAAGCCAAAACGATGGCTCCAGCGTCCTTCAATCTCTTGACAGCCTCGCTGTCTTCCGTGGCTACAGCATTGCGACGGCACCGCAGCCCCAGCGTTAGGGGCATGTCTTTCACTGCCTGACTCTCCTTTGTAGTGAAGGGGACACCTATGAGAAAGGGATATTGGAATTTAATTTAGTTATATGCAAAGAGAATAATTATTGTCTTTGGTTTTATGTATGTCGGCTTTAGCGACACCTTTATGCATTTTAATCTAAAAATTAAATGTGTGGATAAAAACTGGGCAATAATAAATTACTTAATACGCAGATGATTATATTTATACGTGTCATTGAAATAACTGAAAACCTCTTAAGGGGTCATTGTACTCATCATAATGACGGTCGTTTACTCATCAGTATGAACAACTTTTAATATGGGACCAACCCTGAAATCTGTTGTCAGAATCGAGTTGTGAGTGACATATGTGTTAGTGGTAGCAGCATCCAGCGCACAAATTTTTCGCGTTTAGTTTCCTGTTTTTTATAATTTGTTGGTGGCTAAAAGCACGAACAATGCAAAGCCAGAAGAAAAAAAAAACGAAATGTATGCTGGGACACATAGTAGAAGTGAAACTTCAACGGACAAGTGGAAAAACGAATCGCAACGGACAAGTGGAAAAACGAATGGCAACTGACAAGTGGAAAACCGAAACGCAACAAAATTTTAACATGAAGTTTTACGGGCAGATTGTTAATGTACTTATTCAATTTGAAAACCTGTCTATAAAGAAGTTTCACTTCAAAAAAAGAAAGGGTAAATCGGTTGTTTTTTTTTAATGAGATATAGATCTGCTCTTGACCGCAATCTAGACAGCTTTGTCAAGATGTGGTCAACGATGGAGCGGGCAAACCTATTAGGTACCGATTCACTCCAGCTTTAAAGGCGTTAGGGTTGTAAGATTTACTCATAAACATCCACCCGCTAAAACTGTAGTTTACCTAAGCTCAGTAAGATTATTATCGGAGAGCTTTGGCAGATGCTAAGTAGTAACCGCGCGGATTGTAGCTGCGGTCAGTCCGTGGATGGGTGACCATTTCGTTGTACACTTGTACAGTCAGCCGCACGTCAGTGGTAACAGTTTGACCTTGACAGCGTTATTATTTCGTAAGCAGTACGGGCGGTTTTTGTTTTCAAGTGTTCCACTAACGTGCGATCTACTGTACATACATCGAGCCCATCCGTGCCTCGGAGAGCATGGTAAGCTGTCAGTCCCGGTTGCCATACGAACATGTTAGGCAGTCGTTAAAGGTAGTCAGAAGCCCGAAAGTCTGACAACTGGTCTAACCTCCGAATTTCGGTATAAGTAACCCAACAACTGGGTTGCGGGGGTCTGATGGCAGTCGTTTCATGTAAAATACTGATGTTCAGCCCACAGAGTTGGCTACATTGTAATATACGTTCAGCCGCATCTGCTACGCGATTGAGAACCACACGATAACCAGTTGTCGACCGGTTCGGTTTGTTATCTCGTTTCGTCTTATGATCCACGCAACAAAATAAAAAGAGATAACAAACCGAATCGGTCGACAACTGGTTATCGTGTGCTTCTGAACCGGGGGGCTGGCTAGACTGGAAGCCGACCCCAAAACAGGCAAAAGGCGAGGAGTGTTGATGACCTTATAATGTTGCTTCGAGGATAATACACATAGGAATTTTGACGACGTCTGTGGTCTAGTGGTTCGAGGGTCGGACTGCTGATCACGAGGTCGTGGGTTCGATTCCCACAGGACACAAATATTTGTCTGTTGAACATAAGTATTTGTGTTGGTCTGGGTGTTTCTTATGTATTATAAGTATGTATTTACAACAACAACAAAAAAGTATATACATAAGTATTATATCTATTGTCTAGTAACCATAGCACTTGAGCTCTGCTTAGTTCGGGACTAGATGGTGCTGTGTAAAAATGTCCCAAAGATATTTATTTATTTATAGCACAGAGTACAGTAATTAGTAAGTCTTTCAATGTATTTTGATAAATTTGAGTAGGTAGGTACCTAGGTACCTAAGTATGTATTCTATTTTTAGCCGGCTTACGTAAGGCGCCTGTCAATCTCTATGTAGGTATTTGTATTACAAGATTTACAAGGCTACGATAAAATATTAAGTAAAAAGTTTTTATTTACGTTCAACGAACCTGCAGCTCAGGTTTTTTTAAACAAATTGATTAATTATAACAACGCAACTTCTGTTGGTTGTATAGAGCTAAAGCGTACATGTAACTAATTGCAATGCAGCAGTGCTAAGATCGCATTATAATAAAAAAATTACTGCACTAGTGACTGGTACACTGAATTAGAAGGTAGGTCGTAAGTTCGATTCCTACTCGCGATCGAATTTTCTAAAGGCTGACAATCAGACCTCTGCGGTCACTGCCGTTTTGTACAGAATTGAAAGAGAGGCAACGAGAGTAGGGAATTTAAGAACGTCAGGTGCGCCGCTCGACTTGACTTAAAATCATTTTTTTTTTCTAATGTAAACCTATTGTCTTTCTTATGTATTCTTAATTTCATTTATAATATTTTGAAGCGAAAGAGGTGTGTCAGGATTGTAGCAGGTGGAAATCCATAGTCTCTGCCTACCCCAATGGGAAACAGGCGTGATAATATGTATGTATGTAAATAATAGAGATTGTTTGCTCTAAATCATGTTTTAAGAGGTTAGTTTACCATTTTTATCTATAGAGAAAACTTCAAGAAAACGTGTTTTGGACACAATAGTGTTTTTAAATTTTTTTTACTCCCACAAACTAAATAGATACAGCTAAAAATGTATTTAAAAAAAAACCACATTTGGGGTATTTGGCTGTTGTCAGCGTCTTAAAGTAACTAAAGTCTGTTTTTGCAGGGCCCAGGTGTGTACACAATTTGAAGACCACAGGACATACCTAAGAATGGTTTCTTGTTGGCCTCTTCCTCCGACAGTCCCTTGGCGATGAGGGCATCCACCTCCTTGGCCTCGGCCAGCGCGGCGTCATATCGCTCGACGGCGATGGCATTTATCACTGGGTTTACCTAAAAATAAACATAATAATAATATAATATGGCGTAATTCACGTCAAGCCTGAGTATCATCATTATCAGCATTTCAGCCGAATGAAGTCCATTGCTGGATATAGGCCTCCCCATGCATCGCCACAACGACTGGTCCTGCGCTTTCCGCATCCAGCGGATACCCGCGTTTTCACCAGGTCGTCGGTCCACCTTGTGGGGGGCCTACCGACGCTGCGCCTTCCAGTACGCGGTCCCACTCCAGAACTTTACTGCCCCATCGGCCATCCGTTCTGCAAGCAATGTACCCCGCCCACTGCCACTTAAGTTTGGCAATTCTTCGGGCTATGACGGTTACTTTCGTTCTCCTGCGAATATCCTCATTTCTGATTCGATCACGCAGAGACACTCCGAGCATAGCCCTCTCCATTGCCCTTTGAGTGACGTTGAGTCTGCCCATTGTGAGCGACCACGTTTCAGTGCCGTTAGTAATTACTGGCAACACACACTGGTCAAAGACTTTCGTCTTGAGACACTGCGGTATTTTGGACGAGAAGATATTGTGTAGCTTCCCGAACGCCTATGCCTATTCCTGAGTATACTACAAAGGTATAAGCAGAAGTTTTCTGTTTGACACAGGTCCACTCAAATTGACCTGGCACTTTCTTCAAAAGGCCAACTGCCAAGCGTTGCCCCGCACCTGCAATGTTCTGATCTTACACAAATTCTTAATACAAGTTACATAAATATGTCTGGGCTTCAAAAGAGACTTTGATCCCTCAGTTTGTTTCGTCATTTCTTCTCCGAGGTCAATACTGACGTCATCTCATCTACAACACGTTATTCAAATAACTGAAAACCTCTTAAGGGGTCATTGTACTCATCAGTATGAACATGTTTTACCAACGACCATACAGCCCAATAGACGCCTAATGTTGAATATAATGCTCACAATGAATTCTGTCACTAGCTGAGGCGGAGAACTGCAATCCGATTGGCCCTACCAAGGCGGCTATTGGCTAATCACTAACGCGGCAGTTTTGACGGCTCAAACTAATTTGAAGATTTCAAGTATAAGCGAATAATGGCGGCCTACATTAGTGAAATTTCATAGATGTGTTGGAGACATCGGTCGCCTTTTATGAGGCGTCTATGGGGTGTATGGTCGCTGATGTACTGATGTGAACACGAATGTAGAAGACAGCTGATATTTTTTTCACGATTTCAGGGTTTATCCCATAGTAATTAGTTATTTCCGGGCACTTACACAACCCTAACGCCTTTAAAAATGGAGTGAATCGGCACCTAATAGGTTTGCTCACTCCATCGTCGACCACATCTTGACAAAGCCATCTAGATTGCGGTCAAGAGCAGATCTATATGATGTCATAAAAAAAAAGTAAAAGTTGTTCAAAATGATGAGGACAATGACCCCTTAAGAGGTTTTCAGTTATTTCAATAACACGTTGTGTATAGAATAACCGAGTGATTTTAACATCCAATTACAGAATAAACAATTCATTTAATTACAATATTTACAATTCAAAACTCTGCGGGGTCAAAAAAATATATAGACAAAAATCTATAAAACTGCCCGATCTGAGATTCAAACCAGAAGGCAGTTCGTATTTGGAACATTTTCAACGAATTCAGCAATTTTTAACAAAAGGGGTTTTGTTAAAAATAGCTGCATCAGTCTTATTGTGGGTTGCCATACGTTCGGAATTTTCCGGACATTCCTTTCCATTCCTTTGTCCGGATTGCGGGGGGTTTAAGTGGTCTGAATTTTCACTTCAACTTCACCTACCCGTACCCGCATCACATTAATGCATCGCTTCACGCAAGAAATCGATATGCCGCGAAATTATAATTTTGATAGAAAATGACCGGATTTTTCTCCGGATTTTTTTTTTTTTTCTGTTCTGACAACCCTACCCTTATTGCATATCAAAATTTAGTCTAATAATTTGATAGAAGCCTATCGCAGTCCACTGCTGGACATAGAGGCCTCTCTCAATTTGCGCCACAACACTCGGTCCTCTGCCTTCCGCATCAAGTCCACCCAGCTACCTTCTTCAGGTTTTCAGTCCATCTGGCTGGCTGGCCTGTTGGTCCCTAGGGACCTACGCTGTCGTTTGCGAATTGGCAAACGATTCGATTTCGATTTGATGATTTTTTTAATTCTGAAGAAGACTCACCACCAGTATCTGGAAGGCTGATCAATTTGATCTGTGGTCAAATCTAATGTCAGCTCCTGTGATTGGACGGCAAAAATGTTAACAGCCAATCACATCGCTTGACCTGAGATTTGACAGCTGATTAGTGAATTTTTGCGTTGATCAGCCTTTTGGAAACTGGGGGTCAGTATTACACCTATCAATCAATCAATCAACTCAGCCTATCGCAGTCAACTGCTGGACATAGGCCTCTCCCAAGTTGCGCCACAACGCTCGGTCCTCTGCCTTTCGCATCCAGTCCCCCCCAGCCACGTTCTTTAGGTTGGCATATACATGGCACATAGACATGGCCAGCCCAATGCCACTTCAGCTTACTGATCCTACAAGCTATGTCGGTCACTCCGGTTCTTCTCCGGATAATGTCTTTACGGATGTTATCCTTCAAAGAAACTCCAAGCATAGCTCGCTCCATAGCTCGCTGAGCGACTTTGAATTTGTGGACTAGCCCAACTGTCAGTGTCCACGTCTCGGCACCGTAAGTCATGACTGGCAGGACGCACTGGTTGAATACCTTTGTCTTCAAACTTTGCGGTATAGGCGACGAGAAGACTCAGCGAAGTTTGCAAAATGCTGCCCAGCCCAGACGGATCCTTCTGTTGGCTTCTTTCTCGAAGTTGTGTCTACCAAGCTGAATTGCCTGCCCTAGGTAGACGTATTCCGTTACAACTTCGAGTGCCGACCCTTCGATGAATATTGGCCTCGGCATGACATGCATATTGAACATGACTTTAGTCTTGTCCAGATTCATGCCGAGAGCGACCGTCGAGAGGCTCCGTTTAAGCTGTGCAGCATTTACACCTAGATGTATGTATAATAAAAGAACTCACCTCCTTAATCCTCTCAATGACCGCTTTAACCAAATCTTCTGACTTCAACTCTTTCTGTCTTATCTTCTTGGCCAGCGTGACTGCACTCTCTGTGAGTAAGGCGTGCTTCTTGTCCAGGTCGGGGAGAGTCTTCTTTCTTCTGTCCCAGTAGAACCCAAAGAGACAATCAACTGCCATGTCGAAGATCAGACGAACATACAAGAATATTGCTCTCCAGATTTTTCCCATTTCGTTTTTTGTCCTGTTAGGTAATATAAATTTATTGTTTATTATTTTGTCAACAATTTACGGTGTAGGTGTAATAATGTAGTGTATGTTAATAATACTAAATGTAATCGTTTGTCTTCTTGAAAGGCTCTGGTTGTCTTTTTATAAATTTTTTTACCGACAAAAAAAAGGAGGAGGTTCTCAATTCGACGCGTATGTAATTTTTTTTTTCATATAATATATTTCGTTAGTTAAATTTTCGTAACTTAATTTGGTGCCGGACGTAAAGAATTCACCACCCTATATCTTCTGATGGGTGTCGTAAAATGCGACTAAAGGATTCACCAGAGGATGGGCAGCAGCGTTCTCTGAGTATTTAAACAACCAACTGCGATCGCCAACCCGCCTGCCAAGCGTGGCGATTATGGCATATCCCCCCCTTTTGGGAGGTCTTTCGGCTGGAATGATGAAATGATGATTAGTCTGAAACATTATTATGAAATACGTAGAAGAGATTCTTGGTCTGAAGTTCTGAAATCACTCAACTAGACCAGTGCTAGTGACTTGAGCTTTAATTGAATAAATAAATAAAATACAGATCGATATTTGTGCTTAATAAATGGGACTCTTGGGAGGCTTGATTTTACCAAAAACCACAATTCCAGTACATATTAGGGTCGTTTTTAACCAGCCTAATATATACATGCTGAAATTTTAATCGCTTCTTTCCCGAAAAAGGGTCATTGTACTCATCATTATGAACAACTTTTACTATGGGAACCACCCTGAAATCGTGAAAAAATAATCTGTTGCTCTGCATTTGTATTCACTTGAATCGATAAAATATAGGAACTACCTGATTTTTTTTTCGCGATTTCAGGGTTGGTCCCATAGTAAAAGTTGTTCATAATGATGATGAGTACAATGACCCCTTTTCGGGAAAGAAGCCATTAAATTATAATTAATTAACATGTATAGCTCTACCCACCCTTTAATTGAAATGACGGTTATAATACCTAATGTTATGTGAGAAAGATAAATCATAATAATTCGTAAAGAAAGTCAAGTTAGCAAGTTAGCTCTTATGTTCCTCCATGCATGACAATATGAATTTACGCAAGATCCCAGCAGGTACGCGGTTCGATGACCGACTTAAGTAATTGAGCGCATTTGGAAAGTTCCCAGCTTGCATAACGCTATTATAGAGCGATTAAGTAAAAATAGTGGCATTCATGTGAGTTGCGAATCGTGAGAGAAATGTGGTATTGTGACGAATCTTACGCCATTGTGTTTTGGTCACTAATCTTGCATAAAGTGTCTTTCCATCATCCCAAGTCAAAACGAAACGTCGTAAATTCACAATTTTGAAAGGCCAAACCACAATTTCTGTGAGCCAAACGATCATATAGCCTAGCGGTTGAACGCTTGCCTTCCATGCAGGAGGGTGTGAGTTCGATCCCAGCCCGCACCTCTGACTTTTCGAATTCATATGTGGATTTATATTCGATTTTCACTTGCTTTAACGGTGAAGGAAAATATCGTTAGGAAACCTGCACAAAATCAAAATCAAATGTTTTTTATTTCAAATAAACCTAATTACAGGCACTTTTGAAACGTCAGGCTCTAGTTGCACGGTTCCAAATTGTGAGTCCTATGGAGAAGAACCGGCAAGAAACTCCATGGATAAACACTTTTTTAGGGTTCCGTAGTCCTACAAGGAACCCTTATAGTTTCGTCATGTCCGTCCGTCTGTCCGTCTGTCCGTCTGTCCGTCTATCCGTCTGTCCGTCTGTCCTAATCCTTTACCGCTTAATAACTTCTACAGTTATAAACATAAGTAAATTAAATTTTGACAACAAATGGAATAGATATAGATCTCAATTTTAAAAGAATAAAAAAATCTTGATTACGTATTTTAAGGGTGGCGCCCATACATGTGAAATGGGGATGAAAATATTTTTTTCGCTGCAACCCCTCGTGTGGGTCGTAGGGGTCGTGGGTGGGTATCGTTGAATAGGTCTACTAAAATGAAGGAATGTTTCATACACAACTTTTTTATCAGGTATACCATCTGCGAAATACAGTTCGCCAAAGTGGCTTGCAATGTGTCCCCCCCCCCCTGCCATTTCTAAACTATGGATCGTAGAAACTTATAGTCTTCAATATTGATAGACCTTTATAAAAACTCTCTTTTAAAATTATTTTGAGTATAATGTGATTATAAATTTTTGAGTTATAGTGAGAAAACTGAAAAATACTTAAGACGTCCTAGTTCATAGGTCATTGACCTTAGAGAAAAATTATCGTAGCAAATAATGCTCCTTTAGTTACTTTCTATTTAAAAAAATCACAAAAAGAAACAAACTTCTTAAATTTAGCTGCATAAATTTAGCGCTAGGTGGCGCTGTTTGCAAAAACTAAAATAGCAATGATTAATATTCGATTTGACTCGTTTGTAATTAGACCTACTTAAGGAACCCTATAATACTGAGCATGGCCCGACATGCTCTTGGCCGGTTTTTAGGGTTCCGAAGTCCTACAAGGAACCCTTATAGTTTCGTCATGTCCGTCCGTCTGTCCGTCTGTCCGTCTGTCCGTCTGTCCTAATCCTTTACAGCTTAATAACTTCTACAGTTATAAACATAAGTAAATGAAATTTTGTTAAAAAATATTTTACATATAGATCTCAATTTTAAAAGAATAAAAAAATAGTTTTTCCGTATTTTAGGGGTGGCGTCCATACATGTGAAATGGGGTAAAAAAAATTTTTTTCGCTGCACCCCCTCGTGTGGGATATCATTGAATAGGTCTACTAAAATAAAGGTAATGTTTGATACACCACTTTTTTATCAGGTGTACCATCTGCGAAATATAGCCCGCCAAAGTGGCTTGCAATGTGTCCCCCCCCCTGCCATTTCTAAACTATGCAATGTAGAAACTTATAATCTTCCACATTGATAGACCTTTATAAAAACTCTCTTTTAAAATTATTTCGAGTATAATGTAATTATAATTTTTTGAGTTATAGAGAGAAAACTGAAAAAGACTTAAAACGTCCTAGTTCAAAGGTCATTGACCTTAGAGAAAAATTATCATAGCAAATAATGCTCCTTTAGCTACTTTCTATTTGAAAAAATCACAAAAAGTAACTTTATCGCTAGATGGCGCTACTAACAACACGCTCTGAGTCGCGAATGCTGCCGATTATTGCAAAAACTAAAACGACATGACATGACGAAACTATAAGGGTTCCTTGTAGGACTACGGAACCCTAAAAAGCAATAATTAATAAATATTCGATTTGATTCGTTTGTAATTACACCTACTTAAGGAACCCTATAATACTGAGCATGGCCCGACATGCTCTTGGCCGGTTTTTTTAAATAGGTTATTGTTTATTTTATTCAAATAATGTAGTATAATGTAGGTAAATGCCAGAAATAAACAAGAGTTTAAAAGTGAGAATATTGCCTTTAGAAATCCGCCAACCCGCGCTAGGCCAGCGTGGTGGACTAAGGCCTCAGCCTTCTCATACTGAGAAGAGGCCCGTGCCCAGCAGTGGGACAATAATGGGCTGTTTATGTATGTTATGTAAACGATCATATAGGGAACCTACTATTAATCCAAAAACGGTAGAGAGTTATGGGAGTGCATCCAAATACAGAAAAAAGAAAACCAAATCTCTTCTGTGCATCCAACGGTTGAATAAGGTAGCTGGGGGGACTGGATGCGGAAGGCGAAGAATCGAGTGTTGTGGCGCAGCTTGGGAGAGGCCTAAGACCAGTAGGCAAATTAAATTTTTAAACTTTAGTGCAGTTGCAGACTTGCAGTAAAGTTTCGATTAAAACAATGCTTTTCGTATTCCCTTAACTACGGCGATCGCTGTCAGAAACGAACTGCAGCGTCACTGCAACTTGATCGGCGTGTCAGTACGTAAATTAGGGCCCATCTATGGACTGCGATAATATATATATGGATATGCCCTTATCTCTTCTCATGGGTGTTGTAAAAGGCGACTAAGGGATTCACCAGAGGACGGGCAGCAGCGTTCTCTGAGTATTTAACCAACCAACTGCGATCGCCAACCCGCTTGCCAAGCGTGGCGATTATGGCATTTCCCCCCCTTAATTGGGGGAGGCCTTTGTCCACTAGTGGACGTCTTTCGGCTCTAATGATGATGGACTGCGATATGGTGAGTTGATGATCCAACGATTTACGATTAATAATGCATCTGATCTATGATATGCGCTAGCGCCGAAGCGCGACGAATTTCTCAGAGATAGTAGGTATAGAATTAAAGATAGGTTATGATTTCCACACAGCTGAATAGAAAAGTCATGACGACGGACTTGTCATTAATACAAACACTTGTCATTATCACGAACACTTAAATTGTCATTAACATGAACTATTTCTGTATTCTGATTTCGTTACGATGAAGCCTTTCGATCGATATGATAAAGCTACAGGGTGATTATTTTTCTCATGTAACGGGTTCGATTTCCGGTTCAACCATGTAATTATTTAAATATCTATAAATGCAGTTTAAATTGTGTTTTAAATTCAAATAATGTCTTCCTTCAATAAAATGTTCCATCTACAATATTCAAGGTACCTACTTTCCCTCCATGTGGCATATCCGTGGGAAGTACTGTTGAAGAAGTATACCTACATATAGTAGGTACGCAAAAATACTATATTTCGGTCGGATGTTACGTCAGTCGCCCAGTCCTAACTGCAACACCACTCAACATTTTATAACCATTACCTACAACTTAGGTACATTTTAAGAACATCCAGAGTCCATAGCAAGTAGGTATGTAAATAAAAATAAAAAATCCTAAAATGCCCTGAAAATAGTCATGTTTTCGCAAAAAACCTAAAAATATAGTATTTTATGAGCAAGACATGTCGAGTTTTTTCCATAAAATACTATATTTTCTTTCAATTCTTTTTAATCTTCCAAGCAATATACTATATTTTTCAAGTCTTAACCTGAAAGATATTATATTTTCCCAAAAAAATTTTTGGAAACCCTTGTAGACCCCCTGGTACCGAGTACGTTTTGGGGGAATCGGTACTGAAATCGTTGTTTTCATAAATATACATAATTATTTTGATCATGGTCGAAAGCGCTTCATTAAAAAGTTATGGTCGGCTTGCGTTATATGGATGGCTTGAATTAAAACTTGTTTTCACAAAAACAGACAAACGTTGCATTTATATTTATTTAAAATCAATTGCTTAAAGTGTTGCTTAAATCAGGGCCGGCTTTACCTATGGTGCAGGGTGTACGCCGCACACGGGCGTAGGTTTTAGGGGTCGCCGAGCGCCAGAGTACCTATTTCCTGCCACCAATAACTTTTCTCTAACATTTTTATCTTATATTCGCTCTCGTGGTAGGTTAGGTATATCGATAAAAGGATGAAATTCCGTCCGTTTTAGCGTCATTGAAGAACAAACAAATAAACCTATGGATGTTTCTTTCGCACTTGTAATCAAAGAGAATATAACCACTACGTTTAAATAATCATATTAGCAGGATAAAGAGATAACCTAGCTTTAAAATACACTTGTCGTCATAATTTCGCAAAAAATAAACAAAAAAAAACGTACTCGCTCCGCTCATGCACCTGCTGCTGAAATGGGATAAGTCTTGATGTGGGACTGCAGTGCCAAATCGGAGATGATCTTGATTTTGGAGAAGATTTTAGACTTAATAAAATTGGGGGTAGTCCGCCAGTTTATGGAAATTGTCACATAAATTGCACCTCCCCGAGTAAAAAAACTTGGATTCGCCCCAGTCCCGAGCGATTCTTCGAAATACAGTAGGTACTTCTCTGAGACAGTAGGTAACAACAGAAATATTGACCGCAATTTTATTGTTTGTTTTGATAATGATGTCATAAAAAGTTGTGTAGTTGGTAGGTACAGATATTTGTTACTTATTGAGATGTTTTCAACCAACCAGTCTGTTGGTAAAAACTACTTTGTTTTTACATTCACTTTCAAGGGCTTCAAGGCAGACGACTAAAAAGGTAGTTTTAGTCTGTGCTATTAATAAAATCCGGTAAGTAATGAATGCAGTGCAGAATAAGCGTCAATGGTGTCGATTCTCTTGTTCACAAACTAAACTTATTTTAAACTATCGTTCTCTTTTACTAAAAGTAGATACAAGAAAGGGATGGCAACCATTTTAGAACTGTCAAATTAGTTTACGTGTTACATTTCTTTGTATTTTAGTGGGCACGTTCCGAGATCACGACTAAACTTGTATGGAAATTTTAATTCCGTCTAATTTGACAGCTCTAAAATGGTTGCCATCCCTTTCTTGTATCTACTATTAGTAAAAGAGAGCGATAGTTTAAAATAAGTTTAGTTCGTGAACAAGAGAATCGACACCAATGGGTATTTTATGAATCCATTTTTATTATTTTTAATGCTGGGGCCATAGAAATATAATGGGGCCACATAGTAGAAATATTGACGAAGTGCTGCGAACAATCATAGTGAAGCCAAAAAAACTATGCTCTTTCGTGTATGTCGGCGCGTTCACTAGATTGTTCGCAGCAAACTCAATCAAAAATTATTTCCTGTCCCAAAAAATGATAGTCCCCCCAAAGCTAAATATTTATTTGCAGTTTTAAGCCAAGAATGTTACCTATGTGACTATAGTCTTACTAGGTAGGAAGGTGCATCAGAATATTTAGAATGGTAAAATCATAGATTAATAACACAATGTGTAGTAATTCTATGGGTAAAATAACAATAATAAAATAACTTTTCTAATTCAGATGTTGCCACTGTCATGTGGTCGTCTGCACTTTCCTTATATTTTATGTTTTTTCGTTTAACTTTATTTTGTATACCCACCTGTTAGTTACCTGTTTGTGTTTATTTTGCACTGTTAATTATTTAAATGTTACGTGCAGTTAACTCGGACAGTCAACAATTTTTCTTTCTTTCTTTCAAAAAGCGTAGAAAAATGCCAGATGTCATTTTAAAGAGCTTTTCCAAAAACGTCTTGTATCCAAAAGTTTTCATTTTCATCCTTGTAACCTATGAGAAGTTCTCATAATAACTGTGATTATGAGAACCAAAGCATGTTTCCAAAATAATTTTCCTACCTCCTCCTTATAATCAGGGGTTTTCCCATTAATGTAAACGCCACCCCTATTATTGCAAGAATCAATGTAGGTAGGTAGATTCAAGTAGGTTATTTGTTACTCTTTGTTCTCGTAAAATAATTATAATTCCAGTTTTAAAGTAGGCATTGTAATGTTGGGTGTCGGGGTCAAGGTTTGCAACTTTGTTTTTTTTTTTGCTCTTGGGACTGTCGACTTTTTATAAGGGTTTATAGAGCGAGATTTTAAGATAAGATAATATTTATTCGTGTAAGAACACAGTATACAATTTCCTTAATCTAATAGTTCATTTCTGTATACATGAACATAGTTCAAAATTACCACTAACATCTAAACTTAACCGAGACTGTACCTTACCGTTATGTACCTTATACTTATTTTCCTACATCAGAATGGAATCAAGCTACCTATTTCAGTTTCTGCGAAATAATTAATACAATAAATATCCAGAAGCGGACTAAAACCCCTTCGGAGGCTCTGGGTGGCATTAAGTGTAAGGTCCTTGAGCCATTGATTTTTTAATTTAGATGACAAATTAACCAATACACATGCAAAATGTAAAGAAAACCTAAAAGTAGCTAGCTAAATCTAAAAATGCAGTTTTTGCTTTCTCCCAAATCGAGCTCACGACTCCTATATTCGTAAATCATATTTGGCTTTGCAGGTTCCCTTGCTTAACAAATATGGCAATTGCAAAATATTTTCCGTTTTCTTACGAAAACCTTTTTTCGTTTGCAAAAGCCTACTTTCGGATTTTGGCGCCCCTATTCCACTTAGCGCAACGCCTAGAGCAGCCGCTTCTCTCGGTCTTCCCTAGGGCCGCGGCCGGCCCTGGTAGTTTCTACTTCCAGCCAAAAGTCACAGAAGTTCCGAAGTGAAAATACCTAACTAGGTATTTAGAATTGTGAATAAATCGAAACGAATCGCCGCAATTCTGCTGAGGTAATAAATAATTTTGATTATGCTTTAAGAATATTTAAGTACCTACCTACTATGATTCAGACTGGATAGGTACCTACTACATTACTGTCAGTAGCGCATTATGCAAGACATCTTAGGTACCTACCTACCTAGGTAAAGTTAATAACAATGTTCTTTCGATCGAACTTTATTCTACCATTGTCTTTATTATTGCGACATCGTCAAAATTTACATGATAATGCGAAGTAAACAGTTCGTTTGTTATTAAATATAGGACATGATGATGTGTATACCTAATTAATAATTTGTATGCATAGTAATGGAGTGATAGATACTACGGGTAGAATGGAGTGATAATATGTGAACATATTGTAGTTAAATCAAACACCTAATTTAACAAATAAAGTTTCCAAACCTAATTTGATTTGATTTAAATGAGACAGAAGAACCTTTCAAAAACCTAAAAGTAAAGGTCTAATAAAAATAAACAAAAACAAACGCACGTGTCCCACCAAGTCCCGGTTCCCGCGTAAATGGGGCGATATCAAAACTCGAAAAAAAAATACACTTTTTTAAAATAAACTAAATAACTGACTTTAAATTATACGCGCGTGCTCACAGCCGCTAGTTTCGGAAGGTACTAAATAATATGTGAGCGGCTGCCTTGATCATTACATTATAATTTTTAAGTAGACGGTATACCTTGTGCATTCGCTGACCTTTACCCACAGCGTCATATTATCATTTAATAAACTGGTTACATGAAAAAGTAAAAACAATGCGTAAAAAGCAGAATGTTATCAGTCCTACAACTCCTACATCGTTGCATCGGCTACATATTGACCTGTTGCTTGCATAAATTCTTTGCAAGCAACAGGAACAAGCTTTATTGGAATTTCTACCTTATCCTTGTTCGGATTACCGAACAATAAGGTACCTACACCTACGCTACCAGTGGTCATCACACCACAAACATTTCAAATATTATTGTCCTATGTTTAGAGTACCCTAGATGTTGGCCCGTAGGGGTTAGTAAAGGTAACTAAGGAATCCAGGGCCGTCTTAGGCCATGCACGGGCCCTAGGCACACAGAGTTTGGGCCCCTTTTAGAGTGGCATTTTTTTTTAAATGCAGCATTAGTTTGACGCAAATTTACAAAAGTTGGAAAGTCTGAATGCCAACTTAAAGAAAAAAAAAGAAAGAAAAAGATTTTATTCTTGCGCTCCATTTGAATTTTTTTTTTTTTTTTTTTTTTTTCAGTCATTCCAACTTTTGTAAATTCGTAGAAAGTCCATAATTGAAGGATAACTAATAATATCTACTGAGCAAGCTTGGCTTTCGTTATTTATTACTAAGCGTTAAACTTCGAAGTAAGAATTTCAATTTGTTTTTCAGACCGGGCGCCCGGATTTTTTCCGTCCTTCAGGACGGAACCCGATGCCAAATCCAATGCCCAAATGTAAACAACCACAAAAACAAATAAAAAAAAAAACAAATGTAATAAACAAATGTAATGCAAACTACGATTCCACAATCACTAATCCATTTGCCGAGCATGACGATAATATTATGGGAATAGGATCACCGGTCATCGTAGTGAGCTTTGAGGACAGTGCATTTTCTGAGTTGGACGTACGGGCGTGTGCGTTTTATCGATTTTTTTTATTACTTAGGATGGCAAAACGAAACGACCCCACATGATGCTAAGCGGTTACCTTTGACCTAACAACTGCAATGCCACCTAGGTTGTTGCCTAAATAGTATTGCAAATCTCGTTCACCAAACTGAGACCTAAAGATGGAAAGTCTCAAGCTTATGTAATATCATTGGTCTCAAGTGATTATAATTTCACCGGCACCCGTACCCTTCTCACCGGAACACAGCAATGCAAGCATCACTGTTTTGCGGTAGAAATAAGTAGGTAAGGTGGTAGTACTACCTCGGACGAGCTCTTTCACAAGGAGTTTTACTAACTACTATTAAAACATCATCCTTAGTCTTTATTAGACCAAATAGGTATTACAACTAGGGTGTGAATCCCTTAGAATATTTATGCCATTATAGCATACGTAGCTCCGAAGATACTGACATTTTACCTTCGTCGTATTCGTATTATTCTCTATCCAGTGGCCTCTCCCAAGTTGCACCACAACACTCGGTCCTCCGCCTTCCACATCCAGTCCCCCCCGGATACCTTCCAGATCGTCGCCGGTCCACTTGGCTGGGGTTCAAGTGCCTTAAACCACGTTTGCCGATTCGTGGTCTCCACTCAAGGACTCGTCTGCTTTAACGGCCATTGGTCCTTCACTGCCACTGATCCTGTAAAAACTATGTCGTTTAATCCGGTTCTTCTTCGGATAATTTCGTTACGGATTTGATCTTTAAGGCTAGGCCGGAACTTTAACCCTTCATAACTCAGATAGATACCTACTGACATTTTACCTTAATCCCGATGGTACCGGTTCTCAGTTCTTCCCTATCCAATGGTATCTATATCAATTATGTCTTTTAAGGGGTGGAGCCTTAAATTTTAATGTAGATCGTAGGCAGCAGACGATCCACCGCGGTCTATATAATATATTAGAAAGTAGAATGGTAGTATGTATTGTAACATAGGTAAATGACCGCATAAAAAGCATTGGCCTTAGTGCGGAACATTATGCTACGAAGATGTCGGATAGGCGGCTTAAACGATCTCGTCTAATTTATTGTAATTTGTACCGGTACTTTAATTAAGTAGTTAGGTACTTAGGTACTTTAGGTAGTACTAGCCACAGACATAGAATTAATGTACCTACATATTAGTAGCTACCAATACTAGTTAAATAAAACTATGGAAACATTTTGGTTTCTGTATTCTGTGCAAGTTGTATCACTTCTATTCACGTATCACTTGTATCATGTAGTACGATTCTGGTATATCTGGTTATGTTCACAGAACAGGTAAAGCATGATGTAAAAAAAGTTTTTAGATATAATAAATCACTATAATTTTCTATTTATAGTGGCAGGAAAACATTTTTGATGTGTAACATGCCAGCGACAACACAGCCCCGTAACATGTTTCCTCTCGCTTTCCTGCAATCTGTGGGAGTGATTTGATTTCGTGAAAAGGGACGGAGGTGGGTACATGTATAAATGTACTCTGTGGGTGGGTAACAGGCTGTAACAGGAAGCCGGGATAGCGCGCGCTAATTGATTTGAGCAATGAGCGCTTGCGGGGTCGTCGGATGTCGGATGGTAATGTACATAGACGTACTAGAGATGCTACGCATGTAATGTATGTGTTATTTACTGTGGAGTCTGTTGATAATAAGTATCTGAAAAAACCGGCCAAGTGCGAGTCGGACTCGTGCAGTAAGGATTCCGTACTTCTCAACGACCCATAACAACTGATTTAATTTACGAGAGTTTATCGAAAGACATCAACGTACAGTGCGCAAAATGAATTTTTGCACGTCTTTCTTACGCAGGTACCACCACATATGTCTATGTTTGTCTTATTTTTAGTATTTGTTGCTAAACTAAGCTAGCAACACATATTCTGAGAAAATTTCAACCGGTAACCTATTACCGTTCAAAAGATACAGCCCTGTCACAGACAGACGGACGGACGAACGGACGGACATCGTAGCGAGAGTAATAGGGTCCCGTTTCGCCTTGGGTACTAGTAGTACCCAAGCGAAGTGAATATGGAGTACCTCATGAATATGCCTAATACTTTTCTAACTAAGAGTTATTTCTTTTTGGCAATAATACCACCTAGTTCCTAATGAATACCCCAGGATTTAAAGGTACGGCAATACTACAACCATTCTCTTAAAAATATTTTTTATTCAGTCTGTTGTACCTACGTCTCGTCTTGGCGGCAACGAATTTACCTTATTCTCGTATTTTTTCGATGCAATGTGGTTTTTTTAAATTTCTACATAAAGAATAATCACACCATGCATTTTAAACCATAAAACATCTAGGTTAACAATTCACATTATTGTTAAAATTAGTTTTATAAATAAGACAAAAAATGCTCAATGTTTATGTTTACAACCGATTATTTAAGTGAAGAGATCATAAATTAAAACAAAACTTTCACGGGTTGAAGTGGCCTATTCATAAGCATTATAAAAAACTTCAATTGTAAGCAAACTTCTGAGAAACAAAGTCATAAATAACGTTTTTCGTAACATGAGCGGGCTGCGTATTTTTACTCAGCTAATAACGTAATGTCGTGGTCACTCAACGGTTAAAAGACAGATGCGCCCGGTCACTCCAGCGGATAATGAAAAATGTTTTCTTGGGTGTGTTTAGTTATGTCGGCCGACGACGGCGTACAATGCCCGAACGACCAAAGTAGCCTCCGTGTGTCGTCAAGCGACATAACTGAACGCACCCCTTTGTGAACAGTAACAAGTTCTGCTGTCCCTGGCAGCGTTCAGTATTATCGTCCGACGACGCCCGGAGCGTACTTCGATCGTTCAGTTAATCAGAGCGATCATACAAAAACACATACATACAAACGAACGCCCAAGGGACGCTCCGAGGGTCACGCGTCGTCGCCGCGTCGTCCGACGACGTCGGGCGATAATACTGAACGCGGCTCAGAAAAACTAACACTCAACCTACTATTTCACAGGGTGACCGGTGCTAAAACGTAGTGATTATATATTTTATTTACCGGCGCATACCCTCGACAATATACAAAGGTACTCTGTTATTATAACTGAACGACCAAAGTACGCTCCGGGCGTCGTCGTCGCGTCGTCCGCCTGTCGTCCGACGATAATACTGAACGCACCCCTGGTTCCTTGAACAACTGTCACAGACTGTCACTAGTGTCAGTGTCATACTTGCTTAAATTGACAACAAAACTTGAAATAAAACAAACTAAAACTAATGAAAATAAATACATCTCTACTTGGTCTGTGGAAAATACCAATTATTTAAATTGAAACAACTTGGAATTGCGTATCAATCAATAACTATTAATAAACATAAATAGAAGAAAAATGTGGGCCAGAGTGTCGCCATAGGCGGTGAATTAAAATCACATTGATTGTTATTGAATGGCTCAGTTTGTTTGTTTTTTGTTTGAATTAAAGTTTAACTTTAGAAAGTTCTTACTTTATTATACTTAGCCCCTTTCACATCTTTCTGCGCCGCATACACTGGCGTCAGCGGAATTCGAAATTGGGATTAATTTTACACATCGTAGAGTTTCGTGGTGCAGAAAATAATTTCACGTCGTATCGAATTATCATATCCAATGTTTTGGCAGTGTTAAACAAGCGATGAGTATAACGAACAACGTCGAAAAGGCTAACGTTGAGGTAAGCTCGTAACACTTTATCAAATAAAATAGCAGAGAGCAGAACATTTTCTGCACAAAAAAAAACCTAACCTACCTTTTGCCCTTGCACTTGCAAAGGGCAATGATCTTTATTCTTAGAACCTGTTTCATTGGTAAGGTCGCATAATGTCTAGCTGGCAACCTCTAGTTCTATAATTTATTTTGTTCGGAAACAATTGATAGAATTACTTTATTTAAATTTGAGGCTGATACTAAATTAACATATCTACACATACACTGAAAGTGTATGCTATTTATTTTAATCAGCTGTATGATTACTGTGTATTTTGTATTTCTGTGGTTTATTCATAGCCAGTGTTAGAACATAGTGATTATAATATACTCTTTGGCCAGTGTTATATTACTTCTGTAGTGAGAGTGGTGTGTTAATAATATTGAACAATTATTGTAGAATGTAGGTACTTTGATACATTTTAAAATATATTTTCTTTAGTTTAGTAGTTACTTAAATTACGATGAGACTTCTTATTATATGGTCTACTTTTTATAGATTACCTTTATGATTATTTATTAGTAAAGTTGTTCTGGTAAATTAATTAATTAATTCTGCTAAGTGACTTGTTTTGTGTTAATCTATAAAAATTTACTTCTATTAACCCCTTGTCTGCCTAAATTCGGAACCACGCAAGGAATTGCGTCTTAAGAGAGACAGAAAAACTATCAAAAAGGATAAGTATAAAAACGGGGGCATACTAATCACACTTAAAACTATTACTTAAACTTTTAAAATAACTTTTCTGGGTAGAATTTTGTACAGTCTTTTTCAAGTCATTTTAAATTAGCATTCTTTGTCACATTAATCGCCGGAATGACACGGCACTAAAAAAGATAAAAAAAAACATAACTCTCTTTTAGATAGTCTTATAAACAGATTTGAGGTGTTTGATTGATTGATCAACCAGTCAAGATAAAGACTACTCTTGGCTGCATTCACTTATATCGCCCGACGTCGGACGACACTTAGAGCTTTCGTTGGGCGTTTGTTTGTCACAGAGTAACTGAACGGTCAAAGAATGCTCTGAGCGATTGAGTGCAACCCAGAACTCACATTTACTTTCGTAAGTTATGACTAGTGATCTAAATAGGTAACTTGCAATTTAGGATTCATGACCTGAAACATTATATTAGTATAGATATGTATCTATAGGATAATCGGACAGATTGAATCTTTGCGAAAATCATTGGATGATTGTATAAGTCTGGATAATTGGAATCTCAGAAAGATTTTCGCTATTGTACAAGCTATTATCAGGATCATTGCAATAATCCCTGTTTGTTTAGGACGATTGGAAACTTGAACGCTGATTGGCTAATCTAAGGTGCAGGCCAGACATAAGAGACGTAAGACGAGGACGCGTCGCGGACATGCGAAACAACACAAACATGACAAAGCGTTGCGCTCGCGCCCCGCGCCCCGTCTCTTCTGTATGTTTTGGGTCGCGACGCTTCTTTACATTTTGTATGAAAGGGACGCGGTAGAGACAAATGTCTGCGCCCCGTCTGCGTCTTACGTCTCTTCTATCTGGCCTGCAGCTAAGAGTCGATTTATAACATCTTCATTCTAGTTGGTTAGAACATGGCTCCGAAAGATGAAGAAATATGTAGCCGTAGCTAATCAGCGCATCCGTCAGTGTATAAAGTTCATATCAGCCAATCAGCGCTCATTACGTGAGCAGCTATTCGCGGCTAACCTAAGATAAGCCGGATTTTTGCCATGATCCTAAAAATAGCTCAGATCATAACGAAAAACTTTCATAAATTCCAACTATCCACTACTTTGCAATCATCCTAGGATTTTTGCAAAGATGCGATTTTGCCGATTGTCCTACGACAGGTACACCTGCAGAATTAGGTTAAAAAAAATATAAGTCCTTTTATTTCTTTATTGTAAAATTTTCAATGACTACTACTTTATAAAATAGGAGTAGTAGTAGTATTGTTTTTTTTTTTTTAATATTATTAATGGGTTTGCATATTCTATCTTTGATATTTAGTATTATTTCAAGATTGCACATGCAGTGATAGTCACTTATCAATGTATTTATTGATGTACATTTAAGAAACTGGTTTTTATTCGAAGCTTGTTATTTTTTGTAACGGTCTAGGTCAAAATTAAGGTCACAACACATTAATCAATGGAGATTGACAGTTTGTCCATATAAAAAGCACGTTGATCGCCGTCGGTCAATGTGTCGTGACCCTTAAAATATAAAAGATGTATTTGGTCAGCAAATGAGGTGTAATGACATTAAACAAAAAAAAATAAAAAAAAATATTCCGTATTTTAGCAATATCAGAAAAATAAACCCAGAAAAATATTCTTCGGCATTGTTTCCAACATGATCAAACACGCGTTCCTCATCTTCCGGACCTACCTGGACTTATTCATCGATCTGGTCTATGGTTACTTCTGGGAGGGCAAGAGGAAACCAATACCAGATTTGGAGAAAAAGCATAGTATACTGGCAGAGAGTGCCGTGACCTTAGCTAAGAAGATCAGGAATAAAGAGCTGAAGTCCGAGGATTTGGTTAAAGCATGCATTGAGAGGATCCAGCAAGTAAGTTCTTCCATACATAGTGTTTTTTAGGGTTCCGTAGTCCTACAAAGAACCCTTATAGTTTCGTCATGTTCGTCCGTCTGTCCGTCTGTCCTAATCCTTTACAGCTTAATAACTTCTACAGTTATAAACATAAGTAAATGAAATTTTGTTAAAAAACGGTTTAGGTATAGACCTCAATTTTAAAAGAATAAAAAAAATCTCGATAACGTATTTTAGGGGTGGCGCCCATACATGTGAAATGGGGATGAACATATTTTTTTCGCTGCACCCTCTCTTGTGGGGTATCATTGAATAGGTCTACTAAAATGAAGGTAATGTTTTGTACATAACTTTTTTATCAGGTATACCATCTGCGAAATACAGTTCGTCAAAGTGGCTTGCAATGTGTCCCCCCCCCTGCCATTTCTAAACTATGCAATGTAGAAACTTATAGTCTTCCACATTGATAGACCTTTATAAAAACTCTCTTTTAAAATTATTTGAGTATAATGTGATTATAAGTTTTCGAGTTATAGAGAGAAAACTGCAAAATACTTAAGACGTCCTAGTTCATAGGTCATTGACCTTAGAGAAAAATGATCTTAGCAAATAATGCTCCTTTAGTTACTTTCGATTTGAAAAAATCACAAAAAAAAACTTCGTGTTATATTACACACTTCTTAAATTTAGCTTCTTAAATTTATCGCTAGGTGGCGCTGTTTGCAAAAAATAAAATAGCTATGGTTAATATTCGATTTGATTCGTTTGTAATTAGGAACCCTATAATACTGAGCATGGCCCGACATGCTCTTGGCCGGTTTTTATTCATGGAAATAACAAGTTGCACATAATATAAACATAATCAGCCAATTACTGTCCCACTGCTGGGCACGGGCCTCTTCTCAGTACGAGAAGGTTAAGGCCTTAGTCCACCACGCTGGCCTAGTGCTTGTTGGCGGACTACACACACCATTGAGAACTGTATGGAGCACTCTCAGGTGTGCAGGTTTCCTCACGATGTTTTTCATCACCGTTAAAGCAAGTGATAATCGAATATATATCCGCACATGAATTCGAAAAGTCAGAGGTGCGGGCCGGGATCGAACTCACACCCTCATGAAAGGCAAGCACACACACATTAGGAGACATTACGAAAAATTACACAAGGCGTGATGTAACATATGTGCAAGCAATGACACTCTCTAAACTTTCCAAAGATACACAATAAGCCAAAACACAGACAGTTGGTAACATTGAGTTTGAAAGAACAAGTGAATAATTAATAAATAAATAATAATAAATATTTTTGTGACATTTTACACAGCAACATCTAGTCCCAAACTAAGCAGAGCTTGTACTATGGGTACCAGTCACTGGATATAATACTTATATACTTTTTTTTTGTAAATACATACTTATAATACATAAGAAACACCCAGACACTTATGTTCATCACACAAACATTTGTGTCCTGTGGGAATCGAACCCACGACCTCGTGATCAGCAGTCCGACACTCGAACCACCAGACCACAGACGTCAAAAAATAATTAATTGCCTACCAATTTCTTTTTATGTTATCTTTTTTAATTTACATTTTTTACTTTTTCTATAGGTAAATCCCATACTGAATGCGGTGACTGATGAAAGATACGAAGGGGCTCTGAAAGACGCCCGCGAAGTCGACAAACTGATTGAAAGCGGACTGCCTGATGACTACTTCCAGAAGAAACCGTTTTTGGGTGAGTTTAAACGTCTATCGTGACTCATCAAACTTTCACTAAACGTAGATATGGCCCCAATGTCGGATAAAGGAAAAAGCCAAGGGGGGGGGGGGGGCGATAGGGTTCATGAGAGAGGTCGTGTAAATGTAATACCAACCATCGATCTAATAATTCATGGGTTTCGGGTCTGCGCTCAAAAGTGTCCACTACACATTAGAGATGGTGAATATAACTATCAACCGTTAAAATTAACTGTTAAATAAAAATAACTAATTTATTCATTAAACAGAATTAACCTTAACGAATAAAAATAACATTTTACTTCTTAACAACCCTCGAGCACGTGTTGCCTGCTGCCTGCATTGTTTCAGTAACGGCCAAACGGTAGAAATTTTAAACTTACCTACCTGGACTTCACTGCATTCGAATTTCAGTTTAAAAGTGTTTAAACTAAGGAGCATGTTCATACGCTCGAGTGTTTTCAACTTGATAAAACATTTGCTAGGTTTACTTTACTGCATTAGATTGTATGCTCTATTACCCTAAAAATAAACTACAACTTTATTCTTTGTTAAGGTTTGTTATTGTGGTATTTTTAACGTTGGGCAAGATCGGAGATTGTTGAATTTTTTAGTAAACTGTAGTGAATTTGAAAATAAGTATTTTAACTATTTTATAAGTATTGAATATGTACTTTAATTGTTACTCTATGAGTACCTAGTACATTAACTAAATTATTGTTGCAATACCTAAACGTATCATAGTTATCTGGGCTGGCACTAAAAACTTACGTTTCACAATGCCAAGATGTAATACCTACCTAATACCTACAGTGATCTGGGATCATTTTCGTGTTTACGTTCGTCGGTTGTCGTGGTCAGAAGCCTATCTATTTTATTGAGCCTTCGCGCTGCTCAATAAAGTACCACGCATATTATTAAAGTAAAATCCTAGTTCGTACTAAATAGTTTGTAGTTATTATTGTTTGTGTCACTTGTTTGAATTGTTAATAAACCGTGTGTTATTGTGCCCAAGACTCGTATTTCTTTTCTTGGTTTAATGCCTGTAAATTGAACCCTGCGCCTGAATTCTCTACAAAATTGGTTGAGGATTCAAGCGAAAGTATAAAATTAAATTAAAGTAAATAAGTAATATACTGAAAAAAAAAAACAAAAAACCAATATATAAAAAAAAAACCAAAAAAATGCATGTCCGTATTGTAAATATTAAAACATTGTAATGTACATAAAATCAATGAACTTTTAAATACACCTAGCTATGCCAAGTATGAAGGAAAGTTCATTGAATTTATCATAACATGCATTAGAATATTTAACTTAACAATAAAATTTAGATTAACATCAACCAAAATAACCAAATGTTGTTCTTAACATGTTAAAATTAACTAATATTTTCAACCATTAAAATATACAGTTAAATCAAAATAACAATTAACTTTTAACAAAAAAATAACTTTAACTATTAACTCCATCTCTACTACACATACACATCAATTCATTTAATTTTTATTGAAAATGTTATACTTACTCTTCTGGCTCAGCGACCCAAAGTGAGTCATGGCCTCCGAAACGAGAACTCTCCACTTTCCTCGATCTTGCGCGATATCTCGCCAGTTGGTAGCTTGAAGCTCACGTAGATCAGCCTCCACAGCATCTCCCCAGCGATATCTGAGGCGACCTACGGACCTACTGGTCTACGTCCGGTTGGTTGGCCCAGATACGTTTTCTTGTCTCCTCGATTCTCCCCCGTTCGCTCGACGTGGCCGAGCCATCGCAGACGTTGTGCTTTGATAACGCCAATGATATTAGGCTCGCCCACTAGCTCTTCGATTTCGGCATTCTTCCGTACCATGCTGTTTTTGAAAATGTTATGTTATAATGAAAACTATTCATATTATTCATGAATAAAACTGATCTTCTGTAATATGAATTCCATTCGCCTATTCTTTCTGGTAACGTGGTTAATCAAATCGCTGGGTGCCGCGCCAAGGGTGGGGGGGGCGTGCCCCCATATGTATATGCCGCTGTATGGCTCCCAGATTGATAGGCCTGCACTATACACATGGCCGCTGCATTAGACCTGCGGTGCTATTCACAAACATTCTTCATTCCTTGGTACACATCATTGAAATATTTCCCTCTGAAAGTGAATGCGGCCTCAATGACAAGCGGGCTGTAATGTAGAAAGTTAACAATTATATAATTAATCTCTAATTAGAAGTGTGTATCTACTCTCTAATGCTTAGGATAGGTAATTACGTTATTTAATTATTTTATGAATTTATTTGCGTAGTGTTTTTCCGGTAACTCTGTATAGGAATTATGGCAACACCGCAAACAACAACTATCAAAATATTTGCAATATTCTTATAATGGTAATGCGGAGTTAGTTTTGTCAGAATAGCAAGTAAGTACAGACCAGGTAAAGGTAATTCAGAATTCCAATGCAATAATAAGAACACTGCGGAGATTTTGGTAGTTATTGCTGTGTTGCCATTATTCCAATGCAGCGATAGCGTAACAAGACAAGCTACCGCCAGGACACGATTTGCAGTGGCCAGTGTGGAAGTCATTAAATCGTCTTCGCACTCACGAAATAAAGTAAATAAGAAGCTCAACATATATCCGCTCACTCTTCGCGAGTGTCGAATACTCACTGATAAATGGCTCCATACGCTTACATATGAAGAATTGGAAATATTTGTTAAAACGTAACTTCATGTTTCTGATACCCGCCTGCGCACACACATCCCCACGCGAAATCATCACACTCTTCCACCTACACACACACACCTCCCACACACAACACACCCCCACACGCACACACACACGCACCCCTCCACATACACATACTTACTTAAAAATTTCATTATTTTGTCTAAGATAAATATTAAAAATAATACTTTAAGATAAATATTAAAAACGTTCGGTTGGAACGCTGTCGCCTCAATCCATTTGAAATGGGCGTTAATGACTGCGACAAAGTTTAATAACTAATGCAGTCATTTTCGTACACATATTTTATGTAAACGTGTTTTCTGTTCCAATAAAATTATTATTAATTATTATATTATTATTATTACTCAGGTTGATCGCTGTAGACTAACGGCCAAAATTAATATCCAATCTATCCGCGATTTGCCCTACTGGAGATGGAAATTTGACATTAGCTCCATTCAAATTATGTCAAATTTCTATCTCTAGTAGGGTAAATCGTAGATAGATAGGATATTAATTTTGGCCGTTAACATGTGCAAATCGAGGCTTAGAGATCCTAATCTTACTCAATGTGACTGCGGTGAACCAGAGCAATGTATGTCACACTTGCTGGTGTGTCCCTTGTGACCGAACACCTGCACGAGAGACGATCTCTACGCCGTCACTAATAACACCATTGAAGTGACCACTTTTTATTCCAACAATATTTGAATAATTGACACGATAAGAAAAAGCGTTAGCGTGGCCAGACTACCTATGTAAGATTACTGTGTGAAAACAATTGTTTTTAATGGGTTTATCCACGTCGGTCTGTTCTAAGTTAATTATCAGCCACCCGAAACTGAAAAGCATTTATTTATCAACTCCAAAAATTCAGTATATTATAAAAAAAATTAAGATTGTTATGATAATAAATTGTATACTTGAAAATTAACTTAAATTATTGAGTTTATTATGTAAACCCGTTCTAAGAGGTATATACCTATTCCAGGCATTTCCATTTATGTCTGTGGCTGCCTTTTATTATATTATAACCCTGAAATCGCAAAAAAACAGCTGTTTCCTAGAAAATTATCGATGTCGCTCGACAAAATTTATGAATCATCAGATTTCTTTTCGCGATTTTAGGGTTGACCCTGCAGTAAAGCTGCAAACCCACAGCGAGCGGAAGCGTATCGTCGGCAGGCTTCGTCGTGTTGTAATGTATTGAACTATATTAGACAGTGCACACAGCGCTGTCCTGCCGGGCGTTTTGACGGCGTGACCGATCCGACGCCGATACGCTGACGTTGTATTATATGGGAATGCATAGTAGTAGTCACACAGACAGCGGAATGTTTTCTTCTGGCGCTGTCATTCCGTGGTCGTTCAGTCCCGCGCGCTATCCGCCCGCAGTGTGACATGCACGGCCCGTCCACGTTTGGTCGACACTCCGCCTCGGTTCCGTCACGCCCCTTAAAAGTTGTTCAATAGTATTCTCTGAATGAACTCTTCAAATATGACCACGCATTTCTGAATTGTACACGTTTTATAATACCATATACCTACATAACGGAGTTGTCAATTGACAAACATCTTGCGCTGTAGACTTGTGTACTTGACACGGTTAGCTTGTGCAAGCGTCATCACTCCGTCGTTGAAGTATTTTTGTCAAGTGTGCATAGGAAACGAGAATTTGACATTATTTAACTAAGAAAAATCATCCAAGCTAAAAAAGCAGGTCTTTCTTTTTCTTTAATGCACTTGAAACTTATTTTATTTTTTAGACATTTTCAAATCCAGATTTGAACAGGGGCCTTACCCCTGACAGGTTCGAGAGTTTGAGCTCTGAACCAAATCGAGCTAATGGCAATTCCTAGAGGAATACAGGAGAATTGTTTTTTTTTTTGTTACTTTAATGTATACATGAGTAATACTTTATTTGTATTACAATCTAGTCTTGAGGCTGATGAGTAATTTGATTATATCCTAAATTGTTATGTAAACTAAAACCTAAGAATGCGTCAATAACTTTTCTTAGTTTCTATTAAGGGCAAGACCATAGAAATAGATTGAAAGGAAAAGTAGGCAGGGCGCGCGTGCCAACACTCTGCACCATAATGCAGGGCATTTCAAAGCCTTTATCAGTACGCCTTATGACTTGATTCTGTAAATACTGTAAAAAAAAACCCTTAAAAATGCCTTATTGTGTTGTTTCTAATTACAGAAACAAAAGCTGCAGAGTACATTTGATTAAAGTTAATTTTTAAAAATTAATGACGTCAATATGTAAGGCGTAGTTTGTTCGAAAGTTGCCACGCATGAATCGCAAGTAAAATTGTGATTACAACTATTCTATCTCTATCTATTTCTGTGGGCAAGACACTTTGTGTGTTCTTTATAAGCAGCAATTACCACTACATTTTATCTGTCAATATTCACTAATCACTACACCAATTCATGTAGTTTTTATTTTCACTAACTCTAATTCAAATTCGATTGATACAGAACTCGATCCAGTCGGGAGTAAAGCCCATAAAAAAAGGGTTTTATTTCTTGCATCTTGCTATCTCGGAATACTGTTTACAAGGCCCATGGTCCTTAATAAAATATAGATCGAGCGCCGTGAAATTTTCGCTATATTCTTGCTTTTACAATCTATAATATTCCAGGTATCCCATTCACGGCTAAGGAGAGCCACGCAGTGTCGGGCATGTTCCACACGCTGGGCATACTGGCGCGCAGCCATGTGCGTGCGCACGAAGACGCGGAATGCGTGCGCCTCATGCGGGAGGCGGGGGCCATCCCTCTGGCTGTGACTAACGTGCCGGAGATTAATAAGTGGTGAGTGTAGGTGTTACGGGTGTTGTTAGAATAGAAGGTAACCCTCAGTGGCGGCGTAGCATGGGGCGGTTTTCTATTGAGCACCCCACAAAATAAAACAACAGGGACTAAACGTGCATACGTGACTTTATTTTGCTGAAATATTCAATGATATTATCAAGGAAAGCCCAAAAGTGTCAGAAAAGGCACGGCTGGCTGTTCATGGGGGAGTGTTAGTGCCTACACTTATGTATGGTAGTGAAAGTTGGGTATGGCGGAAGAAACATGAAAGCAGAATAAATGCAGTAGAAATGAGAGCTTTGAGAAGTATGTGTGGTATAACTTTGAGAGATAAAGTAAAGAATAACGTGATAAGGGAGCGTTGTGGAGTGAAAGATGATGTAGTGACAAAGATTGAGAAAGGTATGTTAAGATGGTTTGGACATATAGAGAGGATGGACGAGAGGAGATTGACGAAACAAGTATACGAAGCGAGTGTGGATGGAAGAGTTGGAAGGGGACGACCTCGGCGAACGTATCGCGATCAAATCGCGGACGTTCTCAAAAAATGCCAGGTTAAGAGTTCTCTAAACCGACGAGCATGCATGACGAGGTTAATGGACGTAGATGAAGCGAAAGAGGTGTGTCAGGATCGTAGCAGGTGGAAATCCATAGTCTCTGCCTACCCCAATAGGAAACAGGCGTGATAATATGTATGTATGTATTATATATCAAGGAGAGTCACGCTTGGCTCATTGCGGATCTTAAGTACGATTTCATTAAGTATAATTTTGAAAAGTTTTCTCAAATGAAGCCACCGAAACGACAAATCTTAGACAGTACTAGACTCGGAACAGACTCAAAATATTCCCATTTTACAGAATAATCTCAGAACCTCCAAGGTAGTCCACTGGACTGCCACTTGACTTGGGAATAAATACTGGCGGCTTCCAAGTGGCGCCGCCGCCGCACCCACTTGTCACCCCTTGGTGCTTGGCACCACGGGGCAGACCGCCCCCATCGCCCCCCTTTACGTCGCCACTGGTAAACCTAGGTTTATCCGTAAGACAAAGACAAAAACAAAGACATTTATTGCTCAAACTGTGTACATAAATGTAGGTGTTTATCAAAGTTTGGTATCAACAGCTTACCCAAACGGGTGTAGCAATAGTAGGTACAAACTATGAGGTCTGACACTACAATAACATATTTAAATATTTAACTTATTACTATCAGTTTATACCAAAATATTCATTTATAGTATAAAATACTTTTTGAATTAACCACTTTTTTAAAACTCTCTTAAATGACTTACTATCTAGTTTTTTTATGTCTACAGGTAAATGGTTAAATACTCGTATAGCTGTGATATATGAACTTTTGTAATAGATTATACTATTTATATTTGGCAAATTTAAATCATATTTATATTGACTACGTACATTTGGTTTAGAGTTACACGTTTGATTAACGAAATGAATATTATTTTTGACAAATAAACACAGCTCAAACCCTTTTCTTGAAAAACAGATCTCAGCGTATCCACAGGAATTCCCAGTAGCCCTACCATGAGTTTACACTGCCAAAACTCGCTAGCGTCTCCGTAAATAATTTATATGAAAGATTGTACAGCGCCCCTAGCGGTCACAGAAATAATTAAAATTCGTACCATGAGTACTATAGATTTCGATAGGTAAGAAACCTCACGTAATCTATTCGATAGTCACTAACGTTTTGCAGCTGTTACCATACAAAACGGCACCATGAGTCACTAATTCGACAGGCGCTATCGAAAAATACGTTTGCGATAGTAGTTACGTAGCTCACTAGCATTTTGAGGTGTGAAACATATGTTTACATAATAATTAAATAGGTTTTTGTGCATATTAAAGTCAAAATAATGTCTGAAAGAGCTTATTTATTGAGTATATGAGTTGAGCCTAGCTAAATTTACACTTTCAAAGTTTAAAGTGGCTTTGTTTATCTACCTATTCTACCTGCGTTGTTTAGGGGGATCTATTTGGAAATTTTGTAACTTTATGTTTGAAATAATTTATTGGAAACATACCTTTCCATTAACTCCGCCAACAATTGAAATTGTGACCCACTCACACACTCACTGTGTCCTCACTGTTTTCTATTTAATAAATAAACTTATCAAAAATGCCGCCCGCCACATAATCACACAACGTCAACAAAATTACAAATAATTTAATAGACGACACGACATTGAAATATTTCAAGGTATAAAAATTCAACAATCACTAAACACCATAAGCACTTCACTAACATAAACACAAACCGCTGACCTTTCAATTTCAGTCGGAATATTTCGTGTTGACTGATAAAACATACGTGGGACACTCAGAAAGTTTTGCGAAACTAAAAAAAATTGTTCTATACGTACATATATTTTTATCAAATCTTTTCAAAGTACTTTCCACCAGCCTCTATACAAAGATTCATGCGCCTAAACCAGTTTTCAAAACACTTTTTCCAGTCCGCCGCAGACACCTCGTTTACAGCCTGCTCGAACGCAGCCAGCGCATCTTCCGGCGACGAAAATTGTATCCCTTTGAGCTGATTTTTTATTTTTGGGAATAAAAAGAAGTCACACGGTGCTAGATCAGGGCTGTAAGGAGGGTGACCCAGGAGTTTGACTGGCGTGCTGTCCAGGAAGTCCCTCGTTTTGAGTGCGGTGTGCGCAGGTGCATTGTCGTGGTGGAGCAGTAGCCCGCGGAGCCCTGTGTTTGGTCGCTTGTTGCTTATAACAGAGAAAACTTCTGGCAAACATTTGGTAGTATACCATTCGGCATTAATGCTTCTTTGATCCCGTAAGGGAATTGATACCAAGTGGCCAGTCAAATTAAAAAAGCTAGCGATCAAAATCTTACCCCCGCTTCTAGATCGCTTCACTTTGGTAGGCGTTGGCTCATTTTGAAACACCCAAACAGTCGACTGGCGCTTGGTTTCTGGGTCGTATTGATAAATCCAGGACTCATCACCTGTAACGATGTCGTAAACACGCCGAGACGAGCCTGCTTCAAATTTGTTAAGCATATCACGGCACCATTCCACCCGGGCCTGCTTCTGAGCATCGGTGAGGTTGTGCGGCACCCAGCGTGATACTATCCTCCTCACGCGAAGATGGCTGTGTAGAATCTCGTGAACGCTTCCCGATCCAATCTTCAATATGTGTTGAATCTCCTGATATGTAATTCGCCTATTGTCTTGGATTAAATTTTTCACTGCTAGCACGTTTTCTTCGGTAACAGCCGTCAAAGGGCGACCGCTTCTTTCGTCATCCCCCAAAGTTGGTCGACCGCGCTTGAATTCGTTATACCAACGATACACGGTTGCCTTGGAAGGGCCTTCATCCATGAATGCCATTTGAAGTCTATCGTACGATTCATCCGGTTTCAGGCGACACTTGAAATCGTATAAAATTATAGCTCTAAAATGTTCCCGGCGCAGATCCATATTTCAGTGAGACACAATACTTTGAATTAACTCGCAAAAAATGTGGAGGGAAATTTTGAAATTGGAACTTACTTATTTTTACTTATAAATAATCATATTTTCGAAAAACATTATAACTGGCCAGTCTCCCATATATAAAAACTTTTTTTCGCAATACTTTCTGAGGGGCCTGGTATTTAGCATAGCGTTCTCTCTTATTTGTACTGAGAGAGAAAGAAACGAAACATGAGTGATTTTAGCTAGTTAACTACGTTATACCAACATAACATTTCGAAGACGATCGAGCTTACTCTAGCGCCTCCGTAAGACTCCGTAAAACTCATGGTGCAAGCATTATCGTAATCTATTTGAACCACGTTAACACGCTAGCGAGTTGGACGCTAGCGAGTAATTTTACGATAACAACTCATGGTAGGCGTACAGAGCTCCTCTATTGTGTGCTGAGGTCGGCCACTGTGTGGTTTTAATCTGTAGGAGTCCGACATACCTATGGAATAAAGAAAAAAAAGTAGAAGAGCCTTTACGATTACTTAGTACGCGAAAAACACATTTACAACTGAAATAGTAGGTACATTACAATACATGCCTACTAACAACAACACACGTCACAGTGAGGTCAATCACAGCCGAGTTTCGAGTCAGCATAATTCGACTCGTCGAATTGTGTATTGTTTTATGTATTTTTATGGGCCTTGATGCCTGAATTAAATTTATTATTATTATTATTTGTACGTCTTTCTTTAATCACGGCTCATCCTCCGTCAAGAAGGCCGGACCTTTGGAAGGCTAGCCAGAGGACACAGGTCCAGCTAGCAGTCGCCTCTTTAACAACTTTAATCTATGATGGGATGGGGCACGAACCGAACACAGTCCACAGCTGCACTATAGTAGAACAGTCGTATTCCGTATCGGGAAGGTGCAGGACTATTGCGAATTTGCGAAATATAGGAACTAGAATAATTTTGGCTATGGATATGGGTGTTTGATTGACTGTTTTTAACTTCTTTAGCCGGAAGAAAACGGCGTCTGCCTTTCAACTTATCATCATCATCATCATTTCAGCCGAAAGACGTCCACTGCTGGACATAGGCCTCACCCAAGCATCGCCACAACGACCGGTCCTGTGCCTTCCGCATCCAGCGGATTCCCGCGACCTTCACCAGGTCGTCGGTCCACCTTGTGGGGGGCCTACCCACGCTACGCCTTCCAGTACGCGGTCGCCACTCCAGAACTTTACTGCCCCATCGGCCATCCGTTCTGCGAGCAATGTGCCCCGCCCACTGCCACTTAAGTTTGGCAATTCTTCGGGCTATGTCAGTTACTTTCGTTATCCTGCGAATCTCCTCATTTCTGATTCGATCACGCAGGGACACTCCGAGCATAGCCCTCTCCATTGCCCTTTGAGTGACTTTGAGCCTTGTTATCAGGCCCATTGTGAGCGACCACGTTTCAGTACCGTAAGTAATTACTGGCAACACACACTGGTCAAAGACTTTCGTCTTGAGACACTGCGGACTTTCAACTTATATTAATACAAAAAACAATTATGTGATTCATTCTATTTAAAACTCAAATTGAGCCTAACAATTATACCTATTACTATACATAGGAAAAATCAGACTTCTTATGGCGTGGCCCATCTGAAATGACCCAATCAACCCCATGTACGTTCAGCTTTTTTTGTAGTTTTAGAGAAACGCGTTTTTTTAAATGTACTCCCATAGACATTATACTCTTCTTTGCAAGGAGTAATGTCCTGTAAAGTACTCGTTTTTTTGTATGATTAGGAGAATATAGAGTCCGCAGAAGTTTTTACAAGACAACTCTTATAAGTATTTTTTTTGGATTCAAATAACTTACCACGTGAAATCAGCAAAAAAATTGCTAAATTATGTTTCATTTTTTTTTGTCAAAAGTCTTCCAGTTAGTTTCTTGAGACTTTTTAATCCAAAAATAGAATAATTTTATTATTATGAACGCATTTACGAATGCGAAGTGAAAATCTAAAGATGTAAACCAAAAATAGAACTTATAATGGTCGTCTTAATGTCAAACTGATTTTAAAAACTTCTAGGGGCTCTATACAAAATCAAATCAAAATCATACAAACATACAAGTACGTTATGGGAAATTTTTTCTTTCAAATCGGCATGGAAATTGTACCTAATTAGTAGAACTTCTATGGGAGTAAATATTTAAAAAATCCGAATTTTTCGTAAACTTCTAAAAATCGCGGAATATACATAGGGTCATTTCGGATGAGTCCGACATACGAAGCCTAGATTTTTCTTTTTAGGCGTCATTTTATCGGCCAGCCTGCAGTGTTTTTTGCGTGGAGGCTCTTTTAATGCAGTCGATTCGAGAACGTGGTTCGTGTAATTTTAATTTTTATAATAAAATATCAATTTTCTCACTGAATAATGTCGGATGTGGGAGACTAGCGGTATTCTAGCTGTGACCAATGTACCGGAGATTAATAAGTGCTAAGTTATTTAATAAGCTTTCACATGACTAACCACATTCCACGCACGGATTGGCTGCTAGAAGTCAGCTCATTAGGCACAAATATTGGAAAGCCGCGAATCGATTAATGTAGATTCAAAGATTCAAAGATTTATTTTGCCAACTAAGTGTACATATTGGTGGTAGGTTATAAATATAGTTCTTACAAACTTAGTCGCCTTTTTCAGGCATTGCAAAATTATTGGACATAATTAATTACAATTTAATAATAGATAGATAGATAGATAGAATATACTTTATTGTACACCATGAAAATAGTAGTAAACAGGAATAACGTATAAATTATGGGTACATGGGCGGTCTTATCGCTAAAAGCGATATCTTCCAGACAACCTTTGGATGGACAAAGAAGACGTCAGATCTAGATAATTGAATACTAGTATATTAATAATGTTATGTTACAATAATGCATGATAAATTTTTCACTTTTATGTATGTTTGACATGGTTATATTTAAAAATAATAGTATTAAGCCCTCAATATTGCAATGCTTGCAAAAGGCCGCTAAGTTCTAAGCACAACAATAAAATGTAACACCAATTATGTACCTACACTTAGTATGCAATAAATCTTTGAATCTTCTTCTTCTTCGTCGTTTCACTCTTGACAGAGCGGTCGCGGCCATCATGTACTATTGCCGGGGGCTGCTGTAGCTCGCCTCACGATCCTCGCCACCTTTCCCTGCTTTCGGTTAGTCTGGTGCATTTATGTAATGGCCGGCCCACGGCAGACTTCATTAAATCAGTCCATCGCAGGGAGGCGAGGACGGGAGGCCTTCCATGGCTTCTTGAGCCCTCTATTTTGCCCTGTAGAGACAAGTCGCTCTATAGAGTCGTGACTACGCCGCGACACTTCGCCGAAAAAATTGAGGATGCGGGATCGCACCAAAGTCGATAGACGCTGCTTGATGCCGAGTTCTTGGAGTATGGAGACATTTGTTCGATGCTCAGTCCACGATATCCCAAGCATTTTCCTCCAGCACCACTTCTCCAGAGCATCTATCTTCTTTGTCTATAATACCGTCTTATCTCTTACAAAATCATCGTGTGGTGCAGGACGTAAAGAATTGCACCACACCCTCTCTCTTCTCATGGGTGTCGTAAAAGGCGACTAAGGGATTCACCAGAGGATGGGCAGCAGCGTTCTCTGAGTATTTAACCAACCAATTGCGATCGCCAACCCGCCTGCCAAGCGTGGCGATTATGGCGAATTCCCCCCATTGGGGAGGCCTATGTCCAGCAGTGGACGTCTTTCGGCTGAAATGATGAAAAAATGATGATTAGAATTGCATACTATCTCACCACAAAATTGTAGGTATTTATTGGTTGTTTGTTTAGACAAAAAACTAATAAATACCTAACTACACACCACCAACACAAACCACACCGTGTTGGCTTAAACTTTTTATAAATGGAGATTGAAGTTAGACACGGTTTTAACAGTTTTATAAAGAGTCTAAACATTGGTGATACTGAGAATGTTTCATCTCGTGTTTCGTTCCAGGATGGAGAGTCGTAACTATGTTTTCGGTCAGACGTGTAACCCGCACCACACAGGGCGTACTCCTGGAGGCTCCAGCGGCGGCGAGGCGGCCCTGCATGCTGCCATCACCACACCCATTTCACTCTGTTAGTATACTTAACCGCTTTGCAGCTTTGTAGCCCCAGATCTTGGATTTTTCGAGGCAGACCAAACTATGTTTAGCTCCTCGAAGTAACCTAGCAACTGTTTTTGTTTTTGCAAATAATGCCTGAATTACCCTACAAGTCCAATTCCTGATTTACTCTAGAGTCCAATTCCTGATTTACTCTAGACTCTAATTCCTGATTTACTCAAGAGTAAGAGTCCAATTCCTGATTTACCCTAGAGTCTAGTGTAAATTCTGCTTGCTTGCTTCATGCTTCTCGAGGCTGCCGTCTTCTCAAGCTCCTGATAGATAGATAAGTGTGATATGTGTCTCAGTATTGTACCATATGGGTGTCCAGCTCAGCATGTGCCAGGTATTCCTGCTTGTCTCTCTCCTCTGCTCTCCTAGATCCAGAGCTATCCTCTGTTTCTCTGATGGTATAGGATGACGAAACAAGCTAAATCCTCTCCTGATGTTAAGCGATTACCTTTGCCCATAACAACTGCAACACCATATTGGCTTAAATGGTGTTGCAAATCGGTTCGCCAAACTGAGACATGAAGATGGATAGTCTCATGTGATTGTAATGTTACCGGCACCCGTACCATGAGCACCGGAACACAGCAATGCAAGCATCCCTGTTAGCCGGCAGAAATAGGTACGGTGGTAGTACTTCCCCGGACGAGCTCTTTCAAAAAAATCTTAATTCAAACTTGTGATAGTAATAAAACAATGTTTACAGGCTCTGACATCGGTGGTTCGACTCGCATGCCTGCTTTCTTCTGTGGACTGTACGCTCTCAACCCTACCTCGGGGCATACCAGCTTAAAAGGTAGGGATACAAAATATTTGTATGCTCATACTGGGTGTCAGGGAAACGCTTCCGAAAACGAAAATAGGTGATAGTGCTGGTGATTACTGATACGATACCACAAAAAAATGCATATTTTTTTTTTTTTTTGCGTTTTTCGTACATAACATAAAAAGCTTTGGGTAGTTAAATAAAACTGATTTGCAAAAAACCTAATTTATTTACTTCATCATCATAATCATTTCAGCCGAAAGACGTCCACTGCTGGACATAGGCCTCCCTCAAGCATCGCCACAACGACCGGTCCTGCGCGCTTTATTTACTTATTTTTTTTAAATTCGCAATGTAATTCAAATAAAATATAAGTTGGCGCTAGGGGTGAACGACATCCGCTCGCATACGCAGTCCGTGTCGTAGCGAGCGTAGGTAGGTGATCGGCACGACGACGCGCGGCATTGATCCCGAGTTTTGTACGCTTTACATTGCGGGTTTGCAAAATACCAAATCACTAAAACAATGAGTATAAAGCTAATGGTTATTGGTATTCGATTGTGTTTAGGTAGTATAAATAATAGCCTTTCCGTTTCGGGAGCGTTTCCCTGACACCCAGTATACAGGATTATTTTTGCTTCATTATAAATCGTTTAAGGGATGATTGTACTCGTCAATTTGAACAACTTTTATTATTGGAAAAAGGTTGGCGGGAAAATTCATTGTTTCATTAAAGAATACATCAATCGGCGCTTTTCGTACGCAACGAAATAACACGCCAGCAATTTCCAACACGACAATAATATAAATTGCTGGACAATTTTTTTTTATTATTCTTACGAGGTTTTTAAATTTATTTTGTGTTTTTTAGATATTTATTATTTTAAAGGCTGTGAAGGATGTGTTTTTTTTTTCAAAAAGCTTGAATATAGAACAAGAACCGCGTGCGGGCGAATTGGCGCGAATGAAAATTAGATACTGTTGAATTAATTTGTGTATTGTTTCCTCGCAAATTAAAGAAAAGTACTATACAAGTCTCGTCCGACTCGAAATCACTTCGGAACTACTCGGCTTCGCCTCATCAACTCAGCCTATCGCAGTCCACTGCTGGACATAGGCCTCTCCTCCTCCTAGTCCTCTGCCTTCCTTCGGCTTCGCCTAGTCCTTCCAATATTACTCAGCATTCAATTGCTTTATTGCAGTCCTTGACAGTAATGTACTATTTCCATACATTTCCCAGGATCGACACTCCGTAGTGGCGAGGAAAAGACGATGGCTTCTATAGGCTTCGTGAGCCGCCACTGCTCCGACCTCATCCCGCTCACGAAGATCGTGGCCGCGGACAAGGCCAAGGACCTGAACCTGGATAGAGTTGTGGATGTTAAAGTAAGTATTTAATTATCAGTAATTAATTATTACTAACCTATTATTATATGTGCTTATTTTTAAGCATTGCATAGCTTCTATCGCGGGCCTTGAGCGTGGAGACCGAATCCAGAAATTCCGTAACGAAAATAACCTAACACCCCCCACTCCGACCGGCACAGCGGTGATACTTTTTAGTTTTGCCATCTATCGATGAATAGCAGAATTTTTAATGACTTTTTGAAATATCACGCTTGTCTCTTTAGTTCTGCAAATCGCCTCTAGGTGGCATTGGTTGTATCGGCGTTACTGCGCATGCGTAATCCCCCTCTTCGCCCCGCAATCTGGTGACTCATGCCTGCTTAGAGTTTCGGCGTTAGGGCACCTCCTCTTTCTATTTACATAAAAAATGCTATGCAATAGCTTTACCGCGGCAGTCTCTGAGTGCCACACGTCTTTTTTTATTTTGGCATAATATTGTATTGTAGAATAGAATAGAATACATTTATTTGCTTAAAATGTAGGTTACATCATCAAATATTTGTGTGATGAACATGAGTGTTTGTGTTGGTCTGGTTGTTCGTTATGTATTATAAGTATGTATTTACAAAAAAGTATATAAGTATGATATCCATTGTCTAGTACCCATAGTACAAGCTCTGCTTAGTTTGGGACTAGATGGTGATGTGTAAAATGTCCCAAAATATTTATTTATTTATTTATCATGGTATAATAAGATGTTTCACCAGGTATTCTCTTCCCGCGATGACAGCGCGATGCCTCCAAGCTACGTCACGATCAGTGTTGCCATTTATTGATATCTTATTTATTTATTAAATTTATGCACACACAAAGTAGAGAGAGTAGAGTTTAGAGTTTTCAATATAGTAAAGAAGATTTTTGTTCATAATGAATATAAAATAAATTCCTAACCAGCCTAACTATTTGTTATCTTGTGTTATTCATCTAATTAGTTATTAAAGGAAACTGTATAAAATTACTAGTTCAAAAGTGATTCTTTATAGAAGCAAGTAAATGAGAAAATGCATTTTGCTCGGGTAATTTATTTACAAAAAATCACAAACATCAAACAAAAACACAACAGAAACATTGCACATCAAACTGACAAGTGTCACGGAGGGTTGGCGGGAAAATTCGTAAAGATCGTGTTGTGGATTTTTTATTATTTTTCAAAATTTGTGTTTCTTCGAGTGTTAATGTGTAATAATGGTGGATTATTAAATGTTAAGTGCTCGTTAAGGTGTAAAAGTGTGGATAAATGGTACAAAGTTGAAAAACATGACTTTCGTATTATCTCATCATCCCCTCAGAAACCTAGTAAAGTTTCCATCACTTTACTAGGATATAAGTATAACATGTTCAATGATTACGACTGAAGGACAAGTATCCATGGTCATGAATAAATTAAAAAAAAAAATACAAGTGTCATGATAACAGCCCGCTATTGGCTCCACAGCCGATGACGTAGTACGGAGGCAATCACGTGACCAAGCTGTCACGGGAAGAGTAACTGGTGAAACATCTTATTATACCATGGGTACACCATGATGATGGAAAATTGAACATTCAGTGCCAGATACATTTTGTCGTTTCACGAAATGCAAATATTAAAATGAAATAAATAATTTAGTTCACAGTGACCTTTGACATCAGCAACATAGTTTTGATTATGATACGGCAAGCAAATTAATTATTTTTACTTATTTGAATAATTCAGATACAGAATAAAAACATTTCTCAATTAGCAATTTTTTTTTCTTTCTATATTTATTTATTGGCAATTCTTTAATATTATTAGGAATGGCATTATAAATACGTCCACACATTACATTACAATTTTTTAAATACATTGTTGTCCTTGGTACATGTGACAGAACTATTCTGTAAAACAAACGGCGAAGACACTGGTCCCTGAAATACAGTTTGCACTAGTTTAGGGGCCAGAGGATTCAATTTCTTCTACCATAAACCATAATTTTATGTCAATAAACTATTACTACTATTCCCGCGGTTTCGCCCGCGTACAATTCGGTTTATCACAGAAAGTCGTTATCGCGTATCCATCGGGCGCTATTTATCTTCCCGGGATGAAAAGTAGCCTATATGCTATAACGGGCTATGGTCTACCTGTGTGCCAAGAACATTGCTATAGTTCCATAGTGCCCAGCCTTTGGAAGTAACGAATAAAAGATGTTGCTCACCATATAAAATTCGATGAGGGAATGTGTTGCCACCTATTTTGATAAACGGACAGTACTCCACAGATGTTAATTCATTAAAATATTAACTATTTTGAGGTTATGTGTTACTTACAAAACTTGTGTCAAACAAGTAGTTGTCTAGCAACCAAACAGTTTTACTCTTCAAATCTATGGAGTTTCTTGCCGGTTCTTCTCCATAGGACCCACAATTTGGAACCGTGCAACTAGAGCCTGACGTTTCAAAAGTGCCTGTAATTACAGGTTTATTTGAAATAAAAAAAAAACATTATTATTGTATAAAACATTTTAATTTAAAAAAAAACCTGTTGGTGTAAAGTACTAAAAAGTGATTGGCTAATAAAAACTACCCTATGTCCTCCGGGTCTAAGGCTATATGTGTAGAAAATTTTATTCAAACTCGTTCAGCCACTTACACTTGAAAGCGAAACAAACTTACAGACCGAGCCAATTTCGCAAAATGCCAACGAGGAACCCAATGTGAAGTAAGTTTTGCCAATTTTGTCGTGTGACGAGAAGGAAGGAAGAAAAAGTTTACATAACGATATCATCATCATCATTTCAGCCGAAAGACGTCCACTGCTGGACATAGGCCTCCCCCAAGCATCGCTATAACGACCGGTCCTGCGATAACGATATACACGCTGAAATTTGAATCGCTTATTTCCCGAAAAGGGGTCATTGTACTCATTATTATGAATTAAGCTACTCAAATTTCAGCATGTAGGTATATCCTGTCATCGCCATAACGATATAATATTGCAGAAACTGAAGTACTACTTCGTGGAGACAGCTCAGGATCTGCGCGTCAGTCCAATCTCTGATGACCTCAGGGGCGCTATGAACAGGTAAGAAATAAATAATTCCCTGCAGTTAGAGTATCAATCCGGCTTCATCATCATCATGCATATTTGTGTTCCGCGTACTAGTAGCCGCTTGATAAACCGAGAAACTTTCGCTCTGCCTTTTAATCGTACTAATATAGGCCAGTTTTCACCCATATCCCGTATGCTTTCTCTTGCCAACTCCATTCGCGATGAAATAGATATCTTTTCTGGTTCTGTCGCCTCAGTCAGGTCTAAACTCAGAGAAATAATTAATTAAATATAACTTTCAGTTTTTATATACTTTACCGTAACATCAATATATATTTTTTGTATACCTACACCTAATTTAATTAGCATAAGCAAATAATTTTTGTTTACCTACTTAAATAAGCATGCTAGATTCACATCTAGTAGATGTCAATCAGATGTACTGCATCTTATCTTTTCCCAAGTGTATGTGAGATTGTACATCAGTTTTGTGAATTACAATAAAAAAAAAAAAAAAAAAAAAAAAAAAAAATCATCAGCCCATTACTGTCCCACTGCTGGGCACGGGCCTCTTCTCAGAACGAGAATGTTTAACGGCCAAAATTAATATCCAATCTATCCACGATTTTCCCTACTAGAGATAGGAATTTGACATAAGTTCTATACAAAATATGTCAAATTTCTATCTCATAACATAACATCACGCCTGTATTTCCCCGAAGGGGTAGGCAGAGGTGTAATAGTACACCCACATTTCGCCAGTTATGTTATAGTCCCATGTATAGGGGGCGAGCCTATTGCCATTGACCGGGCACAAATCCAGACTCCGGGTTGCTACTGAGAATTTCCTAATAAAAAAACCCAATGACACTTTGCCCGACCCGGGAATCGAACCCAGGACCCCACGCTCAGCAGTCGCGCTTGCAACGACTATACCAACGAGGCAGTTCAATTCTAATCCAATTTCTGTCTCTAGTAGGGTAAATCGTGGATAGATTGAATATTAATTTTGGCCGTTAGCCTTAGTCCACTACGCTGGCCTAGTGCGGGTTGGCGGACTACACACAGCATCGAGAACTGTATGGAGCACTCTCAGGTGAGCGGGTTTCCTCACGATGTTTTCCTCCACCGTTAAAGCAAGAGATAATCAAATTCAGATCCGCACATGAATTCGAAAAGTCAGTGGTGTAGGCCGGGTTCAAACTCAGTTAATCTGGCTTCAATCAACTCAGCCTATCGCAGTCCACTGCTGGACAGGCCTCTCCCAAGTTGCGCCACAACGCTCGGTCCTCTGCCTTCCGCATCCAGTCCCCCCCAGCCACGTTCTTCAGGTCGTCGGTCCACCTGGCAGGGGGGCGCCCTACGCTGCGTTTGCCGATACGCGGTCTCCACTCAAGGACTCGTCTGCTCCAGCGGCCATCGGTCCTTCGACAGACATGGCCAGCCCACTGCCACTTCAGCTTACTGATCCTACAAGCTATGTCGGTCACTCCGGTTCTTCTCCGGATAATCTCGTTACGGATTTTATCCTTCAAAGAAACTCCAAGCATAGCTCGCTCCATAGCTCGCTGAGCGACTTTAAATTTGTGGACTAGCCCAACTGTCAGTGTCCACGTCTCGGCAACGTAAGTCATGACTGGCAGGACGCACTGGTTGAAGACCTTTGTCTTCAAACTTTGCGGTATAGGCGACGAGAAGACTCGGGGAAGTTTGCCAAATGCTGCCCAGTCCAGACGGATCCTTCTGTTGGCTTCTTTCTCGAAGTTGTGTCTACCAAGCTGAATTGCCTGCCCTAGGTAGACGTATTCCGTTACAACTTCGAGTGCCGACCCTTCGACGAATATTGGCCTCGGCATGACATGCATATTGAACATGACTTTAGTCTTGTCCAGATTCATGGCGAGACCGACACGTCGAGAGGCTCCGTTTAAGCTGTGCAGCATTTCGCCCAGTTGTTCCAGCGACTCAGCCATTACAACGATGTCATCGGCAAAACGGAGATGTGAGATGTTCTCGCCGTTAACGTTGATACCCTGTCCAGTCCAGCGTCTTGAAGACGTCCTCCAACGCGTTAGTGAACAGATTCGGGGATATTACATCCCCTTGTCTCACCCCTCTGCGCAGTTGGATTGGCTTCGTCTTTTGGTCCTGGAGCTGAACAATCTGGCTTACCAACTTGTAAAAATGCTACGTTCTAAATTTTAGTTTTTTTTTTCATTTTTGATTCAATGACCAATAGACGCCTAATGTTGAATATAATGCGTACAATAAATTCTGCCACTAGCACAAATCCATACTCCGAACATTAGAAGCATCTTAATGATTCCAGGGCGATAACCAAGATAACTGAAGACGCCACATCGACCGAGAACGCTCCGAAGCCTTACTACCACGCCGGCTTCAACCACATGTTCGTGCTGTGGCGCTACTGGATGACGCACGAGGCCGACAGCTTCCCCAAGCTGCTGACCAACAACACCGGCACTGCTAGCTTCTACAAGGAGTTCCCTAAGAAGGTAATACATGAAAAAAGGGCAAAATAAAGGAGAGGAAAAATTAGCAATTCTAGGAAAAACTAAATTTTGGATAGACTCGAGAAGTTGCCAAATTGGACTTATACCTTTTTTCACTAGAAGAAATAGTACTTATACCCTTTTCACTAGGGGAAATTAGACTAATACACTTTTTCACTAGAGGAAATTACACTTATATCCTTTTCAACTACAGGAAATAGTACTTAAACCCTTTTTTCACTAGAGAAAATAGTACTTAAACCCTTTTTTCACTAGAGAAAATAGTACTTAAACCCTTTTTTCACTAGAGAAAATAGTACTTAAACCCTTTTTTCACTAGAGAAAATAGTACTTAAACCCTTTTTTCACTAGAGAAAATAGTACTTAAACCCTTTTTTCACTAGAGAAAATAGTACTTAAACCCTTTTTTCACTAGAGAAAATAGTACTTAAACCCTTTTTTCACTAGAGAAAATAGTACTTAAACCCTTTTTTCACTAGAGAAAATAGTACTTAAACCCTTTTTCACTAGAAGAAATTGGACTTATACCCTTTTTCACTAGAGGCACAATTATAAGGTGCAATATTAGTATCGGAGATCCTTTGAACAGGTAAATGTACTCATCATAACCTTTAGTCTGGGAACTGGGAGCAAACCTGAATCGCAAAAAAAAACAGCTGTTTTGTACATTTTGTCGACCGACATCAAATAGTGTATGGGACACTTTTTTCTCGTTTTCAGGATTGCTACTATGGTAAAACTTGTTCGTTATTAAGAGTCCATTGCCCTTTGAAAGAACTTCGGCTAATAATGTTATATATTATATCATATTATGATACATTTTTCACACTCTTACAGTACACACACACTCACACTTCTAATATTAACTAGATATTGTATAAATGCCCAAGAGGCTCTCTGCATAGGTTTGTGATTGTAATTAGTTGTGTGCTTCGTATTTGGCGTAAAATTGAATAAAATATTGTAAGCTGTAAAGGTACCAATAACAAATAAATAAATAAATACTGCTGGATGATATAGGCTACTTCTAATGATGATGTTATTCCTTAAAAATAAGTGTTATTGAAATAATAGAAAACTTCTTAAGGGGTCATTGTACTCATCAGTATAAACAACTTTTACTTTGACCAACGCTGAAATCGCGAATAAAAATCTGCTTTTCCTAACATTATGTCGATTTATGTGAATACAAATGTAGGATACTACATTTAACAGCAGTTTTTTTTCGCGATTTCAGGGTTGGTCCCACAGTAAAAGTTGTTTATACTGATGAGTACAATGACCCCTTAAGGTTTTCAGTTATTTCAATTCTAACACGTATAAGGACGAATGTCACACAAATCTTGGGAAAAAAACTAGATTTTTTACGGACAGATTGACACACTTCTTGAGGAAGTAGCAATTTTCGGGTCATATTCCAATCCTCTAAACCAGTGATTTTCAAACTGTTGGTCGCGACCCCCTGGGGGGTCGCTGAAACCGTACAGGGGAATCGCAGTCGATTAGAAACTAATTTTTTTATAGTTTTTAATACCATGTTTATTAAAAAGCCTTACCACCAACGCCGCTGCGGCAAAGGGCGAGGGGGTCAAGGGCATTTATTTTTACTAAAGAGGGTCGCACTATGGAAAAGATTGAAAAACACTGCTCTTAACTTCTTCTTCTTCTTTTTCGTGTCGATAATTCGAGTTCAATTATATCATTTTGGACCAAAATGTAACCACATCAACAGCACTCTCAGTAGCCTCGCATAGGTCTTTGATTGTACAGGTGGAATTGCACAGTGAGGCATCGTCTGTGGATTGACTCCACAGACACATTGTGACTCGTCTGTGTATCCCCATCTAACTAAATTTGACCTGCAGCGGCCCATCTGGCTTCGGAATCGATTCAAGGATTTCCAGATGGGCCATGGTAGTTGGTGGCCTGCTGGGAGCTTTTCTGCAGGCTCAATGTAGTCAGCTGGAGGAGGGTGTTTTTGTTGTCAGTTCCTCTCGTGCCTTATTAGGGCTGCTGCCTGCTCTTAACTAAATAAATGGCTTAATATTAGTATGTTTTTTTCAGTTGGTAGGCATGTCTCAGTACACCCTGCCCGCCATCATGAAGCTGTTGGACGAGCAGGTGCTGCCGTCCGTCAACAAGGACTGGGCGGAGAAACTCACCACCGAGTTCAAGGAAGATCTCATTGTAAGTGACGTGTGGCTAATACTAGCTTTATAAACGAGTAGGTAATGTTAAAACTCGCCGTCTTTTAAGGTGAATGCTACGGCCTTCTTCCGAACATTTTCCCGCTAGATGGCGTTGAAGTCAACATTATACCTTTGAATTTTTTTTGTGTAGAATTGGTCCATTACTGAACCGTAGGACCATTGTGGGCGGATAGAAAACATTGCATTCTAGAGAATTAGGGCATAATATTACCTTAAAATTTACGCAAATAAACACAAAGACCAATTCCAATATGTGTCACTTAGATATAGTCAAAGTGTAGTGTACCATGTCATCAGATATTGTAATCTATCATTTAATATGAGCTTTTAAACAGAGGTGTAACACCAACATTTCGCCAGTGTTAAAAGTCCCATGTAATAGGGGGCGAGCCAATTGCCATAACCGGGCACTAACACTTATATTATTATAAGTCACAGGAAAAAAAACCCGCTTCGTTTTTGGCCTCCGGAAATACGACCATGTGTTGGAATTTCGGACCCAATTGAAGTGCCAAATTTCATCTCAATCCGTTTATCCGTTTTAGAGTGATTGAGCAACAAAAGTCTTCACAAACTTTTACGTTTATAATATTTGTTGTGTATCATTTTTTGGATAAAAAAATCAACTAGTTCTATAAGTCCAGACACTAGTGCAGAGGTCACCGGTCAGCTTTAATGTTCCTGTGTCACTAACCGTGGACCGTTGGTTCTCAGAGCCTGCTGGGCGACGACGGCGTGCTGCTGTTCCCGAGCAGCCCCTCGGCGGCGCCCTACCACTACTCGGCCATCGTGCGCCCCTTCAACTTCGCCTACTGGGCTGTCTTCAACGCGCTGCAGTTCCCATCAGCACAGGTAATGTAATCATATTTTTTATTTTATCAGTCAATAAATACCGCAGTGTCTCAAGACGAAAGTCTTTGACCAGTGTGTGTTGCCAGTAATTACTTACGGCACTGAAACGTGGTCGCTCACAATGGACCTGATAAGAAGGCTCAAAGTCACTCAAAGGTCAATGGAGAGGGCTATGCTCGGAGTGTCCCTGTGTGATCGAATCAGAAATGAGGAGATTCGCAGGAGAACGAAAGTAACCGACAGCCCGAAAAATTGCCAAACTTAAGTGGCAGTGGGCGGGGCACATTGCTCGCAGAACAGATGGCCGATGGGGCAGTAAAGTTCTGGAGTGGCGACCGCGTACTGGAAGGCGCAGCGTGGGTAGGCCCCCCACAAGGTGGACCGACGACCTGGTGAAGGTCGCGAGATCCGCTGGATGCGGAAGGCGCAGGACCGGTCGTTGTAGCGATGCTTGGGGGAGGTCTATGTCCAGCAGTGGACGTCTTTCCGCTGAAATGTTGATGATGATGATGAGTCAATAAATAATGATAATTCGTTTATTTGGACTAAATCAGACAAAACCCAATACATGTTTGAATTACTTAAAACTGAAGTAAATGGCTTATTGAAGTTACTTCAGTTTTCCCAGGGAAAAGGATTCCCCTGACTATCAAACTAGGCAAGAAATACCTGTATCTTGGAAATCATCAGCCAGAACCAGCTCTTCCGTGGAACCTTGTAAGTTTTGTTGCTTTGAGGCTCTATTATTTTTATTTATTTATTTGGAGATTTGGCACATAACGTCACAAACTTGTCACAAAATCGGGACACGAACAATGTTTGTAGGTTGAACTATTTTTCCGTACTTGAGGTAAGGATGGTAGCGTGAACGTTATGCTAGCGTACTCACCAATATGGAGCTATATAGAAGTTTTTAAACTTTCGCGAATTTCACTCATATTGAACTAAGTTTACGGGACTTGTCCCGGACAATTAAATCAAAGTATAACAAACATTTTGACTAACCTCGACGTTTCGGTCAAGTTGCATTGGCCGTGGTCATGAGCAGACAAATGTTTGTTATATTTTGATTTAATTGTGCGCGACAAGTCCCGTAAACTTAGTTCAATATGGAGCTATATCTTCCAAAGTATGCGGTCACAAATTCTGTCACAAAAGATTGACATCATCAAAATCGCGTGCGCCACACGGTTTTATGTTAGTTCTGGAGAAGTATTATTCAAAATGTAAAATATTTTTCTTCTGTTTTCCACCAGGTCCCTCTAGGCCTGAACAGCGACAAGCTGCCTCTGGGCATACAAGTCATAGCGGCGCCGAAACAAGACGCCCTCTGTGCAGCCGTCGCGGAGTACTTGGGGGAGGCACTGGGAGGGGCCGCCCCGCCCTGCAAGATACTGGAATAAACTACCTGAAGAAATTGCAGTAACGCAACAGATATAACTGCAGCATGCGAGGTACTGCAGCTACGCGCGCGACGGAGTCAAGCCCCATCCCCCATGTGAAAGTTATAGCTACGCCCGCGACGAAGCAAGCCCCCTCACCCCCAAGTGAAAGCTATAGCTACGCGCGCGACGGAGTCAAGCCCCATCCCCCATGTGAAAGTTATAGCTACGCCCGCGACGAAGCAAGCCCCCTCACCCCCAAGTGAAAGCTATAGCTACGCCCGCGACGGAGCCAAGCCCCCTCCCCCCCATGTGAAAGCTATAGCTACGCCCGCGACGGAGCCAAGCCCCCTCCCCCCCATGTGAAAGCTATAGCTACGCCCGCGACGGAGTCAAGCCCCATCCCCCATGTGAAAGTTATAGCTACGCCCGCGACGAAGCAAGCCCCCTCACCCCCAAGTGAAAGCTATAGCTACGCCCGCGACGGAGCCAAGCCCCCTCCCCCCCATGTGAAAGCTATAGCTACGCCCGCGACGGAGCCAAGCCCCCTCCCCCCATGTGAAAGTTATAGCTACGCCCGCGACGAAGCAAGCCCCCTCACCCCCAAGTGAAAGCTATAGCTACGCCCGCGACGGAGCCAAGCCCCCTCCCCCCCATGTGAAAGCTATAGCTACGCCCGCGACGGAGCCAAGCCCCCTCCCCCCCATGTGAAAGTTATAGCTACGCCCGCGACGAAGCAAGCCCCCTCACCCCCAAGTGAAAGCTATAGCTACGCCCGCGACGGAGCCAAGCCCCCTCCCCCCCATGTGAAAGCTATAGCTACGCCCGCGACGGAGCCAAGCCCCCTCCCCCTATGTGAAAGCCATAGCTACGCCCGCGACGGAGCCAAGCCCCCTCCCCCTATGTGAAAGCTATAGCTACGCCCGCGACGGAGCCAAGCCCCCTTCCCCCCCCATGTGAAAGCTATAGCTACGCCCATGGGTTTACTTACCTAATTCACAAGAAATACAATAACAAGCCCATATGATAGGCTTTACCCGCGTAAAACTTTTCATTATATACCTTCCTTCGCAGTCATTCAGAATTAAGCTTTCGTTTAGCTACTAAGATGATATTGAATGACATATTACGTAACTTTCGCATTTATATAATTAAATAATAAGTGATTGGTGCATTCCTAAATGTATTATTATTATGACGTCACTCACTTAAGTTTTTACGGTTGTGGAGTTTTTATGAGGTGCTGGTTTCAGAAACAAACAAAAATATCAGTGATTAATAATCATTATCCTAAACTGTTAAAGTACTGATAAAATTAGGTAGGTATATAGAATGCTTAAAAACAAGTGCTACTTATTACTATAATCATATTATATTTTATTATTTATCTTTTTGTGCTGTGTTTTACATGTTATTTATATGGGCATATGTAATGTTTCTCGATCAATATTTTGTTATTTATTACTTATAAGTGCATACGTAGTGGAAGGATCCACTAATAAGCTAAGTAAAAGTAGTGCTTATTTTATACAAGGTGTTAAAATATAATATTTTAAAACATTTTCTAAAAACTATTTAGATAATATTCAGAATAATGGATTCAAAGTGTCTTCAGATACGGCTAGACTGTCTATGTTAGTCTATCTACTCATTGGTATGTCGATCATCAAAAATCGGCTTTTTCACATCAGTAAATACCGATTTCAAATACAAAATCTGCAAGTGTTATAAAACAATGCATTTCTATTGATTCTTCGTTGTCAAATGATAGATTAGTTGTTGACCTCATAAGCGTCAAATTATTTTGCCAGACGGTTTTATTGGTGTTAATTTACAAGATGCGAAATAATATATCTAATAATTTTTTTAACACCTTGTATAAGAATAACTTGCAATAATTTTAAAATAATATGAGACTGATATGTCATTTATATAAAAATGGTGGAGGCTATGCAGTGGAACTGTGCTTTATCAATAAATTATATTCTTTCATTACATGACGTTGTTTTAATTTTTAATATCCTTATTTCAAGAGTGAATGAGATGTGTGACAGAAAGGGATGGAGATAGAGGGAAATCCTTTGCCGGTCGGTTGTGGTCCGACTCTAAATAATAGTGCTACAATTAATTAAAGGGCCGGCTCTATACATATAATAGTGCTACAATTAATTAAAGGGCCGACTCTATATAATAGTGCTACAATTAATTAAAGAGTATTCATATAGAGTTTGAAACCGGCCTGCACCACTGACTTTCGAATTCAGGTGTGGATCACTTGCTTTAACAGTGAAAGAAAACATCGTGAGGAAACCTGCACACCTGAGAGTGCTGCATACAGTTCTCGATGGAGTGTAGTCTGCCAACCCGCAGTAGACCAGCGTGGTGGACTAAGGCCTTAACTTTCTCATTCTAAGACGTCCGTGCCCAGCAGTGGGACAGTAATGGGCTAATCTAATGATTATGATTCATATAGAATTATTCGTTCTGAAAAGTTCTTGACTTCCGGAACAAGTGCATGTTGGACATGTATCAATTACCAAGGTAAGCTTTTATTTTTTTAGTTCCTGTCCATACTTCGACGGTTCGTTCTACTTCTATTACAGGGGGCCTAGTACGAGTTTGACACATACGAATACTTTCATAGTTTTCGTCGACTTTCATTCATAAATCAGTAGTTCCTCCTTGTATCCGCCAGGGGCGCTACTGATTTATGAATGAAAGTCGACGAAAACTATTAAAGTATTCGTAAGTGTCAAACTCGTACTAGGCCCCCAGATGATGATTTTTGTTGATTAATTTACATCAACAGATTTATTTCTCTTCAGGAGGCTAAATAAAAGATGAAATGCCAGCCGGGGCCGTATTAACCATTAGGCAGAGTAGGTAATTGCCCTAGGGGCCCCACATCGGCTACGGGCCCCCACGCGCACAAAAGTAATAGAAAATGTTTCGTACAGTAAAAAATTAATTGGAAAATTTGTATCCTCAATGACAATAGGCATAATTGCTTTTTTTCGACGCATGCTGTCAGTTGATGAAATACTTCATACCCATGCTTCATACTTAAAGAACAGAACCATCTGGTATAGAGTTGTAGAACTAATAATATGGATGCGTTACGTAGCGTTTTGTATGATAAACAGAAGTTTTGAAATGGCTTGATCTGTAATAAAGATTTGTTAGTTTTGCGACCGTGATCCCTTCAGCAACTTGAAAAGAGCCGATGATCTTCAAACGACTGAAAAGGGGCTCCGAGAATTGCATTGCCTAAGGGCCCCGACATGGTTAATCCGGCCCTGGGCCAGCCTTTGTATACAGGTTGTTGTTCTAGCTAGTGTGAGATCACTTACGTAGATATATCCTCATTTCATAGAACCGTTTTTATCCTATTTAGGAATCCAGTTCATCATGACAGGTAATTTTTTGACGACCTCTGTGCTCGTCTGTGTCCGACTGCTGATAGAGGTCGTAGGTTCGATTCCCACAGGACACAAATATTTGTGTGATGAACGTAAGGTCGTAAGTGTTTGTGTTGGTCTGGGTGTTGCTTATGTATTATAAACATGTGTTTACAAAAAAAAAAAGTATTTAAGTATTATATCCATTGTCTAGTACCCATACCACAAGCTCTGCTTAGTTTGGGACTAGATGGTGCTGTGTAAAAATATCCCAAAGATATTTATTTATTTAATTAATTGCTGACCTTGACAGTTTATAAATAAAAGTCTGAAGTGAATCGAAATCGTTTATTGATTTGTTAATTCTCATCGTGGGCACGCCCCGCGTGGCCTCCGCCGCCATGACGTCATCATCCGCCGGGGCGCCGCGAGTCACTAAGGTAACGTCTATAGATAATATCACTTAATGGAATGGAACAGTCAGTCTGTCGCTCAGGCGGGCGGCGCGCTCTCGCAGCACAGCAGGCGGGCCGCGCGGGCCAGCAGGCCGGGCCGGGCGGCCGGGCCGGTCCGGGCGGCCGGGCCGGACCGGGCAGCCGGGCCGGGCCGGGCCGCGCGCGGGGCGGGGCGGGGCGCGCGGGGCGGCGCGGCGGGGCCTCAGCTCGGGAACTTGCAGTAGAGCGCGTACTGCAGCTCGTAGCCCGAGAAGCGACAGTGCTGCGACTCCAGCGGGGAGTACGCGCCCAGGGCCGGGAACTTCTTCAGCTCGCGAGCCGCCGTGGCGCCCGGGGAGTCCTGACGATCAAACACCTAGCATTATTAACAATAAAAAAATAAATTGTGACGTTTTTTACACAGCACCATCTAGTCCCCAAACTAAGCAGAGCATGTGCTATGGGTACTAAAAAATGGAAATAATACTTATATACTATTTTTTAAATCCTTTATTTCAGACTGTAAGTCCATTTGGTTAGTATGTGTAGTGTAGTAGTTTATGGTTTCATTGTTTCACCTCGGAATCATTGCACCTAGGTCATAGACCAGTAAGCCTCTAGACGCCGGTTAGCTGGACACCCCCGGTCACAACGCATATGCTCTACCACTGCATATCATACGTCCCTCCGCCAATCGGAACGTCACTCAGTCAGCGAGCGGCACCAATCATAAGGAATCATACCACCGAACTTTTGAGCCGGCCAATCATAACGCGCCGTCCGCCCCCCTGACCCCACCAACGTTTTACGACTGCGTTCGAATACAAAACTTTGTTTATGCGGAGTCTTGTAGCTTACTGGTCTGTGACCTAGGTGAAAGCACCTAGGTGAAGTGATTCGACATAATTGGTGTTATTTGTTCACCTTGGAACTAAATCACCCAGGTGAACAGGGGCAACTATTTTTATTATTCTTGTGGACTTTAATCACCCACATAAAATATGCTAAAAGAATTATCAAATCAAAGCGAACTTAAAATATCACTCGAATTTTGGTTTGTAAGGAGTGAATTCACCACGAGGGGGTCCGGATATAACCAATTCGCCAAACATCGTTTCAATAAATTGATACTTTGATTAAATGACATTGATGAATGTAAGTTCGGTGTAGCTTTATTTTATGAACCGAGACAAAATCGAGTCTTTTTTCGATGAAACGTTTTTCGATTAACAAAAAGTGATGAATTGAAAATTATCCTATTTTATACAATATTTTTGGAATAGTTTTCTGCCAAATGAAATTCGATATAAAAATGTGTAGTGAAATGATAGCTAACCGTCTAATTTACATTAAATTGAATTAAATAATAAATTGCCTTTGATTTGAATGTTGTTTTAGTATATTTTATGGGGGTGATTAAAGTCCACAAGAATAATAAAAATAGTTGCCCCTGTTCACCTGGGTGATTTAGTTCCAAGGTGAACAAATGACACCAATTATGTCGAATCATTTCACCTAGGTGATTTCACCTAGGTGCAATGATTCTGAGGTGAAATAAAGAAACCATAAATTCCACTTTGTTCACCCAGGTGATTTCACCCAGGTGAACAAAGTGGAATAAACCGTTAGTATACATCTAATATGAAAATGATATATTTGTGTTCGACTCACCGGTGTAGCGAACACTGTGAGCACGAACTTGGCGGGTCGGAAGGCCTGCAGCACGCGCGCGATCACGTCGTCGTACGAAGACACCGGCACGTTGGACTCGAACGACACGTACGAGCACGCGCGTTCAGGGGTTATGTGGATCGTCATGTAGCAGCCCTGCGGAACAAAATGATAGTACATTACTGGCGAGGCATTACATTATTGCTTCAGTTCTATGAAGCAATTGACGGCCTAGTAATATTCTACCAGTCATTCAGACAGAACATTGCATTTTTATTTAACAAAAAACAAACCCATCGTAAGCTGAGCAAAGTAGCAGAACAACAAGCAATACATGTAGCTATATAAAAAACACTATATTCTATTTTCAAAGTTTTGAAAAAAAAAATCGCATTCTGCCTGTATAACGATAAATATTTTGTACCTAAAAACACCTAATTTATGTGTGTACTTAAAAACCTCGGTAGCATAATTTAAAAAATAAAAAGTGTCCAGCAATTTCTATTATTGTCCTGTTGGATATTACCGGCCTGTTATTTCGTTGCGTACGGAAAAGAGCCGATTGTTGTATTCTTTTTTTTGAATAATGAACCAATTTCCGAGCAAGTGGGAGAAATGGTACATTACTGACCAGGCCTGAAATGAAGCAATTGACGGCCGAGTAATATTGGAAGTACGACGCGAAGCAGTCCATTTTAACTAAGCGAGACCGTTAATTGCTATTTCGGCCGAGACTTGTATAGTACTTTTCTCTCATTTGCGAGGAGACAATACACAAATTAATTCAACAGTATATAATTTTCATTCGCACCAATTCGTCCGAGCGCAGTTCTTGTTCTATTTTCAAAGTTTTGAAAAAAAAAATGCGCATTCGGCCTTTATAATGATAAATATTTTGTACCTAAAATCACCTAATTTATGGAAGTGTGTACTTAAAAACCTCGGTAGTATAAATTAAAAAATAAAAACTGTCCAGCAATTTATATTCTTGTCGTGTTCGGTGTTGGACATTATTGGCCTGTTATTTCGTTGCGTACGGAAAAGAGCCGATTGATGTATTCTTTTTTTTATATAATGAACCAATTTCCGAGCAAGTGGGAGAAAATAATAATTATAATGAATAAATAAATATTTAGGACATTTTACACAGCACCATCTAGTCCCAAACTAAGCAGAGCTTGTGCTAGACAAAAGATATAATACTTATATACTTTTTGTAAATAAATACGTATTTATAATCTATTATTAAGTAGATTATCTACTTAATAAAATATAGTTCAATCTACTTAATAAAATTCTTAAAACTAACTTTAGTTTTTCAGTTATTTCATAACACGTATATCTAAGGCGGCCCATGCACCTACAATATAATTGTGCAGCAATATTTGCAATTGCGCAATGATATTGACCGTTTAGGGGTGAGATTGAAATACAAATGAAGATCGGTAAAATACAATAATAACCATTAAATAGAACAAAAGCTTTTTATAAAAAAATAAATGCAATATTAATATTGCACGATTATATTGTAGGTGTATGGGCCGCCTTGGTAGTTATGACGTCAACTTACAGATGGTAAATCCTTATCTCTCTTTGGCAGCGTAAAGAAAGAATTACTCATTTTATTCATAACGTAATTAAAACTAGTGTCATTAATTTAAAAAAAAAAAATCTTTAATTAATTATTAATTCTTTGCTTGCATAGTGACAGGGATTGTGTTTTACTGTAATTTAATTTTTGTTCAATCATCATCATCATTTCAGCCGAAAGACGTCCACTGCTGGACATAGGCCTCCCCCAAGCATCGCCACAACGACCGGTCCTGTGCTTTCCGCATCCAGCGGATTCCTGCGACCTTCACCAGTTCGTCGGCCCACCTAGTGGATAACAATAAATTATCGTAAAGGCTGGCAGTAGTCGTTACTTTTAAATAAGTAAATAATGAAACAGGTTTTTTTTTTTTTTAGTATTGGATGGCGAAACGAGCTAAAGGCCCACCTGATGTTATGTGGTTCCCTTTGCCCATAACAACTGCAATACCACCTAGGCTGTTGCCTAAATGGTACCGCAAGTCGGTTCGCCAAACTGAGACATGAAGAAGGAAAGTCTCATGTGATACCATGTGTTGTGTCATGTGTACCCTTCAGACCGAAACACACAATGCAAGCATCACTATTTGGCGGAGAAGTAGATACGGTGGTAGTACTTCCCCGGACGAGCTCTTTCACAAAGGAGCTCTACTACTACTAAACGTGTTTTCATGTCTTACATTTTAATACGTAGTCAAAAACTCATGACGCCTGAAGAGGCCTATGTGCAGTACGGCAGGGCCCAGAGCCTAATAGGCTAAAAGGCCTGAGTGTATTTTTTTTGTATGCCTATTTATTTTGTCAAACTATTAACCTTATCCTAGAAACATACTCAGTTGGATATGAACAAATTATTGTTAGAAACTGTAATGACTATGTTTAGGCTTATAATGAAATGAAGTTTAGTCGGCTGTATCTAAATGTAACCGATTAGATGGTATTATTATCTTGTTAACCTGATTGTACCCTTCAACCCCTCAAGTCGGATTTTCCGACATGGACTTTTTTGACAAAAATAACAGGTTTTGTCGTCAAATAGGTCGTGGGTGAAATGGACATAATATTTTTTGTCTGGGGAGGTCAAAAGGTCTGATAGTAGCATTACCTAATGACCGTTATTACAATACAGATAGGTACCTACCTAAGGCAGACGTGTCGGGATCTAATTTATATTCTTTCTGTTCGAGGTTAAGTGTTTATATAAAAAAATGTTAGGTTCAGTTGGCCCGGATTGAGAATCGAACCTGGGCAATATAGATCTATTGTAGAGTAATCAAACAAATAAACTTACATCTTTAGCAACTCCATTCATAGAGTATCCGCATGGATCAAACAGGAAATCGTCTATGACCATTCCTGGAATTATCTTGTCTATGCCAGACTCCTGTAAACAGTAACAAAACATGTAATCAACTATCATAATACTACATACAAAGTTGTGTAACTAATAGTATCAAACATAAGATTACATTGTATACAAATTTCTTGAATGCATATCACCGGAAAATTGTAAGCAGCGGTAGTTTTTAATAAATCTAGCGAGATTGTAAACTTTCGATAGTTTTTTTTAATCTAACGATATCCAACCATCAGTTTATTTTTAACCGACGAAAAAAAGGAGGAGGTTCTCAATTCGACGAGTATATATATTATTTTTTTTATTATTTTTTTATGTATGACCACGCATAACTTTTTACAGAGTGGTCCGATTTTGATGATTCTTTTTTTAATAGATAGGGCATATCTCGAAGTTGGTCCCATTTAAATTTCAAAATCAAAATCCACCCCTAAGGGTAGTAAAACAGGGGATGAGTGTTTATTCACCCACTGAATTCTTACTTGTTGACCGATTCTGTTGAAACTTGACACACATAAATATAGTTCTAGACACTACGACATAATGGAGACCTGGAGTTAGATTTTAACCACAAAAAAATGAAAAATAAAACTTTTTAACAAAAAATTGAACCGACGAAAGCAGAAACTGAAAAGCGAAAAATAACTAATTATGAGTCGGCGCCAAACAACCAATCAACGAAGATCATTAAATTACTTTAAATAAATAATAAAAACAACGTCACATCAAATTCAACGATAAACAATAACTTTCCAAAAATGCGTTCTCCGCTCGGCCACTTGCAACTTACACGCACTTTGCTTGTTAAAAGTTCGTTTGGCGCCGACTCATAATTAGTTATTTTTCGCTTTTCAGTTTCTGCTTTCGTCGGTTCAATTTTTTGTTAAAAAGTTTTATATTTTATTTATTCAGGGACAATAAACAGCTACAATACATATGTTGGTATAAAGAAAAACTTTCTGTTTGTGTCTGTGTTTTTACAATATTGTAGTTCACTACATTATCCACATATTACGGTTAAAGATCTTTATTTTCTCAAAAGAATTACAAATTCACTTACAGAGAAAACATAAAAACTTAAAATAAAAGTAAACAATATGCCATTAAGCGTAGCTCAAAAAATAATGTAGGTATGCATTGCGATGACTTTGCTTGAAAACATAACATTGATACTCATTAATACTTTTGGCCTACCAAAACAAAACAGTAGTAGGTAGTTTTACATAAAGAGCAGTGGAGTTGTGAATGAGCGGCGCAGGTAGGTCGCGTTGCATTAGCGTGTTTACTAAGGCCTATTCCATAGTGTGGAGCCAATAAGCGAAATAGTTTAAATGGCGTGTTTTTGTTTTTATAAATGTGTTACATTACATGGATGTGTTTATTGAATAGAAAATGTATTAAATGTAGGGATTTTTACTATAACTTTTTTATTTTATTAAATTTACGTATTTTTTATAAAATTTATATTTTATTTTATTTTATTACTATTTTTATTCAGAAAGTAGGGAGATATCTTTTAGTATATGATTTTTCAATGTTTTTTTGTAAATGTTAAACGATTTTATTTCTTTTATGTCCTTAGGTAGTTTATTATAGAAATGTATCCCTTCATACATGATATTCTTTATTCCATAGTTAGTCCTAGGCTTTATTAAACAAATATCATTTGCTTGTCTTGTTAATATTTTGTTGGTTTGTTTCCTTTTTGTAAATATGATCTGTGTGTGTATGTCTTTATGAAGTATTTTCCTGACAAGTATTTATATTAACAACAAATATAAGGCAAATAGTGCCACTAAAAGAGCATTACATTAAGTTATCATCATCAAATCACATCAGTTATCATCATTAAGTTACATCATTAAATTTTAATTTAAGTATATATATAATAATTATTTAAATTACATAGTTTTTTTTTTACAAAAAGTACTAAATTAAATATAGATTGGACAAAGAATCACATAATTATTATGGACAAACATTCTATTATACAGGGTGTCAGGGAAACGCTTCCGGAAACGAAAATAGGTGATAGTGCTGGTGATTACTGATACGAAACCACGAAAAAAAAGCGATTCTTTTTTAAAAAATTTCATATATTTTTTGCATTTTTCATTATGTATGAGTTTTATTTAACTGCCCAAAGCTGATTTTGTATAAAAATGCAAAAAAAATATATATGAAAAAATCTAAAAAAAGAATCGCATTTTTTTCGTGGTTTCGTATCAGTAATCACCAGCACCTATCTTCGTTTTCGGAAGCGTTCCCCTTACACCCAGTATGTTTGTGAACGAACATGATGTTACTGGTATTGTGAGTAATTCTGACATCCTATAAAATACCTTTGCAATAGATAGATTCCGATGATTACCTTGCACCCCAGGTTAAAAGTAAAGATGTAAAAGCGGGACGTGGGGGCCGGGGACTTAGCCCTAGTATGTGAAGTATGAAAGGCGAAGTCCTCCTCACAAAAGTCCTATGGACTAGGGACATAGGGGGCGAGCCTATTGCCACTAAACGGGCACATATCCAGACTCCGGGCTGCTACTGAGAATTACCTAATGAAAAAATATGTAAGCCAGACTCATTCGATAATTTAAGCTATCCTTACCCGTGTAGCAGCCGCAGCGTCTGCGGAGTACTGTCTCGTGAAGATGTCCATCACAGCTGGGTCCAGGTCCGACATCAGGATCTCGATGGTCTGGTCGGGCTCGGTGAGGCCGCAGCCCTCGCTCGCATCGCTGTGCTCCTTCTCGAGGGCGTCTACTGTGCCTGGGGGTGAAGGTATGTGTGTTAGACGAATGTAATGTACTACGATGTACAGTACGCGTAATATAACTGTGACGCTTTGAAACCAGACTTTGCGAAGGGCCGCGCAGGTACAGTAGCGTAATAAGTGTGAGCAGGACATAAGGATGCATCGAACATTAACGAACGACTTAGACAGCGAGGACATGCGGCCCCCACCGTCTTGCCATTCAGATGAACAACCTATCAGTCTTGCCGCCATTACCGCGCATGCGCGCTACTGATTTGGTTGCAAAATTGACTACTGCGCAGCCACCTGTATCTCACTTAACAGCGGCACAGTTTTTTTTTTTTTTTTTTTTTTTTATTCTTAACGGGCTTGCGTTTGACCGCCACCTCACCTGATGTTAAGCGATGGTGCGGTCGACGATGGTACACGCTTGCCCAGCAAAAACCTATTCACTCGAGTCTTGAAGACCACCAGATTATATTTCTCGGGAAACACTGACGCCGGCAAGGAATTCCACTCTTTGGCGGTACGCATGATAAAGCTATTAGCAAACCGGTTCGTGCGACAGTTATAACAGTTATATTATGCGTACTGTAAATGGTTGCAAGAATCTTTGTGTCGTTGTTGGCCAGTTATTTAAATACTTATAAATATCTTTGGGACATTTTTACACAACACCATCTAGTCCCAAACTAAGCAGAGCTTGTGCTATGGGTACTAGACAATGGTTTTTTTTTTTTTTTTTTTGAAAATACATACTTATAATACATAAGAAACACCCAGACCAACGCAAACCCCTATGTTCATCACACAAATATTTGTCCTGTGGGAATCGAACCCACGACCTCGTGATCAAGCAGTCCGACCCTCGAACCACTAGACCACAGATGTTGTCAAAAGTGGCAGTTTTTCGCACTTTTTCTATCTACAACTACAGCGAACTATAATTTACAGAGTTAATAGTTTCTGATTAAACTACAGTACCCGTACTTCATTCGTTAAAAACCAATTTTCGACAAATGATGTATTCAGCGAGTAATACTTTTTATACTGATGGGGACGCCACTTGTTCTTGTAGTAAGCGTTATTAATTTGTGGTTTATCGAGCATTTTTTTTTATTTTTTTATTTATCAGCCTGTAGTGTCCCACTGCAGGGCAAAGGCCTCCCTTCCCTTTTTCCACTTGTCCCTGTCTTTTGCCTTCTGGGGCCAATCCTTCAGACAGGAGTCAAGTTCGTCCCGCCATCTCCTTCTGGGCCTGCCGCGTTGTCGTTTGCTGCTGTCTGGAATCCACTGTGTGGTTGTTTTCGCCCATAGCTCCTCCGGCATGCGGCAGATGTGACCAGCCCAGTTCCACTTAAGCTTGGCAGCTGTTTGGCCTACATCAGCAATTTGTGTTTTGGAACGCAGTATAGAGTTTCTTACGCGATCAGTAAGTCTAACTCCTAGGATACTGTGTTCCATTGCTCGCTGAAAAACTCCAAGTGCGGACTTTTGACGCTTTGTCAGTGACCATGTTTGCGCTCCATAGGTGAGGGTGGGGAGGATGCATGAGGATGCAGGAGGGATCGAGCATACAGTGGCATATTATCTTAGCTCATGATAAGTACATAGAAAGAACAGAATATGTCAACATACATACAGATCGAACGTAATGTCGTAGACTACAAATCAAGGAGTACCGATACGAATGAAGCGAAGCGCTGACCTGAAGATGACAATATTGATGAAATTAGTGGAATTGTGAGAAATTAAGCTGCTTAACAATAATTTTTACTTATTAAAGTATAAGAAAAAAAACCGGCCAAGAGCATGTCGGGACATGCTCAGTATTATAGGGTTCCTTAAGTAGGTGTTACAAACAAATCAAATCGAATATTAATCATGGCTATTTTAGTTTTTGCAATAGACGGCAGCATTGGCGACTCAGAGAGTGTTGTCAGTAGCCGCTAGATGCCAAATGCAATAGACGGCACTTGAAGGCAGCATTGGCAACTCAGAGAGTGTTGTTAGACGCCGCTAGATGGCGCCAAATTTAAGAATTGTGTCATGTAAACATAACACAAAGTTACTTTTTGTGATTTTTTTCAAATAGAAAGTAGCTAAAGGAGCATTATTTGCTATGATCATTTTTCTCTAAGGTCAATGACCTTTGAACTAGGACGTTTTAAGTATTTTTAAGTTTTCTCTCTATAACTCAAAAATTTATAATTGCATTATGCTCGAAATAATTTTAAAAGAGAGTTTTTACAAAGGTCTATCAAGAAGAAGAAAGAAAGAAGAAGAAGAGAAGAAGAAGAAGAGAAGAAGAAGAAGAGAAGAAGAAGAAGAGAAGAAGAAGAAGATAATAAGTGTACTTCTTCTAGTGTAGAAGATTATAAGTTTCTATGTTGCATAGTTTAGAAATGGCAGGGGGGGGACACATTGCAAGCCACTTTGGCAGGCTATATTTCACAGATGGTACACCTGATAAAAATGTGGTGTATGAAACATTACCTTCATTTAAGTAGACCTATTCAATGATACCCCACACGAGGGGGTGCAGCGAAAAAAATATTTTCATCCCCATTTCACATGTATGGGCGCCACCCCTTAAATACGTAATCATGATTTTTTTATTCTTTTAAAATTGAGATCTATAACTATACTATTTTTTTACAAAATTTCATTTACTTATGTTTATAACTGTAGAAGTTATTAAGCTGTAAAGAATTAGGACAGACGGACAGACGGACGGACATGACGAAACTATAAGGGTTCCTTGTAGGACTACGGAACCCTAAAAACGGATAGCGTCAGGGGAAGACCGACAGAAGCGAAGCTTCTACGCATTTGCAAGAGCGGATAGAACGCGCGCGCAGAGCTGAGTGTGTGTTCGTGGAATATAAGTGTAGCCCTGCGCTATCGCAGGGGGAAATTAACGGTGACGCTAACGTCACGTTTTTTCTCGGTTTACTTCCCGGCGCCCGAGGCCACAACAACGCTATAGTGGCTATAGAAGCTTCTCTTCAAAACAATTAAATGAAAAGTGTCACTTCATCTGCTGGGTATTATAATTTATAAGCCACATCTAAGCACCTTGCACTTGTGCCGTACCTCTCCGTGCTACGCCTATAGCACTTATTGTCACTTATCTGATAAAATTACCAACTGAGAACTTCCAAACAGAAAAAAACACAAGAACGCTTTATAGCGAACCCAGAACCACTGACTCGGCTTGTAGTGAATGTAAAAAAATTATCCAACATGATGTGTTACCTTCGAGCGGCAGCAGTGTGTATAAGTACCAGCAGTCCCTCTCAGGGCCCATGATATAAGCGCGCCCGTCGCCGAAGAACGAGTCCAGAAGTTTGACCTGAAAACCAATTAAATAGCACTGTTATTTCTGTTATACAGTTCGAGAGACTGTACTGTCCCACTGCAGGGTTAAGTCCTTCGTACTATCCTTCCACCTCTCTCTGTCTGATGTTGCTAAGAACCAATCTTCTGTGAAGGAACCTAGCTCATCACATCATCTTCATCATCTTGTTTGATTGATGTTGATGTGTTTTTATGACATTTTCTTTACGTAACTTAAGTTTGGCCTATATCAAGCAGGAAATTCCCAATGCCGCTACAAAAAAATACCTTTTGTGGTTTACCGATACCTAACATTGTGGGGAGTTGGTTGTGCCGGTTCTTGCCAGGATAAACACTACGAGGTGTAAGGGGTAAGGCCGGACATTTTTGGAGACTTATCTATTCGTATTTTTGAAAACTGGGCGTTGTTTTTCTGCTTGTAAAATCTAAGCTACAAAGCTCAAGCCCATAGACGCACAGCTGCTTGTTTGTCGGTGTTCTATAGGCTCTACTTTAGAGGGCGTGCGCAAGAGCTGCATGAGCTTATTTCGCCATCTCCTTTCTTTCATCGGACTACAAGACGCACTGAAGGATATCATCAATATTTGGTAGAAATCCCTACAATCAGGACAAAGCGCTTTGAGAACTCTTTCATAATGCGGACAGCCAAGTTGTGGAATTCACTGCCGGCATCTGTATTTCCGGGCACTTACAACCCTAACGCCTTTAAAGCTGGAGTGAATCGGCACCTATTAGGTTTGCGCGCTCCATCGTTGACCACATCTTGACAAAGCTGTCTAGATTGCGGTCAAGAACAGATCTATGCCTCATAAAAAAAGTATATAAACTCATTTGCAGATTTGTAAATCGCCTTATAGTCTGTCGGCTGCCGCATTGTCTTTGTTATGTAGCAGGAAACGCCAGAAACATGACATTTATCGCCGGTATAGGAACGCTAACAGTTCTACAGACTCGGATTACCTACATGCTGGCATCCGTCTTGTATTGCCACTGCTCGATTATTATGTGAGTATTAGTTTATATAATTTCTGAAGCAGTAAAAAGTAATGCCCCTCGAGAACATTCGATGTTTGGACTTGTTGAGCCTTTAAAAAGTAAATAATTTTTTTATAATTAAAAATTGTGTTTAAAGATTAAAGATTTATTTATGTTACAAATTATTAGTGCATCATATAAAGTAGCACACTGACGCCCAAACTGAGACATGCTCGTATTTCGGGAGTCAGCGGCTCTCCGCTCTACACTTTTTATATAATAATATTATAATAAAAAAAAAACAAAAACCAACTCGCGCTTCCTGAATGTCGACAAAACACAGAAAGTCGAGTAGAACGTGGCAGTAAAAACTGCTGTAAAGAAGATTCTTTCGGAAGGCGATACAAGCTCAAGGCCCACCTGATGCTAAGCGGTTATCTTTGCCCATAACAACTGCAATACCATCTAGGCTGTTGCCTAAATGATATTGTAAGTCACGTTCGCCAAACCACAGGCCAAACTGAGACAATCATGAAGATGGAAAGTCTCATGTGTTTGTAATTTTACCAGCATTCATACCCTTTGCACCGGAACACAGCAATGCAAGCATCATTGTTTGGCGGCAGGAATAAATACGAAGGCAGTACTTCCCCGGACGAGCTCTTACCTAAGGAGCTCTACTACTATTAAAAGTACGAAAAAGCACAAAAAGAGATCTTCCACCAAAAAGAGCTATATCCACCACCCTAGGCGAGTAAGTTGGTGACCACGGCCACCAGCAACGCTGCACGCGTCACCATCCCGGGATATTTTCGGCTGGCCTCTACTTACAGTTCAATTACTATCAGTCATACATTAGATTGCACTATCAGACCACTTTATCCGTTTAAGATTTAAAGGTCATAAAAATCTGACCTTGCCCTGCCCTGTTATAGTTTTAAATTCCGAGTATTTTGCTAGAAATTGTGAAATACCTACTGAATTGTTTTTGTTGTGGTTATAATCAGAATCACAGATTTTCCTCGTCGTCTATGAAATAGACCGAGTGACTAATACGTTACGTGCGTAAACTGAAAATTTCCTGACGTACACAATATACAGGCTGTGCTTTGGAAGTGAATATGATTTATAGCTGTGCCACTCTCCCGATTAATTTAAAATTTAATTCGTAATATATTATAGGTACAAACTTGTTATTTGGGGATAGAGGTAGGTTTACTAAGTACTCTTGGTAACCGAAATTTCAGACTTCTAGCTTTACCCACTACGAAGATACAGAGGGCTTAAAAGTACCGCTAGTTGCTTCGAGAAAAGGATGGTACGGCCATGCCCGTCTTTGCTCGACTTGGCGGGGGCACTGCCGTGCCCCCAGATAGTTAATAGTACAGTCTAACAAAACAATTGGTATACAGGGTAGAGAGATATAAATGAAGTTTTCTCAGAAGATTATGGATGTTTTCGAGTGAAATATCATTTTAATAATAGACAAAGTTAAACTGTATTTATACAAAACCCTAATCAAACCATTTTATAATAACTTCCTGAGAAATCTTCATCTATATCTGGCAACCCTGTATACTAATTGCTTTGTTAGACTGTACAACAAAGATATGGAACAGACGGGTGATTCAATAGGTTCAAAGTAATATGTAACCTTTAGATGACATCGCAGCCACGGGCAGACTATCTTTAAGAATTTCTCTTGCACCATTGACCCGCAAGTTTTCTTAAACGAGCCCAGACCGCACATACATGCATAGTTGTTTTATGTCAACGACCATACAGCCCAATAGACGCCTAATGTTGAATATAATGCGTATAATATTATCTTTAAAAAAATCTTATATTATCTTAAAAATAAATTCTGCCACTAGCTGAGGCGGGGTACTGCAATCCGATTGGCCCTACCGAGGCGGCTATTGGCTAATCACTAACGAGGCAGTTTTGACGGCTCATGTAAGTGGTCAAAACAGATTTGAAGATTTCAAGTGGCGAATAGTGGCGACCTACATTAGTGAAATTTCATTGTCATGTGTTGCAGACATCGGTCGCCTGTTATGAGGCGTCTATGGGGTGTATGGTCGCTGTTTTGTCATTTATAATATATCTAGATATAAGCTGCAATCATTGATTATTAACAAGTAAATATCAAAGAAACCCAAAACGCCGAATTTATAAAACGGTCATAAGACCAATACTGATGTACGGTATTGATGCGACGCAACGACTGCGCGGATTGTACGATCTGCAAGGTTAAGCTGCACTTGCCGCGGTCAGTCTGTGGATGGGTGACCGTTTCGTTACACATCGAGACCCCTCCGTGCCTCGGAGAGCACGTTAAGCTGTCGGTCCCGGTTGTCATACGAATATCTATGGCAGTCGTTACGGGTAATCTGAAGCCATAAAGTCTGACAACTGGTTTAACCTCCGAATGACAGTATTACCCAGTTACTGGGTTGCGGGGGTCTGATGGTAGTCGCTCCGTGTAAAATACTGATGTTCAGCCGCATCTGGCTAGACTGGAAGCCGAACCCAATATAATTGGGAAAAGGCTCGGAGGATGAGGATGATGGTACGGATGTGAAACTTGGACACTGCCACAAAAAGAGGAGAATAAGTTTTAATAACAGAGAAAAGGCTTTTACGTAAGATCTTGCGCTCTTTGTAGAGACCGGATGGAACCTGGCGGAACAGGAAGAACGCTGAGATAGAAGAGCTCGTGGCCGAACCAAACGTGATAGGAGAGGCTAGCTCACAGATTCCGTTGGTTTGGTCACGTGGAGAGAATGGGAGAAGATCAAAATGCGAAGAGGGCCTATCTGGGGCGACCGAAAAAACGACGCCCAGTTGATCGCCCCAGATATCGCTGGAGCGATGCGGTGGAAGACAATCTTCTGGAAATTCGAGCCAGCGATTGGCGAGATACTGCCAAAGATCGGGGCAAGTGCCATCCTCTCGTTTTGGAGGCTCCAATTCGAAGTATCGAACCGAAGGGCATGTTTTTTTTAGTTAGCCTGTACAATCCCTCTGCTGGATTAAGGCCTCCACGCAAAACACTGATGTTCAGCAACGCTGATTGTACTGGAAACCGACCCTAGGATTCTAATGGTCGGAAAGTATAAACGTTTTCGAATAATTCCAGAACTTTGGTTATCTGTTGTACCTAGTACATTATAAACAATAATCAACATTACAGTGTCTCTTTATTGTAATTAGCAAAGATATTAGGTACATTTAATTTATCAGTACCGGGACATTGTAACATTATCGTCGTTACTAGGAAACTCATACAGACCTCAATGTGTATTATGTGTCGGCTATTTGTCTCATCCGTATTGACAAGTTCATTGATGTGGTGTGGTATTTCATAATATTTTTCATGTCAGTGAGTTACTGAATTATACGGAATTGCAGTGTGATCTGCTGATAACATGAAATCTCAGCCTATCGCCACAGAATACCTAATAGTACAGATATTTTATCTCACGAAAGCGGGTGAGCCATACTTGTGTGAGTGTGCATTCGTATACAGACGTAATCATTTATATTGTATTGAGTGTCAGAGGTGTACTATCGCAGTCCACTGCTGGACATAGGCCTCTCCCAACCCAAGTTGCGCCAGAACACTCGGTCCTCCGCCTTCCGCATCCAGTCCCCTCCAGCTACCTTCTTCAGGTCATCGGTCCACCTGGCTAGGGGGCGCCCTATGCTGCGGTTGCCGATTCGCGGTCTACATTCAAGGACTCTACTGCTCCAACGGCCATCGGTCTTTCAACAGACATGGCCACTATTGGCCAGCCTACTGCCACTTCAGATTTTATCCTTTAAAGAAGTTCCAATCATAACTCGCTCGCTGAGTGACTGACTTGGTGGGCTAGCCCAACTGTCAGTGTTCACGTGTCGGTCGGCACTGTAGGTCATGACAAGCAGGATGCATTGTTTGAAGACCTTCTTCTTCAAAGATTGCGGTAGAGAAGTCTCGGCGAAGTTAGCCAAATGCCCTGCCCAACTGGATCTTTCGGTCGGCTTCTTGTTCGAGCAAATATACCGCATGTTTTGTTGTGGCAATAAACATTATTTCTTTCTTTCTTTTTTCTTTCTTACAGACTTAAAATATTTAGGGCTAGGTTGATGTCTTCTGTGATTGTTATCGAGTAGATAATTATATTGTTATTACTGTCGTGAAGAATATTCCGATTCCAATTTGCAAAGAACGCAAGATTTCGCGAGCTGCAGCGTAACTATTATTTAATGTGTGCTACAGCTGCGGTGCAATCAGTCTAGTGTTTACGCAGATTGGCCGGGAACACAGTTCTTTCAAACCAGTCAATTGTTGTGTCTTTACGCAAATACTGAATACATTTTACATGTTTTAAAATTAACCTACAAAATACACGGATGAGTAATTTTTATTTAAAGGGTGAGCTTAAATATTGCGTAAAATATTCTTCAGGCGTAAAATCAGCCCCTACGGCCCCGATATATGCCATGAGCATGTTGCTAAGTTTATCGCGAGCTAATTGGTCGGCACACCGCTTCATCGGAGCGGCAACGTTCATAGCTTAGTAAATAGGCGTAGCGTGTGCCGTCATGGTGAGCGTTGCGTTTCGTGTGCAGCCGGCCTTAGACCATCATGGTTCCGGGCGAGAGAAGGGTAGCGCCAGACCTCTGACACTCAATACAATATGAATGCTAGCAACACCTACATACACAATATTACATCTGTATAGGAATAGGAACGCACACACACGTGTAGGTTAGGGATGCTTGCCGCTCGTAATGCCGACTGCGTTTCAAGCGCTTCGCTGTTCTCAGAGATGGCGTGCTTGTATAGCGACTGGGGATTGACATCCATTGCAATCTTGCAGTCCAATTGCCGGCAAACCGTGGGCGGGTACAGAGCGCGGGCGAAGAATCTTAAATTGGCGGGGGGCGGTGAGTGGCCGTTCTGTATGTTAGTACTATTAGATATTGTGGTAGCGCTATACCACAGAATATCTATCCTACCCTACATGTAGGTATTTACCTATTTGCCCTACTACAGAAGTAGAGATAGAAATTTTACATAAGCAGCTATTTTTACATTTCTCTAAAAAAAGCTGTGATGGACATTTAGTGATAAATTTATTATTCATACATATTTAAATTCACTTAATTTAAGAAATTTTTCGTGTCAAGTCATTTGTTTTGCTTTCATACAGACCATAAATGGTCCACATTATTTGCATCACTGTAAGTTTGTTGTTTTATGTAACTAATTTTTGAATTAATATTAATTGCGCTTAATGTATGGCATGCGGTGCTCTTCTGTAAGTATTAGATTAAGTTTGAAATGTGTTAATTTTTTCATGTACAGTGTACTCATTGTTGAAGAGATAAATAAATAAATAAGTTGTATGGAAATTAACATAACATAACATCACGCCTGTATTTCCCCGAAGGGGTAGGCAGAGGTGTAATAGTACACCCACATTTCGCCAGTTATGTTATAGTCCCATGTAATAGGGGGCGAGCCTATTGCCATTGACCGGGCACAAATCCAGACTCCGGGCTGCTACTGAGAATTTCCTAATGCAAAAACACAATAACACTTTGCCCGACCTGGGAATCGAACCAAGGACCCCACGCTCAGCAGTCGCGCTTGCGACCACTAGACCAACGAGGCAGTCAAATAAATAAATAAGTTGTATGGAACTATGTGTTTCGGTCTGAAGGGTACGGGTGCCGGTGAAATTACAATCACATGAGACTTTCCATCTTCATGTCTCAGTTTGGCGAACCGACTTGTGGTACCATTGAGGCAACAGCCTAGGTGGTATTGAAGTAGTCATGGGCAAAGGTATCCGCTTAACATCAGGTGAGCCTTTAGCTCGTTTCGCCATCCTATACTATAACAAAAAAAAAAAGACGTGTGGCACTCGGAGACTGCCGCGGTAAAGCTATTGCATAGCATTTTTTATGTACATACAAAGAGGAGGTGCCCTAACGCCGAAACTCTAAGCAGGCATAAGTCACCAGATTGCGGGGCGGAGAGGGGGATTACGCATGCGCAGTAACGCCGATACAACCAATGCCACCTAGAGGCGATTTGCAGAACTAAAGAGACAAGCGTGATATTTCAAAAAGTCATTAAAAGTTCTGCTATTCATCGATAGATGGCAAAACTAAAAAGTATCACCGCTGTGCCGGTCGGAGTGGAGCGTGTTAGGTTATTTTCGTTACGGAATTTCTGCATTCGATCTCCACGCTCAAGGCCCGCGATAGAAGCTATGCAATAGCTTAAAAAAAACTTACTAGGGTAATTTTAGTTGTCACAAGAACTTACTTCTGAATCAAAGTTATCATGCGGCTGCAGCTGTGCCGCCGGGCGCGCGAACTCCCTGCGCGAATAGAACACGTTGTGAACGCGCGCGTGGCCAGCCACGTCGCGTGCTAGCCCCAGCACGGCGCGCATGCAGCGCAGGGGGGTGGTGGTGCCGCACGTCTTCAGGATCCAGCGGCGGCGGGAGACGAACATGCTGCTCTCGCTGGGGAGACAAGAGAAATGGTTGTTCAAACTTAAAGCACGCTGGAAACTCGTGGTGCCCAACTTTATTGGCAATTTCTACAGAAATTCTTTAGCTAACAAAGCTTTGGGAATGACCTATGTCTTTTTAGGGTACTGTACTGATAAATAAGTATTTCAGCGGATCCCGAGTAGGTCCTTGAGGTCCAAGAAGACCAACAAAATGGGTTTCCAAATTTTATTGAATATTTTGTTGCTTTTTTCACTGTTGCTTATTTTTCTTGAAATAGTTTCGAGTTTTCTAATAAAAACGAATAAAAAAAAAATTCTTACCTTCCCTATTACCAAATAGTATTCATATTATTCTAATTGGGGTGTGTGTGAAAAAACCTCACACGCGAGACTCAGTTGGTTCACATCTCAGCGCGATAGGATGTACCAACATTAGATATCATTATCATAAACTTACTTATTATACTATTGTCTATTACGGATTTAGAACATTAGACATGTCATTTAACACACAAATTAATCAGTGAATCCAGTTCACTTCAGTTTAGGGCTGCCACTTTTTTATGAGCCTATCTTGTTTCAGTTCCAGTACTTCCAGTGCAGGGCAAAAACATTACATCTTTGTTTTTTCGGTTTTTTGCGAATTGAGACCAACACATACCGCCATATCCGACTGAGACTGAGCCTTTAGGGTTGTAGAGCCTTACTTGAATTTATATATTTTTTTTAAATAGCATCATTTTTCCATTTAAATTTATGGCGGAACGTAAGGGTAAATTTTTCTCCATCAACAGCTTGCAAATATTAGAAACCCATGATCTACTATGGTGTCTGTTGTGGCCGTGCTCAAGGCTGAGATTGCTTGCAAATCCAAAGTCTACACACATTACAATAACTTTTAAGTATTTTACTTAGTATTTTAATTTAATTTTGAATTAAAACACTGTTGTGGACTTAAGTGGTCTGATTATTAAAATTTATTATTAAAGTTGTTATATTTTCTGTGTTCAACAACTGTATTTATCTACCTATGTATCACAATACTACAATAAATTGAATTGTTCCTTTAGTTAGGATATCAAGCTGAAATTACTTTTGCTTTGTTTCATTTCTGACTCCTTGTTTTCCGACAAGTCGGTCGTTTATTGTTTAGTATAGTACCAACTCGTAAATTCTTATATTTCGCTTTTGACAACCCTTAGTTCTTTCAGACGAAATGATGTTAATTCTCTCTATTATTACATCAGCCTAAATATTTATTAGATAAACAAATGCGTATTAAGTTTTTGTTAATTTAGTTAATAGCTACTCTTGTGTCAATTGGTACCTACGCGATAAATAAACTATAGGTATATTGATGTAGCCGACTAAATCTGGGACAGATGTTATTTTATTGTAAAGTAAAGCTTTTATCGCGACTGTTATAAAAGACAAAAGATTAATCAGAACTGTTATGAATTTTGGTTAGCTTCGACAATCACATTAAAGTTTTTCACGAATGGTTTAAAATCATCGTTTATTAAATTTTGTAAAACAGACAAACAGGCACCATAATTATTCAATTAAATATTAATAAATATTGATATGCACATAATTGTTTACAAAAAATACAGTCCATTTTTGATATTGTCTTTTAAATGTAGCGAGATCAGTTCATTTTGATACTTGGTATTATAAATAGTGACAAATTGACACTAATAGGTCAACATCGATATATTTGACTTTTGATATATTGTTGCTACCCGTCAATTAACATACTGTATTTGAAAATAATAATATTTCTTTATTCCAACATAGATAAGTTATAAAGATAAAATGGTTTTTTCTCAGTACTCTTGTACTACAGACGGCGTATCTCGGGGAGTCAATAATCATAATAATTGACCTCTGTTCATGTGATTTTCAGCAATCACTAATGATAACGCATCTATAGACGATGTGTCGAATTATTAGCTGCTTTCAAAATACGTCAAATTTTATTAGACCTACCACTGTAACGGTAGAACTGTTCTAATTTTAAGAAAGTGCTCAAAACATCATGTGAATGCTCCTTATTAACCAGCTTAACACCTATAATTATCGACAAATTACTATGAAAATAACGAAAAATGTTTTCCTAATAACTCTACATGGCCTCTAACTAAAGAACACATTAAAAAACTAGAAATATACCAACATAATATAGAAAGAAGTATGTTATGTATAAAGAGGAAAGACAAAATAAAGTTCAGGGGGTCTACTCCCGTTCGACGATATTCGATAAATCGTACGATTCATCGCACAATTTGCTACTCCGGTCAACCATCGTTCCCTTATCGCATGCGATGATCGTGTTTTGACGTTTGTTTTTCTCATCTCCGGTAAATTGTATACGACTATGAACCGTAGTCTATCTTAATTGTGCCTTTTTTATGTGCCTATCTTTATTATGTAAGTATCAGTCGGAACGAAAGTTCGTACTTCGTTTGTCGTTCGTAAAACGCGAGTAGACCTACAGAGTCATAAGGAAAAAAAAAAACGAATATGACAGATGTAACTCACACAGTCAAAAAACTAAAATGGAATTGGGCAGGCCACATCATCAGAAGTAAGAAAAATAAATGGACTAAGAGATGTACAGAATGGTATCCTAGAGAAGGAAAAAGACAAAGAGTAAGACCAGTTAGAAGATGGGAGGATGACCTAAGAACAACAGCAGGTGCGACATGGAGGAGGAAAGCTCAGGATCGTGAGCTATGGAAGAGTCTGGGGAAGGCCTATGCTGGAAAGCATGACAATCATAATAATATTACCGATATCAGTGGATGTTAAAATTAGAATTAATAAAATAATGTACATAATACCTACACACAAAAGTTTTAACTATATGTAAGGGTTGTTAAATAAAGGCTTTTTAAATTGAAGTTTTAATAACTCTACATAACTACAGTACTTTCATGATTCGAGCACGTATTGCCTAGTAACTATAGTTACGCACTCACATTATCCTACACACCGAGGCTACGTGCAAAGTCTACACCGGCAATCGACTGATATAATTTTATCGTCAGGAGTTGCAGGGGTAATTTTGTTAAAACAACGGTTAAGTCTTTCATGAGGAACATCAAGCCAAAAAGACCTTGAAACGAAAGCATAAACAACACTTTTAAGAACTGTGATTCCCTCTATTCTTAATAGGCTGGAGTGCAATAAATCAACTCAATGTATCCGTCATTCTTACGGTCAAGCAACGAGTGCATACACTCAATGTAATCCAGTAACACGTATCCAGACGTCACAGTCGTATCACAAATTACAGTGCAGAAGATGCATTCTACAATGCATATGGCGCGTGTCTGCGCGCAAAGGTACGCACCTTTTCAATCCCGAATTCACTGGTTTTATTTCTCTTAACGGTATACTTTACAGTTATATTTGGTAAGCAAGGTTGACTGTACAGGCAACATTTCCTGAGCATGTGACACAATTTTGTAGATAAACGTTCTTTAGACCTCGGTTTCGTTGTTGCATTGCGAGTCTGGCAACCTGAAGATTGTCTTGCATGGTGGACCTACTGGTTCATCTATTTTGTGAACCTACATGCACAATCAATGTCAGTGCATAGTAGCTCGATAACCATTATGTAATATAATATAGTAAACACGATTAGTATTAACACGATCCCGGCGTGTGCTCGCGTAAACAATATATAATATATCCAGATCATGTTGTAATTATTGATCGAGCTATTTTTAGTTCGGAGTACTTTGACATCGTACCAAGATTGTTTTGCATCTTAGCTGTACTTTCCAATCTTTTACAAGCGAAATCGTAATGGTGCAGGAAAAACTGACGACAGTGATTGCATACAATTACTAGTGCTTCGTAAGACTGCAACTGAAAATACCTAGTCTGAAATGTACGTAATATTACGTAAACGCATATGGATCTTTATTATACATAATTATTATATTTTAAATGATGGTGATGGAACTCAAAGGTGTGCACTTGTGCAGGCATTATTTTAAACAATAACTAATTTGACGAACACAAGCCGTCTGTCTCTTCATTAATAGCTATCTGAGTGATAGGTTTGTAATCAATCACCATCATCTGACGGAAATTGTCTCCAACTTCAAATAAATAAGCGATAATTCATAACTCTATATCACTATACCAAACAGTTACAGAACTTCTACAGACATACCTATGCCCTTAAACGTTCTGGAAGCCTTTCTATAGGATTACATCTATAGCAGATGGTTGTTGAGTTATAAATACGTACACAGGTATAACACAGGTAACCGGTCAATATGTGACGTGCGGGGATGGCGAGCTACCTTCCATCGTCCGTCACTATGACGACGAGACGAATCGATGCGATGCAGTGTTGCATCTCACTTTGACATAAATTATTTTATCTCAGCTCTAAACATTGCTCAGTGCTCTGTCCGTATTGATTTTAAGAGACATGTCAGCCAATTATCTAGGAGTCATAGCTTACGTTCCTACGCATGTTAGCATTCACTTCAATGGTATTCGTGATTAATGGGTTTTACATAAAGCATATTAATCTTTAAAAAAAACGTAGTAAATAACTCTATATCAGTAGTTGATTAATTGAAAGTATTTCTAAGAAAACAATTACTTTTTTACTAACGACGGGAATGGTACCTATGGTATCGTCACTATCGATTGGTATGACGAACAAACTTGAATATTTATGTATTAAATTAAATAGACGCAAATCAATCAGCAAACTTAATATAAATCTTAGTAAACAAACTGTAGAACACTTGAGTCAATTGATTTAACGCTCCTATCCGATGATTACAGAGTCAACTCGATTGATCAATCATCCTCAATAAGAAAAGTGCGCTGCATAAGCACATGTTATGCTAACAGGCCGTTTATCTTGTTAAGTCGGCACAAATAGACGATGCCGGTGTCAGACTATTTTTATAGCATCAACTGTTACTAGGTCTATGGAAAGAAAAACATCATCAACATATGACAGTGATATTTTTTTATGTTTGTGACAATTTCTTTAAATATTTTACCATATTTAATACAAAAACAATCGCAATCGTTACATTAGTGTAAACTGAACAAACATTCTAATTTGGAACAAGTATCAAGATTTATAGGTCTAGGCTTTATTTGCTAATTACCAGGATCATACTCCATTGCATTGAACCGAACATGCAAAAATATGTATTTTGTAATTATTATTTTTAAATGAACTTTTATATAAATAAAATGGACAGTAAAAAGATATGAGTTTGAAGAACCAGCAGCAGTAGCAAAAGCAGCCACCTTTCTGATAATTATCTTCATTTTACAGTCAGATTGAATTCGATTCTCAAAAACCGAATTTATAACAGGCAAAATGGTGGTATGTCTCTACCTCATGCTGCATCGTATTCAGGGTTCAGGCATTTAGTCAACCATATACGGGCTATTAAATGTAACTTTTATTATGATTTAAATGGATCAAGAATGAGTTGCTTGGCATTTTATGGTTGGGATGATGATTCAAATGTTTTATTACTTTTCAGGATTTATTGTATCATCTAAAAATTTAAAATGTATGAAATAACTGCTAACTACCCTGCAGGAATTAACGAAGTGATTAAACTGTTTCGATAAGTTTATAAACAAAAAAATATGTATGTAGGGATTAGTTGCGAAATATTTGATTAAGTACTAACCAATGATGTTTGAAAGTAAATACTACTCTGTAGAAAAATACAAAAATATTTTCGCAATAAAGTACCTAACCAAAATTGGTTTTAAATTTTTAAAGATCGTAATGCATTAACTTTGGAATATGAAAAATATTAATTCCCAATAATATATTTGCAACATTTATAATGCATTTAGAAGTTTTTACAGTATTATATTTATCATGCAGTGTTTTCATGTACCTAAATTTTAAGTATTTTCTATTGCACATAATCGAGCACCAATTTGATCAGAGACATAATATTATATCTAAAATTCGCTAGACAACATTTATAAAGTGTAACTGAAAAGGTACCAAAACCATAAGAGATTATATAGATATTACCTATTCTATGCCAAAACACTTTCAAAGGCAGTCTCAGCTCATCATTTTTCACAACTTTTATTACGAGACCAACTCTGAAATCATGAAACCTTATCACCATTATTCCAAAAGCTTAGATCCGGTTTAGACCCTTGTTTAAACCGGGTTAAACGTCAAACTCCATACATAAAAAGGTGTTTAAGCCTAGCTTAAGCAAAACCTATGATTAAAAACCCGATTTGGTAAGATGGTGTTTTTCGTATTTCTTGAATTAAAAAGTATACTTCATTACTTCAAGTACTTACTTCTGGCAAAAAATTGGACTTAGACTCGTTTCTATTTCGCAAGCATTGTATTAATCATACCTTTTATTCCTATAGGTACTTCCTTACTTCAAGTACTTACTTAGCAATACGCTTCGTGAGTAAGGGTGGATATTAACCTGGTGCAGAGGACCGAGTGTTGTGGCGCAACTTGGGAGAGGCCTATGTCCAGCAGTGAACTTTAGTATAGGATTGCGAAACGAGCCAAAGTTCCACATGATGTTAAGCGGTTACCTTTGCCCATAACAACTGCAATACCACTTAGACTGTTGCCTAGATGGTACCGCAAGTCGGTTCGCCAAACTGAGACATGAACATGGAAAGTCTCATGTGATTGTAATTTGAACTGCGATAGGCTGAGTTTAGAAGGGTGGTGCATTGACGTGCGTCTGGTCGTCCGATGATGCTCTAGGAGAATTAAGTTATGTAATTCCAACGCACACTCACTGAAATGCATCCGATAAAAAACTGAACTTACAATAAACGTTACTAATCTTTATTTAACGACAGTATTACATTACATAACGCAAGTATTTCAGTGGCGTGCATTGCATATAGGCAATTAGGCAGTGTACCCAGTGCCTTCCTCACTCAAATTCAACAATTTTATTATTATTTTTGGAAAAAGAGGTAAGGTCTATGGAAGTCCCTTATGTCACTGCGACCTAAAAGATCTATTGTAACGCCTCTATTAGTAGATTACAGCACCTCTCCAAGCCGCAGGCCAACCATAAAGTCGACTATAGCCTTGGGGTTTGAGGATCTGATCTCATCAGCTGAGATTGTGTGACCTCCAAGATGCTGACTTCTAATGTGGTGCACTGCATCACATTCGCATAGGATATGAATGGGCGTTTCGTCCTTTTCGCGACAAAATCTATAACTGTGATATCTGTGAGGCCCATCCTGTGTAGATGTTTGTTCAGTTTACAGTGACCTGTAAGGGTTCTAATCAGGATCCTTATATTAAATTCAACAATAGTGTAAGTTACGTGGGACACTCAGAAAGTTTTGCGAAACTAAAAAAAATTGTTCTATACGTACATATATTTTTATCAAATCTTTTCAAAGTACTTTCCACCAGCCTCTATACAAAGATTCATGCGCCTAAACCAGTTTTCAAAACACTTTTTCCAGTCCGCCGCAGACACCTCGTTTACAGCCTGCTCGAACGCAGCCAGCGCATCTTCCGGCGACGAAAATTGTATCCCTTTGAGCTGATTTTTTATTTTTGGGAATAAAAAGAAGTCACACGGTGCTAGATCAGGGCTGTAAGGAGGGTGACCCAGGAGTTTGACTGGCGTGCTGTCCAGGAAGTCCCTCGTTTTGAGTGCGGTGTGCGCAGGTGCATTGTCGTGGTGGAGCAGTAGCCCGCGGAGCCCTGTGTTTGGTCGCTTGTTGCTTATAACAGAGAAAACTTCTGGCAAACATTTGGTAGTATACCATTCGGCATTAATGCTTCTTTGATCCCGTAAGGGAATTGATACCAAGTGGCCAGTCAAATTAAAAAAGCTAGCGATCAAAATCTTACCCCCGCTTCTAGATCGCTTCACTTTGGTAGGCGTTGGCTCATTTTGAAACACCCAAACAGTCGACTGGCGCTTGGTTTCTGGGTCGTATTGATAAATCCAGGACTCATCACCTGTAACGATGTCGTAAACACTCCGAGACGAGCCTGCTTCAAATTTGTTAAGCATATCACGGCACCATTCCACCCGGGCCTGCTTCTGAGCATCGGTGAGGTTGTGCGGCACCCAGCGTGATACTATCCTCCTCACGCGAAGATGGCTGTGTAGAATCTCGTGAACGCTTCCCGATCCAATCTTCAATATGTGTTGAATCTCCTGATATGTAATTCGCCTATTGTCTTGGATTAAATTTTTCACTGCTAGCACGTTTTCTTCGGTAACAGCCGTCAAAGGGCGACCGCTTCTTTCGTCATCCCCCAAAGTTGGTCGACCGCGCTTGAATTCGTTATACCAACGATACACGGTTGCCTTGGAAGGGCCTTCATCCATGAATGCCATTTGAAGTCTATCGTACGATTCATCCGGTTTCAGGCGACACTTGAAATCGTATAAAATCATAGCTCTAAAATGTTCCCGGCGCAGATCCATATTTCAGTGAGACACAATACTTTGAATTAACTCGCAAAAAATGTGGAGGGAAATTTTGAAATTGGAACTTACTTATTTTTACTTATAAATAATCATATTTTCGAAAAACATTATAACTGGCCAGTCTCCCATATATAAAAACTTTTTTTCGCAATACTTTCTGAGGGGCCTGGTATTATCTTTTTTAGGGTTCCGTAGTCCTACAAGGAACCCTTATAGTTTCGTCATGTCCGTCCGTCTGTCCGTCTGTCCTAATCCTTTACAGCTTAACCTTCTAGTTATAAACATAAGTAAATGAAATTTTGTTAATAAATGGTTTAGATATAGATCTCAATTTTAAAAGAATAAAAAAATCTTGATAACGTATTTTAGGGGTGGCGCCCATACATGTGAAATGGGGATGAAAATTTTTTTTCGCTGCACGGCCTCGTGTGGGTATCATTGAATAGGTCTACTAAAATGAAGGTAATGTTTCAAACATAACTTTTTTATCAGGTATACCATCTGTGAAATACAGTTCGCCAAAGTGGCTTGCAATGTGTGTGTCCCCCTGCCATTTCTAAACTATGCAACGTAGAAACTTATAGTACTCCACATTGATAGACCTTTATAAAAAATCTCTTTTAAAATTATTTCGAGTATAATGAGATTATAAATTTTTGAGTTATAGTGAGAAAACGGAAAAATACTTAAGACGTCCTAGTTCAAAGGTCATTGACCTTAGAGAAAAATGATCTTAGCAAATAATGCTCCTTTAGATACTTTCTATTTAAAAAAATCACAAAAAGTTATATTGATATGACACACTTCTTAAATTTAGCGCCAGGTGGCGCTGTTTGCAAAAACTAAAATAGCAATGATTAATATTCGATTTGATTAGTTTGTAATTACACCTACTTAAGGAACCCTATAATACTGAGCATGGCCCGACATGCTCTTGGCCGGTTTTTCAAAGTACGATGATTATAGACCGAGTGCCATAGCGCAGCTTGAGAGAGGCCTATGTCCAGCAGTGGGCTGCGATAGGCTGAGTTGATGAGACCCATGGTATAATAAGATGTTTCACCAGGTATTCTCTTCCCGCGATGACAGCGCGATGCCTCCAAGCTACGTAACGGTCAGTGCTGCCATTGATTGATATCTTCAATATACTTAAGGAGATTTTTGTTCATAATGAATATAAAATAAATTCCTAACTAGCCTAACTATTTGTTATCTCGTGTTATTCATCTAATTAGTTAATAAAGGAAACTATATTAAATTACTAGTTAAAAAGTGATTCTTTATAGAAGAAAGTAAATGAAAAAATGCATTTTGCTCTGGTAATTTATTTTCACAAAGTGGCAGCACATCAAACTGACAAGGTGTCACGCTAACAGCCCGCTATTGGCTCCACGGCCGATGACGTAGTACGGAGGCAATCACGTGACCTAGCTGTCACGGGAAGAGACTACCTGGTGTTATTATACCATGATGAGACCTATTAATGCTAAATTAATCTTCCTACATGAAAAAATCAATAACTTACACCACAATTAAATTCAAATGAAGTAGGCCAGTGCAAGCCACTGGGCTATGTAGCTATTTGAATTTTATGGTTTAGAAACAGCTATAAGGCTATCATCAACGTAGCCTTGGCTTGTTAGAAGGATTCCAGTCATATCTGATGCTGTTATCTGTGCTAGCTATCAGTGATAGGATAAGGAACCAACGACATGCCGTCTAGAAAATTCACTGTCTGCTAATCGCTTGAGATTATAATTGCTTAAAAAGTTGAATGACGTTTCATTTTCCGAATAAAATTTTGGTAAATAGCAAAACCCTTAAACTTGCCATAGACCTGCGGTACTATTCACAAACGTTCGAAAAGTTTCCGTTTCCGATGTGAAATGGAAAACGAAACAAAACGACCACTTTTTGCGACTACGAACGGTGCAAAGCATTCGAAACATCAGGAAAACCAATTTTAATAATAATACGCGATGTAATCAAGGGGTCTACTCTCGTTTGACGATATTCGATAAATCGTACGATTCATCGCACAATTTGCTACTCCGGTCAACCATCGTTCCCTTATCGCATGCGATAATCATGTTTTGACGTTTGTTTTTCTCATCTCCGGTAAATTGTATACGACTATGAACATAGTCAATCTTAATTGTGCCTTTTTTATGTGCCTATCTTTATTATGTAAATATCAGTCGGAACGAAAGTTCGTACTTCGTTTGTCGTTCGTAAAACGCGAGTAGACCCGCAGGTTAAACTAGTTTTATTAAGATACAAAACGATTTGAGAATCGAACGGATTCGGAAAATTAAAGAACTATGAATAACATAGTTCTTTAATTTTACATCGAGTGCTTTCCTACAACAAATGGCTCACGGGAGAGTTTCCGTAAATATCGCTTTGCGTTTTGGAATCCGTTCGGTTCTCAAATCGTTTTGTTTCTTAATAAAACTAGTTTAACCGGATTACATCGTGTATTATTATTAAAATTGGTTTTCCTGACCTTTCGAATGCTTTGCAGCGTTTGTGGTCGCAGGAAGTGGTAGTTTTGTATCATTTGCCGGTCAAATTTTACTTCGGAAACGGAAACTTTTCGAACGTTTGTGAATCAGGCCCCAGATATATCATTCACCTCACCTCAGGATGTATCATTATGTTATTTCCTAACATAACCCTACTATAGACAATCTTCCAAGCCACTAAAAGATAACTACAAAGTCTACAACATTCCATTCACAAAAGTAACACTCCTAACAATAATGAAAACTAATGGCAAAGGTTCCAAGCAAACATCACAGTAAATTAATAAGAGCCCTAGAAACTAATGTGAGCTTAACATGGCTGACCCAAAAACGAAGTGTCGGTCGGTTATCGTCGCCCAGGACAAACACAGGTACTCGATTAGTGAATAGTGTGGGTCACGCTCTTATCCTAAGCGGCGTAAAGTGGAGTTGCACAAGTGTAAGTTAATTGCATCTTAAAGTTCCAATCCAACACAGCTTTAATAATAGTAGAGCCCTTTGTAGAAGAGCTCGTCCGGGGAAGTACTACCATCGTACCTATTTCTGCCGCCAAACAGTTATGCATTGCTGTGATACATTCCGGTGTGAAGGGTACGGGTGATGTGAAATTACAATCACATGGAGAAATCGCGTTCGCCAAACTGAGACCTAAAGATGAAAAGTCTACGATTTAGGCAACAACCTAGGTGGTGTTGCAGTTGTTACGGGCAAAGCCGCAAAAGTAACCGCTTAGCATCATGGGGGCTTCGGCTCGTTTCGCCATCCTATTCCTAAAAAAACTGTTCTAAGTTCCAGCTACACTTATCCCAACAATATATTTGGAGTCGGCGCAGTATGTATCATTCTTCCATACGTCTCCATCAGCCGTCATCTGAGTGTTCACTCCCTTTCTTCTAAACTTCTTAACTTCAACACAATCACATTTTTGTCTGTATCTCTTATCTTAAAGCCAAAGACATTACTTGTATTGTCTTTGCTTATAGCCATGTTCATACTCTGAACTTATGGAATGAAATTAAATTATTCATTCTGCAGATGTTAAAATCACTTTCACAAGACGGTTATTTTTTTAAACTAGATGGAGTCGGCATTTCCTATGACTTTTAGAAAAGAAATGCGAGAAACAAATTCAGGGATCAGACTCTTTTAAACGTATTTGTGTGAGGACAATGCAGGGCAACGCCTGGACTTGCCTTTTGAAGAAAGCGCCAGGTCGTTTTGAGTGGACTGTCCCAACTGATGGCACGCAAACATCAGCCATTGTGTAGCTTAACCATATTTTAGGGAGCTCAACGACACGACGACACACAACATTACAACCAACACTCCTACTTTTGTTATCACATGCATCAAAATTGCCTCAAAGTATCGATATAACAATTAGCACACTACAAAATATATTTGTAGTCTGCTAATTGTTATACCGACAGTTTACGTAATTTTATTATTCAAGAATCAATGAAAGGCATTTCTGGTGTGAATAAACGATACAATGTTATATAACTCTTTGGTATATCATTATAAACTTGTAAACCAATCGACAATAGTCGCGATGTTTGGCGCACTGCATTAGTCACTATAGTGACCTTGTCGAAACTTGACCCGATTTGCTAAAATGTGACCAATTTGTATACAAATACTTATTTATAATCTTAACTACACACATGAATCGCTTTTTATAAATTTTATGAATGTTTAGTAAAGTTTCTTGATACGTGAGAATTGAGAATAGACGCTTTATTAAAATTTTCAATATTTAGGTTTCGGTTGCAAAATTAAACATCCTGTTATAGCGTGATTTTATATCAATCTTTGAGCTAACGTCTCTATTGGCGCAGTACATGAATGATAATTCTTATATCACAACTGGGTCAAAAGTTCGTAAGAAGACAATCAATTGCGTGTTATTGAACCCAGCTAATTGACTAAAATCATTCCGTCAGTGAATTTAGAGATACACTGAACTAGAGATTAGTTTTACTAGAAACATCCAGATAAATGCAGATTTTGTTTAGAATGTTAGGTAGCAGATTTTAGGGAAGCATTTGATCCTGTTAATCACATCTTATTTTGGCAAAAAAAAAGAGAAACTATATTTGTAGAAGAAAATCTAACATCTTCATAGTACAATTATTATAATTTATGTAATAACATAAGCTTAACAATTTATTTCTGCAAATCATTGTTATGAGTTATGATCAACTGAAAGTGTCGTAGAAATTTCAAAATACCCAATTTGTCAAAATCATTAGATCCCACTTAGCAAGTTAGTATACGTAAATAAACACTACCACATGGCTGGGTTGTATCTGCGTCACAGCCTGTTGCTTGCAGCCGGGAGCGCGCAGGCCCCGATCGATACCTGGACCGACGGGAACACCACTACATCAATTATATGCACCGCGATTTCTAGAAACTTGTACCTTCACGATATACTGCGCAGTTACCTGTGGTAAGGGGTGTGTTTCGAGAGAGAAAGGTAAAATTGGGGCATCCTCGGACTATAGATAGGATGGATTTGGAAATTATAAAGACAAATACAGTGACAAGACCCGCTACAAATGAATGGGTATCTCATCTACTCTTTGTGAGACGGTTTGTGAATTGGGTGACATCGAAAGAAAACGAAAAAAATAGGTCAACACGCACGGTTGGACACACTTTTTTATGAATGTAAATACCAGTCACGCCAAAAATTAAAGGAGTTTTTAGGTAATTTCATAAGTTATTGTTAACGCCCCAGATGCAATACTAGTACAAAGTTTAGTATAGTATGAATTCAATAAGAATGTTCGTAATGAAAATATTGCGCAGTTACCTAGAGAAGGGGTAGATTCTATCAATGAATAGATTATCTAGTTGTATGCTTTTTTGGACCTTAAAGTAATAATAACACAACATTAAATATCGATACTTTTTGCTATCATGTTTCAGTGAAGTAACTTAATTCCTGGCTGGGGTTCATAAAATTGCTGCAACATTAGTTGTACGCCGAGTTCTAGAAAATTGCTGCGCAGTTACCCGAGGGATGGGGTGGAACTACGCCGCTCGGTGAAAGAAGATAGTTTACTATAGGTACTCTACTGATTTGTCATTGCATTGTATGGTTACGAATGGAACTAGGTTGAAGTTGAAGAAAGATATCGTAATAAATACTATAGGTTCTAAAAATGTGAATAAGACAATAAGTTATTTTAAGGATATTCTTAACAAAAATGAAAAAAAAAGGAATGAATAATTAAAACTAAACTTTATCGTTTTGAGAGCCCATAAAACCACAACTTCAACAACTTTCGTTAAGTTTCCTTAGATTTCTTAAGAGAAGTAAATGTAGATTAATTACTGAAGTTTTTTAAATTTATTTAAAGAAAATCAGCTGTTTCTTGTAAAATGGAGTGCAATGCTCTCGACAAAGAAACCTGCAATTGTACCTACTTAACGAAGCTTTCGTAAATTAATGTTTTGCTAGAACTTACAAAGATTTTTCAATTAATTAGCCATCTGGTTTACGGCAGCAAATACTTAAGAAAACTATGATTTCATCAAAATAAACACATCTTGAAAACGTTCACCACATAAAGTAGTTTACAATGACTAAAATAACAGAATAACACAAATAGGAGTTACTATTAAGGACATAGTAAAGAACGTAGATGAATAAGCTGTTGCACGAGCGACTCAAACGTGCTTATAAGTTGAATTAATTCCCAAAATTAGAAATAGAAATGGTTATCAAAATAGACGAGTAGCAACACGTGCCCATGGCAAATCTAATATGAAAGTAACGCAAGGACAGAATAGAACGTATTAAAATAAACTTGAAATATACCGCAATTACTTTTTAACTGAAATCATTATCATTGACATATCAATATTTCATCATCAAGACCCACAGCCCTCAATATCCCACTGCTGGGAATAGGCCTTGAATTTTTGCCATTCGCCTGGGTCCTATGGCAATCGCATCGAGGATCAATCTTAATTTTTTTAAATATCGTCGCCCAATCTCTTTCAATTACCTTAGAATCCTACGTCTAAACCTGTTAACCCTCTCTAAGAAGCCTTTCTCATTCTTCAAAATTAATATTCTATCTATTCACAATTTTGCCTACTTGAGATGAAAATTTGACATATTTTGTATAGAGTTCATGTCAAATTTCTATCCCAAGTAGCGCAAATCGTGGATAGATAGGATACTAATTTTCAACTATCTCATACCACATATTGGCCTCTCCCAATGGAGAAATATCCGAGCCCGAGGCCCTTGTCCTTATGCAAGCGGATTGGTGACCGCAAAGTTTTTTTCTCTTTTCATTCTCTGAGCTTAAAAATCGCTTCTTTTAGTTTATACCAAAATCTACCTACGTAATATACGGTTATAATTATAATTTGCTAAAAATGGCCAAAAATATTTCAAGGATTACAGAGCTTTGACACACCGGTAAAGTAATTAATAAATAAACCAGAATTTGGCAACCGCCCATGAACCTTACATATTTAGATGACGCTCGGTAATGCCGGAAAAACTAATATTAGTTCCAAACCAATAACCATACCAATAGGAATAGGTGAACCTATGTAATACCGGAAGATATCGCCGGAATCTTGAAGGTTTGCGGATGGTTCTCGCAAAACTAGTTCACAAGATAACAATGATATAAAATCGACTTCCTGTCTAGGACCTTCATATTTATTACTAGCTTCTGTCCACTGCTTCGCACTTGGCGTGTAATTCGGTTTATCCAAGAAAGACGATATGCACATCCCTCGGGAACTGTACTCGGAATAAAACTTAGCATATGTCCTTCTCCCAAGTCCCAGGCTACCTCTTTGGCAAATTACATTACGATTGGGTTCAGAGGTTTAATCGTCAAAAGGTAACAAACGAGTTACTTCCGCATTAATTATAATATTAGTTTGGATTATGATTATGCCTGCTGGGTAAAAGCTTCTCGCCATTTCTTCCATCTTTTTTGATCCCGCGCCACTACATACCAGTTTTTGAGGAATGCATCCATTTCTTCCCGCCATCTTCATAATTTTATTGTTAATTACCCAATAATCCACTTCATGCTGAATATTTTTTTTATATGATTCAATGAACATTCCATAAATCTATGGTGCCTTGACTTCGCAAAAAAATCGGCCATGAATGGCGAGGCAAACGGATTGTAATCACGGAGTGGTCACATGTTCACAGTCTTGCTCACGGCTGCGGCTATTGCAACAGAGTTGGCTGAAAACATTATTTACTATCGTTACAACACTATAGAAGAACCGGCATTTGCTTTCCGTTGTAGGTATGATATTCAGGATAAGCTGGGTGCTAGACTTTACGCTAAAGTAAACGTTTCATGTTCCTCATCAATAAATTCAAATATGACGGAGAAAATGAGACTTCAGAATGTTCAAACAATTTTATTCTAATTATATTTGAGAAGAGTTTTTGCATGTCTAAACAAAGACTGGCCAAAAATTTCGAGAGCCAAAATCTATGTAACATAACAAAACATAATTCAGTTGACAGCTAGACGTAAGACGGCCTTGAGGATCATTTGAAACTGGCCCCTACCGGAACCCAACTTACATTATTAACTATTCCTCTCAGCATTCAATCAAGGCATTTTTTGCCAACAGTACAATGTTTTTGCCATCCATATTTGGCCATTGAACCGTGGCCGTGATATCATCCTTGAACGTTGTGATAGTTTTGTAGGCCATAGCAATGAAGACTTGTGATTTTGCAGTTGTTTTAAAAATATTATTAAGTGGGATTATGAAAAAGCTACGCAAGATTTGGTGACAAAAAAAGAGACAAAACTGAACAGCAGATAAAATTAAGAATGGATTCGAATGGACAAGGTGTTCAGATATCAAACTTCAACATTGTATGATATTCTTCTCTTGAATCAAAATACCATGACCGAGCGAAATCAAAGCTCGAAAGCATCAGAATTGCCACATTCTTTATAAGAGTCACTTCAGTGCAGAATTTCAACGATGAAGTTATTATACAAGAGGGCGCGATGCAAGCACAAATGGAGTGCTGCATCAGCATCTTGAAGTGCAGTGCGCATGCGTGAAGGCGACTACCTTGACCTTACCCTCGCCCACCCCTCGACACACCCCCACCCTCTGGGGAGTGTTGTTGGTAAGTACTATGTTTAGGGCAGTGACACATACCCAAGTCGATAAGTCTTTGTTCTAGTTTTACAGGATTGAACAAATCAGGCCTCTGTGATGCGTTCTCATTTTCAGGTATCATGGAAAGGAGATTGTGAAAATATTGGAATTTCAGTTGCGAGAATTATAACGAGGGATTCTTTATGTATGTTTAAGACATGTCAACAAGACAGGTTTATAAAATTACGTCACCTAATACACGAAATTAAAAAAGCTCAGAAAAATGTTTTTAACAATCGAAAACATTTTCCGAAGCTAGGAACTGTCTCCTAATTTACTAGGCAACGTCTTAAAATAACCGACATAACGCCTACCCGATCCGATGTTCCGTTTCTACTGGCTAGGTAAACAAATCGATGGGTAAGGGGCATTCGCAAGGACGTCTGCCAAGATGTTGGCCCAAACGTAGAAATAGGTTTACAAACTCGTAAATTTTTCCTCAAAAGTTTCTGGAAGCTTTGAGTATCCGAACTTTTTTGGAGATCTTTCGCAGTGGAGCAAACACTAGTTTACTGAAGTGTAGCATGGAATTCTACAACCAGTTTCTTAAGTCTAAAATCCTATGAATTTCAGTTCGCAATCCGTTTATGAGCAAGACACGTGTCAAATCTCGGACTGTAGAATCAAACAGTCTAGGCGGTGTGTTTTCATATCGAAATGCGACGTAAACGTGACCCAGTTTTATCCATAGCTAGCTTACAGCTTTATATTTAGTTCAGTCACTCGGGGTTTTATGCATCTCCTTTGCATAATACATTGTTAGGTCAGAACAAAATTTCGAAAGGCAAAAACACAAGTCAGTGCTTTATGAGTTTAATTTGACATCTGTTATCATGTCATCAACCCAGTAACCTTGATCTTTAGCATGGGCTAAATATAATATTGAAAATCCCTTCACTTTAAATAAAAGTGCAATCGTCGCTACAGGGAAAAAAAGATCCCAAAGTAGACGATGTGGCAAATGGTGGTCGCGTAATATGCAATCCATAAATCTTGCTTCCATTACTTTTGTGGAGTCTGGTGGTTCCATTTAAGATGTCGAACCCACACATTATAACATTACACCCCCCTACCCCCCTTACCCCCTATTACATTTACGACTACGAGCTACGCGGCAACAATAAACATTGTAACTAGTTTTTGTGTGTACAAATAAACACTGAAATCGTGATTTTGTTTCCATTCGTTATTAGAACGAGGCCGTTTTTTCCATTACAATAATAAATTATCGTTTTATTTTCTGTTACATATTTTATAAATAAAAAACCATTATTAACAACACGGCGTTTTAAATGTGTCAACGATATTTTTTGATGGATAGAAATCTAGAAAAATAAATATAAAAATCTTTATGAGAGATGATAATATTAGGAACAAAATATTGGACTTTGGTTATGTTTTGGTTAACGAACCCAGTCTAAAAATATTCTGATAGGATGCCAGCAGAAGAACTATCGGATACAACACAAGCTCCTCGCAGTTTATTTAGAAACAAACCAGAGAAAGTTCCGGGCCAATCAATTGATACATTGATCATGAAAACGTAAACACGCCAGACATACATCTGTAGGTTTCAATCTCTGGGTTCTGTTAGTAATGTTTATATTCAATTCCTAATATGAACCCAAGCTTTAAGCTAAAATTTAACGTCTATTAATAAGTTTAATATATGTTTTTAAACTGTCGCGAATTTCACTCATATTGAACAATGTGGGGTTTACGTCGAATTTAGTCAAAATGTTTGTTTTGTTTTGATTTAATTTTGCGCGAAAAGTCCCGCAAACATAGTTCAATATAAGTTTTAATATTGGTTAGTTAGAAGTGTGTCAAAATTGTTGCTTTGTATTGCATCGATTGTGTCGTTTGACGTTAGTTCATTAAGTTTTGCTTAGAAACAGGGCAGTGTGATAAATGACTGGTGATAACATGTGAATGCACTCAGGCCATCGATCACTAACATGACGTGTTAACAGACCGTCAAGGGTATTCAGCATGATTCACGAAAGAAAATACTTTGACATTTCGAAATTTCCGGAGGAAGAAGAAACGTTTATAAATGCAGAAAAGTTGGGGTATATATAACATTTGCAAACGAATTTTTGAGAGTTCTACGTAGAATTAGAAATAAATTGTAACCGATGACGCATATGAAATAACTCTTTCAACATGCTTACATGCTCAGATGGTGCTCGCCAAACAACCAAGCTAGCCAATGTTTGGTCAAATATTACGTCTGTATTCAGTGCGAGGATTACCCCATCAAATGCAGTGTTTATATACAACCATGGAACTTTCCGACTGTATGTACACAAGCTACAGTGAGTTTCCATCGAAAGCACGCGCAGTCAGACCAAATTAAAAGTTTTTATGAAAGAGAAATAAACAGGAAAGCTTTTAAATAAATCTGCTACCGGCTTCAATATAGCGTGTGAAAAGAAATTTTATTTAAAATGTAGATGGTTTAGGAAAAATCTTACGTGGATTACCAACGTAAGATTTTTCTTTCGTTCTAAAAGCAAACATTCATGATAATGTCACAAAATACAAATTCTCTTTTCAACGACTTGAAGTCTCATATTAATTTATGGAGAAAATTTGAGTGGCATGTTTACCAGAAAATTGATAAGCAGCAAACAAGTCCCTGACATTAGGTTAATCGGGTAATATTTTGGCCAAAGAGGCATCTGTTTACTCGTCGGTATGACGCCAAGCATAATGTCACTCCTGATATTTTAAGTCAGACTTTCCCGTGGCATGAAAATAACGATCCAGAGATACACAACCTGTCTCACATATATCGAGTAAATGTTTACATAATTTGAGGGGGGAAATGATTTAGTTTCCCTGGTCTAGACTGCTGGTGCGTGTAGCGTGATATTTTGATGCTAAGCCAATTTTAATGATATCAGTCGCGTTGCGTGAGTAGGGAGCACTTAATTTGTTTGTGACGTGATACTATTTCTTTTTAATGTATCATTATTCGTTTGTTTCATTTATTATTTGGTTATTAGATTCCGAGAAATTGTAATCGTTTCCATGATAATGTATATTGTATTGAACTAAGTTTACGGGACTTGTCGCGCACAATTAAATCAAAATATAACAAGCATTTTGACTAACCTCGACGTTTCGGTCAAGTTGCATTGGCCGTGGTCATGAGCAGACTGTTCTGTTTGCAGTCTGCTCGTGACCACGGCCAATGCAACTTGACCGAAACGTCGAGGTTAGTCAAAATGCTTGTTATATTTTGATTTAATTGTGCGCGACAAGTTCCCGTAAACTTAGTTCAATATGAGTGAAATTCGCGAAAGTTTAAAAACTTCTAATGTATATTGTAGTAAGTAAATTAATAAATTTGGTTAAATGTTCCTTCTTTTATCTTTTCCCTTAAGGCAATCATTTGGAATTTTTTGGGGAATAAAACTTGGTTGTTTATAAAATTTTGAAATAGGCATCATTTGATTTTGGTCCTCTTACGCATATCATTGCGCATAATCGAATCAATTATTTGCAAAGCCAATAATTATAATTACGATTTCTGTTTCATACTAATGAAAAAAGATTCCTATGCTATAACTAAACTAGACCATAAAATGTTAATTTCGGTTTGGTAGATACGCGATTGTCGTAGTTAAAGTGTTACCACTGACGTGCGGTCCTCTGTACATTCGAAAAAAAAAGCGATTTATTGACCTTTTACCTGTATATGGAAACAAACTAACTTATTAAATACAATGTGATAAAAAAATACCAAAGGGATGGTGCTTTTGACTGAAAATTTGAATAAACTCCTAAACGGCAGTGAATTTTCGTCGAAAAATCTACCTACAAACGTTAAAAAAAACCGGCCAAGAGCATGTCGGGCCATGCTCAGTATTATAGGGTTCCTTAAGTAGGTGTAATTACAAACGAATCAAATCGAATATTAATCATGGCTATTTTAGTTTTTGCAATAATCGGCAGCATTCGCGACTCAGAGCGTGTTGTTAGTAGCGCCATCTAGCGATAAATTCAAGAAGCCAAATTTAAGAAGTTTTAATGTCATTTCAAAGTTACTTTTTGTGATTTTTTCAAATAGAAAGTAGCTAAAGGAGCATTATTTGCTATGATAATTTTTCTCTAAGGTCAATGACCTTTGAACTAGGACGTTTTAAGTATTTTTCAGTTTTATCTCTATAACTCAAAAAATTATAATCACATTATACTCGAAATAATTTTAAAAGAGAGTTTTCACAAAGGTCTATCAATGTGGAAGATTATAAGTTTCTACATTCCATAGTTTAGAAATGGCAGGGGGGGGGACACATTGCAAGCCACTTTGGCGGGCTATATTTCGCAGATGGTACACCTGATAAAAAAGTGGTGTATCAAACATTACCTTCATTTTAGTAGACCTATTCAATGATATCCCACACGAGGGGGTGCAGCGAAAAAAAAATTTTTTTCCCCATTTCACATGTATGGACGCCACCCCTAAAATACGGAAAAACGATTTTTTTATTCTTTTAAAATTGAGATCTATATGTAGACTATTTTTTAACAAAATTTCATTTACTTATGTTTAGAACTGTAGAAGTTATTAAGCTGTAAACGATTAGGACAGACGGACAGACGGACAGACGGACGGACATGACGAAACTATAAGGGTTCCTTGTAGGACTTCGGAACCCTAAAAAGTAAGGGCATAATGTGGTAAATTCTAATAGTGAGTCAACTCGGCCGCCAGACAGAGCAACGATGAGGTGCGGTATGAAGGAGAGCGGAGGCCCCCTGCCCGCGACGCCTGCGGTAGTCCGGCTCGACGTCGCTTGCGCGCCGGTACTCCCGTTTAGGTGTGTCAGGTACACGAAATCATTACCACGTGTTTGATTTTTAATTGAATTAAATCTAAGGATGATAATTCATTATACCATTAAGTTCAATAAAAGACAATTAAAAACATCTAATAATAAATATCCCAAATATTTACCGGATGCACATCTGTATCGAGGCGGATTAATTAATAAACAGAATGAATATTTTAGCTTATTTTATTATATTCTAACCTATATACCTACTACCAAATACTTTAAATGCAAAATCTTTGATGAAAAACTGCGGCGAATTGGGCGAAACCGCAGGGCACAGATTGTAAGTACATATAGAATATAATATATGAAGAGGAATACAAATTTTGGTATAGGTAATGTAATATTATTTTGCAAAAGATATTATTTGTAACAACCCTTGCATATTTTTAGCTACTAGGTAGTAGGTAGTCGCCTGTCGGCATTTTGCGCCGCGACAAAGGAGTTGACTCACTAGTAGTAGTTATTACACATATGGTATTGGGCTACAGCAACAGTTTTTCACGCGACAGTTAACAATTTTCCATTTTTCCATTAGCAAAGATAATACCCGAGCTATTACCCCCCGCAGGAAGTCCTACTATTGACTGGGCATCCTGTATAAAGCTAGCTTAATATTTAGCGCATGCAGTAGTCACATGGAATACAGCTAGCTAATCTAAATATACGCCGTACACACGTGCCACAAGTGGGGACGATTAACAATTATAGCATTGTTTACTATCAAACACATAGTGTAATGAATACGATATTATTGTTGTAATCGATATTGTACGTGTTGTACTAACATTATTGAGCTAATTGTTTCTTTGTTTTTATGGTTCATCTATCTGTGGGTTTGCACCAAAAAACATGTCACAACTTGTTTTGTTCATCGTTACGTTCGCACTGCAGAAAACTGGGTAAATTCTTTGACAGATTTCAAGATTTGTTGTTGGCTGTGTTTGCACGGACTAAAAACATATACATTGACATGTTTGTCTATAGATTTGTCACGGCTGACGTTCACATTGATGCTTAATCATGTCTCACAACTTGTATAAATCTCGTTTTTTGTGTTTTCCAATGAGGTCGGTAAACATGTATGGCCAAAAGCAGATACTTTGAAGTGTATCGACATTTATTGTGAAACATGTCAATAGACTATGAAATGTTAAACAAGTTTCGTTTCAACAAGTTGTGTGATAATGCGAATGCAATTCGATACATTGACAGAAAACTGACATTTCAACATGTTTTATGTTAATGTTTCGTCAGTGCAAACTCACAGTAAGGGCTGACAAAACAACAAAACCGCGTCGGTAGTATAATTTCAGAAATTCAATTTTAGGGTTGGTCTAAGTTTTGTTTCGAAGGACCAAGATTGCGACAGAAAATCAATCGCTAATTTGGTTCTTCGATTCCAAGCGTGGATATTAATTTTATTATCATAACAATTATCTAGCCCGCGAAACAACACTGTTTGAACTTTGTTTGAAGTATTCTCAATAAAAAAAATATATTAAAGAAAACGGAAAATTGTAGGATAGAGGAGTCGGGAGAGGCCATGTAAATAAACCGATGCATTGATGATGCCAGGGCACGTTTAGGAGACCTGACAAGATTGACAATGATAGAGTCGATTAGTTTTGTTGTCTATGCCAGGTGCCTTCTCCAAAACAACATAGACACAAGGATACCGTTGACGCCGGTCACGTACACTATAACAATATGGATTAGCCTGATTTGTCAGAACAATAGTTAATTGGAAGCTGATGGCAGTGGAGTTATAGTGTCAGATACTACCTTGTTCCATATTGATGCAATTTATTGCCCACTTACTTGCTGGACCTAATGTTATATACATTGCTGATAAAAAATTCTGGAATACAATTCCCACTCAATTCTCAATTAGCTATTTAACATCTTTTGGTGTTTGACATTCCACATGTAATTATTTCCTATTGGATCATTTATAATTATTTATTTTATTCCTATTGGACCGTTAGTTTTTTTTTTCTATTGGATCATGTAGTTTTCTATTTTTATTTTACTGTTGACATTGGATCTTTGTTTTTATTAGAACTTCTTTTTCAAGAATTTGTAATTTACGCATTTTATTTTTTACTGATCTTTAAAGTCCCACAACTTGGAACCGTGCAACTAGTCTGACTTTTCAAAAATACCTGTAATTAGGTTTATTTAAAAAAAAATACAATTGAATTTGAATTGAATATCTTTATTTGATAAGGAATACTTCTCGTTTTAATTTCAAAGAATATAAGAATTTGTAATTCTAAATTATGTAATTCTAAATTATAAGTACGAGTAGGGCTGCTATCAATTCGGGTTTTCCCGGATTTGTCCTAGTTTAGGAGGGCGTCCGGGGTTCAACGTGTCATGTATTTAGTCGCCATCGTCACAGGTTACCACTATTTTCGCGTCAATTACAAGGGCTAGATAGACTAATTTGACAGTTCCTAATATTTTCGGTCCTTTTTGAATGACAATTTATGACGTGATTAAAATTAGTTTAGTGTGGTATGTACTATGTACAAACGAATCAGCACCAATCTTGTAGAAATTATTAGTCGGTAAGATTTTTCCAACACCTGTCATAAGCCGCCTGACAACAGGCCCTGGAGCATAATTAGCCCTAAAGATAAACTATCTAAATACCCGGAACATAATTCACAGCACACTCCATCATGTCACATCAAGACACGCTACATACACAGGGTGTTGCTTTCACTCTTACTTTCAGATAGTTGGCTTTACGCCGGACTGCGTCACTGTGCGCGCACGTCGCATCACAGACGACGTAGAACTACGTAACTGAACCGAAATACTACAGCTGAATAAAGATGAGATAAAATGTTATGGGATGATTTGTGTTGCTCGCGATTATAATGTTGTTGTTTGTAGTTTAGATTACGTAGTAACTATTAAGTAATCTATGGTTTAAAGCTGGTTTTTTTTTTGTGAAAGTATGTCTAAAAGGATGCGAATACAAAGGGTTGTGTTAAATCTATACTAATATTGTAATATTATAAAGAGGAGAGATTTGTATTTTTGTGTGTATGTTTGTAATGAATAAACTCAAAAACTACAGTGCCGATTTCAAATTTTTTTTCACCATTAGAAAGCTACATTCACCCTGAGTAACATAGGTTATATTTTCATGTCCACCCGTGCGAAGCCGGGACTGGCCGCTATACTTAATAAAGTTTATTAGTATAAGTATGTATGTCTTATGTATTATGAGTATGTATTTACAAAAAAAAAAGTATTAAGTATTATATCCATTGTCTAGTACCCATAGCACAAGCTCTGCTTAGTTTGGGACTAGATGGTGCTATGTTAAAAATGTCCCAAAGATATTTATTTATATTTTTTTTCTAAAAGGTCTGAACAATTTATTCGGAGCGAGTAGAGCACTACAATGGGATTTAGATATTTGGACACTTAGTAGAAAATTAATTACTATCCTGCTTTCGGGTAAAAATGTTGTATGTATTGGTCAGTCTCCAACAATATGAAACATAATAATTGAACTGTACTTTAAACCTCAGTAATTATGTAACAAGGGTATAACGACCTCTAACAACCCGGCAACCAATACAGTTGCAATTGTTGCCATTTTAAGTGGTGTCAAGTAATATTGACAGGATGGCAACTGACAGTCAATCGATGTGTCAAGTGTCCATCATATCGGGAACCTTTTAATGGACACTTTACGGTCCAATAGACTTCAATGAGCACAATCTTAAAAGTGTCAATGAGTGCACTTATCAACTGCAACATCAGCCTTGATTTCATACAAAACAGCAAATATTTCGGTTCTTCCCGTTGGATAAACTCCGTAGTTAAACAAGTTTGACCATCATTACGAATTTCTAGAGCGTAAATGCACATCACACTTATGCGCATACACATCCTTTCAGTTTTTATTCTATAATTTATGGAATTGCTAAAGCAATCAATGAAAAAAGAAACATTTTAGTTTGAAGTGCTTCGAGTCCCTTATTTTCATATTTATATTCAGCCAGATAGATCACGTCTAAGAATATTACATCTCGTGATGCATTTTCTAAAAAAAACATAAATTCTGAAGAAAACAACCAGTGACGACTGTCGCGTTTTATTCGCCCACTATTCCGATTGTACATAATCTTTGGCAATCAAAAACGTTTGAGTTACCTAGATACGAGGTATAGTGTTTTATTAATAGAATTTAATTATAGAAAATGCACGTGCTTGGGATGAGACATGTTATGACATGTTGGTGCACTAGAAGCTTCGAAACATAATTTCAAAGTCAAGACAAAGACTATTCGCAAGACTAATCACCAAAAACTTACTAACACGTCACTGGCCATTGCTATCGGGAGGCACCCACTTCCAATTAAATTAAATCATTATCATTGTCACTCCACGAAGCGTCTAAGCGATAACCCTTCCAAAAGCGACGCGATAACCTGTCCCAGCAATGGTCCCGGGTGACGTAGGGTTAAAAGTACAACACTAAAATGTTAAACATGATAGGCACGTGCCTTGTTTCGTCACTATGGCGACTACATCGTCATAGATAAGAAAATTACATAACAAAACCAGGATTATGTAGAATACTAGAGAAGCTTGAAGATTTTTAAGCTAATGAACCCTATATGGCTTGCAACTCTTGCATGTGAGATAACATTGTTGAAGTTAATGTTATTATGACTAAGGTTTGCGTATACTGTTCAAATCTATGTGTGTCAGAGTAAAATTGTTAAGATAAGTGGCTAAATGAAGACACAACTGGCATACGACCGACCTTAATTATGTTTTCGATAAGGTTAAGAACAAGAAATCATGGAATAGGGATTACCAAATGTGGGCGTTTACTTTGACGTTATTCTGTAATTTTAAATATGATTTGACGAATGGAAGTCGTTGCATTCGATGAAAGTATTGGTAAGTGTCTAACTAGGCCAATTGACAGTTGTCAATTGTCTAATTGACAGTTGTTTTGATTGAATTGCTGTAAGTCGATTAGTACCTACGTCTTCATTACAGACATGAAAAGAGATACAAGCCTCCGAACGATAGTTAGATACTGAGATGGGAACAACAATGCTTTCAATTCAAAAATATTAATAAATCCTAAATCTATCCTAGATAACCAAATCGATTCAGATATTTTCACTGTTCAGATAGTTCCGTGTGGTGCCGGACGTAAAGAATTGCACCACCCTATATCTTCTCATGGATGTCGTAAAAGGCGACTAAGGGACTCACCAGAGGTTGGGCAGCAGCGTTCTCTGAATATTTTACCAACCAATTGCGATCGCCAACCCGCCTGCCAAACGTGGCGATTATGGAGGAGGCATATGTCCAGCAATGGACGTCTTTCGGCTGAAATGATGATGATGATTGTCACTGTTCGTGAGCAAAAAGTACGTAGTCACTCAATTCAAATATCAGAAAATTCAAATGATGCTTTATTTTCAATTACTGGTCATGTTGGCTTGGCTGTCATCAAAACCTGCACGACTAAAAATAGATCAAACATGCAGTGAATATTTTTTGTCATATCTTTTATTTATAAATCCATTCTATTCGAAGAATCCTTATTCATAATGATTCCGTTATTATGCAATGAACCTACACAATAATCCATGACGACCATGACCGATATCTTTGTTATTTTTTTCCGGATTTTCCTCTATTTGAACTCACACCACAGAATAGAAAATACTCATTCTTTTTATAGTTTTCCTATATTGTATTCAGAGTATGTAATGCGCTCATAAAATTATTGTTACCTATTTGATTTTGTTGTAAGAAAATAGTTAAATGCTAATCTTTCACATACCTACTGAAGATGTGTAGGAAACTTTTTTTTAATTTATCGACTTTCTACTTTAATATTAGCGCAAAAAAAACCCATAGAATAGTTGTTTAATGATATTCGATTCTAAGTGATCTCCACGATCCACCATGCACAAAAATAGTATCCAGAGAATTTCCGATGAGATAGGATATTATTTTCAAATTAACCCACTTAAGAGTACCATCACTTGATGGAGATGTATAATTTTTATACTCATACGTGGGACACTCAGAAAGTTTTGCGAAACTAAAAAAAATTGTTCTATACGTACATATATTTTTATCAAATCTTTTCAAAGTACTTTCCACCAGCCTCTATACAAAGATTCATGCGCCTAAACCAGTTTTCAAAACACTTTTTCCAGTCCGCCGCAGACACCTCGTTTACAGCCTGCTCGAACGTAGCCAGCGCATCTTCCGGCGACGAAAATTGTATCCCTTTGAGCTGATTTTTTATTTTTGGGAATAAAAAGAAGTCACACGGTGCTAGATCAGGGCTGTAAGGAGGGTGACCCAGGGGTTTGACTGGCGTGCTGTCCAGGAAGTCCCTCGTTTTGAGTGCGGTGTGCGCAGGTGCATTGTCGTGGTGGAGCAGTAGCCCGCGGAGCCCTGTGTTTGGTCGCTTGTTGCTTATAACAGAGAAAACTTCTGGCAAACATTTGGTAGTATACCATTCGGCATTAATGCTTCTTTGATCCCGTAAGGGAATTGATACCAAGTGGCCAGTCAAATTAAAAAAGCTAGCGATCAAAATCTTACCCCCGCTTCTAGATCGCTTCACTTTGGTAGGCGTTGGCTCATTTTGAAACACCCAAACAGTCGACTGGCGCTTGGTTTCTGGGTCGTATTGATAAATCCAGGACTCATCACCTGTAACGATGTCGTAAACACGCCGAGACGAGCCTGCTTCAAATTTTTTAAGCATATCACGGCACCATTCCACCCGGGCCTGCTTCTGAGCATCGGTGAGGTTGTGCGGCACCCAGCGTGATACTATCCTCCTCACGCGAAGATGGCTGTGTAGAATCTCGTGAACGCTTCCCGATCCAATCTTCAATATGTGTTGAATCTCCTGATATGTAATTCGCCTATTGTCTTGGATTAAATTTTTCACTGCTAGCACGTTTTCTTCGGTAACAGCCGTCAAAGGGCGACCGCTTCTTTCGTCATCCCCCAAAGTTGGTCGACCGCGCTTGAATTCGTTATACCAACGATACACGGTTGCCTTGGAAGGGCCTTCATCCATGAATGCCATTTGAAGTCTATCGTACGATTCATCCGGTTTCAGGCGACACTTGAAATCGTATAAAATCATAGCTCTAAAATGTTCCCGGCGCAGATCCATATTTCAGTGAGACACGATACTTTGAATTAACTCGCAAAAAATGTGGAGGGAAATTTTGAAATTGGAACTTACTTATTTTTACTTATAAATAATCATATTTTCGAAAAACATTATAACTGGCCAGTCTCCCATATATAAAAACTTTTTTTCGCAATACTTTCTGAGGGGCCTGGTATATCATTTTCATGCAATTTTAATTTATTTATTCCTAGACTCAACCTCAAGCTCAAGCAAAATCAAATCTATGGGTACTAGATCAATAAAATAGTTTTTTTACTAGATTTATTACCAGGACAAAGGAAGGAATACCCAGACATTTCCTTGAAAATTGAATTTTGCCCCATATTAATCTCTTTTCGGTCATCGTAGGTAGCACAATTTTAATAACATTTTTCAGAAATTTCGGACGCTTCCACATTCCGGATAAGCTACTAAAATTGAGGGCTTGTCCGGTGAACTCCGGACGTATGGCAACCCTATAAATCCTCCATAGTGCGACTCTAGCTCTCTGAAGAGCCTAAGATCTGGTCACAAACTGAACAGGTGTTCTGGGATAGTTTCAACCAATATCTAATAGACTTTATCCCATTTTGTCTACATAATAAGACAGCAAATTGCAATGGTTATGTAGTAAACTGTCATTAGTGGCGAAGGGTCCATATAACACGATTCCCACCGGCTTCCCTTTAGGAATTGCTTAAATACAGATCAACGACATTTCTATGCTAATTTAATGTTCAAAAGTACAAAAAATATATAAAAAGTTGTTAAATTGTTTTTTTATTTTATTAAAGTGCGATCTTAGCTATTTTATGATTTTTAGGTACCTACGGCTTCCCTTCTGAAGATATTCACCCTTCGCACTGGTTATTAGTGATGGGCAATGGGCATTTATCCGGATAAATACTCGAGTAAAAACGGATATTTATGAGTGTTTACTCTTACTTTTAGGGTTCCGAAGTCCTACAAGGAACCCTTATAGTTTCGTCATGTCCGTCCGTCTGTCCGTCTGTCCTAATCCTTTACAGCTTAATAACTTCTACAGTTATAAACATAAGTAAATGAAATTTTGTTAAAAAATAGTCTACATATAGATCTCAATTTTAAAAGAATAAAAAAATCGTTTTTACGTATTTTAGGGGTGGCGTCCATACATGTGAAATGGGAATGGAAATTTTTTTTTCGCTTCACCCCCTCTTGTGGGGTATCATTGAATAGGTCTACTAAAATGAAGGTACTGTTTCATACACCACTTTTTTATCAGGTGTACCATCTGCGAAATATAGCCCGCCAAAGTGGCTTGCAATGTGTCCCCCCCCCTGCCATTTCTAAACTATGCAACGTAGAAACTTATAATCTTCCACATTGATAGACCTTTGTGAAAACTCTCTTTTAAAATTATTTCGAGTATAATGTGATTATAATTTTTTGAGTTATAGAGAGAAAACTGAAAAATACTTAAAACGTCCTAGTTCAAAGGTCATTGACCTTAGAGAAAAATGATCTTAGCAAATAATGCTCCTTTAGCTACTTTCTATTTGAAAAAATCACAAAAAGAAACTTTTGACATCTTAAATTTGGCTTCTTGAATTTATCGCTAGATGGCGCTACTAACAACACGCTCTGAGTCGCGAATGCTGCCGATTATTGCAAAAACTAAAATAGCCATGATTAATATTCGATTTGATTCGTTTGTAATTACACCTACTTAAGGAACCCTATAATACTGAGCATGGCCCGACATGCTCTTGGCCGGTTTTTTTTTTTACTCGAGTATTTATTCGGATAAATGCCCATCACTAACTGTCATTCGTCAAGTTCGTCAATTTAATTCAGTGGCTTGTAGGTGGATGGAATACGAACAGTAAGACACAAATCGACGAAAGGTAGTTATTTTCTGAATAATTTTGTTACAGTGACATGCGTGATTAGATTTTCGTGCTTGTGCAATTCGAATTTTAATCACACAGGCGAATAAATTTCTGATTTATACAATACGATAAAATATGCTGCAATAATGCATAATGTTATTTTTCGAGTAACATTACATCATAGACAGGTGGATATTTTTTTACACATTGTACAGCAGTATAACCGGATAACTTTTTTCCTTTTGGAAAAAAACAGGTTGTAATCAGTTACTGAATAGATCTATGAAAAAAAAAGTTAAAAAAATTGCTGTTTAGTACAATTGAAGTTAATTTCCGTAGACAAAATGTATGCAGTATGACAGCTGAACTTTTTTTTTCTTGTGTATCAATATGCAATCAGAGGAATACGAAATTAGGCCACTAAACTACATTCGATACCTATCTAAATAGTTCCGACTGTATCCAATTTCATGACTAATTTCTGATAAAATCGATTATCCACATAATTTTACGCTAACTTTATTATTTATTGCATGAATCATAAATTTTATAATCAGAACATTTAACACATGATACCTATCATGTTAACTGTGTCATTAGTTATTTTGAACCTAGTATAATAATTGTTTGCTTTCATGCAATACATTTACAATAATTACTAATTAATTAATTAATTAATTCGACGTCTGTGGTCTAGTGGTTTGAGTATCGGACTGCTGATCACGAGGTCATGGGTTCGATTCCCACAGGACACAAATATTTGTGTGATGAACATAAGTCTTTGTGTTGGTCTGGGTGCTTCTTATGTACTATAAGTATGTATTTACAAAAAAGTATGTAATTATTATATCCATTGTCTAGTACCCATAGCACAAGCTCTGCTTAGTTTGGGACTAGATGGTCCTGTGTAAAATGTCCCAAATATTTATTTATCTATTATTATTTATTAATTTACCATAATAACATACAATAATTTTAGTCAGTTTCAATACCTACATGAACCCTGTTAGGGCACTGTAAAAATCAAAATCAAAAAATGAATAAAATAAAATTATTTTAACGAAATTAATGATAAGATAATATATTATTGTGAAGATTGTATTTTATAACAATCATTGAACCAACATGTAAAGAAGTTTCATTTATACAGAAAATAGTTATGTACGTATTAGACACTCTTTTCCCACACAATTTATCACCTGACAAGGCAAAGAAACGAACAAAATCGATACGTCGTAGGTATGAGCCTAGGAGCCAAAGAGAATAAACCCACCTTTGCTAGGAGCCCTCAAGCGAGAGGCTAGGAGGCTAAAAATAGCTCGCTGGGGTAAGCAATGATGAAGTTTCGAGACTTTATCAAGAGTGCACATATTTCAGATGGGTAGGTTAGGTACCTACCCAATAGAATTTCTTTGTAAGAGTTACAAGCTCTGCTTAGTTTGGGACTAGATGGTGCTGTGTAAAATGTCCCAAAACATTTTATTTTTCAATCTCTTTACCCGACCGACTGCGCGACAGCAGACATGTTAAACAGTTCTTAGGCTTGACTTCACCAACGATAATTCTCTGGAAAAACGGCCGTTTACCCACAATTCAAGTCTATATTTCAAGTAAACGGCCGTTTAATAAGCCTATTAAACCCGACGTTATCGATGGTTATCACGCGTCTCTATTAAAAACTCCAATCAATAAGAAAAGTACTACTTTAAGCCACGTGTAAGAACGTTAACTATGTAGGTATAAATACATGCCTTTATTTAGTAAATAAACATCGTATTATAGACACATTCATTCAACAGCATTTAATTGGTTGTGTTGACGTCTGTTTGCCATAAATTAGATGCCCCCATTTGAGTAATTCTCTAACAAAGAAATCTTAAAACTGTTGTCTATTGCTTCGATGTGGGCAGATAAATTACAATAAAGCCCTTTTCAGCTTGTCACCCGACTGTTTAGATTACTTTAGATCTATGTAGGTATTTAGTATTCTATGGCACTAAATTAGATTAAAGGGAAGGGCAAGCTCTTTACCTACAATACAGAATTTAGAGCAATAATTTTGAAGCTCCTCAGAGTTACTCTAAATTTGAATAAATCAAATCTTACGAGTTAAGTAAGTCCTATTTAAATCGTCTTACAATGTATTCGTTTCGAAAACGAAGAGGGGTCATTGTACTCATCATTACGAACAACTGTTACTGTGGGACCTATCCTGAAATCGCGAAAAAATTATCAGCTGATCCCTACATTTTGTCGAATTATGTGAACATAAATGTAGGAACAGCTGTTTTTTTTTCGCGATTAAAATATTGGTACCATAGTAAAAGTTGTTCGTAATCGTGAGTGCAATGACCCCACTTCGTTTTAGAAAACGACAATTTTTTTTGCGTGCAATTATCAAAAGTACCTAGGTACCTCTCCATGGACGCCGGCAGAAATAATTTCCAGGTGGTGCAGATTTTAGTTTTCTTACAATCTTTGCCGCATATGATTGTTAATAGCTGCAGTTGCTTTTTAAATGAGAATTGTGTAATTACTGCCTACTAATTATTGTGAATAAAAAAATGATTTCCAACAGACGGCTTTTTATTTCAATAATTCCTGTTGATCCCGAGATTCCCAAGGGGTGCAAGTGCACCCCCTGGCACCCCCCTGCCGGCGCCCATGTACCTCTCCCTAATAAAAACGCAGAACAGGACAAACGAATTAGATTATTTCCAACATGAAAACTTAAATGTTCCACTGCTTGCAAAATAAACCGGTGTGCTTCAAGGTCAAGGTAGGTATAAAGTGGCACAAAAATGCGGCATCGGTGACAGTACTGTGGTTTATTACCGTGCTATTCTTCGCAGACTATGGCGAAAGCGAGAAGATTCGACCAACAGTGGTTTCAATTTATGAGGTAGTTATGGTACTTTTGATAAGGTTTACGGAAAATCTTGACGAAAGTTTGCACATATTTATATTGGAGAATAATTAAGATTTCGGCCAGACCGAGCTCATTAGAAAAGGAATAACAGAATTATACCGAAACTGTGGAAAAAAAATGTTGGAAAAAATTCCTTGTGGAAATGGAGAAAATCTGCTGATCGGCTCTTAAATGAATCCACTGTTATAAAAGCGTTTTTTTCCTAGCCTACCCTCTAAAAGGCTGGCTTGAAGATAGGCGCTAGTTACAACTTTATTAAACGGAAGATTTACTAACGAACTTTCGTGTTTAATCTTCGTTTACGTCAAAATGCGATAACTGTTATATAATTATGATCGATGACGATAAAGTATCGGTGACAGTGACCTGGTGCGGCGTGTGTGAGTAGGTACAGTCACGATCCTTCCCGGTGATACATTTTGTCGACAAAGTCCCTTGAACGAATCCTGCTGAATACGTACCTACGGCTGCCGTCGAACACTGAGCGCAAGCGATTTTAGCCTTAGTGGTGGTTCACCGCAAAGTTTGCTGATAGTACAGTCAAACAAAGCAATTAGTATACAGGGTCGCCAGATATAGATGAAGATTTCTCAGTAAGTTATTATAAAATGGTTTGATTACATTGAGGTAATATGTACTACGTACTGGAGCAGACATCAGGAACAAAAAATTTAGCACAACTTGCTGGCCGCGGAACACGCGCGGCGCGAGCGTGGCTAAGCGAGTGAGAATGCAGGAGCTCTAAAACGTGCTACAAACATTTTGTTCGAGGTGTCTTCTCTAGTACGTAGTACATATTACCTCAGTGTTTGATTAGGGTTTTGTAATAAAACAGTTTAACTTTGCCCATTATTAAAATGATATTTCACTCGAAAACATCCATAATCTTTTAAGAAAAATTCATTTATACCTCTCTACCCTATATACCAATTGCTTTGTTAGACTGTACCTAATCATTTATTTTACATAACAGAAACTATGTTTTTATATTTTTTATGTTGATTTTTAGCTCGAGGCATTAGCTAAAGGAGTGATGTTGTGGTTTTAATCAGAGGTTTCTTCGTTTTGGGAACATATTATTAGCATACCTTTAACTTCATTTAAGTAAAACTTAAATGGAAATGGACAGGACATAAAATCAGAGGAAAGGAAAAATTGTCAAAAACAATAATGTACTGGTTCACAAGAACATGAAAAGGAAACGAGGAAGGCCACCCAGCAGGCGTAACATGACCACTCTAGACAAGAGATTTGTCTACGGAAGAATATATAGATAAAACTACATTGTATAGAACTTTATCTGTCATTTTGTCTTTTCTTTTGTAGACAAAATGCTTGTCAAAGTACAGTGGTCTAGCTACGCCTGCTGAAGATGGGTTGATGAGATAAAGGCGGTAGCAGGAGGCACATGGTCCAGAGTGGCCGATGATAGAGAAAAATGGTCACAGTTGAAGGAGGCCTTTGTCAAAAGAAGCACACAGATGGGATGTTGAGGCTAAATTAATTTAAGTGTAAAATACTGTATCTACACTTGTCAAAATAAAGGCTATAATTATTATTATAACTTCATAGGTACCTCTTTTGAAGGTACACAACTTTATCTTAAAAAATATGGACAGACTAGACATAAAAGGTTTAAAGAGAGTCCTTTGTCTCCAGGGGAGAGCACAGCTAATAATAATTAATAGTTATAATAAAATAAAAAAACAAACGGCAAATTTTCAGCACTGTGTGGTATAGACATATCAGCAATAGTGCTGCTCGTCTATAATCAATAAAATAAAATAAATAAATAATTATTAATAATAATTGGCAATTATTTATTTATTTGGCTCTTCAACAATGAGTACACTGTACATGAAAAACAAAATAAGAAGAACAGAAACAACAGAATAATACATTTGCAGAATATGTTGTAACATCCAACCAAACATTGGAGATGGTTGTTAGTTTTAGTCTGTTTTAACTTTAGTTTTATTTTAGGGTTTTTTTATTTATAAATAAGCTATACCTATGTAAGTTTCTAAATAATTGTTTAAACCTTTAGAAAGCCAGATGGGGTTACATTTTATTTTTCATATAATTAATAAGTTTTAAACCAGAGTCATAAGAAAAGAGAAGACTATTATTACCTATTCTATGCCAGAGTTCAGCAGGCACCTACATCGAGTACAGTAGGTACCTATTCTATTTATAGTATATATATTTTTTTGTAGGTAGGTAACAGTTTTATTTTATGCACAATAAATCACATGATGTAACACTTTCGGAAATAAACTGGATATAAAGTATTTTATTTCAATTTTATTTGAGTATGCTTATGTAAAAACTGGCTTTTTGAGTGTATTTTTTATTTTTTGATATTGGAAATCCATCCATCAGTCGTATTTTTTTTTTCAATTAATACGGACAAACAAACAGTATATTGACGACGACATTTGTGGTCTAGTGGTTAGAGTGTCTGACTGCTGATCACAAGGTTGTGGGTTCAATTCCCACAGGACACAAATATTTATGTGATACTGTTGAACATAAGTGTTTGTGTTGGTCTGGGTGTTTCTTGATAAGTATATGTTTACAAAAAAAAAGTATTTAAGTATTATATCCATTGCACAAGCTCTGCTTATTTCGGGACTAGATAGTGCTGTGAAAAATGTACCAAAAATATTTATTTATTGATATTGGGACTTACCTCAGCACATAGGCGTCGACTTGCTCGCTCTGGGTGAAAGAGATGATCTCGCAACGCACAATCTTGAGAACATTCTCCCATTGTTGACTGTGAACAAAACGCCAGATTTTAATAACACAATTTTTAAACTTAAAAGCAAACTACTTAATTATATGTATTCAATTTAAAACATGTTGTAATTTAGAAATATACATTTTTAAAAGCCACCAATTTCATTATAATTTAGTAGAATTTAATTTTATTCAAACTTTTACAAAATCGCTAGTTAAACTACTGTATTATTTTTAATATGCTGCCTATACTTTTGCAATTTCATTTTTTTTTTTAGAGAAAATAGGAATGGTAACTAAGATTAAAGGTAAGAGATTTACAAATGTATATGAAAGCCTCAATTTTGGTTCTGATTTATTTGAACTCAATGGTACCTATTCATTGACCAAAATCTCAAAACAAATGTACAGCATGCTAGTCGAATAGTTGTTTATATTTTACATGAAAACAAAAATACATAGTATACTTGTCTTACTAATTTAAAGCATATCATATTAGAATTTAGGGAAATGGCCTGCTTGGAGGCTTTTATATTATTGCTATTTAATAAAGAACAACAATCATTTCAAATCACGCGCGCCTGGCGTGGCTAAGCCCAAAGATCGGGCTCAGGCCAACCACCATAGCCGAACGATCCCGCCGGCACCCAATAATCGTTTAAAATGTAGAAACAGCTGATTCCAGAACTTTCCCTATCAACAAACTACAAAATACACACATATTTTATACAATTTCATTTATTATTCTAAAGAAATCTCATTAATTCAACGCAAAAGCATAAACACATAAATTTACTTTGAGGTTTTAAATGTTTAGGTTAAGGACATGTAGCATTCTGCCGGTAACCTATATACGAAGCAAATAATTACATAACAATTAACCAGTCCCCAATGGACAGGTAAGAGATGAACGTGAGACAAAATAATACTGACCGAGTGATTTTTCTCAAATCCGCATTTTTCGCCGGTGTAAACCAAACTTCGATGAGTTTTTCAACGCCTTCGAAAAATTGGTCATTATTTTCACTGTTAGATATTATTTCTGTTTCAGCCATGGCTTCTTCTTGTTATTTGTAGATTTAAAAGGGCAAAAGTATTTTATTGAAATAATTATCACTGAAAACCTGGCGCACAACCGTTTTATTTTGACGTCGGAAGTTGACTGAATTTGAATGAAACAAATTATTGGCAAAATGCGGGTGAAAGAAGAGAGGGACGTATCAACATCTCTTTCTTTCAGAGCGAGCGAGCCGGCGCGCGTCGCGTTCGGAAGCACAAATAAAGAATAGTGTAATTATCAGAACCTTTTTATCTTTTTATTTTGTTGTACATTGTACTCATGTATTGCCAACGCATAAAATACTTTTTTCGCTATGCATTGGTTTCGATTCTCTTATTCACGAACTAAACATATTTTAATTTTAAACTATCGCTCTCTTTTACTAATCGTAGATACAAGGGATGGCAACAATTTTAGAGCTGTCAAATTTGTCTGAATTAAACACAGGAATTAAAATATCCATACAAGTTTAGTCGTGTTCTCGGAACTCGGAACGTGCCCATCACATATATATCACAGATTTAGTTCTTAATCTTATCATATATCTAATGATAAGATTAAGAACTAAATCTGTGATTCCCACTAAAATACAAAGAAATGTAATACTTTCAATACTTTAAAGATTTCAGAATTTGACAGTTCTTAAATTGTTGCCATCCCTTTCTTGTATCTACTATTAGTAAAAGATAGCAATAGTTTAAAAGTTTAGTTCGTGAACATCGAAATATATGTTTACATAGAGATCGTTGTTCGTGAACAAGAGAATCGACACCAGAGTATCTTATCATTAAGGAATTTTAGGACATAAATTAATTTATTTTCAGGGAAAAACCCTGGAAGTAAAGACAACAGACATATTCAATTTTTAGGGATTTTCCCAGAAAGTGGCCAGTGGCCTTTTTTGTCTTTTGTAATATGCCAAGCATGGAGCTGGAGCACAGTTTTAAAACTGTGCATGGAGGTTTTGGACTAGTGTCATCAGACATTTATTATTGATTGATTTATCCAAAGTTTCTAATTATTTTATGTAAGACATTTTATTGTCCTGTACAGGGCCAATAATGTTTTATACTGGCAACATCCATTTTTGGTCAGATTGATAAAATAAAACAGTCAGCGTAGCCAATTTTTGGGGAATTCCCCAAACTACGGGGAATTTCAAACCAATTGGGTAATCTGTGGGGAAAGTACTGATGTGGGGAAAATGCAGGGATTTTCAAATATTACCTAATATTATGAATAATTTTGATATTTACACATCGGGTGGTAGGTTTTAGTTTATTTGGCAACATTATTGGCATCCAGTCCCCGTTATTGCTAGGCTGCATAACAGGGATAGTAATATGCAGCTAAGTGAGAGAAAAAACGAGACGGGAGTTGACGGGACGCAATTAAACTAATGAATGAAGGACAGACCCTTTTTAGTGTTCCGTACCCGAAGGGTGCCAAACAGGACCCTATTACTCTCGCTACGCTGTCCGTCCGTCTGTCTGTCACAGGGCTGTATCTTTTGAACGGTAATAGTTAACCGGTTGAAACTTTGTCAGAATATGTGCTGCTATGCGGTGTATCACGAAAAATACTAAAAACAAAAAAAAGTCTAAAACCAAAGGGGGTCCCCATACAAGAAACCTCAAAAAACATGCATTTTTTTCAACGTTTTTGTTCCTGCTCTATCTTCAAAACGGTAATATATACCAGCGTCAAACATGGTCAAATTATAGTGCATATTATATAGTTTAGCAACAAATACTAAAATATGACAAACATATATATGTGGTGGTACCTGCATAAGAAAGACATGCAAAAATTCATATTTCGCGCACTGTACGTTGATTCTTTTGTTAAACTCTCGTAAATTAAATCAGCTTTTATCGGATATCAGGTCGTTGAGAGGTACGGAACCCTTACTGCGCGAGTCCGACTCGCACTTAGCCGGTTTTTTTATTGTTCTGTGCTTAAAACAATTACTAATTGTTCTGAGGACAGTGGACACAGTCCGGTATTGCTTGAGTAGCTAGACCAGGGTCCTCAATCTTAAAACCAATAATCGGGTACAACAGCTTTTACAACGCTGCAAAAAAACGTAGTACGAATACTTGTAGATAACAGGTAAGATGGTGGTTTTTAATTTAGTAGCATTATATTTGTTATTGTTACGGACTAAAAGTAATAGATGGCGGATTTACCAAATTTAAGAAACGAGTTACTGTAATAGTTTATTCAATATCGGATAGATGTCGCTACATGACCCCATATTTGATAATTGTTCCAAAGAGATTATGATTTCATTTCACGAGATAATTTTACTGATTTTTCACGAAATATTATAATAATAAATAAGTATCTTTTTAGAGCCTTTTTTGTTGATTCTTGAACATTAAAGTATTCTACTTTTACTGATTTTGACTGGTTGATTATACTGCTAAAATTCGCAAGTCAGAAACGAGTGTTAATAGCAGTACTATCTTACGGTCCGATTTATAAACGCAGGGCGTAAGTTCGATCCTCAAGAAATGATTCTCTTTTTGCATTTTTTATCTGTTGATGTACTAACAGCAGTTCCAAACTAAAAGTATCAGATGGCGCTAGTAAGCGGTTACCAGTTTTGTGGTGGAAGATTGGTCTCTATTTCAGTATATTACACAGAGTACTTTTATATATATGAAATAGAGACCTAACTCTGCCCTCAATAGAGGCACACACCAAGTGGCGCCTCTATATTTTTGTTTTGGAACTACAACTTCATTTAATATATCTATAGATATATGTCACTCTTGAATCAGTTTTGATAACTATGTACCGAGATCACTAGGTCTGTATTCATCCTTATTAGAAATCAAAAAAAATAAAGACAAAAAGTTCGAATGTTAGCGGGATTTGAACCTGTAACTCAACTTCATAAGTCAACTACAGTACAAGATAAGCTACCGTGATTCTTATTTCAAGCACTGAATTTAACTTTCACTTACGTATTTCGTTAACGTCATAACTTTTATTTAACAATTTAGATATCACTTCAATTGCGTAAATGCGTAAAAATATTAGTATAATTAAAAAAAGCAATTGATAAGTTTAAATGTTGGTGTTATATACCAAATTACGTTTTCCCAACATACATACTTTAAGAATCTTGTGGATTGATTTGATTAATTTGCCTATTAAATAGGCAATTAAATTAAACATATTAAAAATGAAAGTGAATAAACCGAAAAACATTGGTAAATAATTGTATACAACTTTGAATTTTAAATTCACGCCATCTATACAGTTTTCTAGACAACTTTTTGTATCTTGGATCTTGCTAGTCAAATCTTAGCCTCGATAGCATAACACGTAGATACTAGCGACATCTGTGTTTTTGTTTTGTATATAGTCAAATATAATACTGGTAAATTCAAAATACGTAGTGGTCAAACGACGTTTGAGTATTATCAGTACTCGTCCATTTGGTCGGATAAGAATTGATGGTATTCCAGGAATTTTGTTCTAAGATTGTACCCCCTGGTATATTATAATGTACTCTGTGAGCTAGACTAACGCACAGACCAAGTAGAGATGCGACTAACGTAACATTTAAACATTTGATTTGACAACTTTCACAAGTCTTAACTCAGTGAAATAACGAAGTTTTTGTTTGAAATGTAAAATGTGAAAAAGTGGTTATTGAACAGTAATGGAAAGCAGAAAGATAATTCTAAGATATGATATTATGTAATTTTATTGTTTATCTACCAAACTAACGTATCTATCTCTAATATGTAAATTAATTTGTAAGGAAATAAATAAGACTAAATCCTTGTACCATTTTCAAAGTGTCTGTCTGTCTGTTTGTTTAGTTTGTTACCTCTTTACCCCTAAAACTACCGATCCTCGAGATTCCTACTCAATACGTAATAAGCTTATTGCTCGTGCTCCTTTTTCAAAACGCTTCTGTTGAGAGGAAATTCAGTGTCTTGAAAAATTTAAAAACAGAAAACAAAAATCACTTGCACACTGATACTGTGGTAATTTAATCCTTCAAATGTAATGTTAAGCAAGAAAATTTGGAATAATCACTTATATCTTATCTTCTTTTAGTATGTACCTACCTAAATAAACTCATTTTGTTAAACCATTTTTAGTGCCAATAAAAATAATTTATATTTATTTATATTATATTTATATGAAAAAAAAAGTTTTTTTTTCAATGTCTGTAATAACTGTAATACAAGTTGTTGTTTTTTTTTTTATGAAAATTTGTGGGGAATCCAGGTTTTCCTCTCCCCAAATTCGGGGATTTCGGCCGAAATTATTGGGTAATTTGGGACATTAGCATCGGCAACACTGAAGAGTAGATAGATATTTTTTGTAGACGTCGCTCAATAAAAATATTATTATTGTAACAAAATAATAAATAAATAATGGTGGGTGCTTTATAAACAATTTTTTTTTATTGAATATACAATGTCCCGGTTTGTAGTAATAAAACTCCAAGGATGGTAAATAACTAAATACACTCAAGTTTTATCCATTGATCATGAGTAAAATACTACAAAAACTTTCTTTTTCTTTAATGCATTTTTTTTGTTAGTTTTCGAGTTATTCTACACATTATTAAAAGAATCACAGCTTTTCAATCTTTTATCTAGAAAGTTATTGTCACTTAAAAAAGCCCCCGCACATACCCTTTGAATACATTAGGACACATCTTTACCCTAAAAATAATCTTGATAAAATCTGTTTCATTTTCATCGAAAAAATAAATATATTTACCACCCTCAAACTTTCATTACTACAAACTGAGACATATTGTAATATTATTCAAACCAGATTACATTTCACCGGATTCAGTACAGACGATAAGTTAATTCATACATTTATAATACATTGATTAAGTATCTACGCACAAACTGCTTGAGTGGAGTAATCACAATATCAACAATCTAGCGAAAAGTCAATCATTGTAGTAAAGCAACCATTGCAATTTTTGGAGTGAAGCTAATGATATTTTTTTCTAGAGAAACACCCCATAACATCTTTGTAAATAAAAACTGTGAGTTTAGATAACTTAGGAAGCGAAGATGATAATTATATTAAACACATGTCAAATGTTTACAATGAATTTAAAATATGTTTCTATTAAGAGGAAAATATTACAATGATCAAAAATTAACACAATACTCTACATAACAAACAGAAAATAATTTTTAAATATGAATTGTCATAAATCTTCGAAAGCTGCTACTAATTTGTGTAACCGGCCATCTTCAACTTTTTTTATTGGCCTAAACTTGGGTTTCAAAATTGGAATGTTTGGCGGAGAATCTATTTCCTTTTCATCTTCATAGAAGTCTTCAATATTTGGCTCCATATCCTTTTTTACAGATGTTATACCTGAAGGTCTTCTATCCTTTCTACTTTTTAAATTCTCCACACTTGCATTCAACTCGATGAGATTCTTGTATATTCTGTCATTGAAGTGGAAGTTTAGCTTTTTTGATATCTGTAAAATAGTAAATTCAGGTGGTTCTTATACAACTTATAACAATAAATATTGTCTCAAAACAAGCAACAAATAATTAAATCTCAACTATGCCCAACTTACTTTAGAACATAGCTGTCCTCTGTCTATATTAAAATCTTCAGATGAAAGTGGTGGTGCACTTAATTTCTTTAAGTCAGATAAATAATTAGCTATTGCTCCGCTCGAACACAATGTAGGTTGACTCAATTCATTCTCTTTCTGCGAAGAACGCGATGATTTTTGAGAAGTATGCGAAGAACAAGCGGCATCGTGTATAACTTGCTTTCGCGTCGATGGCTTCACTTTAAGCTCATAATTTCTAAGGAGCGTTTTCTTGACTTTCGAGTCGGAAGTGGCTTTACTCATGGTTAAAATATAATTTGGTCCAATACTTCAAATTATTTGTTTTATTTACAATAAATTCAAAATTACGCGATATCGACGACGGTATATATAATGTACTCTGTGGACGGTATTTTGACGTTGACGTGTACAGAGTACCAGTGTTGCCAGCGCGCTTTTGTCAAAACTAGGCGTGAGCGTTCTAAAGACGGACCGTTTTTAACAACCGTTTTCTGATCTACGACGAAGGAACCATTTTCATAATCTGATTAAAACAGTCGTCGTTCCAAAATCTAGTCTATGTTTGATGCGAATTTATACTTAATGCCTCTGAAAATACAGGCTGTACATGCAATGTCCTACAAAACCAGTCGTCGTCGTCTGACGATCAGAGCAATGAAAAATGATCTTTACTATGTAAAGTATAACTTCAAGCGAAAGTCTAATAACTCTTCGTTTCATTCATAAAACAGTCTTTGTTGCACAAACCAGTCTTCGAATGTGTGATGCGAATTTATACTTAATGTCTCTGAAAATACAGCCGAACATGCAATGTCTTACAAAACCAGTCTTCGTCTGCGACGATCAGAGCAAAGAAAAAACCGGCCAAGAGCATGTCGGGCCATGCTCAGTATTATAGGGTTCCTTAAGTAGGTGTACAAACGAATCAAATCGAATATTAATCATGGCTATTTTAGTTTTTGCAATAATCGGCAGCATTCGCGACTCAGAGCGTGTTGTTAGTAGCGCCATCTAGCGATAAATTCAAGAAGCCAAATTTAAGAAGTCTGATTGATGTCAAAGTTACTTTTTGTGATTTATTCAAATAGAAAGTAGCTAAAGGAGCATTATTTGCTATGATCATTTTTCTCTAAGGTCAATGACCTTTGAACTAGGACGTTTTAAGTATTTTTCAGTTTTCTGTCTATAACTCAAAAAATTATAATCACATTATACTCGAAATAATTTTAAAAGAGAGTTTTCACAAAGGTCTATCAATGTGGAAGATTATAAGTTTCTACGTTGCATAGTTTAGAAATGGCAGGGGGGGGGACACATTGCAAGCCACTTTGGCGGGCTATATTTCGCAGATGGTACACCTGATAAAAAAGTGATGTATGAAACATTACCTTCATTTTAGTAGACCTATTCAATGATATCCCACACGATGGGGTGCAGCGAAAAAAATTTTTTTTTCCCCATTTCACATGTATGGGCGCCACCCCTAAAGAACGTAAAAACTATTTTTTTATTCTTTTAAAATTGAGATCTATATGCAGACTATTTTTTAACAAAATTTCATTTTCTTATGTTTATAACTGTAGAAGTTATTAAGCTGTAAAGGATTTGGACAGACGGACGGACATGAAACTATAAGGGTTCCTTCTAGGACTTCGGAACCCTAAAAAGGACCAGACTGTGGACCATATAATCCAACGATGTCCTTTATTGTCGTACCCTGGCTCTCCAGAGGATCTTTTCACCCTTACACCTGACGCCACCATATGGTTAAAGAATCTCAATTTGTCATTGTGAATAAAATAATATAGATGTATAGATAGCCTATAAAGATGCCATACGATTAAATAAATAAGAGCAAAGAAAAATTATCTTTACTGTTATGGATATAAAGTGTAACTTCAAGCAAAATCTAATAACTCTTCGTTTCGTTCATAAAACAGTCGTCATTGCACAAACCAGTCTTCGAATGTGTCATGCGAATTTATACTTAATGTCTCTGAACATACAGCCGAACGTGCAATATCTTACGATATCTTTTCCACGAAACAGGCTTGTCCTAGTGTGGAATCGACAAGTTAATTGTTTCCTTATGTAATACCTAATACTATCTACCTGTAATGTACCTCTTAAGGAAATGTAAAAACTACAGTTATTTTAGGCAAATAAATGATTATCTTATCGTATCTTACAAAACCAGTCTTCGTCCGCGACGTTCAGAGCAAAGAAAAATGATCATTATTGCTATGACCATAAAGTATTAATTTCAAGCAATAGTAACACGTTTCGTTCGTTCAAATGTAGATCGCGATACTTATCATCCTTCTATTGTTTGATGCATTGTGCGTCGTTCTGGCAGTCTTCAAACCAGTTGCGAACGAGGACCGTTTCGAAGACTTGGTTTCGTCGTCGTGAAAACGGCTGCGTTCCGTTTACTGTAAAATCGACAACGACCCACTCCTACAAACTCACCTGAGAGTGATGAAAAAGAAACCTTTTATGTGCTTTTATGAAGAAAAGTTACCTATAACATATTTTTTTGCAGTATTTTAAGTTGGCAATGTGTGTTGAGTATTGTTAAGTAAATTATGAAGAACAGAAAATTTAGGTACCTAAAATATGGGACAAAGTCACATTTTACCCTTTGAGTATATACCATAGGAGGGAGTAATAACAGGCGTACCCCTCTGCCATGTTAAAGTGGCGTATGCCCATTGACGTTTATAAAAACTAGTTCACTCGCAATATCTGGCCATTCTGTGTCGCTTTGTGTCGCTTTATACCACTCATACAAAAATGGTTATTTGTTCGGTGTTTCTGTGCAAAAGGTGATCTACTACCTCAAACCTGCGGGAGCATGGAGTTTCCTCTCACATGTAAATATTATTTCTGTCTAAAATGCATACATTTTGCATAAAATCGAAGATAACTAAATAAAAATTATACCTCCGTACCACGTTTTATTACGACAGAAAAATTATAGTACAAGACGTAGTGTGGGGACATGGTGAATAGTAGTTGAATGAACGAAATTAAAAAGTGGTTCACCGGTTGTCATACTATTACTTGGTGCTTTATCTTATTGTTTTATTTTATAATAATGCCTTGTTAACTGAAAATAATTAAATTATTTTGAATTTAAAATTGAAAAAAATTGTATATATATCAAAAATTGCTAGTGCGTCTGTTAGTAATTGTGTAACTTCTGAACGACTTGACCGATTGAGGTCATATTCACATACTAAGATGAACAACCTATAGATGGTTAATCACAGACATTTCAGCTAGTTAGATAGAGAACGTTAAATTACGTAATATCTATGAAAGAAGGAGACGATAGATTAATATTTTGTCCTTATCGTCCTGGCCGGTTTTTTTAAAACTACAATACTAACCCCCAGTTTCCGAAAGGCTGATCATCACAAAAATTAACTAATCGACTGTCAAACCTCCTGAGATTTGACCTGTCAAGCGATGTGATTAGTTGTTAGTATTTTTGCCGATCAATCACAGGAGCTCACATTAGATATGACAATAGATCAAATTGATCAGCGTTCCAGAAACTGGGGGTAAGTAATAAGCAGGGATGTTATGGAGCTCCGTAACCGTAACCGTATCCATCCATCCATCATCATCATCAGCCTATCGCATTCCACTGCTGGACGAAGGCCTCTGCAATAGAACGCCACCGACTTTTATCCTCGGCTACTCATCTCTCATCCAGTTTCTACCATAAAGTGTACAGTTATTAAATTGTGACATGAAAATTTGAGAAAGTAAATACCTACTTTTTAATTATTATTATAAAATTAAATACTCATGATTTCTTTTTAAATACGCCTTATTTCCTAAAATTTATTTAATTCAATAACGTATCAAAATTAAAGTTCAATTATTATCTCCTACAATGCTGTACTAAATACCTACATGTAATTCCATAACCTATCTACAACTACAACCTACAAGCTTTTCAGTAGTAATCAGAGATGGCGTGCTTGTATAGCGACATTAATTCAAATTCAAATTCATTTATTGTGGATCACAGGTTCATAAGATGTGTAAAAATTATTAATAGGATCAGCCATGTCCCGCCATTGAGGCATACAATCATAATTTAATTAAATAACATAACATAATATATATATATATATATATTAGCGACTGGCGATTGACATCCATTGCAATCTTGTGGTCCACTTGCCATCAAACTGCGGGTGCGTGCGGGGCGCGGGTGAGGGATCTTAAATAGGCGGGGGGGGCGGTGAGAGGCTGTTCTGTACTTTAGTATTATTAGGTATTCTGTGCTAGAACTAGAATTATATACATAATATACACGCTGAAATTTTCATCGCTTTCATCCCGCGGTGTCCTACTCTATCTCAGTAGTTACTATCTTTTAGTCAAACCAGTTTACAAAAAAAAACCTAGAATACAAAAACTGGCAAGTGAAAATAAATAAGTTATGAAATCGTTGAAATTTGTAGTAAGGGACAAACACACGAAAGTAGTTAAATACGGCGGCCGGTCGGCGGCGGCGCGGCGTCGGCGGTGGCCGGAGCTACTGCGCGTTATCGTACCTAGGTAGGTATTTTATTTAGGATTTATTAAATAAATTAATAAATTTGTAGGTAAATGAATGGTTTAGGAAAGTTAAAGAAAAGACAATAAATTATGTTTCTGTGGTTTCTAAAGATTTGTTTGAATGCCATGTAGGCAGGTAAATGATCGACGTGACATAAGTAGGTACCTAGGTATGTTCAAGTTTGCAGGAATACAACAGCTGCCCCAAATAAATACCCAGTAAGGGGTTGTAACTAAATTTTACAGAAGCGCGTAAAAACATAAGATGACAAATACGTAGACAGTGTTTAAAAAGTTTGTAGGTACGTCGACTGCAGGACAGTGGTAACACTTCAATTCGAAAACAGCTCTTACTGCTTACGAAATAAAGATGCTGCTAATGTCAAAGTGTTGCCACCGACGTGCGGTTGACCTTACGTCCTACTGTTATGGAGTCGCTACACCGCGGTATTTAATCGATATAAATTTCAGCGTGTATAATATGTGTATATCTTAATATTTTAAGAAAATATGTAAAATAGTCATAATCATCGTGTGTCATGTACATGTTACAAATGTTATAAAAAAAATAGCAAATAATTATATTCTATTCTACATATAATAAATTTTAACACAGTGTTTTATTTTTCATTTTCAAACAATGAATAACTACAATTATGTTTTCTACGATATCAAATCAATTCCTGTATCATTCTGTTTATCGGTCTTTATTAGTCTTTAATCATACCCCATCACTAGTTTTTTTGCGTCTGTTGACATACGTGAACAAATATATACGACGATAATGTTGTTAGTGTGCGTGTTTTTTGTTTGTATTCTGAGTTTGTTTTAGTGTGAGTTCATTGCGACACGATATATTTTTGCACTTGTGTGCTATTACCTGTAAATGTGTGCTGTACGTGTTTTCCTCGTACCCCACCAAAGTTGGCAGAAAAAAATGTTTGTGAATTTGCGCGTTGCGACCTCCTATGGTATATACTCAAAGCATTTTACCCCGTAGTCAAAGCCGCGTTCACTTATATCGGCAGACGTCGTTGGACGACGCGCGGTGCATTCCTCGGGCGTTCGTTTGTATGATCGCTCTGAGTAACTGAACAACCAAAGTACGCTCCGGGCGTAGTCAGGCGATAATACTGAACGCGGCCCAAAACTGTCAACGGTTGGTTGGTTTTTTCGCAAATTTGGGGAAAAAATTCGTTCTTGGGGAAATTTTATAGAAGTGAAATGTTTGGGGAAAGGAAAATACAGAGACATTAATCTAGTTAGTTTAAGATAATATCAGTGGGAAAATAAGTGAGTGTTTGAATGAAGATTCAATAAACAGAGTTTTATATTATTTAATTTGCTTTATTTTCTGTTTGAAAAAATATGGGGCAAAAAGTTGCAAAACACATCATATTGGGGAAAAAATACATGAATATGGGGAAAATTCAGAAACTCGATCTAGCTACCCTGAAACTGTCAAAAGTTCAAAACTTCAATGAACAATCGTCAGAAAAAGTGGAGTTTTTGACGTTTTTGTCGACGATTTCAATAATTTCAATTTAGCACGATATCTGCAATATTTTATTTCACGTAGCACAAAAAAATTGGCTAAAAATATTGAAAAACTGAGTTTATTTCATAAAAGTTTAAAAGTAAAGAATGTCAAACAAATTTGTTGAATTTTCCGTAGGTGTTTTGATTAAAATTTGTACTCATAAGAAGTAGTTTTGCATTCTATAATTATAATCTAATTAAAATGTTTGTACAGAATCCTGAGAACTTGCCGGTGGAGAAATTGACGTTATCGGTGAAGAATGCTGGCGTTGTACAGCAAATCAAAGCTTTGGTGAGAAAATGTTCCAATTTAAATCACAATGTTGTGAAATAGATTCCATTTGGTTAGTAGGGGAACACCCTGTTTTGTTGCTCAAGTGTAATCATGCCGACATCTTTGACGTGTAGATTCCCTCACTGCCTTTGTAATATGGGGAAATACCCAAATTTTCAACAGACATTGTTGTTTTATTTATGTGGCCTTGGAAACATCAGATATCAGAATAAAGGGATTTGCATTGCATGTTCGTCTACTGCAATACTTTTTTAATAGTATGATGATCATCCATATTGTTAGAACTAGAGTATTATCCGTTTTCGGGATATATAAGGTTATCTATTTAAATGAAAGTGTAAATAATCTTTCAAAGCATTTATTAAATATTGAAACACTTTATTTACCAGAATATTATTTATCATCTGAAATTACATTACTCTTTAGGCTTAATGTACGCCACTAGCATCTTAAATAATTATTTACCAAAATTAATACCAATAGCGATAAAACATTATAAATAACGTAAACTGACCTGACTTGTTCCAGCGGATACCAATATTCCTTCACCGACCGATACACTTCTACTTATTGATCTTTACACTTCGGCGTCGCAGCAAGCACTGAGCTGCGCACGGCCGTTCCATCGTTTAAATAAACTATCCCCGCCACGCGACTTGTACAACCGGGTGGTAGTGATGGACTAACAATTTAATTAAATAAATGCGGGTAACCTAAATGTCACTACAATTGCGCAATAAATCTACTAAAATCCTAACAGCTCGGCCATCCTGCTAGAGCAAGTCCCTTCGCTCTTTATTATTTTCAGAGTAGGCACTTTGTTTATTCGTTATAGGTATCAGCAATTGGTATTAATTCAATTTTCAATTTCAATATTAAATAAACCTAATTACAGGCACTTTTGAAAGGTCAGGCTCTAGTTGCACGGTTCCAAATTGTGGGTCCTATGGAGAAGAACCGGCAAGAAACTCCATGGATAAACTCTTTTTAAAATAGGTTATTGTTTATTACATCAAATTTATTCAAATAATGTGAGTATAATGTAGGTTAATGTCAGAAATAAACAAGAGTAATTAATTACAAAAAGTTTTCAATCAATTATAAGTCTATTGACCGAGTTGTATTCAGTTGGCATACCTACGTTAATTACAAAGCTGAACTTAAATTAAATGTGAAGACAATTTACAGTAGGTATTTTTTTTTTTTTTAATTATAATAAATATACATTTATTTGTTAGATTACATCGATCCATTATTGTTAGTAAACATATTTTTTAAATGGTTAGTAGATTAATACATTATAAATTGGAATTAAATTACACATGATTGCAATTAGAATAATAAATAAAATAATATGAATACATTACAACACATGAAATTCTATAATATTATTAATAAATGGGCAGTCTACCCTGTTCGCTATCATTTTCAGGATACTGTTCGCGCTGCCGCGAACCCTGCCTACCATCAAAGCTTACGCATAATCGCATTAAAACCATCGACGCGCGCCTCTGCGAACATACCAGAGAGGCACTGCAGAATCGCGGCAGCCCCATCAGCATCCTGAATGCATTATGCTAGTATTTAATTACTTTTTTTTTTAAATTAATTAATTTTCCTAACTTATATTAACAATTTCGTCGTCTAGATGCATGTTACGGCAGGCGTGACTGATCACAACGTTTAGTTATGTGGTTGGTTGTTATGAGAACGGGTGTACTGTAGTACATTTGAGCAGGTGGCAGAGGAACTTCTATAAATACACGTATACGATTGTACCTACAATAAATATAAATAATTTCACAAATAACAATGGACGAATATATAAATAATGTTACTGTAAGGCAAACCGAAGAAGAATATCTAACGATTCGGTGAATAATTCTTTCATATCCACGACATCGGATCTACGAGCCAGAAGTTTACCGGACCTGTCATCCGAATACATAGCCGATGACGATCTCCACAACGAAATTATTAATCTTAAATCTCTACTGTCAAGCGCTCATAATGAGATAGAGAAGTTATCTCTTAAAGTAAGTTTATTACTGAAGGAGAATGAGAAAAAAAACAAAGTACAATAAACAATTAAAAACAACTTTGTACAACTACACCTTTAAGTAGCATAAGGAGTGACAAATAGTGTCGTCGTACTTCCCAACAGAAATTTAATTCTAGTGTCGTCAACCTAGGATTATCCAAGAATAGAATAGAATATATTTATTTGCATAAAACATGGTATAAAAAGGTGTTATAAACTTAAATATATGATCATTCATGTATGTTCAAGGATGTAGCATGTAGCAAAAAATTTGATCAGTGAATTTTGATCAGCCTAGTTGCCTTGTGCAGGAGGAGTCGGAGTCGGGAAAATGTAAACAAAATGATGCAGCCTTCTACTGACTCACCAATAGTTGGTGAACAAACCAAAAATACAAATTTACGGCACTCTGCAATGTACCGGACCAGCATCCGTATTGATACATTTCAGACAAGATTATTGCAGAAAATACGAAGACTATGACATCTTTGCAATCACAAAACCATTTGCTACTTCGGAAGATGTCTTAAGAGACTGCCTTTTAGGTTTTAACTTAAATGTTGAAAGTGATCAGATAGTATTATGCGTAGGAGAATATGACAAAAACCCAAGTAAATTATTGCACGAACTATCGGGGGCACAAAATTTTACATTATTATGATTAATGTAAATCATAATCCATATTTAAATATTGTAAAGTTAAATAATGCTTATTCAAACACTGTACAAACGTGTTCCGAACTGTACTTTTGTAACATGTAAAAAAAAAAGAAATCTGTCGAATTCACATTATCTATTAAATCTTTGTAAAAACAATTAGTTTTATTGTTGACTGCAGATACTATGACAAAATATTTAAATGTAAATAAAATTAGAAACTTTTAGCACGGTGGCGACTATGATGTAAAACAAATACCTAAAAAGGCGGTCAGTGTCAAAACGTTTAGTACAAACCACCACAACTTATTTTTATAAGAACCTCGTGACGACAAGTGACGTGGTTAATAGTACCCAAATAAAGGATCAACCAAAGAAACGATCTTTGCATGATTACTTCTCCATTACTAATAAACGAACTATAGGGCCAAGTGAACAAGAGAGTAGTACAGCTGAAAACATAAAAAAAACAGAATAGTGTGTAACAATAACAATATCGTGACTATTTTCCATCAAAACATATCGTGACTATTTTCCATCAAAACATATCGTGACTATTTTTCATAAGTAATATTCAGGAAGCGATAGGTGCAGTACATGATTTGCATCTTTCAGACCATAATACTGGACAGACCTTATCAATACCCGCCTATATGAAACCAATAGGACTAGGCCATTGGTACGTAGATACAAGGAATTATTCTAAGGAAAATATTAATAAGTTTATCGATTGCCTGGCTTCTCTGCAATGTTCCAACGTATTCAATACTGAGAACCTCAACGTAGCTTTCAATCATTTTCACGACACCTTCTGTTTGTTCTACGACCTCTGTTTCCCAACGAAGAGTCGGAAAATTAATATAAAAATTTCTAGCCCGTCCTGGAATACGAAAGGGATACGTAGATCTAGTAAACAAACGAAATTTTGAGACATCACTATTATACAAATAATACACATGAAAAGAAACTGCCTTTGCAAAAATATAGTAAAATTTTAAGGAGATTCGTACAGACCTTACAACAAAGACAATTACCAACATACCAATAACGCCAAAAAGAGTCTGTCCGTGTCGATAACATCATTAGACGTGACCCATTAAAAATTGCAGAATCTTTTAACAAATTTATATAGAATTAACAAATAACGATACCAGCAGTCTTAACAGCACATTAAATAAATACAAGTTACCAATCTTAAACCAAAGTATTTTTCTAAGGCCGTGTAGTACAGAAGAAGTCACGAAAATGATCAAATCACTCAATAATACGAGAGCAGTTGGTTTTGACGGTGTTTGCACACAAGTTATGAAAGAATGTGTAAATATAATAGCCCCTATTCTACAGTACTTAATCATTTTTTCTCGGAAGGTTTGTTTCCGGACAGGCTTATGCAGTCTATAGTAAAGACTCTTTTTTAAAAAAAAGATAAAATTAACGTAAATAATTATCGTCCCATTACACTAATCCCCATATTGGCAAAGATTTTCGAAAAGGTCATGCATTCTCGTCTTAGTGATTATTTGTTAAAATTCAACGTCATTAAAGGAGAACAAAACGGTTTTCAAAACGAAAGTTTACTACCTTGCCGGGTTTCACTCTTGTCAATAAAGTAGTACCACAAGTTGGCAAACATGCTCCTGTGTCAGTGTTATTCTTTGACATGAACAAAGCTTTTGATTTTGTTAACCATAAAATGCTCGTTCATAAATGCGAACACTATGGAACCAGAGGACCAGTACTAGAATGGATCTTAAGTTACCTCGCTAATCGCAGACAATGTGTAGAAATAGCCTCACTAAATGAAGTGAAAGTATCAACGCCATATAGATCCACTTATAAAGTAAATGGCTGCGGCGTACCACAGGGAAGTATTTTGGGCCCTTTACTGTTCCTGCTATACATTAATGATTTGCCTCTAGCCATTGACCACAATTGCATTCTTTTTGCGGATGACGTGTCGGTCGTAGTTACTGACATAAATAATATGACATTGAAATACAACCACGGAAATTTTATTAATTTAGCAGCCGAATCAATAATCAATTGGTTAGACAAACAATTTTAATGCAAACATTTCTAAGACAAAATATATAAATTTCCGCAATTATAACACAATAGAAAATAATTATGGCGTAATGTGAAGAGGACAACAAATAGAAATGACAAAAGATTATAAATTTCTGGGCATAAATGTAGACCAACATTGTAACTGGAAGACCCACATTAAATATATTTGTTCCAAACTAAACAGTTTCGTCTTTGCTTTGAAGCGATTAAGGCGCACGGTAAATGAAAGAGCTGCACTCATAGCCTACCACGGCTACGTTGCATCGGTTCTGCGGTATGGTCTTTTACTCTGGGGAAACTCAACAGACGTTCTAAAGGTGTTATTAGTATATAAAAAAAAGTGTGTTAGAGCAATATGCAGCGCTCATCCACTTGGTTCGTGTAGACCGTTATTTAAAAAACTAAAAAAATCTTGACCCTGACCGGGCTATACATTATGCAGGTTGGAATTTTCGTGAAAGAGCACCCTGATATGTTTGAAAAATTCGATAAATATAAATATTTGAAATCCGCTAGTAGGGACCCCACCTGTTTAAGAATGCCACTCTGCAAAACAGCCCTATAGCAACGAAATTGCAATATAATGGCAATAAAAGTGTTTAATAAAATTCCAAAAGCTATCAGAGAGCCCCCATAAAAAATTGTTTAAAGTTCAACTTCACACTTGGTTGACCGACAACTGCTTATATGACGTAAAAGGATATTGGAATGTAAAATAATCATGTATGTATAAATTTGTATAAAGTAGAATTGTGGAGTGATATTTTAATGTTATTTTTGTAATAATTATTGACATTTTTAAATCCATTTATTGATTAATTTAATATTATTAATTTGTGATACTAATTGAAATCAGGTTTATAAATAAATTCATGTAGGTATCTAATTTTGTATGCCAGCTGGCTGGCGGAACATGCAGAACTATTATGTATGTTTCGTACAAATAAACATTTCATTTCATTTCAACGGAAAATTATAGACTCATTACTTACATACGGCGAATGCCCCCGTTGCTGTTCTGCGCTTGCAGCCGCTCTCTTGGTAGACATGACGCTTCGTGCCCGAGCCTCACACTCGATAACAGCACACGTGCCCAAGCCTTACACTTGATAACAGCACTAGGTTGATGACGTGCCCAAGCCTTACACTTGATAACAGCACATGTGCCCAAGCCTTACACTTGATAACAGCACTAGGTTGAAGACGTGCCCAAGCCTTACACTTGATAACAGCACACGTGCCCAAGCCTTAGACTTGATAACAGCACACGTGCCCAAGCATTACACTTGATAACAGCACACGTGCCCAAGCATTACACTTGATAACAGCACTATGATGATTATATGCCCAAGCCTTACACTTGATAACAGCACACGTGCCCAAGCCTTACACTTGATAACAGCACACGTGCCCAAGCATTACACTTGATAACAGCACACGTGCCCAAGCATTACACTTGATAACAGCACACGTGCCCAAGCATTACACTTGATAACAGCACACGTGCCCAAGCATTACACTTGATAACAGCACTATGATGATTATATGCCAGAGCCTTACACTCGATAACAGCAAACGCGCCGAAGTCTTCCATCAACGAGTTGTTAGAACTAAAACTTTCAATAAATATTAAAATCCATTGATTATTTATTTTGGTAAATCAAGTATTAATGAGTAAGCATTCAAATGTTACCAGAGTTATACTAATACGTTTTAGAATGTAAACCGTTGCAATGATGTAGTGCTTTTAGAAAGCATCTCTGTCGAAGTTGTGTAATGATGGAATGCTTCCAGAGAGTAGCGTTGCAGATGCAGGGTTTTTATGAAAAGCTTCCAGAGACTAGCCCTGGCCAAGCTGTGTAATGATAAAACGCTTCCAGAGAGTAGCCCTGGCGAGGCTATGTAATGATGAAATTCTTCCCGAGAGTAGCCCTGGTGAAGCATGAGTAGTGATAGTATGCCTCCAGGGAGTAGCCTTGGCGAAGCATGTGTAGTGATGGTATGCCTCCAGGGAGTAGCCCTGGCGAAGCACGAGTAGTGATGGTATGCCTCCAGGAATTAGCCCTGGCAACGCATGAGTAGTGATGGTTTGCCTCCAAGGAGTAGCCCTGGCAAAGCATGTGTAATGATCGTTTTCTTCCAGGGAGTAGCCCCAGCAAAGAAGTGTAATTATGGTTTACTTCCAGAGAGTAGCCCTGGCACAACATGAGTAATGGTGAAGTATTAAAACTCTTTCACATTAAAATTAGATATGCAAACATTCGAATGAATATACTTAAAACATTAAATAGAGTAGTTCTATGAAATTTACATAAAATGTAATGTTATTGTTTGTACTTTATTAAAATTTATTCATTAGTCACGGATTGATTTATAACAAAATGCTTTAAAGATCATACAACCCTCATTTCAACGGCCAATTTTATATTTTACCAGTAAAAGATGGAAGAGAAAAAAAATATATTTTTCAACCAAAAATAAACATGTGGGCAGGATAAACGAGTAGTTTTGTTTTTATATATACTCGTCTATCTCACTTCTGAGATGTTAGAACTAGAGTATTATCCGTTTTCGGGATATATAAGGTTATCTATTTAAATGAAAGTGTAAATAATCTTTCAAAGCATTTATTAAATATTGAAACACTTTATTTACCAGAATATTATTTATCATCTGAAATTACATTACTCTTTAGGCTTAATGTACGCCACTAGCATCTTAAATAATTATTTACCAAAATTAATACCAATAGCGATAAAACATTATAAATAACGTAAACTGACCTGACTTGTTCCAGCGGATACCAATATTCCTTCACCGACCGATACACTTCTACTTATTGATCTTTACACTTCGGCGTCGCAGCAAGCACTGAGCTGCGCACGGCCGTTCCATCGTTTAAATAAACTATCCCCGCCACGCGACTTGTACAACCGGGTGGTAGTGATGGACTAACAATTTAATTAAATAAATGCGGGTAACCTAAATGTCACTACAATTGCGCAATAAATCTACTAAAATCCTAACAATATGGACCAATATAAGAGACAAGTGCTATTTAATAAATAATGTCCTCCCGGCCGAATTTCGGTCACAGCTGCCAATCTCAATGGAGACTAGCCATCTGCGCGGGACATATTATAATTCACAAGTGTGTGCGCAAACACAGGTGCACTCTCTATTCCGTCACTCTCATAATCCAATGGGACGGCAATTCGACACGACCGGATAGAGATCAGGTGCAGGACCGACGGCTTTACGTGTGTCTCGATGTGTAATGCAACAGTCACCCATCCACAGACTGACCGCGGCTAGTGCAGCTTAATCTTGCAGATCGTACAATCCACACGCTTGCTACTTAGCCACGAGCCCCTTAAATGCTACTTACCATCTAATGGCAAGAAACTCCATGGATAAACTCTTTTTAAAATAGGTTATTGTTTATTACATCAAATTTATTCAAATAATGTGAGTATAATGTAGGTTAATGTCAGAAATAAACAAGAGTAATTAATTACAAAAAGTTTTCAATCAATTATAAGTCTATTGACCGAGTTGTATTCAGTTGGCATACCTACGTTAATTACAAAGCTGAACTTAAATTAAATGTGAAGACAATTTACAGTAGGTATTTTTTTTTTTTTTAATTATAATAAATATACATTTATTTGTTAGATTACATCGATCCATTATTGTTAGTAAACATATTTTTTAAATGGTTAGTAGATTAATACATTATAAATTGGAATTAAATTACACATGATTGCAATTAGAATAATAAATAAAATAATATGAATACATTACAACACATGAAATTCTATAATATTATTAATAAATGGGCAGTCTACCCTGTTCGCTATCATTTTCAGGATACTGTTCGCGCTGCCGCGAACCCTGCCTACCATCAAAGCTTACGCATAATCGCATTAAAACCATCGACGCGCGCCTCTGCGAACATACCAGAGAGGCACTGCAGAATCGCGGCAGCCCCATCAGCATCCTGAATGCATTATGCTAGTATTTAATTACTTTTTTTTTTAAATTAATTAATTTTCCTAACTTATATTAACAATTTCGTCGTCTAGATGCATGTTACGGCAGGCGTGACTGATCACAACGTTTAGTTATGTGGTTGGTTGTTATGAGAACGGGTGTACTGTAGTACATTTGAGCAGGTGGCAGAGGAACTTCTATAAATACACGTATACGATTGTACCTACAATAAATATAAATAATTTCACAAATAACAATGGACGAATATATAAATAATGTTACTGTAAGGCAAACCGAAGAAGAATATCTAACGATTCGGTGAATAATTCTTTCATATCCACGACATCGGATCTACGAGCCAGAAGTTTACCGGACCTGTCATCCGAATACATAGCCGATGACGATCTCCACAACGAAATTATTAATCTTAAATCTCTACTGTCAAGCGCTCATAATGAGATAGAGAAGTTATCTCTTAAAGTAAGTTTATTACTGAAGGAGAATGAGAAAAAAAACAAAGTACAATAAACAATTAAAAACAACTTTGTACAACTACACCTTTAAGTAGCATAAGGAGTGACAAATAGTGTCGTCGTACTTCCCAACAGAAATTTAATTCTAGTGTCGTCAACCTAGGATTATCCAAGAATAGAATAGAATATATTTATTTGCATAAAACATGGTATAAAAAGGTGTTATAAACTTAAATATATGATCATTCATGTATGTTCAAGGATGTAGCATGTAGCAAAAAATTTGATCAGTGAATTTTGATCAGCCTAGTTGCCTTGTGCAGGAGGAGTCGGAGTCGGGAAAATGTAAACAAAATGATGCAGCCTTCTACTGACTCACCAATAGTTGGTGAACAAACCAAAAATACAAATTTACGGCACTCTGCAATGTACCGGACCAGCATCCGTATTGATACATTTCAGACAAGATTATTGCAGAAAATACGAAGACTATGACATCTTTGCAATCACAAAACCATTTGCTACTTCGGAAGATGTCTTAAGAGACTGCCTTTTAGGTTTTAACTTAAATGTTGAAAGTGATCAGATAGTATTATGCGTAGGAGAATATGACAAAAACCCAAGTAAATTATTGCACGAACTATCGGGGGCACAAAATTTTACATTATTATGATTAATGTAAATCATAATCCATATTTAAATATTGTAAAGTTAAATAATGCTTATTCAAACACTGTACAAACGTGTTCCGAACTGTACTTTTGTAACATGTAAAAAAAAAAGAAATCTGTCGAATTCACATTATCTATTAAATCTTTGTAAAAACAATTAGTTTTATTGTTGACTGCAGATACTATGACAAAATATTTAAATGTAAATAAAATTAGAAACTTTTAGCACGGTGGCGACTATGATGTAAAACAAATACCTAAAAAGGCGGTCAGTGTCAAAACGTTTAGTACAAACCACCACAACTTATTTTTATAAGAACCTCGTGACGACAAGTGACGTGGTTAATAGTACCCAAATAAAGGATCAACCAAAGAAACGATCTTTGCATGATTACTTCTCCATTACTAATAAACGAACTATAGGGCCAAGTGAACAAGAGAGTAGTACAGCTGAAAACATAAAAAAAACAGAATAGTGTGTAACAATAACAATATCGTGACTATTTTCCATCAAAACATATCGTGACTATTTTCCATCAAAACATATCGTGACTATTTTTCATAAGTAATATTCAGGAAGCGATAGGTGCAGTACATGATTTGCATCTTTCAGACCATAATACTGGACAGACCTTATCAATACCCGCCTATATGAAACCAATAGGACTAGGCCATTGGTACGTAGATACAAGGAATTATTCTAAGGAAAATATTAATAAGTTTATCGATTGCCTGGCTTCTCTGCAATGTTCCAACGTATTCAATACTGAGAACCTCAACGTAGCTTTCAATCATTTTCACGACACCTTCCGTTTGTTCTACGACCTCTGTTTCCCAACGAAGAGTCGGAAAATTAATATAAAAATTTCTAGCCCGTCCTGGAATACGAAAGGGATACGTAGATCTAGTAAACAAACGAAATTTTGAGACATCACTATTATACAAATAATACACATGAAAAGAAACTGCCTTTGCAAAAATATAGTAAAATTTTAAGGAGATTCGTACAGACCTTACAACAAAGACAATTACCAACATACCAATAACGCCAAAAAGAGTCTGTCCGTGTCGATAACATCATTAGACGTGACCCATTAAAAATTGCAGAATCTTTTAACAAATTTATATAGAATTAACAAATAACGATACCAGCAGTCTTAACAGCACATTAAATAAATACAAGTTACCAATCTTAAACCAAAGTATTTTTCTAAGGCCGTGTAGTACAGAAGAAGTCACGAAAATGATCAAATCACTCAATAATACGAGAGCAGTTGGTTTTGACGGTGTTTGCACACAAGTTATGAAAGAATGTGTAAATATAATAGCCCCTATTCTACAGTACTTAATCATTTTTTCTCGGAAGGTTTGTTTCCGGACAGGCTTATGCAGTCTATAGTAAAGACTCTTTTTAAAAAAAAGATAAAATTAACGTAAATAATTATCGTCCCATTACACTAATCCCCATATTGGCAAAGATTTTCGAAAAGGTCATGCATTCTCGTCTTAGTGATTATTTGTTAAAATTCAACGTCATTAAAGGAGAACAAAACGGTTTTCAAAACGAAAGTTTACTACCTTGCCGGGTTTCACTCTTGTCAATAAAGTAGTACCACAAGTTGGCAAACATGCTCCTGTGTCAGTGTTATTCTTTGACATGAACAAAGCTTTTGATTTTGTTAACCATAAAATGCTCGTTCATAAATGCGAACACTATGGAACCAGAGGACCAGTACTAGAATGGATCTTAAGTTACCTCGCTAATCGCAGACAATGTGTAGAAATAGCCTCACTAAATGAAGTGAAAGTATCAACGCCATATAGATCCACTTATAAAGTAAATGGCTGCGGCGTACCACAGGGAAGTATTTTGGGCCCTTTACTGTTCCTGCTATACATTAATGATTTGCCTCTAGCCATTGACCACAATTGCATTCTTTTTGCGGATGACGTGTCGGTCGTAGTTACTGACATAAATAATATGACATTGAAATACAACCACGGAAATTTTATTAATTTAGCAGCCGAATCAATAATCAATTGGTTAGACAAACAATTTTAATGCAAACATTTCTAAGACAAAATATATAAATTTCCGCAATTATAACACAATAGAAAATAATTATGGCGTAATGTGAAGAGGACAACAAATAGAAATGACAAAAGATTATAAATTTCTGGGCATAAATGTAGACCAACATTGTAACTGGAAGACCCACATTAAATATATTTGTTCCAAACTAAACAGTTTCGTCTTTGCTTTGAAGCGATTAAGGCGCACGGTAAATGAAAGAGCTGCACTCATAGCCTACCACGGCTACGTTGCATCGGTTCTGCGGTATGGTCTTTTACTCTGGGGAAACTCAACAGACGTTCTAAAGGTGTTATTAGTATATAAAAAAAAGTGTGTTAGAGCAATATGCAGCGCTCATCCACTTGGTTCGTGTAGACCGTTATTTAAAAAACTAAAAAAATCTTGACCCTGACCGGGCTATACATTATGCAGGTTGGAATTTTCGTGAAAGAGCACCCTGATATGTTTGAAAAATTCGATAAATATAAATATTTGAAATCCGCTAGTAGGGACCCCACCTGTTTAAGAATGCCACTCTGCAAAACAGCCCTATAGCAACGAAATTGCAATATAATGGCAATAAAAGTGTTTAATAAAATTCCAAAAGCTATCAGAGAGCCCCCATAAAAAATTGTTTAAAGTTCAACTTCACACTTGGTTGACCGACAACTGCTTATATGACGTAAAAGGATATTGGAATGTAAAATAATCATGTATGTATAAATTTGTATAAAGTAGAATTGTGGAGTGATATTTTAATGTTATTTTTGTAATAATTATTGACATTTTTAAATCCATTTATTGATTAATTTAATATTATTAATTTGTGATACTAATTGAAATCAGGTTTATAAATAAATTCATGTAGGTATCTAATTTTGTATGCCAGCTGGCTGGCGGAACATGCAGAACTATTATGTATGTTTCGTACAAATAAACATTTCATTTCATTTCAACGGAAAATTATAGACTCATTACTTACATACGGCGAATGCCCCCGTTGCTGTTCTGCGCTTGCAGCCGCTCTCTTGGTAGACATGACGCTTCGTGCCCGAGCCTCACACTCGATAACAGCACACGTGCCCAAGCCTTACACTTGATAACAGCACTAGGTTGATGACGTGCCCAAGCCTTACACTTGATAACAGCACATGTGCCCAAGCCTTACACTTGATAACAGCACTAGGTTGAAGACGTGCCCAAGCCTTACACTTGATAACAGCACACGTGCCCAAGCCTTAGACTTGATAACAGCACACGTGCCCAAGCATTACACTTGATAACAGCACACGTGCCCAAGCATTACACTTGATAACAGCACTATGATGATTATATGCCCAAGCCTTACACTTGATAACAGCACACGTGCCCAAGCCTTACACTTGATAACAGCACACGTGCCCAAGCATTACACTTGATAACAGCACACGTGCCCAAGCATTACACTTGATAACAGCACACGTGCCCAAGCATTACACTTGATAACAGCACACGTGCCCAAGCATTACACTTGATAACAGCACTATGATGATTATATGCCAGAGCCTTACACTCGATAACAGCAAACGCGCCGAAGTCTTCCATCAACGAGTTGTTAGAACTAAAACTTTCAATAAATATTAAAATCCATTGATTATTTATTTTGGTAAATCAAGTATTAATGAGTAAGCATTCAAATGTTACCAGAGTTATACTAATACGTTTTAGAATGTAAACCGTTGCAATGATGTAGTGCTTTTAGAAAGCATCTCTGTCGAAGTTGTGTAATGATGGAATGCTTCCAGAGAGTAGCGTTGCAGATGCTATGTAATGATGAAATTCTTCCCGAGAGTAGCCCTGGTGAAGCATGAGTAGTGATAGTATGCCTCCAGGGAGTAGCCTTGGCGAAGCATGTGTAGTGATGGTATGCCTCCAGGGAGTAGCCCTGGCGAAGCACGAGTAGTGATGGTATGCCTCCAGGAATTAGCCCTGGCAACGCATGAGTAGTGATGGTTTGCCTCCAAGGAGTAGCCTTGGCAAAGCATGAGTAGTGATGGTTTGCCTCCAAGGAGTAGCCCTGGCAAAGCATGTGTAATGATCGTTTTCTTCCAGGGAGTAGCCCCAGCAAAGAAGTGTAATTATGGTTTACTTCCAGAGAGTAGCCCTGGCACAACATGAGTAATGGTGAAGTATTAAAACTCTTTCACATTAAAATTAGATATGCAAACATTCGAATGAATATACTTAAAACATTAAATAGAGTAGTTCTATGAAATTTACATAAAATGTAATGTTATTGTTTGTACTTTATTAAAATTTATTCATTAGTCACGGATTGATTTATAACAAAATGCTTTAAAGATCATACAACCCTCATTTCAACGGCCAATTTTATATTTTACCAGTAAAAGATGGAAGAGAAAAAAAATATATTTTTCAACCAAAAATAAACATGTGGGCAGGATAAACGAGTAGTTTTGTTTTTATATATACTCGTCTATCTCACTTCTGAGATGTTAGAACTAGAGTATTATCCGTTTTCGGGATATATAAGGTTATCTATTTAAATGAAAGTGTAAATAATCTTTCAAAGCATTTATTAAATATTGAAACACTTTATTTACCAGAATATTATTTATCATCTGAAATTACATTACTCTTTAGGCTTAATGTACGCCACTAGCATCTTAAATAATTATTTACCAAAATTAATACCAATAGCGATAAAACATTATAAATAACGTAAACTGACCTGACTTGTTCCAGCGGATACCAATATTCCTTCACCGACCGATACACTTCTACTTATTGATCTTTACACTTCGGCGTCGCAGCAAGCACTGAGCTGCGCACGGCCGTTCCATCGTTTAAATAAACTATCCCCGCCACGCGACTTGTACAACCGGGTGGTAGTGATGGACTAACAATTTAATTAAATAAATGCGGGTAACCTAAATGTCACTACAATTGCGCAATAAATCTACTAAAATCCTAACAATATGGACCAATATAAGAGACAAGTGCTATTTAATAAATAATGTCCTCCCGGCCGAATTTCGGTCACAGCTGCCAATCTCAATGGAGACTAGCCATCTGCGCGGGACATATTATAATTCACAAGTGTGTGCGCAAACACAGGTGCACTCTCTATTCCGTCACTCTCATAATCCAATGGGACGGCAATTCGACACGACCGGATAGAGATCAGGTGCAGGACCGACGGCTTTACGTGTGTCTCGATGTGTAATGCAACAGTCACCCATCCACAGACTGACCGCGGCTAGTGCAGCTTAATCTTGCAGATCGTACAATCCACACGCTTGCTACTTAGCCACGAGCCCCTTAAATGCTACTTACCATCTAATGGTCAATGATAATGTGGGGGATGGACTCTGAATTAGGCCTACACCGCACTGCGATTTTCATTGGTGCGATTTTTCATCGCTGTATCTGTAACAAACGCATTGAATAACAAACAGAAGTCATATGCAGCTGCCTGCACTGGTGATTTAAAATCGCGGCGGCAGGTGACAGAGTTGACTGACGAAATAATGATTTTAATTTAAAAAAAAAAAATGTGGAAACTAACTGTGACTCTTAATCCATCTATCTGGACCCGTATTTTTTATGAAATAAATTATTCTTATTCTTAAAAAATCATATGATTTAAATCAAGTGTTTTTTTGATCAATTGATTGATCGAAGATTGATTTAAATCAATCTTGGTTATTTTCCATAAAATTTCATTGGTTTATTGAAATCATAATGTTATGGGACTAGAAAAGAAAAAAACTTATTAATAATTATTCAGTTTTTTTGTTTTACTGAATATTGAATAAATAGTAATAGCAAACTATAAATAGTCATTAAGAAAATCGAGTTAGAAGAATAAATAAGGAGTAGTACAGGTCTTCTTTAAGTTTTTCATTTATGAAAACCATATAAAATTACTAACTACTTTTTGATAAATAAAATGTTTTTTTTAACTTATTTAGATTTTTATTCAGAACCACTGGGATATTTTAGACAATATTTGGAAAATGATCAATTATGAGTACTTATGTAAATAAAAAAAATCAAGGTTCAATCCTTTAAAGACAAATAAAAAGTAAAAAAAAAAAACATGATTCATATCAACCCTGGTAGGTGAGACTCAGTCCACAAGTAAAAACCGTATGAATAAAAATCACTATGCGGGCTTACTCCCAAATATAAAAAATTATATCCTCCATAAAAGTCATGTTGTATAATAAAATTATTTCCGACTATTCGTGCACAAAATGACATAAAATCATGGTCATCAATAGGCCCTGATTGATATCTTATTACAGTTAATAAACTTATTCTTCACTTTTATTATATTTGATGTAATAAACAATAACCTATTTTAAAAAGAGTATATCCATTCCATGCAGTTTCTTGCTGGTTCTTCTCCATAGGACCCACAATTTTGAATTTGGAACCGTGCACCTAGAGCCTGATGTTTCAAAAGTGCCTGTAATTAGGTTTTTTTGAAAAAAAAAAAAAAATTTGACGACCTCTGTAATATAGTGGTTCGAGTGTCGGACTTGTGGGTTCGATTCCCACAGGACACAAATATTTGTGTGATGAACATAAGTGTTTGTGTTGGTCTGGGTGTTTCTTGTGTATTATAAGTATGTATTTACAAAAAAAAAAGTATCTAAGTATTATATGCATTGTCTAGTACCTATAGTACAAGCTCTGCTTAGTTTAGGACTAAGATGGTGATTGTGTAAAATGTCCCAAAGATATTTATTTATTTATTTGAATTTGTAACATTTGAATTTTATTTTATGTATTTGAGGCCTATGCTTAGCTGTGGACTGAAATTTGATTCTGTTTTCTAGCAAACTGACTTGATGGAAATATTTTTTGGCTCAGCAACCCAAACTGAGGCATGGCCGATGGCTGATATGAAAACTACACTATGCACGATTTTACGCGATATCTTGCCGTTGGTAGCTTGGAGCTCATGTAGATTTGCCTCCACAGCATCCCCAAGCGATATCTGGGGCGACCCACTGGCCTACATCCATGCTGTTATACCACAGTGCTCTAATAAAATTAATTATTACTTTTGTATACAAGTCTAAGTGCCTTGTGGTGCCAGACAAAAAATTGCACCACCCTATCTCTTCTCATGGGTGTCGTAAAAGGCGACTAAGGGATTCACCAGAGGATGGGCAGCAGCTTTCTTTGAATATTTAACCAATCAACTGCGATCGCCAACCCGCCTGCCTGCCAAGCGTGGCGATTATGGCAAATCCCTCCTTCAGGGAGAGGCCAAGGCCACCCATATGGACATAGGCATGTCCAGCAGTGGACGTCTTTCAGCTGAAATGATGATACAATACAAGTCTAAAGACATTGAAAATGTTTTCAGGACCCTTATTGGGTGGAGAAGCGTGAGCTGACGATATATGAGAGGCCTCCATCTGGCAGCACAATTGTGCTGGGAGCCTTGGACACATGGAAGAACAGGATGGAGGGCTACCTGGAGGATGTCAAGTGGCTGCTAAGTTTAGAACATTATAGGTGAGAGAAGCAAGGAGAAGTTTTTATTCTCTATCTTGTGTTAATGGTTCTCACTCAGTTCACACTATAATATAATAATATCACATATATTTGGCTCCTCTATGGCATTCCTTGTGGCTTCATACACATTTGCAGGTAGTAGGGATCAAATCAGAAATTAGGAGATTCACAGGAGAATGAAAGTAACCGATATAGTCTGAAGAATTGCCAAACTTAAATGGCAGTGGCCCGGGGCACATTGATAACAGAACGGATGGCCGATGGCGACATATAGTTCTGGAGTGGCGACCGCGTATTGGAAGGCGCAGCATGGGTGACGACCTGGTGAAAGTTGCGGGAATCCGCTGGATGTGAAAAGCACAGGACTGGTCGTTGTGGCGATGCTTGGGGGAGGCCTATGTCCAGCAGTGTATGTATTTCGGCTGAAATGATGATGATAATATAGCTGAACATAATATGGAGCGAGCTATGCTTGGAGTTTCTTTGAAGGATAAAATCCGTAACGAGATTATTAGACTGGTATTGAGTGTCCGACCGAGGTGTGCCTAAAGGTATTCCTTTATGGTTGTCGCAATTTTAAATGAACTTTCGAAATCCGTGATGGTGTCGGGATGAGGATGGAGTGAAGTCGCTCGACGCGTTGCGGTTTCCGGTTGAAGAAACCAGCAACTTGACATAACTGGTACAATTTTGTCAGTTGCTAGTTGCGGCAATTTTGAATTGATTATGTCATTGAGTGCAGCTAACCGAAAACTGTTGTCGATCACCGAAACTCGCGACCAGAGTTGCTATGTCTGCGCAGTTTCTTAAAATTATATGAAAACGTCATAAACAGCTAGTTGCGAGTTGCCTGTTGCCGTCGGAGATCCGTCTGCGAAGCGCATAAAGCAGTGGCGTAGATATGTAACTAGGGGCCCCAAGGCAAAAAGTTCAAAGTCGAACATTCTTTTTTTTTATTTGGAACAATAACAATAACAATATAAAACAATTTACAATATAAACGAAGATAGCTACAAAAGTATAAACTGTGGCGCAGCTATCAACGCCCGACTCATAATAATAATACATTTTGTTCCAGATCTAATAAGAAAAACATATAGGTACTTATTACCAATTTAGAAAAATAATAAAAATGTTGGTAGGTAAGGGGTGATGTGTGTGTGTTGAGGTGTATGTGTGTGTGTGTATTCAACTAGGATATTATATAACTTTTTCGATCGTCGTTCATGGGGCCGAGGGGCCACTTGAGCTTGGGGGCCTTGGGGCACTGCCCCGCCTAGCCCTACGGTAGCTACGCCACTCGTATAAAGACACTGCTATAATTTGACGACCTCTGTGGTCTAGTGGTTCGAGTGTCGGACTGCTGATAACGAGGTCGTGGGTTCGATTCCCACAGGACACAAATATTTGTGTGATGAACATAAGTGTTTGTGTTGGTCTGGGTGTGTTGCTTATGTATTATAAGTATGTATTTACAAAAAAAAAGTATATACGTATTATATCCATTGTCTAGTACCCATACCACAAGCTCTGCTTAATTTGGGACTAGATGGTGCTGTGTAAAAATGTCCCAAAGATATTTATATTTATTTATAAATGAAGAACCAATAAAACAAACGTGAAATTAAGTACTGTGATGTGTCCTACAATTTCTCTCTTCCTTCCCCAGATTTTGGAGCACAATCCTGTACCACCCACTGTGCATGGACTCTCTTGTCTCATTCCTACAAGAGGCTACACCCCCATACATCTCGCCACACGAGAGTAGAGATGTTCAGAAGCTATATGAAGATATACGGAGGGTGGTGCTGATCGTTTTCAGTAGATTGGTCACTAATAAAGAGAGCAAGGTATTTTTCTATTATTTATTGGATTCCATTTGTGAGCAATGTGTTTTGTTACGTCCAATCTTTAATAATATTTCTGAAATATCACAAGCCTTTGCCCGTGACTTCGCCCGCGTACTAAAATAATACATTTACATATATTGTATAAAATATAATATATATAAATTTGGATAAAGTAGCTTTCTAATGGTGAAAGAATTATTAAAATCGGTTCAGCAGAATCAGAGTTTATGAATTTCGAAAAAACATACAAATCGTGATTCATGTAGCTGGGGCGGACTGGACGCGGAAGGCAGAGGACCGAGTGTTGTGGCGCAATTAGGGAGAGGCCTCTATCCAGCAGTGGACTGCGATAAGCTGAGTTTATGAGACAAATCTTTCCTCTTTTAATATTATTATAGATTGTAGCAAGTAGCTAGAGAAGATACCCACAAAAAGAGTCAACACTGCTGTTTATTAACCTGTTCAAGTCTAAAGTTAAATTTTAGTGGAAAGATAAATTCTACCGCAAACAGGAATCGAACCTGTGACATGGTTCATCTGATCAACAACATAACATAACATCACGCCTGTATTTCCCCGAAGGGGTAGGCAGAGGTGTAATAGTACACCCACATTTCGCCAGTTATGTTATAGTCCCATGTAATAGGGGGCGAGCCTATTGCCATTGACCGGGCACAAATCCAGACTCCGGGCTGCTACTGAGAATTTCCTACTGAAAAAACCCAATAACACTTTGCCCGAGCCGGGAATCGAACCCAGGACCCCACGCTCAGCAGTTGCGCTTGCGACCACTAGACCAACGAGGCAGTCAGTCAGTCAGTCGAGGTATTTTATTTAGGAGCTGTTCTAATGAATCTGCTAACCCTACCTACCACATGTAGCTACCACGTAATATAAAATAATTTCCTGTGGCTACGCTATTAACTGGATTTGATTGATTTTTTGTAAACGATCAGAGGATGTGATACTCTGAACGTGGTTTTATTTATTGTCGTATTGTCATATCCATCCTGTATACATAATTTAAATTTCCATGTTTGAAATACCACTAAATAAATGTTTTTTGCTTACCAAGACTTACCTACAATACAATCAAAAGGCGAAATTGGCCTAAAGAAAGAAAGAAAGAAAAATAGTTTATTGTCACAGTTAACGACGCGCAACATTTAAAACAAATAATAAAATTTATAATTCTCTTTTTTTCAGACTCAATGGATGAGTAAAGAGTTCATGGCAGACTTGTTATACAATAAGTTTATATTTACCATACCGATCATATGGGACCTATGTCTTACGTATGGTGTGGATAACGGAAGACATGTGGGGCGGGTGTTGGACTGTGTGTTTGGGTTGCAACCGAGGTATGAGGGGGATGCTGTGGCTGCTGTTTCGTTTGTTAAAGAGGTAAGAGATCAATTTTTTTCATAGTATAGGATGGCGAAACGAGCTAAAGGCCCACCTGATGTTAAGCGGTTACCTTTGCCCATAACAACTGCAATACCACCTAGACTGTTGTCTAAATGGTACCACAAGTCGGTTCGCCAAACTGAGACATGAAGATGGAAAGTCTCATGTGATTGTAATTTCACCGGCACCCGTACTCTTCAGACCGAAACACAGCAATGCAAGCATCACTGTTTGGCGGAGAAGTAGGTATGGTGGTAATACTTCACCGGCCGAGCTCTTAAATAAAAAAAATCCTTTTTTTTTTCATTATTATTATGAACCAGCCACGGCTTTTACTCATGTGGTATGTTGATAAAGGATATGCTATGTTCTTCTTTAGAATTTAAGCTATCTTTATAACTTTCAACAAGATCAGTTAAGCGGCATTGCCAGTTCAAAAATTGCGAATCGTAACTTATTCGAACACAAAATATTTAAAAAAAAATGGAATTCAAAATTCAATCTAAATATCAAGTTTCATTGTGCGAAGCAATATGTAAAAAAAATGGTGAATCGGATGTATTCCAAAAACTTACAAAGCCCTTTAAAAAAATTTGAAAAGAATACAGACACATTTGGAATAGTGACTGAGTTTTCAACTTGCGGCTCTATGGGTCGAGGGGGTTTTTTTTCATAACATAGGGTCAAACGGCTAGGCGGGTCGCCTGATGGTAAGCAATCTCCGCCGCCCATGGACATCCGCAACACCAGCCGATGCGTTGCTGATCATTGAAAAAGACGTATGCTCGTTTCTTGATGGCTCATGGGAGCAAGAAACGAGCATACGTCTTCGTCGTCGAATTGTTTCGGGAAAACCGCTGGGTTTGATTCCCTCACATAAAAAATTCTTGCAGGTTTTTTTTTAACTATGAATGCCCTTAAAATCCAGAACAAATTCTAGTGTACAATATGCATAAATAAAATTATTATCTTGAATATTCCTTTCTCCCCAGGCCTTTAAATACATAATCTTACAAGTAAACAAAGACTACGACAGTGACGAGCCCCCAAACCTTCCAGAGACCTTCAAGGGTTTCAGCGAGATCCGACGTCCGTCCACCACGAAGACTCCAGACAAACTGACCTTTGACATGTTGAGGGACCTGGTCATACACCTGCTAGATACCAGCATGACCATGAGGGTGTTTATAGAAGTATATCCTAAGACTGTAGCCATATTTAGGAAAACCAATTTTGTTATTAGGTAAGTGCGAAAAAAGAATACTATTTTTCTCCCGACCAAGATGTAAAGTCTGTATCAATCCAATTAAATAATTGATGTAATTGCCACTTACACAAATGTCAACTTTACGTTAACGGCGAGAACATCTCACATCTCCGTTTTGCCGATGACATCGTTGTAATGGCTGAGTCGCTGGAACAACTGGGCGAAATGCTGCACAGCTTAAACGTCTTATCTGGACAAGACTAAAGTCATGTTCAATATGCATGTCATGCCGAGGCCAATATTCGTCGAAGGGTCGACACTCGAAGTTGTAACGGAATACGTCTACCTAGGTCAGGCAATTCAGCTTGGTAGACACAACTTCGAGAAAGAAGCCAATAGAAGGATCCGTCTGGGCTGGGCAGCGTTTGGCAAACTTCGCCGAGTCTTCTCGTCGCCTATACCGCAAAGTTTGAAGACAAGTCTTCAACCAGTGCGTCCTGCCTGTCATGACTTACGGCGCCGAGACGTGGACACTGACAGTTGGGCTAGTCCACAAGTTTAAAGTCGCTCAGCGAGCTATGGAGCGAGCTATGCTTGGAGTTTCTTTGAAGGATAAAATCCGAAACGAGATTATCCGGAGAAGAACCGGAGTGACCGACATAGCTTGTAGAATCAGTAAGCTGAAGTGGCAGTGGGCTGGCCATGTCTGTGGAAGGACCGATGGCCGCTGCAGCAGACGAGTCCTTGAGTGGAGACCGCGAATCGGCAAACGCAGCGTAGGGCGCCCCCCTGCCAGGTGGACCGACGACCTAAAGAGCGTGGCTGGGGGGGACTGGATGCGGAAGGCAGAGGACCGCGTGTTGTGGCGCAACTTGGGAGAGGCCTATGTCCAGCAGTGGACTGCGATAGGCTGAGTTGATGAATGACTAAAACAGTTCAAAAGTTTAAGAATATTTACGTTGCAAAGGAAACTCATGTTTATAATTGGGTAATAGGATTTTTAATCCGAAATCATGTAAATTGTTAATTGAATTGACATAGACTTTAGTACACCCATTTTATCTGTTCAGTTTACGGCGTCGATAGTAATGATACTACTTTCTCGCTCGCACCGAAATTTCTTGAATGGTTGCTTCAGGATTTCCGGACGGGGTCAGTTCAGTAAGACACCGGCCTTTAACTGGCCTCGTATACGCACGGCTGCACATCAATCTATATATTTCCAGTAAAAGCTGACCTATCATTGTACGGAAAGCCTAAACATTGCGAGGTCAGCTTATACTGGAATTTTACAGCTTAATATGTACCGTGTGTACGAATACCATCGACCATACACCCCAATAGACGCCTTATAACAGGCGATCGATGCCTGTCAACACATCAGTCTAATAGATCTGATGTAGGTCGCCACTATTCGCCACTTTTAAACTTCGAATCAGTTTCGACCACTCATGTGAGCCGTCAATACATCCGCGTTAGTGATCAGCCAATAGCCGCCATGATATCGGAATCGGAACGCAATCGGATTGCAGTACCCCGCTTCCTTCTTTCTCAGTTAGTTGACAGAATTTATTGTACGCAACTACGCATTAACACATTGTTATTTATTGTATTCAACAATAGGCGTCTATTGGCCTGTATGGTCGATGAAGAATATATTTGAAGACAGTTCAGTCAAAAATGTCTTCACTTGTTCACTGAACTGTCTTCAAATGTATTCGTACACGAGGCGATGAAAGGCGAGTATCGGAACTAACTCAAGTAGACTGACTCGCGAACTGGCCAAGTCTCTGGAGTGCATAAGTTTAAATTATGACCATGTGAGCAGCTGAGATGCCTAAGGGCCTACAGATTGTTTTGATTTGATATTTTCGATCGATAAGCCGTTTGTCAGTTCATAAAAAAACGTGTCGTTATCATTCATTGTGTATTTCACTAAAACTATAATCTGAAATCAAAATGAGTTCATCAAAGAACAGCTAATAAGACAATATATTTTCTTATGTTTCGGAGCAGCCGGTGGCCTTGCTTGAGGCCGTTGATGGGTTTTTCAATCCTTCAATAAATCTCAGTCCACTGCTGGACATAGGCCTCCCCCAAGTTGCGCCATAACACTCGGTCCTCTGCCTTCCGCTTCCAGTCCCCCCAGCCACCTTCTCCAGGTCGTCGGTCCACCTGGCGGAGGGCATCTTACGCTGCGTTTGCTGATTCGCGGTCTCCACTCAAAGACTCGTCTGCTCCAGCGGCCATCAGTCTGCACTGCCACTTCAGCTTACTGATCCTACAAGCCAAGCTATGTCGGTCACTCCGGTTCTTGGTATCCAAAAAATGGGTTTCACAGTCAAACAAGCATAAAATCATGGTTATTTCTACACATACATTCAATCCAACTAACCAATCAACCTCAACGAACGAACGAAAGTAACCGACATAGCCCGAAGAATTTCCAAACTTAAGTGGCAGTGGGCGGGGCACATTGCTCGCAGAACGGATGGCCGATGGGGCAGTAAAGTTCTGGAGTGGCGACCGCGTACTGGAAGGCGCAGCGTGGGTAGGCCCCCCACAAGGTGGACCGACGACCTGGTGAAGGTCGCGGGAATCCGCTGGATGCGGAAGGCACAGGACCCGTCGTTGTGGCGATGCTTGGGGGAGGCCTATGTCCAGCAGTGGACGTCTTTCGGCTGAAATGATGATGATGATGAATCAACCTCACTTACCTATACAGTTTTGTTTCAGTATAGTTCAACTCTACGAGTACGGCATCCCGATCTTATATGAGAAGCTGGAGGAGACGGGGAACCAGACCAGCGTGATGTACACAGAGATCGAAGGCTACATAGACACGGCACGGGCAGAGCTTATAGACATATTTAGAGAAATGCTGGCGGCGTATAAGAGTGCTATATTTAGTGGCGAGTGAGTATTGGAAAATAATCTTAATTTATCAAGGCACCACTTTTAGAGGTTTGCAGGCCTCGGGGCAACAAAGGAGTGGAGGCTTCAGTCGATTTTTCCAATAAATAATGTATTGTGAAACCAAGTACATATTCTTTTATTATTTATCAAACATAAATATAATCGGAAACAAGAATTATCAGAAATTAAATTTTAGCGTTAACCAACGGAACCTTCCGAGCTTTTTTCGGCGAAAAATCGTTGATGATTTCGCTGAAATCCAGTTCCCGAAGTAAATCACTTTCAGTGCTCAGTTGAGAAAGCTTTGATAGACGGTTTTGTCCCATCGTGGTTCGAAGCCTATTTTTTATAATTTTCGTTTTTTTTTCCGAAGTCTATTGTGAGGGCTCCTCTTTTGTGGAGGCCCCGGGCTGTAGCCCTCCCCTAAATCCGGCCCTGCAAGGCACATATTGTTACGTCTATCCTTGAGTAACATGTATTTTAATTGCAGTACCATAGAGTGAGTAGTTTTTGAGCAGGGTTGGCATTAGTTTGTTTGCTCACGGGTTTCGGCCCCTTAAAGCAGGGACTGATTAGGCCATTAACAATTTTTCACTGCAGCAAGATCTTACACAAAATAGGTCAGCTATACATGAAACAAATTCTGGTGCCCTGTACTTCTGAAAACGAGTTTTCTCGTCCATAGAATCTGAGAGCGCATTCTTAATGAATTTACTCCAACCGCAGTCGAAAGCTCGTTCGAACAGTCTTTTGTTGTTTTAGAGGCAGTATAGCAAATCACGTAGAAGACTACTTAGCAGTGATGATGGACGGTCTATCAGAGAAGCTGCTCATCAAAGACTATCACTCCTGCTATCCTGTTCATGATGACCTGGAGATGCTGCGGCAGGCATACCCTGATATGTATCCTTTTTGCGAAGAATATCTACTAATCGATGTTAGTCTTATACTGGCCCATACTGTACTTAAGAATGTTTGACTTCTCGATTTACCTTCCATGCTTTTGCACAAACAAACAGTGGACAAATCTAAACATTTAAAAAAAGCTTCAAAAGATCTAGCCTCCGAATAAAGAATGATTGCATTTCTACTGCAAGCCAACTGCAAAATGGTTTTGAAAGCTTTTATAATGCAGATGGGACAACTTCATCCTTGCTGCAAAATGTTTACATGCAGTTGAGATGAAGTTGTGTCTATCAGAAATTCCAATGCTTACTAAGCCGATCTATTGCCATATGACGATCTTGTTTTAGGAAAAGTTTACTTAGATTACAAAGTTTTAAAATACTTTATAAACCCTGAACACAATCCAGAGACACGGTAAAGACTGATTTCATACTTCAAGCCATATATTCTAATCTGGACGAACCGGTCCCAGAAGTACATATACCGCATCCACCGAGCGAAATCCTCACCAACGGCCATATAGACCCCACGCCCACTCCCACCGATGGGGAAATACCCGACAATGTGCGAGAAGAGTCTTTGATCAGCGAAGTGAAAGATATCCTCCCCCATTTAGGGGATGGATTCATTTTGAAGTGCTTGCAACACTATGGGTTCAATGCGGAGAGAGTTATAAATAGTATACTGGAGGGTAATCTGGCGAAGCCTTTGAGAGGTAAGTTAATTTTTTTGGTGTTCTTGTCAAGTTATGAGATGGTTTAATTGATCTTGCGGTTGCAAGCGCGGTTGCCAAGAGTGAAATTCTGAAATAATGAATTGAATCGAATTGAAATTAAAGTCCCAGATTGGGCATTGTTATTATGTTTTTCTTTATGGAACTTTTCGGTAACAATTGCAACCCGCGCTAATTGACAATTGATTCACTCCCTAAAACAGTTCTAAATACCATCATTAGCGAAAATAGTACGAATAGTACAGTCACGAGCAAAAATATATAGACACTGCGAAATTTAAATGTGAATTTCTCCTAAAGTTTTAATTAGAACGTTGAAATATTATACAAGCCAGAGTAGTATATGTTTGCAGTACTTTGCAGACACTGTATCTTTATTATCTCACAATTTTTTTTTTGTTTTTTTATATTTTTATTTATCAATATTTTGCTGAACATCTACATTACACACATAGATACAGTACGACACAAAAGATACGGCGCGTTAATCTTCTATCGCGCAGACACAAAAAGACAATCGACGAAAAAACTAGAAACATGAAAAAAACAACCTTATGCAATGCCCGTAAGGTGTTAAAATTGATTGCCGTGACGTCTTTTTTTATTTCGCTCACATGATTCCGTACACTAGCGGCAGCGGCTGAAACTTTTGGCACGCACCGATGGTGTTTACTGATTGGTTAACCAATTTCCCGCGTATTTAAATTATCATCTGCGCAGGTACATCGTTGAGCCATATAAAATGTGTGCTATTGTACATTCTATTGTCCATGTCTACGGGAAATTACATTACAGCGTTACATTACAGGAGTGTAACAAGCTGCAAGATTTTTTGTAAATTCTATAGTTTGGTACGCAACTAGTTGCAAGTTGCAAGCCTTTGTAGTTATGCTCTTTCTCATTTCTAGCAATAAACTAACCAATCCTAATCTTTCACAGCTATAGACCAATCCCTCCCAATAATCCCTGAAGATCCTCTCGACTCTAAATTCCTGGAGACCGGCATCGCCCGCCTCAACGTGTTTGACGGCGACCAATTCGACATAATGACGCGTGACGACGTCGACGTCAGCAAGATTCACGTCGGGAAGAGACGGTCTAAATACAAGGATCTAAAGGATATGTTGGATGATAAGACTGATGTTAGGAAGATGGTCGACATCTATAGTAAATATAAGTGAGTATTTTTTGATTATTTTGTGACAAAATATAGTCTTAAAAATGTGATTCGAAAAAGCTGTTTGCTGACTCTTGAAAACTTGATGAACAATAGTACTGTTGCTCGAAGCGTGAATATAATTCCCATTCAAATAAAATTCCGATCTCAAAAAATTACTATAAATAATGGGTATTTTTTGGAAAAAAATAATCTAATCAAGAGAATTAATTAATAAATAGTAGGAGTAGAGCTCTTTGTGAAGGAGCCCGTCCGGGGAAGTACTACCACCGTACCTACTTCTGACGCCACCAGGGAACTGCGAACCTGCGAAATGCATTGTGTAGGTTTTGAAAAACTGTTTTTTGTAGTTTTTAGAGACCAGGTATATAATTGATTACCATTGTATTTTTCTCATGTTCCAGTCTGGTCTGCGATGAAGTAGACATGTACTCAGACGAGTACGACGACACGTACGACTCCGACGGCGTGACGCCCACCGCTGACGTCACAGAAGACGTGCGCCGACCCTTCGTCACGCCCAGAGCTCTTCTCACGCGGGATAAGAGGGATGCTGAGGTAACTTAATTAACCGAAATTATTTATTGAATTTTGATTATGTAGTTAGTTTGATTGGCACGGGGGCACATAGCTCGCAGAACGGATGGCCGATGAGGCAGTAAAGTTCTGGAGTGGCGACCGCTTACTGGAAGGCGCAGCGGGGGTAGGCCCCCACAAGGTGGACCACAGAAATAGATAGAATGGTCAAGTGGGCAGGGCGCGCGTGCCAACACTCTGCACCATACATACACTCTTCACCATAGCTCGTTTCGCCATCCTATACTATAAAAAAATCCTTCTTCTCCTTCAGTCGAGTTCCTCAATGCTGAGAGTCGTAACCTCCCCCAGGGATCTCGTTCTTGTGAATGATGTTTTGCGATCTTTTGCAATCATCTGCGGCGACCTGTGGGGTTACTCTTGAAAATAATTCCAATTTCAATCCAATACCAATGTCAAAAAGTTACAAGAATTAATGGGTATTTTTGATAAAAAATATACACAATACACGTTTTTAATTCTAATAACAACATAACATAACATTACGCCTGTATTTCCCCGAAGGGGTAGGCAGAGGTGTAATAGTACACCCACATTTCGCCAGTTATGTTATAGTCCCATGTAATAGGGGGCGAGCAATAATTAGGTATTCTAATAAGGTTTAATCAATTCTAAAAACATTCAATTTCAAATCAATTTATTGCATTTAAAAGTACGAATTGACATTGGCTCAATGCCGACCGTTCGAATTATTTTCAAGAGTAAGGCCACTGATAGATCTTATCTTTTATTAGAAAACACAATTTCTTCTTCCAGGAGGAGTCAGGAGAAGAAACAGAAGCTTACGAAGAAGAGAAGGCTGGCAGCAGTAGAACTAAGATGGACTTCTGCGTGAATCCCGAGGAGGTGCGCGCGCGCAGGGAGGCGAGCTTCCAGGCGCGCCGGGGCCGCGCCCACGGGGCCAGGCCGCCCGCACAGCCTAGGTACAGTACGACACAAAAGATAAGGCGCGTCGTCAATCTTCGTTTGCGCAGACACGAAAACACGATCGACGAAAACACCCGAAACATAAAAAAAAAATTCAACCTTATGCAATGCCCATAAGGTGTTTAATTTTTTTTAGGCTTTTTTGGGCTTGCCTTTGACCGCCACCTCACCTGATGTTAAGCGATGGTGCGGTCGACGATGGTTCACGCTTGCCCAGCAAAGGTGAGAGGATGGCAGTGAAATATTTCGACCCATCCTCTCTTGTGGCTACACCGGGTCGATACCCAGTAGTTATTGGTTTTTTACCGAAACACGACAAGGTCGCTTGGCGGCACCTCTTTGCCCGGTGGGTGGTCGCAAGCCGTCGACCGTGGCCTACCACCAGTATGTCACCTGATTTGTACCACCCAGGGATCACGAGCCCCAAAATTGATTGCCGTGACGTCTTTTTCAATTTCGCTCACGGTTTGATTTACAAGAGCGAAGAAAATGCAATCCTTGTGAATGGTGTTTTTAAAAGCGAGTTCCGGATTTATCCTTCATCATCATCATTTCAGCCAAAAAACGTCCACTACTTGACATAGGCCTCCTCTCCAAAAGGGGATTTATCCTTGATGAATTCTGATTGCCTAGCTGACGCCCGACTGACCGCTGACTCTGATCCCGTGTTTTCTTCATACAAACTTTACCACCCCTTTAGAGATGGAATTTCAATAAGTCTCTCCTTAGTGCATCTTTAGGGTACTCAAGAATATTTCCTCCAGATTTAAAATCTCTAGGTCATAGGTATAGGTCTTTTTAGGCAGTGCGTTGTTTGTCAGTCAGTGTCAGTCACGGTACTGTTTGTACCTATAGATAATAAAAATGTATAGCGGACAGCCATAACGGGCCGTCATCTGGTTGCGATACTCCTCGCCCCGCACCAACCCCGCCACCGTGTCGACGCTCGGAGCGAATCCGTAAGCGCTCGGGTGCACATCGTTTCTCCGCCGGCCAAACCCCCGGGTAGAAAGGGCAAAACACGAACATTTAAATAAAAAATAAAAAACCCAAAAAAACGTGTGGCACTCGGAAACTGCCGCGGTAAAGCTATTGCATAGTATTTTTTATGTAAATACAAAGAGGAGGTGCCCTAACGCCGAAACTCTAAGCAGGCATGAGTCACCAGATTGCGGGGCGAAGAGGGGGATTACGCATGCACAGTAACGCCGATACAACCAATGCCACCTAGAGGCGATTTGCAGAACTAAAGAGACAAGCGTGATATTTCAAAAAGTCATTAAAAGTTCTGCTATTCATCGATAGATGGCAAAACTAAAAAGTATCACCGCTGTGCCGGTCGGAGTGGGGGTTGTTAGGTTATTTTTGTTACGGAATTTCTAGATTCGGTCTCCACGCTCAAGGCCCGCGATAGAAGCTATGCAATAGCTTAAAAAAAAAAACCCCCCGGGTAGACTAATTCGAGTGGTCGGAGTATACGGCCGCCCGCCGACACGATCGCGTCGTTCGTTACGTTTTCGCTTTAGTTGATTGTATGAGATATTTTTACTGTAGTTTCTTCTAAAACTCTGGTGGAATCATTAAAGTGTGTTTGGTGACCAATTTTGTGTTTCAATTTATGCAACACACCTATAAATGTATTTATTTTTTTTGTTTCTAGAAATGTGGACGTAACAGGCAAGCCTCGCGGTCAAGGTCAAGAGAAGGACGTCCTGCACAACAGAGACAAGAAGGAGAAGCACAAGTCTTCTCGCGGGAACCACAACCGACGTTCCGGCGCACAGTTTAAGAGGAGCCAGGGAATGATGCCTTCTTAATGTGGTAACACCCTGTATAGCGTCTGATATGGACGCGTTTTTTGTGGATTATATTGCAGGCTTTATTGCATTATTCAACTCAGCCTATCGCAGTCCAATGCTGAACACAAGCCTCTCCCAAGTTGCGCCACAATACTCGGTCCTCTGCCTTCCGCATCCAGTCCCCCCCAGCCGTGTTCTTCAGGTCGTCGGTCCACCTGGCGGGGGGGTACCCTTCGCTGCGTTTGCCGATTCACGGTCTCCACTCACGGACTCGTCTGCTCCAACAGCTATCGGACTGATTGGTCTTATTTAAACCCATAGTTTCCAAAAGATGATTTTATTTTATCAGAATTTAAACTTAACTTAACCTCTTTAATTCTGATATCTAATGTGTCTTTTAATAAAATCTTATGTTATATTGTCTTATTGCTCGACCAAAATACTGAAACAATCATATTGCTTGACATAGCATTCATTTATGATCGGCTTTCATCAAGTCAGCCTATCGCAGTCAGTTCAATGCTGGAGATAGCCTTTCTCAAGTTGCGCCACAACACTCGGTCCTCCACTTCCGCATCCAGTCCCCCCCAGCTACCTTCTTCAGGTCATCGGTCCACCTGGCTGGGGGGCGCCCTAAGCTGCGTTTGCCGACTCGCGGTGTGCACTCAAAGACTCGTCTGCTCCAGCGGCCATCAGTCTGCACTGCCACTTCAGCTTACTGATCCTACAAGCCAAGCTATGTTGGTCACTCCGGTTCTTCTACAGATAATCACGTTGCGGATTTTAACCTTCAAGGGAACCCCAAGCATAGTTCGCTGAGCGACTGAATTTGTGGACCAGCCCAACTGACAGCGTCCACGTTGGAGCAATCGTCTCGGTGATTCAATATGCTTTAAAAACTGCAAAATAATCCAAAAAAACTTTTCAATCAGAAGATACACTACGAGCCCAGCACTGTGTTAAAATGTCTTAGACATCATTAGCTATATTTATTATTGTAGTAAAAATCTACGATAGAACTTTGTGAAATATTGTAAGGTTGGCAAGTAACACTGTGTTGCCACAACGAAAACACAGAGTGTTAAAAAGAAAAATTGTGCGAAAAACTTACGAATGATGTTGGCTTAACATTTTGGCGTATTGGCACAAATATTCGCGTTATTTCGCTAATACAAAAAATTAACCGTATTGAAACAGAAATATGGTGTATTTTGTATTGACCAAATAATGCGGATATTTTGACCAATATTGATTGTAGAAAATATTATTTATACTTCTCCAGCCAATAAAGTTGATAACCGGCTGTGTTATATTCTGCCATCTTGTATATATTATTTTATATTTAAATGATATTGTTAAATTGTTAAAACTCTCAGGTCCGTATTTCTGAACGTTCCCCAAGTACAGTATGGGCTTCAATCACCTGATCACTACTTAAGGATATAATCGTTACTTGAGCATCGGTCTTATTCCAATACGGTAATTATAAACTTCAATTCAACAACATAAAACACGAATATAACCTGAAATAGGAAATAAATCTCTACTCAAGCGTGGTCTCGTGATCAAAGCTTGAGGAACGTTCTGTAATACAGACCTTAGTCTCAATTAGATCCATTTTACAGCAGCTCTTAGAAAAAGTATCGATAACGATTCCTTGAGGTCCAAAGGGCATATCGTCTATACTGGCAAGGTCACGTGTTACGGCTTCGATGACGTAGTACGCAACTGGCGGAGGCCAGGATGCGGCTGGATTCGGCTTGGTTGCCCATATGTTGTGGTTCGCGCCATTTGTAGGTATTTTTAAATTATTTGATATGCAAAATTATTTGTTAATTATTTTTAAATTTCGTTATTCCCGCCATTTTAAATGTTGCGAGGGTGGCAAATAATTCGTACGTGACCTTGGGGGCTTGCCAGTTATAACAGACCACGCAACATGGCCGCGCCAAATAAGTCTTGAAGTTTTTAACAATAAGTTTATATAGTACAATCAAGCGTACATCAGTGCTAGAAAATTACACGGCAGACCTCAAGGTCTCACTTTGAAATCCACTGGAAGATACCGTACTTTATCGCGATGGAGGTTAAAAAAAAGTCATCACATTGGCTCAGCACTGTGTACGACAATTTGTCACGTAATTGCGTAATTTTAGAAGGTCAGTAGGATAATCAACTTTCATTCATCTGGCAACCCTGGTCAGAGGTTCCATGGATGCAACTGTACATAACAATCTACCGTTTGTTGTTAATGAATTAAGAACCATATTGTTAAGAAATAAAATCGATTTTTGTTACTAACAATAACATCATCATGTTCAATAAATTATTAAAGTGTCATTTCGGTTAGCAAATTCGGTTGAGACGGTAGTAGTCTATGAAACCTCTCTGTTGTGTTATTTTCTAAGCGATGATGGTGTTTAGGCTCTTTTGCTCTTTGCGATCCAAGGAATAGGAAAAACCCGGAAATTGCGTTCTTTCTATACTTTAGTTTTTAAACTATTAAAGTGTCATTTCGGTTGGCAAAATTCGGTTGAGACGGTAGTAGTCTATGAAACCTCTCTGTTGTGTTATTTTCTAAGCGATGATGGTGTTTAGGCTCTTTTGCTCTTTGCGATCCAAGGAATAGGAAAAACCCGGAAATTGTGTTCTTTCTATACTTTAATTTTTCTGTTATAATGAACTGTAAGAGTCACTCTTACAGTCCATTTTTTTACACTTGTCTTATTTAGAAAACAATCTTGGCATGTGTTTTTAATGAAATTCGTCAATAATTATTAAAAGACATTATATTAACAATTATACATTCTAAATAACATTTTTTACCTGATTCCGTGTACAGAACGTGCAGAACTTGTAATAATATTTAATCAGTAGTTATTAAAAAAAACAATATTAAAAAGATCTACCAAGGTTGTTTACTAAATAAGACAAGTATAGAAAAACGGACTGTAGATAAAATGCCGATTATTGAGGGAGAGTTTGCTATAAGTTTGTTTAAGTAGCGATGCCGATGCAGTCTAAATTGTATAAAATAATTATGGTAATATACCCTCCTAATATTGATAAATTGTTTAAGGCGCTATTAAGAGCTAAGTAGGGCCTCCACCAGTAAAAAAAAAATTACGCGATGAGTACATCACTTATCGAAAATTCGTTTTTACCAATTAAAGTAATATGTGATAGGAGAGGCAAAAGCTCACAGACTCCGTTGGCTTGGTCACGTGGAGAGAATGGGAGAAGATCGAGATGCGAAGAGAGCCTATCTGGGTCGACCAAAAGGGCCACGCCCGGTCGGTCGCCTTAGATATCGCTGAAGCGATGCGGTGGAAAGCGATCTTCTGGAGATCAGAGCCAGTGATTGGCGAAATACTGCCAAAGATCATGGCACGTGGCGTTCTCTCGTTTCGGAGACCAAGACACATTTTGGGACGCTGCGCCAGCGGAGTAAGTAATTAAAGTAAAGGTCATCATCATCATTTCAGCCGAAAGACGTCCACTGCTGGACATAGGCCACCCCCAAGCATCGCCACAACGACCGGTCCTGCGCCTCCCGCATCCAGCGGATTCCCGCGACCTTCACCAGGTGGTCGGTCCACCTTGTGGGGGGCCTACCCACGCTGCGCCTTCCAGTTCGCGGAAGGCTCAAAGTGGCTCAAAGGTCAATGGAGAGGGCTCTGCTCGGAGTGTCCCTGCTTGATTGAATCCGAAATGAGGAGATTCGCAGAACGAAAGCAACCGACATAGCCTGAAGAATTGCCAAACTTAAGTGTCAGTGGGCGGGGCACCGATGGGGCAGTAAAGTTTTGGAATGGCGACTGCGTAAAGTAAAAAAAAAAACTGCCACTTTTGGCACTTTTTCTATCTACAACTGCAGCGTACTATAATTTACAGAGTTAATAGTTTCTGATTAAACTACAGTATCTTTACTTCAATTGGTAAAAACAAATTTTCAATAAATGGTGTACTCCGCAAGTAATAATTTTTTTACTGATGGGGGCGCCACTTAGCTCTAAGCAGGGCCTTAAGTTAACGGTACTTATTTTTTACTTTTAATACCCACGTTATCTAAAAGAAGTATTTAGTTGTATCGTGATATTACAAGGGATCCTCTCGATTTTTTTAAAATTCGAATTTATATTTAGTTCTATAGCTGGTATACTATATGAACTATAATATCGTCTAGATAATTTTATTGTATGAACGAAAACTACTTGATGGAAACATGTGATTAGTCTTAACTTATGTATATTGTGTATAAATATTGTAACTCGTATAAATAAAAGTTTTGTTATTTGTATTCTGAATGAAATTGTATTTATTAAAATTTGTTTTATTTTTAACCCTTTTAATCTCCATAAAAACTGTTAAATATTATTTTGTGTTCATCATCATCATCATCATTTCAGCCGAAAGACGTCCACTGCTGGACATAGGCCTCCCCCAAGCATCGCCACAACGACCGGTCCTGTGCCTTCCGCATCCAGCGGATTCCCGCGACCTTCACCAGGTCGTCGGTCCACCTTGTGGGGGGTCTACCCACGCTGCGCCTTCCAGTACGCGGTCGCCACTCCAGAACTTTACTGCCCCATCGGCCATCCGTTCTGCGAGCAATGTTATTTTGTGTTATAACGGTTTATTTCTGTTCGAGTCGAAGCTTTCGCACTTTTGGGTCGAGGAAATAACTCGTAAAAAGTGAAACGTCACGAACGTGGCGATGAATCGCACCACATCCACATTGTTTGGGAAGCGCATATAGTTATTCATAAGAGTCAGCGAGACAGTACAAGAAATAGCGCCTCGCTTCTGTCGGGTGTCCCACGAGACCACTTTTTAGGGTTCCGAAGTCCTACAAGGAACCCTTATAGTTTCGTCATGTCCGTCCGTCTGTCCGTCTGTCCGTCTGTCCGTCTGTCCTAATCCTTTACAGCTTAATAACTTCTACAGTTATAAACATAAGTAAATGAAATCCCCTTCCCCTCGGACCGCGAAAGCGTACAGACGTGTGACCGCATACCTTTTTTAAACTCTAAGTATTTTAGTTTAAATTTATTCAATATTAAAAACCAATTTAAAATTGTGGCAAAAATCGATCAACTACCAGGAGCGCAAAGGCTGCAGGAACGTTCGGCGAGGCGCGTGAGTACCGCGTTCACGCACACACTAGCCCGCTCCACGCCACACGCCGCCGCTGGCTGAGTCACGCACACAAGTGGAACTAAGACTAATCGCACGGCACACTCACACAAGTTATTGCTGTTGCACGTGTTATCTGCATCGTGCGCTCTGACTAATCTCCGCGCTTCTATATACACCTGGTACTATGAGTACGTTTCGCTCGCCTACCAAGTCAGGCTCGGACTCCGCTTTGAACGCTATCAACTTGGAAAAAACACCGCCACCAACATCGTTTGTAAGCCAACGACTTAAACGCCGGCTAGAAGAAGTTACAAAAGCGGACTTTGACGAATTCAAAGAGGAGATCCGTCAAATGCTCGCTTGTTTTAAGACCAACTACGATAAAATAGAAAACACTTTGTTGAATATCGAAAAAAGTGTCGCGTTTAGAAGTCAACAGCAAGATGAGATGGAAGTTAAGATAAAAACTTTAGAAGAGGAGTGTAAAATCAACCATATCAACATTCTTTCTTTACAAGAAAAAGTTGAAGACCTCGAAAGGTGCTCTAAATTGTCAACTATCGAACTGAGGAATATTCCCAGAAAAGACAAGGAGAGTAAACAGGATCTCTTGTCTTATATCTCCAATGTTTTTAAAATGCTGAACATTGATCTACAAGACTCAAATGTACGAGATATATACCGTATACCCGGGAAACCCAACACCAAGAAACCTATAATCGTCCAGTTTTCAGATTTATATCTGCGAAATACCTTAATTAGTGCCGTGAAATATTACAACACCGCTCATCCAACAAATAAGCTAAATTTGAGTCATGTGGGTCTAGCGGGTAGTGATCCTATCTACTTGGCTGAAAACTTGACTGCTAACGCAAGGAAGCTTTTTTATCATGCTCGGGAACTAAAGAAATGTAACAAAATTAAATATTGCTGGATCTCAGACGGGAAGGTCTTAATAAAGAAGGCAGATGGCGAATCAACAGTGGTCCTAAGAACAACGTCTCAGCTGGAGCAATTCAATACCAAAGATTGACTATACTGCCCATCAATTTGTCTATTTACCGGTACTTACTCTAATTGCATGCCTATATTGTCTCACTATAACCGCGTAACTTATATTACCATATTTTTACCTATGATTGCTTGTTTCGCTATGGGATTTCTTGTGTGGTGTCCCATTAATAGTATCATATTTGGCTCTTACTTAAGTTTTATCACCTTTAGAAAACGAATCTATATGCAAACACCCTCACAGCTCACTTACCCATTACATGCCATGCAACAATACAAAGAATTCACTCATACCTACATCCTTTCATACACAAAAATACGCACCAATACCACTACACATATATTAATTGGCTTACCATACACTGCTTGCTCTGCTATCATATTGTCTCCTTCTATGCTCTCGTTTTTACAAAGTTCACCCGATGACGATGTGTCAACTACCATAGTGACCTATTATCCCACTCATAAAATTCGATAATTTCTTTGATATAAATCAAAATCTTGACCAGTTTTCTGTATCTTTAAACCAAACTTGCAGCCCAGATGACTGTAAAATAACTATAAAAAACCCTAATGAACACTTCAAAATCATAAGCCAAAATATAAGATCTATTAATTGTAATATTCATAGCTTTATTACCCTTTTACATAGAATCGACATTGACTGTGAAGTAATAATTTTGACAGAATGTTGGCTCATGATTAATGATACTATTCCGACTATAGAGTCATACATACCGTACCATACTATAAAAAATAAAAATCAGAACGATGGTATAGTTGTCTACCTTAAAGACCATCTCAATCATTCAGTTTCGGAAATTGACTTCATGGATGGTTCTTGTATGGTAGTAAAAATAGGTACTGACATAGCGATTGTCTGCATTTACCGATCTCCCTCTTTTACCAGTACGTCGAATTTCTTAGTTTCTCTGGATTTCGTACTAAACTCATTGTCTTCCTTTAAAAATGTTACAATAATTGGTGATATTAATATTGATATCGGCCAAACTACATGTAATTCAGACGCCTCAGAGTACCTCAACATATCGGCTTGTCATGGTTTACTACCTGCGCATACGTTGCCTACACGTGGCCCAAAATGTTATGACCACGTGATGCTAAAATCAAACTACGAAGCACTAACACTTGTCCTCGATTCGTCTGTAACAGACCATAACAGCGTTTTACTTTGTCTTAGACACAAAGGAGGATACTCTAAAGGCACCAACCGTTTAGTAATTAATAAAATCAACTATGAAACGCTCGATCAAGAAATCAACACTCTTAACTTTGAACATATATATCATATAACTGACGCAAATCAGGCTACAAACCAGTTTGTCAATACCCTAATGAGTGCTATAGAAGCCAATTCAAACATAGTTAAGTTACCGAGACGCAAACATATAATTAAGCCGTGGGTTACTCCCGGCTTGCTTCGTTGCATGAGAAACAGAGATGCAATGCATAAAAAAATTAATTTGAATCCTAATGATGAAATCCTAAAACTGACCTATGTAAGGTACAGAAACTTCTGCAACAAGATTTTAAAAAAACTTAAACGACAGTATGACAAGAAGGAGCTGGCAGAGGCTGGTTCAGATAACAAGCGAATCTGGCAGGTCATAAAGCGAGTAACAAACTGTGTAAATCCTAAAACATCCTCTAGTGACTTATTACATACTTGTTCGTCCCCTCAGCTTTCAGTAAACCATGCTAACGACTACTTTGCGAACATCGGCAAAAACCTCGCAGCTAAAATAAAATCCCCTCACTCATTTTCACAAATACAAGTAAATGATTCCGTCAATACTCCATGCAACTCACTCGTAATTCTACCAACCGATTGTGATGAAGTTGAATCGATTCTGCTGACTTTAAGATCAGACTGTGCCGTTGGATGGGATAATATTTCTACATCTCTGCTTAAGCGATATAAGACCCAACTTGTTCCCGCCTTGTCATATATATTTAATATTTGCCTCGAGTCTGGCACATTTCCCTCTTACTTCAAAAGGTCTATAATCCATCCCATTTATAAGAGTGGGAGTGGAAACTGTGTTGCCAATTACCGTCCTATAGCTGTATTGACTATATTGTCTAAAATTTTGGAAAGGATAATTAATAAACGTCTGATTTCATTTCTAGAAGACAAGAACCTATTGTCTCCAAACCAGTATGGCTTTAGACGAAATAAGTCTACCTCAAATGCAGTGTTAGACCTAACAAATCATATTGTCAAAAACATAGATGCCAAGAAAAAAGTTCTTACTATCTTCTTGGACCTTGCTAAGGCCTTCGATACGGTTTCCACTCCCCTGTTGCTACATAAATTGGAAAAAATCGGTGTTAGGGGTCAGTCGCTTGCTATTTTTGAGGATTATTTAAAAAACAGAACTCAATGTGTCAAAATTGATAAGTACGTTAGTAAAGAGCTTCCTATAACATTCGGAGTTCCGCAGGGAAGCGTGCTTGGGCCGACTCTGTTCCTTGTATACCTAAATGAACTTTGCCAAATTAATTTATGTGACACCAAGGTAACGGCATTCGCCGACGATACAGCACTTACGTTCACTGGTGTCTCATGGCCAGAGGTCTTTAGTAAAGCACAGCATGGCTTCAATGTTGTAACAGCTTGGCTAGCCAAAAATTCACTGACCCTTAACACTGACAAAACCAACTACATGACGTTCTCGCTCCGTCAAATAACCCAACCTCCACCGTCACTATCCCTTCTCGCCCATTCATGTTCCTTGTCTCCTAACCAGTCCTGTAACTGCTCCAGTCTAGCACAAGTAACGAGTACCAAATATCTAGGCGTAACACTTGACAATAATCTTTCCTTCTCACTTCACATAGAGCTTCTACAAAAAAGAGTGAGAAAATTAATTTATATTTTTAAAACCCTCCGACATGTAGCTGAAGCCCGAATCCTAAAACAAGTTTATTACGCTCTATGTCAATCGCTTCTAAGTTATTGTATATCATCCTGGGGTGGTGCGCCGAAAACACTTATTCTTAAACTAGAAAGAGCACAAAGGGCTATCCTAAAAGTGAGCACCTTTAGAAAGTACACATACCCGACTACTGAACTTTACAAAAATTGTAAAGTATTGACTGTAAGGCAACTTTTTATATCGTATACAGTACTCATCCAACATGCTGCAACCCCGTTTCGAAAAATCACTAAAAGGCGTAAGGACATAATTTGTGAAACTAAAAAAGGAAATTTCACACACACTAAAAGGTTTAATTATTTCTTGGCACCTACCCTTTATAATAAAGTGAATAAGCTGCTCTCTATTTACCATCTCTCTAGTCGTGCTTGTAAAAAAGATATTAATAAGTGGCTTCTAAGCCTGACTTACCAAGAGACAGAAAATCTTATTACTCCAATGGTGTAGCACATTACTACCCAACCATATTAGAGACACATACACCCCACTCCACACACACACTACTCTCTCAACATACACACATACACCCCCAAACTCATGCACACCCACCCACATACACCCCCCCACACTCAGATACCACACCCACATACGCATATGAAAGTTTTCATTAGCTTTAAGCATAATTTTAATTTAATTTAATTTTTCGTCAACTTTAACATGTAATTACCTATTTTGGATTGCCACGAAAAACTGCAAAAAATTTATTGTTATCATGTACTCACATTGGGGATAGGGACTGGTATCTTTAACACAGGTTACTTCGTAATCTAGCTAAGATGCCAGTTGCGATCCATATTGTAATCGTAAAACCAAAAATCACTGCCATGAATTTTATTTGTGTTATCCTAAGGTTTTATATTACTGTGTGTATTAATAAATAAATAAATAAAAAAAAATAAATAAATAAATTTTGGTAAAAAATAGTCTGCATATAGATCTCAATTTTAAAAGAATAAAAATATAGTTTTTACGTTCTTTAGGGGTGGCGCCCATACATGTGAAAAGTTCGCTGCACCCCATCGTGTGGGGTATCATTGAATAGGTCTACTAAAATGAAGGTAATGTTTCATACATCACTTTTTTATCAGGTGTACCATCTGCGAAATATAGCCCGCCAAAGTGGCTTGCAATGTGTCCCCCCCCCTGCCATTTCTAAACTATGCAACGTAGAAACTTATAATCTTCCACATTGATAGACCTTTATGAAAACTCTCTTTTAAAATTATTTCAAGTATAATGTGATTATAATTTTTTGAGTTATAGACAGAAAACTGAAAAATACTTAAAACGTCCTAGTTCAAAGGTCATTGACCTTAGAGAAAAATTATCATGGCAAATAATGCTCCTTTAGCTACTTTCTATTTGAAAACATCACAAAAAGTAACTTTGACATCAATCAGACTTCTTAAATTTGGCTTCTTGAATTTAACGCTAGATGGCGCTACTAACAACACGCTCTGAGTCGCGAATGCTGCCGATTATTGCAAAAACTAAAATAGCCATGATTAATATTCGATTTGATTCGTTTGTACACCTACTTAAGGAACCCTATAATACTGAGCATGGCCCGACATGCTCTTGGCCGGTTTTTTTAAATGCTCCTCACTCTATGCTTTTACCTGTATCACAGATAATATAATACTATCCTGTAACTGTATCATGCATGATGTTTCGACAAGCTCCAAGTACAACGATCCCAAAAGCATATTTTTTTTCTATGGAATTCTAATCCTTGACTCGTAGCGTACAGTCAATCACTCGGACATAGCGCCAAACGCATATTTAATTTTCTTCGATTTCTGCTTGTCTGTCTCCTACACAAATCTTGCAAAACAAATTTGTTTCCTTTATACATAGCATGTAGTTCCGATGACCGGTCTGGCCAGTACGCATCTCCACACAGCTTCGGTGGATACACTAGCAGCTGCGTCTCTCCTCCGTTTTGGTGGAGTCCGGGCCTAATAATATTTGGATTTAGGAGAGAAAAAAAAGGGATTTTTTGCCTTCATTCGCTTTAAAAACAAGCGATTTGAGTATGATCGTCTTCGTTTCGCATTGCTATGTATGAATCATCATCATTAAAAGTCTGGTATTTACTGCTAAACAAAGATCCAGTCTTATCAATAATTTGTAACCAGAATTCCTGATGAAGCACGGTATAAGCTTTTGTTTTTCTGCTACTCTAACATACAGTTTACCTATTATTACGATAGTACTATTAGATATGCTGTGCCATTAGCCTATTATAACTGATGATAAAAAATTCAAATTAATATTTAAAAAATTAAAAAGGCAACGTCACGCGGTGTTCCCAGGCGGTCACCCATCCAAGTACTGACCGCGCCCGATGTTGCTTAACTTCGGTGATCGGACGAGAACCGGTGTATTCAACGTAGTATGGACGTTGGCGATAAACGTTTCGAAATTATCAATACCTATGCATAAACAATGACGTCATGATTATTTTGAAAGCAGTTGACGGTGAGCGCCGCTAGTAGTTATAAAACTATCAAAAAGAAAACACAAGAATAATAGATTGTTGAAACAGCGCCACATGAAAAAGTATACCAATAATCTACTAACGCAGGGAGAGGATGTGGACGTCTGTGGTGGACGTATGAATGAAGTATTACGAAGGTCTATGATTACGAGCAACTAGTGACATCAATCTGCCTGTCGCGTAGCAACGAAGACATGGAACGGAGATCCATGACGTTCCTTTATTTAAAAGTTTTTAAACTTTCACTTAGGTATATTGAACTAAGTATGTTTGATTTAATTATGCGCGAAAAGTCCCTTAACATAAGTCCCTATTTACTTTAATTATTTAGGAGATGGAGAGAATCTGTATGTGAAAAACAAAAGCTGTTAGCAAAATATTTTGTACAGTTAACATAGGTATATTGCTGGCTACGGATATCTAGGCGCTGGGCCGCACAATTTTGCTGTGACGATAGAGCTTGTGAAATCCTATACAGCAAGAAGCAAACGTAAGACAAAACGCGCTGCCGTCTTAATGCCGCGACCGGCGGTGGTCACCAGCGAGTTCATATTGATCGTGCCCCCGGGCAACAACGGGCACGAGTCGTCATTCTTGTTCGGCGAACAAAATTACCGCCGTCTGCGCAGCGCCTATTAATTTTGTGAAGGTGGAGAGTGGGAACATAGTACCTATATTTGCCTTGTGGTGTAGGTAATGTACCTGGGACAAGCTGCGTAAGTAGGTACAGTCACGATCACAGAAATAGATAGAGTAGAATGGTTGTAATCACAATTTTACTTGCGATTCGTGCGTGGCAACTTTCGAACAAACTACGCCTTACATATTGACGTCATTAATTTTGAAAAATTTACTATAATCAATGTAGGTACTTTACAGCTTTTGTTTCTGCAGTTAGGAACAGCACAATAAGGCAGTTTTGCGGGTTTTTAATACAATATTTACAGAAAAAAGTCATAAGGCGTACTGAGAAAGGCTTTGAAATGCTCTGCACTATGGTGTAGTGTTGGCACGCACGCCCTGCCCGTTTTTCCATTCTATCTATTTCTGTGGTCACGATCCTTCCCGGTGATTTGTCGACAAAGTCCCTTGATCGAATCCTGCTACATTACACGTAGCTACGGTTGCCGTCGAACACTGAGCGCAAGCGATTTTAGCCTTAGTGGTGGTTCACCGAAAAGTATGCTGATAGTACCTACTTATTAAGACCTTGTGGGAAGCCAAAGAAGCTGGCAGGAAAAGCCAGGACGTACGTATTGAAAGCCGATAGGGTATGAGAGTTAATCCAACCACTGTCTTAGCTTTCACAAACGATGCCGTATGTGGATTGCGTTTAAGGATACCATATAATATGACAGAGACAGGCATTTTAAGGCTTTAGACAGGCGTGCGGTCGGAAATGATCTGAGTCATGGCATTTTTGGCTTTCACACGAGTTCCTAGGTAATCGCGCGTATCTACGTTAATTTTTCATTACTACTGCGTTTTACCGGGTCTTACTTTAGACAAGCATTTTTCTGAATTTCAGGCACCCTGGACAGGCATTCTCCAATTTTAAATGGCATATGGTACCTACTATCCCTAATTGTATTGCACTCCCTTTAATATAAGTAAAGAAAAAGGAAGAAAGAAAATATATTCATTTGCGTCAAAATTGACGCATGAAATTAGCAAAAAATTTAAAGTAATTAACAAAAAATAAAACCGACTTCAAAAACCTTAACTAAAAAGTAAAAAATAATCATTGTATTTATTTTAAAATCTTAACTTAAACAACATTTTTAAGGCGGCGCGTGGTTGACCCTTTGCGTCATGTAATGTACAGTCCAGCGCAATATCTATAGTAAAAACAGTTTATGTGAACGTACATGAAAATCACGCGCCGCCTTCAAAATGTTGTTTAAGTTAAGATTTTAAAATAAATACAATGATTATTTTTTACTTTTTAGTTAAGGTTTTTGAAGTCGGTTTTATTTTTTGTTAAAAAGTTTTTATTTCATACTTTTTAGTTGAGGGTTGATTCATAAATGTTTATATAACCAATTTGAGAATATATTTTTATTAACCTTTGCTATCCCACTGCTGGGCAAAGGTCTCGCTCATGTTCTTCCAAACGTCCAATCACTATCGTGAATGAAAAAAAACACGCATATCGGCCAAGAATTCTCAGAATGAGGAACCAATGAGCAGATCATCTAGATACGTAAAGCTGAAATAAACTGATTTATTGAAGCTGGTTAAAAAACTACTTAACCTAAGTCAATAAAATTTATATGGGACCACCGCGCGGACTTTCTCTACCAAATAAAAAAACAACCACGTAAATCGGCCCACAAATCTCGGAGTAATCGGTGTACATACATGAAAAAAAAAAAAAAAAAAAAAAAAAAAAAAAAAAAAAAAAACTCCTCCTCCTTTTTTTGAAGTCGGTTAAAAACACAACAAATACAGGTACAGAGTCAAGAAGTAAGTAAGTTGTAAGTAAGATGATTGAATAACACCATTTTTGCAACTCTTTCTTACGCAGGTACCACCACATATGTTTATGTTTGCACTATTTTTAGTATTTGTAGCTAAACAACTAAATAGTATGTACCATAGTCAGACCAAGTTTGACGCTGCTATGTATAACAGTTTTGAAGATAGAGCAGGAACAGAAACGTTGAAAAAAATCATGTTTTTCGAGGTTTCCTGTATTGAGGGGGGTCCCCTTTGATTTTAGACTGTTTTATTTTTAGTGTTTTTCGTGATAGCAACACATATTCTAAGAAAATTTCAACTGGCTCCCTATTACCGTTCAAAAAATACAGTCCTGTGACAGACAGACAGCGTAGTGAGAGTAAACCATTTGTCACCCTTTGGGTGCGGAACCCTAAAAAGGATACAAAACCTTTCAGTAGTATTTATACTTTATTACTAGGTATTCTACCACACACGAAGTCAATTAAAAATTTTCCTCTATCGATTTTCTATACAGAACCTTTGTGGCATAACATCGCAAATAAAACTCGAGAAGGAGAGGCGATTATAAAATGTCGGCACGATGAATAGTGGGGTTGAATCGCGCGCGTGGTCGGAATAGCAATATCTCATCTTTGTGATGCGCTTGCGGCGGACAGGCGGAGATATGGTGACGAGCTGGGCGATATAGATTTGGTTATATCGTGGTTATATCTTAGTAGCAACAGAGAATTATCCCAGGTGTGTTATTTTTCCATATATATATATTGGTCTAACCATAGGGGTAATTGCTAATTGACCATCCCAATTTTTGGACATCGAATGTTGAAAACGTCTAATATACAACGTGTTATATAGAAATAACTGAAAAGCTCTTAAGGGGTCGTTGTACTCATCAGTATGAACAACTTTTACTATGGGACTAATCCAGAAATCGCGAAAAAAAAAAAACAGTTGTTTGAAAAAAAACATTTTTGTTCACATGAATCGACAAAATGTAGGGATCAGCTGTTTTGTTTTTCGCGATTTCAGTGTTGGTGCCATAGTAAAAGTTGTTCATACTGATGAGTACATTGACCCCTTAAGATGTTTTCAGTTATTTCAATAATACGTTGTGTCTCAGGTAGGTAGGTACCTAGGTACCTATTATTATAATGTACTCTGTGTCTGGAAATTTCCGTGATGATTGTCATAGGAATAAATAGATGCCCATAAAAGACCACATGACTTGCTTGCACAGGTCAGTGTGGTTTTGATGGCTCAGGAAGAACAAATCTACTTAATTGCAGCAAGATTACTGTGGAAATCGACCAATCGATCGATCGTGTAGGTATCTAATACCACTGCAATTTGTTTGGAGTCAACCAAGAATTAATACGTACTTAGACCCTCGGATAATATTTGTAGTTAATTCTACAACATTCATAATACAATTCGTACCAAGCTCGCACCTTTAGCACAAAGCCGTGCCGCGCTCATAAAAGCGTCGTAAGCACAGCCCTAACTCCGCACCAATGTCTTCATGCAGCAACATAAAATTCGATGCGCCAGCCCTGGCTGCAAGAGACAACGGCCAATGCTCTTTGCCGTAACTAATACCGTCCTTAGAAACTTTGTCGAAGGAACTAGCATAGGTAATGTCTGTGAGTCTGTCTGTGAGAAGAAGTAAACTTTTTCTACAATTTATATCAACGTACAACGCGTGGTGCTGTTCCGAAAACGATGGGTCTCTTGACATTGTAGACGTACGTCCGACTCATTCCTCGTGGTTACCTGAAAACTAAAACCGGGAATACCTGTTCCTCCGTGGTTACACCACGATTCATGTATGCTGGAGGAACTAATAGATGATAGATGTATTAGAGGTACTGAGGTGTTATTACACCTCATTGATTGGCGGCTGCTGTTATACACTCGTCACTGTCTCCTACTCGTAAGGTGCAATTCCTTGGCGTTCCTGATCTTTTGTCTGTACCAGATTTGACCTAAGGTCGTTAATTTTGTCCATTACTTTCCTGCTGGGTGAGTAAAACCTTCATCCTTCATATAGTTATTTATGAACTAGGTACGGTCACGATACTTCGCGGTGGTACATTTTGTCGACAAAATCCCTTGAACGAATCCTGCTACATTACACGTAGCTACCGCTGCCTTCGAACATTGAGTGCAAGCGATTTTAGCCTTAGCGGAGTTCTTTCCGGTGAACCATCACCGGAAAGATTTCTGTCTGTACCTTTAGGTCTGTACCTCTTCTTTTTACTGCCTTTAGCTTTCTTTGACAAAGTATATAATCGTCACATTCACGTCAATTTTCATTAGACAACACTCATCATCCTCCTCGCCTTTTTCCCAACTATGTTGGGGTCGGCTTCCAGTCTAGCCAGATGCGGCGGGACATCAGTATTTTACACGAAGCGAATGCCATCAGACCCCCGCAACCCAGTTACTGGGTAATACTGACATTCGGAAGTTAGACCAGTTTTCAGACTACAAGCACTCAAAATAACATAATAAGGAAGGATAGCACAGCAGACGAGCTCTAGAGGTGGTAAAAACTTGCAACTCAATCAGGAGTTCAAGATTATCTAAAATATATTGATGATGAAATAATGGGAGATTTAGCAATCACGAGTTTATTGAGCCTGTGGCTTCGCCCGCGTGTATGTCGTTTATCGCGCATCCCTCGGGAACTGTTCATCTTCCCGGGATAAAAAGTAGCCTATATGTTAATCTGGGTTATGTTTTACCTATATGCCGAATTTCATTAACATCGGTCGAGCCGTTCTCGAGTTATACATGGTGTAACTTACCCGACTTTGTTTTATATATTTGGATTTCCAACTTTAGTGCGCCTTTAAAATTGTAATTAGATAGTTTCGTAGCGTATAATCTTATATCCGTGAATTGGCAATAACTTTTGACGCAGACTTTAGAAGCTGCCATTCATGTGAGCACGTCTAGCAAGTCATTTTGAAGTCATAAAGTCATAATCATTGTCCTTCCTTTAGTGCTTGACCGCTGCAATTAACGATCTTGGTACTTAATGGTGTAATCACCAGCGGCATTTATGATGCAGTTTTACACGTTGAGTGCAATGCTTAACTTTCTTACTTTGTGTGTAGATATTTATTGTAGGCTATCCTACTAGAGAGTAGGTACAGACAAGGTATCTTCACAATGCATAGGTAGGTATCATAGATATCATCTACGATGAAAGAACCTACTTACTACCAATAAGTAGGTTCTTTCATCGTAGGCACATCGTAGGATATCATAGGTACCTATATCAAAGGTTAAAATGAAACAATAATAAATAATTTATCATTGCCTGACGTAAATTATTCATAATGTCAATTTATTTGTATATTTCTTAATTGCCAACTCTGTTAGATTATTAAGTCAACACGCGGAAAAGTATTTATGTATACAGCGGGAAGGAAAACATTTTTTCTGAAAATATGATGTACAGTATGACAACAAGGACATACAACATAACATAACATACATACAACATACGGAATTCTCAATCCATATGTCTTCAAAAGACGTGTTAAAGAGCATTACCTTTCCTCCTAATTTGTTATTGCATAATATTTATATCATATTTACCTATACCTATATAATTCATATGTATTTATTTAAGTATCTATTGCTTTATTAGAACTAGTTTTAAGTTTCTTACCTTTGTCTACATTTCTTACTTATTTCTCCTCTCGCAGGTCTGCAGTAGAAGTTTCTTTGAAATAAGCAGTACCTTTGTACTAAATAATTTTAATGCTGTCTCTGTCATATGTAATTGTGTGTACATAAATTATAAATAAATAAATAAGGGCATCTACACCGTGTTATTGAAATAACTCTGTTACGAACATTCAACAACCCTGTTCCCTACATTTGTGTTAACATAAATCGAAAAAAAAATAGGGATTAGAAAGTTGTTCATACTGATGAGTAGGTGAAATGATCCCAAGAAGTTTTCAGTTATTTTATTAACGCGTTGTATAAGATTATATTTTAAAAAACTTGTAAAGGAACATGGAACATTACCTCTCTGTATAAATTGTTATTTTATTGAGATGTTGCTACACTGGTATATACACGTATTTTATTTTGTTATTTATTAAAGAATATTATTTGTTGTTAGATTTGTATATATTTGGTATATATTTATGGAAATATATTAGAATTTATTTTCTATATTTATACCTACATGTAATATTTTCTATGGTAGGTAAATATTTATTTATTTATTATATTAAATATTAGTAAACTTTATGAAAGTGCACCACATACTGCCCCCATCTATTTTTCACGTCTTCCTTGTCCATCCAAAGGTTGTCTGGAAGATATCGCTATTAGCGATAAGACCGCCAATGTACCCTTATTTTACATGCTAGTCCTAAGTTTAATAATGTTACACCAATAGGTGTACAATAAAGAATACACTATCTATCTATCTATCTATGTGCGCAGCAAATTTGTATAAACAAGAGACGATTAACCATCAACTTTCAAACTATACTAGCCTGTAATACTTCAGTAAAATGCATTATTCATCCCACATCAAACATAGGTGTAATAAAATAAAAAAAATACATTAATGTCACTATAATGACAAGGCTCAGGCTTCGATCGGCCAGTTTTATTATATTACCTGTAATAGGGGGCATTAGGGCGGGGCGGAAGGATTTAATAAGTGAGCGGCGCGCGCACGGTGAAATTGCGATGTTCGATGCGTTCGCGCTTCGCTCCAGGCGGTGCTAGAGGTGGGAAAGCTGATTTATCGATAGCTCTATGTGGAAATACCTTGTTTCATACATAATAGGTAGATATAAAATTCAGCTTTCTAAAATGCCAATGTCGCAGAAGGCAGCTGTAATGACAGCGTTGGTTGAGTAGGATGAATATCCTCACACATCGACACATAACATCGATCGATTGATCGATAGTTTATCCAAGCCCGATGTCGAACAAAACAACAACATTTTAAGAACACTAATTGTATCTGTAGTCATTCGTGATATCCGTCGTTTAGCTTGATCTGATGGTATCGTCCGATAACATATGTTTTTAAGGAAAATGGCCTACAGATATAAATCCGTATACCTATGTTAAAATAATCAATCAACCAATCAACTCAGCCTATCGCAGTCCACTGCTGGACATAGGCCTCTCCCAAGTTGCGCCACAACACTCAGTCCTCTGCCTTCCGCATCCAGTCCCCGCCAACCACGTTCTTCAGGTCGTCGGCCCAACTGGCGGGGAGCTCCCTACGCTGCGTTTGCCGATTCGCGGTCTCCACTCAAAGACTCGTCTGCTCCAGCGGACAGTCCTTCGACAGATATGGCCAGCCCACTGCCACTTCAGATTACTAACAAGCTGTGTCAGTCACTCCGGTTCTTCTCCGGATACCTCGTTACGGATTTTATCCTTCAAATAAACTCAAAGTATAGCTCGTTCCATAGCTCGCTGAGCGACTTTGTAGCCCAAGAATCAGTGTCCACGTCAATTTTTTTTTGCCTCTAACAAGTATAGTAAAATGCGATAAATTATGAAGAGATGATGTTCTCATACGTACCAAAAAAGATATCTTCATTCAAATCAAGTTGCACACAGTACGATCAGTACGGTTTCTTATGGCCACTAGAAATTGTGATGTCTATGTAGCCACAAGTCACAACAACACGGAAAACTAATTTCACGAATATTGATTTTTTATCGATAGCGTTTATCCTGAAGGAGTAAGCTTCACATCCTTACTGGCGTCGTGTGTAATTTATTTCCCATTCAGTGTACTTGCGTTGATTATTATTATTGTTCCACGAACTGCGCCGGCGCACAATTTATAACAATGTAGCAATATGTCGCTCTGCGCAAAGTTATTGTTTCATAAAAATTGTTGATGTGAGTAAATGTTGTGTATTTTGAGGTTCGGCACGTACAGGTCAGGTCAGGTACAGGAATGTGTCGAATATTTTGGGAAAACAGCTCATGAAGGTTCGTGTGATTTTCCTTTACACGACAGAAACATAATATATTTAGCTCCCGGCCACAAATGACACATATTGGCATTCCTAAATGCACCGCTACAGCCTACCTTAAAAACTGGGGAACTGACCAAAGTATTAGCCTTTGGGAAAACACACCAAGCCAAGCCAAGAACACTCGAAAGCGCTACATGTGGGCTTCAAGAAAAGGTTTACGAATGAAGTGCTTTCTTTGAACAAGAATCAGATAAGAATCCTGACAAGAACGCTTACTGGGCACTGCAAGCTGAACAAACACCTTCACAGGATGGGCCTCGGTGATACCACAGTTTGCAGGTTTTGTCGCGAAAAGGATGAGACGTCCATCCATATCCTATGCGAATGTGATGCAGTGCACCACATCAGAAGCCAGCATCTTGGAGAACACGTCATCTCAACGCAGGAGATCAAGTCCTCCTCCCCCAAGGTCATAGTCGACTTCATGATTGACTTGCAGCTTGGGAAGTGCTGTAATGCTGCAAGAGGCGTCACAATAGATCTTATCAGGTCGCAGTGGCTTAGGGGCGTTCAAGACCCCTACCTCTTTTTTCAAAATAAAAATAATAATGTGACACAGATATCCCGAAGCATCCGTGCCCCGCTTAGATTAGTGCCCCGAGATTATCTGCGTCAGCCGGTAGGTGAGGGTGTCATGGCACCTCTCCAGTCACCTTACCGTCGCTACTGTGGCGTGCCCTGCACTGGCTGGGTTGCGCAAGTCGCTCACTGGACTAGTCCACTAGGACCTGATGAACTCAGCGCCAGGTCTCTCGCCTCCAGATCCCAGGGCATTGATCTGGTGAGAAGGCTCGCCGCCTCGAAGGATATCGTACGGTATCTCCGTGTTAGGAGTTGTTCCGGGTCTGGGCGTTTGTGCATGTGAAAGCGAGTAAAAAAAATTGAATCATCACATAGTTTTTTTTCTCTATTTAGCTCTAAAATATAATTCGTCCAATCATTGCGCCTAATCTTGTGTGGCCGCGGTTCTATTTCACGGGATATTTAAAAACTGAGATGGGAATTTGTTCTTCTATATGTTAGGAAGGGATGGGTATAGACTATAGAGTTATCTTCGCAGGGCAGGAAATGAGACATCAAAGCGGTCGCCATCTCCAGTGAGCGCCAATTAGATAGGCCTCAATGATGTGCAGGATGTCGGATCACTTCTCAGAAATACACAAAAGATTATTTGATGACGTAATTGTTGTTGAAACCCGTAAAAGTCTGAGTTTGGAACTAAACATGGCAGTTATCGAAAAAATTGTCTTCAGAAACAAAGAATCTCCAGATAGAAAACAGAAAATTCAAGTTATTTAATGTCGTTATTTTTACCCGACCGCGCCAGAAGGAGGGTAATGTTTTTCGAGTGTATGTATGTATGTATGTATATTTCTTTGGCACGCCCTGCAGCCTAAACGGCTTGATGAATTTTAACTTATGAGGTGTCGTTAGATTCGTCTCAATTGTGAGAGTGACACTGGGTATATCAAAATTATAAAAATTAAAATGGCCGCTTTTTGGCGCCGAAATACGGCTTAAAAAAAAAAAAAAACCCTCTAAATCTATCGAGCGGAGTATCAAAATAAAGGGTTTTATAAATGCTTTTCAAAAATATATACAACTTATATGTTTAAATGTAATTTAGAATGAGAAATGCTAAAAAACAACAAAATATTCAACGTTAAAAATGAAATTGACTTTTCAAAAAAGACATTAATAGTATGATAAATAAAACATGATGACAAAACTAAAAAAAATCAAATAAAAAAATGTATTAACAAAAACAAAAAACCCGACTGCGTGTAAAAATAACAGAAAAGATATAAACAAGACTTATCAACACGCAGGCGGAGGCTACATAGGAACTATTATGTAATTCATGACCAAAAACATACGTAGCCTCCGACTGCGTGTTGATAAGTCTTGTTTATATCTTTTCTGTTATTTTTACACGCAGTCGGGTTTTTTGTTTTTGTTAATTAATTTTTTTATTATTGTTGTAATTTTTTTTTCTTTCATGAAACAGCTCTGATCAAATACTACTTTAAAATTGGTCAGAAAAATCTTTCGTTTGTCCTTCGGTATTGTTTGGAAGTCAATTGATCGAAGTTTGGAACATTTTGCTATTTGTTAGGTACGACAAACAAATCTTAACAACACAACATTATAAGCAAGAGGTGCAATAGTACATACATACTCTATTTCTGTGGTACATACTGAAAAACGGGGTGAATAGAAATGTAGGGGTGACCGGGTGAATAGGGACAAACGTGTGTTGTCGCTCCAAGGATATCCAGTAGTTAGGTGGCAAAATATGGGTACAATGTAATTTAACTTAGCTGGCAAAAAATAGGTATGAGGTTAGACAAGGGTAAAGCCTTCCATGCAGGAGGGTGGGAGTTCGATCCCGGCCCGCGCCTCTGACTTTTCGAATTCATGTGCGGATTTATATTCGATTATCACTTGCTTTAACGGTGAAGGAAAACATCGTGAGGAAACCTGGACACCTGAGAGTGCTCCATACAGTTCTCAATGGTGTGTGTAGTCCGCCAACCCGCACTAGGCCAGCGTGGTGGACTAAGACCTTAGCCTTCTCATACTGAGAAGAGGCCCGTGCCCAGCAGTGGGACAGTAATGGGCTGGTTATGTAGACAAGTGGTTTGGGGGAGGAAGTTACGTGGTGTGGACTAGTGTGGAGTGGGACTTCAGTCGCGGAGATACCACGTAACGAGTAACGGTGTACGGCGAATAACTGTGTCTAAAGGACAATTTGTGTTATAAAGACGTTGATATCGTGACCACTTCTTTTATTTCTAATACGTGAGCAAAGATTTTAACATAGAAACAATAGTTAATAATAGTTTGTTCCCCACAAAGACTAGAATGTTTACCAAATTATGGCAGAACAATTTTGAAGTAGGTATTTGTGGGCAACAATCTCTTATTTCAATGTTAAAATCCTTGCCCACTTTGGCCCAATTTACCCTTCCATTCCTATTCAACCCGTTTTACCCAGTACTTATTTAAGTACTTAGTTTTTTCTATTCCGATACGTATGAGTTTGAGAGGTTTCTGACATCTGATAGATTATCAATCTCCCACATTCTGTTTTGCTAGGCTTCTCATGACCCAATAAATATTATCACACAGTAATTTCACACACACAATCTTCCCAAGCTCTTTCCACACTTCTTAACCAATTGAGCTCCCTAATGGACTGATGGTAATCCTATCTGGGTTCGTTTCATAACCCTAGGTCCAGTGTTAATTGTCGTCTGGGTCACAGCATCTAGGCTAGTGATGCGACTCGAGTCCAATTTTACTCGAGTGACATTGTAAAAAAACGAACTCGAGTGAAAAAAATATCGACTCGAGTTCACTCGGACTCGAGTCACTCGCCCACCACTCGAGTCACTCGCCAACCATTCTCTGAGACAAACAAGTTTAAACCTGCTTTTTAAAAGAGATAAGTTAAAGTGCGTTGTTGTCACACTTGTTTGAACTTGTTGCGTGTAGTGAACTCAAGTGAACTGTTGTGTTGAATGAGTTATCGACGTTTATGAGTGAGTGAGGTGAGTGACCGAGTGACTCGTGAACCACTCGAGTGACTCGACCACTCGAGTGATTGAGTGATTCGTGAACCACTCGAGTGACTCGAACACTCGAGTGGTACTCGAGTAAAATTGTAAAATGACTCGAGTGGCAAAATCGGACTCGAGTCGCATCACTAATCTAGGCCTGTAATTATGCAATGAAGTGTTATGGCGGTCTGGCCAATAGAACGGCCAAACAATTGCTATGGATTGTACCTATGAATTTTGTTTTATTGCCACAATAAATCAATTTGATTGTGGCACTTGTGGGAATTTCGCTGGCGGAGACAGATAAAGAAGGTGTGCTGTGCTGTCGGAGTTATCAGCGGAGACCGATGTTGTTTTGTTTTGTTTACTTATCAAGCTATGAATCGAATCAATTGATGACCGACATGATCGTTGTAGTGGTTCTGCGACCGGCTTCAGCACATAGAAGACGAGGGTTCAATTCTCGGTAAGGAACAAACATTAGTACGGCCTCAGACTAGAGATGTTACGGAGTTGGGTATACCGGAACCGGAGTCGGAGCCGGAGGTTTTAAATCAGATTTAAGTCTACTCTGAAACTACTTATTTGATTGAATTACGGTATTATTTCTCACGCTTGTTATTCCAATCAACTAAATAGGTACTCGTAATTAATTGATTTATGCATGTGTAAACAGGAAGTGGAATGGAACTCGTCTTCGATCTAAGTAGTATCAGAAAGTTCCCAGAGTTCACATTGACCCCGGGCTATCGGCTAGCACGTTACCCGTAGCCTCGTATAGCACACGTAGGCAGTTATAGGCACAATACACTCGCCATCAGCCGCTAGACTGGGCAACAATTTAGGACGATTAACCTAACTGTCGAGGGTAGGGCTGGCAGGTATATTTTGAAAACTGTGAAGATATGTGATTTTAACAGGAAAAAAAGTGGCCGTTTTTCGCACTTTTTCTATCTATAACTACAGCGAACTATAATTTACAGAGTTAATAGTTGTACTTCAATTGTTAAAAACGAATTTTCAATAAATGATGTATTCAGCGAGTAAGATTTTTTTACCGATGGGAGCGCCACTTGGCTGCTATATTTTCCAATTATTTCAATTACATCTTGTATAAGAGATCCGCACGATATTTCTTTTATTCGATCAGATTGTTCATGTTATTCAATCATCATCGTAACCTTTTTCAATTATTTTTTGCAATAACGCCCTCCAACCCTACGCCAGCCACTACACAGATCTCTGCGGATCCGCAACCGGCCGCACTTGACCGCCACTACAGACGCATTAGGATAATTACAAGCACACGCATACACGCAATAATATCTCACTGGCAACTGGCAACACGCACCGTTATTGCGGAATGTAGGGGGTTGGCGGGAAAATTCGTAAAGATCATGTTGTGGATTTTTTATTATTTTCCAAAATTTGTGTTTCTTCGAGTGTTAATGTGTAATAATGGTGGATTATTAAATGTTAAGTGCTCGTTAACGTGTACAAGTGTGGATAAATGGTACAAAGTTGAAAAACATGACTTTCGTATTATCTCATCATCCCCTCAGAAACCTAGTAAAGTTTCCATCACTTTACTAGGATACAAGTATAATATGTTCAATGATTACGACATTTACGACTGAAGGACATGTATCAAGGGTCATGAATAAATAAAAAAAAATAAAAAAAAAAATTGCGGAATGTAGCTGTCTCTGAGACATATAATGATAATGAGACAGTGTCTCATTATAGGTAGGTATGTGGTTGAACGAGAAATGGCAGAAGACTGACGATGAAAATTATTAGAATAGTCGTAAGAATAATCTTTGTGACTTTCTTCTACACATAGATAACTATGTCATAGTATTGTAAACTATAAAGTTCACAATACTATGAGTTATTAAACTAATATGTAAAATTATTTTGTCATGCATGATATATTTACCATAATACCATGTAAATCACTTTCTTTGAGTTTTCGATATTTCGGCACTGTTACAAGAGCCAAAGTCACTAGATTTTACATGATTTTACGAAAGGTTTATATGGTAAATATCCCAATTTGTTATGTAAATATAACCTATGGCTTAAAATGTAACCTATGGCTTAAGGTACCATTGTTTGTTTTTACTTTTCCGACAACACAACGAATAACTAGCCATAGCCATTACTTTTAGTTGTCATTTTCTAAATTCAGCTTGGCTTAATCGTTCGAGCAATAACGGCCAAAATTAATATCCTATCTATCCACAATTTGCCCTACTATAGAGAAATTTGACGTAAGCTCCATACATTTTATGTCAAATTTCTATCTCTAGTAGGGCAAATCGTGGATAGATAGGATATTAATTTTGGCCATAAATGGGGTTATAAGTTTTTTAAATTTAGGTCACTTTTAATTGGACCGAAACTTTTCATCCGTTTCATATTCTTCTTCCGCATTTTTGGAACGAAGTTCCTTAACGCGGCTTACAGTAGGTGTGATTCGGGAGAAAATGTAATGTCACGACAGATTTTAACAATTAAATAAAACTATGGGCAGTAATGTCTGAAATAAACATATTTTATTTTGTTTAAAACACAAAAATATATGTTTTACTGGGGATGGAAACTGGGCTCTGTGGTATCTCTGTCCAACGCATGATGTTCCCTGCCGTTCATGCTTGTATTGTAGTTGCGAGCATTATAATGAACTGGTCAAAAAATATGAATTTTAAGGATAACTTCGTCCCTGATGGGGGGGCCCCTGACCGCGCAAATTTTATTTTTTATTTAAAATGTATTTGAGCTTGCGCGCCAGCTCACCTGATGTTATGCGATGGTGCGTTCGATGATAGTACACGCTTGCCCTGCTAAAAAGAAAGAAAAATATTTATTTGCTTCAAAAGTGACGAACAAAATTACAAAAAATTAAAAACACAGTACAAATACAGGTACAGAGCCAAGAAGTGTGGTAAGATATGCGTCACATCCGCGCAATACGGCTACCGCTCAGCATATTGCTGTGCCTCATGCACGGAGCAAAGCCACAGCGCTGGTTTTCAGCGACAGCCGGCGTCGATAGAATAACGTCGATTAGTGCGGCGGCGTGATGTTGAAAACAGAACATATTCAGTCGAGCCTTGAAGTACTACTGCCACTACGCGGTTCATCAATCTACCCTCTTTTACGGCCAAAATTAATATCCTATTTATCCATGATTTGCCCTACTAGAGATAGAAATTTGACATAATTTATATGGAGCTTATATCAAGTTTCTACCTCTGGTAGCGCAAATCGTGGCTGGATAGGATATTAATATTGGTCGTTAGTACATCATAACATAACATAACTGTTACACAAACTCCAATACCGGTTTAGTCACAAAAAGGTTCTTCCGGATGCTTGCGTTGCCCATAAGGTTCTCAAAAACATGGAAATGAACAAACTCAAAGCTCAAATTTTCACAGGCCATGGAGGCTTTCGGGCCTACCTCTACATATTCAAACTGGCATCAGATCCATACTGCTCTTGCGGCTCTGGGAAGGAAGAAACCATTGAGCATATTTTAATGGAATGCCCAAGGTTTGGAGTCGATCGACAGGCCAGCGAATTCAAGACAGACCTGACGCTCGACTTCAATAACTTACGCCAAAACTTTCTGGAGTTTGCAAAGAAACTGCCCGCTCTGCAGGCCGGGCCAATGGTTCAAGAATAGCTAATACATAACATAACATAACATCACGCCTGCATTTTTCCGAAGGGGTAGGCAGAGGTGTATAGTTGATGCGGTCCACCTAAATAATATTTGACAGATAACAGCTGACATTATTTCACACCAAGTGGACCGCACCCGCGCCGGGCGTCCGCGGGTGGCGGCAGACGTGCGGGGTGTTTGGCTAGTTTTGAAGACGGGACTAGGCTTTTTGAGTTTCCGTTAGGAACAAAATCACTTTTGAATTTTACGTCCTTCTGACAACACCTATTTAATTTTATTTATTCGTTACATACAACGGTATTTTTAACCGACTTCAAAAAAAGGAGGAGGTTATGTATTCCGCGGGTTTTTTATTTTTTTTTCATTTATGTACCCCAATTACTCCGAGATTTGTGGGCCGATTTACGTGGTTGTTTTTTTATTTGGTATAGAAAGTCCGCGCGGTGGTCCCATATAAATTTTATTGACTTAGATTGAGTAGTTTTTTAACCAGCTTCAATAAATCAGTTTATTTTAGCTTCGCCTATCTAGATAATCTGCTCATTGGTTCGTTTTTCTGAGAATTCTTGGCCGATATGCGTGTTTTTTTTTCACGATAGTGATTGGACGTTTGGAAGAACATGAGCGAGACCTTTGCCCAGCAGTGGGATAGCAAAGGTTAATAAAAAAAATATTCTCAAATTGGTTATATAAACATTTATAAATCAACCCTCGCAATTTTCAACTAAAAAGTATGAAATAAAAACTTTTTAACAAAAAATAAAACCGACTTCAAAAACCTTAACTAAAAAGTAAAAAATAATCATTGTATGTATTTTAAAATCATAACGTAAACCTACATTTTGAAGGCAGCGCGTTATTTTCATGTACACACGGCTACACATCAAGCTGTACAATACCAGTAAAGGCTGACCTCGCATTGCAAGGAAAACCTATACAATGCGAGGTCAGCTTATACTGGGAATGTACAGCTTGATGTGTAGCCGTGTGTACGTTCACATAAACTGTTTTTTATTTACTATAGATAGGCGCTCAACTGTATATTATATTTACATGACGCAAAGGGTCAATCACGCGCCGCCTTCAAAATGTAGGTTTATGTTAAGATTTTAAAATACATACAATGATTATTTTTTACTTTTTAGTTAAGGTTTTTTGTAGATGTACGGTAGATTTGTCGGGCTGCAACCTTTGTAGAGCTGATGCAATATACCAGCATCTTAAATTACAGTCCACTAGTTTCATTACCACCTGAAGGAACCTTTTTACCACATTTCGCCAGTTATGTTATAGTCCTACGTAATAGGGGGCGAGCCTATTGCCAAAGCAAACACATAACACAATATTGTGGCTAATACATAAGTTAATAATATTATTTGGATAACGTACTAATATTTTTATTATATAACGAATATCATGACAAAATATAAATATAGAACAAAGACAAAACTAAGAACAAAAAGATGCAGAATAAACCAACCAAAAACAACCAACTATAACCATATCAGCAGTATCTTAAGGGGTATTAATTTAACCAAGAATGGAAAAAAAAAACATAACATAACTAGCTCATTACTGCATGGTCACGAAACTCTTCTCAGAATGAGAAGGATCCAGGCCTTAGTCCACCACGCTGGCCTAGTGCGGGTTGGCGGACTACACACACCATTAAGAAATGTATGGAGAACTTTCAGGTGTGCAGGTTACTACGAGATAAAACAAATTCATGCAAAAATATCCGGAAATCAAGTCTTGAATATTTTATTTATAACATAACATAACATCACGCCTGTATTTCCCCGAAGGGGTAGGCAGAGGTGTATAGTACACCCACATTTCGCCAGTTATGTTATAGTCCCATGTAATAGGGGGCGAGCCTATTGCCATTAACCGGGCACAAATCCATACTCCGGACTGCTACTGAGAATTTCCTAATGAAAAAACCCAATAACACTTTGCCCGACCCGGGAATCGAACCCAGGACCCCACGCTCAGCAGTTGCGCTTGCGACCACTAGACCAACGAGGCAGTCAGTCAGTCAGTCGAGGTATTTTATTTATGAGCTGTTCTAATGAATCTGCTAACCCTACCTACCAAATGTAGCTACCACGTAATCGAGTTACCTATAATGGCTAGTGTTTCTGTAATTGCATCGATACAAGCCTCTTAAATACCTTTGCTTCCTAGATTACTAGCACATGAATAAAACTCTATATAGAAGCAAACCTAGCTGCCACAGAAGTAATAATTAAATAAAATAAATAAATAATAATTTATAAATTGTGGAAAGAAAAAATCGCTCACGAGCAGGATTCGAACCTGCGACTCCTGGCTCAGTACGCCATACGTCAGTAGGAGTCGCAGGTTCGAATCCTGCTCGTGAGCGATTTTTTCTTTCCACAATTTATATCTTTAGAATTCGCTTCGCATGCGTAAAATGCGTTAAAATAATAAAATAATTAGTAAGGGTAGGCATATCTATACGACTTTGATTTAACTGTAAAGTTAGTCGAGTCGATTAAGGAACAATGTTTCTTAATAAGATATCGCTGACGTCACCCAAAGACGTATAGTGGAGGATAATTTCGATACCACGAGCAGTGTTCACGGTAGCTTAGTGGCTAAAGCACTGGCGTACTGAGCCAGGAGTCGCAGGTTCGAATCCTGCTCGTGAGCGATTTTTTCTTTCCACAATTTATATCTTTAGAATTCGCTTCGCATGCGTAAAATGCGTTAAAATAATAAAATAAATAATAATTTTATTTCTCTCTTCATGGATGTTTATTCATGTACAACTAGTGCTCTTTTAAGTGTATCCTTTTAACTATCTTCAATAGCCTATCGCAGTACACTGCTGGATAAAGGCCTCTACCAAGTTGCGCCACAACACTCGGTCCTCTGCCTTCCTTAGCTCCCCTATCCCACCGTTACCACGACCGCTACCGTAGCCGGGAATGAAAAGTCTTGCATCATAGTGTTTTTTCCTAGGGGTATTTTAAAAGTGACCATGGAATGGTATGGTGTTTACACCGAAATATTGTGGTTTTTCTTCGTAATGTTCTGTCTCTGCCAATATGGCTATTTAGTCAATCATTATCATCAACTCAGCCTATCGCAGTCCACTGCTGGACATGGGCCTCTCCCAAGTTGTGCCACAACACTCGGTCCTCTGTCTTCCACATCCAGTCCCCCCAGCCACGTTCTTCAGGTCGTCGGTCCAACTGGCGGGGGGGTGCCCTACGCTGCGTTTGCCGATTCGCGCTCTCCACTCAAGGATTCGTCTGCTCCAGCGGCCATAGGTCTTTCGACAGACATTTGCATTTAGTCAATGCATTTTTTATTTTCCTAAATATTCGGCTAGTACAGTCTACCAGCTTTGCTCAAAGATTTCTGACTAATAGGCTGAACAATATTATATAGTGATGAGACTAAACAATTAGACACTGTATTTCCAAAAACTTTAGAGAACCAATTGATACCATATAAGACAGTTTAACCGACCGTCTGCACCAAGACGGAGTTATGACTATTCAATGTACAACTATAGCTATTTTATTACGAAACAGCAATCTCGAATACGGTATTTAATTGCTTTGCTGCGGGCAATACCGGGCTCTATTGCCAGTTCAATAAATTGAGCCCGACATGGGGTCCGATGCGTACTGTACGAAGAAACATTACGTTTTGCTCATTTATTTATTAGGTACTTTTATTTCTTTTGTGCTTGAAAATGTTTGATGCTTAGGTGGTCCTGGAGTTTATTAAGGTCATTACCGTTGGTGTTGATAGATTTTATAAAGGACACTGACTGTGTGGTTCTTTATAACAAAATGCCACCCATAAATTGTGGCAGAGGATTCTTTGAAATGTATTTGATCAACTGTGAAAATTTATCTGAGGTGATGTCCACGACTCGCAAGATAATCCAAGGATTCCAAGGACAAACTTGTAGCACAAATTACCTATTAGTTACTACGTAACTTTTAGTTAGTTATAACTTATAAAGTTATAACTTATAAAGTTATAACTACTCCAATACTTGAAGTTTTGTCTGCAAGTAAAAAACAACTAGTACGTCTTATTAAAGTCATATTTTGTCCGAAGTCTTAGGCACTATAAGTGACTGCTGCTTTTATGTAAGCTTGTGAAAGGAAGTGAAAGGATCTAGGTTTTCCGATTTCAATTATCTTTTATTTTTTAATAAATTTGACAAAAGTGATTAGCAGCATCAAACTTACAGACTCCATTTGCTTGGTCACGTGGAAAGAATGGGAGAAGATCGGATGCTAGTGGCCCTATCTGGGTTGACTGAAAGGGCTTCGCCCAGCCGGTCGCCCCAGATATCGCTTGAGCGATGCAGTGGAAGATCTTCGGGACCTTCGGGCCAGCGATTGACAAGGTATTGCCAAAGATCGCGGCAAGCGGCTCCGTTCTCTCGTTTTACGGCCAAAATTAATATCTAATCTATCCACGTCTCTAGTAGGGTAAATACACTACTAGAGATAGAATTTTGACATATTTTGTATGGAGCTTATGTCAAATTTCTATCTCTAGTAAGGCAAATCGAGGATAGATTGGATATTAATTTTGGCCGTTAGAGGCCAAGATATAATTTGGGTCACAGAGCCAATAGAGTAGATAAGTAAGAAATTACCAATTCATCTCTCTTATCGCATGTCTATACTCCTCCGACCGCACTGATATTAGGGTTACCTCTTTGACGACGCATGTACCGCAGAAGCGAGATATATGTGGACGAGCACAAAATAATCCTCAGCAATGAGGAACAGGAGAGTTAAAAATAACTAGTAGCTTCCTATGGGTTCTTCTCTGTGGATCTTCTCTCCTCTTATTTATATTACTTCTTCTTCTTCGTCGTTACGCTCCTGACAGAGCGGTCGTGGATGTCATGTGTCTTGTAGCCGAAGGTGCTGTAGCTTACCTCACGATGCCTTGCCACTCTTATCTGCTTTCCGTCAATCTGGTGCAGTCATATAATGGGTAGCCTATAGGCTTAGTTGGGCTTAGTTGATTGTGAGGAGAGAACTAATAGTATGGAGTTGTATTAGGTCTCGAATTCACGGTGTGGATGGTCACAAGCTCATGACACTTCCTCGACGATGCTGCGAGCTAGAGCCAGGTTATCTTATTAATCTTTGTGAGAAAATATACTTTCTTTTTATTTATAGTACCTTAACCTAGAAACATTGACGTTTGAACTTCTTCATCTAGATTACGACAAAAAACGTTTGGCGCAGTTTTGTCGAAGGCTGTGTCCAGCAGTCTAAACTTCAATAAGATAGGTTTAAGGTGCTACTAACAGCTATGTGGAGCCCTTAAAAAAAACTCGTTGAGTACCTACATCATTCGATTTTACCCGAAACTATTAACTCTGTAAAATATAGTTCGCTGTAGTCATAGATAGAAAAAGTGCCAAAAGTGGACGTTTTTCGATTTTTTTCTATCTACAACTACAGTGAACTAAGAAAACAAATTTACAGAGTTAATAGTTTTTGATTAAACTACAGTACCTAGGTACCTAAACTTCAATTGGTAAAAGACAAAGACAAAGATAAAGACATTTATTGCTCAAACTGTGTACATAAATGTAGGTATTTATCAAAGTTTGGTATCAACAGCCTACCGAATCGGGTGTAGCAACAGTAGGTACAAACTATGAAGTCTGACACTACAATAACATATTTAAATATTTAACTTAATATTATCAGTTTATACCAAAATATTCATTTATAGTATAAAATACTATTTGTTTTAACCATTTTTTTAAAGCTCTCTTAAATGACTTACTATCTAGTTTTTGTGTTTTTTTTTTTTAAATCGAATCTTCGATAAATGATCTACTCAGCGAGTAATATTTTTTTTACTGATGGGGGCGCCACTTAGCCGTTTACTAGTAGCGCCTTAAACCAATATTCACAACAAAATGCCTTTCATTTCAATAAAAGGTACCTAGGTACTTTAATACTCACAGTACATAAATATCGCATCAAAGCAAATACCGCGGCGGACGTGGGTCGCGTTCGATCGTCGGTCGCTCGGCTGCGCAGGAGTCGCCGGACGGCGATAAATTGCCGCGCTATCGCTCTGACATTTATCGCAATTTAATTATGTGATGGCGCAACGCTGCAGTGCATGACGCGGGTTTTCTTGCGTTTTTAGTTGTTTTTTTTTGTGAAACCTGTCTTTTTGAATATTATTTTGGTTTTTATGTATGTAGTGGCGAGTTAGGTATTAAGTATTTTTAAAATACTTTACTTGAAGTTGGAAAATCAGTAGCATATTTTTTCTTCTTAGCATATTATCTTCTGAAACAGACGAGAGTACTTTAAAATCGTTAGTCCTCGTAAATAACCAGTAATAAAATTGTTCTAAAATGATTGCGAACTCTTCTGTAAAACTAATGCATACAGTTTTTATGCGAGTTGTCAGTAACTTGCAGGCAAATAAAAATATATACAGATTGACTGTTAAACGAGGGAAATATTGAAGGAGGATGTTTAAATAGTTCTCGATTCTCTTTACAATATATAAGAAAAATGTTAGGTACCTTAATTTTTGAAATATTATTCCAATTTATTTTATCAATTACTTTCGACACTATTCCGTGCTTACAAATCAAAGTTACGTGCGGTGAGGTGATGCACCTTTTTTTTTTTTTTTTTCTTGGGGAAAATCCTCATGGACGCACTCCGCCCGGGGAAGGCGGAGCCAGTGTCGGACTCTTACCGATTAAAAACCACCACGGTGTTCCTCTACTGACCCTCGGCCGAAGCGTGAGAAATACACCTGTATTCGCCCAACCATCCCCGGCAGGTCCCAGCTCGCCACTGGCTGGCAAGCCCCTTCACCCCGTGCGGCAACCACAACGGCCGCACCCTCCTCTTGACTGGCGCGCGCGGAACACGACGCGCCACCGTCACGGGCCTTGACTGGTCGGGCGGCGGGCCACCCCAAGTCCACCGCCCGCAGGCCTACACCTAGGGTGGCTGGAGGTCGGCATACGCCCTCCTACGACGCCCACGTCGTCTCCTGCGGATGGGAAGAGAGGTCATCGCCTCTCGAACCCTCTCCGCCGCCTCCTTAGCGAGCATTACATCCTCGCAGAAGGAGACGACGCCTTCCCAAGCGCTTTCGCTCCCGACCATAGACAGAACTACGGTCGGCAGCGAGAGATCGCTACCGCCTACTGCAGTGATGAGGTCACGGCGCTGCGCGGCCCAAGCTGGGCACTCCGCCAGTGTGTGCAGCGCCGCGGCGCCCGTGTCCTCTGGGCAGCTCCCGTAGTGATGACACTCGGGCGTCGGCTCCCGGCCTTTGCGACACAGATACTTCCCGAAGCAACCGTGCCCCGAGAGTATCTGCGTCAGCCGGTAGGTGTGGGCACCATGGCTCCTCTCCAGCCACTCCTCCACGACGGGCCTTACCGCCGTTATTGCGGCGTGCCCTGAGGTGATGCACCTAGCACGGCAGTGTACATCGGTCGCTATATTTCCAATTTTCCACCCTCTCCGCCTTTTGTTCTAGCCAGCAGATCCCTAGACAGTTTCACTCTAGTCGACCACACATACTAAGATATCTAAACTCTAAACACATTTTATTTAGCATGCAACATTTGCATTTCCCGTCGTGACTTTAGATCGCTTATCGCTCGTCGGCAAGCTTTGACGGGAGATACACCTGCACGTTTTGCGTCTACGCCTATGTATTTAGTACCTATGTAGAGTATTAAATGTATATTGTATATAGTATATATTACTATTCTATGCCTACGGTTTTGCCCGCGTATTATTCGGTTTATCACAGAAATACGTTATCGCGTGTCCCTCGGGAACTGTTTATCTTCCCGGGATAAAAAGTAGCTTGAATATTAATCCGGGTTATGTTCTATCTGTGTGCCAAATTGCATCCAAATCCGTTCTGCCGTTTCAGTGTGATTGTAGGACAAACAAACATACATACTTTCATATTTCATATTTCTAATATTAGAGGCACCCGATTCAATCTCCTACTTATTTTGAAAAAGTGCGAGTCGGACTCACGCAGTAAGGGTTCCGTACCACTCATCGACCTGGTACCTGGTAGAAACAGATTTTACGAGAGTTCATAAAAAGACATCAACGCATCGTGCGCAAAAGATGAATTCTTGCATCTCTTTCGTACGCAGGTACCACCACATATGTCAACGTATTTGTTGTTAAACTACATAGTATGCACTACAATCAGACCCAGGTTTGACGCTGTTATAGAGCAAGAACAAAAACGTTGAAAAAAATGCCGGTTTTGTTTGGTTTTAGATTTTTTACTTTTAGTATTTGTCGTGGTAGGAGTTATAGCAACACATATTCCGAAAAAAATTCAACCGGCTAACTATTACCGTTCAAAAGATACAGCCCTTTGACAGACAGACGGACTGAGGGACGGACGGACGGACAGCGTAGCGAGAGTAATAGGGCCCCGTTTGGCACCCTTTGGGAATCCTAAAAAAACGTCAAGTATCTAGTATGTACCTACATAATGATGAATTAAAAAATGAATAGAAATCCCTACTTATTACAGATTCTACCCCAGCGACAACACATACCCATATCATGTCGTCAGCGGCATCAGCACTTGTCGAAAGGCAACAAAGACCAACAAAGACCAATTTACTTGAAGACACGCATCACCCATGGTTACCAACGGTTACTCAACTATAGGAAGTGTATCAGGGCTGTCCGGGTATTTTTATTTTTTGTTCCCATTCAACTCAGGGTTGTCACATCGATCGTCATGGAGGACTGAGTCTGAGACTGAACATATATACGAGGTAGAGCAGAGTTGTAAATTGTATAGGGTTGTTGCTGTAAAGTTAATCAGAATTAATTATTTGTTTAAAAATATTGTACATTGCTATATTGCTACCTTGCTATATGCTTAGGAAAGTACATGTCTCTTTTAAGCGGTAACTGAGTACTTTTCTTCATATATAATTAATAACAAGTTGTTCAAAACGGGCACAGTGATGCTAATCTTTAGTATTTTCTATCTGATCATCATAAACATGAGAAAGTATCTGCAGTATAAATAAATAAGAAAAAAAAAAAATCTCCTAAAGGAGTAGACATTAATATTAACAACCAAAATTAATAATAACCTTTACATTCGTACGATCAACACAACATAAGCAATCATAAAATTTCCAAATAAAATTCACAAATTTATGCATCGAAAATAATTAATAACATCAAAACAACGTTGAAACAGCAATATATACTAACGTAATGAGCAGTTAATATAAATACGTCATTAAAAGTTAACGGGACGTATAAAAGTGTGCATAAAATGATTGGAGTTGAGATAATTAAGTTGTAATTAAAATATTTACGGTAAATTTATCGTTTATGGCAGCCCTAGCGAACTGTCGGCCTGTCGTTACAAAGAGAGCCGCCTGCGCATGGGCAAGTCCGTCGAGACACTGTAATGTCTTCATGACTTGTGTATTGCAGTTTCATTTAATTTATTATAGTTTAATTATAATTTTCTGGTAAAGATATTGTTTTTACGCTGATCAGGAGTTGATAGGAACGGTGGCAGAGACTGTATTTGAATAACATTAAAAAGGAGGCGAACTGTCATTGACTGAATTCAAACATATATTTTTACCATCCTCCAACTATCTGAGTCTTGCTATGAAATAATTGATTTCTACAACCATAGTCGAGTCTAATTGCAAAATGGACAACCTATAATTAAACTAATAAATTAATAAGACATGAGAAACAAAATGAAGAGTACATAATCATGATGAACTTTCTTTTTCCGTATGCCTTCAAAGATTGTATCGCACATTTTATCCCGAGGTGATAAGAGATTGTGAGGTCCATTGAATCGATAACAGCTAAGTCATTCTTGAAGTAGGATGAAATCTGATAAATTAAAACCTGTTCCAAGACTTGCTGATGACCGATGTTTTATTATTTTATAAGTAAAATATTTCGATGGTTGTAATTTTGAATAATAATAACGTATTCAAAAGTATTGTGTCGTGTGTGTACATACGGTGTATACCGTACAAGTTAACGAAAATTTTTTTATTACACATTGCAAGCCACTTTGGCGAACTGTATTTTGCAGATGGTATACCTAATAAAAAAGTGATGTATGAAACATCAAAAACACTCGTGTGATACTGTTAAAAACCTCACCTACGGCTCGGTTTAAAAAAAAACAACTCACACTCGTGTTTTAATAACCCCTATTATGCAACAGTTTCATTAACTACCTACTATTATTACAACGTTTTTATTCTGTCTGTTTATTTATTCGGAACAAATTTTGCAATCGATTTTAAACTAACTTTCCGATGAGAACTGGATGACGACGCAATATTTTGTTTTAAAAACGTGGTCGGTAGTTAGGTATATTTTTTTAATAATTATTTTCAGTAACTTGCGTCATTGAAAAGTAGCTGCATGAGATAGAGTTAGACACTTAAAGAACTTATTATTGTTATTTTATACAATTTAAACCGAAGGTAACCGATATAGCTCGCAGAATTGCCAAACCTAAGTGACAGTGACAGTAGGCGGGGCACATTGCTCGCAGAACGGATGGCTGATGGGGCAGTAAAGTTTTGGAGTGGTGACCGCGTACTGGAAGGCGCAGCGTGAGTAGGCCCCCCGCAAGGTGGACCGACGACCTGGGGCCTGATTCACAAACGTTCGAAAAGTTTCCGTTTCCGATGTGGAATTTGACTGGCAAACGAAACAAACCGACCACTCTTTACGACCACGAATGCTGCAAAGCATTCGAAACCTCAGGAAAACAATCTTAATAATAATACGCGACGTAATCCGGTTAAACTTGTTTTATTATGAAACAAAACGATTTGAGAACCAAACGGATTCGGAAACGCAAAGCGATATTTACGGAAACTCTTCCGAAAACCATTTGTTGTAGGAAAGCACTCGATGTAAAAAAAAAGCGTTTCCGAATCCGTTCGATTCTCAAATCGTTTTTTTTTTGAGTGTCAACCTCATTGCCGCAGCTACGACATGCACCATATAATTAAGTTTAAGTTTAATTATTTTTTATGTGTACCTACCGCATGTCGTCTTGTTGTGGCAATAAATCATTTTTCTTTCTTTCTTTCTTTCTTTTTTATAATAAAACAAGTTTCACCGGATTACATCGCGTATTATTATTAAAATTGTTTTCCTGAGGTTTCGAATGCTTTGCAGCATTCGTGGTCGTAAAAAGTGATCGGTCTGAAACTTTTCGAACGTTTGTGAATAGTACCGCTGGTGAAGGTCGCGGGAATCCACTGGATGCGGAAAGCGCAGGACAGATCGTTGTGGCGATGCTTAGGGGCGGCAGGCATACCAGGCCCCTCAGAAAGTATTGCGAAAAAAAGTTTTTATATATGGGAGACTGGCCAGTTATAATGTTTTTCGAAAATATGATTATTTATAAGTAAAAATAAGTATGTTCCAATTTCAAAATTTCCCTCCACATTTTTTGCGAGTTAATTCAAAGTATTGTGTCTCACTGAAATATGGATCTGCGCCGGGAACATTTTAGAGCTATGATTTTATACGATTTCAAGTGTCGCCTGAAACCGGATGAATCGTACGATAGACTTCAAATGGCATTCATGGATGAAGGCCCTTCCAAGGCAACCGTGTATCGTTGGTATAACGAATTCAAGCGCGGTCGACCAACTTTGGGGGATGACGAAAGAAGCGGTCGCCCTTTGACGGCTGTTACCGAAGAAAACGTGCTAGCAGTGAAAAATTTAATCCAAGACAATAGGCGAATTACATATCAGGAGATTCAACACATATTGAAGATTGGATCGGGAAGCGTTCACGAGATTCTACACAGCCATCTTCGCGTGAGGAGGATAGTATCACGCTGGGTGCCGCACAACCTCACCGATGCTCAGAAGCAGGCCCGGGTGGAATGGTGCCGTGATATGCTTAACAAATTTGAAGCAGGCTCGTCTCGGCGTGTTTACGACATCGTTACAGGTGATGAGTCCTGGATTTATCAATACGACCCAGAAACCAAGCGCCAGTCGACTGTTTGGGTGTTTCAAAATGAGCCAACGCCTACCAAAGTGAAGCGATCTAGAAGCGGGGGTAAGATTTTGATCGCTAGCTTTTTTAATTTGACTGGCCACTTGGTATCAATTCCCTTACGGGATCAAAGAAGCATTAATGCCGAATGGTATACTACCAAATGTTTGCCAGAAGTTTTCTCTGTTATAAGCAACAAGCGACCAAACACAGGGCTCCGCGGGCTACTGCTCCACCACGACAATGCACCTGCGCACACCGCACTCAAAACGAGGGACTTCCTGGACAGCACGCCAGTCAAACTCCTGGGTCACCCTCCTTACAGCCCTGATCTAGCACCGTGTGACTTCTTTTTATTCCCAAAAATAAAAAATCAGCTCAAAGGGATACAATTTTCGTCGCCGGAAGATGCGCTGGCTGCGTTCGAGCAGGCTGTAAACGAGGTGTCTGCGGCGGACTGGAAAAAGTGTTTTGAAAACTGGTTTAGGCGCATGAATCTTTGTATAGAGGCTGGTGGAAAGTACTTTGAAAAGATTTGATAAAAATATATGTACGTATAGAACAATTTTTTTTAGTTTCGCAAAACTTTTTGAGTGTCCCACGTATATCCAGCAGTGGAGGTCTTTCGGCTGAAATTATGATAATGACGATGATCATCTAAAAACGTTTGGTAGCTTTATGAAAAAATATGCATAGATTTAAAAGGGTTTTAAAATATTCATATTTTTTGTTACATCGTCTCCTACTGTCTCCTAGCCTTTCCTAACATAGTTGGAGTCGGTTTCCAGTCTTACTGGGCCAATATACGTTTAAGGTACAGTTCAGACTTTCGGGCTTCGGACTATAATAATAATAAAAATCGTTTATTTCTCCTCACATAATATAACTATTGTACACATAAATATTGCATTTTAACAAACATAGATTATGTGAGGAGCTGGTGTCTGAGATAGGTATAGCCCTGTACTACAGATCACCAGGTCCTCACCCCACGGTAAGTAACTATAGGTTAACTATCCATTACGACTGCCAGAGATACTTGTATGGCAACTAGATCGGTTGCCATGCTCTTCGAGGCACGGAGGGGTCTCGATCTGCTACGAAATGATCACCCATCAATACGTTTTTTGTTACATCGTAACGAAAATATTATCATTAAAAAAAAAAAAAAGTATATGATGGCGAAACGAGCTAAGGTCCGACCTGATGTTAAGTGGTTAACTTTTCCTAAAACAACTGCAATACCTGGCTGTTGTTTAACTAGGCTGTTGCCTAAATGGTACCGCAAGTCGGTTCGCCAAGCTGAGACATGAAAATGGAAAGTCTCATGTGATTGCTTTATCACAGAAGAGAGAAAAAACCGGCCAAGTGCGAGTCGGACTCGCGCAGTAGGGTCCCGTACCTCTAAACGACTTGATACCCATAAAAACTGATTTAATTTACGAGAGTTTATCAAAAGACATCAACGCTCAGTGCGCGAAATATGAATTTTTGCATGTCTTTCTAACGCAGGTAACACCACATATGTCTATGTTTGTCTTATTTTTAGTATTTGTTGCTAAACTACATAATATGCACTATAATCTGACTAAGTTTGACGCTGGTATATATTACCGTTTTGAAGATAGAGCAGGAACAAAAACGTTGAAAAAAATGCATGTTTTTTGAGGTTTCTTGTATGGGGACCCCCTTTGGTTTTAGACTTTTTTTTGTTTTTAGTATTTGTCGTGATACACCTCATAGCAACACATATTCTGAGAAAATTTCTACCGGTTAACTATTACCGTTCAAAAGATACAGCCCTGTGACAGACAGACGGACGGACGGACGGACGGACAGCGTAGCGAGAGTAATAGGGTCCCGTTTGGCACCCTTCGGGTACGGAACCCTAAAAATTACATACAACCTTATGTTTAGTTTATACCATAGAATACTAAACCTCTTAAGGGGTCATTGTACTCATCATTATGAACTTTTACTACGGGATCAAACCTGAAATCGCGAAAATAATCTGCTTTTCCCTATTTTGTCAATTTATGTGAACACAAATGTAGGGATCAGTTGATTTGGGTTGAGTCCTATAGTAAAAGTTGTTCATAATGATGAGTAAACACGGCTACACATCAAGCTGTACATTTCCAGTATAAGCTGACCTCGCATTGTAAAGGCTTTCCGTACAATGCGAAGTCAGCTTATACTGAAAATGTACAGCTTGATGTGTAGCCGTGTGTACAATGACACCTTAAGAGGTTTATAAATTAAGAATAAGTTTGTATAACGACTGTTATTTAAGTGGCATTTATTTATTTTGTACTTGTATTTTATATTTGTGTTCTAAATAGAACACAAATACACGTATACACGTACACGTGTATATACGTATTATATCCATTGTCTAGTACCCATACCACAAGCTCTGCTTAGTTTGGGACTGGATGGTGCTGTGTAAAAATGTCCCAAAGATATTTATTTATTTATTTATAGATCATTTAATTATCGTAATCCCAACGTTTAAATTTTACCAATCAAAACTAACCTATCATTTAAGTGGCATATCTTTTTCTTAAGAAATCAAGAGCTTGGATTCTCATCAAAACGAAATCAAAATTTCCTACAGTAAAAATGCCTGGAACATTTGCCTAACTTTTTGTGTGGTTGACCGCACATAGCACGGTGCTCAGAGGCCCAATTTTAAAGTATTCAACCCATCATTAAAGGTACTCAAAAATGTCATCTATCTACAAAAACGGTGCGTTTATCTATTTAGCTGGAAATCCCGCCGGAATGACAATGTCCGTAGCACAAAAAACTTGCGTCCTCCGACTAAATTACACCTAAAATAAAAGTTGGTTAGCATCGCGTAACGACTACGACACGGAGAGGAAAACCAAAAAAATCGACGCACTTCTCAATTCCATTCTATCTGTATTTTTATCAATCACTAGACTTTGCCCGCGACTTCGCCCGCGTACTGACATAAAATATAGCCTATTTAGCCTATGTTACTTCTGGATAAAGTAGTTTTCTAATAGTGGAAGAATTATTAAAATCAATTCAGTAGTTTCAGAGTTTATCGATTACAAACAAACAAGCAAATCTTTTCTCTTTATAATATTGGTATAGAAGTAAATAAACAAATTGTGGAAAGAAAAAATTGTTCACGACCAGGATCCAAACCTGCGACTCCTGGCTCAGTACGCCAGTGCTTAAGTCACTAAGCTATCTTAAAAACTGCTCGTAGTTTCGAATGTAACTTCCACCTACGTCTTTCGGTGACGTAGATTTTTTCATTCCACAATTAATATCTTTAGATTTCGCTTCGCATGTGTAAATGGGTTAAAATAATAAAATAATTAGTATACTGGGTGTAAGGGGAACGCTTCCGAAAACGAAGATAGGTGCTGGTGATTACTGATACGAAACCACGAAAAAAAATGCGATTCTTTTTTTAGATTTTTTCATATATTTTTTTTTTTCATTTTTCATACATAACCAGCTTTGGGCAGTTAAATAAAACTCATACATACTGAAAAATGCAAAAAAATATGAAAAAATCTAAAAAAAGAATCGCATTTTTTTTCGTGGTTTCGTATCAGTTATCACCAGCACTATCACCTATCTTCGTCTTCGGAAGCGATTCCCTGACACCCTGTAGAATATAGAAGTGTAGATTAAATTAATATATTTGTATACGTACCAGAGTCGTACAAATGTCATGAGCGCCCAGGGCAATATTATTATTAGGGCAACCTGCTGACTGGCTAATCTTTACACCACGACATGAGCTATTATCATTATGTAACTCATGTCGACACGACAAAAGAAAAAGAAGGGTAATATTTGAATTATGCGCCCCCCCAAAACTTTTTTTGTAGAATGAGAAAAGCATAAACTCGTGTTTTCATTTTAGGTATTTTCTTTATGACCGTGCCAAAGACTTTGTATACTACGATCAGATACATGATCAACCACTGAGGTACTATGTATTGTGATCAACACGATCTATGACAGGGGCATATTTTTTAGCGTTTATTTTTTTTGTATCTGTCGATATTCTAAGAATTTCTTAGATCACCGAACTAAGATGCACGCCGATTCAATAATTCTCAAACAGACCAATCACCAATAAACGCTTGTGGTGTTGTATGTTGTCTGTGGCTCTATGTTTTTGTAGTCATATCTAGTAGTGGGTGATTATGAATGATTGGTATAACCGAATTCCTCTGTAATACTTATGTTGATAATCGATTATGAAATTAGTAACTAATTTATTTTCATAATCGAATGATGTTACTAATTTGTACTACTACCTATGTAATCCTGTTGTAAAAACAAACAAACAACCTCTCACCCTAAACGCCTTAAACCCTAAACCTTCTCCGTTCCGTCGTGGGTAAAAAGTAGAGTCAGTGCTGTTGCTGTCACAGAATAAGGATGTATCTCTTTATACTGTGGTGCTGTCTCCTTCCCACATACGTACGCTCCTGCCTGCGCGGCCGCGTCAGTTGAGTACCTACTCGACCCGACCGTCCCGACTGACCATCATGTTTCGCTCGTTCTGCTCTTTTTTTTTTTTTTCCGTGGGGATATCCTCAAGGACGCACTCCGCCCGGGGTAGGCAGAGCCAGTGTCGGACTCTTACCGACTAAAACCACCACGGTGTTCCTTCAACTACCTTAGCCGGGGGCGTGGGAACCCGTGAGTATTCACACAACCATCCCCGACAGGTCCTGGCCCGCCACAAGCAGGCGAGCCCCTTCTCCCCGTGCGGCCTAACGTTGGCCGCACCCTCCTCGGTGGCGTACACGGAACACTACACGCCACCTCACCTCATGGGCCTTTACCAGCTGCGCCAACTACGCCGGCTGTGCCAGCTACGCCAGCTGCTGGTCGGGCAGCAGACGACCCCATCTGCTGCTCGCAGGCCCTACCTCCCGTAATTTTTTAGAGAGGTTTTCTTCCTCGCGGTCCGGTCGGTGAAGCCAAGACCCTCGGTCCCAAGAGGCGCGAGAACACTACTCAGCGGGCACTCCTGGGGTTACGAGATCGACGGGGGCAGGGAAGGACAGTCCCCCCGCTGCATGCCCAGTGGCAGGGTGAGTGCACACTGGGCCCGCCCCTGCTCCTCCGCAGTGCTCTCTGCTTTCTCAGAGGGACACGCGGAGCAACTTCCCATTGGCCCACATCGGGCCCCTCCCGAGCCAGAATATTCGCCACAGGCAATAAGGTCCCCCGGTCCAAAGGAGACTTATTGCCCGTGCCCAGGGTGCACCGGCCCAACAACTGCCGTTCCCTCTAGACGTGTCCAGAAGGACAAGCAGCCGTCGGACACACTAGGAGGTTTTCTGGCCAGCACCCCCGCTCGTTCTGCTCTGTGTTGACTCGCGACCACGATTACTAACTAAATTAGTAACTACTAACTTGCTATAATCGAGATATTTCGAGACATCTTCATAATCGAATGATTTAATTAGTATATCTCATAATCGCCCACTAGCCGTGTCGTGGTCGTCACGTCGTGTGTAAGTTCCCTGCCGTCAAATATCCGGGGAGCGCGGAGCTAATTATTTTTTTAGTGACGCCAAACTTTGGCTTATTTTGATGACACGTAATAACAATAAAAGTATCTTGCCATCGCGTGGGATATTCTTATATGGAATTACTATACTTTTTTGTACAACTGGCTTCTTTTGTTTTTGTATTGAACCATTTTATGGCAATTATCGGGTTGTTAAAATGGCAAAGGGATTATACTTATTTATCAAACCTGTAGGTACACTAAAAATTATAAGTGGTTTTATATTAAAATGTTGTAAAATACGTCTCATTTTTCCATGAAAAGGTTCCCGTTAGGGAAAGGGTGCCAAACCAAAGCGTGCCAAACGGGACTCTATTACTCTCGCTACGCTGTCCGTCCGTCCGTCTGTCAGTCACAGGGCTGTATCTTTGTAACGGTAATATTTACTTATGTAAAGTACCCACATACCAAATTTTTTCTGTGTTTTATGCCTAAATGTTTTGTATGCCTTCTGGCGGGACATAGCAAGGATCTTTTTCATAAATAACATCAGTATACCCTGTGTTCACAAAACCAAATAAATGAATTGAAATGAATTGATAACCAGTTGAAATTTTCACAGAATATGTGTTACTATGGTGCCTATTACGACAAATACTAAAAATTAAAAACTAAAAAAGTCAACTATTGATTTTTGACTTTTTTAGTTTGTACAAGAAACCTCGAAAAACATGCATTTTTTTCAACGTTTTTGTTCCTGCTCTATCTTCAAAACGGTAATATATACCAGCGTCAAACTTGGTCTGACTATAGTGCATACTACGTAGTTTAGCAACAAATACTAAAACCGGCCAAGAGCATGTCGGGCCATGCTCAGTATTATAGGGTTCCTTAAGTAGGTGTAATTACAAACGAATTAAATCGAATATTAATCATGGCTATTTTAGTTTTTGCAATAATCGGCAGCATTCGCGACTCAGAGCGTGTTGTTAGTAGCGCCATCTAGCGATAAATTCAAGAAGCCAAATTTAAGACGTTTGTCATTTCAAAGTTACTTTTTGTGATTTTTTCAAATAGAAAGTAGCTAAAGGAGCATTATTTGCTATGATAATTTTTCTCTAAGGTCAATGACCTTTGAACTAGGACGTTTTAAGTATTTTTCAGTTTTCTCTCTATAACTCAAAAAATTATAATCACATTATACTCGAAATAATTTTAAAAAAGAGTTTTCACAAAGGTCTATCAATGTGGAAGATTACAAGTTTCTACATTGCATAGTTTAGAAATGGCAGGGGGGGGGACACATTGCAAGCCACTTTGGCGGGCTATATTTCGCAGATGGTACACCTGATAAAAATGTGGTGTATCAAACATTACCTTCATTTTAGTAGACCTATTCAATGATATCCCACACGAGGGGGTGCAGCGAAAAAAAATTTTTTTTCTCCATTTCACATGTATGGACGCCACCCCTAAAATACGGAAAAATGATTCTTTTATTCTTTTAAAATTGAGATCTATATGTAGACTATTTTTTAACAAAATTTCATTTACTTATGTTTATAACTGTAGAAGTTATTAAGCTGTAAAGGATTAGGACAGACGGACAGACGGACAGACGGACAGACGGACAGACGGACGGACATGACGAAACTATAAGGGTTCCTTGTAGGACTTCGGAACCCTAAAAATGGGGACATATGTGGTGGTACCTACGTAAGAAAAAGATACAAAAATTCATATTTCGCGCACGGTACGTTGATGTCTTTTGATGAACTCTCATAAATTAAATCAGTTTCTATGGGGTACCAGGTCAATGGGTGGTACGGAACCCTTACTGCGTGAGTCCGACTCGCACTTGGCCGGTTTTCTTTTCATCTTCATGAGCGTTCGGAAATGAAAATCAGAATAATATTAAAGTAGTGAAATCAAGAGATTGGATTTAGTAACACTTTATTACCCACAATCGACAAACTACAGTATTCAAAAGGTTAATATTGGTACTAGTATAGTATTATATTATCTGTGATATTGGCTACTCATTGGCTAGATCTGAATTATTTCTTACCTAGATCCATTTTGTAAGATTATGTCGTCATTCGAAGTAAAGTATTAGAGCCGTCGTGAATATGTTACGGGTAAAGCTAGGAGACGAGCCGATTCGACAACGCTATAGAAAACAATCAAAATGTATGGGAATGACATATCTTAACGAATGACTTTTTCGTTGAGCTAAGTCATTCCCATACATTTTGATTGTTTTCTATAGCGTTGACGATTGTAGATTGTCAACTTGGCTACTGACTGAACAGACTTCACCTAAGTTTTTATCCTGTCAAACAATCAAATACACACAAGGATGCCAATGCGGAGATATTAAAAGGCAATATCTTGTTGTACGTAATGGGCACTGCTCGGGAGCGGGGCCCACCTCTAATGACTCGTAATTACGACCAACGTAATGGACTCAGTAATGGCGGGCCGCCACAAAGCGATGCCTCCATTTTGTTTTTTATTACTTTTTTTTGAAATGATGTCTCGCCCGATGCGTTCCGATTCAGCCAGTTTTTGATTTTATAAAATGTGTGAAGGTTTTTTGTGCAGGTATAATAAATTTTGATGTCGTGTTACTATTGTTGAGTTTTGTTAGATGTGAAGAAGCTTTTGGTTGCGTTCGTTATGCTGAGAGTGGTTATTGTAACGGCAGCTTTTGAAACTATTGCTAATATGTAAGTATTAAAAAAATTCTCGTCCTTTGTTTTTCGTACGGGTTGAGCAATTGAACTTGCTCTGTGATTGAACACCAGAAAGCTGCAAAGTAGGAGGAAGATTTCCTATACCGATGACTTTTTACCGTGTGGAAAAAAACAGGGTGCGCTCAGTTCCTAGAAAAAATTGCATATTCTATAAAAAAAAATACATTTTTATATATCTACTATATTACAGTAATTGCATGATGATTAACATCTTCTGTACCTACCATATATTTATCATATTCTGTATTTTTTTCAGGTTATGGCAAAAAAGTCACCAGTTGTCTACATAATAATGAGTGTCAGAGGTTAGATTTCATCATTTCAGCCGAAAGAGTCCACTACTGGACATAGGCCTTCCTCAAGTCAAGCATCGCCACAACGACCGGTCCTGCGCTTCCCGCATCCAGCTGATTCCTGCGACCTTCACCAGGTCATTGGTCCACCTTGTGGGTAGCCTCCCTAGAATACATTTATTGGCACTCTTGGCACACAATTATCTACTAAAATGCCAAATATGTGTGAGTTCAATACTTTATGATAGAACTTGCAGAACAAAACAACAATTAGAAAGTTATAAACCATAAAACAAAAAGTCTAAATTAACTTTACACCTCTAACAAAAGGAACAAGAATTTATTTCTATATTTTTTTACGATTTGACTCCTATTTCCAAGAAGTCGGCTGGAACGGCACGCACCCCGCCCCACAGTAGGGTCGCCATGCATGATGAGAAACAAAAAATCAAATAAGAATTCGGGATTCAAAAGGACAATATTTTTCGTCCACTCAATCATCGGCAATGTTGTAGCCAAGGTCATGATCGCGTAGGGCATGATTTGAGTTCTGCGCTCCCCAAAACATCACACAGGGCGAGATTTGAATGTTGCGCCCCCTAAAACTTATTTTGTAGGAAGCGAAAATACTAGGATGCCCTCGGCAAGGAGCTAAGTAACAACCTATAAAAGTACTCTGTGGTAACAACTTTGCAAATCTGACGCTTTTATAATTAATAGACTGTCCGCAGCTTCGCCTGCGTACTAGAATAAAATATAGCCTATGTTACTTCTGGATGAAGTAGCTTTCTAATGGTGAAAGAATTATTAAAATTGGTTCAGTAGTTTCAGGGTTTATCGATTACAAACAAACAAAAGAACAAACAAAACTTTCTTCTTCATAATATTAGTTTAGTTATTTGTTTGTTAAAACTTCTGTGCCTTGCCGTGTGTCCCGGAGGTGTGAAATATCATGCACCTTTAAATTCGACAATCCCTTTACATATCCAGGCATCAATTAAGTTCTGAGCAGTTAGAAGGTTAAAAAACTGCATCGTTTTCTTCACCTCTTTGATATCACAGTCTACAGCTGAACGGCATGTTTTCGGGTTCCGCCACTAGATTTTTTGCTTGTCCTGGAGAAAATCGAAAGGATGGTGTTCCTCAGGCCCGCCTCCCCGCACCTCATCTCTGATGATTTGGATGTTTTTTGTGTGTTATTTGATTACTGTGTGCGGTTGATAGCAGAGCGGGTTACGATATTAGTCGGGGCTGCGATGTTCAAATGTTCACGCTTTGCTGGCCCGGGTTGGAGCTCCTGTTTATAACGCAGTGAAAAGTAGGCTGGATCTAGACCACATTGAACACGTTTCGTTATCGAATTGTCCTTGATTTGACTAGTTTTCATAATTTAGGAATTATTAATTATTTTAAAGCATTAACGCACGCGGAGAGAAATATAAAAATATAAATTGTGGAAAGAAAAATTCTATCACGAGCAGCGTTCCGCCATCGAACGAGGAGTCGCAGTTTCATAACCTGCTCGTGATCGAATTTTTCTTTCTACAATTTATTTATGTAATTTTTCCTTATTTAGGAAATTTAAATTATTCAGGTAAAGTACCTCATTAAAGATATCCTTCTCATTAATATATGGGTATGTTACCAGCTTTTTTTTTTTTTTTTTTTTTTTTTTTTTTTTTTTTTTTTTTTTTTTTCTTTATACGCAACTGGGTACAAAGGCGGTCTTAACATTACTACGTACTAGCCAACTCCTGCTGCTTCGCTCCTGTGGTATGACGATAAAAAAAACGCGTTATTATAATCACCATATTTTAGCATTTTCACGGTATTTTTATTTCAGCGGAAAACTAGATTTCCTTTTGTAAGTATACAATGTTTTTTTTGTCGTTGTATTTATATTAAAATTTATTATCTACACAAATAAGTAGACATATACACCAATTACGAAATATGTACAAACCTACCTACTCACCTTTTGATAACCTTATTCTTTGTGTTTGAAACATCGATTAGGTTCTCAGCCATGCACAGCAAAAACGTCTTTCAAAGCTTAAATTATTTAACCCGATATCGATATTAAGCCCATCGAGAGATATTTTTTATCGATAACGAAAAAATATGACTACGTCACTGTCTTGACCACGATCTAACAAGATTATGCTTGGACTGGATATGCGGTTAGAAGGAAGAATGGTGAAGCAGAAGACATGTGAATGAGATTCACCAATTCGTTTGCCATATTTCAAATAAAATAAATAATTATTTGGGACATTTACATAGCACCATGATAGTCCCAAACTAAGCAGAACTTTGTACTATGGGTAACAATTGATATAATACTTACTACATACTTTTTTTGTTGTAAATACATACTTATAATACATAAGAAACACCCAGACCAACACCAACACTTATGTTTATCAGATAAATATTTGTGTCCTGTGGGAATCGAACCCACGACCTCGTGATCAGCAATCCGACACTCGAATCACTAGACAATAGATGTCGTAAATGGATCGACGACCCATATAGTTAGTAGCACTGTTTGGGGACCAAGGAAATGCTAAATATTTTTGCTATAATATAATGGAGAGTCCTTTTTAGGGTTCCGAAGTCCTACAAGGAACCCTTATAGTTTCGTCATGTCCGTCCGTCTGTCCGTCTGTCCGTCTGTCCGTCTGTCCTAATCCTTTACAGCTTAATAACTTCTACAGTTATAAACATAAGTAAATAAAATTTTGTTAAAAAATAGTCGACATATAGATCTCAATTTTAAAAGAATAAAAGAATCGTTTTTCCGTATTTTAGGGGTGGTGTCCATACATGTGAAATGGAGAAAAAAAAAATGTTTTCGCTGCACCCCCTCGTGTGGGATATCATTGAATAGGTCTACTAAAATGAAGGTAATGTTTGATACACCACTTTTTTATCAGGTGTACCATCTGCGAAATATAGCCCGCCAAAGTGGCTTGCAATGTGTCCCCCCCCCCTGCCATTTCTAAACTATGCAATGTAGAAACTTATAATCTTCCACATTGATAGACCTTTGTGAAAACTCTCTTTTAAAATTATTTCGAGTGTAATGTGATTATAATTTTTTGAGTTATAGAGAGAAAACTGAAAAATACTTAAAACGTCCTAGTTCAAAGGTCATTGACCTTAGAGAAAAATGATCATAGCAAATAATGCTCCTTTAGCTACTTTCTATTTGAAAAAATCACAAAAAGTAACTTTGAAATGACAAACGTCTTAAATTTGGCTTCTTGAATTTATCGCTAGATGGCGCTACTAACAACACGCTCTGAGTCGCGAATGCTGCCGATTATTGCAAAAACTAAAATAGCCAAGATTAATATTCGATTTGATTCGTTTGTAATTACACCTACTTAAGGAACCCTATAATACTGAGCATGGCCCGACATGCTCTTGGCCGGTTTTTTGACGTCTGTCGTAGTCCTCATACTTTATACCAATTTTAGTGCATCGTACAATTTTTTTAACTCAGAATATAATCAAAACTATTCGCAATTTATCTACAGACGTGAAGTAGGTAAGCAATTAAAAATATATTACTAATAATAAAGTTTACTAACAGGAATCTATTATGAGTTATCAAAGTTACTTAATCTTCAATTAAAATTAATATTAACTTTCAATTTGATAATCTTATCGTTGTTTACGATCGCAGCACTTCTGAAACGCATCTGTTTTATCTATCTAGATATAAACGTTGATAACTAAAAACTAGGTTACGCTCAAGTCAATTAAAGCTGAAAGGATTACTGTGTCATTCATAAATTGATTTGAGATAGCATCTTAAATCTATAAATAGACATGGAAATGTCTTTATATTTTGCGATGGTTATCTACACGATGTTGCTGACATGCTAGCAAATAGCAAAATTAATACCTCTATATATACATTTGATTTAGAAAACTGCCCTTATGGCTTACGAAATATGACGCTGTCAATGTCAAACTGTTACCACTGATGTGCGGTCGACCGTACCTAATGGATGTATCTTCTTTAATTTCTTATTCTTTAATTTAATAATATATCATTCTTTAATTTTTTTATGTACTAAACTACTTTTTAGGTATTTATTTACGTTACACACATAACGTTGTTTACAAATTATCTAATTATATTTTAGGCACTCAGATACATTTATCGTAAACTTAATATATATTTCTATTCATAATCACACTCTTAAACACACTCACTCACAAACTATTTTTACAAATTGTGTAGTTTGCTCGACATCCTACGTCACAACAGGGATCCAGCAGAATACCAGCGTCAGGTTTAATAGCCTGGCAATATGCTGAGCCGGATCAGAATTTGATTATCACTTGCTTTAACGGTGAAGGAAAACATCGTGAGGAAACCTGCTCACCAGAGAGTGCTCCATACAGTTCTCGATGGTGTGTGTAGTCCGCCAACCCGCACTAGGCCAGCGTGGTGGACTAAGGCTGTACGGTGCTTCCGCACATTGCGAAATTAATGTACAACCCGCGTCAGCATTATCCGCCAACATTCATAGTTCATTTTCATTTACTTTTAAGTTAGTTCACTACCGATCATCGAACGCGCCGTGTGTTCTCATATACCTATCAATATCATTTATTCTTTAGTATTTCTGTCTGAACTTTGGTGTTAATTTAGTGGAATAAACTATTGGTCATCAAAGGACTCGTATCATTTATAATTATCATATCAGCATATCAATAAAGTTGTTCGGTACCTACAATACCCTACAAAGGCCTTAGCCTTCTCGTACTGAGAAGAGGCCCGTGCCCAGCAGTGGGACAGTAATGGGCTGATTATGTTATGTATGCTGAGCTGGACACCTATTTGTCACAATTTTGGGACACACATGGCGCATAACTGTCAATGACTTTTACCTAGATTTGTTCTTCTCTAAATCTATTTCTTGTATCCTTATATCCTTTCTTTTGTATGTGTCTCAGTTGTGCCAAATAAATATTTATCTTTCTTTATTTCTTTCTATAAATAGGTATGCTATTCATCCTTCAAGTTTAACATTACAGTAAATAATTACATGATTTTTTAATATGTGATACCTACTACAACATCCTCGTACAAACCAAAAACTTCTTATCCAAACCTTATAATCTTAGAAAAACAAAATAAAATAAAAAATCCCGCGGTATTCATTAGACATCATTGAAAGCTTACTCGGACTTCTTTAATACATTCGACCATTCGACATAGCTTAGTTTTGTTTTAAAAATCGCCTAATTACTCAACTCCTTTTACGATCACCTCTATCCAAGATGGCGGCGATGATGGCGGGCTTTTGTGAGCCGTGATGATGATATTTAATTAAGTTTATTAACGCTAGATGATGCATTGTGATGGACAATGGCTGAGATGATTATTAGTTGTTAATATTCTGTAAATTATGTAGGAAGTACGGTGTACGTATGTTACATAATGATAGAGTGGTGTGAACTTTTTTGTTTTGTTTTTAATTTTGTTGCAGTTATTGTTTTTTTTGTATGTTTAGTTACACGTCAGATGCCACTGATGCCAGCAATCTCTAGTCTAGTCGTATGTTTATTTTATACTAGCTTTTACCCGCGGCTTCGCTCGCGTTAAATTCTGCTAACCCACGTGACGGATCCTGTTAATTCAGTCCAGTCCAGTTCCATCCATACATCCTTTCATTCGGACCGTCCAGTCCAGTCCAGTCCAGTCACTATCCCACTATCTCACTATCCCACTATCCCACTATCACACTATCCCACTATCTGACTATCCCACTATCACACTATCCCACTATCTCGTCCCATGTCCAGGCCCGTCCCATGACCCGTCGCGTACCATGTCCCGTCCCGTCCCATGTCCAATGTCCCGTCTCTAGTCCCATGTCCCGTCCCGACCCATGTCCCGTCCCGTACCATGTCACATGTCCCGTCCCGCCCCGTCCCCCATGTCACATGTCCCGTCCCGTCCCATGTCCCGTCCGTCCCATGTCCCGTCCCATGTTATCAATTGTTCAGCAAATCAAATTTGGTGACACAACGACTGCAGCGCCATCTAACGGGCATTGTACCGGTCCATTTGTTAATTCAAACCTTGCAGGGACCCGGAGTTTACCATACCGAACGGGACGAACATCAAATGTTTTAACAGGTAGGAACAGTTTGTATGGGAAAATAAAATTGTTGTAAATTGTTGTTGTTGTTGTATTGTTGTTGTTGTTGTCTATTGTTGTCGCAAATTTTCCGCATTTTCTCACCTTTTAAACCTTCCCTGGACTTCCACAAATATTTTAAAACCAAAATTAGCCAAATCGGTCTAGCCGTTCTCGAGTTTTAGCGAGACTAACGAACAGCAATTGATTTTTATATATGTATATAGATGTTGTGTGGGGTTTGATTATGGCTACAAAAAAAAATATTTTAGGTATTTGGCAAGCAAACTGGTGATGTTGAAAGTAAAATACAGAAACAAAATCCTGCTTTAAATATACCTAGTCCCATATTTACATCATACAACATCAAAAAACATCGCCATAATTTTAATTCACACCTCTGCTGTCAGATCGTTTATTTTTACATAGCTTCAACTAATTAAGTCTACGACTAAACCACAATTTATGTATAATATGATACATTCGAATAACTGCTCTATCCTATAGTGGTACCTAGCACTTTACTCCATATTTTTTGAGTTATGGCGATACTGCGCAGGCGCTGCCTGCGGGGCCCAACGCTTTGAATTAATTAACTAACCATAAATCAAACTTCGATCTATTTTTATTTTTTATAATCACAGTAATTCAATTACGATGAAATCTTGTTTTTCGAAGCATTATAAAAATTTTAATTATAATATTATAACTCATTTGATTATGTTTAGCTATAGGCACACAAATATGTCTAAAAATACTTTTCTGTCCGCCATTTTATGAGCTAAGAGCATACTAAAAACAAAGATTAAATCGTAAACATTTTATATGTCCCACAGAGGGTAATAAAAACCAAATTTTTACATACACTTTATAACCTATAGGAGCCAATTAAATGGATACTACATTACTTTAGTCTGGTGACTTGATATGTTCTTATCATTGCAGAGTCGGCGTTTTTAATTAAAGTTAAATACTGACCCAGAAAAAGGGTTGATTGCTGCTAAAAGTCTGTGCCGTACCATAATATTTTAATATGTCCGTGGCTAATCGTTCGGGAATTGATTTAGCCTAGATAAAAATAATGATAGCTGTCTAGATTGCTTTATTTACTCTGTGCTTCATGGACCTCCTTGAACTTTTGAATTTAGAACATAAGCTTCGACCAAGGACGTAATGTTATTTTTTTTTCGTTACAATGTCGATATCGTGTTTAGATTTTTGCAAATTGAAGTGTTGATTTGGTTAAGTTATTTTTTATGAAAGTTTGTAAGCTTTTTGAGAGATTTACAATCTTTCACCTAATGAATTGGTCTGGATATTATTTCCGTTTAGGAAGCAGAAAAATAAATAGTTAAGATTAGACCATAGATACCTAAATAGCCCAACCCCAGCCCACCCCAAAATAGAATAAATGAATGGAAAAAAAAAAACGATAACCCGCTATTGATTTTTATTTCCTAAATAATCTCCTGTGATTACAAAAATAATGTAATTGAAAATATTACCACATCTGCAATTAAACTATAACAACTCGATAGCAACATAATAGTCAGTTGCCGGGGAATCGAACCCGGACCGCGAAGATGTTACAGAATCGATTGGACACACCTCACCGCGGACAGAAAGCAAATCGCTTGCGGCCATCGAAGAAAAAAGAAAAAAAGATAGCCGTTCCAAGAATAAAGCTATGTGAAGAGAATATTTTGATTGTGCTGTTGAATTGAATAAAAAAGAAGTATAAGGATTTGTCAATAATAAAATTGTCCATAACTCTAGTTGTCTGTGCTTTCAACGGACCACACTACGGCTTATTGTAAGACTTTTTTTGGAAGTTGTTAATAAATTGTATAAAACTAGTGTGTCATCTTTTTTACATTACGGACATTATTTTGTATACTTTACGGGCTTGCGCTTGACCGCCACTTCACCTGATGTTGCGGTCGACTATGGTTCACGCTTGCCCAGCAAAGGTGAGAGGATGGCAGTTAAATATTTAGCCCCATCCTCAAGTGGCTACACCGGGCATCGTACCGGAACACGACTAGGTCACTTGGCGGCACGTCTTTGTCCGGTGGGTGGTCGCAAGCCGTCGGCCGTGGCGTGGCCTACCACCAGTATGTCACCTGATTTGCACCACCCGGGTATCACGTGTAGGGATTCGGAATAGGTGTACTCTCTTCACGTGGGTGACTCGATACCCAAAAATTGTTGATTCTCTTGTTCATAAACTAAAATAATTTCAAACTATAGCTCTATTTTACTACTAGTAGATAAAAGAAAGGGATGACAACAATTTTAGTGCATGTATTTCCGTTTGCAGTATTCTATAATAAGTTTACCACATTTTCGCAGCCCGGGGCGCGTGCTCTCGCTAAAATGTATATCAATCTGAAACTGTAACATTTATTTTTGTTGGATTTTTGATCTTGATAAGATAAGGCTGATGGATTTATAGATTTAAATCTAGACCATAAGGCAATACATATGGGAATTGTGAAAGTGTATTTTTGTACTTATATGCTCCGACGTTATTCGTCCAAGCTTATACAACAAAATATTTAAAAAAAAAAACTTCGATTTACAAACGTAAACATTTTTTATTAGCAACTGTGGACACATTGTAAAAAAAAACGTTATAATTTTTGAACCAAGTGGTCTATCATATTAAAAAAAAAAACAGAAATGATTTAAAAAAAATTAAAAATTAAAAATCTTTTATTTCAGACTATAAGTCCATTTGGTTAGTATACAAACAACTTAGAAACTAATGTTAGTACTTACATCTACCAGTGAATAAAATAAAATATTACAATTACAATTTGTTTTTTAAAATAACAGGCAATAATGATGAAATAAAATTCGACCCCGAAAAATTACCGTCACTTAAATTAAATTAAAAAATTAAAATTAAAGAATTTTTAATTTTGATTTTAATTTTTTAATTTAATTTTAAATATATTTACGGAAAATTTTGACTTCTTACAGTGTGTTTCCCGATAATTGTAATTTACAATTATCGGGACGTACAGTACAAGTATGCGGACGAAGCCGCGGGCAGTCTAGTAACTTATAACAAGTGTTATTAAGATCGATTATGAAAAATAACCATAGCAGTCAATGTTATCATCATCATCATCATTTCAGCGGAAAGACGTCCACTGCTGGACATAGGCCTCCCCCAAGCATCGCCACAACGACCGGTCCTGTGCCTTCAGCATCCAGCGGATTCCCGCGACCTTCACCAGGTCGTCGGTCCACCTTGTGGGGGGCCTACCCACGCTGCGCCTTCCAGTACGCGGTCGCCACTCCAGAACTTTACAAATGCTCGGAGTGTCCCTGCGTGATCGAATCAGAAATGAGGAGATTCGCAGAACGAAAGTAACCGACATATCCCGAAGAATTGCCAAACTTAAGTGGCAGTGGGCGGGGCACATTGCTCGCAGAACGGATGGCCGATGGGGCAGTCAATGTTATATAATAACTAAATAATATTACATGTTTGTAAAAACACAACAAAATACATAAAAATAATTACATAACAAAATTAAGTTTCAGGAACACTCAAACCTATTACGACCAAAGTTATTACTTTTTAGGGTTCCGTAGGCAGAGGTTTTTTTTAGGCGGAGCTAGTGTAGGACTCGTACCGACTAAAACCACCACGGTGTTCCTTCAACTACCTTAACCGGGGGTGTGGGAACCCGTGACAACCACCCCCGACCGCGCCGTCTGTCCGTCCGTACGTCTGTTTGTTTGTCACAGACATAACACAGAAGACCTATTTTTTTTAAATTATTTTTTATATAGTATAGGATGGCGAAACGAACTAAAGGCTCACCTGATATTAAGTGGTTACCTTTGCCCATAACAACTTCAATACCACCTAGTCTGTTGCCTAAATGGTACCGCAAGTCGGTTCGCCAAACTGAGACATGAAGATGGAAAGTCTCATGTGAAATGGGCTTGCGGTTGACCGCCACCTCACCTGATGTTAAAAGCGATGGTGCGGTCGGCGATGACACACGCTTGCCCAGCAAAAACCTATTCACTCGAGTCGTGAAGGCCACCAAATTATACTTATCGGGAAACACAGACAGCAAAGAATTCCACTCTCTTCCAATTCTCGTAATTAAAAACATTCAATATAGTTCCAGTCCAAGTCCGTGTGGTGCCGGACTTAAAGAATAGCACCACCCTTATCTCTTCTCATGGGTGTCGTAAAAGGCGACTAAGGGATTCACCAGAGGATGGGCAGCAGCGTTCTCTGAGTATTTAACCAACCAACTGCGATCGCCAACCCGCCTGCCAAGCGTGGCGATTATGGCATATCCCCCCCTTAATTGGGGGAGGCCTATGTCCAGTAGTGGACGTCTTTCGGCTGAAATGATGATGAATATAGTTCCAAAGCAATCTCAATGCTTTAAATCTCAATATCCTGACAGTAGATGTTTCTGATTGCCATTTATTGGTGACATTAATGACCTCAGTGTCACAAATAAATGGCAAAAAGGAATATCTGCTGTCAGGAGATTGAGATTTAAAGCATTGAGTGAGATTAGTTGGGAACTATATTTTGAAAATTTTTGATTACAACAATTGGCCTTATAAACTGTTTTATGGTCACAGGGCTGTATCTTTTTAAACGTTAGGTGTTCAGTTGTTTTTTTTACAGAATATGTATTACTATAACTTATATCTTACTTATGTTCCGTGTGGTGCCGGACATAAAGAATTGTAGCACCCTTATCTCTTCTCATGGGTGTAGTAAAAGGCGACTAAGGGATTCACCAGAGGATGGGCAGCAACGTTCTCTGAATATTTAACCAACCAACTGCGATCGCCAACCCGCCCGCCCAGCGTGGCGATTATGGCATATCCCCCCCTTAATTGGGGGAGGCCTATGTCCAGCAGTGGATGTTTTTCGGCTGAAATTATGATGATGCTGACTTATATCATTAAAAAATACTAAAAAGAAAAAAATCTAAAAGCAAAGGATGTTCTCATAAAAGAAACCTAAAAAAAAAAAAATTTTTTAACGTTTTATGTTCATTCTGAATCTTGAGACTGTTATACATACAACATGCATCCAACCCGGTGTGATTGTAGTGCATACTCTATAGTTTAACAGCAATAATAAAAATAAGGCAAACACAGAGAAGTGTGGTTGTAAGGAACCCTTAGTGCACGAGTCCGACTCGCACTTGGCCTGTTTGTAATGAAAATAATTAACTACCACAACATATTGAGAAGTGAAAGTGTTGCTAACTGATTTATGATTGCCATCTACATTTTAATATTTTTTGCGAAGTATTAATAGGTACCTAACTACTTACCTATAACTACCTACCTACCTATAACTTTGCCAAGTGCAATTCATGTGCTATTGCAATTAATTTATTATAGCTATTATAAGTATATACCTAATGGTACTGAACAAAATATACTTTGTTTGAGAATTGGTGGATAAATTATAGGGGATTTTATTCCCCTAAAATTTGGGGATTTTATTCCACTATAATTTGGGGATTTTATTCCCCTAAAATTTTGAGATTTTATTCCTCTAAAATTGATGACTAGACATTGATGGGTGGAATTTGCTTAGTCGAAACACACAAAACTCACACCGGACACGACCCAGTAGGAGATTTATTCTCACCTTTAAAAAAAAGATAAATACAATAGCCCGTATTCCATCCCACATAAGCATAATTAACTCAAAAAACTCCCAGACAATGGTAATTACTTTAAAAAGTCTATAGTAAAAAGAGAATGATACAAACTTGCGTATTAATATCCACTAGAGACTAGATGCACCAAACATGATAGCTCAGAAGTCTCACTACCACAAAACAAATAATAGTACAAGACCAACCGGCAAAACACACGAGGCTAAAAGCGATTCATACATTATTTTATTCTGCTTAGCTTGTCACTATCTACAACAGGCTGCAATTAAAGTTTTGTAGTTTATTCGTCAAAGATACAAATGCAAGCTACAATATACCTTTCTCAAAAAAGGGGCCTTGCTACGCTGTGTTATGCTCGCTCGGCTACGCTGTACTCGCCTACGCTAATCTGCTACGTTACGCTACGCAATGCTACGTGCAACGCTACGCTACTTGCTACAGCGTCTGCTGCTACACTATGCAATTAACTACATATCTGAAAAATATATCAATTATTTGTATACTCGAATTGTTTAGGTAGTTAACTAAAGATAATTTTACAGATAATTTTATCATTTTTAACGCATTTACGCATGCAAAGCGAAATCTAACGATTTAAATTGTGGAAAGAAAAAATCGCTCCCGAGCAGGATTCGAACCTGCGACTCCTGGCTCAGTACGCCAGTACTTTAGTCACTAAGCTCGTTAAAACGTTATTATTTTACAGCTTGAGACTGCAGGAGACTTCTAACGAAGACGATGCTGCGGCTTATCATTTAACATAACACAACACATAACATCACGCCTGTATTTCCCCGAAGGGGTAGGCAGGGGTGTATAGTACACCCACATTTCGCCAGTTATGTTGTAAGTCCCACGTAATAGGGGGCAAGCCTATTGCCATTAACCGGGCACAAATCCATACTCCGGGCTGCTACTGAGAAATTCCTAATGAAAAAACCCAATAACACTTTGACTTGGCTTATCATTTGACCTGGGATATTTTAGTGCATTATCATTATCTGGCCATCTGTAAGTCATCGAGACCTTAATGAGAAAGTCTCGGCAGGGTGCGGCTCGTGTATAAACAGAATGACATTGAGGAAACCGGATGTTAAATGCATGCCAATGAACCTTCTTTACTTTCTTGTCTTGTGTTAGATGGTACAATCACGTGAGTATTATAATAATAAAAAGTAATTTGTGTGGCGCATGCGCGGCGCCGCAGGCGTGCGGTGAGGGGGGCGGGGCGCGGCGCTAATGCACACGATTGTGCGCCTGATCATAGGGTGCGCTGCGTGTGCGCATCACTATCTCACAGGATAAGGATGCACATTTTTTTTGGGGTAATTCATCATCATTTCAGCCGAAAGACGTCCACTGCTGGACATAGGCCTCCCCGAAGCATCGCCATAACGACCGGTCCTGTGCCTTCCGCATCCAGCGGATTCCCGCGACCTTCACCAGGTCGTCGGTCCACCTTGTGGGGGGCCTACCCACGCTGCGCGGTTTTTTGGGGTAATCGTTGGCATTACTTGAAAAGGTAGTAAGTAGGTCTTTGGTAGTGCAGTGCTATGGTATTATGGTATGGTACTTTCAAGAAACACTACATAATCGACAGCGAAAAGAAACCGAGGAGGTAATACACCTTTTTTCCCTTCCAGTGTAGAGGATAATCTCTTGTATGTTTCATGTTCTAAATAAATATCATGCGTTCAATTTGCTTTTTGCCTAGCCTTAAAAATCGATCACAAATGAAATGCAATATTATTTTTAAAAAAACAGTGTTCCCCAAAATGTTATCGATATTACAGTACATCACTATCGCCCGGAGGTGTGACCGTCGTAGCGACGTTACCTCCAGGGGGCCTAGTACGAGTTTGACACTTACGAATACTTCCATCGTTTTCGTGGACTTTCATTCATAAATCAGTAGCGCCCCTGGCGGATACGAGGAAGAACTAGTGATCTATGAATGAAAGTCAACGTAAACTATGAAAGTATTCGTAAGTGTCAAACTCGTACTAGGCCCCCAGGATCATGACACGAGAGCAGCTACCATCCTTCGATGAGCTCGAACTTGTAGCTGGGCCCTAATTCACGTAATATCATGACGCGCCGATTAACGGCCATAATTAATATCCAATCTATCCACGATTTGCCCTACTAGAGATGGGAATTTGACATATTTAATTTAATTTAATATTCTTTATTCGGGCATCTAGGACCCATAATGTGTTCGTAAAAGCTTAACAACTATTGTTAGTAACAATTGAATAAAATACACTATAATCTACGTTTTGTCTGGATTCTCTCCACATGCATCGCTATACAGCGATTCAAGTACAGAGAATCCAGACGGCTGGCTATCATAGCCATTACGCGATTGGGGCTGGCTCGCACTCTGCAGAGCAAGGATGCACATCGTTTGCGAATAGTGGTGTAGAAGCAGTCTACTCCTGCTACTGCAAACATTCCTGATGCACTGCAGAATCGAGGCAGCCCCACCAACGCCCGGAAAGCGTTATTAAATTGAACCCGTAGAGCGTTGTACGATTTTTGAGTATACCTTGCCCACAGTGCACTGGTGTAAAAAGACGTACAATACGCTTGGAACAAGGTGATCTTAGCCTCCAGTGAACAACGCGCAAACCTGCGGGCAAGCATGTTCGCTCGCACGGACAACGCTCTACGTTCTCGTTTGACATATGCTCCATACAAAATATGTCAAATTTCTATCTCTAGTAGGGTAAATCGTGGATAGATTGGATATTCATTTTGGCCGTAAGTTGCAGTGACGCTGCAGTTCGTTTCTGACAGCGATCGCCGTGAATAAGAGAATACGAAAAGCATTGTTTTGATCGAAACTTATCTTCTTTACTTACCTGAATTGGCCTACTGATCTCCATCATTGTACCCTTGCCCCATTATTTTGGAGGTTTAGTTAGTCCAATCAAAGTTTTATTATAGGCAAAAGCATGCAACTTGAGGTGAATAGAGTAGTGAATACTATGTAGAATACCACAGTCAGACGTACAAAACAACAATAATAACATTATAGGTAGTGGGTCTCGTCGCCTATACCGCAAAGTTTGAAGACAAAGGTCTTCAACCAGTGCGTCCTGCCAGTCATGACTTACGGTGCCGAGACGTGGACACTGACAGTTGGGCTAGTCCACAAATTCAAAGTCGCTCAGCGAGCTATCCTTGGAGTTTCTTTGAAGGATAAAATCCGTAACGAGATTATCCGGAGAAGAACCGGAGTGACCGACATAGCTTGTAGGATCAGTAAGCTGAAGTGGCAGTGGGCTGGCCATGTCTGTCGAAGGACCGATGGCCGTTGGAGCAGACGAGTCCTTGAGTGGAGACCGCGAATCGGCAAACGCAGCGTAGGGCGCCCCCCTGCCAGGTGGACCGACGACCTAAAGAACGTGGCTGGGGGGGACTGGATGCGGAAGGCAGAGGACCGAGCGTTGTGGCGCAACTTGGGAGAGGCCTATGTCCTGCAGTGGACTGCGATAGGCTGAGTTGATAGTGGGAAATCACCCACTTTTGCATCAGTAAGTGGACTGGTGATCAGGTACCAAAAATTATTTCTCAGCCTCCTAAATAATCCCGAATTCGTGAAACTCCGTTCCCGTAACTGAATCTCATAAGGTGGCCTAACCTACCATGCGGTGACCACAGTCAAGAATCTTTGCATGTAAAAAAATAAAAATAAAACCCTCTCTTATTTGTGCCTCAGTGTTTAAGCTTTTAAATTAAAAAACCACAGAAACTTTGAACAGAAATTCGCAATCTAAATGAACATTAGAACCATTTATATCAGCATAAATTAATTAATCGAAAACATTAATCTTATCTCTTATAAAGTGTATGAAAATCGGAATTTGTTACAGAAACGGATAAAATGTCAATAAGCATTAAGGCGGATGTCTCAAAGCTTGGATTTACCTTTTATTAGTCTTTGGGCCGTAAAAGATCGGCCGACTGTTTGTAGTCCGAGAGCTAACGTGGTCGAGTCAACAATCATCGAAGTTGTTTTATGTAAGTATTTGAATATGTCCTTTTTCTTCGTTTTTGGATATTAGCTTGTTTTGTTTGCAGTACATATCGAGTCTAATGAGTTTATATTAAATGTCGTATAATGACGTCACTTAATGTACCTAAAACTCACAAACACCAAACCGCATTTGTTTGAGCGTTCCGACTTCCGTTTATTTATTATATTCTTTATTGTACATACCAAACAAAAACAAAGACTGTAGTTAACAGAAAGATTATGTAAGTACAATAGGTGGTCTTATCGCATAAGGCAATCTCTTCCAGACAACCTTTGGATGGATTAGAAGAATGGGGACCGATCGTGGGTAGTTATGGTGTACAAGTAGGTACGTTTCTATTTTGAAAGTCTTAAAACTATTCTTCAGTTTCTTTGAATCATATAAAAACCACCTACAGGCGTGTAAAACAGACGGTCATCTTATTACTATTGCAAATATTTTAATAACATGATTAGAAATGATTAGTCTTTTTCATAGTTTAGTTAGATCAAAAACATTTTTTATCATATGTGTGCTCTAGACATGTGGCACGGTTACAGATTAACATCTTGTATAGTAACTGCACTACTTCGGTATTGAAATTAACTCTTTCCAAGAAAATGATAAAAAAAATTAATATTCATATCACATATTGACATTTGTGTCGAGATGACGCAAAAAAAGAGTAAAACGTAAGATATTGCGCCGGCTATGCCATACCCATAACGTAACGTGGCCAATTATGTGCTTCTCATTAAAATGTCTCGATTATGAGACTAATTACTACTTATAAAGAAGCTGTAACGAAAATGTTTCATAATGAAACAAGAAAAGGATTAAAATTATATTCCTTTTTGTTTTGTAAATTATTTCCGCATCTTGTCATAGTAAAAAGTAATGTTATTCCCAGTTCCATCGAAAGTCGTTTTTGACACTACAGAAAGTTAATAAGTGAATAGATCGATAGCTACACAGAATACTCACCATTAACAAGATTATTTTTGTACACCATTAACAACAGCAAAAACTTTAATAACAAAGTCAATTTAAGGTATACACCAATTCACACCATACTAATACCAGGCCCCTCAGAAAGTATTGCGAAAAAAAGTTTTTATATATGGGAGACTGGCCAGTTATAATGTTTTTCGAAAATATGATTATTTATAAGTAAAAATAAGTAAGTTCCAATTTCAAAATTTCCCTCCACATTTTTTGCGAGTTAATTCAAAGTATTGTGTCTCACTGAAATATGGATCTGCGCCGGGAACATTTTAGAGCTATGATTTTATACGATTTCAAGTGTCGCCTGAAACCGGATGAATCGTACGATAGACTTCAAATGGCATTCATGGATGAAGGCCCTTCCAAGGCAACCGTGTATCGTTGGTATAACGAATTCAAGCGCGGTCGACCAACTTTGGGGGATGACGAAAGAAGCGGTCGCCCTTTGACGGCTGTTACCGAAGAAAACGTGCTAGCAGTGAAAAATTTAATCCAAGACAATAGGCGAATTACATATCAGGAGATTCAACACATATTGAAGATTGGATCGGGAAGCGTTCACGAGATTCTACAATACTATAAGTATTAAGTATTTATTTAGAAGTGTCGACTGCAAAAAAGCTACTTACCTTATTTACCCTTTTCTGGCGGAATTGTCACCAAATAATTACAAAACGACAGTTAAATTCAACACTTTTCTCCCATACACATCTTTTAAACGGTTTTCTTGCATAATCGTTCACCACAAACTGAATATTTGCTTATCCTTTAAGGCAGAAACTGTGTGAAAGACCACCATATTTAATACCTAAAAACATCTCTCATTACATACAATTACTGAAATAAAAAGATAATTTTAAATGTTTGCCGTTTCAGTCTAATTATCCGGTTCTAATTACAATAATTAAGCTCATTGTCGCGTCTTCGAGGGTTCGTAATTACTTTGATGTTGTTCTTAGGAAACAATTAAATGTAAGTATTGAAGTTTTTGATCGCATCGCAACGTGCTTGCTTGTGCTTGCCAGTTGCTATGCTCTGAGAGCATTTTGTGGATTAAATACATAGTTGGTAATTAGTAAACTTACAATGTTGTTGTTGACGACCTCTGTGGTCTAGTGGTTCGAGTGTTGGACTGCTGATCACGAGGTCGTGGGTTCGATTCCCAAAGGACACAAATATTTGTGTGATGAACATGAGTGTTTGTGTTGGTCTGGGTGTTTCTTATGTATTATAAGTATATATTTACAAAAAAAAAGTATCTAAGTATTAAAACCATTGTCTAGTACCCATAGTACAAGCTCTGCTTAGTTTGGGATTTGATTGTGATGCGTAAAATGTCCCAATAGTACATTATGATACAAGTGAGCTAAGTTGACTATTAGACTCGAGGCTGGATTGCAGCCCGAGCCGAAGGCGAGGGCGTAATGGAGCCGAGAGTATAATAGTCAATGCTCACGACGTTTTTCAACACACTTGCGAGGAAAAAAACATAAATTACACATTTTAGACAAATATTGAATTTGTGAAAAATGATAAAAATGGCGCGCGGACCGCGCGGCGACATACAGCTATGCGCGCGCAGGTGGTCGAAGGAAACCGCCATACAGCCTAATATAAAAATATCATAAATTGATTTTTTTATTTATAACACAAATTAGTATTAATTTGTTGACAAAAAATAATAATTTGATGAAATTAAATGTTTATATAGCATATTTTAATTAATAAAGTTGATTTATTCCCAAAAAAATGTTAATTTAGTTCAGGCATAAAAACTCTTTGCTGCGATTTAAAAATAAACTGTAAAGTAAAAAGCACTAGTGCAATAATATAATGAAAAACCGGCCAAGAGCATGTCGGGCCATGCTCAGTATTATAGGGTTCCTTAAGTAGGTGTACAAACGAATCAAATCGAATATTAATCATGGCTATTTTAGTTTTTGCAATAATCGGCAGCATTCGCGACTCAGAGCGTGTTGTTAGTAGCGCCATCTAGCGATAAATTCAAGAAGCCAAATTTAAGAAGTCTGATTGATGTCAAAGTTACTTTTTGTGATTTTTTCAAATAGAAAGTAGCTAAAGGAGCATTATTTGCCATTATAATTTTTCTCTAAGGTCAATGACCTTTGAACTAGGACGTTTTAAGTATTTTTCAGTTTTCTGTCTATAACTCAAAAAATTATAATCACATTATACTCGAAATAATTTTAAAAGAGAGTTTTCACAAAGGTCTATCAATGTGGAAGATTATAAGTTTCTACGTTGCATAGTTTAGAAATGGCAGGGGGGGGGACACATTGCAAGCCACTTTGGCGGGCTATATTTCGCAGATGGTACACCTGATAAAAAAGTGATGTATGAAACATTACCTTCATTTTAGTAGACCTATTCAATGATACCCCACACGATGGGGTGCAGCGAAAAAATTTTTTTTCCCCATTTCACATGTATGGGCGCCACCCCTAAAGAACATAAAAACTATTTTTTTATTCTTTTAAAATTGAGATCTATATGCAGACTATTTTTTAACAAAATTTCATTTACTTATGTTTATAACTGTAGAAGTTATTAAGCTGTAAAGGATTAGGACAGACGGACAGACGGACAGACGGACAGACGGATAGACGGACAGACGGACAGACGGACAGACGGACAGACGGACAGACGGACGGACATGACGAAACTATAAGGGTTCCTTGTAGGACTTCGGAACCCTAAAAAGCACGCGTGCGTTATAAGCCACATTATGAACCTAAAAGCGATGCAATAAGAGCCACTTTACGAGCAAGTGTGTTGAAAAAATATTTATTTATTTATTTAATATGGTAGTTCATGGACTTGGTCATAATCTGTTTTTAAATTCATCAGTCATAATATTTTTTAATAATAAAACATTTTCACCTGATTACCCATGACCATAATGAATGTTTATGTTTATATCTCTGGCTCTGCTAACTTCAACTTTTTTTCTAAAAAAGACTTCCAAATTCCTATATGTTATTTCTTGTTCGTCCACTGTCTCCTGGCCTACGCGGACGGCACAAAGCGGCCGGATATAATCAAATTGATTCGTTAATTACTGGGTTTATCTGCGGCCACCATTAGCGACCCAGGCCGGCCCACGCCGCTTACTTATTGATACCGATGGAAGACGCTGTCGGAATCACAAGTGATGATGTAGATTTATTTGATTTTTAGGGTTCCTCACCCAAAGGGTGCCAACGGGACCTTATTACTCTACTTACGTCTGTCCGTTTCTGTCCGACAGAAAGACTGACAAACGGGCAGACTGCCAGTCTTTCTGTTACAGGGCTATCTTTTTACCGTAGTTGGCATTTTCACAGAATATATGTTACTATTGCGTCTTTCATGGCAAATAAAAAAATTTGAAAAGTCCAAACCAAAAGGGGATATCCGTATGCATTTTTTTCAAAAAAAAAGTTCCTTATCTGTCTTTAAAGCACAAGCACACAAGCGCCAAACAAGGCGTGATTGACGTGATTGTATTAGTGCAATAATCTATAGTTTAAAAACAAATAATAAAAATAAAGCAAACATAGACATAGGCAGTGATAGCCTAGCGGTTAAACTTAAGAGAACTCACACCGAGTTCGATCCCGGCCCGCACCTCTGACTTTTCGAATTCATGTGCGGATTTATATTCGATTATCACTTGCTTTAACGGTGAAGTAAAACATCGTGAGGAAACCTGCACACCTGAGAGTGCTCTATACAGTTCTCAATGGTGTGTGTAGTCCGCCAACCCGCACAAAGCCAGCGTGGTGGACTAAGGTCTTAGCCTTCTCATAATGAGAAGAGGCCCGTGCCCAGCAGTGGAACAGTAATGGGCTGGTTATGTGTTGTAAACATAGACATGTGTGGTAGAACTTGCGTAAGAAAGAGATGCTTTGGACGACATCAACGCAAATTCTGCACCTTTGGTGAACTCTCATAAATTAACTCGGTTTCTACGTGATATCAGGCCGATGGGTGGTACGCAACCCTTAGTACGCGAGCCCGACTCGCACTTGGTCGGTTTTTTAGAAGATTCTGAGGATTTGATAAAATTTGACGATGGCTTCATTTGGTTCCCAAAATTGCCAAAGCTTAAATTAATTTTGACAAGAGCGAAACGAAGTGTACAGGATTACTTATCGAGGATTTGCTAGCGATTTCATCCGCTCAAGATTAAACATATAATTCTGTAATAAAATTCCTTCCTAAAAACTAAATAAGATCGAATCCTACTAGTCCTATCCTACTAATATTGTAAACGAGAAAGTTTGTGAAGATGTTACTCTTTCACGCAAAAACAACTGTATGGATTTTAATGAAATTTGACATACAGATAGAACATAACCTGGATTAACATATAGGCTACTTTTTATCCCGGGAAGATGAACAGTTCCAGAGGGATGCGCGATAAACGATATCCACGCGGGTAAAGCCGCGGGCACAGGCTACATTATAAATTTCAGCAAAAAGCATAAAAGAATTTTATACATAGGTATACAAATTCCTTGGAAAGCATACTACGCCGACGGCATCTTACTATATTCTTTTACCAAAAAGCAAACGAAAAGGTTTCCGTGAATAATTATTAAGATAAAAATGTACAGTCAAACGCATATCGATAGTGACAAAACCAGGTATTGTATGAAACTTACAGCTAGTGGGGTTACTCTTGAAAATAATTCTAATCACAATCCAATACTGGACCCATGGTATAGGTGAAACATCTTATTATACCATGACTGGACCAATGTCAAAAAGTGACAAGAAAAAATGGGTATCCTTGATTAAAAATACATATACACAATAAACAATTTTAATTGTAATAAGGTTTAATTAATTCTAAAAACACTAAATTGTAAACCAATTTATTGCTAATTTTGCATGATTTGGCATTAGTCCAATATCGATCGATCGGAATTATTTTCAAGAGTAAGGCAGCTGTTCGGCCTATTAATGGTTTAGTTACTTTGGCCCATTTAATATTTTAAAAAAAAAGTTCGGTTGACCGTATGTACGCACGGCTACACATCAAGCTGTACATTTCCAGTATAATATGATCTCGCATTCTACTTAAGCCTATACAATGCGAGGTCAGCTTATACTGGAAAGTTACAGCTTGATGTGTAGCCGTGTGTACGTGGTACGTACCAAACTTTCTCACACTCTCTCGCTCACAAGCCACAGCATTACCCATCAAATATTATTCGAAACACCGAATTAGATTGAATTCAACATTAATTATCTATTGGATGAAATGGAATTCAATCGAAGGCATTCAATTTAACATGCTTTTAGAAGTGATATAAAAATGAGATAATACTAATTGTTACAGATTAAACGTGATCGAGAATTTTACATATTAATAATATGAAGACAGCTTTTGATCCGAATAGGGATTTCATTACGATAAGTAAATTCAAAATTTATGGAAGTAACTATTTGGATTTATTATTTGTAGAAATTATTTAGGTTAAAGGAGAATGTAGTATATAAGTGGCGCCCCCATCAGTAAAAAATAATTACTTACAAACTTAGCTCTTAGTAGGGTCTTAACTTAGTAAATTATTTAGTATTTGTCGTGATAGGGGTCATAACGATGGTTCAATTTAAATTTTTAAAGTCAAGTCACCTGACGAGTTATATTATACATATATAGGTAGTTCATCCTACCTTGGAGATTTCTACGTAACAAATCTGGAAATAATTAAATACCAGGGGGTCTACTCCCGTTTGACGATATCCGATTCATCGTACGATTCATCGCACAATTTGCTACTCCGGTCTACCATCGTTTCTGTATCGCATGCGATGATTACGTTTTGACGTTTGTTTCTCTGATCTCCGGTCAATTTCATACGATTATGAACCGTAGTCTATCTTTATTGAACCTTTTTTATGTGCTTATCTTTATTATATAGGAATCAGTCGGAACGAAAGTTCGTACTTCGTTTGTCGTTCGTGAAACGCGAGTAGACCCCCTGGTCTATGTTTGTTAGTGAATGGAATTATAAACCTTAGAAATCGGGTTTGGCAATAGGTTTAGCCTAAGACATACTTAAAAGCCTTTTTTATGTATGAAGTTTGACGTTAGACCTGGTTTAATTAAAGGTCTTAAACTTAACTTATTTATTGTACGGTAGATTAAAATAATTTTTTAGAAATATTTGTAAAGACACTTGTCATCTTAGTCTACCTGCGACCACGAAATGCTGCAAAGCTTTCGAAACGTCAGGGAAACCAATTTAAATAATATACGCGATTTAATCCGGTTAAACTTTGTTTTATTATAATGTCTTAAACTGGTCTAAGCTTTTTGTAATAAGGGTGACATGACATAGTTTCATAGTTCGACAAACATTAAATCTATTCTGATGGGTTGGCGAAAACATGACAGTAAACAGAACTTGACGACGCTCACGAAATGCCAGGAGATTCATGACCACAGCCTTCCTTTTCTTCTGTCTTAACCGCATAATTTCTTAAGACCACAAGTTCTTTAGTTTCCGCTGCCTTCAACAGTTTCCATGACAACCAGACCACATGCAGGTTGACTAAGAGGGTTGATATCTATGTGATTAATGACATTTATCTCCAAGCTCTTGCTGCAACAAAAACGTTGGTCCATTCATTAACGACCACTTTTAATATAATTTAAAACAAAACAAAAACTGACTCCAGTGGCTTTTGAAGCGGTTACATTCTCTTTCGTATTTGATCGGCCATTTTGTGCAGAGCTCTCGTGCTATAACCAAGATTTCTTGACTTGCCAGATTTTATAGATTTGCTTGCCCTTCACAACATAACACTCTACTGATTGGACTGGTCCATCTTGTTAGGGGTGGATTTAGATTTTTGAAACTCCAGTATTTTCCGGTCTCCTGCTATGTCCAGCAGTCACCAGTTGAAATTGGACGAACTGGCCACCCTTCTTAGCCCCCCTTAGAACTCCTGTATTCAGTAGAGTTTTGCAAAGTATGTAGCAGCAGTTTTAGGAGCAATGGTCATTGGTCCCAAGATGGCTGAATGCAGATTGGGACTTAATATTTAGGGTGGCGTCTACTTATTTCGTGTAATTATTCGATTGTAAACCATTTGACTGCCTCGTTGGTCTAGTGGTCGCAAGCGCGACTGCTGAGCGTGGGGTCCTGGGTTCGATTCCCGGGTCGGGCAAAGTGTTATTGGGTTTTTTCATTAGGAAATTCTCAGTAGCAGCCCGGCGTCTGGATTTGTGTCCGGTCAATGGCAATAGGCTCGCCCCCTATTACATGGGACTATAACATAACTGGCGAAATGTGGATGTACTATTACACCTCTGCCTACCCCTTCGGGGAAATACAGGCGTGATGTTATGTTATGTTATGTTGGAATGTAAACTGGAATGTAAAATTTGTCGACCTGAAAATGATGATAATAGTCCGTAAATATTGATTAAAGAACTCGTGGAGTGATACAATGTAGGAGCTGGAAGTTCAACGTATATTGGTAGCAGAGTACCATCAGGTCACAATTACGCGCAATTAAGCTATCGTTAAGCGATGTTTTTCTTAGATCCGCAGGCGCTGCAATTTGTCACGCACGATTCTGCTACACAATGAATTTGTATCAGAAGGCTCACTCCCAATATTACAAAATACTACAAAAAGTTCCTACTACTCTTTTGCCTATCGTGGCCACAGTAAAGAAAATCCTCTAGCGAAAATAGTAGAAGGATTATAAAATCATGACTATGGTTCTCTGCTTTTCAAGAGACTGCGTCCTCAGAATAACTAGGCTTAGCACCGCAGTAGTAGCACGCGCAGTGACGCAATTTCAAGTTGGACTTAAAAGGCTACGTTCGCACATTATTCGTGCACCTGTGTACGTGTCGGCGAACATTTTACGTGCCCCTTGCGGGCACACATTGATGGTTTTTGTGCTTTAACTTTGAGCTGAACGTTCAATCAAATTATCACTCTAGTTACTCTAGAATGCGTCTAAGTGAGCTTGTTATTAACGACAGTAGTGCAGAGTGAAACTTCTGCTCATGTCTTTTCTGCGAGGATGCACCCGCGCATTCAACGATGAAGGAGGAAGGAGAAGGGGGGGATTAATTGTGAGGAGCTTTAGACATTAACTGCTTTGAAAAGCCGCTGCGTTTAGGAATGTCTATAAAATTACAGCAGACTATAAGGACGAATTACGAATGAGTAGGTGTACAAATTAGGTGTACGATGTACGGGTATGTATGGCGGTTGACTTTGCACCCTAAGTTTACATTCTTTGGGGTAATTAGTTGGAAAAACTGTGCTGAAGAGCTATGGTAGAGTATCCCACAAGGGTTATTAGTAGGATTTGGATGAAGTTTGGCACATATATAGACCATAACCCGTTTTAACAATAAGCTACTTTTTATCTTGGGAAAATAAGCGTTCCCGAAGGACGCGCGATACTACTATAGTATTATATTATCAGTGGCGATACCGTCTTTCTGTCATAAAAGGAATTATACGCAGGCGAAACCGTGGGCATAGACTAGTAAAAAAATAAGTTCACTGTATAATCTTATTCTTCTTCTTCGTGTCAGTGGTACCAGTGGTAACGACTGATCTTTTATCAGACTTGGCAAGCCCAAAACTTTAAAAAACAACTTTGCAACCTGTACTGCGTTATGGGCACAAAGGATAGGCATAGTTTGAGGTTCATACCCACAACCACAACCTGTCGCCGTTTTGTTGATGTAACCCTACTTCCCAAGATTATAATTACATCTTCCCACTTGGGTTTAAACTTCGAAGTCGGGATGAGTGACTTCCCCGTGGACCAGGGAAGGATACCCCGAAGGAAGATGCTCACTACGCTGGATGTAGTAAGTGGGTGGTAGGTAGGTACACTGTACAATAAAAACAAAAGAACTACCTAAGTTTTTATAACTCCCGTGGCATGCGTTACATTCATAACCAAGTTAGTGCGTTTCTTCCATGCCCTGGTTTTTGAGGTTTGTTAAATGCGGTTTATCTTTTTGATAACGCTTATTAATGTTAGATATTGGTCGTCAACATTTTTAACCAATCACATCAATCAATAGCGCTATCGAATAGATTTAAAATCGCCTTTGACATAGGTACCTCAGAAACCGGGCCTCATTCATTGTTGCCAGCCATTGAGCTATTATTCTAGCTTAAACCACCAATTTTTATATCTGGTACCACCTGTATTCTACGCAAATAAATGATTCTTTCTTTCTTTCTTTCTTTCAATATTTCCAACATCCCTACGACTAAAGCCTAAAAAACAAAGTTACATTTATTTGCCAAACACACAATGGTGGTCGATATTCGGAAAACAATTAGCAACAATAAATTGTTTTTAATAATCCAGTATTTCTACGCTTACGAGTGAAACCAAAGAAAGAAGTTCAAAGAACAATAATTAGTGAACTTATTTTTACAAACAATAGGTACTTAGTTCAGGGTATTATATTATCTGTGGTTCAGGTAAATATTTATTGAAAGGTTTGGACTGTTGTTCATTACTAAAAGACCCTTTAAACTGGGCTTAACAAGTTATTTTTTAAAACTTTGCGTAGTGTTGGTCATAGTGCAATACCGCGTAACTTTATTTTGCTATTGGCTATGTATGTGCAAGATGGCGGTGCGGACTGCGGACAGTCAAATTGATGTAGTTATAATAATTAAAAATAATAATGTTAAACAACGGAACTTGACTGGAAATTAATAATTTAGCCAAAATCCTAATGATTTCATTCCTCAAAATTTCTCCAAGACGATATTTTTCCCCAAAATTGCGAATATAAAAAAATAACCCCCATCGTAATTGTACGACTACTGCCGATATAACATATTTAATAACCTTTTACAGCACATACGGGACAAGAAATAGTAGCTTTTTTTTTCGAAACCACATGTAAAGCGTGCCACTACAATTGAATAACTAACCATAATTTAACTCACCCCCATCTTAAATTACCATACATTTTCACAAAGTGCATTAAGTCTCCACAATATTCATTGTTAATTCATTAATTAGCCATTACACAGTGATAAGCTATCAGAGTGGGTAGTTATAAAAGCGGTCATATTTCTTCCCCACCGGATACGCAGGCGCAGGCGGCGCAAACGATAGAGCCGCGTTAGTGATAAAGGTAATTAAAATGCAGTTTATCTACAAAAAGTCGTTATGCTCTGTGCAAGGAATATATAAAACTCTGCCTATGACTATGTTTGTTAATAGTTTTCTAGTTTTTAAGGAACTTCCTCTTAAAGTCATCTTTCCCTAAGGGTTTCTTACATAAGGATGAAAAGGCATAGCATCCCATCGAAAACATAAATGTAAATAAAACCGGCCAAGAGCATGTCGGGCCATGCTCAGTATTATAGGGTAAGTAGGTCTTATACAAACGAATCAAATCGAATATTAATCATTGCTATTTTAGTTTTTGCAATCTATATATGACACACTTCTTAAATTTAGCGCTAGGTGGCGCTGTTACTTTGTGTTATCAATATAACACAAAGTTTCTTTTTGTGATTTTTTTAAATAGAAAGTAACTAAAGGAGCATTATTTGCTATTATCATTTTTCTCTAAGGTCAATGACCTATGAACTAGGACGTCTTAAGTATTTTTCAGTTTTCTCACTATAACTCAAAAATTTATAATCACATTATACTCGAAATAATATTAAAAGAGAGTTTTTATAAAATTCTATCAACGTGGAAGATTACAAGTTTCTACGTTGCATAGTTTGGAAATGGCAGGGGGGGGACACATTGTAAGCCACTTTGGTGGGCTATATTTCGCAGATGGTACACCTGATAAAAAAGTGATGTATAAAACATTACCTTCATTTTAGTAGACCTATTCAATGATACCCCACACGAGGGGGTGCAGCGAAAAAAATATTTTCATCCCCATTTCACATATATGGGCGCCACCCCTAAAATACGTAATCAAGATTTTTTTTATTCCTTTAAAATTGAGATCTATATCTAAACAATTTTTTAGCAAAATTCCATTTACTTATGTTTATAACTGTAGAAGTTATTAAGCTGTAAAGGATTAGGACATACGGACAGATGGACGAACATGACGAAACTATAAGGGTTCCTTGTAGGACTACGGAACCCTAAAAAGGGCCAAGTTCTGTACATAGGAAGTGCAGGATTATCGGTTTTGCCGATAAAAGAATTGAGACCTAAATGGGTGCCAATTTCTATAGAGGTTCCTTAAATCATACCTGCTGAAATTTAAAACGTTCTTCACTACTTTTAAAAGAAAGTTAATTATATTCCTTTCCTTGCTACTGGATAATTGTAAAACTTGGCATGTTTTCACAGCTAAAGCTTCAATCAACAATACAATTAATTGTCTATGTAAACTAGGCATGTCTTACAATTATCCAGTAGCAAGGAATCCAACTTTCTTTTAAAACAAGTAAAGAACGTTGCACATTTTAGCATCTATAACTTAAGGAACCTCTATGCCGCCGGTAGTCGGTACCCCTCATACATTTAGTGTTATGAAATTATGATAGATATTAAGTATCATCTTCATTTGGGATTCCACAGCATTATGGTTTTTGGGTAAATCTTTAGGAAATGATGAATCTACCGGACAACTAATGCATTTGCATAATTGAAGGTTTGTTATAATATCTATCACCATGGATGAATAAGTAAAATGGATGGTACTATTGTTGATCGAAGCATGTATATCACTCACTAATCTAAAAATGACTGCTTTCAAGCTATTTAGCTAATACAGGTAACTCTATTTCACAGCGTTATAAAAACTGTGAAGTGCGGTGAGAGTGGGATGGTGGGCACAATGGTGGGTTTCACGGCTGGCCGCCTGCGACCGCGCCGCCCGGCAGGAAGTGATAATAGCGCGCCAAAACAAAGACGTGACGAACACCCAGGTATTACCTGTTCTACCAACTCTGGTGAACTTTTGTGAGACCGTAATCTATGATGCCAGTCCCAACAATTAAGAGCGGTCAAACCGTCATTCTTTCTATAAAAACTCTTGTACCTACGTGATTATGGCATTGTAGATTTTTTCAACCGAAGGAGTAGTTTCTCAATTCGATTGTTTTTTTTCATGTTTGTTACCTAAGAACTCCATCATCTATAAACCGATATTGGAATTTTTATTTATTTAAAAGGATATTCTTCCAGATTGGTCCCATTTTCATCAAAATCCAGTTCTGATAATGGATCCCCCATGTGGAATTGAGGGAACTCCTCAAATATCAAACATACATATAGCGATTTTGACATTTTCATCAACAAGTCAAGCATTTGAATTCAGAAAGTATCATTTGGATTTGGTGAAGATCTTATGAAGATATAAAGAAGGGAACTCTTCAATGGACGACAGCAAATCATCCGGGATTGCAGATTACAGCAATCGCTTGTCTTCCTACTTTAAACGCCACTGAAAATGAAAAAAAAAAACTTGAAAAAAAAGTAAAAACTGACTTCAAAAAGAATAAAATAATTTGTGTGAAACAGTTTCGGAAGTCGGTGCCAATTTTTTCCGAATCAAAGGCACCTATTTCCTAAACTGTTTCACATAAATTATTTTATTCTTTTTAAAGTCGGTTTTTACTTTTTTTCAAGTTATTTTTTTTGTAATATTTTGTTCAATTAAGTATCTCGTGCACTATGTCTAGGTTTCTATTGAAACAAAAAATTACAACAAATGAAAATTTTATGAATCAAATCCTGTACAAGCCTCCAATAATCGGCTTTTTTGCACAAAAATTCCAGACTTTGATGTATCCATAAATTGTAAAAGTAAAGAAAACATCTAATTAGAAACCTTGCGCATGTTGGAGATTCTAAATAACAAATATTTTTTTACCATTGCCACTCGAAAAAGGGCATTTTATTCATCGATAACAATGAATAAAACTCTCTTTTACTCACAAGAGAGTAAAAACATTTAGAATTTGGAACAAGCACGAATTATGTACGAAGAAATGAATAAAACGTGCTGAACGTACGTACTGGCTGGCTGGATGGAGCAATCAAATTTAAATTAAGAAAAAATAAATACTACAAGCCCAGAGTATACCTACAAGTTGGCTGGTTCAACGAGAGACTTATTGAAGGAGGATGTTTAGTACTTGATTCTCGTTCCAAATATGTGTAAAAAATTGTACCTTAATTTTTGAAATATGTTTTAATCGATTTCATCAATTTCTGTGGACAATTCCGAGCTTACAAATCAAAGTTTTATGCAGTGAGGTGTGCACCTAGCACGGCAGTGTCCATCGGTGACTATTTTCACCCTCTTCGCCTTTTACAAGACAGCAGACCCCTAAACAGTCAGAGCGTGCGCGAGCATTTTGACTACCTACTATACCTACGCGTGATTTGTCGTAGATTTTTTTTTTCATATTTTTTCTTTATTTGTACGCATATTCACCCATATTCTTGAATATATCTCTCATTCACCCGGTCATGCTATATACCACTATTTATTTTCTCGCAGTCAATGGTAAAAAGTAGAGTACACAACTCGTGAAAAAAAAATTAATCTCGGTCCTTGCATCCCTCGCTCCGCTCAGGATTCTATTTTTGAACCACTCGCTTTGCTCGTGGTTCAATCTTAGAATCCTTCGCTGCTCGGGATCCAACTTAGTCCCTCGAATTAAATTTCCTTTTTTTTCACTTGTTGTATAATCTACTATTTACACATACTTGTAAAGCTTTTTTAAAAACACGTATTTCCTGGAACAAGTTTTATAAAAAATTTGCGCACTAATTTTGTCGATGTTATCGTGTTCTCACTTTCTCGCTAGTCAACAGGCATTGCGTTGGATGAAACAACAAGATGACGATGATGATGATGTTTGATGATTGTCATGTACAGTCTACCGCATTAACTGGCTACTGTTTTTTACTATAGATATGCACATGACGCTCACGATGATTGATCGTGAAATACATGTACCTACGTAAAGAAAGGGTCAATCACGCGCCGCCTTCAAAATGTTGGTTTATGAAAATATTTTGAAATACATAGGTACAAGGATTATTATTTACTTTTTAGTTAAGCTTTTCTTAATCTGTGGTTTTTGAAGTCGGTTTTTTGTTGTTAAAAAGGTTTTTTTTACTATGGTATTTCTCTACAACTTATCTGCAACCAGTTCTATTTTCTCTAATTAGTTTCTGTTAAAATAAAACAAAATAATGCACAAAGCATAATTGAACAATACAAGGAAACACCGTGTAATGTTACATTGAACCCCATACATTGAACGTAACAAAAGTTTCAAAACAATAGTTTATTACGTTCAAAGGGTGCACAATAGTTAGTTGTACAAGTTTCAAGCCCGCCGGGGTGTGGCCACCGGGCCGCTGTAAAATTAACCGGCCAACGCCGACTTCAAAGGCGCCGCCGCCCTTTGTACTCGCCGCTCCATTGTCTCACACATGTTGTTTTAATACTCTTAATTTCGTGTTGTCATGTTAAAAGTTTATTACACGTTACTTTGAAAACTTGCTACGGAACTTTAAACTTTATTTTTTAGACAATACATGAAGAGTTTGATTAAAAGAATAAATTATCACTTTGTAAATTGTGACTGCTGTTTACTTCAAACAAGTTTTAACCTTTGTCAGTTGTGATAAAGTGGATTTTTGATTGAAGTGTTATCTTTGTATTTTGTCACTCTTTTTCAGTTTTTATTGCAGTTTTAATAGCGGAAGTGTTAAAAGGGTTCTCTTAAGAGATTGAAACTCTAGAGGGTGTCTCTTTGATGACTTATCTATTAATATGCGTGTGGTAGGCAGTTAATAGAGACACGTTATGTTTTAAACGGAAATATATTCGTAATATTTATCTTTAGAATAATTTATTTTCTTCAACTTTTATTCTGTTTTATAGGCAATTAATTCTAATAATTGTAACTTACGATCGAGCTTACATGTTTTGTGTGATTTCAGAAACAAAAAACGCTGAAATTACTTCATGCGTTAGCCGCTTCGATAAAAAAATTGATCGAAGGTTAGCCGCGAGACTTTGAAAAACTAGTTGAAGCTTGTGTCCTTGTTCTTCCAGCAATTTATAGTAGGTAAAAGCAATGCCATCTGTATCGTAGCTTGCTAACATCTTACCATGCAAAAATTAATTACATGTGGATGTTAGTCAATGATTATAGGTAGCATCATCAAAGCGTTGTAGGTAGATATTATCAGCCATTAGCGGTGCTGCACCCTCGGGTTGAGTGAGAGTGAGACCACGGCCAGCACCACAGAAATAGATAGAATGGCCATGTGGGCAGGGCGCGCGTGGTAGCACCATGCACCATCAATCAATCAATCAACTCAGCCTATCGCAGTCCACTGCTGGACATAGGCCTCTCCCAAGTTGCGCCACAACGCTCGGTCCTCTGCCTTCCGCATCCAGTCCCCCCCAGCCACGTTCTTTAGGTCGTCGGTCCACCTGGCAGGGGGGCGCCCTACGCTGCGTTAGCCGATTCGCGGTCTCCACTCAAGGACTCGTCTGCGGCGGCCGTTGGGGCCATCGGTCCTTCGACAGACTTGGCCAGCCCACTGCCACTTCAGCTTACTGATCCTACAAGCTATGTCGGTCACTCCGGTTCTTCTCCGGATAATCTCGTTACGGATTTTATCCTTCAAAGAAACTCCAAGCATAGCTCGCTCCATAGCTCGCTGAGCGACTTTGAATTTGTGGACTAGCCCAACTGTCAGTGTCCACGTCTCGGCACCGTAAGTGATGACTGGCAGGACGCACTGGTTGAAGACCTTTGTCTTCAAACTTTGCGGTATAGGCGACGAGAAGACTCGGCGAAGTTTTCCAAACAGGATAAACCAAAACCATAAACCATAGTACAGGACAGGACTTGTTTCTATAAATACTGTAACAAAAACCCGCAAAAATGCCTTATTGTGCTGTTTCTAACTGCAGAAAAAAATGCTGTAAAGTACATTTGATTAAAATTAGTTTTTAAAAATAATGTCGTCAAAATTGTTCGAAAAGTTGCCACGTATGAATCGCAAGTAAAATTGTGATTACAACCGTTCTAACTATTTCTGTGGCCAGCACTGTGCAGCGGACCCGGGCGTGAGGCATCAGCGGCGCCTTGGCCCTATGAGGGCGGGTGCCGAGGCTTTGAGGGCGTCTAAGCACGATAAATTATTTTACTCAGCTCAAACTTACCTAAGGTAAAGGTATACCACTAGGAGGGAAGTGCTCAAATGGCTAGGGGCCGTCAGAAGTCATCAAAAGCAATCAAGGGATTTAGAGGCATATGATAATGGAGTATTATATTATCTGTGATAATGGGCAGCATTATCTTCTTAGGCGCTAAAACGGCTAATAAATACTTACTAAGTACTACCTACTAAGTACCTACCGTAATGGATTTGAAATACCAGAATTTAGAGGCTCTCATTAAAGTTCGTAACATTTAAATCCCCTATCCAACAATGTCTGATATGCCACTTTTTGATTTGAGGCGTCGAATTGACCTCAAGAACAACAATTAACCTCACAGGAGTCACAGGTAGGTACCACCTAATTACAATCCCACTTCGCCATCACACTCTAATTAGAGATTTTTCCTTACATAGTCGCTTTTTTATACTGTATAATGTTTCTACTAAACATTTATAGTTCGAAACGTTTAAGAGCCCTGACGAATTTCACACTCGACCAATATTGTCTGCTCCAAACAGCTTTTGTTGTGAAGATGTGATATTTAACATAATAATACCTTGGAGGCTCGGGTAAAAATCTCAATTTGATTTTCAACCTTGTAGCTAAGAAGGCAGGGATGAATTTTGAATATGTGGATGCAGTAGTCGGATCGGTGTGAAGTGTCCAGAATCCAACAAAGATTGTAATAAAAAAACTTTTTAACAAAAAATAAAACCGACTTCAAAAACCTTAACTAAAAAGTAAAAAAATAATCATTGTATGTATTTTAAAATCTTAACTTAAACAACATTTTGAAGGCGGCGCGTGGTTGACCCTTTGCGTCATGTAATGTACAGTCGAGCGCAATATCTATAGTAAAAACAGTTTATGTGAACGTACATGAAAATCACGCGCCGCCTTCAAAATGTTGTTTAAGTTAAGATTTTAAAATACATACAATGATTATTTTTTTACTTTTTAGTTAAGGTTTTTGAAGTCGGTTTTATTTTTTGTTAAAAAGTTTTTATTTTATACTTTTTAGTTGAGGGTTGATTCATAAATGTTTATATAACCAATTTGAGAATATATTTTTATTAACCTTTGCTATCCCACTGCTGGGCAAAGGTCTCGCTCATGTTCTTCCAAACGTCCAATCACTATCGTGAAAAAAAAACACGCATATCGGCCAAGAATTCTCAGAATGAGGAACCAATGAGCAGATCATCTAGATACGCAAAGCTAAAATTAACTGATTTATTGAAGCTGGTTAAAAAACTACTTAACCTAAGTCAATAAAATTTATATGGGACCACCGCGCGGACTTTCTCTACCAAATAAAAAAACAACCACGTAAATCGGCCCACAAATCTCGGAGTAATCGGTGTACATACATGAAAAAAAAAATAAAAAAAAAAAAAAAAAAAAAAAAAAAAAAAACCCGCCGAATACATAACCTCCTCCTTTTTTTGAAGTCGGTTAAAAAGTTGTGCGTTATTATTACTGCAACTATTTTGTAATTTTTAACCGACTTCAAAAAAAGGAGGAGGTTATGTTTATACACAGTGATGTCAATGCACGGACCAGTAAGCCTCAAGACGCCGCTTAAACAAAGTTTTGCATGAGAAAGCAGTCGTAAAATGTTGGTTTGAGGCGGACGGTGCGTTATGATTGGTCGGCTCAAAAGTATGGTGGTACGATTCCCTATGATTGGTGCCGCTCGCTGACGGACTGACGTCCTGATAGGCCGCGGGGCGTATGATATGCTTTGCTACTGCGTTGTGACCGGGGGTGTCCGGCTAAGCGGCGTCTAGAGGCTTACTGGTCTGTGTGTCAATGTCAACTTGTAAATGCACTGTTGCAAGCCAGCAAAACGTGATTCACGGTTTTTGTTACTAAAATTTTAATGAAAAAATCTGTAAATATAGGTAGGTATTTTGTCAATTGCATCAATTGCATGTTAGTTTGATATAAATAAAATTTCATTTGAGTACCAACACGATGTATCTAAGAGCAAAAGAGAAAAGAGATGTGTTTAGGAGATATGGTCATCAGAAGTTTAGACCATTTATTTGTGTAAAGCTCATCAAGCCCTTTCATTTGTGTTCTACCACACCATGGGTGTAAGAGCTATAGTTTAGATAGGAGACATAGTATATTTTAGGACATATAGTTTAGACAAATGGTCCAAACTTTTGCCATAAACCTAGGAGGATAGGTTTATGGCAAAAGTTTGGACCACTTGTCTAGAGCTCATTGAGTGTTTTCATTTGAGTATCAACACCTATGTTCAGGAGATATGGTCATCAGAATTTTTGACCAGCTCTGCGCGCGCACTTTCTTTCTGCGCTTGGAAATGCGTAGAAGCTTCGCTTCCGTCAGGCGTCCCTCGACGTTACCCGTTTTTACTTCATCTAGCACTAGGGAGAAGATACAGTCCAATACAAATATGCAATGTTGTTCTGTTCATGCTTCTTCCGCTAAAGTGTCTTTTCGCGCATAATATTTCCATTCGCGCATATGTCCATTAGCGGAAGTGGATTCGCGCAAGTATCTTTCGCGCAAATGTGTTTTACGCATATGGTCGTTTGTGTAAGTGGATTCGCGCAAGAGTCTTTCGCGCAAGCATCTTTTTAAGCATACCTATTTTTTTTTCCCAAGTGTATTTTCGCGCATATGTCCTTTCGCGCATACGTCCACCCGCAGAAGTGGATTCGGGCAAGTGACTTGCAAAAGTGGCTTTCGCGCCAATGACCTACCCTTTGTTATGGATCCACATTATAATTATGTCGGAAATAAATTAGTGGTTACTCGTATGTATGATACACGTAGGCCTGTGTCAAACAGGCTCCCGATAAACTTGGTACCTGGTGGTGATGAATTATGCAGTGTGACACTTCGTCACGTTGTCAAGGCGGCGCCACACATTCATGCTACCGTCTGATAGGATTGTCACGGTGACAAAGTAATTGTGAAGAAACTGAACTTATTGCAGGACGATGAAAGAAGCTGAGAATGCTGAGATGGACTGCGCTAGACGTAATATGTGCTAAGTCGTAACTAAGAAGAATCTTAATTATATTCATTGTAAGTAATTGATTCATCTTGGCGATAATATAGTAAAACAATTAAAAATTAGTTACTATTCAGGTGTGACGTGTGGTGCCGGACGTAGAGAATTTCACTACCCTCTCTCTTCTCATGGGTGTCGTAAAAGGCGACTAAGGGATTCACCAGAGGATGGGCAGCAGCGTTCTCTGAGTACTTAACCAACTAACTGCGATCGCCAACTCGCCTGCTAAGCGTGGCGATTATGGCATATTCCCCCCTTTTTGGGAAAGGCTTTGTTCAGCAGTGGACGTCTTTCGGCTGAAATGATGACGATGATTATTTATTTATTTATATTATTGAGGACCTCCAACAAAAGATATACACAAAAAATCACAAGTGACAGATACAGGATTCTATCTGGTGTACTCCTTCACTTACAGGAGGCCACAGCATGCACAAATTTAATGACTGATAATTTAGATATGGATAATATTCAATAATATCTTCACGAATCTCCAGTTTTCAGGTTATAATTGAATCACTATCACTATAATGAATATCGTTTTTGGCGTGGTGTGGTCTGTACTTGGGCGGTCGACGGGGATAACGGGCAAAACTGATAACCAAATCTATCCACGATTTGCCCAACTAGAGTTTGACATAAGCTATACAACGTGTTATTGAAATAACTGAAAACCTCTGAAGGGGTCATTGTACTCATCATTATGAACAACTTTTAGATTCAAAGATTTATTGCATACTAAGTGTAGGTACATGATTGGTGTTATATTTTGTTTTGGTGCTTAAAACTAAGTGGCCTTTTTCAAGCATTGCAATATTTACTACAGGACCAACCCTGAAATCGCGAAAAAAAATCACCTGATGCCTACATTTAAGTTCACATAAAAACCACAAAATGTAAGGATCAGCTGATTTCTTTTTCGCGATTTCAGGTTTGTTACCATAATAAAAATTGTTCATATTGATGAGTACAATGACTCCTATTTCAATAACACGTTGTATAGAACGTATGTCAAATTCTATCTCTACTTGGCCAAATTATGACCAAATTTTAAGCTATTGCATAGCTTTTATCGCGGGCCTTGAGCGTGGAGACCGAAGCCAGAAATTCCGTAACGAAAATAACCTAACACCCCCCACTCCGACCGGCACAGCGGTGATACTTTTTAGTTTTGCCATCTATCGATGAATAGCAGAACTTTTAATGACTTTTTGAAATATCACGCTTGTCTCTTTAGTTCTGCAAATCGCCTCTAGGTGGCATTGGTTGTATCGGCGTTACCACGCATGCGTAATCCCCCTCTTCGCCCCGCAATCTGGTGACTCATGCCTGCTTAGAGTTTCGGCGTTAGGGCACCTCCTCTTTGTATTTACATAAAAAATGCTATGCAATAGCTTTACCGCGGCAGTCTCCGAGTGCCACACGTCTTTTTTTTTAATTAATTACCTCCATTGCCGTAATTGTATGAGTCTTTCGTCTTCGACAATAAGTTCACTGCCAAAAACAATATGACACCTCTTATTCCTACGAAAGGTGCGAAGAATAGAGAGTAGACTGATCTCCATAAAAGTGCGGGTGGCCTTCCCCCCGGTCCCCTCCACCCTACCGCGCCGGCCCTGACACCATTAGAATTACAAAACGTCTGAACGGGAGCAGGAACACGGTTAAAAGGTTCGACGTCAAGGTTTCAAACCTGTTTATTGAAATTGTTGATGAGATGACTGATCAGTGTTTTCACGTATATGGGAATTTTTGACGATACCTGTCGAAAAAAGATTTTGGTTAGTAGGAAAGACATATTTAAATAGCACGTCATAATATATAGAATAGCACATAATTTTTGTGAGAAATAACATGGTGGAGCAATACAATTTTTTGAAGCCAATTGGGACTCAAACTCAACATTAATTACAAACTTGAATCGACAAATCTCTAGAATTAGCAAAAGCCGCAAAAGGGTGATTAACGTTACGACGTATGACCATACCATAACAATAAAAAAAACCGGCCAAGTGCGAGTCGGACTCGCGCAGTAAGGGTTCCGTACCTCTCAACGACCTGATACCCCATAAAAACTGATTTAATTTACGAGAGTTTATCAAAAGACATCAACGCACAGTGCACGAAATATGAATTTTTGCATGTCTTTCTTACGCAGGTACCACCACATATGTCTATGTTTGTCTTATTTTTAGTTTTTGTTGCTAAACTACATAATATGCACTATAATCTGAACAAGTTTAACGCTGGTATATATTACCATTTTGAAGACAAAGCAGGAACAAAAACGTTGAAAAAAATGCATGTTTTTTGAGGTTTCTTGTATGGGGACCCCCTTTGGTTTTAGATTTTTTTTTGTTTTTAGTATTTTTCGTGATACACCACATAGCAACACATATTCTGAGAAAATTTCAACTGGTTATCTATTACCGTTCAAAAGATACAGCCCTGTGACAGACAGACGGACGGACGGACGGACGGACAGAGTAGCGAGAGTAGTAGGGTCCCGTTTGGCACCCTTCGGGTACGGAACCCTAAAAACTGTTACTTAATTACGATAGGTACCTACTCATCCCATACCACAACATACATAAAAATACATTAATGATCACATTAAAGAACGCAAAAAGAACTTGTAATTACTTGTGGCAATGACCACGAAAAGGCAAAACACCGGCAATACAAGTCACAAACAACATCAACACGCATTGTCTAGTGACTCTAGTGATAAATAAAGCGCGGTCGACTCCTGCGCAGCGGGGGCCCGAGTTAACACCTACTCGCGCCCCATGACGCCTGCACAAGGGAGAGACTCTTAAAAGCGAAAGGAATGCTGTGTGTGCCAGCTTATCATACTGCTATCACATCACTGAGGTAATATGTACTACGTACTAGAGAAGACACCTCGAATCGAATGTTTGTAACAAGTTTTAGAGCTCCTGCACTCTCACTCAGCCACGCTCGCGCCGCGCGTGCTCCGCGGCCAGCAAGATGCGCGATTTTTTTTTTTGGTAATGTCTACTCTAGTACGTAGAACATATTACCTCAGTGATCACATCACAGTCGCCAATAATCTGAGGTGGGTTAGCCGTTAGAGGGATATACAGAGTGAGTGGTTAAACGAGGGATTTATTGAAGGAGAATGTTTAGAACTTGATTCTCGTTTCAAATACGAAAGAAAAAGGTAAGAACCTTTCTTTAATTAATGTAGTATTTTGCAATCGATTTACACCAACTAATTTGCAAGTCCAAGCATGCGTAGTCACTAGTCACAGATGTCGATAATAACAGAAAATAGCTTCATTTTGCACAATTATGGAGACACGCAATGTGGTCGCCTTATACAAACAATTGTCACGCCTAGTAATTATGCAAAAACTACGAAACATCAAGATGATGCGTGAACGATTTTAGAGAGCGGGTTCCGTACCTACTCCTTGTATAGTCGACCACGAAATGACTTGTTGTACCAGTTTTGAAGAAAATCTTTAAGGATGAGAAAGAACATTAACTGTCACATTGCTCTTGTAAGCGGAAATAGACATTGTTTCAATTTTACAAAAGCAATTTTTTGGTCAACTATACAACTTTACTTTTTGTTAACACAATTTGAGAAACTAGTTTGTAACATAGGATTGATTGGAATAGTTTTTATACATTTTAATGTTTTTTTTTTTGAACCTCAGTTTGGTTATTATGGTTAAATTCAGCACATCAGCGGATAGTGAATAGGTCCTTAAGGCCCAGGTAGTTCGTTTCGATTAGTTTCCGTACATCAGGTAGTCCCTGCATGACATTCTTCACTTTTTCCGCTACCAACTGGGGGACTTACCGTGACTATAAAAGCATGTAATTTTGTGATTTAGAAAAAAAATACCAATTTATTTCTCCTGGTGATTCTGAACAAACTAGTTTCTCAAATTGCGTAAACATAAAGTAACTTTAATCAACTTAGGTTTTAATAAATAGTTCTGTAAAAGTTGTAATAGCGATTAAAAGGACTATTTTCAACATCATTATTTTTGCTGATTTGTGACATACAGGCTAGATTATAGCTTAGTTTAGAAATCAGAGCTTTCAACAAATTATGAACTTATTTTGTGTCTAATAAATAAATGATTAAAAAAAATTAAAGCAAAAGGTACTTTCATAAAACTAAAGGCAACACATTCTGCTAACCACCAAAACAATTATTTCACTAGTCGTAGTAGACTTATTATTTTATTATTTGAAGCTCGCTGATGTACATAAGCTTTCCTACTGTAACAATAATGTGTATATGTGTGTACAATAAAGTATAACTAAGTACCTAATCTAACTAAGAAAAAAAACATGTGAACAACATTTGAGTCATTTGACTACTCTTAAAGGAAATAAAATATTTAATGAAGTCGGTTAAAAAGTAGTTGATTGTTAATCATTTCTTAGGTTTTCGCGATCACTACATATTATAATAAAACAAGTTTAGCCGGATTACATCGCGTATATTATTTAAATTGGTTTTCCTGACGTTTTGAAAGCTTTGCAGCGTTCGTGGTCGCAGGAAGATTCATTCATTCATTCATTCATTTCAGCCGAAAGACGTCCACTGCTGGACATAGGCCTCCCCCAAGCATCGCCACAACGACCGGTCCTGTGCCTTCCGCATCCAGCGGATTCCCGCGACCTTCACCAGGTCGTCGGTCCACCTTGTGGGGGGCCTACCCACGCTGCGCCTTCCAGTACGCGGAAGATTAAACCAATTTAAATAATATACGCGATGTAATCAGGTTAAACTTGTTTTATTATAGTTGATTGTTATTTAGAACACATTCGGGTGCATTAAAAGAGCCTCCACGAGTGACGATATTAAATTGATCGTCCGGCGCACCCTGGGCAGTCAACCCCGCTACCAACCTGCTGACTGGCAATTTTTTTCCCCACGGCATGAGCTGTTATCATTACGTAGCTCATGTCGACACGATAGAAGAATTTAGAACAAAATGTAATAAAATGAAACACTTTTATATGAAGTCAGTTTCGATTTTTTTATTAAGTACTTTCATAATTTACAATAAATAGGTACATTGTTAGATCAACGAAGGTGGTATAAGATCTAACTGATATATGGGACGTCGTAAGAGTCTCATTAATTTTGACAAAACGTCGAGAGTCAGTTACATTGACTGAAAAGTCTGGACAACGTTGTTTGTCCTAGATTTACCCCTTACAGGAGAAACCTACCCATCTGGGAATAGCAAAACTATGAACCCAAAGATATTTAAAAGTAAGATATGCTACTAAGCTCACAATCTGGAGACTTAAAAACGTCCTAATTAGGACGTTTCAAGTAAGGCGCCGAGCGTGACCGGTGATAAAATAAAAACTAAAATGCCGTCGTGTGTGTACAGAAAGTGTTCCAATTATGACGCGAAGTAACTTGAAGTAATCAACTTCTTACTTTATACTAGTGTATGTGTATTGTGCTGCCGTTGCGTACGGAAATGTTTTGTCGTTTGTTTTGTTAGGGACGTACCCAGGGCCGTAGCCAGACTGTGTGATCAGGACATGTTCATAAAAAACCAGGGCAGGCTGAAAGTTTTTTTTAATAAAACGACTGCGCTAAATCTCCCAGAAATCGGCGTTACGTTCGAAGTTGCTACATCCACTGTAATAATCACATAAAACTGTTTTTTGTCATAACTATTTACTAGTGCACAAGCTTATTTTTTTTAAGACTGTATGAAAAACCCGAGATAGCTCTTTACGTTAAAAAGTATTTATTAAGTAGGTACATTACTTTATCTGGGACGTACTCTAAGGCAAGAAAAAAGGAGACGTAGAATGGATGATAAAGAAAATTGTCGAGGTTTTTCTATTAAACTAAACATTAAAAGCTATTATTACCTACTTACAATTAAGCAATTTTTACCAACTTTAGTATAAGTATTGTGTCTTACTTACTAATTTATTAGTTATTTAATTGCTGAAAAAATTCTGTTAAAATATCACATAATCTGGGGAATTTAAATAAGCCACCTGAGCACGGCCTGACCTGTTTTTTTTTTTTTTCATAATTTCTGAAGCTTTCCAATGACCATCCCTGCCCTTGAGTTCACTACTAATATTGGTAGTGATGCGAGTTCGAAAGTTTACCCCTACCTAGATCCTTGCCTGCTTCGCGTTATTTCGAATTCCTTAGCCAGCTTAGGCTAGCGGCTAGGGCAGGCTGAGCCTGCTCTGGCGTTCCCCTGGCTACGGACCTGATGGACATACCTATCTATACTTTTAAATATTATTGTATGAACCCTATTGCTTCAAAAAATCACGTGAATAATCGAACAGTAGTTGAAACGGATAGTCGGATAACGGATACTTTTTGCTGGAATAAGGATATTTAACTGTCAACACTATTAATCTGAGGTCAACACAAAGACTATCCTTATAGCGGCTCCTTATAAATTATTATGTGTGATAATAGCAATTTTTTTCGTTTCTTAACAGTACAAGTACGAACGAATAATCTTACATAAAGTGAACACAAAAATGAGAAAAAAACTAGTGCTTTTGTGTCGGTAACGTTGTCTTTTATGTGCAAGCAAAGTAATTACTTTGAGTCCCCCCTGGGCATAGACTGATGTTTGAAAGACCTAAGCCTCGAGGCCTATTTCCAGCAGTGGACGTCTTTCGGCTGAAATGATGATGATGATGATGATGAAGCCTCGAGGGGCCTGTCCAAGTGAAAATTTCGTTTCTTGTTTGTTGTAATTATTTTAACATATTTTATTAGTTTTTTTGCCGGTTATAAGAAGGTTTACATTACAGATGAAAGGCTGTTTTACTAGGTCACTAACTTACAAATCAATCTCATCATAGGCACACTAATTTTATAACAAACTAGTCTATGCTCGCAGCTTCGCTGTCGTGCTACGAAAACATTGAAATATAAATATAAATAAATATTTTTGGGACATTTTACACATCACTATCTAGTCCCAAACTAAGCAGAGCTTATGCTATGGGTACTAGACAATGGATATAATACTTATATACTTTTTTTTTTGTAAAGACATATTTATAATACATAAGAAATAACCAGACCAACACAGAAAAAAAGTAATCTATATTTTAATCCAGAACATGGTGTATCTGTGTGTCAAATTTCATCCAAATCGGTCCAGTAGTTTTTCGTGATGCTCGAACTAACAATCAAACAGAAAATCAAAGTTTTATAATAGTTAGGAAGATCCCAGTAGGAAAAGAAAACGTAACTGTTTTTAAACGAAAACGCAACCTTGTTTCAGCTGTTGCGGACGTATAAGTACATAGTATACAAGGCCCCCGGGGCCCCCAAGCTCAAGGGCCCCCTCGGCCCCATGAACGACGTTCGAAAAAGTTATTTAATATCCTAGTTGAATAAGGAATGTTCGACTTTAACTTTTTGCCCCGGGGCCCTTGGTTACATAGCTACGCCACTGGTTAATGAGCACATTTTATAGAGTTTTTAAGAAATAAATGGTCGTGGTGACCCTGAGCACAGTACTAAGTGAGCAGTCAATAGAAGTCAGCCAGAGCTCAAACATCAAAGTGATGGGCAAGTAATGCTCTAAGGCTCGTATTACAGAAGCTTCCTCAAGTACAGTTTAAACTCCAATCACCTGATCACTACTTAAGGATAGAATCGTTACTTGAGTATCGGTCTTACTCCAGAACGGTAATTATAAACTTTAATTCAACAACAAAACACACGAATTTGACCTGAAATATAATAGAAATCTCTACTCAAGCGTAGTCTGGACCACGCTAGTAGTAGGGATTCGAGAGTTCTGGACCGCTGATCCAAAGTCCCTTATTCGTCCGTCAGAGGGACAACGCAAACTAAAAAAAAAAAAAAAAAAAAAAAAAAAAAAGTTTGGTATCAAATTAGGGGTTTTGGACCACGCCCGATCGAATGCAAGCATCCGTTTTTTGATATCTTCAATGATGGAAAGTTAGCTTCTTGCATTCATTAGGACCTACTTCATTTGTAATCACCTAATTACAGTATCGAGCTCTACTTTCCTTTATTAATTAATCTCGTTAAGGTGAGCTCATTAAGGTTCTTAATCACCTGACGGTTTGCTAATGCCTTACATTTACTATTACTCACCACGTTTCTAGCTCAGGTATGCTACGAATCAGTTGACATGCATCATACTATAATCTGAATAAAACTACGTAATACTTTATTCAATCAACTTTATTCCCATTTTAGTCTTACATCTTAAAATATGAATGGAACATCTCATCCACTAAAATATCATTGTAAAATGTATTCTCTGTAAATAATTTAACAAAACTCTGCATAGAAAATCCCTTAAATTTATGTAACAAATACATTAAGCAGTACTCTCCACAAACTGAAGTCCAATCGTTCTGTATCCTATTGCTATTAAAAACCCATTGTCTTGAATTCCTCCTTAACAACGTTTGGTGATAACCTGTTGGTGGTCGACCATAGGAATCAAAATACTGTCCATTTTTGTTTTCATCAATGTATATAGCTATCCAGTGAGATCCTGGTTTTGTATCTGGGTCTAAATTGCTTATTATGAATGTTGGAGTCTGAATGTAAATTGGTAATCTGTTTGCTGCATACACGTTATTTTGTAAAGACGGGTGAATTTTATATAAACATTCCTTGATCTGAATCGTGTTCATATTTGTAAGCAAAGTAATATAGGTTACTTAATACTTGTGCTGCCTGGTAAAGATTACTCTTGTGAATGTTTTAATTGATGATACGAACTGGATATTTAAAGGTTGTAAATAAAAAAGATGCAAGTTATGTTAGTAATTTTATTGATATCATCCTTATGTCTAAATTATAATCTACATACAATTTCATCTTAACTACTATAGTCTACGATTACATTGCGGTTCTTATCTATTTCAATTACATTATCAAACTCGGCGTAAACAATACAGTTGATAGTTTGAGAAAGAGAAGACTCAAAACGAACTTCCAATCTTACGCTACCGTTCCTTATCAGATTCCAATGACTTGATGAGTTGGCTGATAAATCCGGTGTCAAATCAAAAGCTAGAAGACAAAAACCTTTAGCATACTGTTCCCTAGATATTCCATTGCCTTCATTAAGAAAATGTATGCCCGTTCCTGAGAATAAGGTATGATAGGCTGCAGTGAAAATATTACTATTGAATGATGGTTGCAACGCTTTAGAAGGTATTTGTCGACCATCGATGTATAAACAAAATGAACTCATATCGTAGTTCTCAAAATTAAAGGGATTTTTAGTGAGACTACCATTGAACGCCGAGTTATTAACAAAACCAACTATACATCTTTTAGGAACTTGTCCCAGAAAAATATTATCGAGGGTTTTTCCCTGAACCCCGGCTGGTATCGTTAAAACTTTAACTTCGGCTCGAGTTATAGGATATTTAGCTGTAGTAGAGGCTAAAACTTTCTGATGTGCGAGTAAAACACTTGGATTGATTCGAGCTCTACGGACAATGAGAGTTGCATCTACAATGCATACTTTTAACTTTAAATCACTCGAAGTAGCCATCAAGTTAAATGTTTCTCTGGAACGAACTAATTTTACAGACATATCAACACCGTTTATCAAAAATTTGTCTTGGTTGAATAGATCACCATGCAAATGTCCGATCATTTCTATTTCCTTACTTTCAGTGGCAAATTCTTGTCGCTTTGTGAAGCCTTTATTACTGTCATCAGTTGAATCCATCTTTCCAGATGTATCTTCATACCAAAGACCACATGTCAGATGAGAGTCTTTAGCTGCAGGGGCATAATTCAATAGAGTTTCTATGTATGCACGGTATGCATATGTATTATTCGGAGGTGAGACGAGTTTTTGATTCAAATAAACATCAAGCTGGTTAAAAAGGGAATGTAACCAGTTATTAATTGGAGCTACAACTGTTGACGAAATCAGCTTTGATGAGTCTTGATTTAGTATTTTCGCTTTTATATGTACCAACGTATGTGATAAATCTATGTAATCATCACCTGCTCCTGGCACTTGAAACTCTATGGGTCCATCATCAGCAAGAGATGAAATTGGTTTGTAATGTATCGACATTCCACTTTCGATACTTGTTTGTGTAGATGGTAAGGCAAATAAATCTAATTCTGATTTGATGCACTCGCAGGAATGGTTATGTAAAAACGACATTTTTTAATTGTTTAAAGAAAATATGTCTTTTAATTTTTTATCGTTTAGTTTTATTTTCTTTGCAGCTTTCAGCTTAGTGGTTGATGGTGAAATGAATGGAGTCTGACGTCTCCTCTTTGTTATATATCCTGAGCCAGACATGTTGTTGATGCGATCAATTTTAGCATCTGCTTTTCTTTTTAAATTTGAGCTTGCCTCTTTAAACCGCGATTTAATAGATTCTTCCATAGGGCGTGAACTAAACATATCAGATAAGAGACCTACACCAGTATTTAAAGCTTCTTTACCAATCACTCGAGCTCCGCTAGAAAGTAATGGTAAAACTGATCTAAATAATCCACCCAAAAAGCTACCAACCCCGTGTCCACGCTGATAAGGGACTCCTTTGTAAATTACTCCGATGCCAGATCCAGCTTGATGTGAATAATAATGTTCATAAGGGCAAGTGGTTCCATCACCTCGAGAATGCATCATTGAATTTTAAAAAAATGGAGTTTAACACACACTGTTCCAAACTGGAATGGTATTTTTTGACCAGTGCTCGATCTTATATCTATCTCAATCGTATCAAACTCCCTTCGCATTACTGGTAAGTAGTGAGGTGGTGAGAATACATGCATTTTATTAGCTCCATAAATATACTTTGACGGATCCAATGGTATTATTCTCAGCAATGGAGTCATAACATCTCCAACTATCTGTGGTTCAATTATGTCACAATATACAAATAATTGTGGTGGTAAGCCTAAATGCAAATTAGCTGGATATTTTCCAAAACCTTTTTCAACGAGATTTCTATGTGGTTCGAATCCAAGTTGAAGAGATAACTGAGTTGACAACGATAGTGATTTTATACTATCATCCATTACTGACATATTAACAAATTTGGATAGTTCATCATAGCGAAATCTCACATTCTCTTTTATACTGTTCAATGCACTCAAGATATGATTGATATTGTCATAACTTGTAGCTGGAATATGAGTTTTGTAGTATACTGTAGAAGGTTTTGTTTCGTTAGGCATTTTCATTATTTTAGTGACGTAAACAATGTTTTCATGTTCTTGAACAGTAAACATTGTACAAGGATATTGAAACTCGACAATACCAACACACCACGTTCCTTCAAGTATTATGGACTTTGGTAGTTTAGTTGAAAAACGAGTTGTTAAGTTTTCTGGAAAATATTCCATAGAACTATTGCTGAGCAGTGTTAAATAAAAACTTTCTTTCATCATATTTGATTTAAGCTAGATGACAAAATCCAACTGTTAAATTTATCTGGATAACCTTTCCACTTGACTAACACTTCTTTTCTGTTACCAGATCGGCGAGAACGAATGATTTTATCTATTTTGTAACTTGAATTGGGATCATAAATTACTTTTTGTAGTTCTTTTTCATAAAATGTTCCTACAATTGGTTCATTTTGTAGATCTTTTAATGTGTAGACCACCCATGGAGACCGATATATTACTGATGAAATAACGAATATTTCATCACTCCAGTTGGATTCGTATCCCTTTTGAAATATGTGTTTATATTTCGTGATTCTTACATGATCTCCTACATGGAATTTCGGTGATGATACAATCGAACTTTTGGTATTCGTTTTCCTATCGTATAAGTTATTCCAGACAGTCATTATGTTATTCGAATTGACGTCACTTGGACACATTTTGATACTAGAATGATAACCGTGATTATAAGCACACAATAAATCTTGCAGAATATCTATGTACTTATAAGAATTTCTGTGGGTAAAATATCGCCACATTTTCATTTTAAGAGTTCTTTGGAATCTCTCCACGATGCTTGCTTTTATGTCTGGATTGTTTGTAGTATAGTAATTGATGTTTTTACTTTGGAAATATCTCTGCACATCTCTTGAAACAAATTCGGTACCTTTGTCGGATTGTATGTGAGTAGGGGTAGCATTAGCTTCAATAAATATACTTTCAAAACATTTTTTTACTGTTTCTGAATTTTTATTTCTCATAGCTCTAGCATAAGCATACTTAGAAAACACATCAATGACACATAGTATGTAGTTATAACCATCGTTATATTTGGAATACGTTCTCATGTCACTCAAATCCGCCTGCCAGAGTTCGTTAAAATTAGATAAAATGTATTTATTCCTAGGAAATCTTTTATGTACAGGTTTGTGCAGTGCATATGTTTCTTGCGACTGCAGCCATTTTTTAACATCCCTTTTAGTCATTTCACTTTTCATTGCATTCGTTAATTTTTCTATGCTACTATAACCAGCAGGGTGAGATGCATCATAATATATTTCGTTAATACGTTCTAAGGGATTCATCGCATTATCATCTAGTACGGGGTCCATTTTTCCCAGTCAACTTTCTTACGAATCTTTTTTAAGTATTTGCCAGATGGGTTAGACAATTCTTCATCTGTTGAAATCTCACCAAGATCTTTCAATGTAAGTTTATTTATATATTCAACTCGTTTTGGATTACCCAAGTAAGTAAGTGGTATTTTAATATCCTTCAACGTCTTTGCAAAAGTTTCCCAACCTATAGGATCATTTCTTTTAAGCGGTCTAAGTAAATCGTTTATTAAATCTACAATATTGCTTCCCGGAATTTTTTCATTATCTATAACTACTGTACCATCAACATTCCAATGAATTTTATTTTTATTTAATGAAATCAAATTCAATAATGATTCACCTTTCTTATAATAAGTTTGAGGTATTGAGTTCAGAATTTGATTTGTTGTGTAAAGAGGGACTGCAGTGTTCACTTCCTGTTTTTCTTCTTTCTTTGATGTCTGAGTAGAGACTGGATCTTGAGCTTGAGTTTCACCGTTTATATTTGTTTCAGTGAAATCTACATTTTGAGACATTATGGGTAATTCAATAGGTCGACGATTTTCTTCATTGAAGTGTAGATATCTTTGCAATACTTGTAAGTATAAAATACATTTTTTTCTATCGTCCATGTTGCTTTTTAAAATATTTTGCATTTCAGTATCTAATCTAGATGTAGGATTATCAGAATTACTGTGATGCTTTAATTTTTCTATCAGACTCGGTTCAATCAGCAACATCTTTTTAGCGTGTTCCATTGTTATTTTATTTTATTGTACAAGAGATCCAAGTAATGAACTCAAGATTGAACCTAGTATTATAGGTAAAAAAGCGCCACCTTTTTGTATGATAATATTTTTTCTTATTTTATTCGTTCCCTTCCGTACTAATTTGCGAAGTACTGATTTATATTTTTTTAATTTTTTCTTATTTTTCTCTTCTATTGGTACTTTGCCTTGAAGAACGTTGTAAATGCACTCGCAAATACAATTTATTTCTTCTTTATCACAAGATTTTAAAAGAGCTGTTCTATATTTTGGCTTAAGTTTATGAAGTGCTGACAGAAAGTCTTTATGCGTGTTGAGACTCCGCGACATTATTTATAAATGATGGGAATTTGTTGGTTCCTAGCATATTTAAACCCCTTTGTCGGTACATATACTTGACAATATCCATCTGATGGGAAAATACTTGTTTTGATGCGACATGTATCACTTGTGTTTTGTTTCAGATCAATCATTAAATACCCATGTGCTTCCTTGGTTGCATCTCTGTAGGCATCTTCTATGTATTTTGGATTTTCTGGTGAAACTTGACGTGCCAAGTATCGGATTTGTGTTTTGTCACGTGGGTTCTTAAAATAAATAATATAACTAGAATTCAATGAAATATCTCTCTGACCCTTGCCTTGATGAAATAGATTTTGTGTTATGTAAAACACACTTAAGTTTCTATGATGACTGCCTTTAGTAAAAATATCTACAATGCGTCCATCAGATTCCCTCATAAGATCATCAATAATAATAAGATTTGGTTCTTTACCATCAAACATATTAAGATCTGGAATACCCTGATAATAATTCACATCTTTCAAGTTATATAAAGGTTGCATTTCATCAAAGCACCATGTTATTTGAACAAAATTGGTATTGCAAATATATTTAACATATTTAATAAAGTTTGTAACAAAATTTGATTTCCCACAACCACTTGGCCCAGCTACAATTGCAGTGAACGGATGGACAAAGTGAAACATTCTAACACGTGTAAACTCTAGAGGGTTTGATAAGTAAATAAAAACAATTTCATGAGTTACATTCATTTTATTTCAAACATTGTAATAATTACAAATACAAAAAGCAGGTAAAACAATCCTTAATTAATATCTTACACTATTAACTCACTAAATGTAAAAAATTGGTATACTACTATAAATCTAAACACACATTATTCACATACTTAAATATTATTTACAAAAATTAAGTATCTACATCCATTATCTTAATTTATAATGACCCCAAGCTAATGTATCAACATTGTTAGACAAAATGAATCTTTTTGTGTCACTGTAAGATAAACATACTCTGTTTATTTTTTGTGTAAATATTGCATGTTTAATTGATCTAAATCTATACATAGTATCATATTGAACTCTACTGTTAAAAAGACATGATTTATAATTTTCCATTGTCATCCTTTTTGTGACACATTTGTTTACGCCTTTAGCTTTCGCTGTCAATTTGTTTTCAGTTTGAATCGCATACATTTTTGATCTTAGTCCTACAAATTCTTTCACAATTATTCCATTATTTTCGTCTTTAAAAAACCCTAACCTCTTTTTGTTGAGTTGTGGATAGTTAAACATGTTATTTGAAGGATAGTCGGATGTGTCAAATCGTGAAGATAGATCAGGTTTTATGTCTTCATAGAAATCGTTTGCGAAAACTTGATAAATCAAACTGTCTGTATCGGTGTACAATAATTTGCAGTCAAACTTAGTAAGCATGTAGTCATAATGAAATTCATACATTAATGTTTTTGATATATCCAAAATACAGAAACCTAAGTAAATCGGTTTATCGTAACAAACTTTTGTCTTTCGTAACTGTACAGCCACTAAGTTTTCTGAAAAAATGGAAAGGCTGCTAAATTCTGGTTTTGCAATAAAATCTTGCACACCTAAACTTTTACCACGATTTTCCCAGTGGGTTACTAATTTAACGTTTACTCTTTTTTCAACGTTTTCCATCGTTTTTCCGAAAACGGAATTGTTCATCAATTTGAAAAAATCTTTTTCGAAGTCTGAAACAGCTTTCGTTCTTAATTCGGTATTTAAGTCGATATACTTTTTTAACCATGGACTTTGTCGAAATTTTAGGATTCTATGAATTTTAGTTAGTTTAAGACCCATTTTTAGACATTGCTTGAGGTTTCTGTACTGAATTATGTATTTTACTTTATTATTTAAATTTGGTATAAGTTTTTTTTCTTTAGATTCACCTGCACAAATATTTTGTGGACATAATGGTAAATCCGAATGCAAATCATGAAGTTCCTCGGGATACTCTAAATCAACTTCTAAAATAAAACCATATTCAGATGTATCAGTAACTTCATAATTTGTATCTGGACTCACCCACTCGAAACCTCCCTCGGGTAGGTATTGCGACATAGCCCAACCATAAAGATTATTTGCATCAAAATAAGCTAAGTACGATGCAGGCACATTCTCATCATAACCATCTATATATTTATTATTAGCTTTTGCGTATCGATTACTACATTGAGATACGCCACCTCTGATGCCGGCCTTGATGAAAGCAATTTGGTCAATGTCTGTTAGTAATTCTAGCTTTACTTTTGTTTGTTTTAACATAGCATCCCAACTAAGCCCTGGAGCTGTATAATAATGGGTAGGATCTAAACCATAAGTTTTGAGACAAAGTCTTCGGAAATTTTCAAAAACATCAGCTAGCAACAAAACATCAGTTTTTAGATATAAGTTAGAATAATCTAACATGTTTTGACAACCAAAGTGTTGCCAAATATCTTGAGCACGGTTGTAATCATCATTTGAAATGTGAGTATCAGTTAGCGAACTATAAAACTGCTCTTTATTAGGCAAATTGGTTAATTCGAGAGAGTCATATGATTTCATAAACTCGTACGGGTAAACACCTTTTCTACGAAGTCGATCAAAGTCATCTTTCGAGGGGAAATTACTTTTCAGTTCGTGAAATTCTTCATCTTTTAGGTTTTTCGCCAACTGGTCGAGACTACAAGGTAAAAACTTGAAAGAATCTATGAACCTCAGACTGACTTGCTGGCAGTGGCGTGCATTCCATATAGGCAATTAGGCAGTACCCAGTGCTTTCCTCATTCAAATTCAATAGTGGTGTAAGTTATTATCTTTTTTTCAAAGTACAATGATTATTTATCTTTTAATAGACCTATTAATGCTAAATTAATCTTTCTACATACAAAAATCAATAACTTAGACCACAATTAAATTCAAATAAAGTAGGCCACTGCACGCCACTGCTTGCTGATTGTTTACCGTCAAATGCTTTGAAAACGAAACATACTTTTCTTTGTTTTGGGGAATTATATCAATTTCTCCTTCATCTAAATTGAGTGCATGAACAATGAAATGTGCATCGTAATTACTAAGATTGTGTAGAATCACAGGAATATGCCGTGGAGCGCGGAACTTTTTTTCACATATTTCATGTGCAACACCTCTAAAATTACCGGTTTGCCAATCAAAATCGAGAACTTTTTGTCCATTTAAGTCATTTTCACAAATGTGACAAGTTTTTGCGGTAGCTACTTTATTAGTATCTATATCTGATAGTGGCTTGGAATTTTTTTGAAAACAATTATTTCGGCATATTACTTTTAAATCATCATGTAAACGATTCATAAATACCTGTGCACAGTTTGGTCCACTGTATGTTTCATACTTAGCCAAATTGTTATCGAATGAGCATTTGATATAATATCCGAAACTATAAGCCTCATGTTTCTGAACATTGCTGGTATGTGATTTTGGTGGGTCGTTAGCACTTGTTTCTATAGGGTTTAAAAACGCTTCAAAGTCAGCGTATATAACAAAAGGAATCTTCATTGTTTTTTGAAACTTATCAAACTCTAATTCATCATTTGATATGGGTTGTCCGAACCAATTTTTTTTCGTTTTCTCACTATTCGGTAAATTCGTAGTGATATGAGAACAGTCATGTTGTTGATGGTTAGTCAATCTGTCTCTAGTGGTAAAACTTATCAAACATCCGTCACATATGTAAACAGCACCATTTCTATTAGATATCTGTTTACTTACTAATCGTGATAAGTTTTTTATATAGCAGTAGTGACCGTTTGTCCCGTTTTGTATGTATAGCAGATTTATATGTATACTTTTCCGACATTTTGTAAAGTGAAGTGGACCTACAACACAATGATTCTTTGATTTGCTATCGAACTCTAATCCAAAAACATTAACACTTATATTGTTTTGTTTCTCTATTTTAGATATATCACTTAGTTTTACAGGGAAAGACACATCATCAAATTTTAGCTTACTTGAATGAGCACTGTATGATGATGGTCGTTCTGAATGTTTATTTACAGGATATAATGCTGAAAGTAATGCCCATTTAAAACATAAATTATCTAAATTTTTAACATTAACAACTGCTTTTTTATCTTTAATGTCTTTGGGTAAATCAATATATGATGTACCACGCAGTGGATTGAATTTATTTATATTGAGTTCTATATAATTAATTTTAGTTAAGCTCCATCCGCTATCCTTTTTTTCAAAAGAACTTATATTGTTCACTAACGTGTCACGTAATGTTGACATAAAAACATTTTGATCATCTGCTTGAGATATTACAAAATTACAGGTTTGAAAATCAAATGAATTGGTAATGTTTTTTGTTTCTTGAATAAAATCAGCGTGTAAAACGAAGTTAATTTTAACGGTTGCATGTTGTCTGATCGCCTCATCAATTAAAAAAAAAATGTCGCTTTTTATTGATTCTAGAAAAATTTCCGGTGTTTGGAAAACTAAATCTGCTTGCTTTTTGCTTTTTACTTTATACGAAATTATGCGTTGTCCGAAAGCTGATTCTATGACGGATACATTTTCTAAAGAACTATGTGATTTTAAAATATTATTTTTATGTGTTTTGCTCTTAACATGATATGTGAAATACCTTTTGCTCACTAGTACATTACAGATATTACATTGTACCTTATCTATACTCGTGTCAGTTGAAGTGGACGCTTCTTCATGTCGTGATTTCTTTGCATCGCTGCTGTTGTTACCATCTGCATCAACACTCCGTTTTCGACCTCCGCCTCGCCCCGTTTGCACTTGATGTGATGATGATGATGATGGTAGACTATAACAAAAAACAAAAAATATATATAGAAACAGAAGTTTATAGATTTAAAATATACCTAGTTTATTAGATTAAAATAAATAATAGTTACTTACTTTTCGCTATTTTCAACAATGACGCAAATTTGGTACAGGTCATTGTCATACATCGAGTCAAATATTTCAGTTTCTTCTACTTTTTTACAAAGCTCCACCATATCCATATCTTCACATATTTCTTCAAGTTCACATTTGTCTAAGTTTTCGCTGCATTCAAACTCTTCTTGGTTCATACTAAGCTGAGTATTCACAAAAAAAGTACTGACAACACGTTCCATTTTGTGAGACAGACGACAAAGTGACAGCAACAGGGTTATATCATAAATGATGGTTACTACCGATTTAAAGAGACTACTTATACACACGATCAGATTCAAAAAATTACTTCCACGTAATGCTAGAGCTATTAACATTATTGAAAAATATTAACTTTCCTAGAACTATAATAAAACATGTGACTAATACATTAGGTACTACTAATTATCACTATTGTTAAAAGACATTTTTTTACAAGAATCTATCATTGAAATTTCTTTAGTGATGTTGTAAATTGTCTTTTTGATGTTTTCTAAATTTTTGTTTGTCTCATTAGTATAATATTTGACTCTGGTTTTTGCATGTTTCCAATGTTGCGAACTGGGCAATTTTGATATTTTATTTAGATCATACACTTCAATTTTAATGAGGTATGTCGATGTTAATGAATCGTCCGTGTTTGTCGATATGTATGCAACACAACCATTTGGTTGAGCCCGGGATACCGATGAACTTTGGCAGTGCTTTTTCTTTTTTGAAAAATTAAACAGCTCATCAAGGCTTTCTTCCTCCTCTCTTTTTCTTTTTTGAGTTTCTTTATCGATGATTAACTTATCAGTACTGTCTTGGTCAGACAATTCATGTTGATAATAATATTGTTTGAATGTATTCTCTTCAAATATGTTCTGAAACAAACATATTGTCATGAGAAGATTGTTAACTTAAATAAATAAATAAATAAACATGGATAGATCATCATTTTCACAAAAGTTTCAATAAATACAAATAATGGTACAAATCTTACCTCCATTGTTATTCTGCAGAATTTAGATGCACAACACTAGCACGTTATAAATAAGAAACCTCACTGTTCACTTAACTGTGAGAATACTACACGAAATCTAAGCTTATATACAAGGAATCATTAAAGAAACCAATCACTTAACCTAATGAGTTGTAATTACAAATGAAACATACTTAATGGTACATTGTTAGAATTTTTATAATATGATGAAACAACAAAAAGGTATCATTATCGTTAAAATATTTATAAAGTGAAAGTACTAAATCAAGACTCATCAAAGCTGATTTCGTCAACAGTTGTAGCTCCAATTAATAACTGGTTACATTCCCTTTTTAACCAGCTTGATGTTTATTTGAATCAAAAACTCGTCTCACCTCCGAATAATACATATGCATACCGTGCATACATAGAAACTCTATTGAATTATGCCCCTGCAGCTAAAGACTCTCATCTGACATGTGGTCTTTGGTATGAAGATACATCTGGAAAGATGGATTCAACTGATGACAGTAATAAAGGCTTCACAAAGCGACAAGAATTTGCCACTGAAAGTAAGGAAATAGAAATGATCGGACATTTGCATGGTGATCTATTCAACCAAGACAAATTTTTGATAAACGGTGTTGATATGTCTGTAAAATTAGTTCGTTCCAGAGAAACATTTAACTTGATGGCTACTTCGAGTGATTTAAAGTTAAAAGTATGCATTGTAGATGCAACTCTCATTGTCCGTAGAGCTCGAATCAATCCAAGTGTTTTACTCGCACATCAGAAAGTTTTAGCCTCTACTACAGCTAAATATCCTATAACTCGAGCCGAAGTTAAAGTTTTAACGATACCAGCCGGGGTTCAGGGAAAAACCCTCGATAATATTTTTCTGGGACAAGTTCCTAAAAGATGTATAGTTGGTTTTGTTAATAACTCGGCGTTCAATGGTAGTCTCACTAAAAATCCCTTTAATTTTGAGAACTACGATATGAGTTCATTTTGTTTATACATCGATGGTCGACAAATACCTTCTAAAGCGTTGCAACCATCATTCAATAGTAATATTTTCACTGCAGCCTATCATACCTTATTCTCAGGAACGGGCATACATTTTCTTAATGAAGGCAATGGAATATCTAGGGAACAGTATGCTAAAGGTTTTTGTCTTCTAGCTTTTGATTTGACACCGGATTTATCAGCCAACTCATCAAGTCATTGGAATCTGATAAGGAACGGTAGCGTAAGATTGGAAGTTCGTTTTGAGTCTTCTCTTTCTCAAACTATCAACTGTATTGTTTACGCCGAGTTTGATAATGTAATTGAAATAGATAAGAACCGCAATGTAATCGTAGACTATAGTAGTTAAGATGAAATTGTATGTAGATTATAATTTAGACATAAGGATGATATCAATAAAATTACTAACATAACTTGCATCTTTTTTATTTACAACCTTTAAATATCCAGTTCGTATCATCAATTAAAACATTCACAAGAGTAATCTTTACCAGGCAGCACAAGTATTAAGTAACCTATATTACTTTGCTTACAAATATGAACACGATTCAGATCAAGGAATGTTTATATAAAATTCACCCGTCTTTACAAAATAACGTGTATGCAGCAAACAGATTACCAATTTACATTCAGACTCCAACATTCATAATAAGCAATTTAGACCCAGATACAAAACCAGGATCTCACTGGATAGCTATATACATTGATGAAAACAAAAATGGACAGTATTTTGATTCCTATGGTCGACCACCAACAGGTTATCACCAAACGTTGTTAAGGAGGAATTCAAGACAATGGGTTTTTAATAGCAATAGGATACAGAACGATTGGACTTCAGTTTGTGGAGAGTACTGCTTAATGTATTTGTTACATAAATTTAAGGGATTTTCTATGCAGAGTTTTGTTAAATTATTTACAGAGAGATTTTTTTTTTTTTTTTTTTTAGTTTGCGTTGTCCCTCTGACGGACGAATAAGGGACTTTGGATCAGCGGTCCAGAACTCTCGAATCCCTACTACTCACGCTTGAGTGATTACAGATCAAATATCTGCCCCAATACCGAAACAGGTGACAATATAAAACGAAACTAAACTCAGCTGAACTGTGATCAACAAATCTCTGCTTGAGGGACGTTCTAAAATCAAAGCTCAACTTAAAACTAGTTTTAAACAGAGATCAACGCTTGAGTATCCTTCTGGAATACGGGCCTAAGGCTTGATTTCACCAACCATAATTGTCTGATTAAACGACAGTTTACCCAAAATTCTAGTAAATTTTTCGAGTAATCGGCAGTTTAATTAGAGAATTAAGGGGAATGTAGCAGACAAGTAGGCGCCCCCACAGAAAAAAAAATATTACTCGCTGAATACATCATTTATCGAAAAATTCACGATTGAAGTACAGGTACTGTAGTTTAATCAGAAACTATTAACTCTGTAAATTATACTTCACTGTAGTTGTAGATAGAAAAAGTGCGAAAAACGGTCACTTGGCTATTACATTACATTCCCCTTAACATTGATGAACACCGGCCTAAGCCTTCTATGCCTTTGATTATAATCGTATTGTCAATATCATAATTATTTTTTATATATATCAAATGGCTTGCGTTTGATCGCCACCTTACCTGCGATGGTGCGATCGACGATGATAATCGCTACTTATCTTCACAAATTTAAGGTCAAATCAAAAGCGAACCTCGGCAAAAGACATTCTTCAAATTATAAAGTACAGCACACACGATCTCGAATTTTCAGCTCGTAATGTAAGTACTCGGTTAAGTTTTTCTGTGTCGCGGCCGCTCCAGCGTGCGTTCGTCATAGTTTTTACGTCAACGCTCTGCCGCCTGCATTCCGCTCAAATTATACCAACCGTGTATGTTCACCATCAGGTCGGAGTATTTAGAGACTTTTTGGGAAATCATGAAAAAGCGTGATATGATAACTGCACAGTAATACGCATTAATTCCGATCAGCAGTCATCGGAATCTTCAAATCCATTCTAGCCATATTATCTTTGAAACAATCCATTTACTTTTTCATGGAAGCCTGGGCAAGAAGCATGGTGGGCAAGTGGGTAAGAAGAATAGCAGTTTTTTAAATGTTTTTCTAACGGTTTCTGCATTATTTGTGTGATACCGTACGTCATAATTCGGCGATATAACTTCACATAATTTAACTTTTTGGGTTTTTTCTTTAAGAAATTCTCAGTAGCAGCCCTGGATTTGTGCCCGGTCAATGGCAATAGGCGCGCTCCCTAGTACTGTTGATCGAAGATTACATAGGACTAATATAACTGGCGAATTGTGGGTGTATAGGGTATACCATACACATACACCTCTGCCTACCCCTTCGGGGATATACAGGCGTGATGTTATGAATGTTTATGTACAACTTCATTCGAGGTTTTTCAAGATAAGCTCTAGGAGAGTTGCGTGAAAAGTCTTCGAAATATCTTTTTCTGTTTTTGTTTTTAAATTAGGGTTTTTAACGTACTTTTTAATAGTCTACAAAATTAGGCTATGCTTTAAGTTTTGTTACAGTACCTAGGTACCACAGATAATATAATACTGGTACCCACGGAATACGTTTGTGTTCGAACATCCCAGAACAGAAACTACTATTTATTTATCATATTCAGTTCAAAAGAATACCATTTGACATTTTTATTTTATAACACCATTACATTTCATTATTCTGTGGCTTTTCGAATTGTATAATTAAATAATTTTTTTACTAGCATATTGATTTAAATTTCTCATTTAGATTTTAAATACACATTTTTACGCCTGCTGGCATAACATAGCGGACTCTATATTGTATTTAAGAACTTTATATTATTTTTTGTACCTATGTTACACAAATGAATAAATGACTTATGACTTAAAAGTCTCAATATTTTTCTCCTCATGGTCACCACAGGACCGTCCTCAGTTTTTGTTGACGCTGGCAAATTCACTTAATTGTGTCTGCGACCCCACGACTCGCGAGACGCGCGGTAATTGCGCGGGAGTCGCAAATAACCTTTTTGGCCTCTCCCTGGCTAATGGGGGCAGGATAGATTGGGAAGTTTGAAATATGGACTTTTTGTCGATGGTGTTTAATTGTTGGTGATTCAAAAGAGAAATCTTATTTTTAACCGACTTCAAAAAAAGGAGGAGGTTATGTATTCGGTGGGTTTTTCTATAAACATTTATGAATCGACGCTCGCAATTATCAACTAAAAAGTATGAAACAAAAACTTAAAAAACCAACTTCAAATACCTAAACTAAAAAGTAAAAAATAATCCTTGTATGTATTTCAAAATCTTTTCATAAACCAACATTTTGAAGGCGGCATGTATCCATTGTCTAGTACCCATAGAACAAGCTCTGCTTAGTTTCGCGATTTCAGTGTTGCTTTCGTCGTATATATTTAATTTATACAGTTGATCGAAAAGGACCTATGTTGTTCGATGATGAGTAGATTCACGATTTTAAATATTTGCCATTATTAAAGTAAGTCCTTCTACAGCATTGAGTCCTGTGACAGATGTCAAATACCTACGTATTTTTTTAAATGTATTTTCACATTACTTGTACGCATTTGACAGCTGCTGTCACAGGACTTAAGATATTAAAATATCATTTTAATCAACTTCAAAACAGAATACAGAAAAAGGGTTTCTATGAACAAACATAACAACTCAACTCACCCCGAGGCAGCCCCGTTCCAGTCAGTTACACTCGGTAATGAGTAATGACGGTCATTGAACGCGGTCACCGTAGTTACAGTATGGTAAAAACAAACCCATGCGGCATGCACGCCATACATCTACAAACTGTGTGAAAATTGTCATATTTCGCCCATGGTATAATAAGATGTTTCACCAGGTATTCTCTTCCCGCAATGACAGCGCGATGCCTCCAAGCTACGTCACGAACAGTGATGCCATTGATTGATATCTTCAACATACTTAAGCAGATTTTTGTTCATAATGAATATAAAATAAATTCCTAACTAGCCTAACTATTTGTTATCTCGTGTTATTCATCTAATTAGTTAATAAAGGAAACTATATTAAATTACTAGTTAAAAAGTGATTCTTTATAGAAGAAACTAAATGAAAAAATGCATTTTGCTCGGGTAATTTATTTTCACAAAGTGGCAGCACATCAAACTGACAAGTGTCACGCTAACAGCCCGCTATTGGCTCCACGGCCGATGACGTAGCACGGAGGCAATCACGTGACCTAGCTGTCACGGGAAGAGACTACTGGTGTTATTATACCATGATTTCGCCCTTCCTTTCCCACACATTTGCGGATTACGTCACGTTTGACAATTGTCTATTTGTCTTGGTCGCCTGGTAGTGCTGACTACCAAATGCCATGGTATAATAAGATGATGCCAAATGCTATGATTGATAAATGGCAGGATAACCATCTAACAAATCACATCACACAAATATTTCAAAATGATGTAACAATCAAACATTGTATAGTCGACAGCACGTTAGTGGTAATTGTGTAACCCTGACAGCGTCTTTATGTCGCAAGCAGTAAGAGACGTTTTCGTAATTCAAGTGTTACCACTGACGTGCGGTCGACGTTAAGGAACTGCGTTCCAATAAACTTTTTCATTATGGAACCCCGACACTAACTAAACGAACATTTATTTATTTATTTATTTATGTACACACAACACATTTTATAATAGATAACATACAGAACAAACACTTGAGCACAAAGGTACTGCTTATCTCTAAAATAAATTTCTTCCAGCAGACCTGCGACAGGAAAGAAGGATAAAAGAAAGACGTAGACACAGTGTGTGACATTAAATACATACTAAATATAAACATACTTACGATAATAAATTATAAACTACGTAAACATACCTATACCAATAAAAAATATATATATAATAAATAAAAAATATGATATTATAATCAACACCGAGAGAATAAACAACTTATTTAATTAGACGATCAATGTACTGAGGAAAGGTGACATTTTCTTTGACATTTTTCTTGTACACAGCTATAGTTTTAGAATTACATTCATTAAATGAAATTCATTAAATTCATTCATTATTCATTCATTCATTATTTGAATTACATTTTTTTTTTAATTAAATATTTTTACTTTATGTTGCTGCTAGCTTGTTCGCGGAACTATGACTTCATTTCTACGGAACCCACTTTAGGAATCACTGCCCGAAACCACAGATAATATAATATTATACTAGTACCTAAGCAACAGGGCTCACACGTCGTAAAATTGCAAGCAATACCTTTTTCAGACGTACTACTATAGTATTATATTATCTGTGAGACGTACCAAAAACCAGTTATGGACTGCGACTAACCAGTCATGATCATCAGTCCATTACAGTCCCACTGCTGGGCACGAGCCTCTTCTCAGAATGAGAAGGTTAAGGCCTTAGTCACCACGCTGCTGACCTAGTGCGGGTTGGTGGACTACACACCATCGAGAACTGTATGGAGAACTCTCAGGTATGCAGGTTTGCTCACGATGTTTTCCTTCACCGTTAAAGCAAGTGCTATACATGAGTTTTTGTGATACCGTATAAAAAATGGAAATTTTACCAGCTCCCTTACCTACATACAGGTTGTAAGGGGAACGCTTCCGAAAACGAAGATAGGTGCTGGTGAATACTGATACGAAACCACGAAAAAAAATGCGATTCTTTTTTAGATTTTTTCATATATATTTTTTTGCATTTTTCATACATAACCAGCTTCGGGCAGTTAAATAAAACTCATACATAATGAAAAAGGCAAAAAAAAATGAAAAAATCTAAAAAAGAATCGCATTTTTTTTCGTGGTTTCGTATCAGTAATCACCGGCACTATCACCTATCTTCGTTTTCGGAAGCGTTTCCTTGACACCCTGTATACCTATATGTATTTTACCTTTTTCTATATTGGATGGAAACCATTCAATGGGAACCTTTGACTATTCGATGGAACTAAACAATCCCATACAATTTTTTTCGATAACTACACGATACCAGGATACAGAGGATAAATCCGTAACGAGATTGTCCGATGAAGAACCGGAGTGAACGACATAGCTTGTAGGATCAATAAGCTGAAGAGGCAGTTGGCTGGCCAAGTCTGTCGTAGGACCGCTGACCGCTGGAGCATACGAGTCCTTGAGTGGAGAACACGAATCGGCAAACGCAGCGTAAGGCACCCCCCGGTCAGTTGTACCGACGCAACGACCTGAAGAACGTGGCTGGGGGGGACTGGAATAGACTGGATGCGGAAGGCAGAGGACCGAGTGTTGTGGCAGTTGTGGCAACTTGGGAGAGGGCTATGTCCACCAGTGGACTACGATAGGCTGAGTTGATGACACGTTACCGCAAAAACTCTGATCCACACATGAATTTGAAAAATCATTGGTGCGGGCCGGGTTTAAACTCAGATCTTCCTGCATGGAAGGGAAGTACTCAACTGTTGTCGCCCTAAGGATGTCCAGTACAACTTACAATGTAATTCAGCTTAGATGGCAAAATATCGGTATGAGGATAGGACAGGGGGGGTTAGGAGGAAGTTACGTGTGTAGAGCGGGACCTCAGTCGAAAAGATACCACGTAACGAATAACGGTGTATTGCGAGTTACTGTGTTCCAAGGACATTATTGTGTTGATTAATTAATTAAAAACTTTGATATCGGACCACTTCTTTTATTGATAATATCAGAAGGTGGGATCGATCAAACGCAATGCCTCCGTTTCGGCCTAGTGATGACGTTAATCAGATTAAAAGAAATAGGACGGCTCGCTCTCGGCGCCGCCGCCGATCGAAGCGTTCCTCGTCACGTAGTAGGCGCGGACGCGGACGCGACCCGTCTTCTAGCACGACAAGTAGCAGCAGCACAAGTGAATCAGACAGCAGCTCAAGTTCCGACAGCAGCTCAAGGCGCGGCCACCGACGCATGAGGGACAAGCCGGACAAGTATGTAAAGCGTGCACGCCGTTGCTGCAGGAGGCGAACTGCAGTCGTGAACCAAAATGTCATCCTGTCTTCGGTGATACCTGAATTTGACCCATTAGTCGATGATATAGCGATGTGGATTAACGTGGTCGAAGCTAATTCCTGTTCGTTTGGGTGGTCAGATAAACAAATTAAGTATCAAGCCCTACAGAAATTGAAAAACACTGCTAAAACCTGGTATGATTCATTAATGAAAACAGAAACACGGTGGACTTCGTGGCGATGGAGACAATGGCGGTCTACTTTACTAGATACATTTGAAACTAAGCGTAATATGTATATAATGCTTAAGGATTTAATGCAAACAAAACCTGCCGAAGGTCAATCTTTGTATGAATTTTATTTCCAGCAAAAAAGTCGAATCAATAGATTAAATTTGTTTTTTTCCGATAAAGACATCATTTCGATAATTGTAGGGCTAATTGGGGATAAAAATATAAGCACTGCCGCTGAGGCTGGAAATTTCAGATATTGTGATGACTTAGCTTCATTTCTGCATAGTAAAGTGTTTACATCTGGTGAGACTAAGTCACAACAAGTGCAAAAATATACTAATAGCCTAGTTTCAAAACAAAATGCTTCCCGACCTTTATCTATGGTAGAAAAGAAACTTGATTTATCGAGCGGGGACTCGACTACAATGGAGCCCAAAATAAAGTGCTTTACTTGTGGTGAAAGTGGGCATAAGCGGTTTAATTGTAAACAAAAAAATAGTAATTTAAAATGCAATTTTTGTAACAAGCCGGGCCACGTAGAGCTTGCGTGTCGGTCAAAGCAGAGTACGAGCGCGGGTTCAAAGGTCGAGAAGGATTCTGAAGTGAAACTGATAAGTACATCTTGCAACAAAGAAAAATTTTATAAAGAGGTGAGCTTAAACAAAATGAAGTGCAAAGCTTTTATTGACATGGGAAGCGATTGTTCATTGATTACAAGGACCTTGGTACATGAGTTAAATCTAACTTCATTTAAATTAAACAACGCTGTTGTTTTGACTGGCTTTAACTATGAGTCACGCACTCAGGTTACCGAGGCAGTTTCGGTACTTCTTAAAGTAGACAATGTTGAGTTCTTGGTAACGTTTTATATAATAGACGCTTTGTCTGGTTGTAACTTGCTGATAGGGAGGAATTTTACGGAGAATAGAGATATTATGTATACTAGGGTGGGCGATTGCCTAATTTTTAAACCAATAACAAGGGAAAAGGTGTTTTCGGTAAAGTCATCTATATTTAACGAAAAAAATGCTGAACATGCTGATCTATTAGAACGAATATTTTCCAATTTTCCACAATGTGTTTCTAATGATCTTACTACTCTCGGTAAGACGTCTTGTGTGGAACTGAACATAGAGTTAACAACGAATAAACCAGTTTATCAACGTCCATATCGAATGTCCGAGTTTGAAAAACATATAACACGATGATTGACGAATTGTTAGAGGCAGGCATAGTGCGGGAAAGCAATTCACCTTATGCAAGTCCCGTGCTTCTGGTCGATAAACCGAATGGCCAAAAGAGACTATGCATTGACTACCGTTCTTTAAATAAAGTTACAGTTCAAGAAAAATACCCAATGCCAATTGTTGAAGAGTTAATTGATAGGTTGAAGGATTGCAAATATTTTACGTCATTAGATTTAAAAAGTAGTTATTATCAGATAAAAATTAATGAGGCATCAATTCCAAAAACGGCGTTTATCACACCCGATGGACACTATGAGTTTGTACGAATGCCGTTTGGATTGTGTAACGGGCCCTCTGTGTTTCAAAGGTTAATGAATACTGTATTGGGAAAGCTTCGTTTTGAACGCGTTATTAATTACATGGATGACTTACTGCTAGCAACTAAGACCTTAGAGGAAAATGTTGAATGTTTGGAGATAGTTTTAAGAGTACTACAAGAAAACGGTCTGACCATAAACTTGGAAAAATGTTACTTTTTTCAAAGTTCAGTTAGCTTTTTGGGGTATGAAATTAACAAAGAAGGGATTCGTCCAGGGAGCAAGAAATTGGCGGCAATTAAGGATTATCCTCTACCTACAAATATTCATCAAGTTCGTCAGTTTTTGGGGTTAATTAACTATTTCAGAAAGTTTATTAGAGGTTGCGCTGTTTTATGCAAGCCTCTAACAAAATTATTAAAAAAAGAGGCTATTTGGGAGTGGGGTCATGAACAGTTACAGGCTGTTGAAGTTTTAAAGAAGGCTTTGTCGGAAGCTTCACTGACAATATTTAATCCAAATTTGCCAGTTATAATGTATACAGATGCTAGTCGTGACGGCATAGGTTGTATTTTGGTACAAGTAACGGAAAATGGGGAGAAACCCATTTATTTTTATAGTCGTCAGACTAGTGCAGAGGAAAAGCGCTATCACTCGTTTGAGCTGGAATTTTTAGCAGTCACAGTAGGACTGCAGAAGTTCAGACACTATTTGTTGGGAATAAATTTTAAAATTGTAACAGACTGTAATGCTGTCAGATATTCTATGAATAAAAAAGAAATTAATTCACGGATAGGTAGATGGGTGTTGCAAACGCAAGAGTTTACATTTGATGTAGCACACAGGCCTGGCACGCAGATGCAGCATGTTGATGCTTTAAGCAGGAACCCAGTTTGTAAATCACCTGTCATAAATGAAAGTGTGATGTCTGTCACGGTTACTGAGTCAGATTGGTTACTCTCGGTACAGTTGCAAGATCCTAGTATTTGTGTTTTAAAAGAGATATTAGAGTCAGGTGATGCCGAGGCACATAAGCAAATATTTAATACTTATGAATTGTTGGGCAACAAAGTCTATCGTAGAACAGAGTATGGTCGTCGCTGGTTGGTACCGAGACAATGTATCTGGCAAATAATAAGGCTTAATCACGATGATGTAGGTCATTTTGCGGTGGATAAAACACTCGAAAGAGTAAAGAATAAATATTGGTTTCCGCGCATGAAAAAGGTTATTACAAAGTACATAAAAAATTGTCTTAATTGTATTTATTACAAAAATCTCCATGGCAAGAAACCGGGTACACTGTTTCCAATACCAAAATATGCAAGACCATTTCACACATTACATATAGACCATTTAGGTCCTTTTGTAAAAACTTCAAAAAATAATACATACTTATTAGTAGTCGTAGACTCTTTCACTAAATTTGTGTTTATTGCTGCAGTCCGCAATACAAAAAGTAAAGTCGTTATTGAGGAATTGAACAAAATTTTTAAAATATTTGGGAACACTAAAAGGTTAATATGTGATGCAGGTAGTGCTTTTACATCTAAGTCATTTGTAAAATATTGTATTGAAAAAAATGTTAGACAACATGTTATTGCCACTGCTATGCCACGCTCTAATGGACAAGTGGAGCGCTACAATGCAACAATTTTGGAAGCTCTACGCAGCATGGGCGCAAACACAGACTATGACCAATGGGATCTACACATTGATAGCATTCAGCAGGGCATCAATAGCACTGTTAATAAGACCACATCAGCAATCCCTAGTGAAGTGTTCTTTGGATACAGATTACAAATGGATTCTGATAAGGTTGCCGCAGAGAATGAACAACAACCTGTTGATGTGACGGAACTTCGAAAGCTAGTTGATGATAAAATCAAGAGATGTGCGGAAAAACAAAAGGAAAATTTTGATGCGAGAAGGAAAGCTGCTTATCAATTTAAAGTAGGCGATTTGGTAGTAATAAAAATTCCAAGCCAATCTAATGATGGTCAGAGCTCGAAATTACTACCGGTATTTAAAGGCCCCTTTGAGGTGATACAGATTTTAGGCCATGACAGGTATAAAGTAGCAGACATGCGAGGCGCAGAGAGGACATCTAAACGCTATGAAGGTGTTACCTGCGTAGAAAACATGAAACCGTGGATAACCATTGGCGATATGGTGGTATAACGGACACAGGATAGTGCTCGGATGTTGTCAGGTACTTACTTTGTGTCAGTTACATGAAAACACTTTAATTAAATCTTATCAATAAATTGGTATATAGTAATAACATTGCAAAAAAAAAAAAGAGATCATAGTAATTTTGGTTTATTTGGGGGTCTGATGCACAGGCTTCGAACACTGTTTAGCATTGCATAATTCTGTGATGAAATTGAATTATAACCAGTAAGGTTCTACATGGCTGGCCGCTGATGGAACAGCAAATAATAGAATCGGGTTAATTTGTGTTATATTGCTGGCCGCCGATGGAACAGCAAATGATAGAATTGGAATAATTTTCATGTTATATGGCTGGCCGCTGATGGAACAGCAAAGGATTGATTAGAATTGATGCTATGCAATGTTAATGTCAATGTGTTCAAGGCTAATGGTCATCTAAACAAACTGACCGTTGATGGAACAGGGTGTTTAGATGTTCAGTGCATCACAATGATGATAAAAATGTCTATCTGAGGATACCGGCCGACGATGGAATAAAGTATTCTCAGATAACATTGTCAATGTGTTCAAGGCTAATGGTCATCTAAACAAACTGACCGTTGATGGAACAGGGTGTTTAGATGTTCAGTGCATCACAATGATGATAAAGATGTTTATCTGAGGATACCGGCCGACGATGGAATAAAGTATTCTCAGATAACATTGTCAATGTGTTCAAGGTTAATGGTCATCTAAACAAACTGACCGTTGATGGAACAGGGTGTTTAGATGTTCAGTGCATCACAATGATGATAAAGATGTCTATCTGAGGATACCGGCCGACGATGGAATAAAGTATTCTCAGATAACATTGTCAATGTGTTCAAGGTTAATGGTCATCTAAACAAACTGACCGTTGATGGAACAGGGTGTTTAGATGTTCAGTGCATCACAATGATGATAAAGATGTCTATCTGAGGATACCGGCCGACGATGGAATAAAGTATTCTCAGATAACATAATTTCATAACTCTTTGTTTGTTTGCCGGCGATGGAAAAACAATCAAGGATGCAACATGAGTACATTGTTTATTGGTCAACTTAAAGTAAATTTTTGTTCTCAGCTGATGCACCAGACCTAACGCATTCGAGGACGTATGCGTATGCAGGACGGCCGGATGTTGTCGCCCTAAGGATGTCCAGTACAACTTACAATGTAATTCAGCTTAGATGGCAAAATATCGGTATGAGGATAGGACAGGGGGGGTTAGGAGGAAGTTACGTGTGTAGAGCGGGACCTCAGTCGAAAAGATACCACGTAACGAATAACGGTGTATTGCGAGTTACTGTGTTCCAAGGACATTATTGTGTTGATTAATTAATTAAAAACTTTGATATCGGACCACTTCTTTTATTGATAATACAACCGCTAGGCTATCACAGCTGTAAAAGGTCAAAATAAATCCACTTACGGTTAATGTCACACTACTCTCGCTTCCTCCTCGCCTTTTTCCAATGTTGGGGTCGGCTTCCAGTCTTACCAGATGCGGCTGAACATCAGTATTTTACACGGAGTGACTGCCATCAGACCCCCGCAACCCTGTGATGTCACTACTCATTCAACTACAAACATAAATCCTTCACGGCGCGCAGACATCGTGCCGTAAGCATAACAATTAATCTATAGCCAAAACTTCGATTAATTGACGCAAGTTGTTCAACCATAACTCAAGGCAGTGCGCGTGCCTCGAACTAGAAGTGAAACCAACATACTATAAGCACAGAATATCTAATAGTACACATGGCTGACAAAAAACTATTGATTTGCCCGCGTGTAATTCGGCTTATGACAAAAATAAGTTATCGCGCATCCCTCGGGAATTATCTTCCCGGGATAACAATTGTAGCCTGTATGTTAATCCGGGTTATGGTGTATAGGTAATATGAGGTAGACATGGGTAACTCAACAAAAATGCGTGAGCTGCAGCTCAGCTCACGGTTCACGTTAGTGAACCGGAGCTGTGAACCGGCAACCGGCTCACAGATCAGCTCAATTAGTGTATCTGCCTACTTCGAGTTATGATCTGTGATGCGAGTCGCGGAGCTTACAGAGCATTCGATCTGTTTGAGCTGCGCTCGCTCGCTCAATCTGCGACTCACCGCCGATCTGTCGTCACTCCCGCTCACCGGTTCAAACAGTGATTGATTGATTGATTTTAAAAGTCTTTATTGGAATAATAATAAAAAGTAGGCATACAAAAAGATCTTATTCTAATTGTTTACAGTAATTTTAACAAATAATTCTTAGGCTAACTCACCTTTACGAACATTTTAACTTTAGTTTGATACTTTATAATAACTGATAGACATCAACAAAACACTCAATATCTAAATGCACAATGTCTTGGCACAGACTTTTTATGCATTACAATATGACTTACCGACTAAAGGTAGTGCACCTAGGCGCAGAATTATACAGATACAGTTTTTGCATAAAATAATCATACTAAAAATTTCATCAACAATATCTGACATTCATAATTATGTGGATAATTCGCGTAAACTATACATCACGCTTCTACGACCGGGCGACTGAGTGCACAAACTACTAAGAGAACACTACGTGTTACTGAGTGGCCCGGCCGGTCCGCAGGTAGGGAGATATTGTTATTCACCAAAAAAATAGTGATGTAGTAAGCGGTATCGATTATAGGTTTTGAAATACGATAAATTTTTTGATCTACTTTTACCTATAGTTGACACTAACATATTATAATGTTTCGGATTTTTGTATAAATAAAATTTACGTGAAGATTTTAAAATAAAATTCTTAATAAAAGGAAATTTAATGGACTCATGTAATCTTTTTAAATTTGTTCGGAAGGCAGTGTTAAATGCAGTTTTAATAGCTTTATTTTGAACAACTTGAAGCTTGTTGTAGTTGGTGTCAGTTAAGCTACTCCAAGCTGGCGCAGCATATGTGAGGCATGGTCTAACAAGGGTTGCATAGATTCTTAGCTTAGTACTAGCACTTAGTCTGGATTTTCTATTAAGAATAGGTTTTAACGCATTCAGAGCTTTTAAGCCTTTTTCTCGAAGTGCCTCAGTGTTGGCATTCCAATTAACTTTGCTATCGAGGACCACGCCTAGATATTTGACCGATCGGCTTCAGGGAATAGAGTAATTATTAAAACTTATTTGTCTGGTTGGTAGTGAACGTTTACGTGTGAAAAGAATGACTTCAGTCTTGCTAGAGTTTAATTTCAGTTTCCATCTTGTAAAGAAAGTGTTAAGGAGATCAAGTGAAAGTTGAAGCCTTCCTATAATAAGATCAACATCCTCTGAGGATGTGTATGATGCTGTGTCATCAGCATATATTGCTAGATGAGTTCGAGGTTGTTTGGGTACATCATTTAGATACAGGATGAAGAGGTACGGACCCAAATTTGAACCCTGGGGCACACCAGCAGGTATAAACTTAGGCTCTGAAGAGTGTTCGCCGATGACAACTTTGAAATAGCGTTTAAATAGGTAGTTTTGAACTAGTTTTACAAGTGAGAAAGGTACGTTCATAGCGATAAGTTTATGTAGTAGACCCTCGTGCCAAACGGTGTCGAATGCTTTTTCAACATCCAGCATGACCATTCCCGTTGACTTGCTTTCATTCAGGTTGTGAGAAATGTGCTCTGATACCCTGGCCAACTGCTGAGTGGTAGAGTGTGTCTTTCGAAACCCGAATTGCTCAGGTATTAACAGATGTTCGGTAACTTTAAGTAGACGAGTCAAAATGAGCGACTCAAACATCTTCCCCAGACATGGCAGTAGGCTAATAGGACGATAATTAGTAGGAATACTGCTGTCTTTACCAGGCTTTTTAAGTGCAATTATCTTAGCCGTTTTCCAGGATGAGGGAAAATACCCCATTTGAATACAGCCATTAAGTAATTTCGTAAGGTAAACTACGGCCTTCTGAGAAAGATTCTTAAGAAGTCCATTGCTTAGACCATCTAGCCCAGGAGCTTTACGGGGTTTTAATTTAAGGATAATTTTCCGAATTTCCATGGGTCTAATATGAAGGGGGTATTCATTTATTACATGAGAATTCAGTACTGCCATAGATTCATTGACAGCAGTCTCAGTTTCAGGGTCAGTAGTCCATTGACTCGTGAGACTCATATTACCGGCAAAGGCATCAGCTAGAACTTCACATTGCTGTGCTACTGATGTTGTTAATACACTGTACGATGTTTGCAGTGCAGGAATTGTTGAGAGGGATTGATTAACTGATCGGGCTAAACGCCATATATCATTACTGGGGTTATCAACTCTTGATAGCTTGCTATTCCATATAGTATCGTTCAGTGTCTGTATGTTGGCTTTAATATGATTCTGGAGCTGATTAACTCTCGAAAATAGTAGACGTCTCATATAAGGATTGTACACATTCAATGCTTCCCTGCGCATACGATTTTTGCATTTAATTTGGCTTCTAATTCGTCTTGGTAATTTTATCTGGGCCTTGTTAGTTTCAACTAAGGGAATAGTCGCATTTCGAGCATTTAGTACAGTCTCAGTAAAGTGATTCACTGCTGTGTCAATACTAGCTACCGAATTAAATGTTTTAGATGATATAGTTATGTTTTGATCTAAATGGGATCTGAAAGATTTCCAATCGGCTTTGCGGAAGTCAAATGTTGTTTGAGACTTTCTGATGTACTTTCCACCAACTATGAAGTAAACTGGCAAGTGATTTGACGATAGACGGGTTAGTACTTGAGGGTCGCCTATGTCTTGAACATTATTAGCTATTACGACATCTGGAGTAGACGGTTCATGAGAGCTATTATAATGAACCAGGGTAGGATTGGAGGGTGCTAGTATTTCGTAGTCATTAACTAGCATGTGATCGAACAGTATTTCTCCGTGTGGGTTAGAGGTAGGGCAGAACCAGTAAGAGTGTTTAGTGTTTAGATCACCCATTATGAGAGATTTATGATTTACACTAAGCAGATTATCTAAGTCACTTTTAAGTAAAGGAAGATTAGGTGATTGATAGGCAGAATAGATGGCTAAATTTTGATCCAAATTTTTCACCTGCACGCCTATGCATTCTAAGTTAAATGTATTTGGAATTGGAAGCGGATTATGAAGAATATCAGAACGAATTAAGAGTGCTACTCCCTGTCCACGGCCATCAGTCTTTTTGTCTTGTCGATATAAGTTGTATCCAGGTGTAGTAAGTTTACAACGTGAGGAGATTCTAGTTTCGGACAACGCTACAATATCTATAGATAAGGTGTTTACTAGATCTAACAGTTCAGTGAGTTTGGTGCGGATGCCGTCAGCATTCCAGTATAGGATACGCAAATTATGAACATCAAACATATTGTCCAAGGTGAGTCAGAATTAATATTACCTTATCCATCATATTGTTACAAGCTATAAACTGATTTTTAATAGACTTAATGGTCATTAGAATTGCTTACATATCGGTTGTTGCTTGATCTTGAGAACCGATCTGAGGGTGAGGGTGTAGACCGGAGAGATGAGATCCCATTGTGTTGGCTGCAACGGTGTTCCAGGCACGACCATCTACATTAATATTCTTCGGATTATTCTTAGCTTCCTGTGTCGCTTTCGTCAGTTCTTGCCAAATTTGCACAAGTTTCAAGTACTTTTGTCTCTCGGTACACTGGCGAAAATTAGCTGGGTGGTTTCCTTTACAGTTGCAGCATTCTGCCGGTTTGGATCTGTCTTTTTTAGGACAGTCAGCAGTGGAATGGGATTCTGTACATTTCACGCAGCGTGGTGATAAGTTGCAATTTCTGGAGGAGTGACCAAGGCCTTGGCATCTAAAACATTGTGTACCAAAAGGATTCCTTGCTTGATACTTTCTTATCTGGATGACGCAGTTGCTGATATATTTAATTTCTTGGAACTTGGCAAAGTCGCTACCTGCCGGAAGTTGGACTACGAAAGGATATGCCTTTATGACCATCAGGTAGTTTCATCTTACGCACAATCACATCTTTAAATCCCAGTGTTTCGAGTTCTCCTGGCAAACTATCTTCAACATAAGCTGGCAGGCCGTGGATTACTGCTTTGTATCTTGTCTCATCTTTTCGTGGGAAAGTGTGGAAAGCCAGATCCTCAGTGCGAAAGCCATCCTTAATAGCTTGGTGGCTCTCAGAATTATAACAAGTAATCGAAATTTTATTGTTACCTTTGTATTGCAGATCGAAGCATTTGGTGTACTTCAGAATGAGCTCCTTGATGTGATTGTGAGTCCAATCAGCTTTCATTTCCAAGATTATAGGTGGAATATTGCCTGATTTCCTCTTCGGAGTAGAAGCCTCCTTGAGACGTTCAGCGAAGATATCTGATTCCTGTGTTTGATTGGATCGAAGGACATTAAACTGATTTGAAGTCTTGACAGGCAAGGGTTTATTCTGTTTGGCTGCTGGCAGACCATACTTTGGTATTTTCCACTCACTGGTATCGATCGGTCCTTCCAGCGGGCGTTTGCCCACCGAGTTCGAACGTGTTATAAAGTGTTCCATAGCGAGTGCAGTGTGTTAGTCGATTTTGCAGGGTATCGATAAGTTGCTTTCCCATCACTAAAATCACGATGCCTCTGTGACGTAGGGAAGAGAACACAAAAGCAACGTGCGACGACACTGCGTGCGCGCGCGGAACGGATAACAATTATAGCCTGTATGTTAATCCGGGTTATGATGTATAGGTAATATGAGGTAGACATGGGTAACTCAACAAAAATGCGTGAGCTGCAGCTCAGCTCACGGTTCACGTCAGTGAACCGGAGCTGTGAACCGGCAACCGGCTCACAGATCAGCTCAATTAGTGTATCTGCCTACTTCGAGTTATGATCTGTGATGCGAGTCGCGGAGCTTACAGAGCATTCGATCTGTTTGAGCTGCGCTCGCTCGCTCAATCTGCGACTCACCGCCGATCTGTCGTCACTCCCGCTCACCGGTTCAAACAGTAGTTTTTTATTGATATGACATATTTTATCTTTCATGTACCGAACGTTGTCGCACAGATAGATACTATTCTTTGAGCCGTGAGCTGCGTATTTTGTCATTGAGCTGCAGCTCAACAGCTCAAGCTTATTGATCTGCATATTTGAACCGGTTACGCGGTTCTGAGCTGAATTACACACCTCTAATATGAGGTCTATCTGTGTGCCAAATTTCATCCAAATATGTTCAGCCGTTTCAGCGAATGATTTCTGCGTTAAGCTCGCCGCTGTACAGACAGAAATCTTTCCGGTGAACCACCACTAAGGCTAAACTCGCTTGCACTCAATGTTAGATTGCAGCGGTAGCTACATGTAATGTAGCAGGATTCGTTCAAGGGATTTAGTCGACAAAATGTACCACCGGGAAGTATCGTGACCGTACATAAACTTTCCAACTGTATTGTAACATCAATGTTTATTAATATGTGTATACATACATATTAATAAACATTACAGAACAAGAATGAATGAAGTGAAGGACAAACAAACAAAAATAAACATCCATACTTTCACATCAAACAAAGTCGGGTTAGTTACATCATTTATAACTCAAGAACGGCTGGACCGATTTTAATTTGCCACACAGATACAGGCTTTTTATCCCGGAAGCGGCGCGATAAGTGACATTCACTTGGGCGAAGTCGCGGGCAAAGGCTAGTTTATATATAGGCTTGCGTTTTCAAGTATTCTTAGCCTGAGGTAGAAGGAACAAGTAAACAAAAATTTATTAATTATTATATTTCTGTATACTCTTTTTTTAATTCTACACATTTTTTACATCGCATAATTAAAGCTTCTAAACCATTAAAAAAATTGTCTAAAGTTTTTCCTCCAAAATGTCCCACTGCACTTCCTCGTCGGTGTTAAACTTTTGTCCCCGAAGTTCAGTCTTCAATTTCGCGAACAGAAAATAGTCACTCGGGGTCAGATGAAGGCTATAAGGTGGGTGATCGAATTCTTGGAACCCACACTCATGAACAGCAGCCTTAGCAACTGCAGCGGTATGGACGGGCGCGTTGTCGTGCAGTAGCAACGTTTTACGAGACATTTTTTCGGGATGTTTTTCGACATTTTCGCGAGGAAGTTGTCTTAGAAAGCTGGCATAATACTCGCCATTAAATACTGTGTTACGTTCCTTAAAATCAATCATTAGAATTCCTTGGGAACCCCAAAAGATGGTCGCTATAATCTTACAGATGTTCTTAGTGACACGCACCTTTTGGGACCGGCTCACCCCTCTTGTACCACTCCACTGACTCCCTTTTCGTAGTAGGGTCATAAAATAGGACCATTGTTCCATCTCCTGTAACATTGGAGTCAATCACTTCTTTCTCTTTTCCGTAGCACAACTCTAAAAACTTTTGGCAGTATTCCACTCGTCTTTGTTTCTGAATGGCGCTAAGGATTTTGGCACCCAGCTCGCAAACATTTTTTTCATAGAGAAATTGTCATGGATGATGCGATAAACTGATGTTATCAATAGCCCTGACTGTGCTGTAATTTCTCTTGATTTAAAGCGCCTGTCACTCAGTACAATTTCTTCCACTAATGCGATATTTCTTCAGTGACCGAGGGAGAGGGACCTTATTCGCGGGGATCATCTTCGAGGCTCTCTCGTCCCCAACGAAATAGTTTAGCCCAATTTTTACCATCACATATGAAGGCGTAGACTCACCTTATACAGCATCCATCCATTCTTTAATCTGTTGCGACGTCGCACCTTCCTTTGTTAATTTTTTTACTACCACCTGATGTTCGATTTTATTCATGTCGTCTTCTGGCTTGATATGACTTCGTTTTATTTCGCAAAAAATAGTTTACCACAGAAGAGTTGCATATAAATTAACTATAGAAGAATGGTGCTCTCCGAGTACAAAAAATTACTACTCTGAAACAAACGCAAATAACTTAGGCTAAGAATACTTGAAAACGCCTACGTATATTTGTAGGATTACTGTTTACTGTCAAGTATATCTACTACTCATATGAAAATCAAAGTTATACCATAAAAATACAAAGTTAGAGTTATAAAAATACAAAGTCAGAAATAGAATTACTATAACAAATACGTTATATTTTTTTTTTTATCAAATGCGTTGAAGTCTTTTCTTTGAAACGATAAATATGAGGTTCTAATGTTTTATGTTCAATTATTATTGTTATTACGTAATTAAAATTCTCGTAATACAATCAATGTTATGAGTTTATTGCTAGTTCTACGATACACGGTAACTATAAAATCTAACGATTACAGCGAAAAGCTATAAGCCACGCTTTCCATTTTCGTAGTAATTCGTCAGAGAACGTCCTCAGCCCGTATACGGTCACTACCGAATGTGGGCGTCGTAATAGAAGGCTACAATGAATAGCTAGATGAAAGTATGATGCCATAATAGCTTAGCAAACAGTCTGTCAGCCTAGACATACGACCTGGAATATGTGGCAATGCTGAATGTGAGCTACATCCCATTTTGACCACTTCCCATTTTGTTCACTTTACCACTAAAATGAAGGTTACGTTTTTTTTTTATAGTATAGGATGGTGAAACGAGCTAAAGGCCCACCTGATGTTAAGCGGTTACCTTTGCCCATGACAACTTCAATACCACCTAGGCTGTTGCCTAAATGGTACCGCAAGTCGGTTCGCCAAACTGAGACATGAAGATGGAAAGTCTCATGTGATTGTAATTTCACCGGCACCTGCACCCTTCAGACCGAAACACAGCAATGCAAGCATCACTATTTGGCGGAGAAGTAGGCACGGTGGTAGTACTTCCCCGGACGAGCTCTTTCACAAAGGAGCTCTACTACTACTTAAAAGTTTGTTTGATACATGGTAAGTACCCCGTAAGTAAGCAGCGTTCTCTTATGGCCAAAATTAATATCCAATCTATCCACGATTTACCCTACTGGAGATATAAATTTGGCATATTTTATATGGAGCTTATGTCAAATTCCTATCTCTAGTAGGGCAAATCGTGGATGGTTTGGATATTAATTTTGGCCGTTAGTATATAACCAACCAACTGCGATCGCCAACCCGCCTGCCCAGCGTGGTGATCATGGCATATCCGCCCAACATATGCTTTGGGGAGGCCTATGTTTAGCAGTGGACGTCTTTCGGCTGAAATGATGAAGGTACCCGTGACATACAATAACACAAAGTGTTATTGAAATAACTGAAAACCTCTTAAGGGTCATTGTACTCATCAAAATTAACAACTTTTACTTTTTGATTTGGATTGGTCCAGGGTTGGCCATAAAATCGCGTAAAAAAAATCACCTGGTCCCTACATTTTGTCAATTTATGTGAACACAAATGTAGGGATCAACGGATTTTTTTTTCGCGATTTCAGGGTTGTACCGATAGTAAAAGTACATTCATTAAGTAAGTTCATTTTGATGAGTACAATGACCCCCTTCATTCTATAAGTTTTAGGCCCGTATTACAGGACGATACTCAAGCATTGATCTCTGTTTAAAACTAGTTTTGAGTTGAGCTTTGATTTTAAAACGTTCCTCAAGCAGAGATTTATTGACCACAGTGAGTTTAGCTTTATTTTTGCACCTGTTTCGGTATTTGAGATTTCTATTCAATTTCAGGTAAAATTCGTGTGTTATGTTGTTGAATTAAAGTTTATAATTACCGTTCTGGAATAAGACAGATACTCAAGTAACGATTCTATCCTTAAGTAGAAATCAGGTGATTGGAGTTTAAACTGTACTTGAGGAAGCTTCTGTAATACGGGCCTTAGTGACCATGTTAGTTTAAAAACTTATATCTTCTTTTGGGCAGGTATTTTTTTGGCATAGTTGGCAAGACGAGCTAAAAGCCCACCTGATGCTGGCGGCACAGGACCACCGCGTACTATCGGCACGCAGTAGTCCCGTGCTGCCATATGTTTTCATATCGATAAGGTGTTCAGAGAGACAATTCTCCCCTGGGACAATAGGCATAGCACTGTGGGGACACCGGTAGCATAACTGATTCCCGGCGTCCCCCGTCTATTGTGGTGAAGAGGGCCACCGGGGAGGTTTTAGTGCGGTAAAAATCCCACACATCTCAGCCTCTCCCCCATGAGGCTGGTAACCATTTGAAGGTTTCCTTCTCGAAAAAAAATAAGGTTACCTCTGTCCATAGTAACTGAAACCTAGGTGAGGTTGCCTTAATGGTATTTTATATAGTACGCACGGCTACATATCAAGCTTGTACATTTCCAGTATAAGCTGATCTCGCATTGTACGGAAAGCCTATACAATGCGAGGTCAGCTTATACTGGAAATGTACAGCTTGATGTGTAGCCGTGTGTACACATAACATAACATAACATCACGCCGTATTTCCCCGAAGGGGTAGGCAGAGGTGTATAATATACCCACATTTCGCCAGTTATGTTATAGTCCCATGTAATAGGGGGCGAGCCTATTGCCACTAACCGGGCACAAATCCAGACTCCGGGCTGCTACTGAGAATTTCCTTGTGAAAAAACCTAATAACACTTTACCCGACCCGGGAATCGAACCCAGGACCCCACGATCAGCAGTCGCGCTTGCGACCACTAGACCAATGAGGCAGTGTGTGTGTGGGGGTGTGTGAGTGTGTGTTTGCAGTGTGGCAATGGCCGTGTGTACGTGTTCGGAAAAAAGTCCTAAAGATGGAAAGTCTGATGTGTTTGTAATTTCGCAGTAGGTCAGCGTCATGGACTAAGGCCAGGCCTTAAGTTCTTCTCATTCTGAGAAGAGGCCCGTGCCCAGCAGTGAGATGGTAATGGGCTGATTATCATCATCATCATTTCAGCCGAAAGACGTCCACTGCTGGACATAGCCCTCCCCCAAGCATCGCCACAACGACCGGTCCTGCGATTTCCGCAGTAGGGGTTCAAGGTGGACCGACGACCTGGTGAAGGTCGCGGGAATCCGCTGGGCTGATTATGTTAGGTATTAATTTTAGCCATAAGTCTCTCAAGGTCTCACATGCACATTATGTATCTAAACTCTCCATATTCGCCTCTATCAATACTTATCACGTCCACCATTGTTTTCAACATCACACCTCCTTTTAAGTCTTCACAGTAGGCGCCTGCGCCGGTGTGTTCATCAAAGAGGAATAAATATTCGTGCAGTATGTGTCTTCCTGTAGAACAATTGGGCGATAGATATTTGCATTTGGCGTGAATCGCGGCATCACTGCGCGGGCGCACTGCCGCCATATCTGACGTTTTAATTACGATTCCGTACTGAATACGGGTTGTGTAAGGTGTCAGTGAGAGCGGTTAGTGAGATTTCTAGGTTTACATGTCTGGCCTGATAATACTGTCAGATATAATTATAATGGTAAACTATTGTTACAACTTCCGGCTCCCGCCACCAACACTTCCTACAAATAGGTTACATTTTAAATGTCTACAATACTTTGTGATTAGAAGTAATATTGATTAAGGTGATTTATTCATCCATAGTTATTAATTATTGAGTTAAATATCAACATTCAATAAGTAGGTATTATAATAATTTCATAATTATGTTATTCGAAAACGTTGTGACGTCACTACCGCTGATTATTTATAAAAATAGGTGTTAACGTTAAAACGGGCTCATTCTTCTGTTGTCGGTGGAACACAATACACCTTATTACTGGAAGTCTACAGATTTTTCATCAATTAGCTATCGTGCTGCAATCTTTCTACCAACCGGCGTTACACTATCTTACATTTCAGACAAGAAAAAAAACAACTCGTGACTATTTAAGCTAGCTTTTAAAGGAACTTATATGCTTAACTTATATGCAGCTTTTATAAAATAACATTTTTGACAGAGTAGAATACTGCTGCTTTTCAGCCACATAAAACCTTTTTTTACAGTCATTCTTCTATCTGACAACTCTTATTGAACTGCTTTAAGACTGAAAGCTATGTAAAGGTAAAGCTTGACACCACTTATAAACGTTCAATAAACAAACCAAGAAACACATAGGTACCTACTGCTTTTCAGCCACATAAAGCTTCTTATACAGTCATTCAATTATCCGACAACTCCTATAGAGCTGCTATGGTACTGAAAGCTATGTAGAAATTAGAACGAAATTATGTTAAAAATTATATTATGTTTGGCACTTCTATGGTCCACTGTACTTTACAAAATTATGCAAACACGCTATAAGGTTTATAATTCGCTTCTCGCGCACTGTGAGGCCGTACCCCTCACCCCACAGTCCACGCATGCGTCCTTAATTAGGCATTCCCGCGGCGTCCGGCCGCCGTACGCGCAGCGTGCAGGCGGCGCCTTTGACACCGCCTCGCGCCGTCCCGCTCGCACAATGCAACTATTCATACCGACCTGCCAACCTTACCTGAACCCCTCAAGTCTTTCAATATCAAACAGTCTCTCTAACAGACAGATACCAAGTTATATTGGATAAGATAGCTGAGGAAGATACCAAAACAATTACAGAATTTTAGACTTTGTGGTTTTGAAATAAGGTATGAAGCTTTTTTGTATGGTTTGGAAGTATCAAAGGTGTTATTTGAGTGATGTAATGAAGGGACCTAATTGTGTATTCTACTTGGGACGCCACAGTACTGAAAGGTAAAGGCACGAGCGGAAAGGATAGTGCTGTCTCTTTCACTTGTAACTTCAGTAACTTGACATGAAAACTTGATATTGAAGTCTTCATTTAATTACCTAACGGTTTATAAAAAAAAGAAACGTTCTTGTTTTATTTTAAACGCAGCTTAATTGAAAAGTCAATCATCAATTTCAATGACAAATGGAAAACTATTTCTAAAAAAACATAGGTACCTAATCTATTTTTAATCACAAAAAAACATAAAAGACCTAAAAAGGTAGGTAATTAAATTGGTTTTATCTTAATTGATCGCGTCATTTTTTAAATGGCCTAATGGCCAATTTGTTAAGAACTAGAACAAAAACAATAAAAAAGACAGTGACAAGTTCTATTAAATTACTTTTTCCCATTAAACATGAATTGGACCATTAGTTAATTTCACGGCATTAGCGAATAAAATTCAATAGACCAATGACGCAGTAGGTGGCAGCTAATAAACTGTGTCAGTGAATAAATAACTTTAATTAATGTCTTAGTCTGAAGGTAGCAATTTTTTATTGAAATTACTTTCTGTATAAGGCAATAAAGTCAGGCTTGCGCTATACGCTATTATTTTGTCGCACTTTGGTTCAAACGTTTTTCAATTAAAAAGCAGTAGTAGGGAAACATTGAAAAGTGAAATATTTGTAAAGTCACATAGCTCGTAGGATAACGAAAAACTCACATAAGATGTCAAAGTCTATTCCTCAGAATTATACTCCATAAAGGTAGTTTCTGCTGTTTATAGAACTTTTATAGCGCCACTGCCTGTGAACTCTTACCAGCAATATACCTACTCTATACCTACGTACTACGTAGCTTACATCAAACCGATAACCGATGTACCTACAACGTAGTAGTAACGCCGAAGCTTTGTAATAAAATTTTAGAACCTCTCAATTACCAACACTTTTATTGCAGCAATTTCGTAAAATAAAATCCAACCTCATGGGCAGATACACTTAATTTTATACGTTCTTCATTGTTCTTTCTATCCCACTCCTTCCCGGACCAAAGATAGAGATGGCTAAAATTACTCCCACTGATTGCAGTGAGCCGTACACGAATTAGGCCCTTTTCGTTTTTTTCCTTTCATCTTAATGCCCTGTTCATGCGTTCAGGCCTTTTATCGGAACATATGCATGTTTCTGAACGCACCGGCCGACCGGTTTCGTTCCTTTGCCTTTGAATTGAAACGCCGCGCCGCGTTCGAAATTTGAATCAGTCTGCGTTGAGCTAAAGACGGGGAAGGACGCGCGCTTGTTTTTGATAAAATAGAATATGTTTACGATTCAACAGTGTTTACTAACAGTGATTTTGTGACTGAGTTAATTGAATATGACATGATATACTAGTGCTGTTTATTATTGGTTAATAATAAACGATGGCTCGGATTTTTTGCTTTCTCCTGTTTGTGTGGCTGGTGTCTGCTGACCAGGAAGAGATCGAAGGTGGCAAGTGCGAGAGGATCAAGCTGCCACTATGTCAGGATTTGGGATACAATTGGACAGCTATGCCCAATCTAATGGGACACAAAGACCAGAAGGAGGCTGAAGATGCGGTAAGAGAAACTTTTAATGAACTAAACTTTAAATTAGAAACTTTGAGTACCAGAGATCACTCCCAGAATTTTGATGATAGCAATGTTAGTGAAGTTTAACAAAATGGACTGGACTGGAATGAAAATAAGTTTTCTTGAGTAAAATTTCACAAATTTGAAATAGCAGCTCTTGAATTAAACATTAATGATGAGCATTAAGTTAAGGATACAATACGATTTCCAAGCGAACTCTTCCAATCAATCTCTTGTAATCATTAAAAATTGCTGGAACAAAAAGGTAATTATTTAAGAACAATTTAAAACCCGACTGGAAAGAATTCTTGTCGTAATAGGTACAAAGTAGCGGGTTGAACGAAGCGCGATGTAAGCCCATGTATCAAGTTTTATGGTGCTCTGTTTCATATGTTAGGGCCACCCCATTGTTATCAGTTGATTTACGACGGATAGTAGAACAGTTTTATGGTTTGTCAAACTGATATTGGACTTGTAATGTGCGATGTTCAGGAGGGTTGCATTGTTGACTTTCGCTACTACATTGTCTACTAGATCAAGGGTGTGTTTCAAATTGCTTGCAGTTTTCACCCTCGTTTCACACGGGAATTTCTTTTTAGTTTATTCTATAAAGCTTCTTAGATTCTAATTTAAAATTCTGTTCAGGAGCTGTTTACCATTTCCAAACCAGATTTTTTATCACATTAACATCTCTAGCGGCTACCTCAAATGTTTCCTCTTTTGGCATTATGACATCAACCAAGAAATGTTGTTGTTAAAAATTATAATGTCCGTTGATAATCTAATTCTTGTCCCAAATAAAGTCTTCGCTATTGTTTACGCGATAAATAATAAAGTGTGGGCGTCGAACGACAGACGTGAGCGATAAGGGGCAGCAAATAGCGGCCTCTTATCAGGCGGCACATCAAAGGCACGATCTTATATCGCCGCCGCTGCCGCCGCTCTAGTCGCGCAAACCGGCTTCGCTCGTAGCGACCACAACACACCTGCCATAAATTGACCCTGCAAAAAATTCTGCGATGGAAGTTTTTTGTATTGAAGCTGTGTTGAGAATAGATAATGTAATCCGTCCATTGCGCCCCCTCACCCAATAATCCCGCTTTCAAAGGTGTAAACGTGTGATACTGCAAATTACACAGGATTAACTTCGTTAGTATGGCCGCATTATATCAATAAACACACTACCGGCACTTTCATATACGTACTATCGCTGATAGCGATATCTTTACAACGGCATAACGCAAGAGCAACCATTTATTTATATTTATATCCCTTATCGAATTGCCGCTATCTTTGCCTTAAGTGCCGATGTGTATCGGTTAATGCCACTTTATCGGCGGCATCGCTTTAAAACTCAATATATCTGATATCTTTAGTTATATATGAAATTTGCTAAAGCCGATAGTGGAAGACGATGGGCGATGTTTAGTCACCAAACATATTAGTTTTTACACATACTCTAGTCTCATTGAGTTGTTAGCTTTCTAAGTACCTATGTTATTTGTTTCGTTTCAAATTTGCCGCTTTTAAATCGTAGCTAATTGAGTGCTATTAGAATCCTAATTGGCGGCGATTATCTCCAATCCCAAAGTGATGGGCTCTTATGAATAATCATGTCGATTGCGATCAAAGTTGTTATCAGTTGGGCAATATTAGTAACGAGTTTTAGACTGTTTTATCGTTCCGAATTTAACCATTATCTTAATTGAAATGAATCAAGAGTCGGTGCGGCGTTTTGTTTCAATCATTAACCGTGCTCTTCTCGTTTCGACATTTTTAGACAGTCACGTTTTATTACAGTTTCGTATTCCATTTTCTCTTAAAATCCACGACCCGCGACATTCACAATCGCGCACGGAATCTCCCTCCCACGTGCTTTTTTATCTTTAACAAAATGATCTCAGTTTTGTCGTTCCTTAGGTTCAGAATAACGTCGTCACTCAACATAAAAATGTGTAACGTCTTTCCAGAATTCAGTGAGTCTAACATAACTTCGTCTATATCTCGACTAGAATCTTGGACCAGTTAAAGTGGGCCGGTCCATTCACGAAGAGCTCCATCAGATGTGGCCGCATCGGCGCCGGCCGTTCACCTTTAGATTGGGCAATTAAAGTCACATTTCTGGGCCGATGATTTGTTACGTGTGTACTGTCTTGGCAACATAGTTCCACAACACCGTTTGTTTGAAAATCTAATTCATTTCTATGTGGAGATAAAACTTCCTCATCTAAATGGGTTCCGCAAACAATTGTATGTTTCAGGTCAACAAATACAATTTCCTCTAAATTTTTGTGGTTACAAATTCTAAATCCCGTTCAAACAGTCGTCCAAGGCCAACAAAGACCGGCTTTTAGCTCTGGAAGGTGGTAATGGGCCAATTTTAAGGCACCCACACCTTTACCTCTGGCTATTAACACCGTGTTAAACTAACAAACCGCTCCGGCTCTAAATACGAGCGTAACATGTAAAGTTTATGATGTACTGTTGCAATTTATACCCGAAATGAAGAATCGGGTTGAGGTTACCTGGAATGTGTTTAAAAAATGTAAATCGTTTGATGAATATGGTTGTTTTTAGGGTTCCGAAGTCCTACAAGGAACCCTTATAGTTTCGTCATGTCCGTCCGTCTGTCCGTCTGTCCTAATCCTTTACAGCTTAATAACTTCTACAGTTATAAACATAAGTAAATGAAATTTTGTTAAAAAATAGTCTACATATAGATCTCAATTTTAAAAGAATAAAAGAATCGTTTTTCCGTATTTTAGGGGTGGCGTCCATACATGTGAAATGGAGAAAAAAAATTTTGTTTCGCTGCACCCCCTCGTGTGGGATATCATTGAATAGGTCTACTAAAATGAAGGTAATGTTTGATACACCACTTTTTTATCAGGTGTACCATCTGCGAAATATAGCCGCCAAAGTGGCTTGCAATGTGTCCCCCCCCCTGCCATTTCTAAACTATGCAATGTAGAAACTTATAATCTTCCACATTGATAGACCTTTGTGAAAACTCTCTTTTAAAATTATTTCGAGTATAATGTGATTATAATTTTTTGAGTTATAGAGAGAAAACTGAAAAATACTTAAAACGTCCTAGTTCAAAGGTCATTGACCTTCGAGAAAAATTATCATAGCAAATAATGCTCCTTTAGCTACTTTCTATTTGAAAAAATCACAAAAAGTAACTTTGAAATGACAAACGTCTTAAATTTGGCTTCTTGAATTTATCGCTAGATGGCGCTACTAACAACACGCTCTGAGTCGCGAATGCTGCCGATTATTGCAAAAACTAAAATAGCCATGATTAATATTCGATTTGATTCGTTTGTAATTACACCTACTTAAGGAACCCTATAATACTGAGCATGGCCCGACATGCTGTTGGCCGGTTTTTTAGTTTCTGAATACTTTGAACGCAACCAAACTATTCAAAACGAACCATGAAAATGAAAACAAAGAGTTTCTTTTTAAATATTCATAAACCTTTCTTTTATCTAACAATACTGTTTTGGGGCAATATCTCGAACGTAATAAAACAATAAAGTATTTTAAAGAACGATAAATTAGTTGCATACCTTGATAACCTATTTCGGTCGGCGCCTTTGTGTACTGTGTTCAAATTACCCGTGTTTTTACCGGTGCTTCAGCACCAGGTACAGCTGTGAAGGTGTTATTGAGTAGTCCCCAGCGTTATTCTTTGAACCGGCACCCTATCATTAGCGCAGGTATGCGAGTATAATGTAGGATCATAAAAGGCCCGGTGTCTCACGGATGAAAGAAAGTTTTTGATGCTGTTAAATCCTCTTTCGTTATTGTTGAGCTCGTTATTTTCGTCCACCGGTTCCTACAGATCAATTTTGATGGATATCTTATCTGCTTCTTAATTATCTTTTCAGCTTTAATCTTTTTTGTGTCATAATTTATATATTTGCTTACTATTACAAAGTTTCCTGCCACATAAATGTCGTTGGACAAAATGTTATAAGAGTTATTGTTAATTAATTCTGCAAAAACTTGATCGATTCTTTCTTAGTTATATTATTTAGTAAATGCGAAGTTAAATCTTAATTTATACATCTGATGGAGCTCGGAATCATATTTATTACTGCGCCGAACCTGTTTTTGAATAACTTAGCACTTTTTATAGTAAAAAACGCAGCACTTTGTGCGGCCGCCTACCTGAGGTAATTAGGGGCGGCAATTTGTGAGTTCTCCGGTTCGTTTTTGCCGTTTTAACTGCGCAAGCGCCGCGGGCCTTGTCTTCAACATTCGTGTCCATTCTTAGTCTTGGACTCAAACTAACACGTAGTGAAACAGACAATGTAACAGAACTATAATTAAAGACCCTGGTATGTGTGATGGAAAAATATATGATATATGGTTTCTAGTACTTACAGAGATTTTTTTAGCTCTGCTAAAAGCAAGTGTTTCATAGTAACTTTCTTCAGTGAATTACGCTTTAGTAGTTCCAATAAATAATGTCTTTTACATTCAAAATGTGGCTCTACCTCAGCTTTATATTAATCTCGACGCATCCATAAAGTAGATTTATTAATTCCTCGATATAAAATCGTAATTATAATTAATAGTTTATCAAAACTGGTCTCAAAAGAGCTGCCGCGAATCCGTCAAACATTCCGACATAACATCCAAAGGGCTGCCGATTCCCATATAAATTCGAAGTACTTCAACTGCGAGCTCTAATTATGCTTTAATTATACCGTTAACAATCACAAATTACTTGTAATAAAGCCGTAGTTAAGTGCGTCGCGAGGAGGAGCAGCCGGGGTGAAGGGGCGGGGCGTGTCGGCAAGATCAAAGGCGCGCGATTACCGCACGATGCGCGGGCGCATTCGTTTCGTTTTATTGCGTCGCTCGGTGCGTCGACCCGATGCGATCTGGATGCGTTCAATTCTCTATACCTACTTAATGGCGGATCGATGTCTTGTTTTTTATTTGTAGATCGTTTTGGTTTTATTGTCTGTTAATTGATGAGGCATATTTGAGTGTATTATTTTGTTGTGGTTGAATGCAAAAGAAAAAGCTTTTATAGCACTCTTATATGACTGTCGGAGAATTTTCAAGCCTTAATTTATAATTATTTGGAATGCTTAATTTAGTGCCTAGAACGTGTCTAAAACATACTTTAAACCAGCGGTACTCTAAGTGTGTTCCGCGGAACCCTAGGGTTCCGCGATACCCCTGTAGGGGTTCCGCAAGAATTTAGAAAAAAAAAACATAACACCTACTTACAAGCTGGCTAGCCTGCTGCCTTCTTGTAAGTTCTACTGCCCGCTGTATTCTGATTGTATCAGTTTTGTACATTTCTTCTTTGGACTAAACTTTGTCTCATAAACGCAGTAACGATTGTGCATTATTTTGACCCTACCATCCTGACGTGTAACATTATTAATAAAGAAGAATGGAACGTTGGCTTAAAGGTGTTAAACGTGTTGCAACACGTCTACAAAAAACACGATTCGCCTTGCAAATGGATGAGTCAACTGATGTCACTGGTCTGGCTATCTTGCTGGTTATCGTGAGATATCCATATGAACGTTCTTTTGAAGAAGACATGCTTATGTGTTCACCGCTGCCCACAAACACTACCGGGGAAGAAATTTTTAATAAAATAAACATATTTTTTAAAGAAAATAATCTTAGTTGGAACGATTGCATTGACATTTGTACAGATGGGGCCAAGGCGATGACAGGTAAAACAGCAGGAGCAGTATCACGAATAAAAAGTAAAGCGCCTAATTGTAGTTCCAGCCATTGTATTCTGCATAGACAAGCACTTGCCATGAAGCAAATGCCGTCAAATCTAAAATTAGTTATGGATGAAGCGGTAAAAATAATTAATTTTATCAAATCACGACCACTACAATCCCGATTGTTCTCATTATTGTGTGAAGATTATGGCAGCAAACATAAAACACTGCTGCTCCATACAGAAGTGCGATGGCTGTCTCGGGGTAAAACTTTAACAAGGCTATTTGAACTTAGAGCCGAGTTACAAATGTTTCTTTCAGCAGATACAGTTTCTTTTAATTTGAAAGACCGTTTGTATGATAAAACTTGGTTGTTCCGATTGTCTTTTATGGCGGATATCTTTCAAAAACTGAACGAATTGAATTTATCATTGCAAGGTAAACAGACAACAGTGTTCCAGGCCTATAACAAAATAACTGCCTTCAAAAGAAAATTAGATTTTTGGATTATTTGCGTTGGTAAGAGAGAAATAGAAAGCTTTACGTCACTCAGTGAGTTTGTTAGCGATAACGACTCGGAAATGTTTCAAGATGATGTGTTTGAAGAATTGGTCCAATATCTCACTTCGATGCGCGCATCTTTTGTAAAGTATTTTCCCGAAGAACATAATACAAAAATGAAGCTGAATTCATGGATTCATAATCCTTTTTTACCCAACTTGCAAAAGCCCGAAAGTATGTCAAACGAGATATATGAATCTCTTTTAGAAATGTCATCAGACACAAGTATGGAGTCACTGTTCAAAACGACGCCTCTCAACGATTTTTGGTGCAGAATCCGTGATGAATATCCAATGCTTGGCAGAATGGCTCTGAATATTCTTCTCCCGTTCCCAACAACATATTTGTGCGAAACAGGATTCTCAACCTATGCAGCCACGAAAACAAAATATCGCAATAGACTGGACGCCGAACCTGATATGAGACTTCAAATGTCTTCTATCAAACCTGATATCAAACAATTGATGAAAAATAAAAAACAGTTTCATACCTCCCATTAATTAAGATTTTTTCATTTTTAATATCTTCTATTATTGTACTTGGCATGTGGTTAAAGTAAGTAATAATTAGTAACTGTTACATTGTACTTTTATTATGCTTATATAATAAAGAATACACTTTTAAAAACTATTGTTTTATTGTAGGGTTCCGTCAAGTATTTTGCTTGTCAAAAGGGTTCCGTGACCAAAAAAGTTTGAGAACCGCTGCTTTAAACATTCATCATCTATATCTCAGCCAAAAGACGTCCACTGCTGGACATAGGTCTCCCCCAATGGGTGGGATATGCCATAATCACCACGCTTGGCATGCGGGTTGGCAATAAAATAAAATAAAAATAAAGTTGCCTTTTACGACACCCATGAGATATGAAAGGGTGGTGCAATTCTTTACGTCCGGCACCACACGGAACTTTAAACATTAAACCAAAGACTTTGTATATACTGACTAAGTATAATACCTTTATGCATTAAACATATATTGTGGTAAATCAAACTTCCCATCACTGAGATCACAATAAACGCAAAATTTCGAGGAAGTTCCAATTAATGCTGTACCTAGTCGTATCCTAGAAATGGCATAGTCATCGACCTAACGTCCGAAGGGCCGCGCCCGGTTCGAAGGCGAGGAGGAATGTTGCCCAATTAAATAGATTCCAAGTCCCATCCGAGTATTCAACACGACCCGAGACCAAGTCATTATTATATATTTCCACGGATATTTAAAGTGTATGAATCAGACAAGCTTTGAAGGGCTTGTCTGCTGGTCGCTTGATATTGCACAAAACAGTACCTAACAGGAATTTTTCTTTTTAAAATAGTTGCGCAATCATCAATTCGTTGATAAGTATGACTATTGCTCTCTTTTTCGATTAGTAGATACAAAAAAGAGATGGAAACTACTTTAAATTATCAAATTGGTTGAAATTCAAATTTCCATACAAGCTTAGTCGTGATCTCGGAACGTGCCGATTAAAAATACGAAGAAGAACACGACAACTAATTTGGCAGACCTTAAATTGTTGCCAGCCCTTTCTTGTATCTTCTACTAGTGAAAGAGAGCAACAACAAGAAGACTCAAGTTCACCAGTCAACATAAATGATCACGTGATAACTCCTTCACGAACAATCTTTCTTTAGTAGTATTTTTTCATACTTACACTTTGGAAAGAAAAAATCGCTCACGAGCAGGGTTCGAACGTGCTTTAGCCACTAAGCTACCGTGAACACTGCTCGTGGTATCGAAATTAACCTCCACTTTTGGTCCATCTTTGGGTGACGTGGAGGTTAATTTCGCTTCGCATGCGTAAAGGCGTTAAAAATAATAAAATAATTAGTAAGGGTCTATACGACTTTGAATTGACTGCAAAGATAGTCGAGTCGGCTAAGAAACACTGTTTCTGTTGAAGATATCGCTGACGTCACCCAAAGACGTTGCCAAGTGGAGGTTAAATTCGATATCACGAGCAGTATTCACGGTAGCTTAGTGGCTGCAGCACTGGCGTACTGAGTCAGGAGTCGCAGGTTCGAATCCTGCTCGTGAGCGATTTTTTCTTTCCACAATTTAAAAAATCTTTAGATTTCGCATCGCATTCATAAATGTGTTGCTTGATATCTGATTTAATTGCGTTTTGTAAACTGGGTGCATCTGTGCGTGCAGTTGCTAGTTCCGTAGTGGCGCTATACACGTTGGATTATTCATACTTCGTCCAGTATTTATATATATAACGTTTAGTTAATGATCTACAGATATTGCGACGGTGATTGATAAATATTATCGTTGATGGCTCTGATGGCTATCTGATATGTATGATATGATATGTTCTGGGAAATCATTTGATAGATATATATTTTTTAGGCTTTAGCGAATTGAAAGTGGGTTAGCGTAAATTTTGACATTGATTTTCTAAGTGTTAGATATATGTTTAAAGTAGGTATATATATATAGTTTATAGCACTGCAGGATATCATCCACATTTGGTAGAAATCCCTACTATCAGGACCAAGCGCTTTGAGAACTCTTTCATAATGCGCCCAGCCAAATTATGGAATTCACTGCATCTGTATTTTCGGGAACTTACAACCCTAACGCCTTTAAAGCTGGAGTGAATCCACACCTAATACCTTGAAAAAGCTGTCTAGATTGCGGTCAAGAGCAGATCTATAACTCATAAAAAAAGTAGGTACGAAACAAAAAACCCTCATGCACACTTACGTAACTGACGGAACTCAATATTTGGTAGGTAAATAGTAATACTTAAATAGAAAATGAATGTAAATTATTGATTAAGTTTGATGCTTTAATATCAGGACAGGACCATGAATATATAATAGATATTGTTCTCATATATCTTTTTTATTCAATTTTAATGCGATAATATACTCATCGTTTTAGAATTAATAAGTGGTGATTATGCTAATATAATTGTGCGCTGCTTTTAATATGGTAATCAAATTGATAACGATTTGCATCTCCATTCATTAGGCAGCCGCCGACACACTTCGACATCGACTTTGATTGAAATAAATAGATATCCTACTATACTATCATACTTCCTCCTAATATTATAAACGTGAAATTTTGTGAGGATGTATGGATGTTTGTTATTCTTTCACGAAACAACTACTGTATGGATTTTTTTAATAATAATAATTTATTCATTTATTCCCCTCACAATGGATTATATACACATTTATTATAGGTACAAGACTACATACAAATACAAATACAAATATTTTTATTTGTTAAACTTGGACTAGATTACATGGAAGGATTTTAGCACAGGCTTACAATTTAAGTACTTATTTAATCTAGTTAAAGGGTAGAGTACTGTTCTCCTAGATAGGCAACAAAGTAACCTGTGTTTAGGAGAGACAGTTCCGATCCCCTATCGATATGGAAGGATTATAGCACATGTTATACATTCCGAGTTTATAAATAATAATAAAAAGAATAATAAAAACAAGCAAACAAAAGGTAAGTACAATCGTTTCTAAAATTGATAGGCATTGTGTGTTAGTGTGAGTGTGGACATAGTCCACATTGTGAGAGCTGGTGCCTGTTGTGGGTTCGTAAAAACCTGTGTTACAGGTCACCAGGCCCCACTAAGTGGCTGCATACAATCTTGGCTCCCTGTGTTGATATTCGCTGAGCCAAAGATGAAGACATTTTTTTTTTTTAAAGGAAAGAAAAAGAAGAAAGCAGATTGTGTCACAAAACTTTTTAGACTGTTAAATCAATGTTTTATGTTAACATTGCTGCAAAATCAGTAAAAATCGTCTCTTACAGACTAATAGTTTTAACAGACGCATGGGGTGTGTACCCGGTGCTCTCGTTTCAGACGCTTTGAAATCTGCCTGACGGAAGAAAGCGCTTGATATAATCCGTTGCACAGAAAGGGACTAGTTATAACAAGCACACTGGGCGTATAGGGCCCCGGGCGCCTTTTATAACTAGTCCCAAATACAATGTCATAGTACTATTAGATATTCTGTGGTCATAGTGTCCGAAACGTGGCGTATCGGGCGCGCGCCCCATGCGCCATTTATAACTAGTCCCAAATACAATTTCATAGAGCGTCCGAAACGCGGTGTATCGGGCGCGCGCCCCAAGCGCCTTTTATAACTAGTCCCAAATACAATTTGATAAAGAGATGGATGGATGGATTAATGAGAGGCATACAGATAGAACATAACCCGGATTATCATATAGGCTACTTTTTATCCCGGGAAGATGAACAGTTCCCGAAGGATGCGCGATAAACGATATCCACGCAAGTAAAGCCGCGGGCATAGGCTAGTATACAATATATTACGTATCAGTAAATGCTTACAACTTTGAATCTATTCTATTCTATTTTTTCGTATGGCAAGCAATGCCGTTGTCGACAATTCTGCCAATGTCAAGAGTTTTGGAGAAGCGTGTGTTACAAGAATCGGTACATCGATATTATTGAATACAGACGTAAGGGAATCGATTATCGAACCAATGAACGCTTAACTCGGGTCAGTGCTCGCTGCCTTACAGTGTAATCGATTAAAACAGTTAAAAAGGTCGGCGGTATTGGCGAGTATTTAATTCAACCCGTGCCTTTTAGAGGATGGTCGTTGGGACCGGCGCGCGCGCATAAATAACCATTAAAAACTGTTTATCTCTGCTCACGACAACGCCGACTCGTTCTGTTGTCAATTACACTTCCACCGAGGACGCATACGTGAACTGCCATACCAGCTGAATGGCTAAAACCTTTTTGTTTGGCGGCGTCGGGTTTTACATGTGTTTAAAAATAAATTAACCATCAAATGAACACTAGCAATGCGACGACACGCTCACAGCGTTTAATTTATTCGCTATAGTTGTCAATTAACAAGACCGAGTACCTATCATAAAATATTCCAAAAATTTGTTTCCATAATTTGTGAGCCAACATTGTTAACCTTACTTACGAATAAAATTACTATTACTATTATTAATGTTTAAGAGCTACGAACATGTTTTATTAACAAACTTTCTTGCTATAATAAGGCGGGACACACACACAGCTGAGCTATTCATTAATTCACCGCTATTATTTTTACTATTATGATAAAAAGTTTTACATACACACGTAACCGTAATTTTGCGCAGAAAAATAATCATTTATAACTACTCTATATTTTCATTTAAAATAAAATCTACAAATACACTTTCTCAATAAAAACTTTTATATTAAAATTAATTTACAAAAACCGGCAGTTACCCTACTACACAATACATATAACTATCTGTGCCGGCTGAATGCGATATGCCATTGACCGCTAGCTATGAAAATAATGACTGGAAAGCAATAGAAAGTCATTAGAACAGCCGTAATGGTCGCCGGCGATCGCCGCAGAATGCAATAAATCCAGATTTTTATCTCGGCCCACGTTTAAAGAGGTCTTGAGCTCTTTTATTAGGGTTCCGTACCAAAAGGGTGCTAATGGGACTAACTACTATCGCTACGCTGTCCGTACGTCCGTCCGTCTGTCTGTCACAGGGCTGTATCTTTGTAACGGTAATAGATAACCAGTTGAAATTTTCAAAGAATATGTTTACAGTACTATTAGATATTCTGTGGTGTTACTATGGTGTCTTTCACGACAAATACATACAAGAAACCTCGAAAAACATGCATTTAGTTTAGCAAAAAATACTAAAAACAGGGCTAACGTAGACATGTGTGGTGGTACCTACTTAAGAAAGAGATGTAAAAATTCACATTTCGCGTACGTTCGTTGATGTCTTTTGATAAACTTTCGTAAATTAAATCAGTTTCTATGGGGTATCAGGTCGATGGGTGGTACGGAACCCTTACTACGTGAGTCCGACTCACACTTGGCCGGTTTTTATATTTATGACGATTGAAATTATCTGTGAAAATTTTAACTATCATCTTTTTGTGTAAGCTCAAGTTGAGCATTATGCGATGAATTAATTTGCTAGGAATTGTGCTATTATGCAAAAATATTTTTTAATATAGACGTTACCGATTTGTTAATGTTATGCTTGCTTTCATTAAATGGTTCTTTGTTGAATATTTTATTGTAATTAGTTATTCGTGTGGTGGAATCAGTACTTTATTTTTATCAGCATCTGGTCTGTAATAAATTATATTTTGATAACAATAGACGCGGCTTGGCGGAATCGTTTCTATTTTATTGCCGTTCATTTCCTTACGACTCTAATGAATAGACTATTTCTTCGTTCGCCAGATGAACTATAGCGTTTTAAAATGTCAAAATCATGACAATTGGCGGCCATCTTGCAAAATTATATTTATGTAATTTTCTTTTTTGTAATGTTTTCGTACGTTTGCAAGTATTATTGGCAGAGGTATTTGGCAAGCTTTCCCAGACGTTGTTTGAAAACAAATAAAGGAAGTCAGTGTGCGTACAATGTTGACATAGACGATTTTATTTGAGGTCATAACTGTGTTTGCGGTATTTTTGGGAAAATGTAAAACGTTTTCTGTAAATATTTAAGTTCTTGACGCTAATGTGTCATTAGAACTGTTTTTCAGCGTTGTAAAATCTTTGGAAAATCTGATTCTTTTGTGTATATTTTCTCGTTCCAATTCCAGTTTTATTAAACAGTTGAATCGGAACTAGCTGATGCTAACCAAACTAAAATTAACGTTGATGTAATACCTACTAATACAAGTTGTAAACTTGTATGTTTTACAAAAACATACCATGTTTCCCCAGTAGCTCCTAAGCTTAGCCCAAACATACAGACAGGAGCAGTCGAGAATTCGTTTTTTATTGCATACGATTAAATAAGCCTAGTGATAAGGAAAATTCATACAACTTAAAGCAAAATGACAAAGAAAAAATAACTAAGTAACTACATACTTTATAATACCAAAAAGAACCAAGAATTTAAGAGTAAATGTGTCTCAAAAGCTTGTAGACCGTCCGCCCTAATTAAACGTTATCAACTGATAACCGTTGGCGCCATCCGCTTAACCATTCACTGTACGACTTGTATCCGACATCTATAAAATAATCGTGCAGCTGCAGAATATTAGTAACTATTTGCTTACTAATTGCAGAGATCGGACACCTTGAGTATAAATTATTAACAGTCGAAGAAGAACAAGAAATAAGTGGTGAATTACATTTGTATTCAGTATTTTTATGAGGTAACGAAGGTGTAATCATAAAACTGTCGTAAAAAGGTTAATAATATATAATGTAGAAATATAACATGTTTGATAGGTTTCCTCCGCAAGCTGCTACATTTATACGATTTTAAGATTGAATAGAAACCATTTTGGAAAGCCTGGATGGATCGATACAGAATCACAAAAGTTTGTTCAAAAGAAAGTGAATCATTAACTTAATGTTTCTATAGATTAATTTAAAAAACATCCAAGGTGCTTCCTGCCTTGCTTAAACGAGGAGTCGAAATATATATTTTATTGTCCTTTCAATTCACTATTTTATAACTCGTCTGCGTTTAATCAACGGACTGCTCAGTCGCTCCAGTCGGACCGCTCCAGTCGGACCGTGCACAGCGCGCTTTACCCGTAGAGATACGCTAATTATCTCCATGGCCGCTATAAAAGCTGGATGTAAAATATTTGATTGTACTGAAGTGCACTTAACCGCTGATTGTATTTCATTAAGAAACATTTATAGGGTTATCAAGGTAGGCTGGATTTATTGGTCTAACTTTAGGAATAGATATACAACGTGTAACCGAAGAAACGCTAGTCCTGTAAGTAATTTGTTCAAAATCACTAGGAGAATTTTTATGGTTTATACCACGGAATAAAAAAACAAGGGGAAGTTGAATACGGCTGCCGCACGCGTGGCACAATCAACTCAGCCTATCGCAGTCCACTGCTGGACATAGGCCTCTCCCAAGTTGCGCCACAACGCTCGGTCCTCTGCCTTCGCACAATTGCGTGGCACAATGCGCAACATTAACTTTATCGCCCTTATTTACTTTTTTATTTTTTTATATTTTTTTTTTTACTTTTTTTTTTTAGTTTCCCGCTGAGACACTATGACGTCTCGAATGCTTACGTGAAATACTAGATTATACCTTTAACGCGTAAAAATGTGTGATTACGTATTTTAGGGGTGGCGCCCATACATGTGAAATGGGGATGAAATTTTTTTTTCGCTGCGCCCCTTCGTGTGGGGTATCATTGAATAGGTCTACTAAAATGAAGGTAATGTTTCATACATCACTTTTTTATCAGGAGTTCCAAATATAGCCCGCCAAAGTGGCTTGCAATGTGTGTCCCCCCCCTGCCATTTCTAAACTATGCAACGTAGAAACTTATAATCTTCCACATTGATAGACCTTTGTAAAAACTCTCTTTTAAAATTATTTCGAGTATAATGCGATAATAAATTTTTGAGTTATAGAGAGAAAACTGAAAAATACTTAAAACGTCCTAGTTCAAAGGTCATTGACCTTAGACAAAAATGATCCTAGCAAATAATGCTTCTTTAGCTACTTTCTATTTAAAAAAATCACAAAAGGTAACTTTGTGTTATGTTGACATGATCTAGCGGCTACTAACAACACTCTCTGAGTCGCTAATGCTGCCATCTATTGCATTTGGCGCTTTATAGCGCCATCTAGCGGCTACTATAAACACTCTCTGAGTCGCAAATGCTGCCGTCTATTGCAAAAACTAAAATAGCCATGATTAATATTCGATTTGATTTGTTTGTAACACCTACTTAAAGAACCCTATGTTACTGAGCATGGCCCGACATGCTCTTGGCAGGTTTTATTCATGATTCATTTTGGATTCTAAGGATAAATAAGTATATCAGCGGATCCCGAGTAGGTCTTTGAGGTCTATATATAAAGACCAGCGAAATGATTTTCCGGGTAGGTCAGATAACCCTTTAACGACAACCTGCAGCTATCCGGTCGACTCCGTCCAGCTCATCACCAATAATCATAAGTGCTGTTGCAATTAGCACACATGCTTCATGGCTAAGCACAATAATTCTGAATAACTTCTCCATCATTAGTCCATGTAACGAGTCTTAAATTCGTCAAAAGACTTCGACTATGTCTTACATGAAACATGGACCATATACCAGGCCCCTCAGAAAGTATTGCGAAAAAAAGTTTTTATATATGGGAGACTGGCCAGTTATAATGTTTTTCGAAAATATGATTATTTATAAGTAAAAATAAGTAAGTTCCAATTTCAAAATTTCCCTCCACATTTTTTGCGAGTTAATTCAAAGTATTGTGTCTCAGTGAAATATGGATCTGCGCCGGGAACATTTTAGAGCTATGATTTTATACGATTTCAAGTGTCGCCTGAAACCGGATGAATCGTACGATAGACTTCAAATGGCATTCATGGATGAAGGCCCTTCCAAGGCAACCGTGTATCGTTGGTATAACGAATTCAAGCGCGGTCGACCAACTTTGGGGGATGACGAAAGAAGCGGTCGCCCTTTGACGGCTGTTACCGAAGAAAACGTGCTAGCAGTGAAAAATTTAATCCAAGACAATAGGCGAATTACATATCAGGAGATTCAACACATATTGAAGATTGGATCGGGAAGCGTTCACGAGATTCTACACAGCCATCTTCGCGTGAGGAGGATAGTATCACGCTGGGTGCCGCACAACCTCACCGATGCTCAGAAGCAGGCCCGGGTGGAATGGTGCCGTGATATGCTTAACAAATTTGAAGCAGGCTCGTCTCGGCGTGTTTACGACATCGTTACAGGTGATGAGTCCTGGATTTATCAATACGACCCAGAAACCAAGCGCCAGTCGACTGTTTGGGTGTTTCAAAATGAGCCAACGCCTACCAAAGTGAAGCGATCTAGAAGCGGGGGTAAGATTTTGATCGCTAGCTTTTTTAATTTGACTGGCCACTTGGTATCAATTCCCTTACGGGATCAAAGAAGCATTAATGCCGAATGGTATACTACCAAATGTTTGCCAGAAGTTTTCTCTGTTATAAGCAACAAGCGACCAAACACAGGGCTCCGCGGGCTACTGCTCCACCACGACAATGCACCTGCGCACACCGCACTCAAAACGAGGGACTTCCTGGACAGCACGCCAGTCAAACTCCTGGGTCCCCCTTCTTACAGCCCTGATCTAGCACCGTGTGACTTCTTTTTATTCCCAAAAATAAAAAATCAGCTCAAAGGGATACAATTTTCGTCGCCGGAAGATGCGCTGGCTGCGTTCGAGCAGGCTGTAAACGAGGTGTCTGCGGCGGACTGGAAAAAGTGTTTTGAAAACTGGTTTAGGCGCATGAATCTTTGTATAGAGGCTGGTGGAAAGTACTTTGAAAAGATTTGATAAAAATATATGTACGTATAGAACAATTTTTTTTAGTTTCGCAAAACTTTCTGAGTGTCCCACGTATATAGCCGTGATGTCCATAGACGGAAGGCAAATCCGTCACTTCCTGACATTGGCAACGCTTCGGACACCACTGAGGCGTGTTTACGAGGTGCATAACGTCTGTAACTATGCGTAAACAAAGCGTGAAACACATAATATGTGTGTAATATAAATACTACGTCCGTGTGGTGCCGGACGTTAAGAATAGCACCACCCTTCCTCTTCTCATGGGTGTCGGAAAAGGCGACTAAGGGATTCACCAGAGGATGGGCAGCAGCGTTGTCTGAGTATTTAAACAACCAACTGCGATCGCCAACCCGCCTGCCAAGCGTGTCGATTATGGCATATCCCCCCCTTAATTGGGGGAGGCCTATGTCCAGTAGTGGACGTCTTTCGGCTGAAATGATGATGATGATAAATACTACTACAAAAGGAACTAAAAACATGCATGACTTGCGATCTATATGAAATAAATTATTGTTACTGCTTTGAAGTTGAATCTTTTATTGACAGACATAATTAAACAAAATACGAACGATGAAATCGATTGACAGAATCAAATGAAACAGACAAGCAGACAACCCTAAGGTAACACAAGCGTAAGGATTGAATTAAAAGTCACATCCTTTCTCTCTTTAATATATTTATTTAATTAACGAAGAAAGGAAGATAACTTTTAAACTGTTAATGTATCTAGAAACACTGAATTTCGAAATTACCCAGACATGCCAATTCAGACAAATAGACTTGCCAAAAACTTCGCTCTATTATAAATATTATAATGTAGGAAACATTAACATAGAATAAAGCAATAAAAATATAATTCTCACTACATAATCTTTTATATTTACATACATTTATACTTAAGATGTCAACACGATACCTAATAAAATATTTTAAAAGTAAAAAAGCAGCGATGTGTAGTACGTGACTTCTGCCTAACCCAAAAAAAAGTTTGGACTGTCACTTTGTAACGTTTTAGCCGACAATATAATCTGTCATCACGTCATCAGTCACAAAAAATGTAATAAAAACATGTGAAATACGTCATGCAATGTGTTTTTCGTGAAATCTACGTGGGCTTTTAAATCTAGGCTAGAATAATGTAGGGCTGTGAGTTGGTCAAGTAGTACAGCTTTTCAGTAAAGAGTTGTCGAGTCTCCAATAATGACCAAATTTGTCTATAGCTCACATCGATATATATGTACTACATACTAGATGTGCTGTTCAAAAGAACAACATGGTTACACAAAGTTGTGGTTCCGGAACCACACTGTCATCTGTCATTAGTTCACTTGACAGCTGTCTCGCGAACACACGTAAAATTTATCAACGGTTGTGTCAAGTGAATTTGGAACATGCTGCTTATAAGAGATCGCGTGTCTATATATTGACGTCGTTGATAGCTCATGACTATTTTTCGCCCATCAAAACGTTTGTATTGTAAAACGGGGTGAATAGGGACAAAAGTGGGCAAGGATTTTAACATTGAAATAAGATAGTTTGTTGCTCACAAATACTTCAAAAATGTTCTGCCATAATTTGGTAAACATTCTAAAGTCCTTGTCGGTAACAAACGATCTTATTTCAATGTTAGAATCCTTGCCCACTTTTGTCCCTATTCACCCCTGCGTCCCTATTCACCCGGTTTTACGGTAATTAATTAATTTAATGAAGTTTTTTATTTTTATTTTTTTTCTTTTTAAATTATTTTTGTTGAAATGATAATAATAAATCATAATTCGATTAGGTTCCTATTAATAAATAAATGCACGAGATTTTTATCAGAATCAAAAATTTACACCTTTGACAACCCTACACATAATAGGTATACAGAGTGTTGACAAACTAATTCTCACAACGCTTATGACATGCTATGTGCACATACATACATACCTACATACACAGAACGCCGGTTATTGCTGCTTTTATATATTTTAGCACACAAAGCAAATACTTTTAAAGTTGTCGACTTAATTCTATGTACATACTAGAGTCGTTTAAATAGTTCAAATGGAGCAAATATCATGTGGGAAGCGGCGCCTTTGACTAATAAAAGGAAAATACGTTAAAAGTTTCTTTAGAGAATAGTAAACTTGAGATTCATGCATCAGCAAAGTGGTCATAATTGACTGGTTAGATACCTAGTAACAATTTAAAAAATACGATAAATATTAGCTCTTTTCTTGTTTTCGAGTGGAAATCCTCTCCCAAAAGGAGGGGTATGTCAGACTACTACAGACTAAAACCATACGGTGGCCATCCTCAGCACAAAATAGAGGAGCTCCGGTAACTCTAGTGGACCGTACTGGGCCCCTCTAGAGCTACACCGTTATAGTACGTCCCGGGGAAACAATATTATTTCCCCCACAGCAGTGACCACCACATGCTGCTGTCCTACCCAGGGTCGCTTAATTTTAAAATCATCAAACCGCTTTTTCATTGCTCAGCTTCCTTTAAGTCTCTATAGGCACAGATAATATAATACTATAATAGGTAAATAATTGTACCCGATTTCAAATCTGGACCCGTGGACTGCTAAAGCAGCCTATTAGCTTAAAAGAGAAACCGCCAAAATCGGTCATTTGTAAACACTTGGTTATCTTAATACATGTACCTTTTTCTGTACCTATATGAGCAAGAAGTTACCTATATGGAAATATGTAACTATATGGCAGCCACTTAAAAACAGCCAGCGGCTCTACATATCGGATTTAGAGATCGCAATTAAATTAAGTGGATTAGGTTGCTTCAACAACATGTTGTCTTAATCTTAACGTGATACATGAATTTTCTTTAGAACAAAAAATTACAATTACATGAGACTTTCCATCTTCATGTCCCTCAGTCTGGCGAACGAGATTTGCAATCATTGATTCAGGCATCAATCTAGGTGGTATTGCAGTTGTTATGGGCAAAGGTGCTGCATTGAATTCGCAACCGTCCCTTACTAACACACGGCAAATTGCGCGTGCGAGAACAGAGCGGAATCGCGCTGTTTTGATGTTTTTTTTACATTTTTGCTAATATCTCAGCGAATAAACATGTAAATAAAAATCTGGTAAACCATAATCTAGATATGCACAAGATGTATCTTATTCGCAAAAAACAATAGTAAAAATCATTGGGATTTCCAAATGCAATGCAAAATAGTGGTAAAACGGACCTTACTTTGGAAAATAAATCTATCGACCAAATTTTATTGAATCGTGTTTTCCCTACACCAAAACCTAATAAATATAATTAAAAATCAGATATATAAAAATTAGATCTACGTCGTATCCACAAATAAAAATATTTTGATTAGAAAATCCCTATTTTTTTAAATGCCGCCCCCTCGTTTCGCCATAAAAAGAAGATTGTGCAGATTAACCAATTAATGAGTAATTAAATCTCGATTTATATCTGATCATCATCATTGGAGCAATTGTAGCTTGTAAAGTGGTGTCAGAAGGCCCACTATATTTTCGTATAGTATTATATTATCTGTGTTTTCGCGGAGTTTAGGATTTACTGAGCTTCTCAGTATTCTTGGCCATCTTCCAGTCTTGTCTGAAAATCAGTACCTTACACGATGCTACTATTTCTAAATATCAAACATTCGATAAAAACAGTACTTATTAGTACCTAGTGCAGAACTATCGTAGGTATATACCGTAAGGTTCAACAAGCGGTCAGTTTTTCAAGTTTCAACTAGATATGGGACGGGTACCCGGGACCCGGTTTGGATCCGGTTCCAGCACTTATTTTAGGATCCGGCCGAATACCGGGTAGCGAGGTAACGGGTAACGGTAGGTACTGCCGGCCAATAAAACAATTATGGCCAAAAAAACAATTTTGACAAAATTGAATTGAAAACTATTATTAAGTCGAGTTTGGCATAGGAAAGGAAAATAACAATATGGCTGTATTATTTCAAAATGTGCAAATGATGGTGTAAAAAACACCAGTTTTTCTGCACAATTGGCATCAAGCCGACTTTTTTTTTTCAGAGACAAATCCTTCCTCTAAAGACAGGCTTTCGCTGTAACAAAACCTGCTGGCATCGATAAATACTAAGCCATAACGCCAAAACGCACGTACCCGGTATGGTACCCGGCAGAAGCCATGCCGGGTACGCGGTTGCCGAATAACCGGCAAAATCATTACCCGTCTCATGTCTAGTTTCAACTACCTTCTTCGGCTAATATCCCAGACCTAATAAATGTATTATTACCTCCATGATGGGGTCATCACTCCTTACAGAATTTCCTTTAATATCTTCATAAATTAACACGCATCAGAGAGCAGCCGCAATCACGGTACGATTGTCTTCTCAAGAGAAGCCGCCGCGACGAATCAGGCCCGCTACAAACTCACCACACTTAGCACAAGCAATTTGTACCTTTACCACCTTGATGGTAAGGTGTATGGTAACCGCAAAAAGACTGGATGGACAAGAATGTTATCGTGTTCAGCGACAAGGAGTTTTAAACTTTCTTGCTTAGAGTTAAAGTGTATGTAAGGTTGGAGGTGCCATGGCTAATGGATACCATCAGAGATAGTCACGAGCGGCGTACGATTATTATGAATTAGCTTCGCTTCAGTGGGGAACCGAACACCGAACCAAGCGGCAGCGGTTTATTCCACACTGGATTTTTGAAGACCGCAAAAGAAGTAGTTGAAGTAGTAATACTGGTATATAGTACGGGAGCTAAGACTACTTGAAACTTACTTTTTATTCTAAAACTCGATACCTATTTGGAAACATATTTTGTTTTGGAAGTTAGGCTCATTAAAGTAATTTAATGATCTTCGTTGATTGTTTGTTTGGCGCCGACTCATAATAAGTTATTTACATGAGTTTAGTTAGGAGAATAGTTATTAAGACCAAAAAGCTTCATTTTATTTTTCGCCGTTCTGTTTCTGTTTTCGTCGGTTAAATTTTTTGTTAAAAAGTTTTTTTTTTTGTAGCTAAAATCTAACTCCAGGTCTCCATAATGTTGTTGTGTCTAAAACTACATTTATGTGTGCCAAGATTCAACAAAATCGGTTAACAAGTAAGAATTCAGTGGGTGAACAAGCACTCATTTCCTACCCTTAGGGGTGGATTTTGATTTTGAAATTTAAATGGGACCAATTTCGAGATATACCCTATCCATTAAAAATAGAATCATCAAAATCGGACAACTCTGTAAAATGTTATGCGTGGTCCTTACTAGTCTGTGGCGTGGTCATACATAAAAAAATAACAAATATACGCGTCGAATTGAGAACCTCCTCCTTTTTTTTCGTCGGTTAAAAAAGAACCATAAGATGAACTATCAAGCAATCACATGAGACCTTCCATCGTCATGCCTCTGTTTGGCGAACGGGACTTACGGTGTAATTTAGGCAACAGCCTAGGTGATATTGCAGTTGTTACGGGCAAAGGGTAATCGCTTAAAATCAGATGGGCCTTTAGTTTTAGCAGTTTAGCCATCGTATACACACTTACTATCATTTAATTATTTGCTTACTATAAAAAACTTACAACCTGCCAAATAAATTGCCTATACATATTGCTATATTCTCCTAGAAGTAGACAGGTGTCACTTACGATGGTAAATGTTTCTCACAGGATCCATCGACATTCCAGTAATGTTTACTTTCCTGCTCAGTACGCCAGTTGTCAACACTCGCAATTCTTATAGGACACTTGGCGTTAGACAACGTGTTATTAAATAAATACATAATTTTACATAAGTAGTGCTTAGTCTAACCTTCCTTTCATATACCTTTTGCTACTAAAACACCGACTCTTGTCTCGTTTTATAAAACTGAAAATGATAGAGACAGGTAAGATTTATGAATTGGATATGGTTATAAAAAATTAGATGTGATTAGGATTTTTTTTTCTTTTTTTTTCGAGGCTTTAGTGAATAGGGTATTAGCAAATTACGTATGCTATAATTACCAAGCTCAATGTGGAGCCAATTAAGTAAGCTCCCTTCTTGTGCGATTTTTTTCTATCTCACTCAAAGATATTGGAATCTCTGCTCACTGTACAAGATACGTTTGGAGAAGTGGTAATTCACTAACGGCCAAAATGTATATCCAATCTATCCAAGATTTGCCCTACTAGAGATAGGAATGTGACATAAGCTCCATACAAAATATGATAGATTGGACGATATCTAAATCGTAGATAGATTGGATATTAATTTCGGCCGTTAATTGATCTCATTTAATGATAAGATCTGCTCCAGATATACCTAAAAATATTGGTGAAATTCAAGCCATAGCAAGAAGTGATTTGGTTGCAATGTTTTGTCAGGAAAAACCCCAAGTTACTTGTCATAGAACAAGATTGCAATTTCGTCCGAAAAGGACTTACCAAAAGCTGTATTTTGTTACAGTGAAATAACTGAAAAACTCATCATCATCGGTATCATTGTACTCATTAGTGTGAACAACTTTTACTATGGGACCAATCCAGAAATCGCGAAAAAAGTCAGCTGCTGCCAGTAGCTTTGCGATTTTAGGGTTGGTCCCATAATAGTACCTAAAAGTTGTTAATAATGATGTGTACAATACGATGAAGACGATACGACGACGGTGACGCACATGATAAAAATATGAAAAAGTTAAGAGTTTGAATTGAATATCTGTTTATAATTTCTTAGGTTTTCGCGATCACTACACATTATAATAAAACAAGTTTAACCGGATTATATCGCGTATATTTTTAATTAATAAAAATTGTACGGTAGATTAATTATTTTTTTAGAAATATCAGTAAAGTTGCTTATCATCTTAGCCTTCCTGCGACCACGAATGCTGCTAAGCTTTCGAAACGTCAGGAAACCAATCTAAATAACATACGCGATATAATCCGGTTAAACTTGTTTTATTATAACTGATGTTATGTTAATAAAATCTTAGTTTATCTTTCACGAAAATGCAATGATTTCTTCCAAACGTTCTCACGGCAACAATCAAAGATATACAAATAAATAAATGTTTAATAAATAAATTATCTATGTCCACATATCACTCGAGGCACTGACCTCTCCATATATATATCAGTGACAAAGCAATGATTAACCAAAACAAATAGTTTATCAAGAACTTGCCTTGAATAGTTGATTAGTTGGTGATTAGTAGAAGCCTTGATTAGTTGAAAACCGAAACAATAATAAAAAGAACGAACGTCGCTCGTAAATCGGCGCGGGCGCATGCTTCATCCTCCGACCGTCAACCACAAAATAAAGTTCAAAAGGTAAATTTTATACAAATTCAATTCACTTCACAACCAAAGCCAAATGATTTTTTTCAAAGTTTTTCTAATTTAAAATTTCTGCTTATTACAACGTGTCTGTAACAACACAGTAGTAATATAAATGCGAAAGTGGCTCCGTCTGTCTGTTTGTTACCTCATCCACAACTAAACCACTGAACCGATTTTGATAAAACTTGGTGCAGAGATTGTCTGGAACCCGGAGAAGAAAATCATAGGCTATTTTATTCGTGTTAAACCATATGCACGTGGGCAAAGACACAGGGCCTCTATAGTATCTCATAATTTACGATAAAATTTGTAATTAGACACCTTATCTCTCGATGATTAGGAGTCTTTGCTTCTTCTGATCTTTTTCTAATTTAGTTATTCTAACAGCTGCCTACTGCACCACGTACAGTAGGCCAAGTTATAATTTAGCACATAGTTTCTATTCTGAATTCAAAGCTAAATCTATCCTAAGTTGCATTCTAAATGTAAAACAGTCTTCCTTAATAGGATATTGTGACATTTGTGGCTATTCAAACCCCCAGTTTCTGGAAGGCTGATCAATTTGATCTATCGTCAAATCTAATGTCAGCTTCTGTGATTGGTCGGCAAAAATACTAACAACCAATCACATCGCTTGACCTGAGATTTGACAGTCGATTAGTAAATTTTTGTGTTGATCAACCTTTCGGAAAGTGGGGGTAAATCTCTCGTGGGCCTTCTGCCATTTTCTACTTCGTGCCACAGCCGTAAACTGCCAATTAATCCATGATGGGGAACAGTGGGTGCTTTCACATGATTCAATCTCATAGCTTTATGGTGCCTTGCTTCGAATATATCAGCCAGCAGCCGGAAGTGTGGCTTGAAGTAACTCAGCTGTGGAAAGTGGGCCACGGGTGGAACAACATAGTTGTAGTAGTACAAACATTGTTATGATGGGTATGGTGCGTTTACACAATGGGAAATGATGGTGCATTGACGTACACTGATGGGTCTGTTTCGTTAAAATCGTCATCAGCTTGGAGCTTCCTTGTTGACACCTTGAACTTCGGATTCGGAGGGATTGATGAAATCCTGGAAAATTTCTCATATGGGGTCTCAACTTATGTTGTGCTAGTCTTCTATCAAATAGGACATATTTCGTTTTCTATGTTTTTTCAACATCCGTTGTAATTCTACTTTGTTTGCTGGGATTTATGTGACAGCCGTCAACTGTCATAAGCCGTGACAGCTAAACATCGTAATAGCTGGATCTTAGGATGGACACGGCGATCCATGAGCTGGACCTTCCCGTTCAGGAAAGAGAAAATGCGGGGTGTGCTGACCGTATCATCATCCCAGGTTACAGAGTTGCCGACTAGGAGTACGGAATGACACCTACTTGATAAATCAGGGAAGCTTTAGGGGGGGTAGGAATTGGTATTAGCCTCTCCGGGAAGTCTGTCCGTCGGCTAATGAACCCAATGTCAGAAAGTGATTAATTAAAAATAACATAGTTGTACCATGCGACTGAAGCAGAAGTATACTTTATCCCCGAACCACTTTCTATCACGCCCTGTGTTTAGTTTAAGAGTCTCTTCTGTTAATAAAAATTACCATATGGATACATCATCCTCCTGCCCTTATCCCAATTTATTTGGGGTCGGCGCAGCATGTTTTTTTCTTCCATACATCTCTATCAGCCGTCATCTCCTTGTTCACTTTCTTTCTATTCATATAATCTTTCACACAATCCATCCATATTTCCTTAATTACCATATGGATTGCTAAAAAGAATGTGTTTTTATTAATTTTCTTTAGAAAAGAAAAGTTAAGTGGTCCAAGATATAAATTTTCTCAAAGCCTATCTACCTTGAAATCCGCTAGCTTTCAGTTTGCTTTGTCCTTGTTATTGCGTCCTTTTCTACGTTGTTCTGTTGTTTCTGTCTCAATACTTTTTCAATTTAGCAAATAACTTTTCCAATCATTCATTGCGTGGGAAAATAATCAGCCTATATATATTATCTTTTTCTTATCCTAAATCAGCGTGGAACCCACTCATTAAGCCGTATTTTTTTTACTAATTGAGCTCGAGATAGAGCATTCTATGGATAGAGCTTTAATTGGCCCATCCATACTCATTAATCAATGAAGTTTACAAAAACTGACAAGATGTGTGGTTCTGGAGAAATCAATTAAACTTCAACCCAATAAACCAATTAAGGTCAATATAAAGCAATAGAAGTTTTTAAACTTTCGCGAATTTCACTCATATTTAACGAGGTTAGTCAAAATGTTCGTTATATTTTGATTTAATTGTGCGCGACAAGTCCCGTAAACATAGTTCAATATCAATATAAAGCAGTGAATAACCTCAGTAGTGGCACAGATAATATAATACGTAGTGGGTAATCCAAGTAAATAAAAGATAGTAATTAGTAAAAGTAGTAAGTGCTAGTAAAGAAAGATATAAGGCTGTTTCATTATATTACAGTCTACAAAACGTCAGTGGTAACTAACGACGTCAATAAATAGACACGCGATCTCATTTAAGCAGCATGTTCCAAATGCAGATGACGCAACCGTTGATAAAATATACGTGTGTTCGCGAGACATTTGTCAAGTGAACTAATGGAAATAAAGACGCTTTCAAAGTCAACTGTTCTGTTACCACAGACGTGAGGTCGACTGTACCAGGAGACAGGTATTGAAAGACCGCTAAGAGTGTTGGGCACTCGAGGCGTTCATAAAACAACCCGGGGAGGACATCAGCACGTGTAGTCGCGTGCTGCTGTTGGGAAAACATAGTTTTTTCACCGGGACTTGCTAAAGGCGTCCACTGGAGGTTTTGGAGCTCCTCTATTTTGTGCTGAGAATGGCCACCGTGTGGTTTTATTCGGTAGGTAACCGAAAATATGGCCTCCGCCATTCCCAGGTGGAACCCTATCCATGAGGATTTCCGGGAAAAAAAGGAAAAGAAAGGTCACTAAAGGCAAATATTTAGTACTTTGTACATAGCAGATCAAACCTAGGCACGAAATGGTTGGTAGGACTTACGGTAAAGTCCTTGTATGAAGGCGTCCTCGTCTTTCCTTGTTTTAAGATGTTTTGAAGTCGCTTTACGCCTGAGATCTTGATATCGGCGCTTTCCAGGCCGTGATTTCACAGTTATTGTATGGGTGGTGCTGGTGTAACAAAATTACCATCTATCTCATAGGAATTTCTTTGTTAACAAAAGTATCGAAGATAATTTTTTCAATTCTTTGATAAATTATTTAATCTAGAGCAGTTGTTTGAGACATGTTTTTTTGAGCAATGTTTAAAAAAATATGTGGAATCCTTAGGAGATAATAAACGAATAAGAAAGCTAGGTAATCAATCCTAGACCTATATTTGATGCAGTAAATTAACCCTGCCCTGTCTCGTGATCAAATGTGATTCACAACAGTCAGTTTAAAGCGGCAGGGTTACTGATCATTCGAATGATCAACTACTAACAGCCAAAATTAATATCCAATCTATCCACGATTTGCCCTACTAGAGATAGGAATTTGACATATGCTCCATACAAAATATGTCTAATTTCTATCTCCAGTAGGGTAAATCGTGGATAGATTGGATATTAATTTTGTCCGTTACAATATGTATTTTATATCTACCATATTAGGTTTGGCTTACAAAATACATTGTTATTTTTAATCTCATTACCAAATTGCGTACAAAAAAACTACAAAAAATCCATCGGCACATAAAAGCGATTGATTACAAAGGAACGATGGATTCGCGCGTGGTGCGCGCGCGCATGGGAGCGTACAATCAAAATAAACGTGCGTTGCGTTGTTTTTATGACGGGTGCGTCACTCGCCGCCGCGTGTGTTTACGCGCCGACAAACGCTTTGATGTTGCCTACGAGGTAGGGCTGCGGAAACAATTTGGTAAAATTATGGGTTAATTTTTTTTCTAATACGACTACAATAATAATCATAATTTTCGATACAAATTACTCAAATTAGTTAAATCTAAAAACTTAACAAATTAGTCGTAATTTGATTTGGTTTGTTTGTATCATTGAGAAAAAAATCCTTAATAAAACAGCATCGCAATTCGCACATACGCTTGCTGAGTGTTCAGTTAAAGATAAATTTGCGAAATAAAATCGTTACATAACTACTTACATCAAATGTTTTAAAATCTTAATTGAAAAGAAGAGAAAGTTTACTTGATTAATAGAAAGTTTAATGATTCGATATTTAACAAGTTAAATTTTAATTATCATAACCAAAACCTGTACTTCAACGATTTCACGTAATAGATGTATAACCACACCACACATCAACTCAGCCTATCACAGTCCACTGCTGGACATAGGCCTCTCCCAAGTTGCTCCACAACACTCGGTCCTCTGCCTTCCGCATCCAGTCCCCCCCAGCCACGTTTTTTAGGTCGTCGGTCCACCTGGTGGGGGGGCGCCCTGCGCTGCGTTTGCCGATTCGCGGTCTCCACTCAAGGACTCGTCTGCTCCAGCGGCCATCGGTCCTTCGACAGACATGGCCAGCCCACTGCCACTTCAGCTTACTGATCCTACAAGCTATGTCGGTCACTCCGGTTCTTCTCCGAATAATCTCGTTTCGGATTTTAGCCTTCAAAGAAACTCCAAGCATAGCTCCACACCACAAATAAACTTACTCAACCGAAGTTTACTATGGGGCTTTGGGGCAACCCTACACTTACAACCATAGGGTTTTATACACGGCCAGATCAAAGGGCCGGCTAAGCTAATGAAGTGATAAATAGCAGTGGAACCATTACATTGTATAAATAGATAAATAACTGCGATATATTGGAACACCGGCACCGTGCTCCCGGAGCTGCTCTGCATCAAACATCGCTTTTATAGACAATCACTACTGATAGCAGTTGTAATTGTACAACTGTCCTTATATTTCCGGTAGCTAGTTTTGTTAGCATAGATAACGAAATTGGAATTGGAATGGTTAGTTTTGTGTGTAATCACAATAGGTATATCGCAATCATAACAATACATCACAAAGAAAATATTATGAGCTAATAGCGATAGGTGAAATACTAAAGATTACAAGTATTTTTCGCATTTTCACGCTGTATATAAAAATAAACTGCAATTATTTTTATTTTCCATCATATTCTTTACTTTATTTTTATTTCAGAAACTTTTATTTAACTCGCTGTGGTAGTACACACGGCTACAAATCGAGCTGTACATTTCCAGTATAAGCTGACCTCGCATTGTGTAGGCTTTCCTTACAATGCGAGATCAGCTTATTTTGGAAATGTACAGCTTGACGTGTAGCCGTGTGTACCTATGTAATCAAATCTTATAAGTAACTTTTGAACCAGTTCCCGTTATCAGAATCCGCTGAAATAAATAAATAATTATGTAAACCCGATGACAATGCAATATTATGGTGCTTAGGAGCCGATTGATTATGGAGCCGGAACGTGGTCACAGGATCTCCGCTGTAGTTAATGTGGACACTCCGAGTTTGGGCTCTTTAGATTTGTCTCAATGGGTAGTTGCATGAGAGATGGTGATCAGGGTCTGACGATGGAGTCGGAAGGTGGTCACAGGATCTCCGCTGTGGTTAACGTAGACACCGTGTTTGGGCTCGTTAGATTTGTCTCAAACTAAAAATACACATAAACGAAGAATATTTTCTTAAAAGCTTGAGGCATGAAACGTCCTTCTTATATTAAAAATAAGCCACAGGCTTTAAGAAAATATAAAAGTTCTTTGTTTATTTTTTACTTATTTATTTATTTTATTTACATCATGGATTTAATAAATACACATATTATAATTAACTACTACCTATCTACATTAATATAAATAATATATACAATATAAACATGTATAAAAACAGAAACAATAATATTAAAATATCATAAAAGTAGACTTAGGCGTCGAAGAATTCCTCCACATCACTGTCATCCGGAAGCGTGCCCAGAAGACTGGCAGCGTTGCCACGTTGAATGGCAACGCTTATTCGTTGCCCAAAGAACAAGCCAGCCCTCTGGTCACGCGAAGTGTCGACCAGTCTCTTAGATATTTCCTTGAAAAGGAGCCGAGCGCTCGGACCCCATGGCCCGAGCGTTTCGACCCCAAACGGCTCAAAATCATAGCATCCAATAAGATTACTATATTTGCGCCGCTTGAGGGTCTCCGCAGCTGCAGCGGCAGCACAGCCACAGCCCGCCGAGCTAGGAAGATGGGATGGAGCAAGGGTGTCGACACAGGTTGCGTCCCACACCAGAGGCCTACCCAACTTCCAAGGTAATAACGTCATACCGTCTGGTCTCTTACCATCGTCACGTGCCAAGCCATTAGGTTCTAGTACGGCTGGTACGCCGGCGGTGGCAAGAGTACGACGAATAATGTCGTTAATATTGGCGTGCCGTGATATGCGACCTGCACTCCTGCAACAAGAAAGGCCATGGTGTCCGAGGCCGTCGACAGCTTCACCACAATGACACCGATGTGGAGCAACGCATGGAGCGCCTAACCGTAGGCAGGTAGCGTTTCTTTGTTTATGTGTATGGTATGTTTTATTTAGTACTTTTTGGTTTAATAAAAGCTTGTTTTTAAAAACTTTTTTTATTATAATTATTTTATTGCAATTTTAAAATGATTTCGGAACATATCAAAGAAAAGCTTATCATATTCCTCGGTTAGGTTGTTTATGTTACTGTTCTTACTTGATTGACACGTTGATAATAAAATGTTCAAACAGTGTTGTTGTGTTTTATCTTATTGTTGTCATTTTCTTAAACCGGATGTTTAAAATTATACAACGGACATTATAAAAATAATGCCCAGTGCAGTGGAAGCGGGCGAAGTAGGTATTTATAATTTCTAGAAAACCTAATGCAAGTAACTACCTACCTACTAACCTAGATGCATTTATTATCAGGAAAAAAGTCGGTTCTTTCATTCATGAAAAAAGTTCCGTCCCGAGTACCTAAAGGTCTTAATTTCACGATAATCAGATTTTAAATTAAAATATTTTAAATAGCAGTGATAGCCTAGTGGTTGAGCGCTTGCCTTCCATGCAGGAGGGTCTGAGTTCGATCCCGGCCCGCACCTCTGACTTTTCGAATTCATATGCGGATTAGAATTTGATTATCACTTGATTTAACGGTGAAGGAAAACATCGTGAGGAAACCTGCACACCTGAGGGTGCTCCGTGCAGTTCTCAATGGTATGTGTACTCCGCCAACCCGCACTAGGCCAGCGTGGGGTCTAAGGCTTAGGCCTTTTCCTACTGAGAAGAGGCCCGTGCTCAGCAGTGGGACAGTAATGTGCTGGTTATGTTATGTAATCAGATTTTAGATTGCTTATCAAGTTATCATTAAGACGCTGACAACAGCCAATTACCCCAAATAGGCTTCTTTAAAAAAAAAAATTATCTGTATCTATTCAGTTTGTGGCAGTGAAAAAAATATGTGTTAATCTTGATCTTGGACGAATAAAAATAATTTTCATTCAAGTTGAGCGGCGCACTCGACCTCCCTCCGCTCGTTGCCTTTCAGTGGCCCGATTCACAAACGTTCGAAAAGTTTCCGTTTCCGATGTGAAATTTGACGGCAAATGAAATAAAACCACCACCACTTCCTGCGATCATGAACGCTGCAAAGCATTTAAAACATCAGGAAAACCAATTTTAATAATAATACGCGATTTAATCCAGTTAAACTTGTTTATTACGAAACAAAACGATTTGAGAATCGAACGCATTCGGAAATGCTATTCATAGTTCTATAATTTTACATCGAGTGCTTTGCGACAGCAAATGACTCTCGGAAGAGTTTCCGTAAATTTCGCGTTGCGTTTCCGAATACGTTCGGTTCCCAAATCGTTTTGTTTCGTAATAAAACAAGTTTAACCGGATTACATCGTGTATTATTATTAAAATTGGTTTTCCTGATGTTTTAAATGCTTTGCAGCGTTCGTGGTCGCAGGAAGTGGTCGTTTTGTTTCGTTTGCCGGTCAAATTTCACTTCGGAAACGGAAACTTTTCGAACGTTTGTGAATCAGGCCACAGTTCTGTACGAAACGACAGTGACCGCAGAGGTTTGATTTTTTAGGTGTTGTCAGCATCTGTATGACAAAACCAAGTAAACCTTTACTAACGGCCAAAATTAATATCCAATCTATCCACGATTTACCCTACTGAAGATAGAAATTTGACATATTTTGTATGGAGCTTATGTCAAATTCCTATCTCTAGTAGGGCAAATCGTGGATAGATTGGATATTAATTTTGGCCGTAAAACCACAAAACTGCATTAAATGACATTGCATCATAAACTGACATACCTAAATGCCTACGTTCTGTATACCATGTAAACCGAGTTAGTTCAAACTGCTTGTTCAGAGCAAATGGATCGCCTTGTCCGCCGGCTCTTTGATCGCGTCGCAATGGAGGCGTGTCCGCGCGGCTTTGATGTTGAGTAAGATGTGTACAGGGCAAATAGTTTGGTTATTAATAGCGGGCAATACGTGGAAAAATGTGTTTGCTTTAGGATATGAACGTTTGATTTTAAAGATTATATCTGTTTGTTTAATAGGTTTAGCTTTTTGCAGTCTTTTTGTGAGCATACTCTGGAGAGGTTCAAAGAATCCTTTTTATTAGGAATCAAGTTATTTACCTTGAACTTTTGATTAATTTGTTATTTATTACACAGGATCTTATCATAGGTACTTCTGCAATAATAACAACCATTGTACGACTGTACGTAGGTACCTAAACAAACTTGATCAGTCTTTAGTGTGCCACTTACTTTGCTTTTTTAAACCTTAGATTTATTTAGGATGTTAGGATGTCAAAAACAAAGCGAGCAGGTGAATGAATACCTGTCAATACCTACCTTCTTCTTTAGTATACCTACTAGGTAGGTACCTACCTACTACTAGGTACCTACTAGGTAGGTACCTACCTAGTAGAGCCACCACAACTTTTTCGCATGTTCTTGTTTTATTACCATGGAACCTTGAGTGACCGCTTTTGTTAAATAAATGTGTCAGTACTAAGTAGGTACCATATAGAAGCACAAGTCGTAATATGTAACTTGAACAGCTGTAAATTAATACCTAGTAGTTTTTAAGCTCAGGGACAGGTTACTTTTTACTTGTACCTACTCATTACAGTGCACTGTTTTGCAGTAGTTTACGGTTCCAGAACTAGATTGTTGGGTAGTTTTGAGTGAAGATTCATGGAGCGAATTGAGACACCAGAATCACCAAATTCTCCTCACAGACATAGTAAAAAACATAGACAAAGTGCTGCGAACAATTAATAGTGAAGCCACTGAGGTGATTACCTCAGTGAGTGAAGCCATCAAAACCGTGCTCCTCCGAGTAGGTAAAAACCAGCGCTCACGCACACACACGCACATCAAACCGTGCTCACCGCTCTCAATACACATGTCGCGGCATCGTCCAGCTCGACCAGTAAGAATCGCCAAAAACAAATATCTTTCTGGTGCGTGTGTGTGCATGACTGCGTGAGCGCTGATTTGTACACGGAAGAGCACAGTTTTGTTGGCTTCACTATAATTGTTCGCAGCACTTCATCTGTATTATATTGACTATGTCTGTGGTTCCCCTGTCTATATTTTTTAAGTTGTTTAGGAAACAGTTAGTGTCGAGTCGAATAGTATTGATGAGAGAACTTGCTTTTATCTATTACACAAATCCTTGGACGTATCTAGATTCTAGGAGATGAGACATGGTAGTGTTTCAAACGAGTTCAGATTTATTCATAACTGTGTTCAATTTGACTCTTGTTTGGACTCAGCAACCATTGTGCCGATAGTTGTTACGGCCAATGGCCTTTTAGCAAAGAGCCTCGACCACCATCTCATGAGGCTCTCGTTAGGCGGCTGGGTCAAGGGCCTGATGCAGAAAGCGGTTCTCCTAGATACGGCGCGTATTGTTAGGAGGTTCCTTTCTCTGGAGCCCTGACCGCCGGTAGCTTGGTCCCTGTACCCGATACCGGTGGGCCACTATTTTTTACAAAGAACGTGGCTGGGGGGAACTGGATGCGGAAGGCAGAGGACCGAGCGTTGTGGCGCAACTTGGGAGAGGCCTATGTCCAGCAGTGGACTGCGATAGGCTGAGTTGATTGGACATTTTGTTAGGACTCGTCCACTTGTCACTTAGTTGTTATAAATGTTTGGCAAGGTCAAGGAATAAAAGAAAGAAAGATGCTTCTGTCTATCCTAGGTACACGGTTCCTTAGCTATCCCATAGTCCCATACAGCACTTACGAAAAGTGAAAAAGCACATATCTTCTTCTTAGATATAACTGACTGACACACAAGACAACGCACTGCCTAAACCGGTGGGTCTAGAACAGTCTAGAAGAATGAAATTTTGCATAGGAGTTCCTCAGATAACGTACCTGTGAGTACTAAGAAAAGATTTATGAAAATTCATCCTATCATCATCCTCCGAGCCTTTTCCCAATTATATTGGGGTCGGCTTCCAGTCATACACGGAGCGACTGCCATCAGACCCCCGCAACCCAGTTACTGGGTAATACCGACATTCGGAGGTTAGACCAGTTGTCAGACTTTCAGGCTTCTGACTACCTGTAACGACTGCCATAGATATTCGTATGACAACCGGGACCGACAGCTTAACGTGCTCTCCGAGGCACGGAGGGGTCTCGATGTGTAACGAAACGGTCACCCATCTACAGACTGACCGCGGCAAGTGCAGCTTAACCTTGCAGATCGTACAATCCGCGCAGTCGTTGCTTCGCTACGAGCCCCTAAAAAAAAATTCATCCTATATGGGGTTTAAATAGGGGTTGAAAGTTTGTATGAAAATCCGTCATTTTTGAAGTTAACATAACATAACATCACGCCTGTATTTCCCAGAAGGGGTAGGCAGAGGTGTATTAGCACACCCACATTTCTCCAGTTATGTTATAGTCCCATGTAATAGGGGGCGAGCCTATTGCCATTGACCGGGCACAAATCCAGACTCCGGGCTGCAACTGAGAATTTCCTAATGAAAAAACTCAATAACACTTTACCCGACCCGGGAATTGAACCCAGGACCCCACGCTCAGCAGTCGCGCTTGCAACCACTAGACCAACGAGGCAGATTTTTGAAGTTAGATTTATGAAAATTCTTACTTGGCTTTTCGGTTTAAAATAAAGAAATACTTTCCAGTCATTTTGTAAAATCATCCCTTAAGGGTATAAAATAGGGCATGAAAGTTTAAGATAAGCAGGTAGTATAAGATTAGATATCCGAAACCCACCCACCAAAACAAAGTTGTTGAGAATTCCTGAAACTCTCGTGTAATGACTATAGCTACCTACTACATTATTAGCTAAGAATTCCATCTCGGGCCATCGCACACGGTCGGTACTCCCGTCAACTGTCCCGTGAAGACATCAAAGCGTGCGCCTGCAGTCGGGTGCACTCGCCTATTTTCGGAACATGTCGGTAATTAATTTTTTGTCGTGGCCTGTCCTTTGTTGTTCGTAGACGAAATTCTGTCGTTTTTGAACAAGAGTATAGCAGTTTAGTGAGAAATTTACGATCGAGACGAAAATAGTTGGTTGACTAATGTTTACCTTAGGCTTGGCTTGCGAGCCCTTTATGTCTGGCGCTTAAAAATCTACACTTTGTAAGGACTCAATCGATTTCTTGTTTAATCAAAATAACAATAACGAATAAGTACCTAATAAAACAAAGTTTAACCGGATTAAATCGCGTATATTATTTAAATTGGTTTCCCTGACGTTTCGAAAGCTTTGCAGCTTTTTTTTTTTTTTTGCAGCTTTTTTTATTATAATGTGTAGTGATCGCGAAAACCTAAGAAGTTATTAAGTACCTAATAGTTAGACTCCTTTCTTTTCTTCGTGAGTTAGACGCATGGGTAACTAACCTCTCTGCCAACCCCAATGGGAAACAGGCGTGATAATATAAGGTAGGTAGACGTTTATGCGGCGTTCTCACGAGACGATTTCTGTTGATTAACCCACAAATATGACAAAGACATCGACGACGTCTGTGGTCTAGTGGCTCGAGTGTCAGACTGCTAATCACGAGGTCGTGGGTTCGATTCCCACAGCACACAAATATTTGTGTGATGAACATAAGTGTTTGTGTTTGTCTGGGTGTTTCTTATGTATTATAAGTACGTATTTACAAAAAAAATGTATATAAGTATTATATCCATTGTCTAGTACCCATAGTACAAGCTCTGCTTAGTTTGGGACTAGATGGTGTGTAAAAATGTTCTAAAAATATTATTTATTTTATTTATTTACATTAAATATTTACTAATAAATCTCTTTGCATCATGAGAACACGCTTTTAATAAAAGTTGATCAACTGTGTACAAGCTGTTCTCGAGGGTCATCACGAATCGTCTCGCCGGAAGACTCGACGAATTCCAGCCACCAGAGCAAGCTGGGTTTCGAAAAGGCTACAGCACCGTAGACCACATCCATACTGTTCGGCAGATCATACAGAAGACTGAAGAGTAAAATCAGCCGCTGTGTATGGCATTCGTGGACTACGAGAAGGCCTTCGACTCTATCGAAACTTGGGCAGTTCTGGATGCTCTTCAGCGATGCCACATTGATGAGCGGTATATAGAGATGCTGAGATGCCTATACAACGCTGCTACCATGACTGTTCAGCTCCAGGACCAAAAGACGAAGCCAATTCAACTGCGCAGAGGGGTGAGACAAGGGGATGTAATATACCCGAAATTGTTCACTAACGCGTTGGAGGACGTCTTCAAGACGCTGGACTGGACTGGACAGGGTATCAACGTTAACGGCGAGAACATCTCACATCTCCGTTTTGCCGATGAAATCGTTGTAATGGCTGAGTCGCTAGAACAACTGGGCGAAATGCTGCACAGCTTAAACGGAGCCTCTCGACGTGTCGGTCTCGGCATGAATCTGGACAAGACTAAAGTCATGTTCAATATGCATGTCATGCCGAGGCCAATATTCGTCGAAGGGTCGGCACTCGAAGTTGTAACGGAATACGTCTACCTAGGGCAGGCAATTCAGCTTGGTAGACACAACTTCGAGAAAGAAGCCAACAGAAGGATCCGTCTGGGCTGGGCAGCATTTGCCAAACTTCGCCGACTCTTCTCGTCGCCTATACCGCAAAGTTTGAAGACAAAGGTCTTCAACCAGTGCGTCCTGCCAGTCATGACTTACGGTGCCGAGACGTGGACACTGACAGTTGGGCTAGTCCACAAATTCAAAGTCGCTCAGCGAGCTATGGAGCGAGCTATGCTTGGAGTTTCTTTGAAGGATAAAATCCATAACGAGATTATCCGGAGAAGAACCGAAGTGACCGACATGGCTTGTAGGATCAGTAAGCTGAAGTGGCAGTGGGCTGGCCATGTCTGTCGAAGGACCGATGGCCGTTGGAGAAGACGAGTCCTTGAGTGGAGACCGCGAATCGGCAAACGCAGCGTAGGGCGCCCCCCTGCCAGGTGGACCGACGACCTAAAGAACGTGGCTGGGGGGGACTGGATGCGGAAGGCAGAGGACCGAGCGTTGTGGCGCAACTTGGGGGAGGCCTATGTCCAGCAGTGGACTGCGATAGGCTGAGTTAATTGATCAACTTTTGGCATCCGTCAACTAAAATCTCTCTCTTCTCTCGAGGCGATTATAGTTGACGCTTGTTTCGCTTGCTTTGTTGACTAAGCTCCATACAAAATATGTCAAATTTCTATCTCTGGTAGGGTAAATCGTGATTGGATTGATATTAATATTAAAATTAATAATAAAGATTGGATATTAATTTTGGCCGTTAGACATTAGACAATATACCGATTCAAACGCATTACTAGAAAACTTAACCATGAGTTAAATACTCCTTCCATTGTTCGGTACAATAAGTACACCTTTCATGACGTCATCAATCAATCCGCCGCCACTATCGTATGTTTACCCAAGCAAATAAATAATACCACTCCGAGAACTGAATAACTCAATGGATCAGCTAAAGTAAACAATTGGAACCCTGAAACTTCTTAGTACATTTCTTCTGCTTTATTGCGAGGTAGTAAGGTTGATTTTAGAGTGGATGTTAGATGTTATAATAATCCTTGGTATTTATATCAATGGAAACCCTTGTATGTGATCCAGAAACATCCGATGCCACTCATGTGGGCAAATGTTTGTTAAGGAGACGTTTACATACCGCTCAAGATTATTCCATAAATCCATGGTTTGTTTTTCTTCATATAATCGTAGCGACACAATAATTTATGAGATTTTAATATTTATTACTTAGGGTAATGAACGAGCATTTTCTATTTAAAGATTGCGTTTTTAATTGCATTCAGAAATGAACCAACCAGTTTATTTTAAATGTCTTGTCAATTATCATGCTTTGCAAACTGGATTATTGCACATTCGTTTTAATGTTGATCTCTTATTAAACGTTTATTATTGTAATTAAACCCATACTTTACTACTTTATTTATAATTAAACGAAAAATAATGGGTTCGACTTAAGATCATTGTGTATTTATAAGTTTTAAGGCGTGAACAAAAATCACAAGCAATATACGAAAGTTCACCTATCCGTCACAAATTCTTAGACGACAAATCTAGGTTGTAATGTTTTTAACGTTAAACTAACATGGCCTTAACTAAAATATCTTAAGTGGTACCGCCGTGCCTTAAACCTTTTCCGAACGCAAACAAGCTTGTTTGCTCACAATTGTTGGCTTAAAACGAAACGTTTGTCCAACGAAAAAAACACTAAAATACACTCCGTTTTGAGTGCAATCTACCGTTCTAATAGGATACGCGCAGGCGCAGGTAACTAGAACTGTTTGGTATTTTAAGATAATCCGTAACGATAGATTTTGACTGAAAAAAAAACTCAAGTGCCATACAAAAAAGTCTATAGAATTATTTTTTATTAAGTAGCTCATACTTCTTCATGATAGTGTTGTAGGCCACGATTATACGGCTAAATGTCAGTTAAAGTATTCTTGTGCAGTCTACCAAAAAGAACAGAAGGCAAGGTATGTTTTGAATTATCCAAGTATGATTGTGGCTTGAAAAACAACAATATTGAGTGGATGAAATGGCATCGTTCTTTCATGTGACGTATTTGTTATTTTATTTTGTTTGCGCACTTCAACCAGAAGCACAGTTCTGAATAGAGCTAAGGTTGGATCGGATGCTTCTTTTCTCTCATTGGAAAGTTTCTTTAGGCCAAATATTCTCTTTTTAGAATACAAATACACTTTTGTACAGGTATTTTTATAAATATCTTAAGAACTTTATAAATATATTAAGGACTTACATTTTGTGACAGGTAGGTACACAAGCTTTCTCTTCTAGGTCGTGAGAAAACTCTCGAGATTCTTGTTATGATTTACAAATACAGTTTTGAACTCTTATCTCTTCAGGAAATCCTTATGGTCCTAGCAGATAATATTCATCATATTTTATGGACATCTTGTAAACAGTCACATGAGACTTTCCATCTTCATGTCTCAGTTTGGCGAACCGACTTCTGGTACCATTTAGGTAACAGCCTAGGTGGTACTGAAGTTGTCATGGGCAAAGGTAACCGCTTAACATCAGGTGGGCCTTCAGCTCGTTTCGCCATCCTATACTATAAAAAAAAGTAAGTCAGAAGTGAAATGGACCTTAGCCCAGCTCATATACTGAATACTTTCCCAAAGCTGGACACTGGTTCACCATGAGAAGGCAATGGCTTAGGTCACTACACTGGCCTCGTATATGTGTAGGACGAATAAAAAAGGCGGACGGAATCTAAACAATAAGTGAAGCACCCATAGTAAGTCGGCTCCCTTGAATGTACGGGCTGACACTCTGGCACGCACACACTCACAACTAGAAGTGGGAGTTTAAACAAAAAGCGCTTAAAAAAGTCTAATTAAAACAAAAGCGTATAAGCACGCTTATTGATTTAAGCAGATTTCGTTTAGACTTTTTCGTAAACCAAACTTATGCTCACAATAGTACGATTGAAATGTAACCTTATTCTTATGAATATAAGACCCAATTTCAAAGTTGACGGGTGATTTGATAAGCGGCAGAATTAAATTTTATTCGTTTACGTAAAATTTGTTTAGAGAAATCACTTTTTTATTTTGTTGATTTTTTTGGTATCGTTTAAACGTTTTTGACCTTGATTGATTTGCTTTCGCTTTGGCGCTTAGTTTATTTTTTGTTGTCAACTAGTGAATGCGTTTTTGAATGTTCTCCTCGGTAATTACGCGACGATTGTAGTTTGTTTGTATAGTTTTTAGTGAAATTGTAAATAGAATAGTGTAATCACAGATTTTCAGTAATCTGAGAGTGTAGTAATGAAAAGTAAATTTTTTTAGAAGTGATAAATGAAAATGAAAAGCGTCAAAAGCGTAAAAAAATTCGTTGGCAGAAAAAAGCAAAACGTTTAAACACGCTTACGATTTTAAGCCGTTTTTCCCAACTTTACTCACAACCATAGTAAGTTTAACAACCGCCATTACGCAACAAATCTCGTGTGATGGAATTCGTTGTCGTAGTGTCACAAATAAAATAAAAAACACTGTGCAGTCATGGGGACTGCTGACAGAAGTGAAAACTTAAAACTGTCACATTAGCATGTCGCATGCATCTTCTTTGATCGCATGTCGGTGACGTAGGATGACGCGAACTCATAAGTTTTGCCCCTACCAAAAATTGCTCAACACGCCTAAAGAAGCTATCACTTTAAAAATATGCCGTCTAGTACAGCTAAAATTCTGTATAAATTATAGTGAATTTCAGGAAAATCAAGTGCTCTAATCTTTTCTTAGCAAGATTCCGTCCGCCTTTTTTTATTCGTCCGTGGTCTCGTCTAACTTATCTTAAATCTCTTTGAACCTAACCTAACTATTCTCGAATCTCGAATTACCATGCCCATGTCCCAAATGATAATATAAATGTGCGAAAAATGCGAAAACTGTTTTACCATTTTTAGTTCAAGGTAACTGGAGTAACGTGTTAATGATCTATTTGCAAAATTAATAAGTGCCATGTAATGAGTATTTACGTTATCAGAGGTTAGGCTGAGGTGCGATGACCTTTGTGAAACAATATTATTTTCATATTTATTTATAAATCATTCATTATCTTTGAGTAGGATGACAATATGATTAGGAGGGATACAATTATATTCGAATTTGCATTTGGCGACTGTAGAGGCCAGAGGCCCAAATGACACTCGTATTTTTTAGGGTTCCGAAGTCCTACAAGGAACCCTTATAGTTTCGTCATGTCCGTCCGTCTGTCCGTCTGTCCGTCTGTCCGTATGTCCGTCTGTCCGTCTGTCCGTCTATCCGTCTGTCCGTCTGTCCGTCTGTCCGTCTGTCCGTCTGTCCTAATCCTTTACCGCTTAATAACTTCTACAGTTATAAACATAAGTAAATTAAATTTTGACAAAAAATGGAATAGATATAGATCTCAATTTTAAAAGAATAAAAAAATCTTGATTACGTATTTTAGGGGTGGCGCCCATACATGTGAAATGGCGATGAAAATATTTTTTTCGCTGCACCCCCTCGTGTGGGGTATCGTTGAATAGGTCTACTAAAATGAAGGTAATGTTTCATACACAACTTTTTTATCAGGTATACCCTCTGCGAAATACAGTTCGCCAAAGTGGCTTGCAATGTGTCCACCCCCTGCCATTTCTAAACTATGCAACGTAGAAACTTATAGTCTTCAACATTGATAGACCTTTATAAAAACTCTCTTTTAAAATCATTTCGAGTATAATGTGATTATAAATTTTTGAGTTATAGTGAGAAAACTGAAAAATACTTAAGACGTCCTAGTTCATAAGTCATTGACCTTAGAGAAAAATGATCGTAGCAAATAATGCTCCTTTAGTTACTTTCTATTTAAAAAAATCACAAAAAGAAACACACTTCTTAAATTTAGCTTCATAAACTTAGCACTAGGTGGCGCTGTTTGCAAAAACTAAAATAGCAATGATTAATATTCGATTTGATTCGTTTGTAATTAGACCTACTTAAGGAACCCTATAATACTGAGCATGGCCCGACATGCTCTTGGCCGGTTTTTTTCGTAGCTTGTAGATAGAATGCATAAAATACTGAAGATCCATCCTAAGAATAAAGTTATAATTTTGAAACAAGTTTAACTGGATTACTTCGCATCCTATAGTAAAAGTAGTTCTTATTGATGAGTATAATGACCCCTTAGGTTTTCACTTATTTCAATAACACGTTGTATGGATACCTATGGCTTATTTTATTTTTTCCATGTGACATCGTAGTTTAAAATCAACTAAATTTCAATTTAAAACCTTTACTTCCTAATGACAGCAGAACAGGGTTTGATTCCCTCAGGACACAAACATTTGTGTGATGAACATAAGTATTTGTGTTGGTCTGTGTGTTTCTTATGTATTATAATTTATAAGTACATAAAAAAAGTATATAAGTATTATATCCATTGTCTAGTTAGCAAAGCAAAGACTGCGCGGATTGTACAATCTGCAAGGTTAAGCTGCACTTGCCGCGGTCAGTCTGTGGATGGGTGACCGTTTCGATACACCTCGAAACCCCTCCGTGCCTCGGAGAGCGCTGTCGGTCCCGGTTGTCATACGAATATCTATTGCAGTCGTTACTGGTAGTCAGAAGCCTGAAAGTCTGACAACTGGTCTAACCTCCGAATGTCAGTATTACCCAGTAACTGGGTTGCATGGGTCTGATGGCAGTCGCTCCGTGTAAAATACTGATGTTCAGCCGCATCTGGCTAGACTGGAAGCCGACCCCAATATAATTGGGAAAAGGCTCGGAGGATGATGATGTCTAGTACCCACCATGGCACAAGCTCAGCTTAGTTTGGGCACAGATAATATAATACTATACGTTTGGGACTAGATGGTACATGCACAGCAAATACTGAGCTGGATCCCTTGCCACACATATTATGTCGTATACATGTTATGTTCTCATTAATTTGTCCTGTTACCTTTGCATGTAATGTGTATATTTTGTGTATGTGTGGCAAAATAAATGGTTTAATGGTGCTGTGTATTTATTTATTGTCAAAAAATCGTTACATTCATAAAAATAAGGAAGCATAGGTACTTTCTTTATCCTCCCATCTATTTTATACGACCTCATCATAGCACATTAATCTATAATCACAATCATCACAAAAAAAAAACCTTATTTCAAATCATTCGAAACTAAATTAGCGTCGGTGCCTCGTGTAATCCGTCCCAAGACCCAAGGCCGGTTGTTTGAGAAATAAAGTTTTTTGCGCCCGCGCAGGCCACCGAGGCAATTATCCTACAACAATGCGACAGACTTCCATTGAAAAAAGGCCTTTGGAAACGCTCAGCCGACCGAGATGAACGACTGACGACTGTTTTGAACGAAGAGAATATCGGGATTTTTAATTTAAAAGATTTGTTGCAATGATTTTTTTTAAATCATTGATTTGTTGTTGATTTGACGACCTCTGTGGTCTAATGGTTCAAGTGTCGGACTGCTGATTACGAGGTCGTGGGTTCGATTCCCACAGGACACAAATATTTGTGTAATGAACATGAGTGTTTGTGTTGGTCTGGGTGTTTCTTATACATGTATTATAAGTTATAAGTATGTATTTACAAAAAAAAGTATATAAGTATCATATGCATTGTCTAGTACCCATATTACAAGTTCTGCTTAGTTTGGAACTAGATGGTGCTGTGTAAAAAAATCCCAAAATATTTATGATAGCACTGAGGTAATCATGTTACCTCAACCTCATCAATGGTTGATAGGCATTTGCTAGGTATTTCATTTTTCTACCACGTTTTTATCTTGCTTTCAGTCCTGAGGTTTTACTCCCGACTGGTTCGGGTTCTAAACCAAATAGAGCTTATGTCAATTCCTAGAGGAACTGACAGCTAAACCTCACAAGTAATTGATATGACATTAGTTCGATTTGTCCAGAACTCGAACCAGTCGGGACTCGGGAGTAAGGCCCCAGGACTGGATGACAATACAATATTGACTCGCTTACATTAAAAAAACCGGCAAAATGTGAGTCGGACTCACGCAGTAAGGGTTCCGTAACACCCATCGATCTGAAACTCCATAGAATATGATTTAATTTACGAAAGTTAATCAAAAGACACGATCGTACGCGATATATGAATTTTTGCAACTCTTTCTTACGTAGGTACAGTCGAGGAGTCGACTGCATGACAGTGGTAACACTGCAGTTCGAAAACCGCCCTTACTGCTTACGAAATAAAGATGCTGCTAATGTCAAAGTGTTACCACCGAAGTGCGGTCGACCGTACCACCACATATGTCTATGTTTACCCTGTTTTTAGTATTTGTTGCTAAACTAAATAGTATACACTATAATCAGACCAAGTTTGACGCGGGTATGTATTACCGTATTGAAAACAGAGCAGGAACAAAAACCTTGAAAAAAATGCATGTTTTCCAAGGTTTCTTGTATTGGGACCCTTTGGTTTTAGACTATTTTTATTTTTAGTATTTGTCGTGATAGGTACCATAGTAACACTACTATTCAATAAATTTCAATTGGTTATCTATTACCGTTACAAAGATATAGCCCTGTGACAGACAGACGGACGGATGGGCGGACGGACGGATAGCGTAGCGAAAGTAATAGGGTCCCGTTAGCACCCTTTGTGTACGTAACCCTAAAAATCTGTTTCATCAAATTATATTGAAGTAGGTTTAGCTAGGAGGATTTAAATGCGACTGATAAAAGATAACACTAATAGAATTAAAATTCTTAGAGAGTTTAATATTTTAGATCTATTTCTCTGATTCCAGTTTGTTGCCATGTTGTTAGATTAACATAACATTTTCTTTTTATGCGAAATAATGCGGATATATTCCTGGTTAAAATATTCTCGTTACATACATACATACATACATTGTGTATAACAAGAAATATGAAACATGAGTCGGGAAGAATCAGACACTTTGTATCCGTTACAAGCTTCAAAGAATACAATAAATTGACTACCAACAATGATTTTAATCGTGGACTACCAAGGTAGCATAGTAGTTAACCGAATAGGTACACTTTGGTATCAAGGTACAGATCTATCGTGTAAAGTGTAAAGAAGCCGCCTTTATTAAGTTACAAATTACAATAGACTTGGGATTTGCATATTTCTGTCATGTAGAAATCTTATGCAAAACGTTACTTTGGAAACTGCGAGATACGTAGTACATCTACATATTACCATAAAATAGATAATAATACTAGTAGTATTATTGTCTATTCTTATGATATTACCTCAGTTTTTAAATAGCCCTAGTTGTATAATAAGTTTATGTAAAACTAGACTTACCGCGGCTTCGGCCGCGTACCTACTGAAATAAAATATAGCCAAGCTATAAGCTACTTCTGGATAAAGTAGCTTTCTAATCGGGAAAGAATGATTAAAATCGGTTCAGTAGTTTCAGAGTTTATCGATGACAAATAAACAAACAAAACTTTCCTCTATAATATTAATATAGATAGAGAGTTGAAGGTTTATTGACACTTTAGACATTGCGTTAATAGTTAAAACTTCATTCCAATATGTTAAGACTTAGTTCAAATACAAATGTTTTTATTATATTTCAAATAAACCAATTTACGGGCACTTTAGAAACGTCAGACTCTAGTTGCACTGCAATTACTTTCCTATGCTCAACAAAATGTAAAAGTCCCATTATAACTGATCTTAATTTTCGGCGTCGAACCCTTCCAGCTCAATGTTCGGCCTTTTGATTGGATTGCGTGACATCCGCTCTGGTTGGAACAAAAACGAGTCTCTCCAACGACCTTGCTATTGTCTCTCAACCTGTCATTTGCTGCCTTTTTGCTTCTCAGCCCAAGCCGCAGGCTCGGGAATAACTACTGCCCTTTGTGAATGTTTTACTATGGCAAAATAAAATAACCCTTTGTGAAAGTTTTAAAGAACGTCAATTTGTGTTTTTTAGGGTTCCGAAGTCCTACAAGGAACCCTTATAGTTTCGTCATGTCCGTCCGTCTGTCCGTCTGTCCGTCTGTCCGTCTGTCCTAATCCTTTACAGCTTAATAACTTCTACAGTTATAAACATAAGTAAATGAAATTTTCTTAAATAATAGTTTACATATAGATCTCAATTTTAAAAGAATAAAAAAATAGTTTTTCCGTATTTTAGGGGTGGCGTCCATACATGTGAAATGGGGAAAAATTTTTTTTTTTCGCTGCACCCCCTCGTGTGGGATATCATTGAATAGGTCTACTAAAATGAAGGTAATGTTTGATCCACTACTTTTTTATCAGGTGTACCATCTGCAAAATATAGCCCGCCAAAGTGGCTTGCAATGTGTCCCCCCCCCTGCCATTTCTAAACTATGCAATGTAGAAACTTATAATCTTCCACATTGATAGACCTTTATGAAAACTCTCTTTTAAAATTATTTCGAGTATAATGTGATTATAATTTTTTGAGTTATAGAGAGAAAACTGAAAAATACTTAAAACGTCCTAGTTCAAAGGTCATTGACCTTAGAGAAAAATGATAATAGCAAATAATGCTCTTTTAGCTACTTTCTATTTGAAAAAATCACAAAAAGTAACTTTATCGCTAGATGGCGCTACTAACAACACGCTCTGAGTCGCGAATGCTGCCGATTATTGCAAAAACTAAAATAGCCATGATTAATATTCGATTTGATTCGTTTGTAATTACACCTACTTAAGGAACCCTATAATACTGAGCATGGCCCGACATGCTCTTGGCCGGTTTTTAAAGACAATGTTGGTTGGAGTTGTTTTACTACCTACTCAGAATTACTCAGAAATGAAAATTTACCTCGTCTGAAAGCTAAATAAGTCTGGTATAAAATATTCTATAACGGAATTCTTTCGTTGTTTCAGATGGTGTCGTTCGCCGGTATTCTGTCGAGCGGGTGTTCAGTCCACGCTCGGTTTCTCCTGTGCTCGGCGTTCGCTCCGCTCTGCTCCGAGGAGGTGTCCGGCTCAGTGAGCGCCTGCAGAGCACTCTGCGAGACCGTCGACGACGACTGCAAGGACCAACTGAAGCAGATGCTGCCCTCAGTCGTGCTCGACTGCTCCGCCTTCCCGCTCCGAGCTGACCGCAGGCTGTGCATGCGTCCACCAAACGCTAGCGAGTCAGAACCCGAGCCGCTCCCAACTTCTCGCTGGCCCTTCCATGACCATGAAATAAGAGAACACGGCTGTCCGCCCGCACACACAAGATCTCCAACTGGAGAGTGCTGGCCTGCATGCGGACAACCCGCTAGGTACAGTCAGAGTGACAAGAGAAAAGCAGAAATCTGGATGAACACCCTAGCCTGGTTCTCACTGCTATCCACATCATTCGCGCTGCTCACATTCTGCGCAGAACCATCAAGATACAGATACCCAGAGCGGCCTGTTGTCTGGATGGCAGCGTGTCACGCAATAGTCGCGCTGGCTCACGTTACTCGAGGTTGGTTGGGAGCCAAAATGGTCTCCTGCGCCGGGACGACGCTTGCTGTCGACGGCTTAGCATCTCCGACTTGTGTCGCCTTCTTCTCTCTCACCTATTACTTCACGCTGGCAGCGGATGCCTGGTTTGCGAACGCTTGCGTAGCGTGGTACCTGACGGCTGCGAGTGAATGGTCCACTGAAGCCTTAGAACGTGCTGCAGCGTACCTTCACGCCGTATCGTGGGGCTGGGCAGGCGCCTGGACGGCAGCCGCCTTAGCTCTTAGAAGAGTAACAGCCGATGAATTGACTGGAACGTGTGCGATATCTGATACGGCTGCTGCAGCGTTGGTAGGCGTGCCAAGAGGAGCTTTGCTTGTAACATCAATAGCTCTCGCTATCGGAGCATGTCCTGGCATCATGCGAGTGCGAAGGGCATTAGACTCGAGAGGAGCGAAGAGGGTTGGAAGGCTAGCGGCACGCGCAGCGGCTGCTGGTCTGTTATACTTCATACTGGCTGCCTTAGGCACCGGAGCAAGAGTTTTAGAAGCTCGAATGCGGGAGACTCAGAGTGGCTTAGCTTTACTTGTAGCGTTAGACGCTGGAAAGGTTGAAGAAGGTGCTGGGTCGAGTGGGTTGTCAGTGTGTTTGGGGTTGTCATGCGGTATCGCGGCGGGGGCCTGGGCATGGTCACGGAAGTCTGCGGCAGTGTGGCGACGCGCGCTGTGCCCCCCTCGTAAGGCCCCGTGCTGTGCCCCGCCTCTTCTTCGCTCCCATCCCCCCTACTACAAGCGGCCATTACACGTGTCCCGCGTTTGATATGTTAGTGTACCTATATGTAAAGACTCTATATTTAAGCTGATGTGTAGTGTGAAGTGCCTGATTATGCCTTCTGTGAAGGTGCTCTCGATATGTTTTGTACAAATGTGTAAATAATGTAAATTTTATTAATATACTGTTGGTTTTTATATCAAAACTATGTTTTATTATCCATATCTCTCACGTGGTTAAAGATCAGCTGATCTGCTCCCCGATTCAGAACCCCACGATAACAAGTTGTCGTCCGGTTCGGTTTGTTATCTCGTTTCGTCTGATGATTCACGCAACGAGAGAAAAAGAGATGACAAACCGTATCGGTCGACAGCTGGTTATCGTGTGATTCTGAATCGGGGAGCTGATAGGAACCAAAGAAGTTGTAAGGGATGACTCCGGGGGAAATATCATCATATTATATCCTTTCTCCGAGCTCTCCCAATTATGTTGGGGTCGGCTTCCAGTCTAACCAGATGCGGCTGAACATCAGTATTTTACACGGAGCGACTGCCATCAGACCGCCACAACCCAGTTACTGAGTAATACCCTCATCTTACGGTTAGACCAAACGAACTGCCTTCATCATCATCATCATTTCAGCCGAAAGACGTCCACTGCTGGACATAGACCTCCCCCAAGCATCGCCACAACGAACTGCCTTGGCACGAACGATTTTGACGTATCAAAACGTAAATGTAATGAACTTAGATTTGAAATACTCGTTTGAGACCTTCGATCAATTTGAGACATAATGAAGATTTTAGCCATATCTCCGTATATGATACAAAGTGCACATTATGCATAAAATTAAATCAAAATGTTATAGAACGGTTGTATTTTTGATTCAAAAAACGCATACTACTAATTATTTTATTATTTTTAATGCATTTACGCATGCGAAGCTTACAGCTCACATTGAAGTTTCGATACGTCAAAATTTGTTCGTGTCAGGGCTTCAGTTCTCAGACTTTCTACCCGTAAGACTGTCATTGAAGTTCTTACAACCGGGACCGACAGCTTAACGAGCTCCCCAAGGCATCATGACTATAAAGTGTTATCATAATAATAAAATACCCATGATTTAATGATCACATGGTAGAAAGCTCTGGCTAAGCTTTAAGCTCTGGGTTCGATTCTCAGATCAACCTAGTGGAGTTATGGGCCGCGTTCAGTATTATCGTCCGACGTCGTCGGATGACGCTCGGAGCGTTCCTTGGGCGGTCGTTTGTATGATCGCTCTGAGTAACTGAACGACTAAAGTACGCTCCGGGCGTCGTCGGACGATAATACTGAACGCGGCCAAGGCGCATGTAGCAGCCAAGTGGCGCCCCCATCAGTAAAAAAATATTATTATTAAAATTAATACATCATTATTTGAAAATTCGTTTTTAACAATTGAAGTACAGGTACTGTAGTTTAATCAGAAACTATTAACTCTGTAAATTATACTTCACTGTAGTTGTAGATAGAAAAAGTACGATAAACGGCCACTTTTGGCATTTTTTCTATCAACAACTACAGCAAACTACTTATATTTAGAGTTATTAGTTTCTGATAAACTACAGTACGGAGTCTGGATTTGTGCCCGGTTAATGGCAATAGGCTCGCCCCCTATTACGACCTACAACATAACTGGCGAATTGTGGGTGTGCCATACACCTCTGCCTACCCCTTCGGGGAAATACAGGCGTGATGTTATGTTATGTTAAACTACAGTACACACGGCTACACATCAAGCTGTACATTTCCAGTATAAGCTGACCTCGCATTGTATATGTTTTCCTTACAACGCGAGGTCAGCGTTTACTGGTTTTGTGCAGCTTGATGTGTAGCCGTGTGTACCTGTACTTCAATTGTAAAAACGAATTTTTGATAAATGATGTAATTTTTATTTTTATTTTATTTTATTATATGTAATTATAAGTCCGTAGTACGAAGCATATTTTACTACTTTACTGGTGCATCTACCTTATTCTTTGTCTCTGCATTACCCTAAGGTTGTCTGGTAGAGAATGCCTATGGCGTTAAGACCGCCTTTGTACCCTGTTGTGCATAAAGAATTAAATAAATAAATGTATTCAGCGAGTAACAATATTTTTACTGATTTTTTACTGATGCTACATTTCCCTTAAGTTAAAAATAATTCTGTTTAGAAATCTCAGTCAAACAAGTTTACCTATCGCTCTGTCGGGCCAATTACTAGTCCACAATAATATTAAAAAGACAACAAATAAATGAAAACCAAATTTAGTTAAACACATTTTATTAATAAATTGTTAAACATTATATTACACTGATAGATTAGTATATATGACTCTCTATACAAACGAAAACGTAGATAATTACATAATTTACAACATGTTCCCTCCGATCCGAAACGGTAGCCACCCTGAAGCTTTTAGATTTCATCTACAATAAACAACATAACAGAATTAACGCAAAACCTTAGACAACCCAACTAGAATATTATGAATTCTACCTGGCAATTATTTTTTTCAAAATATCGACGATTTTGACGACGACGTCGTCGGGTTCAATTCCCACAGGACACAAATATTTGTGTGATGAACATAGGTGTTTGTGTTTGTCTGGGTGTTTCTTATGTATTATAAGTATGTATTTACAAAAAAAATAGAATTTAAGTATTATATCCATTGTCTAGTACCCATAGTACAAGCCCTGCTTAGTTTGGGACTAGTGCTGGTGCTGTGTGAAATGTCCCAAAAATATTTATTTATTTATCAAAGTTACGTGGTTTTTAGGCGTCAGAAAGTTTTCAAGTTGGTTGCTGGGTAGTTAGTTGCAGGATCCCCGAGTAGGAGTTACCTGACACATGGAAACCCATTTCGCTGGTCTTCCTGGACCTCAAGGACTTACTCGGGAGATACTTATTTATTCTTACTATCAAAAATGAATTTTAAAAACAATATGGATGAAATGTAACATGGTATAAAAACCATACTGCCGTGCAGGTGCAGGCCCTAAATAAAACACGTAGCTGTATTTTAGGGCCTGCACGGCAGCCTAGCAATCGATTTTCCTACCTGAACAAACTACTTTGAGGAAATGCGTTGATTCTGTTACATGTTGTACCTATATTAGAACAAACTAGTTTAAATTATAGAAGAAGGAACGGAATAACTTAGGAAATATTAAATTAACGTATAAGCCATATTTGATAGGCGACTGAATGTTGGGAACCAAAATGTTAGGCGCTTCGTCAATCTTCGTTCGCGCAGACACGAAAAGACAACGACGAAAACACCCAAAACATTGAAAAAATATAATCAACCTTATGCAATGCCCATAAGGTGTTAAAATTGATTGCCGTCACGTCTTTTTCTATTTCGCTCACACGCTTCCGTACTCTAGCGGCAGCGGTTGAGACTTTTGGCGCGCAGCGATGCTGTTTTCTGATTGGTAAATTATGTCATCTGCGCAGGTACATCGGTGGGCCATATTTAATTTGTACCGTAGTAGTAGTCCTTCCCGGACGAGAACTACTTCTTTTATTATTGCACTAATTCGCTGGAAATACATCAATGTACCACAATTAATGCAATAAAGTTCATTTCTATTTCTATGATTTTCAGGGAGATGTCGTGAAAAGGCCAACAGTTGCCAAACATTTAGTCGCCTACTGATAATGCAGCTTTAAATAAATATAAAAATATATTGGCCTGGAATGTTATACATAAAACAATACTTCTAAAATAAATATTAAACCCATTTGTTGTTTAATTAGGCCGATATAACTATTTATTATCACTTGCAATCACCGTTTTAAAATCGATTTAAATAAAAAATAAAACAAATACTTCAAGAATTCATAAATATAGAAAGTGATAATTTTAAACAGTGAAAATGGACAATAGATAATTTTATAAAATATTTAATTGAACAAAGACAAGTGTAATTTTTCTAACTATAATACAGTTAGACCAGAAATTTTGTAAAAAAAAACGTATAAAAAGTGCTGGCACAATTATATTGCTTTATAGTCTCAAAAAAACTTAACACAAAAATTATATGATAAGGTCGCGAATTTTTCTGTTTTACAAATGAAACGTTTCTTTAAATGAAAGCGATTCAATATTGCATTGTTAACAAGTTCTGAGCTATGTTTAAAGTTTCAGTTTCGCATCGGGAATTTCGTTTAAAATCGATTTTAAAAGTACCGAACAGACAAACAAACATACAGTCAAGAAAGCGAGTTACTAAAAACGTGGTAATCTCTGATCATTAAAGAAATAGATCCTTTCAATCATGATAAAACAAGTTTTTTTTTAAATATCTGTAAAGACGCTTGTCATCTTAATCTTCCTGCGACCACAAACGCTGCAAAGCTTTCGACACGTCAGGAAAACCAATTTAAATAATATACGCGATTTAATCCGGTTAAACTTGTTTTATTATAATGTGTAGTGATCGCGAAAACCTAAAAAAATATTATAGATCCTTTCAATGTTAAAACACGATATCGTAAACATAATTCATATTTGTCACATTAAACTAAAATTAAATATCTCGGGCATATTATAACCCCAGACCTTGAAGATGACGAAGATATAGAGAGAGAGCGGAGGGCGTTGGCAGTGAGGAGCAATATGTTGGCTCGCAGGTTTGCACGGTGCACCAAGGAGGTAAAACTAACATTATTTAAAGCATCAATCAACTCAGCCTATCGCAGTCCACTGCTGGACATAGGCCTCTCCCAAATTGCGCCACAACGCTCGGTCCTCTGCCTTCCGCATCCAGCAAAAAAAAAAAAGCATATTGCACGTCATTTTACTCCAGCAGCCTGTGGGTCAAGTAATCGCGACGAGCCTACAACGTCCTCCGCGTACAATATAGCAACGCGTTTAGGATGCTGTTGGGACTATCGCGGCGCTGCAGTGCGTCCGGAATGTTCGCGGAGGCACATACTGATGGCTTTCACGCTATAATCCGTAAGAAGGTGGCGTCTCTTCTTCTAAGAGTGCGCGGTAGTAACAACAGCATTCTAAAAGCGATTGCTGAGCGCTCTGACAGTCCTATATTAAAGCATTGGGTGGGCTTAGTTATAGGAGGAGTTAAATAAAATCTGCCTGTAATGTTACTAACATAGTTTTTAAGATTTACTAACAAAAATATGGATAAATGTAAATAATCTGAAATAAATGAATAATAATAATAATAATAATAAACGTGTTGTAAGATGAAAGTGCATCAATAAATCATATGTAATAAAATAAAATGGATTTCAAGTTAACATGATGATTCTATTGTATGCCTTATGAGGTGAATTGTGCTGACCAATGGTACATTTCTGTCGAGGCCTGAAATGAAGCAATTTACGGCCGAGTAATATTGGAAGTACGAGGCGAAGTCGAGCAATATTGGAAGTACGAGGCGAAGCCGAGTAGTTCCCAAGTGATTTTGAAAGGACGAGGCGCAAGCCGAGTCCTTTTTAACTAAACGTGGCCGTTAATTGCTATTTCGGCCGAGACTTGTATTGTACTTTTCTCTCATTTGCGAGGAAACACAACACAAATTAGTTCAACAGTATCTCATTTACATTCACGCCAATACGCCCGCGCGCGGTTCTTGTTCTATTTTCAAAGTTTTGAAAAAAAAAATGCGCATTCAGCCTGTATAATGATAAATATTTTGTACCTAAAACACCTAATTTATGTAAGTGTGTACTTAAAAACCTCGGTAGCATAATTTAAAAAATAGTGTCCAGCAATTTCTATTATTGTCCTGTTGGATATTACCGGCCTCTTATTTCGTTGCGTACGGAAAAGAGCCGATTGTTGTATTCTTTTTTTTTGAATAATGAACCAATTTCCGAGCAAGTGGGAGAAAAAAATATTATTGTAAGATCTTTCATGTACCACAATTAATGTAATAAAGTTCATTTCTATTTCTATAATAAATCACCTAGGCTGAGCAATTGCTTGTGCTTGGGATGATGTGGAAGAATCTCCTTAATTTTTTTTCATTTAAAACTGTTGTATGTAGGCATTAAAATAATAACATTACTTTTGTTAAGTATTAAACAAACAGCAATAAAGGCTTATTTTATTTATTTATAATAAAATCATCCAAAATTTCTGGTCTAACTACCCACTTAAAAATTTAAATCTACAACCACGTCCCCATATCACGATCATGTAGCTATCCTTCCTGCGTCGACATCAAAGTGTCAAACACCTCAGAGCCTGGCCCGATAACCTCGCTCACAGAGCCGAAGTAGCTCGAAAAGTTGAAGATCCCCGACTCCTGCCTCACATTGTCACTCGAGCCAAACTGAGCCTTATTCATACTATGCATAGGGGTTGCATTAGCACTGTACGATTTCTTATCGAGGACAGATAACAAAGGATTTTGTAGCTCTTTTGTAGTTTTTGGGTCCTCAGGATCGTATAGAGTAGCTTCTTTTGTTACGTCTTTGATTTCGTTGTAAGGATTAGTTAGGTAGTCTGCGTATAACTCGCTCTGTTCGACTTCCGTGTCGGGTAGTACGATATTTTCGTTAAAACTCATACTGATAATGTTCTGATCGGAACGTGTGACGTCTGGTTGAGTCAGGTCTACGCTTATAGGTGGTGGGTAGGTTAAGTCTGACCGTGTGAGCAGGCTGGGCTGGGTGAGGTTTGGGCGTGTCTGGTCTAGACGGATGAGGTCTGGTCTAGTGGGCGGTGTACTGCTCTGGTCCATGTTCTGCGGGTACAGCATCGGCATTTGAGCTTGCATCGACATGCCGATGGGAGTTGATATCATCTGGAAGAGAGAAATATGTGTGAGTATGGAAGTTTTGAACGGTAAGACAAATTGTTTTTCTTTATAGACTGAATATCGATGTGGTCATACGGTGATACCGCGTATTTTTTTTTTGTTGTCAACTTATATCTGATTACAAATTGATTTTTTAGAAGAAAAAAAAAACTCTTTGGATCCATTATTTTTTTATTTCCATAAAAAATTAACAAATTATCTATTAACGAGATTAATGTTTTATTTTATCTGGCTCTAGCACATTCTAGAATATTTTTTCTCTTATGTTGAGGTGTCAACATAATGTTTTAGGCACAGAACGTCCGATTCGCAAAACGTCCGATTCTTACAACGACCGAGCTCCTATTCTCACCGAACGTTCTGCGCTTAAGCCCATATTACGACCATCGATTTGAGAAAAGAGTATTCCGCTTCAATTTTTTTTTCTTGTATGTAAAAAACACTTAAGTTTACATAAATATAGCCTGCAGCCAAATAACTAATGGAAAATTCCACCTACCTCATTTAAAGGCTGCAGAAGAACTGAGGACGTCAACCCAGCCTGATCATACAAAGGATTCCTAATGGGCACCATACCGATTATTGGCGTAGGCGCCACCAACGTTGGCGTGTTAACCATTGGCGGTGTTTGCACTACATTGACGGGCGAATGTGCCAATTTTGATGACAATATTGGCGAGTGCGCCAGGTTTGGTGGTAATGTTGGCGATGGTACCGTTGGTAAGGGAGGGGAGGGGACGGGTACTAGTGTGGGCGTACTGGCCGGGCCCACGGGCACGAGGGTAGGCAGGGAAGCTTGTAGAGATGGCTGCATGTGGCTTGGGAGAGCAGGTGGAGGCTTTGCGTTGTCTTTCACTGGAAATACAGAAATTATATTTGGTTTGAATTTTTATCAAGGCCTTGGAGGGTAGAAAATTTGTTCACATTAGAAGAAATACTACAGATGATAGACATATTAAAATTTACATGATTTTTATCACGTTTTTATTAACTCGCTTTCAGTCAAGTCTGTCAGTACAAATTTTGCAATCGAGTTTAAACTAACTTCCCGATGAGCTCTTAGCCTTGCATTCAGAACTATAATAATAAAAATAAAAATCAACATTCATAATGAGACACAATAGATAAATCTCTAGTATCCCTGTGTAGTGTGTAGTCTGTTATAGGTGTGTACTGTGTATGAGTGTATAAATAAATAATAATGATAGTTATAGCAAGAATGTGCCTATTTTACTACAATAAAAAATTTGATTCTTTTATCTTGATGAGCGGTTAGGAATGCAGTGTTGCTTAGGTAATACAAACAGATACCTATATCTATATACCGCCATTTGCTGGCGGCCTGCTGAAAATGCGATGTATTATGTTCATAGGTCATAAACATAACGTAATTACTAAGGTATTTCATTTGTAATATACATTTTGCCCGCCTGCCAAGCGTGGCGATTATGGCATATCCCCTCCCTTCAAGGGAGGCCTTTGTCCAGCAGTGGACGTCTTTCGGCTGAAATGATGATGATGATGATAGATTTTGCTAGTTTTTTTGCTTTTGTAAAAGGTAGCTCTTTAGGCGGAATTTAAAATTTGTGATAGTTTTCAGGGACCTCATTGGAGGTGGTATGTCGTCCCAGCAGCTTGGACGTAGAACGAGCGGAGTAACTGTAATGACAGGATCATTACAGAAGTCTCTTATCCTGTACAGAACCTTCAGTCTGTAGAAACAGTTTCGAACTATGCCACTGATGTGATCCTCAAAGCGAAGTTCCGGATCGGTGATTAGGCCCAGGTTACATGCAACTTCTACTCTTTCTATATTTTCCTCCATTACCATAATCTTGGAGTTTGCAGAAACAATTGAACTAATTTTATATCTGTTGCCATACTGCTACATGCATGCATACATTTTAATTTTTGCGAGTTTAGCACCAGTGAGTTTCGCTTGGACCACCAAGTAACCTTATCAAGCTCTGCGTTAACTATGTCTACGGCGGATGTGGTGTCCTTGGCCTCAAAGGAATAATATATCTGGGTGTCATCCGCGTATATATGGTATTTACAGTCGCTGAAATTTTGACAATGCCACCGATGACTTATTTTCAGAGTCACGAATTTTTTTCAGTTAGAAATATGGCACGGTTATAGATCAACAACTTGTATACGAAAATAGTTGGAAGTTGTAATAAGTAGAAATGAAAACTTATTTTAAATACATACCTTGTGGAAATAGTTCATCCTTCAAGCTAGGCAGGAATTCATTGAGCTTGTCCCACGTGATGTACCACAGGTCGTTGTAGCCATCTCCGTTGCTGAATATCTGTAAATAAAGACAGAAATACAAATGAAAAGTTTCATTACCTTCTTTTTCCTTGCATCTATATATTAGTGTAGTTTATAATAAATTAGTAGTTTAAAACTCACTAGAAAAACACGTTTTTATAAATGCACGTAAAAACAAAAAGGTCTATATACATTTTATACAGGCACCTACGTCAATATTTACACTATTCAATATATAATAGGTTTGTTATAACCTTGAAACCTGATCGTGTTCAAAGTCCATTACGTGGCCTTTCTCACAAGTGCAAACACGACTATGATACGATATTCCATCATGGAATGCCAGTGCCTATCTTCCGGCTTCATCATCAGACCTTGAAACCTAATCGTGGTCAAAGTTCATTACAAGACTTTTCTAAGAAATCCAAAACAGCTATGATACGATTTTCCATCATGAAGTTCCAGTTCATATCTTCCGGCTCCATCATCAGATCAGTTCGACAGTACCATATTATTGTATTGTCATCAGAACTACATACAGCTGCCAATTTTCATTACGCTACGACCCTTGGAAGATGGTTAAATTAGTTACCTTATATTCCATTACATAGTTAGTTACATACAGGTCGACGTAATAAAAGCGTGTTATAGAAACATTGCATTAAATTCTATGACAAGCCTTTAAGGTGAATGCTACAGGGTAGCCCGCGAAATTCAAATTTTTTGGCGTTTATTGCAAATTGTAGCTTTATTTCGTGTTGTATATCGGTCAAAATATGATTGGCGGAAAGAGTAACAATATATCTAAAGAATAATACTCGTAAAAAATATTAACCTAGCTCTATAAGCTCTACAAGCTCGAAAATCGATAATTTGATCGTATATTAATATTATCGAGCTAGTACAGCTAATAGAGCTAGGTTAATATTTTTTATGAGTATTATTCAGTAAATATATTGTTATTATTTCCGCCAATCGTATTTTGACCGATATACAACGCGAAATAAAGCTACAATTCGCAAAAAACGCCAAAAAATTTGAATTTCGCGGGCTACCCTGTAGCATTCACCTTAAGGGGAATGTAGTAGACAAGTGGCGCCCTCATCAGTAAAAAAATTTATATTCGCTGAATACATCATTTATTGAAAATCTTTTTTTAACGATTGAAGTACAGGTACTGTAGTTTAATTAGAAACTATTAACTTTGTAAATTATAGTTCGCTGTAGTTGTAGACAAAAAAAGTGCCAAAAGTGGCCGTTTTTTGCATATTTTGTATTTACAACTACAGCGTACAAACTTACAAATGATTATCGATAAATGATGTATTCATCGAGTAATAATTTATTTACTGATGGGGGCACCACGCCACTTGGATGCTACATTCCCCTTAATCAATTAGAGATCATAAACTAATTTTAGGCTGGTTTATGTAAATAGAGAAAATTCTAGAATGTTTTTAGTAAGAAAAACTAATCATTATGCTCGTAACTCACCCTAACAGAGTCCATGACCAGGATCATGTTCTTGAGTGACTCCAGCGCGGCTTCAGTGAGCGGGTCGTCGGGCGACGCCGACACCAGCGCGCGCTGCACGTCCACCACGCGCGCCCACAGCGCGCCGAACGTGGCCCGCGGGGACAGCGCCGACAGGTGCTGCAGGAACACCTGGAAACAGCGCGGAATAAGATATTTATTACAAACACCTGGAAACAGCGCGTAGTAGGTTATTTATTACAAACACCTGGAAACAGCGCGTAATAAGATATTTATTACAAACACCTGGAAACAGCGCGTAATAGGTTATTTATTACAAACACCTGGAAACAGCGCGGAATAAGATATTTATTACAAACACCTGGAAACAGCGCGTAGTAGGTTATTTATTACAAACACCTGGAAACAGCGCGTAATAAGATATTTATTACAAACACCTGGAAACAGCGCGTAATAGGTTATTTATTACAAACACCTGGAAACAGCGCGTAATAGGTTATTTATTATGACAGTTCGACGTTAAAGCAGTGGTCGTCAAACTTTTTTTCCAAGAGCCAATACAAATCATGCGGGGCCTCGATCCGCATGGGTGCCGATCATAATTACTAATTTGTCACCTATATAAATTAACTACATCCCCACAGCTTTACTTACGTAGATTCCGATCCCGTGGAAAAACCGTAAGTACCTATTTTTAAGACTACAAACTATAAATAAGGGTATTCTCGTTACTTAACTTTCTTTTAGTAGCATTTTTTGGCGACAGGCCATCCATTGTAATTGCAATACGAAAGAATTGGTAAATAAATGAAGATTGATAACACGACAAACGTAATTCAGTGCACGATCCACAATTCCACATCCACAGTCGACACTGACCACTGACATGACCTGAACCCGAGCGGGCGAGCAAATACGGGCGAGGCACAGGCTAAAGACGTCCGTCCCTCTTGCACTTCCTTCGTAGGTACCTACGATCCTTTTTTTATGATCTGAGCACAGAGTGAATACAGCTATTTACGATCTGAGAAACGGTCAAACCCTTTTGTTCTACAATCAGGCTCAAACCATGTGAAGCCAAAATTGTTTTCTTTGATGGTCTCTTAGTTACTGATAACATCATTCTATTAGGCTTAGTGCTAGGTAGATCTTATAAAATGGGGTTGCGGGCCACACTAGACTTTAGCTGGGGCCGCATGTTGCCCGCGGGCCGCGGTTTGATGACCACTGCGTTAAAGAATGTGTTAATTGGGGCGCCACTATTATCATCATCATCAGCATTTCAGCCGAAAGACGTCCACTACTGGACATAGGCCTCCCTAAAGCATCGCCACAACGACCGGTCCTGCGCTTTCCGCATCCAGCGGATACCCGCGACCTTCACCAGGTCGTCGGTCCACCTTGGGGGCCTAACCACGCTGCGCTTTCCAGTACGCGGTCGCCACTCCAGAACTTTAGTGCCCCATCGGCCATCTTACAAAAAAATCAGCTGATCCTTAAATTTTGTCGATTTATGTGAACATGTATGTCTATATCCACTGTTTTTTTTCGCGATTTCCGAGTTGGTCCCATAGTAAAAGTTGTTCAATGACCCCTCTTCGTTTTCGAAACTAATTTTCTTTCTTTTTCTTTTCTAATTTTCAGACTGTATTTCTGTAGCGACATCTATTGCGCTACATGCGAACTACCACTGACGTAGGAGATGACGTCACAAATCCTGAATTGCGCAATCAAAGTGTGACACGTGACGTTACTATGTATACAAGCTCCCGAAATCAACCATTGAGCAGCGCGCCCGCCTGGCATGAGACCTAGCTTGGTCGGAAGAATATAATACCTCGTTCCTCCACAGTTTGTAAAATATATCTGAGTCCTATTACAGATGTCAAATCCGTACAAAATAATGTCAAAATACATAAATTGTAACCCTGAAATCGCCAAAAAAAATCTGCTATTCCCTACATTTGTGTTCACATAAATCGACAAAATGTAGGGAACAGCTGATTTTTCTACGTTTGATGTGTTTTTTTAATTATTTTATAGACGTGACAATTTGTAGGTAATATCAACAAAATCCTTAATTTAAAGATTTCATTGATAAAAACTAAAAAAAGGTTGAAAAAAAAACAATACAAATAATGGTAGATTTTACTGGGCAACATCGATTTGAAAACAATTGATATCCCATTACCATTCTATTGCCATTCCGACGAGATTCCATTGAGAGGACATTTAAGTTTTAGCAGAATACCCATTTTGTCACAGCTGTTAATGAGTGTCACTAGGGTGTCGCTGGAATGGCGATGGTTGGTTTTTTAGTTGGGGCCCAGGTCTCTAAGATTCAGATTTTGTAACATTTTTAATTTTTTAAGTACTGTCAACAAACAGTGGTCGGAAAGCTTTTAATTTTATTTCTATATAATGTTAGTAAGATTAGTATTATAGTAAGCCGATGAAAAATGCGTGAACATACATACATATACAAACGCCTTTAAAAAATTGTATATTTGTTTGGAAGCCCTAATAGATTTATCATATGTGAATATATTGCAGTTCCAATTATATTACATACATACGTGTCGAATTGATAACCTCCTTTTTTTAAAGTCGATTAAAAAAAGAACGGAACAAACTTAAGTGTCAATGACTCAATGCTAAATTTATAGAACGAAAGGCAGATGGAGCGCGCGGAACAAAATGAGCGGCCCCCGAACCATATACAAATTCAAAAGCAAATACAAAATGGCGTCAGTACGAAACAAAGCGTCACCGCGTCTCGTCGTGTTCTTAGTTCGTGTTAAGAGTTTTTTTTGTTAATTATGCCGTCTTGTGTGTTTAAGCATTGCAAAAATTGTTCCCAAACACAGAAAAAGGAAGACGGTATATCGTTTCATAGGTATGTTTGAATATATAGACCGTTTTGATTTAATTTCTCGTGGTATTTGTTATTTATGACTAGGACTAAACTAACCTCAAACAAGGAATAAAAACCGGTTAGTGTTGCCAGGTTACTCCGAAATATTTTCCTTAAAGTTAGGGTATACAGGGTTAAAACGAGTTGTAAGTTTCAGGCGAGTGTGTAACTTTTAATTTAAAGACATGACAAAACTTAAAGAAACTGTCGTTTAAAGAATAAAATGAAAGATAAATAGGAAAAAAATGGCACGTGTTTTTTTTTTTTTTAATTGTTAGGACTTTTATACCTAACCATACATGTTTTTGTTAGTTTTTTTTTGTTATTAATTTTTGTGTGCAATAGTAAACGCTGGTACGAATTTTGACCAGATGTCGTATTTTTTTTTTACATTTTTTTTTATTGCAGATTTCCGTCAGATCCCTTTTTATGCGATGAATGGGTCTCTATAATACGTAAAAGTAGACAAGATACTGATTGGCTTCCATCAAAATTCTGTGTTGTCTGCTCAACGCATTTTAAAGAGGAAGATGTTTATTTTACCGCAAAAGGTCGAAGGTTGATTAAAAAGAACTCGAAGCCGAAACAGAGGTTATCTGAGTCACCACCATTACCGGAAACATCAGATTATTTTACTGAAGGTTTGAGAGGCCCAGTTGGGAAAGATACTTTTGAAGATGAAGCTGCTGCCTTAAAGACTGAGACATTTGAAGGAAACCAACCAACTCCATCTATTGAAGACAATCCTATAGAGTCTGTATTCATACATAGTACAGACTCTCAAATTAGAGACTTTGACCTGGAGCCTATATGTGATACTCCTCGGGAAAGCCATTTAAGAAAACAAATAAAAAAACTTCGGCTTTTAAGAGTTGTTATGAAGCGAAAGTTGAAAACGTCACAAGCAACAATTCGGCGCCTAAATAAAAGGAATTCCTCACTAAAGAATATTATAAGGGAGTTAAAAGACAAAAATAAATAAATTGTGGTACTCATGATCTGAAATGTATTTAGTATGTAGATTCGGGATCGTTGATCCACAGACCAACATAGTTTTTTGTTAGTCTAAGCGTTGATCATTTTTTCTTTTTTGTAGAAACAATTTGGTTTAATTTTACTCCAGAAATGTTGCCTTTCTTAAGGCGTGTAGCGATTATGGAACGTACAGGTGAGAGTGAATGAAAACGATGGAAAGAAAAGAAGAGAGAGGAAAAGAATTATGGCGAAAAAGATAAGAGTTTGGAGTGGTGCAAAAGCCGTGTATTACGAAAGTCATAATTTAAAGTATATTTTTGTTAAGGCACATGTAGTCAAGTGGCGCCCCCATCATTAAAAAATATTATGACTAGCTGAATCCTACATCATTTAACGATAATTCGTTTTTAACAATTGAAGTACGGGTACTGTAGTTTACTTATAAATTATTAACTCTGTAAATTATAGTTCGCTGTAGTTGTAGATAGAAAAAGTGCGAAAAACGGCCACCTTTGGCCCTTTTGAATCATCGTTTCAGCCGAAAGACGTCCACTACTGGACATAGGCCTCCCCCAATTAAGGGGGGGATATGCCATAATCGCCACGCTTGGCAGGCGGGTTGGCGATCGCAGTTGGTTGGTTAAATACTTAGAGAACGCTGCTACCCATCCTCTGAAAGACCCTCTCTTCTCTGGAAGACTGGTGAATCCCTTAGTCGTCTTTTACGACATCCAAGAGAAGAGATAAGGGTGGTGCTATTCTTTAAGTTAAGGCACCACACGGACCGTTTTGAATAATATTTTTTAATTAGTTTTTTAAATAATTATTAGTAATTTGTTACTAACTACACGATAAAGTTAATTACACGATACCGCAAAAACTCATGCTAGGCCCTCAGTAGGTGCATACTACTGCAAGATGCAAATCGCTAAACATAGTGCAATTATACAATACTATAGGGAACACTCTTTACCTGTTATACAAGATGTTGATCTGTAATCGTGCCATATTTCTAGATCTGATGATAATTGAGTTGCTTTGTCACCTAAAAATACTTAAAAAATTCTACGATTATGAAATACCTAAATTTTTACTTAGAAACATAGTGAGGGTTCGAGAATAAATCCCGAACGACTCGGAAAATAAGTCATCGGCGGCATTGTCAAAAGGTGGAAATACCTGCAAATTGTTTTGGTGGGGTCGCACGCATCGTTTTTGTGGGATGGAGACACACGGGGGGGGATTTGCTTGTTTACAAATAGGTATTTAACAAAAAACATTATTTTTTGGTATTGATTTTTTTCTTGATTCGTGTTTAGTATCAGTGGTATATTCACCTCCTTAAATATGGCACTAATACAGATCAACATGTTGTATAAAACAAAGTTTAACCGGATTAAATCGCGTATATTATTTGAATTGGTTTTCCTGACGTTTCGAAAGTTTTGCAGCATTTCGTGGTCGCAGGTAGACTAAGATGACAAGCGTCTACAGATATTTAATTTTTTTTTTTAAATTTACCGTACAATATTATTAATTAAAATCGTTTCGATGCACGCAGTCATCACTCACAATATCATTATCTTCTACAGTGTTGCGTGCTGTTTGGGACTTGATTATTTTTAGGACTGGGTTACAAACAGGTGGTAGCTGCTAACCATCTTCTCTATTAGGATGTATTTTTAATTTCAATAGCCTCACGGAGCATTCTAGGTACATATCGGTTTTCCTTCGCCAGAACTTGTAGTTTATCAAATCGAAGAAAATGGTTGGGTTTGTCTAGGGCATGTTCACACTGCAGACTTTGTGGAGCGTTTGTTCTTGACGTCAGCTATATGTTCATTAATTCTAGTGGCTATACGCTACGCTACGCTTTGTTTGCCCTATATTTGATAAATCACAATCAATCTTGTAGACCCTGCATCTTGTAAGTAATGTGACACTTCACCGGTCTGAGGAGTTGGCTGATCTTTCTTTGGGGCTTGAAATAGGTTTTGATAGAAGCGTGTTTCAAGATATGACCAATTCTGTCGGTGACCCCTTTGATGAATGGTAGAACAGCAGGTCGACGATCAACTGTGCTGGGTTTCGAGCGGCGTTTGCGATGGGGATGTGGAGCTCGCAAGTTATTATGCTTGAGAACATGCTTCACATGGTAAAGTGTGTAAATGTTTTATTATAATGTGTAGTGATCGCGAAAACCTAAGAAATTATTACTCTTTACCTGTCCAACCCTTGTGCCTCTCCCAGAAATAAATTCTGGATCCGCCCTTTCAGCCTGAAGTACCGAGCAACTAGCAACTTAACGTTTCATGTTACTTATAATTGTTCCTTGAATAGGTACAACTAACGCACCAACAAAACTAACCGCTTACTACTTACATAGCGTACAAGAGTTATGTTACAGAGCACATACGGTTTTTTGGCCGATCTAGCAGCCAAAAGTCAATTTTGTCAAACTCTTCATAGGTGAATATCAAATGTTACTAGTTCAAGTTGAATAGCTATATTGTAAGCTGATAGTGTAATATTGTAGCATTTTAATTATTGTATTATTGTATATATTTACACTAATAAAAAAATATCAATATAATAATTTGCATTTTTATTTGGAATAATCATCATTCATTCATTCTTTCATTTCAGCCGAAAGACGTCCATTGCTGGACATAGGCCTCCCCAAAGCATCGCCACAATGACCGGTCCTGCGCCTTCTGCATCCAGCGGATTCCCGCGACCTTCACCAGTTCGTCGGTCCACCTTGTGGGGGGCCTACCCACGCTGCGCCTTCCAGTACGCGGTCGCCACTCCAGAACTTTACTGCCGCATCGGCCATCCGTTCTGTGAGCAATGTGCCCCGCTCACTGCCACTTAAGTTTGGCAATTCTTTGGGCTATGTCGATTACTTTCATTCTCCTGCGAATCTCCTCATTTCTGATTCGATCACGCAGGGACACTCCTAGCATAACCCTCTCCTTGAATTGACCTTTGAAATAATCATCCCAAACTATTATTTAAGCAATAAAACCTCAAACAAAATCATTTTAAATAATAAAATGTAAATAAATAATATTGGCCGGCTAGATCGGTCAAAAACCCCGTATGTGCAGAGCTAGCTTCCTAGGCTTGCATTGAACCTTGTCACCTTACCTTGCACATGATGGTATTAGCCCTGGCGGTGGCGTCAGCTCTTCGAGGCAGCTGGTCCAGCAGTGGGAACAGTACACACTGGAAGCAGGCCTCCCAGCCATTGCCGCCCATGGCTGATAGTCCAGGTACCAGAAGCGCTCGTTGAAGGTATGCTATTGCGCTGTTCGCCACCTAAGGAATATGGTTCTTGTTAATAAGACTGCTGAGTGAATTGTCTTACATTCCTCTATAATAAATCTACAAGAAAATAGAAATAATGTCGTCTTGTTGTGGTAATAAATAATTTTTCTTTCTTTCTTTTTCTTTCTGTCAAATACATGTTATTGCAATTTCCACAAATCATCATCCTCCGAGCCTTTTCCAACTATATTGGGGTTGGCTTCCAGTCTAGCCAGATGCGGCTAAACATCAGTATTTTACACGGAGTGACTGCTATCAGACCCCCGCAACTCAGTTACTGGGTTATACCGATATTCGTTACAGACAGAGGTTAGACCAGTTGTCAGACTATCGAGTTTCTGACTACCCGTAACGACTGCCATAAATATTCGTATGGCAACCGGGACCGACAGCTTAACCACAGAATACCTAATAGTACTGTCGTACAGAACAGCCACTCACCGCCCCCCGTCAATTTAAGATTACTCACCCGCACCCACTGCGGTTTTTTTTTTACAAATATTTTTCGGACAATTGGACTGCAAGATTGCAATGGATGTGAATCGCCAGTCCCTATACGAGCACGCCTTTTCTGAAACTACTGAGAAGCGCTTGGAAACCAGTCGGCATTACGAGCGGTGAGCATCCCTAACCTACACGTGTGTGTACGTTCGTATACATACGTAATCTAGTGTATGTAAGTGGTGCTAGCATTTATATTGTATTGAGTGCCCGAGGTGTGGCTTAAAGTGCTCTCCGAGGCACGGAGGGGCATCAATGTGCAACGAAATGGTCACCCATCCACGGACTGACTGCGGCAAGTGCAGCTTAACGTCGCAGATCATACAATCCGTACAGTTGCTACTTAGCCACAAGTCTCTCTGCAATTTCCACAAATATAAACTTTTTATTAAATAGATTTTTGAATGACAAAAAATATTGAAATATTTTAATTGCAATGGAAACTGAACTATGTGTTATGAAATTAAGGTTTCTAATAAAAGGCATGTTAATTATTATTTACATATTTAAAATGTTTAGATAATATAAATATTTAAATGCTTTACTGGTATCATCCGTAATTTATTCGTGACAATATTTCTTTTGAGTACTGGATAGAAGACTCACCTGTTTCCGTCTATCCGTACAGAATTGTGCGATTCCTTGTAACAGCGGCTTCCACGCCACCTCCCATAGATCGTATTCCTCTGCACCTGTTATTCCAATATTTTATCTAACAAATAAAATTTACATATAAAAATTCTTCAAAATGTGGATATGATCAAAGTCAATACGGCATTTATTGAATTGCCTGCAATCATGAGCACTTATTTAACGTCAACAATTAAGCTCCAGACACACAGCAAGTGAAACGGCAGCGGGACGGAACTGATGTAATGTACCGACTGAACTGTATTAGATAGGGCACACAGAGCCTTTTTTTCTCGAATGGACTCTCGCAGATTTGGTACCCAAAATGGATACCCTAACTGCTAAACAGGGCGGGTGGCGGAGAATCCCGTTAGGGACTCCATCTGCCGGTGCACACAGAGCCGTGCTACCGGGCGTTTTAACGGCGTGACCGATCCGCCGGGCGGAAAGACCTCGCTGAGCGGTGCGCGACCGATACGCTGGCGTTGTATTATATGGGAATCCATAGTAGTAGCCACACAGCCAGCGGAACGTTTTCTTCTGGCGCTGTCATTCCACCGCCGTCCATTCCCGCACGCGATCCTCCCGCAGTGTGTCATTCACGCCTCGCCCCCAAAAACACCCGCCCTTCACCGCTTCCTAGTGTTTAAGCTGGGAAGAAGAAGCAGCGCAAAAAACTCCCCAGCGACATAATTGAACGGTTGAACATAACGGAGAAGGAAAACATCGTGAGGAAACCTGCACACCTAAGAGTGCTCCATACAGTTTTCGATGGTGTGTGTAGTCCACGAACCCGCACTAGGCCAGCGTGGTGGACTGAGGCCTCGATCCGTCTCATTCTGAGAAGAGGCCCGTGCCCAGCAGTGGGACAGTAATGGGCTGTTTATATTATTATATTATAACATAATTGATCCACCCGATGATATCCACATTTTAAAGAAGAGTACTATAAAGTATCACCCAGTAAACTCATCAATTTGAAAGAAAAGGAGAATATCAGAACTTTTTAAATAAGAGTTTATGAAAAAAACTGTGTGTATAATAAATAGACTTACTTTGTCCCTGGTCGGCTTCGTCTCGCCACCATTTGAATATCTGCGCGGTGCGACTGTGTAGTGTGTGCATCAAATCTAGTAGCTGTGGACAATAACTATATGTTGGAAATCGATAAGAAAATGGCTTTAAAATATTCAAATCTTCACGAACTTTCGACTATCTTTATAACATCGACCATGCAGCCTAATAGACGCCTAATGTTGAATATAAAGCGTACAATAAATTCTGCCACTAGCTGAGGCGGGGTACTGCAATCCGATTGGCCCTACCAAGACGGGGGGTATTGACTAATCACTAACGCGACAGTTTTGACGGCTCATTTAAGTGGTCAAGTAAGAGGCTTCCTGTAACTCCCCTGGCCTACATGGAAGTCCCTAAATCGATTGCGGACCCAGGTAGGCAGATCAAGGCTTAACATGAGCAAGTGGGGCTATATAGACCGAAAAGCTACAGCCTGCATGTGTGGCATTGATCCTCAATCAATGTCACATTTGCTGTGCTGCTCCTTGTGTCCAAGCACTTGCACATTGAGTGACCTTATCAATGCCACAGACAATGCACAAAACGTGGCAAATTTCTGGGCCAGCAGCGTGTGATTACTGTGCCACTATCAGTAAAAAATTTGTACCGTCGACACGAAAGAAAGAGTGACCGAGTGTTGTGGCGCAACTTGGGAGAGGCCTATGTCCAGCAATGGACTGCGATAGGCTTAGTTGATGACACGAAAAAGAAAAAGTGGTCGAAACTGATTTGAAGATTTCAAGTGGCGAATAGTGGCGACCTACATTAGTTAAATTTTATAGATTTGTTGACAGACATCGGTCGCCTGTTATGAGGCGTCTATGAGGCACCACCCGCACACGCACGCACCCCCCCCCCCCCGCCCCCACACACAAGTTTCATCATCATCATTTCAGCCGAAAGACGTCCACTGCTGGACATAGGCCTCCCCAAAGCATCGCCACAACGACCGGTCCTGCGCCTTCCGCATCCAGCGGATTCCCGCGACCTTCACCAGGTCGTCGGTCCACCTTGTGGGGGGCCTACCGACAGAATGTAAGAAACGTCGTTTTACCTGTATGCTGACCATATGATACTGGTCGAGGGTGTCCACCTCTTCATCGCTGGGGTCATCGTAGCGTCTTCTGCCAGAGCTCGGTCGAGATTTGCGGCCAGACCTTGACTTGCTGGATTTCTTGCCTGCAGAAAATAATCGATTAGTAGGTGTAAAATATGTTTATAGGGATTGGGATAAAAGTGTATTTTTTCAAGGAAAAATATTAGTCTAGTAAAAGAATGCGTCTAATTTTCTTCAAACAAATGCTCATTTGAACTCGATTCCCTTTTAAAACAGGTTCCACTAGTTCTAAACACAGACAGATGTGACGAAATCGTACAACTTAACCAAATGTAGGGTGGTATGACACGGGGTGCTGGCCAGAAAACCTCCACGTGTGCCTGACGGCTGCTTGTCCTTCTGGACACGTCTGGAGGGAACGGCAGTTGTTTGGCCGGTGCATCCTGGGCACGGGCAATAAAATCCTTTCCAGGGATTAACCTTCGGGGGATTTTATTGCCTGTGGCGAATATTCTGGCGCGGGAGGGGCCCGTTCTGGGCCAGTGGGGAGTTGCTCCACGTGTCCCTCTGTTGCCAACAGAGGGCACAGTGGAGGAGCAGGGGCGGGCCCGGTGTGCACTCACTCTGCCACTGGGCATGCAGCGGGGGGCTGTCTTTCCCTGCCCCCGTCGATCTCGTAACCCCAGGAGTGCCCGCTGAGTAGTGTTCTCGCGCCTCTTGGGACCGAGGGTCTTGGCTTCACCACCCAGACCAGGAGGAAGAAAACCTCTATAAAAAATTAAGGGAGGTAGGGCCTGCGAGCAGCAGACTCGGGGTAGTCTGCTGCCCGACCAGCAGCTGGCGTAGCTGGCACAGCCGGCGTAGTTGGCGCAGCTGGTAAAGGCCCATGAGGTGAGGTGGCGTGCAGTGTTCCATGTGCGCCGCCTGGGAGGGTGCGGCCAACGTTAGGCCGCACGGGGAGAAGGGGCTCACCTGCTTGTGGTGGGCCAGGACCTGTCGGGGGTGGTCTAAGATAGTTGAAGGAACACCGTGGTGGTTTTATTCGGTAAGAGTCCGACACTGGCTCCGCCTACCTCGGGCGGAGTGCGTCCATGAGAATTTCCCCACGGGAAAAAAAATAAAAAAAGGGTGGTATGACACTCGTCAAATTTCTTTCTCCAATGTGACTTTGATGATGTAATAAATGGACAGCCATTTATTACGTAAGACGTTAAACGTTAAAAGCTACCCATAGCTGCACTGCCGCTGTCCGATGCTTTCCGACGCCAGCCGTGGCGAAGCTCAAACACCTGATTTGCAAGGGGACTGGTTCTCCTGTTAAAAGTGGACTTTATGAGAAAGCCCTAAACCCAGCAGCGGTATATGATAACTATTGATGATGATGTAGGTACTGTACCGTCATGTAGCGTGGCTCTAGCAAACAGTCGCACGGCCCTGACGGCGGCGCGGCAGTTGTAGGGCGTCACGTGGGCCACGTCTCGCACCACCAGCGCCAGCGCCTCGCAGCAGCGCGCTAGGGCACTGGCTCTATGAGCCCGGAGTGATACTGAGCCTTCTATCTCTCCTGTGTCCGGGGATTCAGTCTCGTTCTTTACCTGTGTTGAAAAAAAGGAGGTTTTAGGTGGTTTCTCGTGAACGGGTGCCGTCTGTCGAGACAGGTCAGCTCCTACATACTATGGCAACTCTGTTTACGTTTATTTTTAAAGGCAATATTATCACTTTTAAACTCTTGTTTATTTCTGACACTAACCTACATTATTTGAATAAAGATGTAATAAACAATAACCTATTTTAAAAAGAGTATATCCATGGAGTTTCTTGCCGGTTCTTCTCCATAGGACCCACAATTTGGAACCGTGCAACTAGAGCCTGACGTTTCAAAAGTGCCTGTAATCAGGTTTATTTGAAATAAAAAAACATTTGAATTTGAATTTCGTTAGGCCTAGGTGTCGATCACGCAGCGTTACGCATAAAATCACGATAAAATCGTTTCAAACTTCTCGCATTACCAACTAGGGACCTTACTCCCGACTGGTTCGAGCTCTGAATCAAATCGAGCTATGCAGTATGAATTGACACTAACTCGAATTCAAATTCGATTGATACAGAACTCAATCCAGTCGGGAGTAAGGCCCCAGGATGCGAATTCACAAATAAAAAATAATAAAATGCATTTATTTCAGGTATGTAGGTACCCATATGACATAAAATTACATAAAATACAGACTAATGGACTGCGTATACAGGTACAAAGTAGATTTTAATTTAATAAACAAGTCTTCCTGTCAGATACGATGATACAAATCATACAATACAATACAATACAAATCCTCTTTATTGCACAATAAGATTACATTAATTTCTTAAATAACTACTTATGTGTTAGTGTACAACTGGCGGTCTTATCGCTCCACGGCGATCTCTTCCAGACAACCATTGAATGGACTGGAATGTCATGGAAGAGACAAAGGGAATCATATATACATATTATCACGCCTGTATCCCACTGGGGTAGGCAGAGACTATGGATTTCCACCTGCTACGATCCTGACCCACCTCTTTCGCTTCATCTACGTCCATTAAAAAAAAAAACAATTTTTTTGATTTTGATTTTAACCTCGTCATGCATGCTCGTCTGTTTAGAGAACTCTTAACCTGGCATTTTTTGAGAACATCCGCGATTTGATATATGGTCCCTTAAATCTGGAATCCAAGTGATTAATACACTAAAACTCACCAGTATCCAGCCCTGTGTTTGCGGCGAGTGTGACAGCTCACTTTCTGAAGAGGCACTGGTAGGGCGACGCTCGCTCTCGTCCTCGGAGCCTTCCGACCGACTCGACGCGGCGGGACCTGACGTTACGTAGATCATTTGTAACCGATGTGATTTGGCATGTGTCACAAAGTGTACAGAGACCATAAGTAATCAATTAACACTTTTTTTAGGGAATTGAACGGCTAAGTGGACAAAGGTGTTATCTGACAAAATTAAAAATATTACTTTTTTGCATGAACATAGGTTTCAACTGAAGATTCAAACTGATTCAAACGCTCATTACTATTATCATTATTTCACTAGATTGCGGGGCAGCGGCAACAGCCTCTTGAAAGTTATTGCCGACAGGCACGAGAGCCCTTTAGTGCGGCATCTTATAAAAACAAGTTGTCCGTAGTAGAATATAAGTACTAACATAGTTTATAAGGCTCATTGTTAATAACATCGTGTTTTGTGTGTTTTGTATTGGATTATGATGTCCATAAATAAAGTATTTATTTTTATTAACTTAAACAAACTTATAATTTACATTTTTACCTCTACATTTTCACGGTACCCACTGGTGTCCATAAATGCGACCTCCTTTGAGCACCGGCGTACCCTCCGGTGCACGCCGTCCCCAGGCGAAAATAAACTCTATGTTATAATATATTTAAGGTTCTAATTCGATTACTCGAAATTAGAAAGTGTGGCCAACTAAAAATTTCGTAAAAAAACATAAAAATATATTTTTTATGAGGCGTGGCGAAGGCGAGCGCGTAACGCACGCCACACGCATGACGCCTGGGCCCTACGGAGTCTGTGCCGCAAGAGCTCGCGGCCGCAGCGGTTAATTAATAAAAAACATTTAAAAATATAAAAAATAGTAGCCCACCGGCATCGGGAACAGGGTCCCAGAGAAAGGAACCTCCGCACTATGCGTGCCGTTTCAAGGAGTACTGCCTTCTGCATCTGGCCCTTGATGATGATTATTATTATTATTATTACTCGTTTAGAACTATTTGCTAGTTAAAACTTTTGTCCACTTGGCCCTTCAATTGTGTTGTGTTACTGCTTCAGAGCAACATAATACTAGAGAGAGGACAAGCCACCGCGTAAAAGCTGACCGTTGTATGCACAGCGGGCATACACTGCCGTTAGTTCACCGTCACTTGCACCCGAGTGAGTATGCGCACTAGTTTGAGAGAAAACTTTATTTAATTTCCAAAATGCCGTAAGGATACAAGTGTGCGTGTTTTATATGTGTGCGTGCTTTTTGTTGTAATTTATTGATGCGTTTCTTGCATTGTGTCTGTAAGTTGAGCTTGCGACATTCGGACTTCATGCAACCTAGGCGGCTTGCCCGATCTCCTTATATTCCGTTATCTGTGATTACTGCTAATTCAGTCAAAAAAATTATTTGTTTAAAATGGGACAATAATTAAGGCCTAATCATGGTGTAACAACACCAGGTAGTCTCTTCCCGTGACAGCTAGGTCACGTGATTGCCTCCGTACTACGTCATCGGCCGTGGAGCCAATAGCGGGCTGCTAGCGTGACACTTGTCAGTTTGATGTGCTGCCACTTTGTGAAAATAAATTACCCGAGCAAAATGCATTTTTTCTTTACTTTCTTCTATAAAGTATCATTCTTTAACTAGTAATTTAATATAGTTTCCTTTATTAACTAATTAGATGAATAACACGAGATAACAAATAGTTAGGCTAGTTAGGAATTTATTTTATATTCATTATGAACAAAAATCTCCTTCAGTATATTGAAGATATCAATCAATGGCAGCACTGATCGTGACGTAGCTTAGAGGCATCGCGCTGTCATTGCGGGAAGAGAATACCTGGTGAAACATCTTATTATACCATGGGCCTAATCATGTCGTACAGTCTAACAAAGCAATTGGTATACAGGGTAGAGAGATATAAATTAAGTTTTCTCAGAAGATTATAGATGATTTCGAGTGAAATATCATTTTAATAACGGACAAAGTTAAACTGTATTGATACAAAACCCTAATCAAACCATTCTATAATAACTTCCAGAGAAATCTTCATCTATATCTGGCGACTCTGTATACTAATTGCTTTGTTAGACTGTACCAGGCTGATTAATTTACAAAATCGAAGGATAAGCAAGCTGAATAGTGGTGTGAACCGGAGGCAATTTCAGCCTCCGGAGATTATGCGGAGATTTTATTGAATCACCGGAGATTATCCGGATGTCCTCCGGTTATTCAAAATACTCCAAATCTATATTTATGAGAAGAAAAAACACGCTAAAAAAAAAAACACATTTGGGTGCGTTCTTGTAACAAATCAAATAACCGGTAGTTTAGTGCAATCACCGATTAGTCTCCGGTACTCACTTTAAGCGGTGATTATCCGGTTTTTTGAGAACCGGTTCACACCACTAAAGCTGAAGTAGCATTAGAATATAAAAAATTGAACAGTTACTCGTAGCGTGTGCGTCGCTGGGCCATGCGCCGGCGCCGGCCGCGCACAGCAGCGCGAACACGATGTCCCACTCCTGCGCACTGTGCACGTTCTGTGCCGACGTCTTCACTATCTCGTACACGCCGCATGATATCTGCACAACAATCAAATGTCACTCTAAGGTAGTAGATACCGGAGCGCAAAACAAGCAATCGATGTGTTCTACGATCTTGCTACCAGGGGGCCTAGTACGAGTTTGACACTTACGAATACTTAAATAGTTTTCGTCGACTTTCGTTCATAAATCAGTAGCGCCCCTGGCGGATCCAAGGAAGAACTACTGATTTTGAATGAAAGTCGACGAAAACTGAAAGTATTCATAAGTGTCAAACTCGTACTAGGCCCCCAGTTACAGGTTCAAAGATCTTAGTTGAGGAATCACACGATACCACTGCCCTCTATTATAGTAGTACGTTGAATTGGAACCTAATGTGCCTATTTGATTCTCGCCATTTTGGCGCTGATAGCAATAGTGAGCGTTCATGGAACTAATAACAGAGATTTGATAACGAGTTTTACAAACACACAAACTCTCATGGTTAACCACACAAAATAAACGTTTTAACACGATGTTTCACTGAAATACACAGATACACTCAAAACCAGTACACGGCCATTAGCATTAAATAACAAAGGACATTGCTAAAGTTTCATTAAAGCCCAGCCTATCATCTTCATCATTTCAGCCGAAAGACGTCCACTGCTGGACATTGGCCTCCCCCAAGTAGCTTGGGGGGATATGCCATAATCGCCATGCTTGGCAGGCGGGTTGGCGATCACAGTTGGTTAGTTAAATACTCAGAGAACGCTGCTGCCCATCAACTGGTGAATCCCTTAGTCGCCTTTTACGATACCCATGAGAAGATATAGGGTGATGCAATTCTTTACGTCCGACACTACACGGCACAAGCCCAGCCTATGGAAGTTATGAATAAAAGTTGATGCTCACTAGTGATGTGCCGAGACCGCCAATTTTGGTACTTGAGTACTTTAGTACTCGTTTTAAAAAGAATCGAGTCAGTACTCGAGTCACTGACTCGAGTCTAGTACTCGAGTACCAGATCCGGTACTCGAGTACTTCATTAGATTCGAATACCTCAACGATTTTCAATTCCAATAACACAAGCAACAAAAAAATTGTCATATAATAATAATATTGTTTATTGATCAGTCAATTTTAAAATAAAAAATATAATATACATTTCAAGTATATACTTACTAAATAATCTTCCTAAAATTAAACATTATAATTAGTAGGAAAATTTAATGAGATCTAAATAGAAAAATTACAATCAAGTTTGCGATACATTATATAAACACAGACTAATAGTTAAATTCTCAGTAGCAGCCCGGAGTCTGGATTTGTGCCCGGGTAATGGCAATAGGCTCGCCCCCTATTACATGGGACTCACAACATAACTGGCGAAATGTGGGTGTACTATACACCTCTGCCTACCCCTTCGGGGAAATACAGGCGTGATGTTATGTTATGTTGTTAACAGTTAAAAAAACTTTACGACTGTTGATAAATTATCTAGAAAAAATAAAGACGTAAATCAGTTCGCCAAATATTATTAGTTTTTACAATCTGAAGAGATCTCAATTTGCGAAAAGTTCTAAAACTTGAATTTTGCCGGATTCCGACGTTTTCACCTTAGTTATTTTAGTGACAGATTGTTATCAAAGCAATTTTAAATAAACTTTTAACATGTATAGTTATTGTAGTAACTTCACTATTGGTCAAAATAATATTTACGTTTTACGGGTTCCACACAATCACAGACTCTTTTCTATTATTATGATTAATTAACCACCAGTAACTTTTAGGCCCGCTTGCCTCATACAGTGGGTTAAAAGAATAATTAAAAATAATTTTAAACGTTAACTCGTATTTATGCCAACCACAAATTACTGTTTTTAGTACTATTGTTTACTTTATATTACCTACACGACGAATAGAAATATACGTCCATCTCACTTACATATTCACATTTTGTAATACCTACTTGTCTCATGGTCACTTTCTTCGTTTACGGATAATTGAAAACAAAAAGACAGAAGACAGACAGCCCGCTGGCTCAGACCAATAAAAAAAAGGTTGATTTTTTACTAAAGCCTGCCCGGCTGCAGCGCACATGTTTGCTTTATACTCAACAACAAGAAGTCGTGATTTTAGTACTCGGTTAGGTATTCGAGTACTTTATTTCGAGAACTCGAGTACATGAGTACTTACAAGGTACTCGAGTAAGTACTCGATTCTACCTGACTCGGCACATCACTAATGCTCACCATATACAATTCGTTGAGGGCAATGTGTTGCAATCTATTTTAATAAACGGACAGTACTCCACAGATGTTTAATTTACTAAAACATTAACTATTTTGAGGTTATCTTTTTGCTTACAAAACTAATGTCAAACAAGTGGTTGCCTAGCAACTAAACATTTTTACTCTTCTATTCCTATGCATGTGAAGTTGATAACAAGAGGTTGGCTATCATTGGCTTTCTTTAACAGTGGTGCCAACTTAAAACATTATAAAACCATAGAGTACTTACAAGGGATTGGTCAAAAATATGAAGTCAAATGGAGTATCATAGCCGCTCACGTGATTATTGCGTTGATTAGCAAAAAAAAAAAGTAGTATAATAGAGGTCAACACAAAATGAGGTGATTTTGAGGATCACCTGCTAGAGTTTTGAGGACAGCAGTGAACTGCTACGTTAATCATTATGTACTTACAACGTCAGCCTGCTGGTAGAACAGTTTGTAAGGCAGCTGGAACAGTAACGTCAGATGTTGCAGCACGTGTGGTGCGCATGCGTCGCAGCGCATGAGTCTGGCGCCAGTTCTGAGCAGCGCGGTGACACAGCGACGCAGGGCACTGGCGCCACGGCTTGTGGACCACAGAACTATGCGCCGGATGTGGGGGGCTGCGTCGTCCCACACTGAGAGCAGACGATCCCTGGGAAGAGAGGTGGGCTTAGGACTCATGAATGGATCATAGTACACTCAAGCTCTCATCGATGGTAACACACAAGTATACGTCGAGCCTGTCTTGTATAAATATGCGGTTGACTGTACTATGTCAATGTCTTTGACCACGTATTCCCAAGTCCCAATGAAGTTATCCCGGGACGGGACTACTGGGATTTTTCTTCCTAGAAGTTCCGTTAAAACCCTTTAACGGGATAACTGGGATTTTGAAGCCCAGAGGTTCCATTAAAGGTACTACTGAATTAGTAAATTGTGTCTTAAGGTTTAAGCAAATCCGGATTGGGAGTGTAGTTGTAAGAGTTGCGGAACTTTTGCGAAGAAAAATCCCAATAGACAATTCAATGGGACTTCTGGGAATACACGTCTTTGACTGGTGGCGCAATTATTTATTTATTTATTATATTCTTTATTGTCTCATAGACCAAACGAAAACAAAGACAGTAAATTACAGAAAGATTATGTAAGTACTATTTAACAGTAGGAGAATTATTTTTAGCGAATTTAAAGAGCTATTTTACAATGTAAAAAACTTTTTAACAAAAAACAATTTAACCGACGAAAATAGAAACTGAAAAGCGAAAAATAACTTATTATAAGTCGGCGCCAAACGAACTTTTAACAAGCAAAGTGCGTGTAAGTTGCAAGTGGCCGAGCGGAGAACGCATTATGGAAAGTTATTGTTTATTGTTGAAAGTTTCACGTTGTATTTGATGTGACGTTGTTTTTATTATTTATTTAAAGTAATTTAATGATCTTCTTTGATTGGTTGTTTGGCGCCGACTCATCATCATCATCATCATCATCATTTCAGCCGAAAGACGTCCACTGCTGGACATAGGCCTCCCCCAAACATCGCCACAACGACCGGTCCTGTGCCTTCCGCATCCAGCGGATTCCCGCGACCTTCACCAGGTCGTCGGTCCACCTTGTGGGGGGCCTACCCACGACTCATAATTAGTTATTTTTCGCTTTTCAGTTTCTGTTTTCGTCGGTTCAATTTTTTGTTAAAAAGTTTTATTTTTCATTTTTTTGTGGTTAAAATCTAACTCCAAGTCTCCATTATGTCGTAGTGTCTAGAACTATATTTATGTGTGTCAAGTTTCAACAGAATCGGTTAACAGGTAAGAATTCAGTGGGTGAACAAACACTCATGTTTTACTACCCTTAGGGGTGGATTTTGATTTTGAAATTTAAATGGGACCAACTTCGAGATATACCCTATTCATTAAAAAAAGAATCATCAAAATCGGACCACTCTGTAAAAAGTTATGCGTGGTCATACATAAAAAAAAAAAATATACGTGTCGAATTGAGAACCTTTTTTTTCGTCGGTTAAAAAAAAACCCTTATTTGTAAATGCTATGTGCTATCTCGAAGAGGTTTCTCCTTTTTTGTTTTAAATACATGGCATAAAGAATGCGAAACTCGAAAAAACATTTGTAACTGTTATTACACATGTAGCGACATAACTGATTAAGCTTTTATATGGATCGACTGCGACGGCACGTCCCCCCGTCCCCCCCGGTTCAGTCGTCACCATAAATCCATCGAAGCATGTTTCGCATTTGTGGAATAAGCTACAAAGTTGGGAATTATACAGAGACATAATTTGTGATCTTGTAGTACAAATGACAAAAATGTACACACGTCAAAGCATGGCTGCAAAAACATGGTAATTAATTTGTTCACTTTTATAGTGACGTAAAGAGTTATCCCTTACCTGTTCTGTATAAGAGTCTGTCCCAGTAATTCTAAGAAGAATACAGTGATATCTTCTAATTGAGGGTTCAGCTGTAGACTGTCAGAGTCAGGCGGCGTTCCAACTGTCACCATTGCGCGTACCAACTCCTGCGCACAACCAAACGTTTATGTAACGAAAATTTAAAAAAAGCTGTTTGACACATCATCATAATAGCAGTGAAAGTGGTTCACTGTTGAATATGGGCTAACCGAAAACCCTACTTGGTGCGGTCGCTCGGAGAGCACTAGAGTCAGGGGGCGCCTAAGTGTTATTCAAGGGGGCGCCTAAGCGTTAATTAATGGCGCGCCAATCGTTATTCAAGGGCGCACCTTAGCGTTATTCAAGGGTGTGTCTAAGCGTTATTCAAGGGCGCGCCTAAGCGTTATTCAAGGGCGCACCTTAATGTCATTCAAAGGCGCGCCTAAACGTTATTCAAGGGCGTGCCAAGCGTTATTAATGGGCGCGCCTAAGCGTTATTTTAGGGCGCGCCTAAGCGTTATTCAAGGGCGCGCCTAAGCGTTACCACAAAAGAAGAGAAAATTTGCTACGTCAGAGACCGTTTTCATGTGGTAATTTTTTTAGGGCTATGAAAAATATCTTAACCGAGAGCGATCAGATGGCTAAGGCTGGTCTTCAAAAAATACATTGAATACTTTTTATTGACAAACTACGTGCAGCTACGTACAGCTAGCCTAAAACAAAGTGGGTATACCTGTAAGCTATCAAGCTGTAAGAACTTAGTTTCAGTGATGAGCAGACCCGGCAGGTTGCACTTAGCGACGCAATCCATCGCCGTGTCGATCAGCGTCTTCTCATGGGGAGTCGGGGCTCGCATGCCTATCAAAAAAACATTGTTTTAGTCATATTAAACTTAGTAGTTTAGGCTAGTGCCTATGCCCGTGGCTTCGCCTACGTCTAATTCGGCTTATCACAGAACGATGTTATCGCGCATTCCTCAGGAGCTGTTTATCTTTTCGGGATAAGAAATAGCTTAAACGAGTATCAGAAATGCGTGGTCATATTTGAAGAGCTCATTCAAGGAATGGTATCGAATAACTTTTACTACAGGCTCAACCCAGAAATCATCACGCTGAGTGTCAACCTCTTTGCCGCAGTTACGACATGAAAAGCAAGTTTTGTTTTGACATTACAACTATGTACCATTGTAACTCCTAAAATGTACCTAATGAAGTAATTTTTTATGTGCACCTACCGCATGTAGTCTTGTTGTGGCAATAAATCATTTATCTTTCTTTCTTTAAATCACGAAAAATTGTAGCATCGTGAGGAGAGCTTCAACAGCCCTTGGCAATAGTACATGACCACGACCACTCTGTCAAGAGCGAAACTACAAAGAAGAATGGCAATAAGCTCGCCCCCTATTACATGGACCTGATAATATAAATGGCGAAATGTGGGTATATTATAATATATTAGGTCCTTACATATGAAATTAGCGTTTTGTCGTACTGACCACTTTGATCTGAAATATCTCCTCTTTGGTTGAGAATTCCAAATGCAAATTTATAAATTCATTTAGCTGGTATATTTGAGTTCTGAAAACAGTCATTCATTTGTTTTTTCCTCATTATTTTTTTCTTTGGCGTCGCTTATTACCGCACAATGGAAAACATGAAATATCAGTATATTTACGAGTACGAGTTCTACCGTGGCACCAGTGCTGCAGAAACAGCTCGAAGGATTAATGATGTGTACGGCGCTGGTGTCGCAAAAGAAAGCACGGTACGTTTTTGGTTTCAACGTTTTCGTTCTGGAAATTTCGACCTTCAGAACCAACCCCGTGGACGGCCGGAGACCAAAGTGGAAAATGAAGAATTAAATGCTATTGTGGAAGCGGATCCATCACAAAGCACTTCAGAGATAGCTGCAGGCATCGGGGTATGTGATAAAACTGTATTAATCCACTTGAAGCAAATCGGGAAAGTAAAAAAACTTGAACGATGGGTACCTCATGAATTGAGTGAATCGAACTTGCAAACACGCGTCGACTGCTGTGTTACTTAGCTAAATCGAATCATAACTTGCGATGAAAAGTGGATACTGTACGATAATCGGAAGCGCTCGTCTCAATGGCTGAACCCTGGAGACCCAGCCAAATCCTGCCCTAAACGAAAATTGACTCAGAAAAAGTTACTTGTGAGTGTTTGGTGGACTAGCACCGGTGTCGTTCACTACAGCTTTCTAAAATCTGGCCAAACGATTATGGCAGATATCTATTGTCAGCAACTGCAAACCATGAAGGAAGAACTAGCTGCTAAACAACCGAGATTGGTCAATCGCTCTAGGCCACTGCTGCTTCCCGACAACGAAAGACCACACACTGCACAACAAACAACCACTAAGTTAGATGAGCTACAATTGGAATGTCTGCGACATCCACCGTACTCCTCGGATCTTGCTCCAACAGATTACCATTTTTTCCGGAATTTGGACAACTTCTTACAAGGAAAAAAATTCAACTCTGAGGCAGCAGTCCAAACCGCCTTCAAATAGTTTATTGATTCTCGCCCCCATGGTTTTTTTAGTAAAGGGATCAATGAATTACCTATGAGATGGCAAAAGTGCATAGATAACAACGGTGCATACTTTGATTAATTAAATATACTTTACAAAAAAAAAATTGCCTTTTTAATTCCTCCCGTACAAAACGCCAATTTCATATGTAAGTACCTAATACAAATCTGCCTACGCCTTAGGGGAGCACAGGCATGATGTTCTGTGTTATACTTACTTACTCCTCTGGCTCAGCGACCCAAAGTGAGGCATGGCCTTCAAAACGAGAACTCTCCACTTTGCTCGATCTTGCGCGATATATAGCCAGTTGGTAGCTTGAAGCTCACGCAGATCAGCCTGCACAGCATCTCCCCAGCGATATCTGGGGCAACCCACCGGTCTACGTCCGGTTGGTTGGCCCAGATACGCTCTCTTGGTTCCTCGATCCTCCCCCATGCAAGCGACGTGGCCGAGCCATCGCAGACTTTGTGCTTTGATATGTGTTATATTAAGAATAATTCGTCCTCGTCAGCGAATAGCTTTCAAGTTTCAAGCTTTTCTTGTGGTCTTGAATGTTACGAATAAATGTTCATTGTCTGTCTAGATTATCGGTATTATCCAATATCGGTCAGATGACAGTCATTCCCGAGTTAAATACTGATATTTCAAACCATCCACTTGGAAAAATGCTAGGACCTAGGCAAATGAAATGGTGGTCCCTACCTGTCTCCCCAAGAGCGATGTATGAGTAGATACTGGACAGCAACCCAGCTTCTGAACCCCTGGCCGCTTCCCTGATGAGTGACACCATGCCGTTAGGAGCCAAGTAGTCTTCCGCCTCTATGAGACACTGCAAATGTAGGAAAAAGTGGAGGGGTAAAATGAGAAAATGAACCGAGTGGATAAGTGGCTAACGGCGAAAAGGGGAAGCCAATAAAAATATCAGTAGCAGTATAAACCAATAGTGTTTAATACCAGTTTCCGGTACGAATCGTGTTCTATGGAGTCTTAGCCACTGGTGTAGACTCCGGCAAAGAATAGGCGTCCACCCGTGGGTATAATAATGAAGAAAAGTTTAAATCAATTGGCATTCGCATTGGATTTTTTAAACAAATTCGTTCCACTAATATTCATTACAGTATGGTTTTAGTCTTGTAAACAATGGTAATGTCATTCAGAGTTTGTAAATGAAAACCCTTAAGTCCCGAGCTGTAGTATAGCAGCTTGGGACGCAAGCTCCGCCAATTTTGTATACATTAGCATTTATACATAAAATAACGTACTTTAGGCAGCAGCTGTCCGATGTACAGAGTTTTGACGATCTCCAACAGATGGCGCCACGAGTCGCGGACGCAGTCCGCGTGTCTCGCGGCCACCAAGCATGCGCGACGTAATGCCAGCTGAGCCTTGCTAGACTGTCCTAAAGTTACTCCTGTAGAAGAAAAGTCAATAGTTTCGAATAAATAGAGTGACATTATTGTAAATAAACACGATTGTTAATACAGCCTTTGACTTCTTCGCTGATCCGAGTACGAAGTGTGTACTTGTACAGAATCTAATCTTAAAGGTTGCGCAGGCGCAGGGCCCTAATTTACGTAACTTCATGACGCGCCAATCAAGTTGCAGTGACGCTGCAGTTCTTATTTGACAGCGACCGCCGTAGATAAGAAAATACGAAAAGCGTTGTTTTGATCAAAACTTAAATGCAACTGTACTTCTCTAGTTACGTGAATTGGCCTACAGGGCATAGTCGTATAAACATTACATTACGACGACAGCTACCTTCAAATTCAGGGCCAAGTTGAATCGAAAATTATATAACAAAAAAAAAGGTGGGACAAGTCTGCTGATTCGCTTACGTTAATATTTCAAGAACTCTAAATAGAGTAAAAAAAAAAAAAAAAAAATTATAAAAATGTATGTACAGTCAAAAAAATACCTATAGCGATATAGTTGACATGCTGCGGCGCCAGTAGTCCAGTAAACTTGCATAGAGTCAGTAGGAGAGTATCTAGCGTGATGTTATCGGGGGGCAGTCTTGCAATCAGCGCCGCGCATCGCTCTAAGCCGTTCAGCGCTAATAGAGCTCCGCTGTCCCGAATCCTGTTGCTCTCCATCTCTTCAACTGTCGGTGGCGTTGATCGCTCGAAAGCTGCCGACAGAGCTGTCACCTGTGAAGATTTATTTATTGATATCGATGATTATGGCAATACTTTTTCACACATAGACAAAGAATGATAGGAACGTGGCAGGGGTTATTGGGAACTTGGCGCAAAGATAACCTGAAACCCGGAGATACTTCTAACGACATGCCATGCAAGTGAAGCCGAAGGTGTATTTTTACCTAAACTTCAAGGAATACAAATAGAGTGGATAATACACCCTCTGATTGATAACTATGTCGTTTTCATCCCGGAATTTAAGAAATTACGAATTGTTAATAGCACTTTGAATACATTCTTTAGATTATTATTTCGAAGAATCTTAACATAACATAACATCACGCCTGTATTTCCCCGAAGGGGTAGGCAGAGGTGTAATAGTACACCCACATTTCGCCAGTTATGTTATAGTTCCATGTAATAGGGGGCGAGCCGACGTTTTTAGGGTTCTGTTCAATAAATAATTAGTGATTTCTTAAATACCGCGATGATATAATTCTGGGATTTCAGCGAGAAGTATTTTATACTTCACAGGAAGTTATACACATAAAGTGTATAACTTATTTGAAGTTTAGGTAAATAATAATAATTATACTCTGCCTATTGCTATCTCTGGTTATAAATACATAATATTATTATGTCGCCTAACAGTTCATGGATGTCCATCGCTGGATAGTTTCGTTGTTTATAAATGTTCAAAAAAGCTTCTAAGCAAGCGCGGATAGAAAAAGCACGTGCAGAATTGTGTATGGAAAGAGTAGTGAAGCCGCGCGCTACTGAAAATGGAAGTTAACGGTCACGTCTTTTTTCAGTTGACTCCATGGCGTAGAACCTTCGCTCCAAAAAGCCCATTTACAGAATAATTATTTGACTTGGTAAAAATACGAGGTGTCAGGGAAACGCTTCCGAAAACGAAGACAGGTGATAGTGCTGGTGATTACTGATACGAAACCACGAAAAAAATGGTTTTTTTTTTTTAGATTTTTTCATATTTTTTTTTGCATTTTTCATTATGTATGAGTTTTATTTAACTGCCCAAAACTGGTTATGTATAAATAATGCAAAAAAAAAAAGAAAAAATCTAAAAAAAGAATCGCATTTTTCTTTCGTGGTTTCGTATTTCACCAGCACCTATTATTTATTTATTAAATTTATGCACACACAGAGAAATAATAATAAAATACATAGAAATGAATAGTACAAAGGCACTGCTTATTTCTATAAGAAATTTCTTCCAACAGACCTGCGATAGGAAAATTTGAAGCAAGGAGATGTAGACACAGTGTGTCAAGTAATACTAATAAATATACCTACATATATATATACTCATACATAAACTAATATATAACGTAAAATAAATATAGTATAAAAATAATAAACATAGTCTAGGTATACTTCCACAAACCTACCTTCGTTTTCGGAAGCATTCCCCTTACACCCAGTATAGTAGATTGTACAATAGACTTACTGTAGGCGGACAGGCGACAGTGAACAGCCTGGTGTGGTGGTGATGATGGGTGGGCACGGCGCGGTACTTCGCTCCTGCGCTGGCGCCGCGCCGCTGCAGCACGCGCCACAGGTACGCGTCGCGAACTGTACCGGTGCGCTCCGCTGGCATCACCATCTCTTCGTTCCTGGGTGGATACAATTACTATAAGAGAGCCTTAACTTATGACCAAATGTAAACATAATACTCATTTAAATAAAGTACATTTCAGAATGACATATTTTTTGGTAAAGAATAAAACTTTTTAACAAAAAATTGAACCGACGAAAACAGAAACTGAAAAGCGAAAAATAAAATGAAGCTTTTTAGTCTTAATAACTATTCTCCTAACTAAACTGATGTAAATAACTAATTATGAGTCGGCGCCAAACAAACAAGCAAAGTGCGAGTGTTGAGCGGAGAACGCATTTTTGGAAAGTTATTATTTAAGTTAAAACGTGAAATTTTCAACGATAAACAATATCGTTGAAAATTTCACGTTTTATTATTTCTTTAAAGTAATTTAATGATCTTCGTTTTTTTTTCGTCGATTGTTCAGAACCGATGTTAACCGATTGGTTAACATTAACAGGTAAGAATTCAGTGGGTGAACAAGCACTCATCCCGTTTTCCTATCCTTAGGGGTGGAGTTTGGTTTTCAAATTTAAATGGGACCAACTTCGAGATATACTCTATCCATTAAAAAAATAATCATCAAAATCGAACAACTCTGTAAAAAGTTATGGGTCATACATAAAAAATAAATTAAAAAAATACGCGTCGAATTGAGAACCTCCATCTTTTTTTTCGTCGGTTAAAAAAGAAACTGCGGTAAAAAGAAGTCACCTGACTGCCGCAGCTACGACATGCACCATATAATTAAGTTATTTTTTATGTGTACCTACCGCATGTCGTCTTGTTGTGGCAATATATCATTTTTCTTTCTTCTTTCTTTCAATTTCTAAAATCTGGCATGTTTCTTCCCGGTGATACATTTCGTCGACAAAGTCCCTTGAACGAATCCTGCTACATTACACGTACCTACGGCTGCCGTCGAACACTGAGCGCAAGCGATTTTAGCCTTAGTGGTGGTTCACCGGAGTTTGCTGATAATACAGTCGACTGCATGTAACATGGTAACACTTGAATTAGTTAACCGCCCTTACTGCTTACGAAATAAAGACGCTGTCAATATCAAACTGACTGACGTGCGGTCGACCGTACCAATATGCCCTTTGGACTGTCATATTTTTTAGTTAATCAAGACATCACTGACAAAGGAAACTATTTTGAGCAAACCTGGAGATAATAATTGTGGTGATCAATGCTCATTCCTTCTCTAAACATAAGGAATATTCTATAAACATAAAGCTAAACCTATCCCTCTTTCTATAATATCAAACCAACTAACTTGATAGAATGAAACACAGCCTTCAGCATTGCTTGATCGAAGTCTCCAGACCCGTTGCACCCCCTCAAGTTCTTGACAAAGTCTTCAACATTCATGGGCACGTTCAGTTTCTTAGCGTTGTGGTTGTGTTGGTCCATATTCAGCATTATCACGGCATACGCAAGGCGGAAGGCTGCGTCTGTATTCGCGAAGGGTTCCCCGTTTGTGCTCTGTGGAAATATGAACTATGTTACTATGGCTATCAGGAGATCCGGCTCGAAAGACCATGAATAAATGTGGAAACGATCTGCTGGTTTTATGGATATATTATGGACTAAATATTAAAACAATCTAAGCATTGCTATCCATTTATCACTTTTTCCACAACTGACTTCTGTCACAAAACAAAAAAATAGACAATATTAAACAATATTCATATTCATTTATTTGACGATGACACCCACATACTTCAGTCTGCTCGTGACCACGGCCAATGCAACTTGACCGAAACGTCGAGGTTAGTCAAAATGTTTGTTATATTTTGATTTAATTGTGCGCGACAAGTCCCGTAAACTTAGTTCAATATGAGTGAAATTCGCGAAAGTTTAAAAACTTCTATCTACGATTATTAACAACATAACATAACATAACATCACGCCTGTATTTCCCCGAAGGGGTAGGCAGGGGTGTAATAGTACACCCACATTTCGCCAGTTATGTTATAGTCCCATGTAATAGGGGGCGAGCCTATTGCCATTGACCGGGCACAAATTGAGACTCCGGGCTGCTACTGAGAATTTCCTTATGAAAAAACCCAATAACACTTTGCCCGACCCGGGAATCGAACCCAGGACCCCACGCTCAGCAGTCGCGCTTGCAACCACTAGACCAACGAGGCAGTCGATTACGATTATTAAATACCCAAATTTTCACTTAGAAACATAACGAGGGTTTGAGAATAAATCCCGAACGACTCTGAAAATAAGTCATAGGTAGCATTGTCAAAGGGTGGTCAAACATGCAAATTGTTTTGGTGATTTCGCACCCATCGTTTTTGTGGCGCACGCAACACACGGAGGAAATTTGTTTGTTTACAAATATGTATTTAAACAAAAAAATAAATTGGTATAGATTTTTTTATTGATTCGTGTTCAGTATCAGTGGTATAGTCACCTCCTTAAATATGGCACGAATACATATCAACACATTGTATAAGAGGCGGCGATCCATAAAGGCTTCCGCAGACTTACTTACGGCCAAAATTAATATCCAATCTATCCACGATTGGATATTAATTTTGGCCGTTAATTATTTAGTGTTGTCTTGCGTAAATATACCACTATTTTGTAAGTGATAACCGCGATCGTTGACAATTGAATTGAAAGTTGGGATGGTGTCGTATGCAAAGGCTCGTGTGTTTTTAATTATAAAGCGCAAACCACACACAGAAACACCCGCGCGGCCCGCGCTCTGTTTGTAGTAAGTGGCGGGAGACACGCGCGGCTCCCGCGCTCCACCCGCCGCGGGCCCGACCAGCATCCGCGTTTCGTGTGATGTCATCCATATAAAACAGGTTAATATACCAGCCGTACTCCCGACCGGACCCGCACCCGTCTTGAGTGTGTTTTACGCTTGAGTAAATTGTGCTGGTGAGCGATCAGACGTCTGTGGGAGACCTTAGTGTTTTTTCTTCATCAACATAGACTCCGCCTATCGCAGTCCACTGCTGGACATAGGCCTCTCCAAAATTGCGCCACAACACTCGGCCTTCTGCCTTCCGCATCCAGTCCCCCCAGCTACTTTCATCAGGTCGTCGGTCCACCTGGCCGGGAGGCGTCCTACACTGCGTTTGCCGATTCGCGGTCTCCACTCAAGGACTCGTCTGCTCCAGCGGCCATCGGTCCTTCGACAGACATGGCCAGCCCACTGCCACTTCAGCTTACTGATCCTACAAGCTATGTCGGTCACTCCGGTTCTTCTCCGGATAATCTCGTTACGGATTGGGCTAGTCCACAAATTCAAAGTCGCTCAGCGCGTATCCATAGAGCGAGCTATGCTTGGAGTTTCTTTGAAGGATAAAATCGTAACGAGATTATCCGGAGTGTTTTTTCTTACCCAACAAAAAATATTTACTAGTTTGTAGTAACGTTTACTTACATGCCATCGTTCTGCAAATCGCTCCATGACTAGAAAGATAAGTGGAGCTTCACCAGGCAGCCGGAATGTTTCCAAGTACAGTCTCAGTGACTGGTCGATCCTCAGGTTTGCGTAGTCGAAGCTGTCAGCGAAGGCCCCGAGGACTGAGGGACCCCCGTCTTCGTCCTCGCCCCGGGATGAACGCTTGCAGATGTAGTCACCTGACAATGATTTAAATATTAGAGCAGGGAGACACTGCAAGGTCTCCGTGGTAATTTCGCCTGCCTTAGACCACGAAACCCGTGTATAGATTAAGTAGTTTGAATATGTGCCTCGTTGTAGGCATAAGCACCAAATCCTACTAATTTTATAAATGCGAAATTTCTTAATTTGTCTTTCTTTCACACAGCAACGGAGCAATCCCAATCATCATCATAATTTCAGCTGAAAGAAGTCCACTGCTGGAGATAGGCCTCCCCCAAGCATCACCTCAACGACCGATGCTGCGCTTCCTATTTGGCGCAGCCGTGAGGCACACAATTATACTTTAGGGGTAAGTTGTGTTATAGTGATATAATAAAATTGTATATTATTTTTATAGTGTGCCTCTGACTGTAGTCAATAAACCATTTTTTTTTCTTTCTTTCTTCCCACATGCAGCAGATTCCCGCGACCTTGACCAGCTCCCCGATTGTAAACCACACGATAACCAGTTTTCGAACGGTTCGGTTTGTTATCTCGTTTCGTCTGATTATTCACTCAACGAGAGAAAAAGAGATAACAAACCGAATCGGTCGACAGCTAGTTATCGTGTGGTTCTGAATCGGGTAACAGGTCTTCAACGGAGCAATAGATTGACGTGATTTTTTGGAAGGAAATAGTTTATGGGTCTAACCGACCCATAACATAGGCTAAATGTATCGTTCCTGTGATATAAAGAACCATGCAATCTTCGTGTGGGAGCAGGTAAAAGCTAGTATAAGAATAAATACATACAGTCTCTTTTGCAATGATTTCTTATAGGTTATGCGGCCCTTTACTGAAGACACTAAATTCAGAAGACTAATACGAGCGTGGGGCATGGGGTCCTGGGTTCGATTCCCGGGTCGGCCAAAGTGTTATTGGGTTTTTTCATTAGATAATTCTCAGTTGCAGCCCGGAGTCTGGATTTGTGCCCGGTTAATGGCGATAGGCTCGCCCTCTGTTACATGGGACTTATAACATAGCTGGCTAAATGTAGGTGTATTTACTATACACCTCTGCCTACCCCTTCGGGGAAATACAGGCGTGATGTTATGTTAATACGAGGTCATTTGGCGATCAATTACTAAATTCAGGAGATTTTTATCACGCTTGGAATATCTAGTATTGTGGATTACATGTAAAGTTTTACAGAAAAAAAAAATCACATTAAAAAACCCCCAGACACCGTTGTTGTATATATTTTGTGTCTACGAATACTTTGGAAAATAATCAAATAACTCACCAATCATTTTCTTATCCAGATCAGGGTTTTCTCTCAAGAACATGGCGACTTCGTGAGGATCTAAGGGGGTGGTTAGCACACCGTGTTCCTGTAGGAACTCGATGCCACGCTCCGGTTTCTGGTTGAAAAGCTCCGTGCCTTGGGTAACCCACTGAAATATGATTTTTTATTTATTTATTTATTGGCACATTAAATATGATGAATAGTAAGTAATGTACAGTACGACACAAAAAATAAGGCGCGTCGTCAATCTTCGTTCGCGTAGACAAGAAAAGACGATCGACGAAAACACCCAAAACATTGAAAAAATATAATCAACCTTATTTAATGCCCTTAAGGTGTTAAAATTGATTGCCGTGACATCTTTCTCCATTTCGCTCACATGCTTCCGTACTGTAGCGGGAGCGACTGAGACTTTTGACGCGCAGCGATGGTGCTTTCTCATTGGTTATTCAATTCAATTCAATCGGTTTATTGCATACATGTTGTAAGAAGATGTTAACAATATTTGAGTTCCAAACATGCACCCTGTAAGGGCACTACAAAATAATATAATTACTTACAGACTAATAAAATCATTAATAAACATGCCATTATTATTATCAAACATTTAAGTAATAATTTTAATTATAATAATAGTTTTATAACATTATATCTTAATCAATTTATAAAAGTTATTGGAGTATTACTCATAGAGGAAATTTACAATAATTATGTCAACATCAATAGGTAGCTTACTCAAAGGTAGCTTAGTGTGAATTTAAGTTGTTATTCTTGTCTTCAAAAAACTCTTTCAACGTATAAAAGCACTTTAGGCATAAGTATTTATATAATTTATTTTTAAATATATTATTATTGGTGAGTTCTTTCAATGTCTGGGGTAATTTATTGTATATCTTAATGGACATTACATATGGACCTGAATGAAAAATAGATAATTTGGAAGTCGGTAATGCCAAGTCGTTTTGATGTCGCAGGTTACGTGGCTGGGTGTAGTGGTCTTTATTTAAAGAGAAAAGTGACATATTATTCCTCACAAATAGGCTTATTTCGAAAATATATAGGGATATAAGCGTGAGAATATCATGTTCAATAAAATGTGGTCTACAGCTTTCCATGCCTCCTATATTTGTTAGAATACGTATGCATTTTTTTTGTAACTTAAATAGATTAACCGCGTCAGTGCTGTTACCCCATAGCATTACGCCATAACGGAGCCAAGAATGAGCGTATGCATAATAAGCTGCTTTTGCCGATTTTATATTCGTAGATTTTTTTAATTCAGATAAAGCGTATATGAATCTAGACATTTTCTTACTAATATTAAGTATGTGAGATTTCCAATTAAGATGCGAGTCGATGTCAAGGCCTAGTAGTTTAAAGTTATCAACACATTCCAGTGTTGTATTATTATATGTAAAAATTTATGTTTAGTGGTCGTTTTTGATGAGGTCTAAATTGCATTAATTTTGTTTTTGAGAAGTTTAATTCAAGATTGTGTTCGGATAACCAAGTGGATATGTCAGATAGTATTTGGTGGATGTCATTATTTACGGCCGAATCATCTGTGCATGGAAAAACCACAGATATATCATCGGCAAATAGGACACTGACAGGATCTATTGTTTTTGGCAAATCATTAATGTAGATGAGGAATAATATGCATCCGATTACGCTACCTTGTGGGATTGACTTTTCTATAATAGATGTGTGAGATTTCACATTAGATATTTCTCCGGTCTCGTAATTAAAATGTTCAATTACTACATATTGCGAACGTTGTTCGAGGTAGGAACTAAACCATTTATAAGCAATGCCTCGTACGCCAATGCCGTCTAATTTGTTCAAGAGGATATTATATTGAACTCTGTCATAGGCCTTGCTCATATCTAAGAGTATACCCACAGCATATTTCTTGTCGTTTATTATATTTAGAATCTGCTGTATGTATCTATAGACTGCATTAGTTGTAGATCTTTTTCTCCTAAATCCATATTGACTTTCATCAAAAATATTAAATTTATCGCAATATGAACGTAGGCGCGAGGTCATAGCGGTTTCTAGGATTTTTGAAAAAGTGGGTAAAAGTGCTATTGGGCGATAATTACTGCAATCGGTTTGAGAGTCTTTTTTGTGAATTGGTTTGATGACAGAGATTTTTAGCAAGTTTGGGACGGTGCCTTCTGAAAAGGATTGATTAATTAAGGATACAAGTGGCATTACAAGTTGTGCTGTGCATATTTTTACTAATGTTGGCGGAAGTTCATCAAAACCAAAGCTTCGCTTATTTTTAAGTTTTTTTATAATTGAATAGATTTCGTAGCCATCAACGGGTTGGATGAATATAGAATTTTCGATCTTAGTGATCACAGGTCGACCTGTTTGTGTGCCGGGATCACCTCCCACTGACTTAAAAAAGTCGTTGAATGTGTTCGCAACAGCAAAGGGATTTTCTGATATAGTATTTTGTATCTTTAGCTTAATATTTTTTTTCACCTTTTTACTTGTTTTATTTGTGCGTTCTTTTATAATTTGCCACATTGTTTTGGAAATATTTGTGCTGTTTTTAATCCTCTGGATATATTTAAGTTTTTTAGATTGAGTAACAGCCTTTTTCAGGAGTTTTTCGTATTTTTTATAATATCTTAGTAGGATAGGGGCATCATTTTGTGAAAGAAATGTTTTCAATAAACGTTTGTGTTGGCAGGACAATTTTAATCCGGTAGTTAACCATGATTTCTTAGTATTGTTTTTTATTTTTATTTTCATTTTTGGAATACAGGTATTTAATAAATTTACAATTGTTTTGTGGAATGATTCGTAATTGGAATTTATGTCTTTATCCTCTGTAATTATAGTTTGCCAATCAATTTTAGTTAAATGCGACTTGAAACATTCCATATTTTTTTCATTAAATATTCGCTTAGTTAGGAACCATGTTTTTCGGTCATTTGCTATTGTCGACTTTGGGACCGATAATAGGATTCCCTTGTGATCAGAAAATCCATAATCTACGACGGAGGCAGTAAAGCTTTCCATTTTAAAGTTTGTAAATATTAAATCTATACATTTTGCACTTGTTTTAGTGATTCTAGTGGGTTCTTTAATATATTGATGAAAATTACAACTATTCATGGTGTTAAGTAGATCAGTAGTATAATTGTAATTCCTTAAGATATTGATATTGAAGTCTCCGCCAATAATAATATTCTTTTTATTGTCTTTCATTACTAAGGATTGCAAAAGCTTTTTGAGTGAGTTAAAAAATGTATCAGTTTCTCTACCTTCTTCTGGCCAATATATAACTATAATAACAAGGTTTTGCTGGACTATTTCTGTTGCACATACTTCAAATATGTGTTCTACAGTCATTGAAGTTATGTCCTTACGATCAATGGTTTCAATGTTCTCATGTACGAAGATGCAAACGCCTCCGCCCTCGTAGTTTTCTCTGCTATAGCACGATGCCACGTCGTATCCATTCAGAAGCATTAAATCAAGTTTCTTTCTTGTGATCCATGTTTCCGTAAGGCATACAACGTGAAGGTTTTCCCGTTCTTCGGTAACTGACTGTAGCAAATGGACTTTATTTCGTAAACTACAAATATTTTGATAAAGGATTTCAAAATTAATTACGAAAGGTGTGAGTTTCCATTTTTCTGTTAATTTCGCTTTGTTTTTGTGTGGGGGAAAGCAGTATACTAGTGTTGTTAATCAAGGGATTATTGGAAGTTTCTTGTTCATAGTGCCTCCGAAATTCATTTCCATCGATCATTATTTTGTTGTTTTTGATCACAGCGAAGTGTCCTTTTCTTCTCGCTTCCAAAACTGTTTGTCTTTGTATTTTACGTTCTTGAATTGAATTTTTATCTAGGTATTCTGAAAGTGCCAATCCAGTGTTTCTGAAGAGACTTTTATTCTGTAGCAAATATCGGGTAACTCTTTTGCTTAGTAATTCAATTGCCACTGGTCTAACATATCCTCTTTTCCCAATTCTTGAGATATCTTCTATATAGCCTGCGAGATTAATATTAGCTATATTTTGAAATATATTTATTATTTGGTCATGTAAATCTGTTTCATTTTCATAGTAGTGTTCGTTTAAGCCAAAGAGAACAATTTTTTTTGAATTATCAGAGTCATGAGTGATTGTTGAGTCTGTTGTGTCATAAAGGCTTGTTGTAATTGGTTTTTTAAGTTGATAAAATTCGTTTTTTAATTTGGTATAGTCGGCATCCAGTTTGTTTATTTGTGTGTTCAAATTTTTTAGTTCAGCTTTTGTATTATTATGTTCCACCGTTAGAGTGTTTATGTTCTGTTTCAATTCGTCCTTTATACGAAGCCAGGTATTAGATATTTCAACATTAATCAATTGTTTAATTTCCGTTAATATTGATTGTTTGTTCTGTTCAAGTTTATCTTCTAGTAACGTCTTAAACTTTTCAAATATTGAATCGCTTTGCAATGATACAGGGATTTCATTCTGAGTTTGAAATAATTTTTGGCTGCCAATTGTATCATCGATGATGCTCTGGTCTTCATCAGAGGTGGTGCTGTCATTGTTGGCATTAGTTGTGTTTTCGTGCTGTGGTGGCGAATCACAAGAGTTTAAGTTATGAGTTTTATGAGAGGCTGGTTGTTGAGTACGAATCGGGGTGTTCTTATTATCCGTTTTAGGTTGGTTACAACGGCAAAGTTGACAGTTCCAGGACGTTTTCTCTTCTAGTGTCATTTTACTTAAGAATGTTTGGGTTGAAATACTAGCGCATGCCAAATCATAAGTATTATGGCATAGTGCACAAGTCAATTGTCGCCGTGTTGAAATTTTTTGGAGACAACCAGCACATGCCACCGCCATCTCTTGGTATATGTGTTCAAATATTAGGTTACTGAACTTCCACGAATTCGATGTGATCGTAAGCTAGATCTTCACGTAGTAAGCAGGTAATCCGCTAGATGGCGCGATTCACTTTTAGTTTAATATTTATCTTTTAGATGGTGCTTACTTCAACTTTTATTGTAATCGTGACCTTTTTTGTCTGTGGTATGTGCTTATGACTCTGCTAATCTAAGAGCTGCCAATTATAACAAAAACACAGTATTCAAATTATAACTGAAATGCAATTTGGTGTTGAGTTAGTTATATTGGTGATCGGTTATGTATTTTGAGTTTCTCTGAGAGGTATTAATAATTGTTTCCCACTATTACTTAGCTGTAGTGCGATATATCACTAGTTTCACTGTAATCGAACATATGATTTTGTTTTCATTTGAAACTTTTTAGGTATCGTAAGTATAAATGCACTTGTAACTTATTTGCACATTAACACAATTGTAAGAATACACTTATTAGAGTTTTTACTTTCTATATTTCACAGTTTTAATTAGTTTTACACGGTTTACGTATTTTACAATTAAAAAATACGCGGAACTGTGTGGACCCGGATACGTCGTTTTTTAATGCTGAAACCCTCAGACAGGAGTGGTCTAACCAATTTCCCGCATATTTAAATTGTTTATCTGCGCAGGTACATCGGTGGGCCATATAAAATGTGTACTACTGTAATTGTTGTATATTTTTTATCTTTGTAACAGACTGAGGCTATTCTTTGCAATGCCCTTTAATTTAAAAACACACAACTGGAGACTACTTTTAAAATATCTGAATTGGTTGCTTTCATGGAGAACAGAAAGGAGCGGAGGTGTTGCAAGGCAAAATCTCTTTAGATAGAAGCGTCGCCTAAATGCGGGTGACAGGGGGACGAGGTACAGCAATGGCTCCACCTCACTATGGAAAATCCGCCCATTATTAGTGAATCCATCTAGCGGTGAAATGAATTATCACAGCGTAACAGCATTAACAATTTTCCATTTTAGTTTGTCTACTCACCACTGTAGCGTACAAAGCACATTATTTTATTCCAGAACATTCTATGTGCGTTAGTGTGGTGAGAACACATTAAAATTTATAAAGCTGATATTTGGCCGAACCATTTGGTCTGTTACCGGCACGGATACATCACGGAAAGTTGGAGTCAGTTTGGATTGACTCCGTTTAGCAGGAAAAAGGCACGCCTGGGGTTTAACAGCATTTAACTTGACCAAGTTAGCATCACCTCATTCAGAGACAGCTTTCAGGGACAGGTTAGTAAGTTATAAAGTAAACCTAGTGTTGTAGTTGTTAGTAACCTGGCTCAATAAAATAAAAAATAAATCGGCTGACATGAATATATTATTATTATACCTACTCGTTCAAAAACTGGTACTTTTTATTTTTACGATCATGCCAACATTTAGATCGCCTTACGTAGTACAATTTTCTGACGTCACCCACCCGAAATGGCGGCAAAGCAAGTCTCAAGACATTTTGTATCACGTAATCAACAGTTTAAAAAAACGACAAACGAGAAAGTAAAAATTTTAGAATACATTTAAATAAATAAAAAACTTAGTGAATGTTAATCTTCAACATAAAATCTACGTTGTGTGCAATTTTCATAATATTTGACAATACCAGTCAAACATTCAACAATATTATTCAATCTTTCATCATCATACATTAAACATGCAATAATTAGTACATTAGATAAAAATAGATGTGGTCTTGCTGGTATAATGCACACATTTTTTATGATCAGTTATTACTAGGGATGTGACTTAGCTGTAAAAAAAGATTAATTAATAATCGATTATTTTAAATTTCATCAAAATCGATTACACAAAAATAGATTTATTTGAAAATATTAATCGATTTTTTTCGTCAAAATAAATAATAATATCAAGAACAGATTAAATCAATTTTACAACAGTAATTATTACTTCAGAGCCAAAGCTGAAGCTTTCGTTTATTTACTTATTTTTTTACGACATATTGCTTGGTAAGGAATTAAGAAACAAGCATCGGCAACCTATTTGGTTTGGTGCTAGACATCTGTGCACAAAAAAAAAGCGTCCGAACACAAATTTATTTACGAAAAACAAAATAAAATGAACGAACCAACGTATGCAGAACAAGAACTTAAATTATACTGAAGAATGAAACAAAATGAATGAACTCAAAAAACTCAAATTAATGAGTCAGGATCAATAAAACTTTTGACTTGACCTTGACGAAGACAGTAGAAAAAAATCGAAAACACACGACGCTTAAAGTGGAAAATCGATTACTAAATAATCGATTTTTCTAGAAATAATAATTGACCCAAAAAATCGATTGAAAATTAACAATTATCTATTTTTTAAATAATCGATTATTTTTTCACATCCCTAGTTATTACTTCTACTCCCCGACAGATGGCACTTCTTATTTTATATTCCTCTTATTTCATGTAACTATGTAATTTTATCTATGAAATAACTAACATTTTAGAAAGTAAAATTAACTAGAACAATTTATTTATTTTATTTAATAGTTTTTTTCATAATATGCTTTGATAATGTTAAAAACATGTTATCGGTGAGAAGTGGTTAGAATGCATCTTTTCGACGACAGATGTCTCTAGCAACAATTTGGCGATGAAACGAGAACATTTATGTTTTAAAATTGAAAATATAAATATATGGGACTTGTACATGAAATGTTATACCATCAATATGTTTTAGTATTGATTCTGAGAATTTTTAACATGCAACAACAGCGCATTTCATTGTTAAATAACAAAAATATTCAAAATCTATTAAAATCGAACAGAACCGAACTCAGTGAAGATTGATTTGAAATTAAGCTTTGCGGCTCCGCCCACTGTGACGTCATGACCAAATTGAAGGCGCATGACCTAATTGCCTTGCAGCACCTCCGCTCCTTTCTTTTCTTCGTGGTTGCTTTGCTTACCTTTGCTGTAATTACGAACCTTATGATAATGACTCTTTCGTACAATAAAGAAAAGTTACAACTCTAACGCCTTTAAAGCCGAAGTGAATCGGCACCTAATAGGTTTGCTCGCTCCATCGTCGACCACATCTTGACAAAGCTGTCTAGATTGCGGTCAAGAGCAGATCTATATCTCACAAAAAAAGTTATTGTTTTATAACTACTCACCTTTTTCATATTCTTGGTATTATCTAACTCTGCCTCTGTAGGCAGATCGGAAGACGGCTTATGTCTGCCCGTCCTCCCGCAACCGAAGTACTGACTGATATCATGGGTAACGTGGTCACTGACCACAGACACGTCGTCTAGTCCCCCCAGCTCCAACGACACGTGTCCACCTCTCCCATCTCTGTCTTTCTCTTCTTCCCCATTATGTATCTCAATCTCAGCTTTAACTTCTTTAGTTTGATTGCAGCCCATTTCAATAGCTTCTACAATAGTCATTAAGGCTTCCAAAGATAACGAATGAATATTATAAGCTGTTGAAGAAACCACATTTTTGGACAACAATTTTGTTAGTTCTTCAAAAACGTCCATGCAATAAACATCACAGTCGTAATTCAAATATAATTCTGCACAAAGTCCAGGTATTCTAAACATTTGGGATAAGCTTTCGAGGGCCAAATGGTGGATTTCTTTAAGTTCGTAAATAGCTTTTGTGGTATCTCCTGATATGATTTCAATGATTTTCTTGTAGAATGCCTCCATTTGAAACTTCAGATGTGTGCGAAGAGCTTCGAATAGCAGGAAGGACACTTGGAGATCCAGTGCGAATATAGATATCCTTTCTGTACTCAGCAACTGTGAGCAAAAACAAAACCATTAAAAGGCTGCCGTTTTCTTTGTCTTATACAGTAAAGAGGTGAGAGAGTATTCGAGTACAGACTGAACCAAGACAACCGAAGGCTAATAAACGAACGCGCACGTTCGATGTGGACGCTTTAACGAAAGCGAGCGAGAGTCAGCGAAGGCCTTCGTTCGCATTCGGCCGTGCTCTTTAGCTAGCGTTCATTTTATGTGGACACAACAGCGAAGGCGAGTGATCGTGCGTCCATCGGTGAAAATCACTGTTCGCCTTCGCTTGCCTTCGTTTGCTTGGTCTGTACCGCATTATATGTCAATCAGGAAACATTAACAGATGGAAGTAAATATACACATACGGCCAAAATTAATATCCAATCTATCCACGATTTGCCATACTGGAGATAGAAATTTGACATAAGCTCCATACAAAATATGTCAAATTTCCATCTCTAGTAGGGTAAATCGTGGAAAGATAGGTTATAAATTTAGGCCGTTAATCGTTATACAATGTATAATAGACCATGAAATTGCTTTACCATTTTTAGGGTTCAATACGTAAAGGGTGCCAACAGCAGCCTATTATCCTGCCTACGCCATCCGTCTGTCTATCATAGGGCTGTATCTTTTTAAGCGTAACACTGTTGAAATTTTCATAGAATATTATTATTATTTTTTATTTACTATCATGGCAAATACTTAAAATAAAAATGCCTACACAAAGTCTACATTTTTTTTGCTGTCTCTATTTTTTGTGCCGTCTCTATTTTTTGTGCCGTCTCTATCACATTCTACGTTCCATATGTCAACCTTTTACATCTGAGGCTTGTTGGCTACGATGCGCCACGATGGTCGTTGGCAAACTATAAAGCCTCGAGCACCGGAGCTAGCCTATCGGTTTTTATCGGATGCATTTCGGCGAGTGTGCCTTGGAATTGCACAATCTAATTCCCCCAAGCTCTTTTCATCATCGGACACACGGCGATGCGCTACCATTATATGGTAGATATTCCACTGTGATCCACAACACACAATGCGATTTGCTAATAGTTTATCATGCGTACCGATAAAGAGTGGAATTCTTTGCTGGAGTCTGTGTTTACTCTAGTATAATCTGGTGGTCTTCAAGGCTCGAGTGACTATATTTTTGCTGGCAAGCGTAGATCATCGTTGGCCATACCATCGCTTAACATCAGGTGAGGTGGCGGTCAAACGCAAGCCAATAATTAATAAAAACATATGTATATGTTAAGTATTAATTCAATTTTTTGCTCCTCCTGTAATGTAGCATAACAAATTACAAAAACACTTACACTTAACAGATTCCTACACAACGGGTCTTTGACCAGATATAGAAGGGATGGGTACGTGGCCAGCTGATCGGCAGACACTTCTAGTGCTGTCCCCACTAAGGACAATCCCAGGTGTACCATGCCGGAGGTGTTCTGACTGTCCAGAGGGTTGCAGAGCGAGATTAGGAACCTGCAGAAAAAAGGTTATGTGAAACTACGGGAAATATATTGTGATGAAAGTCCATACAACAACAACCAGTTCCGTCCTACATTGTTTATTTAATTAAACCACTCAGACTCGGCCGGAGAAAAATGTAATTCAACAGGATCTATTTATTAATTTGCCAATATGCGAACAGACGGGTGAGTGTTACAAAGATGTCTTACTTGAAAGCCAACAGTAGCATTGTTGTACAGCTTACCGGTAAAATCTAGTACTAGTCTAGTATAGTTTTATATAATAACATAATGTTCCGTGTGGTGCCGGACGTGAAGAATTGCACCACCCTCTTTTTTCTCATGGGTGTTGTAAAAGGCGACTAAGGGATTCACCAGAGGATGGGCAGCAGCGTTCTCTGAGTATTTAAACAACCATCTGCGATCGCCAACCCGCCTGCCAAGCGAGGCGATTACGGCATATCCCCTTTGGAGGAGGCCTTTGTCCAGCAGTGGACGTCTTTCGGCTGAAATGGTGAAAGGTAAAAGCGTCCACGCGACGTGACGGAATGAGTACGAGTAGACTCACATACCTTCAAGCATCAACTCCCATTTGAACAGGGACATATAAAGAGATTGAAGCTAGGCTGAAACATGTTGATGGCCCATCAATGATGGGTAAAGGTTGGCGTCTTCCTCAGGAGGGAACCTGAAGCCACGATGGTTTACTGTTAGCTTTTTTTGATAATGATTATGATGGTGACTGACCTAAACAGCTCCCTGACGCACACCAGCCCGTACGGCTGAAGGTTGGCGTCTTCCTGAGGAGTGAACCTGATGCCACGGTGGTTCACGTATTCTGCTGGCTTCTCTCCGCTGTCTTCGATCGGTGCCTCTGGAGTGGGTTCGATAGGTTCCAGGGGTTCGAGTGTTTGTATACCATCTGGTTCTGGGACTGCTACTTCTGCACACAATAATTTCCTGATTAAAAACTTTAGAACTAATCAACATGATGATTTTTATAGCCAGAAATTGAATGTACGGCACATAACTATCTCAGAAAACAGCTTCATATTTTTTATCTGTAGTCTTTTCGAGCAAGAGAACTGCAGAACACACACCAAAAAGTACAATGGTACGACCTTAATTTGTGCTTTGCGACCGCATTACCTAATATTCAGTAACCGCCAAATAAACTTTTGCGTTTGAGTTGGTTCGAATCGCAGAGTCAAGGTGGTTTCAAACCAGCGAGGCGAGGATTAGATGGAATGGGCGTGAATTTCACACCGAAAGATGTACATCGCACGCTCGCGATGTGCCGCGCTGGCTAGCGCCGGCTCGCAATGTACAGTCAGCTGCATTAATTGGTTACCCCACTTACGAACAAACTCTAATAACAGGGGTAACCAATTAATGACGCTGTGTGTACATCGCGGGTATACATACATACATACATGTATACATACATGGCAGAGCAAGACAGAGCTAGACAGAGAGACCGCGCGGGACCTCGACGGCCGGTGCGAAATTTGTGTATCCGTTTTGCAAAGTAATAAATCTACTCTTAGCTAACTCTATTCATACAGTACTATAGTTTAATGTTGTACCAACAAATATTTCTATTTTCTCCTCGCGCATCCAGACCTTTCACACCAAAGATGGGCTGGCCGAGAATTGAAATTTTGCCATATAAATTTCAATTCTCGTTCTCCTCGCCTCGCCGCCCCGGTGTGAAACTATATTTTGACTTTTAAAAAAGATTGAATAAATTTCCCTATGACACCCAAAAACATCTATACATACCAACAAAGGAACACCCACCTTCCTTCACCAAATCCTGAACCTCCTCAGCCTTATCACTCGGTTCTTCTTTCTCATCAGCACTGTCCGCACTAACGCATTTCTCCAGTAACTGTGTGATGGAGGTATTGCCATTGGCGGCCAGGTCCATGGACGAGTGGCGGCCATGTTTCTTGACCGGACTCTTCACTGAGTCAACTGGTTCTATTGTTATTTCAGCTTCGTTTATAAGGTTTTTGTCTTGACTGTGAATAGAGCAGAGTAATTAAAGATTTAAGTTTTAATTTATGAAATATCTTTGATTTTTTTCAAAGGGGTGTGGTGTTGTTGTACACCCGGCACAAGCAAAGCTATCTCTAGTACTTTTATTTTTTGTACTCTCGCAGAATTGGTACCCAAAATGGATACCCTAACAGCTTAACCGGGCGGGTGGCGTAGAATCCCGTTAGGGACTCCATCCGCCGATTCTCTCTTGTACTCTGTCTCGCTCCCTTATATGGCCAACAATACGCGCTTTCCAGCCAATAAGGAGCGTTTCATCGTCGCAGGTCCCTATCCCAAACTTGCTTTAAAGATAAATCGCATGAAAATTTTTCACAATAATCTATATATATATCTATTTTTATATTTTTTTATAAGTGGTACCTTAATTTTATTTCAATAGGTGTAAAAAATCTTAACTTTGCTTTTCTTAAGAAATGATTTACTTTAAAAATTGATAATCGCGACATACGATCTTATGAGCCTCATAACTTTATAAATATTACATGTCCAGAAATTCTATTAAAAGTGTCTTACTTGTGTCGGATGTCAGTTTTACTGGCATCGTTTTCTAATTCAAGCTCTGTATTAGTTGTGCTTGGCTGTTCGCTTATTGATGATTTTCTTTCCAAAGAATTAGTACCTGAAACAAAAGATCATTATTAATATTTTATACAAGCAGACTTATAGCGTAGTTACGTTCAGATTCTGTTCAGTCCTGTATGGAAATAGTGTTAAGTCATCACATCATCAATTCAGCCTATCGCAGTCCACTGCTGGACATAGGCCTCTCCCAAGTTGCGCCACAACACGCGGTCCTCTGCCTTCCGCATCCGGTCCCTCCCAGCTACTTTCATCAGGTCGTCGTCGGTCCAACTGGCGGGGGGCACCCTACACTACGTTTGCCGATTCGCAGTCTCCACTCAAGGATTCGTCTGCTCCAGCGGCCATCGGTTTTTCGACAGACATGGCCAGCCAGCATTCAGCCAGACACAGCATTCAGGTCTTCAAGCAGTGCGTCCTGCCTGTCATGACTTACGGTGCCGAGACGTGGACATTGACAGTTGGGGTAGTCCACAAATTAAAAGTCGCTCAGCGAGCTATGGAGCGAGCTATGCTTGGAGTTTCTTTGAAGGATAAAATCCGTAACGAGATTATCCGGAGAAGAACCTGACCGACATAGCTTGTAGGATTAGTAAGCTGAAGTGGCAGTGTTAGGTGCTTTAGGTAAATTCCAAACATTTGCACCGATTAGGGATAAGTTATTATTATAATATATTATTATTAACAAGCGCACAAGACGAGCTCCCGACAGTCCCGACTCGCATCGTTCGCGGACGCTAATAAAATTATTCGATGGCGACAGTGCTTGATATAATTGGTACAGTACACTTCTGCCTACCTCATTTAGAATGACAGTGGTATAGAATATTTTATTAAAGACAACAAAATAAAACACATAATTCATAAAAAAACTATAAAAACAACTTGAAAAATCTTCACACAAAAAGTTCATACGTCGCCTCGATAGATGGCGTTGTATAGCTGTGTTAAATCGCGCTATGGTTTCGTTACGCGACGAACTACTAGTATCGGCAAAAATAGATTGAGTTCAAAAAGGGTGTTTGTCGCTTAGATGACACACGTTCCGTAAAGGAGCGTGGGGTATGGTTATCAAGACATACCCAACACATTATTTTTAGCATGGAGAGGCTGTTGGTTACCCAAAAGTACCGACGCCTCCTCTACAGAAAACCTTGAGTAGGTAGATGTAGATAGAACACATTATTGTCCCACTGCTGGTCAGTGGGCACGGGCGGGCACACAGAAATAGCATGGAAAAGTGGGCAGGGATTGCGTGCCAACACTGTACCATAGTGCAGGGCATTTCAAAGCCTTTCTCAGTACGTCTTATGACTTGTTTCTGTAAATACTGTAACAAAAACCCGCAAAAATGCCTTATTGTGCTGTTTCTAACTGCAGAAACAAAAGCTGTAAAGTAAGAGGTGAGACGTACTGAGTCTTACAAGTACGAGTATGTGAAAATACGTGTTCCAAAAACTAGTTCCACGAGTATTTAGAAGTATGCGTCTAGTGGTACCCCTAAAGAAGTTTTCATAGTCTAGATCTAGACTCTTACTCTAGTTTCTAGTCAATTTTCGGGCAATAATAACAAAACCCATTGAATTTATTTTATTTTATTGAAATGTAAAAAAAACAAGACATAAATTAAATGATTTCGAAATTGAAAACTTTCATCCTACATAATAGGTACATAATATGATAAGGCTTATGATTTTTAGCTTTTTAAAGTTAATATTTAATTCAATTTCTTTTAATCCATAAGAAACTAGGTTTACAAATAGGTACATAAACAATCAAAAATAATTTAATAAAAAACAGTCTTTATCATTGAGTAACAGGGTCGATTATCGGTCGGATTCCACTTCACATACACATTCGTCCAACGATCGCGTCTCTCAGCACGTCCGAATCATGCGAGTCCGTTGGATTAGTAAGTTTGTGTGCGTTTTGGAGTATACAACTCGCCAAAGTCGTCAATACTTCTAAATACTCGATACGCGTTTGGACGCCGATCATTTACCTAGTCTTGAGACGTCTCGAGTGAAACCTAGTCTTAAAACCTGTTCCAGTATATACGCCTCACCTCTTGTAAAGTACATTTGATTAAAGTAGGTACTTCATCTGTGGATTAAAGTTAATTTTTAAAAATTAATGATGTCAATTAGCTAGGTAAGTCCAACTTCGAGAAAGAGGTCAATCGTCGAATCCGGTTTGGCAGCGTTCGGGAAGCTACGCAATATCTTCTCGTCCAAAATACCGCAGTGACTCAAGACGAAAGTCTTTGACCAGTGTGTGTTGCCAGTAATTACTTACGGTACTGAAACGTGGTCGCTCACAATGGGCCTGATAAGAAGGCTCAAAGTCACTCAAAGGGCAATGGAGAGGGCTATGCTCGGAGTGTCCCTGCGTGATCGAATCAGAAATGAGGAGATTCGCAGGAGAACTAAAGTAACTGACATAGCCCGAAGAATTGCCAAACTTAAGTGGCAGTGGGCGGGGCACATTGCTCGCAGAACGGATGGCCGATGGGGCAGTATAGTTCTGGAGTGGCGACCGCGTACTGGAAGGCGCAGTGTGGGTAGGCCCCCCACAAGGTGGACCGAAGACCTGGTGAAGGTCGCGGGAATCCGCTGGATGCGGAAGGCACAGGACCGGTCGTTGTGGCGTTGCTTGGGGGAGGCCTATGTCCAACAGTGGACGTCTTTCGGCTGAAATGATGATGCTGATGATGATGAATGAATCAATATGTAAGGCGTAGTTTGTTCGAAAGTTGCCACGCATGAATCGCAAGTAAAATTCTGATTACAACCATTTGAACCATTCTACTCTATCTATTTCTGTGGGTGGGCCTCTATTCTAAGAATGAGAAAGATAAGGCCTTAATCCACCACGCTGGCCTAGTGCAGGTTGGCAGACCACACACACCATCGAGAATTGTATGGAGTTCTCCCAGGTGTGCAGGTTTCCTCACAAATGTACTACTTGCAGAGAAAGAATGTCAAATTTTGGCCGTAAATCTGTCAAGTAAAAACAACGGCACTTTTCAATCCTGGATGTTAAATTGGAATAGTTTGTTATTTTCTAATCGGACTAAACTCTGAATATTTTTTATTCTTCTATTCATTAATCGTATAAAAGCTATGATTTACTACTGTTAACAACTTTGTTTTCCTTAAATAATATTTTATGACTGTGTTGGCAGTCATGAGTAAGGACCTTAAACAACTTGTAAACATCATACTGGCAGAGTCTACATGCAGTTTTCACCAACTGAACGGAGTGGAGGAGAGCACTTTGCTACGAGTTGTTGAGGAAGTCGGACGTCCTATAACCTGGCATGGCTTGTCCTTTTACTTTATGATATTATTGAAGTGATTCACTAACCCAAATAAAAAGTACTCTCAGTGGTCGAGAGTAGATGTGACTTTTATTTACCACACCTAACAAGCAGTCATTGGTTATAATTGTAATGCTACAAGTAACTTCTTTCCGATTCTATAATGAGTCTGCCGACAACTATGTGATTTTATATTCAATATGCAAGCAAAAACAAAAGAAAATAAGTACTTACTGTTAACACTAGTCAAACTCTTCTTCTTGCTGGTCTTCTCTCTTTTCTTTAGGGACAAGCCGACGGTAGAGAAGCTGGCGGAGGCTGTATCTTCTGGCGGAAACTGCGGAAGCCGCATAAATATCAACTGCGTCATATCCCGAAGACATTGTTCTGCGTTCCGACGAAGAAGCTCTAAAAAGAAAAGGTTACACTTCTATACTGACTGAGGGTTGAGTTGCGTCTGATGCTTTTTCAGTCGGTCGAACCAATACTTAATAATAGATGCGCAGGAACCTGCGCGGTGGTGGCGAAATGATTCTCGGAAGTATCCCGGGTCTCGATCGATTCATCCACGGGATTCATCCGTCTACATTGGAACCGATCGCTCCAACACCGCCAACATCTCCTACAAGCCCTGTTACTAGCCTACGAATAGAATTAAGTCAGTCCTGCAGCCCCCCCCCCCCTAATTAGGTTGAGGCACGCGGGAGTAGCACCGCCAACATCCTGACTGCGGGCTGTTACTGAGTTTTCTTGACAGAAAAATCCTAATAACACTTTTCGGAATCGAACCCAGGACCTCACGCTTAGCAGTCACGCTTGCGACCACTAAACCATAAGGCAGTCCAGTCTATGTTACTATACTCATGGAACTTACCAGTGAGTCTGGTTTCAAAACAAATGCGGAAACAGCTGAGCATAATCTCGCAGACACTCTCGTCCGTCAACATTGCGCCTTCTGGACTTAGCATCAAGGTTCGAAGAACCTGGAACAAGTAAATTGTTAATTACGCTCTGATTTAGGGTTACCAGATGGAAAATTGAAAAGTCCTGACAATAGGCCTGATTTCCATAGAAAAAAGATTTTGTCGCAAACATAATTAACAAATCTGTGGGAAAAAAAACCAAATCAATTATTGGTTTTCTAATCAAAAAATCTACTGTATTTTATTGTAAAATCCCGACGTATCCAAAACTCGGCCGCAATCTTGCCTGAGATCATAAAAACCCTGAAATCTCAGGACAAATCCTGAGATACGGTAACCCTACTCGGATTATCATTTGCTGGGCACCAAATGCATGTCACCAACACATATTTAAATGTTATGGTCATGTGTTAATAAACTATATTGAACGTCTGATGTTGTCTGTGGTCTAGTGGTTCGAGGGTCGGACTGCTGATCACGAGGTTGTGGGTTTGATTCCCACTGGACACAAATATTTGTGTGATAAACATGAGTGTTTGTGTTGGTCTGGGCGTTTCTTATGTATTATAAGTATGTAGTTACCAAAAAAAGTATATAAGTATTATATACGTTGCCTAGTACCCATAGCGCAAGCTCTGCTTAGTTTGGGACTAGATAGTGCTGTGTATGTGTGTGTGTCCCAAAAATATTTATTTATTTATTATTATTATTATTCCATTTATTTAACTTACTAACTTATTTAATACATTTTTAAATGTTTTAAACAAAAACAAAAAAAAAAACATTTAATAATATAAAATCACATTGGGAACAAGGTTTTTTTTTTCTTACGTCTTTGTCCATCCAAAGGTTGTCTGGAAGATATCGCTTTTAGCGATAAGACCGCCCATGTACCCATAATTTATACGTTGTTCCTGTGTACTACTATTTTCATGGTGTACAATAAAGTATATTCTATCTATCTATCTATTTATATTCAGGTCAGTTTTCAGCATAACCAGATGTGGCCGAATATTTATTTCACACAGAGTGACCGCAGTTATATCCGCTACTGAACTAGAGTTATCGCAATTAATTGGAGTTGAACACTTATTTAGTTTTTTTAAACAAAATATTTGTAGTTTTTTAGACTACTTTCGGGAGATCTAACTTGTCCTTTAGAACAGAACAAAATTTAAAAAAAAAAATACCAGATGACTTTTATTACTGTTTGGAAAAAAACAGGTTGTGATCATTTACTGTAATAGAATAGATGTATGAAAATCAATCGAAAAATAAGTTTAATAAAAACAGCTTTTCCATACATCGAAAGTCAGTTTCCGTAGGCTGTATAAAATAATAAAATAAATAAATATTTAGGGAAATTATTACACAGCACCATCTAGTCCCAAACCAAGCAGAGCTTGTACTATGGGTACTAGACAATGGATATAATACTTAGATAGTTTTTTTTGGAAATACATACTTATAATACATAAGAAACACCCAAACCAACACAAAGTTCATCACATAAATATGTGTCCTGGGAATCGAACCCACAACCTCATGATCAGCAGTCCAACACTCGAACCACTAGACCACAGACGTTGACATGCAGCACTTACTTGCAATATCTTCATGAGCACTACTCCATCTGAAGAGTGGTCGGTACCAACGAACCGGGCGTGAGTGACGGCGTCAGCTATGTCTTCCACCGTCGCCGGCACGCTGGGGTGTGTTGGATCTACAACAGAAAATAAATACTGTAGTAGCTAAAAACTGTATAAAAGTACTATAAAAACATTTTCTTTCTTGTAATTAATTATAGACCTGTGGGTATATGTAACGAGATGATGTGTCTGTATACCACTGTTAAACCCACGATGGTTTGTGTGGTATATACTTGTTATCACCATGTAACTTTAGTTGATTTTATTAATGAACAAAAAAAAAGCTCTATCTTGTAACATTTAACCCATCAACAGGTGCAAAGCCACTTGTGGCATTCTTTAATTCATTAGCAGAAACAATTTAAAGCGGTCATTCCCAGTTGGGCCCACTTTGAACACTGGTGGCAAATGGGAATATCCAAAAATAATTTTCCAATTTGCCACCACTAGTGGCGTCGCCAGGGGTGGCAATTGGGAATAGTCACCATCATTCTGAACTTTTACCTAGGAGACCAAACTATGAAATTGTGAAATCAGCTGTCCCATCTATTTTGAATCTTCTTCTGTCGTGTCGACATGAGCTACATAATGATAACAGCTCATGCCGTGGGGAAAAGATTAGGCAGTCAGCAGGTTGGTAGCGGGGCTGACTGCCCAGGGTGCGCCGGACGATCAATTAAATATCGTCACTTGTAGAGGCTCTTTTAATGCACCTTTTATTTATGCTTTATGTGTGCTTTTTTATTTTGAATGAGTTATTAAGTACTGGAAAATCAGATTTTTTTTCAATATTTGTTTATTCATTTTATACTTATTTTTTAAAGGTTGCTTCATACTAGGAATTCTCCTGTATTGTGGGTGTGTTACAAGCACTAATCTTACATGCACAAACACCCATACTCGGAACTACCATCTGTGGATCGCAAAAAGATTTAGTTCCATGCGGGAATTGAACCCGCAACCTTTAGTGGAAAAGCTGATCTTTCAACCATTGCTCAATATTGAAGTTGTTATGGGTAAAGGTAACCGCTTAACATCAGGTGGGCCTTTAGCTCATTTTGCCATCCTATATTATAAAAAAAAGGTGACAAATGTGTTACCAAATTCTTGCATACAACTGGCAATATTATTGAGGACTTGTATAGGTTGAGGTGTTGCTGTTGTTGTGTTAAAGATAAAGATTTTTATTTGCAAGAAACATGGTTTTTACAAAGTTGTTAGTGGTTTTTGGCAGGTACATCATGTCTTACCATATGATCGGCATGCAAAATACTATTTATTAGGTACAAATAATTTATAATTGTCAAAACTACTAGACAATAGGTAGGTAGGTGTTATTGTTGTTGTGTTGTTGTTATTGATGTTGTGTTGTTGTTATTGATGTTGTGTTGTTGTCATGTGTGGTGGTCTAGCTAGTAAAGCTACTTAATCAGGGTGCTTTATGAATATATTAGGAATATAAAGCATTGTGAATAAGTAGCTTTTTACATTGTTTTAGATTTTTTAGACAATGAAGTGTAGAGGTAAGTAAATTGTTATTGTAAACATGTTTATACCATGAACACCTAAGAAGAATAACCAGAATAATCACTTACCAATGAGTCCATAAGATAAAAACTTGTGTATGGCTGAAAGAGCAAGGCTAGTGACAGGACCTGTGGTCTCCTTGCTTCTTATCACTTCTAGGAAGGGGCTCAGGTATGTGGCGGGGTCTAAGAGACGCAAATCATCCACTTGGTTCAAGATAGTCTTGAGGTCTTGGAAGGTGCGCATCAAAACATCGTACTCTTCGTTTGGGAACGAGTGCGAGCCCCAGCGTGTACTCCGTCGCATGGCAGTGACGAGCATCGCCATCTCGCCCTGCACCACGAAGATACCGTTCCCAGGTAGCGACATTTTGCTAATATTTAAATCTAAAACTGATCACCTTCAACAACTTCTTCCACTTTATTTAATTGAGCAATTACAAACTAACGACATATTTGTATTACATGGCTCACAATGCCACACTTTAGAATTCCAATATTTTTTTAAATATTTGCTAATTGAGACGTAAATTTAACAGAAATCAATGAAAATTCACAATTTGATTAGCAAATTCCATCGCGATCATGTTGACGTTTCAGAATTTTAGTTTAACTGTTCTTCACTAGATGGCGTCAGAATCAGAATAGAGCTGAGTATCATTCGAATCCGTTGACAGTAGTAAAATCAAATATGAATTAGTCGATTTCTTGAATTCTTTTTTAATGAATCACTGACAGTTCGTGGAAAGGGGTTCTTTTTACTTTTTTTTTTAAATATATTTGTTAAATTGGTAACATTGTTAAAAAAGATGGTTGACGGTGGTACACTTTTTTGACAAAATTTGGAAAACTAATACTTTTTGTTATTCTCGACGTTCTAAACATAGTTTTTGGCCGTCGTATGTAACTGTAAGTAGGCGATAATTTTATTTATAGTCTTTTGGCATGTTTGCGCATTTCCTGAGGGCCTTAAGCGATGAATGTGCGTTGTCACGCGTGCAATGGCTATCGACACTCGACACAGATTTGACATTTTATTCTTTTTGTGTAGTGCGGTTATTCTTACCACATGTATCTTGTTACGTATTGCAGGCGGTTACATTGAGACGTGACAATGGTTAAGAAAAAGAGACAGAGCGATCCTGGTGAGAATGGCGACGAATCTACAGAATCTTGCGATGAGAACGTCAAGTCCGCATGTCCTCACGTAGCTAAAGCCGTAGACCTGACTCAGCTGAAGAAGGCGCTAAAAACAGGAGGCTTTCAGAAGGAGTGCTCTGAGTGCAAGAAATCCCCAAAGACCGAAGTCCCTGACCCTGACTATGAAGAAGATCTTTCTTTGTGGATGTGTTTGCGCTGTGGCACACAACTCTGTGGCCGGACGCGCAACAAGCACGCACTGAACCACTTCCAAACCCCGCGCTCTGACTGCCATGCACTCACAGCCAACACAACAACCTGGGAAATATACTGTTACAACTGCAACAATGAAGTTACCGCTTCAAGTGCAAAGAAGCTCCATGAATGTGTAGAATATCTTAAAAAGCAGGCAGTTGCGGGTGGGAATGCTAAATCACTTCCACCAATTGAACTGCCCTATAATCAAGAATATAAAACTGACTTACCAACTGTAGAAACTGTAATTAAAATTGACATATTATCAAAAGGAAAGGACAAAGCCGTGTTTAGTCTACCGAGGGTCAGAGGGCTCACAAATCTTGGGAATACTTGCTTCTTCAATTCAGTCATGCAGTGTCTGGTGCAGACACCATATTTGTTGCAAGTTCTTCAAGAGATGGCCAATCCTGGGGAGAGGTTTACATTGCCTGGTGGGATGTTGAAGCTGAAACCTGAAGGTGATGATGGCAAGGAGATGGACATGCCACCAATAACAGGACAGTTGGCTGAGTGGGGGGCATTGACTCGCACTTTATCAGAAACTTTGAGTGAACTTCAAGCAGGTATGTACTTGATTCATTTGTAGAATGAACCCTTATTTATAAAACCTCAGCATGGATAATGAAACAAATTAATGGTTGTTTCAATAACCTATACAACATAAAATATATGAAGTTATGCCAAATTTCTACCTCCAGTAGGGTAAATCATGGATAGATAGGTTATTGAAAACAGTTGTCAATCTTCCATGTTATTATGTATCATTGCCTTGTGATGTTCATCTGAATTTGATTAGGAATTCAGTGTTTTAGGTATAGAACTATAATAAAATGTTACATTATAACATGATAATAGTGATATTATTGGTGAAATAAAACTAAGGTTTTAATTTAATCAACATTTTTATTACTTAGATTAATCATAAAAACATTTGGACACAAAACAACTCATTACCTAATTAATTATCATAAGTTTCAGAGATAAAACCAATACCTGTTATGTATTATTTAACATGACTAGATATTAATTAAAAAATTCCTTTAATATTTATACAAATGGCCAATTGCATTAATGTTTCCAAAACCAGTGATTTTTGTAAACAGATAAGATCTGTAAACAGTAAATGAAGTAGTTCTTTAATTAAATACATTCAAGGTTGTGAATAATGTTGATGTTACCTGCAGTTAATGGCTGCAATAATTGCAAAACATTAATTTAATTGTTTAGATAATGCAACATGTCTATGCCATACTTCTCTCTTGGCAAGGTCATATCGGAGATTTTTTAAGACAATTTTAATCTCAAAATATATCTGCTCTCTATTAAAAAGCTGTTAAAACTATAATTAGCAAGCTCGAGATAAGTCCCTTTGTCTTTAAAGAAACTAAGTTATGTGTCATATTTTGCTTATAACAAAAGCTTTGTTTGTTGGATAGGAATAACAATGTTTTGTTTGATAGGAATAACAATGTTTTGTTTGATAGGAAAACTGAACAACTGCATAGAATTACTTTATTTATTCTATCATAGATACTGGACTAAGGCATACATACACGAATATTAGCAATTTTTGTAATATTGCATTATTACTAATGCCCATTCCACATTTGCAGGCATGAACTCGCGTACATTGGGTTTTTAAACCAATTTTATTTGGGATTTTTTAAAACATTACTCCATTTGAAGAGAATTTTTAAATGAATTCCAGGCGTTGTCTTCTCATATATTTACCATTTAAGCCTCCTTGGGCTGTGTTAGAACAAACGCGAGATATGCATAATGTACAAAGTTCCGTCAATGTGGGGAAGATCTTAGAATGTTTTCTTGCTATATTGTTTGAAGTGTAAGGTAAAATCACAAATAAGAGACAAATGGAGAGAGAGTGGAGTTTCTAAATGTTTTGGTTCCAGAAAAAAAATGCAGATGTATTCTGTTTTAAGTGTTTCACTTTTTATTTTATTATTTTAAATGCATATATGCATGACTCACTTTTATTCTGGGTTGGGCCCAAAGGCTCCTAGAAAGGGCGTGGACCCCTATGCCCCTACCTGGTCTTTTTTAGGGTTCCGAAGTCCTACAAGGAACCCTTATAGTTTCGTCATGTCCGTCCGTCTGTCCGTCTGTCCTAATCCTTTACAGCTTAATAACTTCTACAGTTATAAACATAAGTAAATGAAATTTTGTTAAAAAATAGTCTGCATATAGATCTCAATTTTAAAAGAATAAAAAAATAGTTTTTACGTTCTTTAGGGGTGGCGCCCATATATGTGAAATGGGGAAAAAAAAATTTTTTTCGCTGCACCCCCTCGTGTGGGGTATCATTGAATAGGTCTACGAAAATGAAGGTACATTACCTTAATACATCACTTTTTTATCAGGTGTACCATCTGCGAAATATAGCCCGCCAAAGTGGCTTGCAATGTGTCCCCCCCCCCTGCCATTTCTAAACTATGCAACGTAGAAACTTATAATCTTCCACATTGATAGACCTTTGTGAAAACTCTCTTTTAAAATTATTTCGAGTATAATGTGATTATAATTGTTTGAGTTATAGACAGAAAACTGAAAATTACTTAAGACGTCCTAGTTCATAGGTCATTGACCTTAGAGAAAAATGATTGTAGCAAATAATGCTCCTTTAGTTACTTTCTATTTAAAAAAATCACAAAAAGAAACACACTTCTTAAATTTAGCGCAAGGTGGCGCTGTTTGCAAAAACTAAAATAGCAATGATTAATATTCGATTTGATTCGTTTGTTATTAGACCTACTTAAGGAACCCTATAATACTGAGCATGGCCCGACATGCTCTTGGCCGGTTTTTTATTATTCCCTTTTTTACTGCAATCGGTCCCAAAAGGACAATAAGCTGTACTTTGGTCACTTCTCACAGTTCTCACTAGGCTTGCTGGGTATGCATCCACTGATGCACCCCTCATTAGGTTTCACTTATCTTTATTATGTCCTGAGGTTTTTTTTTTTGCTTCAGTATCCTAATAGGAGGTTTTCTTGACATCAGTGATTTTGCTAGATTGTTAGGGTGTTTATATAGCCTTTGTTGGTATCTTTTAGTTTGCTTGATTGCCTCTTCTTTAACTGTTGTCACTTTAAGATCTCTATGCAGTAGGTTATTGGTGACATACCAAGGAGACCTACCTGGTTACGCCAATGCTCAGACCAACATACCTAATCTCTGTTTTTAGGGTTCCGTAGTCCTACAAGGAACCCTTATAGTTTCGTCATGTCCGTCCGTCTGTCCTAATCCTTTACCACTTAATAACTTATACAGTTATAAACATAAGTAAATGAAATTTTGACAAAAAATGGAATAAATATAGATCTCAATTTTAAAAGAATAACAAAATCTTGATTACGTATTTTAGGGGTGGCGCCCATACATGTGAAATGGGGATGAAAATATTTTTTTCGCTGCACCCCCTCGTGTGGGGTATCGTTGAATAGGTCTACTAAAATGAAGGTAATGTTTCATACACAACTTTTTTATCAGGTATACCGTCTGCGAAATAGAGTTCGACAAAGTGGCTTGCAATGTGTCCCCCCCCCTGCCATTTCTAAACTATGCAACGTAGAAACTTATAGTCTTCAACATTGATAGACCTTTATAAAAACTCTCTTTTAAAATTATTTCGAGTATAATGCGACTCTGATAACAGCAATGATAGAAAATCACACGATGAGGCAAGCGTTAAAAATATACTACGTGCTATAAACGATGGCAGTGAGTACTCGGAGAAAGTTATCTCAGTGCTACGCTTGGGTCGTCGTGAGTCCGGCAAGATTAGACCGGTAAAAGTAATACTCAAGTCTCGTCAGGATGCTGTACATATTCTTAAAAACAAAAGGATGGCCAAAAGTGAGGTAAGAGTATATGATGATAAGACACCCAAACAGCGTGAGATACTTATAGAGCTCAGGGAAACCCTAAAATCTCGGATCGAGAATGGAGAAACCAACCTCACCATAAAATATGTCAAAGGTACACCTAAAATTGTTCATCAAAAAAACTAGTTTTCAACAATCTGTGTCCATACATTGACCTTACCTTCATGTACACAAACTTAAGTTCTTTATCTTCTAAATTTGATCTTTTTCTACATTACATAATAGCAAACAAACCTTCAATTGTGATTGTGACAGAAACTTGGCTAACCTGCAATGATCGCAACAGTACTTACAATATACCTGGCTACACATTAATCAGACTTGACCGAAAACATAAAAAAAAGAAATCAGAGGGCAAAACCAGAGGGGGAGGTGTGGCGATGTTTATTAGAGACAATGTGAAAGGTATCCCTTTATTGGCTACTCTAAACAAGCGTTACATGTGTGAAGAGACTGAGGCACTCTATGTCGACATTCAGTACAGTATTTACCACTTCCTGATAGTAGGAATATATCGAGCAGGCGATAAAGATGAATGTGTATGGAGACAACGAGATACAAAATTGCTAGAAAACCTCATAGCGGCATCTGACAACAACACTGTTATAATTGCTGGCGACTTTAATTACCCCGCTTTAACATGGCCTATCAGGACTGACCATCAACAGTCGGGGCCGGAGGAACTTTTCAGTAACATATTTATCAACAGTAACCTGTTTCAGCTGGTCAGTAACCCAACGAGGTTCCGACAAGGCTATGTCCCATCTCTTTTAGATCTGATCCTGGTAAATGAGGAGAATCTTGTCAAGGAAGTAACTCACAAGCCACCTATTGGCAAAAGTGACCATTGTGTGCTAGAGTTTAGTGTTCAGTGTTTAATACAAAGGCCCAACTCATCACCAAAGTTTAGACGTTACTACCAGTTCATCAACTTTAACGAGTATAATGTTGATTTAATGAAAAACCTTGATTCACTTAACCCATTAAGCAATGTTAACGAACTATGGACAGGAATGTTAGATGCAATCAATAACACCACAGACAAACACGCACCAGAAAGGAGAGTTCGGAGTAAGACCAAAAACAAGCCGTGGATCAACAAGGATATCTTACTGGAAATCTCTAACAAAAAAATACTCTGGGATAGTTACAAGAAGTCTGGAGGTGAAGACGATTACCGAAAATTTCGAGAAGTCAACAACAAACTCGTTGCATTAGCAAGAAAACAAAGAAGCATTTATGAAAAAAAAATCCTAGACTTTGGTGACAAAGCTTTCTACAGTCATATTCGGCGGTGCACAACAGCTAAAGTAAGCATTCCACCTGCAATTAGAAACCATAATGGGGACTTGGTAACAACACCTAATGAGATAGCAGATGTGTTTGCAGAAGAATTTCAGACAGCATACTCTCAAGAGCCACCTATGAATCATAACCCTACCATAACTACAGTAGCACGTGTAGAAGAGAGTTTATGTGATATAACCTTCACAGTTGAAGATATTGAGAAGATAATTTCTAATTTAAAATTACAGTCATCACCTGGACCAGACCAACTACCATGTTGTATTCTCAAAAATTGTGTCAAATGTCTTGCACCTGTTTTGACCGTGTTGATGAACAAGTCCTTTGAAACTGGATACCTCCCCCATGAGCGGAAACATGCAATTGTTACTCCCATATATAAAAAAGGGGATAAATGCTATCCCGCTAACTTCAGGCCAATAAGTTTAACCAGCATAGTTGTAAAGATTATGGAAAAAGCTATAAACAATAAGCTAACACAATTTTTGAACAGAAGATGCATAATTTCCGTGAAACAACACGGATTTACTGAAAAAAGATCTACAATAACTAATTTGCTAACCTGTGTACATGTTTGGAGTAAGGAATTGGACAATAAAATCCCAGCTGATGTCATATACCTGGACTTTGAACGCGCATTTGATAAAGTGCCTCATCAACGCCTATTATTGAAACTGGAACATTTCGGGATACGTGGGGCTTTGCTCAAATGGATAGAGAACTATTTAGCTGATAGGACATTTCAAGTTCGAGTTGGTAACTCACTGTCACAACAAAAGAGTGTATTAAGTGGTGTTCCACAGGGGTCGGTGCTCGCTCCGAACCTGTTTGGAATCTTCATAACCGATCTGACAGAATTAATACAGTCACAATCTGCTTTTTTTGCTGACGATGCTAAGTTCTTTGCTAACCCACTGTTACGCTCTGGACAGCTACAGGATGATCTTAACTGTATACAAGAATGGACAAAGGACTGGGTAATTAGACTAAACATAGCGAAATGCAGTGTCTTGCACTTAGGAAAAACCAACCCCATGATTACCTACAACTTAGATGGGAATCCCATAAATCCAGTCAATCGTCAAAAAGATTTGGGAGTAGTCATAACATCTGACCTGAAGTGGGAAGAACACATTTCTACAGTAGTTAAAAAGGCGAATTCGTTTATTTATGTTATACGCAGATCTTTTCAAGCAGTGACAGTTGAGGTTTTCCTGAAGATCTACAAGACATATATCAGGCCCTTTTTGGAATATGGTTACCAGATTTGGAGCCCCTATTTTCAGAAGGATATTATCCTGCTTGAAAGTGTGCAGAGGAAGGCTACAAGAATGCCCCAAGCCCTGCGACGTAAGTCCTACCCAGAAAGGCTTCACGCATTGCACCTCACAAGCCTTGAGGAGCGACGCCTCCGTGGTGACCTCATCGAAACATACAAAATTACTACATCAAAGTACAATCTTCCCGATATTCACTGCATGTTTGAAACGGCGACCGTCCCTAGAGCAAGGAGAAACCATGACAAACAACTGTGTCGCATACTAGCGAAAACCAACACTGCACACCACACCCTTGGTAATAGGGTGGTCCATAATTGGAACAAGCTGCCGGAGGATGTTGTTGCTGCCACCTCTGTAAACTCATTTAAGAATAGACTCGACAACTGGCTACAAACAAATCGACTCTCGTTGGCAAAACTGTGAACGCAAAAAAAATAAACAAATAGCTAATTTTCAGCACTGTGTGATATAGACATATCAGCAATAGTGCTGCTCGTCTATAATCAATAAAATAAATAAATAAATAAATAATGTGATTATAATTGTTTGAGTTATAGTGAGAAAACTGAAAAATACTTAAGACGTCCTAGTTCATAGGTCATTGACCTTAGAGAAAAATGATTGTAGCAAATAATGCTCCTTTAGTTACTTTCTATTTAAAAAAATCACAAAAAGAAACACACTTCTTAAATTTAGCGCTAGGTGGCGCTGTTTGCAAAAACTAAAATAGCAATGATTAATATTCGATTTGATTCGTTTGTTATTAGACCTACTTAAGGAACCCTATAATACTGAGCATGGCCCGACATGCTCTTGGCCGGTTTGTTTTACTTGTCTTCTTTAGTAAACAATCTTGGCATGTCTTTTTAATGTAATTCATCAATAATAATTATTAATAGACATTATCTTACCAATTTCACATACTTAATAACATTTTTAACCTAATCACATGTGCAGAACTAGTAATTATATTTTATCAGTAGTTATTTGAATAAAGAGACATGCCAAGATTGTTGACTAAATAAGACAAGACAGAAAAAACAAACCGTACATCGTTTACGAGGGTTTCGCGCATGTACACAGCGGGTATAATAGTCTACAAATAACTAAGCAGAAGTGCTGCTTGTTGCTAGGGATATATCAACCGGAATAGATAAGAGTTCAATGTCATGTCCTTTTACAAGCCAGATGCCTAAAATCTTTTAGGAAAAAAGTTTAATGCAACTCTCTATGAAAATCCTTCTTTAACTCTGCCCTTTATAAAGTACCTAGCACTGGTGCCTTTTTTATAGTATAGGATGGCGAAACGAGCTAAAGGCCCACCTGATGTTAAGCGGTTACCTTTACCCATAACAAAATCAATACCACCTAGGCTGTTGCCTAAATGGCACCGCAAGTCGGTTCGCCAAACTGAGACATGACGATGGAAAGTCTCATGTGATTGTAATTAGGTATAAGTAAATGAAGCATGACTATAACCTATATTATGCGGTGTCAATATGTCTCTCGGTGTAATTTGGAGCCAACCAACATCATAGGTTACCTATATTTAGAAAGTGACCTGATTTCACACTTCCACTGTCTACTACCAACAGTCTGGAGATGTTTAAAAAATATTTTGGAACAGTTTTAGTCCAAAATTTGACACTGTTTTAGTCCAAAATTTGTCACTGCTTCAGTCTGGGTATGAGTGGAAGCTTAAAGTAAAATGTTTAGTTATTTTAATAAAACAAGTTTAACCAGATTAGATCGCGTATATTATTTTAATTGGTTTTCCTGACGTTTCGAAAGCTTTGCAGCATTCATGGTCGCAGGAATACTAAGATGACAAGTGTCTTTACAGATATTTCAAAAAAAAAAATTAATCGACCGTACAAAATTTTATTAATTAAAATTGTTTCGATGCACACAGTAATCAATCACAATATCATTATGTTTTACAGTGTTGCATGCTTGATTTTCTAGAACTGGGTTCAAACAGGTGGTAGCTGCCAACCATCTTCTCTATTAAAATTAGGATGTTTTTTTAATTTCAAAAGCCTCATGGAGCATTCTAGGTATATATCGGTTTTCCTTCCTGGCGAAGGAAGTACGTACAAAGTGCTTTGCGAATACTTTTATTATGCGTACACAGACCAGTAAGCCTCAAGTCGCCGCATAAACGAAGTTTTGCATTATTAGAACACAGTCGTAAAATGTTGGTGGTGAAAAGGGGGTGGAGGGCGCTTTATGATAAGTCGGCTCAAAAGTTCAGTGGTATGATTGGTGCAGCTCGCTGACGGAGTGATGTCCAATTGGTGGCGGGGCTTATGATATGCAGTGCTACTGTATATGCTATGTCAGTTATGTGTATTGTTTTTTATTCACTCAATCAACTGTAGTCATGTTATTATTGTTGTTTTCTCATTATTTAATCAATACCTACGTATACCATATTATATTTATTTTATATTTTAAAATTGAATGTATTTATTTATTTATTTTTTAATACCTACCAACAATTATATATTCATGGAACTGATTTACATCCGTCTCAGTCACTACTCATATAGGTTTAGTTGAAAACCAGCGTCAGGTACTACTGACCTGACATATGCTGAACTGGACCTATTTGGCACAACCGTGGGGCACACAATGTTATGTAAATCTACACTTTTTATTTATTATTTTCTGTCCCTAGTTTGTGGCAAATAAATTATTTCTTTCTTTCTATGTGAATGGGGGTATCCAAATAATTAGCATGTAGAGGCTAACTGGTCTGTGTATGCATATCACCAAGGAGTGGAATTCCTGCAATTCCCAATAGGTATAATCTGATGATCTTTCATCGTCAACAGTATGGTAGCGGTCAAACAAGCCTATACACGAAAAAAAATCACTTATAACCTTTTCATTAATTTATTTATACAAAATGTTCAGATTGTACGGCCGACCGCACGTCGGTGGTAACACTTTGACATTAGCAGCATCTTTATTTCGTAAGCAGTAAGGGCGGTTTTCGAATTAAAGTGTTACCACTGTCATGCAGGCGACTGTACATGTTACTAAACAAGTCGGGAAAATAGTTACATAAAAGAATAATTTAACATTTTGTTATCTTAATTGCGTATTCTGATAATAAGGAGATAATATTCTATCTTGATTTGGATCAACAACCTTTAACTAATTGTGCTTTAAAATACACTTTTAACTGGTTATTGCTGCACCATCGACTCTGGCTTATCTGATTCTGTCGCGTCGCAGGTTCGATTCCGGATATGCTTAAGTATAACTTATGGCACAGTTTAGGTATGAGCTATAAATAACCCATATCAATTGATATCATTATTTTTGTCTAGTCTTTAAACTTGAATGTAATTTTACTATTGGATATATTGGAGGCCTATGTCCAGCAGTGGACGTCTTTCGGCTGAAATAGTGATGATGATGATTGGATATACCGGCTGGTATCTTTAATATAAGGCAACTTCGACATCATGTCAAGAGGATCAGTAGTAGCACCCTCCACACCTGACTACCAATGACAACATACTGTCCACTCCTGATTGCCAATGATAACATCAGGGCCGTAGCCAGACTTTGTAATCAGGGCAGGCTCATGAAAATTCAGGACAGGCTGAAAGTTTTTTTTAAATAATGCATAATTTTTTCAATGTTTTGGCGGTTCCACTTGTTCCTATTTCATCAACTTGGCCTATCGTAATCCACTGCTGGACATAGGCCTCTCCCAAGTTTTCCTCTTTATAAAATATAAATAAATGAATTGCATAATATGAATAGTTGCTTTTAATTAAGCTAAGCATATAGGGCAAACGAGGGTTGAATACAGGGTGCGAGCGCAGCGAGCGCGTTTTTTTTTTGGACTGTGTATGAAAAAACTGAGATAGCTCTTTACGTTAAAAAGTGTTCATTAGGTTATATGGGACGCACTCGAATTGCTGAAAATTTTCTGTAAAAAAAATCACATTATCTGGGAAAATTAAAGAAGCCATCTGAGTACACCCCCGAAGTTAGCATTGTTTTTTTTTTTCGAAATATTTTCCAGTGATCATCCTTGTCATCATTAGTTCACTACTAATACTGATAATGATGCGAGTTAGGAAGTACTTAGATCGTCCTCAGGGAGAGGCAATTGCCCCCATCTAGATCCGTGATTGCTTAATTACGCTTAGTTTCAAAATTCTTAGTAAACTTAGGCTAGTGGCTAGGGCAGGCTCAAAATTTTCCACGTTCGGCGTACCCCTGGCTAAGGCCCTGGATGACATACTGTGCATTCCTGACCTACCAATAGTAGGACGACACGATTGGGTTGAGCTATTGGCTTCTGCGCTAAGGGTTGCGGTTTTGATTCCAGCATGGAACAAATATTTGTGTGAACCACAGAAAAGTGAAAGTTCTGAGTCAGGGTGTTTGTCTAATGTGAGATTTGTCTGTAAACGCACTCACGATACAGGAGAAATCCTAGGATATATATATATCCATTGTCTAGTACCCATAGTACAAGCTCTGCTTAGTTTGGGGACTTAGATGGTGCTGTGTAAAAAATGTCCCAAATATTTATAATTATTATTTATTATACTGTCCACTCGTGACTACCAATGACAACATACTTTGGTCACCAATCTGTCTGCCAGGCAATGCTCTCACGACATTGCCTTTTGACTGTTCATTCTAACAGCCAAGCCGGTGGAAGTTTTCTAGTCTAAGCAGTAACAACAATAAAAAAATTCAGATCTAAATCTAGTACTTGTGATTCAATAAAAAGCAGAGCTCTTTACTGATGTTTATGTAAATTTCTCATGGCCACCAGCACGCATTGGACATTATTATGTACATTTCATATAAATAATGTATTTAATGTAACCACCATACCTACTTTTCCTTTATTTATTAATGTATTAATTTATTTTAACAGCTGCCTACTGGATGGATGAGTTATGATGTGTTTGTTGTGTATAAAGTAGATTTCTTCTTTAAAACTTATCAACAATACAATTTAGTTTTATTTTAGGAATATATGGGCCTAGGAACTGTTTTATGATAACTTTTTATTAATTGTCATGTTTAGTTATTGATACGGTAGTACACATTTTATATGGCCCACCGATGTACTTACGCAGATGAACGATTTAAATATGCGGGAAATTGGTTACCAATCAAAAAACCCCATTGCTGCGCGCCAAAAGTCTCAACAGCTGCCGCTACAATTAACTTGCAGTGTACCAAAGCGTGTGAGCGAAAAACAAAAAGACGGCACGGCAATCAATTTTATTACCTTATGGGCATTGCATAAGGTTGATTATATTTTTATTAATGTTTCGGCTGTTTTCGTCGATCGTCTTTTCGTGTCTGCGTGAACGAAGAGATTGACGACGCGCCTTCTCTTTTGTGTCGTACTGTACCTATATTTAAAGTATTTAAAATACGGTAGTTTATTATCACTGTTCTTCCATCACATCCCAACGCCTAAGGAATCCACCCTTTGTCAAACGGATCAATTTTTGGACCAACCTGTTATTTTCATAATATTGATTTACTATCTCTTTAGCTTATCATACTGCCCTTATCATGTCAACTATATTTTAGGGAGGTCAGAGACCCAACGTACAACATTACTACCAGCTAGGACTACGGGCGTAGCTATATCTTTCACATGGGGGGGTCTTGGCTCCGTCGCCCGCATAGTATGTGCGTGTGCATGGCAGGGACATGCACACTGCTTCACCTCACAACTATCGTTCGTTGCTTTGTCAACCAAGCGGCCGGCGCGTGCAACTATACTATTATATGGCACGGATACAAAAGGTGGATCATCATCATCATTTCAGCCGAAAGACGTCCACTACTGGACATAGGCCCCCCCAATCAGTTTGGGGAGATATGCCGTAATTGTCACGCTTGGCAGGCGGGTTGGCGATCGCAGTTGGTTGGTTAAATACTCAGAGAACTCTGCTGCCCATCCTCTGGTGAATCCCTTTGTAGCCTTTAACGACAACAATGAGAAGATATAGGATGGTGCAATTGTTTACGTCCGGCACCACACGGTACAAAAAAGGTCAAAAGGTGGATATTCGCCGAATATTCATTAGCGTTTTTGCTTAGACTAAGGGGGGTCTGGACCCCCCTCCCCCCTTATATACGCCTGTGGCTAGGACCATTCAAGTAGGCCGTAGAAACCCAAACCGCCAGACAGTTTTACTACAAGTATTAAACCCGAATAATGTTCACACTCACTATTTAAGGCAAAATTTCTAAATGACAAAACCACTCTGCCGGTAAACATGGCTTTCCTCAAAAGGCAAAAATCTACGTATTTCACTATAAATTCTTGTTTATAAACCATTTATGTAGCGTAACCCTGAGTAACGAACGCGTTTTCCTTACTGAGATTGCGTAAATACTAGTAATACGTGTGCAATTGTGTCCTTGTCTTGTTCAAGCATTTTTACTATGTAAAGGCATACAGTGTATTTAACATTTTAGAAACTAAAAAACAAGGGTGTATGATTCTCTTGTTCACAACTAAACTTATTTTAAACTATCACTCTCTTTTACTAATAGTAAATACAAGAAAGGGATGACAAAAAAATTTGTGTTTTCAAATTAGTCGGATTGGTTTCCATACAAGTTTTGTCTGGCTTCGTTCCCATGGTATGTTTCTTCATACAAACTTTACCACCCCTTTAGAGACGTAATTCCAAAAAATCCCTCCATAAAGATATAAAATTGTCAATGGGATGCTGCTGCTGCTGACGTCACGGAAAAACATAAGTGGAAGTTAAATTCGATATTATGAGCAGTGTTCACGGCAGCTTAGTGGCTAAAGTACTGGCGTACTGAGCCAGGAGTCGCAGATTCGAATCCTGCTCGTGAACGATTTTTTCTTTCCACAATTTATATATTTAGATTTCGCTTCGCATGCGTAAATGCGTTAGAAATAATCCCTCCTTAGTGCACCTTTCGGGTACTCAAAGAATATTTCCTCCAAATTACAAATCTTTAGACCCACCAGTTAACGGCCAAAATTAATATCCTATCTATCCACGATTTGCCCTACCAGATATAGAAATTTGACAGAAGCTCCATACAAAAGGCAAATCGTGGATACAATAAGATATTAATTTTGGCTGTTAAGCTGTGTTGTCTATCAGCCAGCCATGCACGGTATTGTTTTGGTAACAAGAAACAAAATTATTTTTCTAGGTGAAGGCGGAGTGTATACACCAAGAAAGCTGCTTTCAGCGCTGGTGACCAAATTACCACAGTTTGGAGGTGGTGACCAGCATGATGCTCATGAACTACTCAGACATTTGCTTGAAGCTGTCAGGTATGATATACTTACTTACTCCTCTGGCTCAGCGACCCAAAGTGAGTCATGGCCTCCGAAACGAGAACTCTCCACTTTGCACCATCTTGCGCGATATCTCGCCAGTTGGTAGCTTGAAGCTCACGCAGATCAGCCTCCACAGCATCTCCCTAGCGATATCTGGGGCGACCTACTGGTCTACGTCCGGTTGGTTGGCCCAGATACGGTCTCTTGGCTCCTCGATCCTCCCCCATGCGTTCGACGTGGCCGGCCGAGACGTTGTGCTTTAATCACGCCAATGCTATTAGGCTCGTCCACTAGCTCAGGTAGGATATACTTCACCTTTTTTAATAACGATAATGTACGCAGCGTAGGCTACACCCAGCCAGCTGGACCAACAACCTGATGAAAGTGGCTGGGAGGACTGGATGCGGAAGGCAGAGGACCGAGTGTTGTGGCGCAACTTGGGAGAGGCCTATGTCCAGCAGTGGACTGTGATAGGCCGAGTTGATGAACAATACATAAACTGAGTACATAGAGAATTTCACCACCCTATCTCTTCTCATGGGTGTCGTAAAAGGCGACTAAGGGATTCACCAGAGGATTGGCAGCAGCGTTCTCGTGAGTATTTAACCAATCAACTGCGATCACCAACCCGCCTGCCAAGCGTGGCGATTATGGCATATCCCCCCAACATGCTTGGGGGATGCCAATGTCCAGCAGTGGACGTCTGTCGGCTGAAATGATGATGATGATGAATGTTAACATCAACTGTGTACAGTCAGCCACTTATCAGTAAACTTACACTTGAATATCGGAAACTGGCCTTCATCATCATCATCATTTCAGCCGAAAGACGTCCACTGCTGGACGTAGACCTCCCCCAAGCATCGCCAGAAGGACCGATACTTACTGCTTACGAAATAAAGACGCTGTCAAGGTCAAAATGTTACCACTGACGTGTTGTGGGCTGTACTCCATAACAAAACATTAAAATAAGACAGTAAAAAATATTGACCTAATTCTTGTCTCGAACGGCAAAAAACATAGTTTCAGACTATGGCATCCACTATTTTTGTAATGGTTGGTAGTTATCGCGGTCAACCTGGTCTTTGACCGCAGAGTCAGCAATCTCGCATAGCAACAACTATTGCATTTTACTATAGTGTGTCATGTTAACTGTTTAGTAAAAGTCAATTTAGTACATTTATTTAAACTTGCAATAAAAAAAAAACAGACTAATTCATGTTCATAATTTTGTTACTAACAATTATTATCTTACAACAGTATAAAATAATCCACATTACAATCATCAGGTCACGTGCAGCCTGATAAGTCTCCACACAACAGACTCCTGATCTCTCAGCAATCATCCATAGGATTCCGAATAATAATAAAATAATTTGCAAGCTTTTAGATTATCCTTCATCATCGTCATTTCAGCCGAAAGACATCCACTGCTGGACAAAGGCCTCCCCCAAAGGGATTGATTATCCTTACAGCCTCGCAATTCCAAATGCAGGTGTGATTAACGTTTAAAGCTAGAAACAAATTATCGGAAGCGACTTACAGTAGCGACTGTTTTTTTTATTTTATAGTATAAATTAAAAAAAAAAAAAAAAAACATTTTATTTCAGGCAAATTCACCCATAGTTATAAGTTAGTTGTTAAGTACAGTCTCTTATTTTAAATTAATACTAACAAGAACATCAAATACGTAATTAGAATAGTATAAATAATTTTAAAAATAATATAAGTATAGCATGGCGAAACGAGCTAAAGGCCCACCTGATGTTAAGCGGTTACCTTTGCCCATAACAACTTCAATACCACCTAGGCTGTTGCCTAAATGGTACCGCAAGTCGGTTCGCCAAACTGAGACATGAAGATTTAACAACTTCAATACCACTTAGGCTGTTGCCTAAATGGTACCGCAAGTCGGTTCGCCAAACTGAGACATGAAGATTTAAAGTCATGTGATTGTAATTTCATCGGCACCCGTACCCTTCAGATCGAAACACAGCAATGCAAGCATCACTATTTGGCGGAGAAGTAAGTATGGTGGTAGTACTTCCCCGGACGAGCTCTCACAAAGGAGCTCTACTACTACGTAAAAAATACTGATGCTGTATCTGGTCAATAACTTTACACCTATGTGTGCAAACTATCAGCAATAAATCGCGGACGTGACTTTGAGCGCTCGGACGTTGACGAATATCTGGCTCCCCCGGATGTTGCACACGACATGCAGACTGTTAAACAAACAGATTACGAACAAATTATCGGACGCGACATACAGTCGCGTAATACTGATAATTTGTTTTGGGCTTGAAAGGTGTCGAAAGCATACGACATTTTTTTTATTAATATTTTTGGGACATTTTTACACAGCACCATCTAGTCCCAAACTAAGCAGAGCTTGTACACACGGCTACTCATCAAGCTAGACTGTTTGGACTTTGTACTATTAGAAGTTGAACGCTGCGAATCGTGCGAGAGGGCACGATATATTTTTGTTATGTCGTCCCAGTCACGGCACCGGTGGCGGCGGCGGCGGCGGTATGCGCAAGCGGCGCGCCATTCATGCAGCGCTCTATTCATACTATACCATACCTACCTATAGATATGTATTATGCATGAATATTATTTTTAAGCTAGTTGAGCTCGTAATAATATGGGTTGCACTAAACTTACAAGTTTGTTTTACGATATTATGCGGTTGCGCTGCGCCTTTGCACCATATTACCTACTATTGTTTGTTCTGTGCCAATACATATATTATTTATCATCAATCATTATTTCGTTCTTCTGCGAATCTCCTCATTTCTGATTCGATCACGCAGGGACACTCCGAGCATAGCCCTCTCCATTGCCCTTTGAGTGACTTTGAGCCTTCTTATCAGGCCCATTGTGAGCGACCACGTTTCAGTACCGTAAGTAATTACTGGCAACACACACTGGTCAAAGACTTTCGTCTTGAGACACTGCGACAAACTTAAGTGGCAGTGGGCGGGGCACATTGCTCGCAGAACGGATGGCCGATGGGGCAGTAAAGTTCTGGAGTGGCGACCGCGTACTGGAAGGCGCAGCGTGGGTAGGCCCCCCACAAGGTGGACCGACGACCTGGTGAAGGTCGCGGGAATCCGCTGGATGCGGAAGGCACAGGACCGGTCGTTGTGGCGATGCTTGGGGGAGGCCTATGTCCAGCAGTGGACGTCTTTCGGCTGAAATGATGATGATGAATCATTATTTTATTAGTGTTAGCAAAAACGATGACTATTTAGAAAATTACTCGCTTAAGTTCACTCAACACAAACTCACTCAATTATCTACTTTTTCTCTTTTATTATTATTATTAAGAGTGTAAAAGTAATAAGGGTTTTTTGTTTAATTTTACTCATAAAAGTAAACAAAAAACTTGAAGCCTTAACCTTACTAGGTTAGCTGGTAAAGTCCCGTGAGGTGAGGTGGCGTGCAGTGTTCCGTGTGCGCCACCGAGGAGGGTGCGGCCAATGCTAGGCCGCACGGGGAGAAGGGGCTCGTTTGCTTGTGGTAGGCCGGGACCTGTCGCGTGAATACTCACGGGTTCCCACGCCCCCGTCTAAGGTAGTTGAAGAAACACCGTGATGGTTTTAGTCGGTAAGAGTCCGACACTGGCTCCACCTACCCCGTGCGGAGTGCGTCCGTGAGGACTTCCCCACGGCAAAAAAAAAGGTAGGTATATAATATATATATTTATAAATGCGAGTGTTTCTGTCTTTCTGTTTGTTACGTTTTCACGGCTAAACCCCTGAACTGATTTTGATGCCATTTTGTATAGAAATAGGTTGAACCCTAGGCAAGAACATAAGCATCGTTACTATTTTTAATTTACCCCTAAAGAGCTAAAATAAAATGAAAAAATAAACCACCTTTTCTACCGTGCGCACTGGCAGAAGTGTCCATTGCTAAGTTTTATCATATTAAGTAGGTATGTTTTTTGATAAAACAGGTCCTAGTCGTTTAACTAACAAATGCAGTAAAGGCATTTTAGTTTTCCAATGCTAAACAAAATAAATAGCTAAATAACTTGATAAAGTGTTATGGGCATCATATACGGGAAGACTACACTTTTACGAAGTTTTGTGTGTTGTGTTTATGTGAGTGTAAAACCTGCATTGCGCAATTATTTTAATTCTAAATGCTAAAATGTGTTCGTTTGCCCTTTCTTTACGTCACAACTTCACAACAGAGCATTCAACGTGATTTTGCACAAACGTAGTTGGAAGCCTGGGAAAATCTTAGACCAACAGATTCTATTGGTCTAAGGAAAAATATATCATTTCATAGGGACAAACGATTTGTCTGCCTGTAAGTAGATAAAAATATCTGTTTGATACATTTTACAACAAAATTACTGAACCGATTAGGGGTAGCTTGAAACTATAAGATCGTGTCCAGTAAAGTGGAGGAATACTGATTACTTGCTTTATTTTTCATAGGTTAAATACAAAAACAACGTTGAACTATTAAAAATCAACTCTTTATTTCAATGTAATAACAACATTAGTTACCTCTTTCTTTTAAGGCAAATAAAACTTTATGACTAAAAAGTTTAGCTAAGGGCCTACTCAGATATACCGCTGTGGGTATTAGCGAAAAATTGCGAGTGATATTCCGCCGGGTATTTGTAGTCTAGTTTCGCGATAGCCACGGAAGTTCATACAAATACCTACCTACCAGGCGGAATACGACTCGGTATTTTTCGCTAACCACAGCGGTAGCGAATTTTGCTTTTGTTTATCTAAATAGGCCTAAATAGAGTCACTCATTGCATGGGTCATCAATGTGTCTCCGAAATTACACGACAGGAAATAAAATCAGTATAAAAGTCTAAAAATAATTAAAATCAAATGTATAGTTTAATATCAGATGTCACAGCCTTTATGTGGTGAATATTTTTGTATCATTATTTTTATTATATAAAATAACTAAACAAAAAAAACATATTATTTCAAAATCTAAATGTAACTTCAAGTTGCCTTAGGAGCCAACAATAGTTAAAAATATTAATACAACACAGTTGAAATGAGAGATTTTAATCAACACAAAAATAAATCGTATTCATCCAGTTACAATCCTCTCTACTAATGGGTATGAGAAACATCCTCAAGCTACAGTAATTTTGTGTAAACAGTTAAATAGTGTTATATTTACGACTTGAAAAATAACAGACAGTAGCAGAGTCAACTATTTTTTTTTTTAATATTTACAATCAAATATAGAACAGACTGTCCATATTAACATAGGTAGCTATGACTTACCTCAGGAGCCGAATAATAGTAACAATATATAAATTGACAATAAAAATAGTTACAACAGTTTAATACATAGGAGTAATATAAATCAACACTTGACAAAAAATTGGTAATGAGATCATGAATTAACAAAGTTATTGATATTTAGAAATTAACACACAGTCAACTGAATCAGAACAATAATCAAACATAAGTAAGGAGCTCTCCACATATCGAACGCGGTGCGGGGCTGCACAACCGCGGTTGCCAAATGTTTATGTAACATGAGACAATCCACACCAAACGCGTCACGTGGCCAATGCACACCAGAGGGCCTAGTGCGAGTTTAACACTTACCACATACTTCTATCGTATTTATGAATGAAAATCATTAAATTTGATAGCTGTATCAGTAAGGATCAAATCCGCACTCTGAAGCGGCACGGGGTGGTCACTTACCACACCGCGCCACCCCGCATCGCGTTCGATGCAATCAGATCGGATGTGGTGCATTCGGTGCTCCTCAGTGATTATAAAAAAATAAAATTATGTGTTTCTACAGAAGCTTTAAATGCTTAAAAAAATCAAAACCAACGATCGAAATTAAGATAATTATCACAGTTTTAAATATAAGCATTAAAAACAAATACAAAAAAGATACACTATTAAAATCGTTTTACCTAATTTGGTTAGTTTTATAATGGGTAAACTAATAAGTTTACCGTAGCCTACGAAGTTACCTTACCTCATTATCTCACTCTTATCAGAAGTGTGCAAGATGGTAAAATTTACCATGAATATTTTCGGATTTAAAAGTTTTTTTCGTCAACAATAAATATGACGACATTATTTTACCAATCGAAATCATAATACTGCAAACAAAAATTTACTCTAGTCTGAGCACGGGCAGGAAAACATTCAATTTTTTTGGCCGGGATCCTAGTCTTTAGCCCAACGGCCTGTAATCTTCGTCGGATTGTTTGAGTTGATACCTGAAACAATAGTAAAAAATATATTTTCTGAAAAAAGAATTACAACTAATATAGTTAAGAGCCCTTTAACATTTTTTTGACAAAAAAATAACTAAAAGTGGATTTTTGGCGTTCTCATACTATTAGATAGAAAGATCTATAGAAATTTCCATTACTGAATTGGATAACGCGATACTGAGCCCGCCAGCCCGCTGAGGCGGAGCCAGTGTCGGACTCTTACCGACTAAAACCACCACGGTGTTCCTTCAACTACCTTAGCCGGGGGCGTGGGAGCCCGTGAGTATTCATCCAACCACCCCCGACAGGTCCCAGCCCGCCACAAGCAGGCGAGCCCCTTCTCCACGTGCGGCCTAACGTTGGCCGCACCCTCCTAGGTGGCGCAAACGGAACACTGCACGCCACTGCGAAGGTCTCAAAGGGAGTATTTTTTTCGTTTTTGCACCATTTTTCATTTATGCTCTGCTCATATTGGTCGTAGCGTGATGTTATATAGCTTAAAGCATTTCTCGATAAATGGATTATCCAACACAAAAATAATTTTTCAATTCCAACCAGAAGTTCCTGAGATTAGAGCGTTCAACCAAACAAACAAACTCTTCAGTTTCATAATATAATATATAAAATATAAATATACATAAATATAATATATTTAATGTATATAATAATATTTTAAATTAATATAAAAATAAATAGTATTTTTTCCCGTTTTTGCAACATTTTTCCTTTATGCTCCGCTCCTATTAGTTGTAGCGTGATGGTATATAGCTTAAAACCTTCCTCAATAAATGGACTATCCAACACAAAAAGAATTTTTCTATTCCAACCAGTAGTTCCTGAGATTAGTGCGTTCAACCAAACAAACAAACTCTTCAGCTTTAACTGGTTGGAATAGAAAAAATATTTTTGTGTTGGATAGTCCATTTATCGAGGAAGGTTTTAGGTTATGCAACATCACACTATGACCAATAGGAGCGGAGCATAAATGAAAAATGTTGCAAAAACGGGAAAAAATACTATATGCTATACTTATATATTATGTAAAATATTTTAATATATTTTTTTATTATAAATATTATTATATACAATATATATTAATTATATATATGTATATATATATTATTATATTATATTATGAAGCTGAAGAGTTTGTTTGTTTGGTTGAACGCGCTAATCTCAGGAACTGCTGGTTGGAATTGAAAAATTATTTTTGTGTTGGATAGCCCATTTATCGTGAAAGGCTTTAAGCTATATAACATCACGCTATGACCAATAGAAGCAGAGCATAATTGAAAAAGGGTGCAAAAACGGAAAAAAAATATTCCTTTTGAGAGCTTCCGTTGCGTGCGCTGCGTAAACGGTTAAAGTTACACAATGTTTTTAATATTTATGACGCATAATACTTTAAGATAATTTGATTTAAAAAAACTCAGTTTTTGTCTGATTTTTGCATCCTACACGCGAACTAATAAATACGCTTAATTGATTTGTTAGTAGTTTACTGTTGGAAAACAGTTGTGACTTGTGAGCGTCTGTTTTTTTTTTCAGATTTAATAAAATAAACGTAGGTAATTAGAAAAAGTAGTCAACTTACGCTATATTGTGTGGCAGTAAACTGCGTGTTCAAAAATGGCTGATTATTATGTTCCGCTACAATAGCAACACCTTGCTCAGCGTTGGTAGCGCGTTGGTAGAGCTGCCGGTGATGAGCTGATAGGTGATAGGTCACCCCCAGTCTCCTCATTGCGTCGCAATGTTGTCCTCTAAAACAAAATGATATTTAACTTATATTTTATATTAACAGATACCTACTTAAATACTGTTGCAAAAAACATAGGTATACCTAAGTTTGTCTAATTTGTTATATAAATAATAAATAAAGAGATAGCTCATTCATATAACTTGGGTCTCTTAAGGACGCGTTTGCAAAATAAATAGGTATCGAATCGCATCAATTGCACCTCTTTATTGACACGCCTCAAACACATACACGCATAGATAGATAGCTTCAGGAATAATAAGTAGGTATTTTTGATACTTTGAAAAATATAACTATTTGTTTTCTCTTATATTTTCGTGTTACGTGGATATTTTTGTTGCTATAAATCAAGACAGTGAAATTAAGGGAAGATAACCCTTACTGCAAAATATTCACGCGTAAAAATAAAATATGTGAAAAAATTTACGTGATTTAATATTTTTTTCTGAGACTATTTGTAACATTTTCATAGTTTTATCACCTTTTTGAGTTGAACATGTCTGCTTACCGGCTGTATTTTTAAACAACTATAACTACATATGTTACTATTAGAAGAAAAATGTTCCTAAACTCAATCCGATATCGTTAATTTATACGAAGAGGTTACCAACGGAAAATCGTTTTTACAATGTTAAAAACAAACAAAAACAAAAATTTCAAGAAAGAAATAAAACATTATTTTAAGATAAAGAAATAATCTATCCGTGGTAATTATTAGTTACATATGATTTTGCTTTATTTTGTCACAAAATCTACCGAAAAATAGATTATTTCTGTCATATTTGCAAACGCGTTCTTAAGGCAAGAGTGAATACCTAGGCTAGGCTATTGCTGAGCCAGCGAAATACATCCTTTGATCCTTGACCTCACGTCACTAGTCAGTGTCGTCGGGGTTATCTATTGCCGTGCGGCACGTTGTCACTAATGTATTAAAAGTAACACTCACCGTTATTCCGGTCTTTCTTTCAATCTCTTTAATAGTATATCCACCTTCCCGCAACACAACTATCAGCTGGCGCTGTTGTAGGGTTAATTGTGGCGCCAATAATATTTGCGCAACACTCACTACTCTCAGTAGCATAAAAACATACACAGTAAAAAAAGTAATTTGAGAACGGAACAACTACGTAAGAATTTTTGCTCTGTAGGAACAATAACCCCAGCCGCGTTAATCCCAGTCGAGCGATATTTGGGAACTAACTGACGTCACTGAGATGAGCAATATTTTTTTGCAAAAAAAGTGCGTCTGTGTGTGTAGGCGCAACGCAACAAACGCTGTGATTGGCCGACGCCACGATACTTAGTCCCTTTCCGACGATTCTCTGTATTGCATGTAGCGCAGTTATGGGTATATAGGGTGTCTAGCTTGATGTGTAGCCGTTTGTACTATGGGTACTAACTAGACAATGGATACTGTTTATATTGAGATATTGAGACAAAATAGAATGTGTAACAAAAAGGTGAAATAATACTTTAGGGCAGTGGTTCTGGACTGGTGGTCAGCGAACGAAGCCATGCAACATCAACATACCTCCCTAATAAAATTAAAATAGTATTTATTGGCATACAATTAGTGGTCCATAACAACATAAATGTTTGGAAAAATGGTCTCCCACTGCATAAAGGTTAAGAACCACTGCTTTAGGGGATTAAAACTCATCTATACGAACAACGTGATAAAGGAATTCGTAAAAAAACAGCTGTTATCATAGAACAGCCATTTTTTTTCACTAATTCAGAGTTCCTGTCGAACTAAAAGATGTGTTTATTGATGAGTGGTTTTATACCTATTTTATTACTTCACTTTTCTGTTACACTTTACATGGTTTCCAAAAACCAAAATATAATTCCCTTACTTTTAAACAAACATTCTCCAAAGTACATCACTATGACTATTATTTAGGACAATACTCATATACATAAGTATATTAACAAAAGCCATTCTTTTTGCAGGTCAGAGGATCTTCGCCGCTATCAATCCGTGATACTTAATAGCCTAGGCATGAGCTCCAAGGTTGACCCCGCCAAGGTCGACGGCGAGGTCAAACAGAAGGTCAAGTTCTACGGACAACAAGCTTCCGATACAATGCTGAGACCTGAACAGGTAATTAAGGTATAAATAGGTCAGAATTATTTATTATGAAATGAGGGAAGGGATAAAACAGTGTTTGTACTGTCCTCCGTTTTTCTAGTGAAGGACTAATTTGTTTTTTTTTTAATGTGTGTTTAACCCCCGTTTACGGAAAGCGTGTTAAACTCAAAATATAAATTGATAGCTTTCTACGTAAACTATCGTATGTTGAAAAAGCCTACTTTACATGTGAGTCATTTATACACGCTGAAATTTGAATCGCTTATTTCCAGAAAAGGGGTCATTGTACTCATCATTATGAACAACTTTTACTATGAAACCAACCCTGAAATCGCGAAAAAAAAATCAAGTGGTCATTTTATTGATTTAAGTGAACACAAATGTAGGGACCAACTGATTTTTTTTTTCGCGATTTCAGGGTTGGTCCCAAAGTAAAAGTTGTTCATAATGATGAGTACAATGACCCCTTTTCGGGAATTAAGCGACTCAAATTTCAGCATGTATATACTACTCGCGCAGATAAATAATGGGATCGAAAAGTGCCGCCATTTTAATCCCATTCTTTATCTGCATGAGTAGTAACTTACGCCCAAAATTAATAATCTATCTATCCACGATTTACCCTACTAGAGATAGAAATTTGACATAAGCTCCATACAAAGTCAAAAGTTTTTATTTCGAATAAGCATTTACAGCCTATGTCCAGCAGTGATGATGATGATGAAGCATTTACATTGACTTTCAAAACGTTAATTATGAATCTAGTTGCACGGTTCCAAAAAGTTGGTCTTTACCTTATAATACATTCTATGTTAAATTTCTATCTCTAGTAGGGCCACAGACCAGTAAACTTCAAGACTCCGCATAAACAAAGTTTTGTATTCGAACGCAGTCGTAAAACGTTGGTGGGGTCAGGGGGGCGGACGGCGCGTTATGATTGGCCGGCTCAAAAGTTCGGTGGTATGTTTCCTTATGATTGGTGCCGCTCGCTGACTGAGTGACGTTCCGATTGGCGGAGGGACGTATGATATGCAGTGGTAGAGCCTATGCGTTGTGACCGGGGGTGTCCAGCTAACCGGCGTCTAGAGGCTTACTGGTCTATGAGTAGGGCAAATCGTGGATAGATCGGTTATTAATTTTGGCCGATGGCTGCTATGGACTTGAATTTTTACCAAACAAAATATGAACAACTAATCTCTGGTTTTTCTTCCTTGTCTTATTTATTAAACAATCTTTAAACAGTCTTTTTAATGCAATTCGTCTATAATAATTATCAAAAGACATTATGGTAACAATTTCACACTAAAATAGCATTTATTAACCTAATTATGTGTGCAGAACTAGTAATTATATTTTATCAGTAGTTATTTGAATAAAGAGACGTGCCAAGATTGTTTACAAAATAAGACAAGAAAGAAAAAACGGAATTTAGAATTTTCGCCCGGTTTCGCCCGCGTACTAAAATAAAATATAGCCTATGTTTCTACTGGATAAAGTAGTGTTTGAGTTAAGATGTGTTTGAGTTAAGTTGTGTTTGATAATGAAAGAATTATTAAAATCGGTTCAGTAGTTTCAGTGTTTATCAATTACAAACAAACACTTTCAGAACAAGTTTAACCGGATTAAATCGCGTATATTATTTGTTTTATTATAAAATGTAGTGATCGCGAAAACCTAAGAAATTATTAAACACTTTCAGAGTTTGTCGATTACAAAAAATCTTTGCTCTTTATAATATTATATGTATAATATAGATAGATAAAAGTTTAATAGTAGTTTTATAGTTTTTAAGTTTAGTTTGTTTTAAGTTTGAAGACAAAGGTCTTCAACCAGTGCGTCTTGCCAGTCATGACTTACGGTGCCGAGACGTGGACACTGACAGTTGGGCTAGTCCACAAATTCAAAGTCACTCAGCGAGCTATGCTTGGAGTTTCTTTGAAGGATAAAATCCGTAACGAGATTATCCGGAGAAGAACCGGAGTGACCAGTAAGCTGAAGTGGCAGTGGGCTGGCCATGTCTGTCGAAGGACCGATGGCCGTTGGAGCAGACGAGTCCTTGAGTGGAGACCGCGTATCGGCAAACGCAGCGTAGGGCGCCCCCCTGCCAGGTGGACCGACGACCTAAAGAACGTGGCTGGGGGGGACTGGATGCGGAAGGCAGAGGACCGAGCGTTGTGGCGCAATTTGGGAGAGGCCTATGTCCAGCAGTGGACTGCGATAGGCTGAGTTGAATATAGATAGGTATATATGTGTGTGTGTGTGTGTGTGTTTTAGAATGTGTTAATTAAGCCCTTTTACCCCCACTTGAACAAGTAGCCCCACTTTGAAATGTTGACGCCCTATTTCGGGCCCCTTTCGCCAAGAAAATAAATAGGAATAATTTATCGCAGGCACCCATAGAACACAGTCACAAACATAAAAGCCGCCAATCGGGACGTCAGCGAGCGACACCAATCATACCACCGAACTTTTAAGCCGACCAATCAAAACGAGCCGTCCGCCCCCTGTTCCCCGCCAACATTTTACGACTGTGTTCTCATGCAAAACTTTGTTTATGCAGCGTCTTGAGGCTTGCTGGTCTGTGCCGCTACCTCACCCAATGAGGGGTCGATGATGGTAAACACTTGCCCAGCAAAAACCTATTCACTCGAGCCTTCAAGACCACCAGATTACGTATTGAGAAACACAGTCTACGCAAATTTAGTAGTAGTAGAGCTCCTTTGTGGAAGAGCTTGTCCGGGGAAGTACTACTACCGTACCTACTTCTCCGCCAAATAGTGATGCTTGCATTGTGTGTTTCGGTCTGAAGGGTACACACATGGTATCACATGAGACTTTCCTTCTTCATGTCTCAGTTTGGCGAACCGACTTGCGGTACCATTTAGGCAACAGCCTAGGTGGTATTGAAGTTGTTATGGGCAAAGGTAACCGCTTAACATCAGGTGGGCCTTTAGCACGTATCGCCATCCTATACTATAAAAAAACCCTAAAACCTATTAATAATAAAACCTTTTACTTTTCAGGTCTTCCGCGGCTTCCTAGTATCAACCCTGGAATGTCAAGAATGCCTTCACCAGTCTGACCGCGCGGAGTATTTCCTCGACCTGTCCTTACCTGTCGCCGCGAGCCGTCCCCAGCCACCAGCTGTAGTCCGCAGGAAAACACCCAACGGTATGTTTGAAATAATTATGTTATGTGTGTTGTTGAGTGTATTTGTGTTGTGCAGACGTACAGTACGCATAATACATGCTGAAATTTTAATGGCTTCTTTTCCGAAAAGGGGTCATTGTACTCATCATTATGAACAACTTTTACTATGGGACCAACCCTGAAATCGCGAAATAAAAATCAGTTGGTCCCTACATTTGTGTTCACTTAAATCGATAAAATGTAGGTAGTCCCTACTAACTGTTTTTTTTTCGCGATTTCAGGGTTGGTCCAATAGTAAAAATTGTTCATAATGATGAGTACAATGACCCCTTTTCGGGAAAGAAGCCATTAAAAGAACAATGGCAGATCCCCATACATGATTTAAGTTGAGGTAAATGTGTAGCATTTAGAAGTAAAAAAAAACATAAACAACTCAGCATTACTTCCTGAACAACTTTGTACAAATATTATTAGTCGGAGAAAGTCTGAAAAATAAGATATAACATTTGTGGTTCAGTCAGATAATTTGGCATAGTCTTCGTCCCGATACAATTGACGCTGGCCGTACAATTGCAGGCTGGTAAAATTTAATGATAACTTTGTTAAGTTTAACGCAACTCTTCCGTACTTCCGTCATGTTCATCCGTATCATCCGTATGTAACAGCTCAATATGACAACGTCTAGAGCTGCCATTACCAAAATTTGCCAATGCTGGACAAAGACTTCAAAAAACCCAGATATTTTGGTGAAACCAGGTTTTCCCCACATACATTTATTTTCCCTCGACACTTCTTGTAACTCTGATTGAACTCCCCCGGACGCCTCCCAAACTATGACAAATCTGGAGAAACCCGAACGGATGGCAGCACTAACCACCTCCTATCTTATCGTTTATCCTTTAGTGTAAATCGCCTGGTAATCCGGTATATGCGGCTGTGTGACGATGCCCTTAGACTATACATAGCTATGTTTTATCCCTGCTGACACATTCGTGTACAAAACAAAAATCCCCCTTTTACACTTCCTAGCCCCCATTGAGTCATCCGTGTTATAAAAATATATGCTTATCACTAAAATCTGTGTCGTAACCATTTCTAGCATGCTTAGCTTAATGGGGAAGCGTCCAAAACGAAATCAGATGGCAGCACCTCCATTAGTACCTAACACAACCAATCAGAACGGGTAAAAGTGACATTAGCAGTGTTGGTGCTAATTCTGTTCAGAGATTAAACTAACATAGTTTCGTTATAAATTATCTCTGTATCAAAAACATGAGAAAAGGATAGCAGACATTAACTACTGTCAAATTATTCGACTTTCTTGTTATCAGCGTGAATTCACTTCGTCATAGGTCACAAGTTCACAACTCTTTTCCCGTAAATTACAAGGGACTAATTTGGCAATTCTAAACATTGCCAGTCCTTTATCAAAGACGTTTGTGTGATTAAAACACATTTCAGCCAATCAAACTGCTTTAGTACTAATGATGGTGGCGCCATTAGTTTCTCATTTCCCCACCCCATAAGCGAATCAATGTGTAGTAACTAAGGCATGTAATGAAAAGAGAACATATTTTCAGAAGAGAATGTTTACAATGCGCAAGAGGAAAACAAACCTACCAAACATCAGCTGAAAAAGGAGCGGACGGCTGCTCGCAAGGCCGCTAGAAGAAACAAAGGTGGTACTACAACATTTTGACGTATCACCATATTGTTGGCTGGCTGGCATTGTCACTAAAATATTAAAAACATTTAGGACTTACTTTTTAATCGTCAGATAATCTTAAACTAAGGAATTATTGTATATAACACATGAAAAATCGCATTAGCGGGAATACCGTATATTATCTGCTTTTACATAATTATATATTGTCAGTGTGTTGTAAGCACAGTAAGCTTCAAGACTTCGCATAAACAAAGTTTTGTATTCAAACGCAGTCGTAAAACGTTGGTGGGGTCAGGGGGGCGGACGGCGCGTTATGATTGGCCGGCTCAAAAGTTCGGTGGTATGATTCCTTATGATTGGTGCCGCTCGCTGACTGAGTGACGTTCCGATTGGCGGAGTGACGTATGATATGCAGTGGTAGAGCATATGCGTTGTGACCGGGGGTGTCCAGCTAAGCGGCGTCTAGAGGCTTACTGGTCTATGGTTGTAAGTTAACAAAGTGTACTAACTCCAAAGATTGTGAACAGCTTAAGTATTAGTTGTCGCACTAACACAGTTTCACATACCATTGTATCATGTTATGCAGATCGTTTAGACAAAAGTCACAAGTTGTCATGCCAGCTATTCAAATAAATAAACAGACTATTGACAAGTCATTCATCATTTCCGTCTCATGACAAACCAAAAACTGACTTCAAATCTCTTTTCAGGTAACTCTACGTCCAAAGACGAGCCTTCTGGCGACGCGAATGGCACAGCCAAGACTGATGGTAAGTCATCCTCCGAGCAATCTGATGCAGACGTCGAGGATAACTTAGAGGACGTGCCCAGACAGCCAGACACACACACCGTGTCCGTAGGAACCCAGGCCATCGCACACACAGCCGCTAACTTCGCCGCGTACCACATGGAGTCAGGGTACAACTCCGAAAAAGTCATCAGCTCAGATTCCATTCGCACAAGTCCTGTCGATATGGATAAAGAGAAGACGGACAACACCCCTGAACATACTGATAAGGATAAGGTCGAGTTCGCCGACCATTCAACATCAACCACCGCCATAGCGCTCGAATATAAGCCCCTTATATCTTTAGAGAACCTTTCTAATCCAGATTCGGGCGTCGCGAGTCCTGAAGCAACCAAACACAACTCCACAGAAACCGTCGACAATGTCGACTCCCCGACCAACGGCAAAGAACTCGGCAGTCATAGCTCCCTCTCCAGCGAAATCAACTTGGACCTATCAAGTCCGCAACACAATAAACTATCTCCCGTCAAAACGGAGTTTGAAAGGCCGGTATCAAGAATATCTTTTGTGCCCGAATACTCTAACGAAGTCGTTTCGAGGGGTATCAGCGTTCAAGGATGTCGGAGTGTGCTCGAACACAGCGGAGAGAGCAGCTACGAATCCTTACCAGAAAGCAAGACTCTCAACGACTTGAACAATCATTTGGACAAACTTAAACTGTATATGGATGATTCTAAGACCAAAAAACCCGCGTTGCCTTCGCCGGTGGCCCTTGAGGCTCCTGCCGACCCTCCCCCGCCCGCACCAAAGCCTAAAATTAACAACATAGAGGCAGAGAAGAGTCAAAGAGACTTCTTGCCGTATTCGCGACAGAGTCCGCTGTCACCGCGCTACGTTTGCGATGAGGACGAGTGCAGCATCCAGTCCTGTCTCAGCCAGTTCACCGCTCTAGAACTACTGACAGGCAACAACAAAGTCGGATGCGAGACGTGCACGGAGCGTATTAACGGCAAAGACGGAAAGACAATCTACACAAACGCTACCAAACGTTTCTTGGTATCAAGTCCGCCAGCTATCCTAATTCTTCACCTGAAGAGGTTCCAGATCGGGCCGCGGTGCATGTTCAGAAAGATGTCCAAACACGTCGACTTCCCGATCGTGTTGGATTTGGCACCGTTCTGTGCTATGGACAAGGTTAGGAAGCTGCCTAATGTAACAAAGGGACAGAATGAATTGCTGTATTCTTTGTACGGCGTCGTGGAGCATTCAGGCGGTATGCACGGCGGCCATTATGTCGCTTATGTGAAGGTTCGCGGACCAGTGAAGGCTGGTGACCCACGCTGGTGGTTCCTGCCCAAGAGCGGCAACATAGCCCCGCCCGCTGCCGGCAGCGGCGACGGTGACGCAGATTCTGAGTCCGAACTGTCAGGATACGAGTCAGGCGAAGGCCCTGCGTCGGCCGCAGAGCCCCCATCTGGCAAGTGGTACTACGTATCAGATAGCATGGTCTCCGAAGTGAGCGAGGAAAAAGTACTAAGGGCGCAGGCCTACCTCCTCTTCTACGAGAGGATTTTATAAGCTACTCTTGCAGCGGTCGTTGGCCTAAAGTTTTGGATTGGCATTTAAGTGGAAGACTGGTAGGATTGGTTATACGTAGGGAAGTTCGCATGATGTTACGTTACTAAAGGCGCTGTAAATAGCTTTTGAAGTTTATTATTTACTGGCTTTTTCGTTTTAATTATAATGTTTGGTCGCTAACGCGTTCATGTGATTAGTTTATTTTTATTAATGAATTCTTTATGTATAATATTACGTCATGTCTTCTAGCGCTGGTTGTGATATATGTCCTGGGTGTTTTTAGACACTTGTTTAGATTACACTTTGTTACAGTTATAATCTGGTTACCATGGGTGCTAAACATATTAATACCCGACGAATATTAGCTAAATTGAACAATATTTTACAACCAGCATTACAATGACTCATCCTAAGCTTGTTATAATGCTAGTTTTATATTTTACTTTATTAACTTGAAGAAGACTATTAGACACATAAATTATTGATAGCTTAATCTGTGGTTTAATAAATCTATGTTTAAAATAGCATAGATTAATCTGTTTTACAAGCCCTAATGACGCAATATTTTCAGTCATTTTTCGTGACTCCATATATTACACAAGAATTTTTATAGTATCACTGCCGAAGAATAACTTCGTTCGTGCAAAACTAAAGGAATTGACGAGAATACGAAGCTAGCACTTGCTATTTTATTCGTTGGAATGGTGCGTAGTGTTTCTACACAGATACTGGTCTGTCTCAAGACCTCGAGCCTCAAGACGCCGCATAAAGAAGGTTTTACATGAGAACATAGTCGTAGAATGTTGGCGGGGACCGGGGGGCGGACGGCGCATTATGATTGGTCGGCTCAAAAGTTCGGTGGTATGATTCCGTACGATTGGTGCCGCTCGCTGACGGACTGACGTCCTGATTGGCGGCCAGTGCTACTGCATAGGCGTGGTGACCGGGGGTGTCCGACTTATCGGTGTCTAGAGGCTTACAATGTAATTGATAATTATGTTATGTTGATATAAACGAATATTTAAATTCATCTCACTAAGATTAAATGTTTCACCCGATTTCCGTAATTCTTCGATTATAGCTTCGTGTTGTATTTATTCTATTCGTTTGTACTCTGTAATCGTGTTGTGGTGAGCGGTGGGCGAGTGTGGCTAGGAGTTGTTGTTTACTAACAGTTCTCGGTGTCCTGGTTTGGTACTCATAACGATAGCAGGCACACGCCCTGCCTTTCAATGAGTAAAGTCTTCCATTGAGATGTCAAGAATGTAACCTTACATTGAGGTGAATACAGGGTAGCCCGCGAAATTAAAAATTTCTGGCGTTTTTTATGCAAATTGTAGCTTTATTTCGCGTTATATATTGGTCGAAATATGATTCGCGGTAGTAATAACAATCATCATCATTTCAGCCGAAAGACGTCCACTGCTGGACATAGGTCTCCCCCAAGCATCGCCACAACGACTGGTCCTGCGCTTTCCGAATCCAGCGGATACCCGCGACCTTCACCAGGTCTTCGGTCAGCCTTGTGAGGGCCCTACCCACGGTGCGCTTTCCAGTACGCGGTCGCCACTCCAGAACTTTACTGCCCCTTACGCCATCCGTTCTGCGAGCAATGTGCCCCGCCCACTGCCACTTAAGTTTGGCAATTCTTCGGGCTATGTCGGTTATTTCGTTCTCCTGCGAATCTCCTCATTTCTGATTCGATCACGCAGGGACACTACGAGCATAATAGCCCTCTCCATTGCCCTTTGAGTGACTTTGAGCCTTCTTATCAGGCCCATTGTGAGCGACCACGTTTCAGTGCCGTAAGTAATTACTGGCAACACACACTGGTCAAAGACATTGCGGTATTTTGGACGAGAAGATATTGTGTAGTAATAACAATATCATTTCATCCGAAAGATATCCACTGCTGGACATAGGCCTCCCCCAAGCATATGTATGTTGGGGGGATATGACATAATCTCCACGCTTGGCAGGCGGGTTGGCGATCGCAGTTGGTTGGTTAAATACTCAGAGAACGCTGCTGCCCATCCTCTGGTGAATCCCTTAGTCGCCTTTTACGACACCCATGAGAAGAGATAAGGGTGGTGCAATTCTTTACGTCCGGCACCATACGGACATACAATATATTATATCAACTGAATAATTCTCATAAAAAATATTAACCGAGCTCTATAACCTGTACACACGGCTACACATCAAGCTGTACATTTCCAGTATAAGCTGACCTCGCATTGTACAGGTTTTCCTTACAACGCGAGGTCAGCCTTTACTGGTTATGTACAGCTTGATGTGTAGCCGTGTGTACAAGCTCGATAATATTAATTTACGATCGATTTTCGAGCTTGTAGAGCTTATAGAGCTAGGTTTATATTTTTTATGAGTATTATTCAATAGATATATTGTTATTAGTACCGCGATTCATATTTTTATTGATATGCAACGCGAAATAGAGCTACAATTAGCAGAAAACGCAAGAAATTTTGAATTTCGCGGGCTACCCTGTAGCGTTCACCTGAACGTCATTTATTACAAACAATAAATAATGTTTTCATCGCATTCGATAGCCGTTTTTAACGAATTAGATAAGTTATTTATTACAGTATGTGTTGTCGGTTACGTCAATTTGTGGACTGTGTCACACCCTAGTTTTAAAATTATTATCTTTTTCAATGAATTTCATCAATTATATGAATAATCTCATAAGATGTATATTTTAACTTTTATCTCCGCGATTTTATTTGATGTTATCAAAGAAATCATTTTATTCGATTTAAATGTACTGAATAGTATGTTTGAAGAGTTATTAAAAAAAAAGTTATTCAAGTTCATGGAAAATTATTTATAGAACGACATCCTAATCGGTACATTTGTATACAACATTAGTTTTCGTTTATCATAAAAATTAAAAGGGGTCATTGTACTCATCATTATGAACAACTTTTACTATGGGACCAACGACCATACAGCCCAATAGACGCCTTATGTTGAATATAATGCGTACAATAAATTCTGCCATTAGCTGAGGCGGGGTACAGCAATCCGATTGGCCCTACTAAGGCGGCTATTGGCTAATCACTATAGCGGCAGTTGTGACGGCTCATGTAAGTGGTCGAAACTGATGTGAAGATTTCAAGTGGGGAAAGTGACGACCTACATTAGGGATAATGCCCACAGATGGGCCCATTTTTGGCACCATGTCAAAACTGTATGTTATTCAAAAATTATGTCTTATTTTTTCATGTTTATGTGTTCTTTATCAACATTTCTTTCACCCTAGCATTAAAAACATAATAAATATGTATTAAACTGAATCGTAAGTGTATCCTCCATTCAAACCGAACGAAAATGTTGCCAGATATCAGACTATTTCCACAAATAATCGGAATCGATTCTAAATAGCGATACTTCTATGAATTCACTTTTACTGTGTTTCAAATGCTATTATACTAGACTTATCTTTATTGATTGATTTCTTATTTTTTCTTTCCACAATTTATATCTTTAGATTTCCGTTCTCATGCGTAAATCCGTTAAAAATTATAAAAAATCACTCATATGACGTCAAATCAAAAGAAATTGCAAAACATATTTTTGAAATATTTTTGTACAGAAAAATAAGATGATTCTTTGCTTTAAAATACCTATGCAATTATTGTAAATATTGTTATAATCATTTTAAATTAACTGAAATATTACTTATAAAATCGATATTAATTAATACACCCAAAAACTTAAGAGCTTGCAATCTTATTATTTAAAAAATACTACAAAATCGATTTCAAAAATCGATTAACAAAATAATTATATCTTGCAACACCATACATGGTGTCTCTGGATGTCCTTATGGGTGCGTTCAGTTATATCGCCCAACGATGCACGGAGCGTGCTTATCAATCAGTTAAGGAGTTGGAAAAAAATAAATTTCTATTAAACCAGGGTGAAAAAATTAAAATCGTTTGCAGAATAATAAGATAATTCTTGGTCTACAAAATAAGACTAAAACCGCCGTGGCATGGCAATTTTTTTTGAGGGGCCTAAACACGGAATACTTGAATAAGAATGGAATTGGTATAGTACACAGTTTCTTCGGAAACCCGTGTCGCCTAACTCTCCCACTATCCGTCTCACTACTACATAAGCACTGTATCTAGCTTGTATCTAGATATCTAAACGCATACGCGTGCAAGAAATACTACACTGAACGCGGGCCTACTATTAGCTGTCACGTCTGTCACACATAAACGTCGACCATGTGCGAACGCACCACTACATTCGAACAGGTCGTTAGTGATGTCCATGTACAAAAAACTAATTTTATGAATGTTATCGATATTTTCAACGATTTTCGCACGTGGTCTTGGAATAAAAATAATTTGTCCTACATAAGGAATTGGAAAGTTACTGTTTCATGATATACTTAATTATTGAAAATAACGTCTGACACGTTTTAAAACAAGCAGCGCAAAGTATGGCGAAAAATAAAAAGTAGTTTTTCGATTTTTAACCTACTTTAAATTTGTTATAAGACCTGGTTTGGTGTTTTGCGTAAATAAGATATACAATTCTGCATATTTACGGATTGGTTTTCTTTTTAAATCGTTACTTATAAAATAATTACTGCCCAACATACTAAAGTCGTAAAAATTTGTTAGTTTTTTGTAAACTTTTTGTTTTTTGTATTGTATTGAAAACTAAAACTAAAATAATATGCCCCTTATTACGAAAGTTTAGACCACGTTTAAGGGGAATATAGCAGCCAAGTGGCGCCCCCATCAGTAAACAAATTATTACTCGCTGAATACAAGTACAGGTACCGTAGTTTAATCAGAAACTATTAACTCTGTAAATTATACTTCGCTATAATTGTACATGGAAAAAATGCGAAAAAAGTCCACTTTTGGCATTTTTTCTGTACCTGTACTTCAACTTTTAAAAACGAATTTTCGATAAATTATGTATTCAGCGAGTGATATTTTTTTTTACTGACGGAGGCAACACTTGGCTGCTACATTCCCCTTAAGCACTTGTTAAAACCGGGTGTAATCCAAACTCCATACATAACAAAGGTATTTAACCACCAAAACGAAGAGGAGAGGATATGTGTCGAACAACCAATAGGATTGCGTTATTTTCATATTTCACCGCCTAGCTTCAACATTATTTATTTATTTAAACTTCATACAATACATGTACATAGGTGGACTTAATGCCTTTGGCTTTCTCTCCCAGTCAACCAGCTATTCTATATCTAACGCAGTCTTATTGGTGGCTTGCGACACATCTCGTCACATCTCGTCTCTGCGTTTTGGTGGAAGCCGAGCCTAAAACCCGATTTTTAACCGACTTCAAAAAAGGAGGAGGTTCTCAATTCAATTGTATGTTTTTTTTTTGTATGTTTGTTACCTCAGAACTCCGTCATTTATAAACCGATTTCGAAAATTATTTATTTATTTGAAAGGATATACTTCCAGATTGGTTCCATTTTCATCAAAATCCAGTTTTGATGATGGGATCCATGTGAAATTGAGGTAACTTCTCTAATATTATAGGCATACACATAGCGATTTTGGTATATTCATCAACAAGTCAAGCATTTGCATTCAGAATAAAATCATTTGGTGAAGATCTGATGAAGGTCATAGGAGATAAAGACGGAACTCTTCAATGGATGACAGCAAATTATCCGGGATTACAGCAATCGCTTGTCTTTCTATTCTTAATTCCACTCAAAATAATAAACTAAAAAAAAACCGACTTTAAAACAATAAAAAATTAAAAATTTAATAATTTATTTTTTTCAGTTTTTTCTTAAATCAATCCGAATCAAAGACCTACTCCCTAAACTGTTTCACACAAATTTTATAATTTTATTGTTTTTTAAGTCGGTTTTTACTTTTTTTTAATGTGGTTTATGTTTATGATAATTATGATAATTGATAAATATCAAAACTCGAAATTGCGAATAAATAATTTCGACAAAGAATCTACCTAAAATAAAATTATTATGCATTTAAAATAATAAAAATGAGGAATATTTATTTTAAAACTGAAAGTATACACCGAATTAATTATATCGATAATGCATTCAATATGTTACTACACTATCGATACGCGGGGATTTTGGTGACAGTCAGGCAAATAAGGTGAAGGCGACATCGAAAGAAACGCAATACATTACGCGGTTACTCACGTAGTGAAAGTCGATATCCATGTTTTATAAGCAATGTATATTTTTTTATCAGTTTGCTATAACATCGATTTTGTCATGAATCACATAATACTAAGAAAATATTTGCAAATATTACAACTAATTAAAGGTTTTTAGACTTACCGATGAAAAGAAATCCCTCCTTTAATTAAACTACACACCTCGCTTCTTTTTCGGCATGATATAATGGCGCAAGACGGCATAATTATTATTTTTTCGCACAGCAACGTACTCTGTCACAGCCTGGCCGCAATGTTTAAGCTGTGACGCGGATTTTGGTTACATTAGCGCGTCTGCTCAATAGCGCGGCGCGCCTATCCCGCCCACAATTCCCCTCTATTTATATTCATTTCCTCTATGGGCCTAAAGCTCCTAAGAGAATGGGCAATGTCCTTTCATAGATGTGTTGCAGACATCGGTCGCTTGTTATGAGGCGTCTATGGGTTGTATGGTCGTTGTATGGGACCTTCGTATTATATTTATGGTAAACAAAAACTAATGTTGTATAATGGGACATAAACCTATTAGCAATCTTAGATCTCTGTGTGATCTCGCGTTTGTTGGAGTATTATCGAAAATGGAATAGTATCTAACCTTTATTTATTACGTATAACTTGGTGCCATTTTGTATAAAAATGGAAACTTATCACCCAACATGGACGCGCTGACTTACAATATTGTTTGGAAAAACATAAAAAGACGTGTGGCACTCGGAGACTGCCGCGGTAAAGCTATTGCATAGCATTTTTTATGTAAATACAAAGAGGAGGTGCCCTAACGCCGAAAGTCTAAGCAGGCATGAGTCACCAGATTGCAGGGCGAAGAGGGGGATTACGCATGCGCAGTAACGCCGATACAACCAATGCCACCTAGAGGCGATTTGCAGAACTAAAGAGACAAGCGTGATATTTCAAAAAGTCATTAAAAGTTCTGCTATTCATCGATAGATGGCAAAACTAAAAAGTATCACCGCTGTACCGGTCAGAGTGGGGGGTGTTAGGTTATTTTCGTTACGGAATTTCTGGATTCGGTCTCCACGCTCAAGGCCCGCGATAGAAGCTATGCAATAGCTTAAAAACATGAATCACTTATTTTAAAAGTGATCATTGAAATTTTTTACTAAATGAGTCAAATCATTTTGATTAAATTTGGAAATAAATTAATGTTATTTTATTCATATCATCCCGTCATTTTATGTAGTAGTTTGTACATACGCTTTTATAAAATGTTAGGCTACCTTCGCGGTATCGACCGAGTCACACGACTGTTCGGTTCCCGTGCAACTATGTTTATTTTGAATCACATATTAAGTTTTAAAACAAGCATTATGTAACATTGAGTGCTCAATTTAGTTGTTGCTTTTACCGTGTGCAACTAATTATGTTTTAGGAATTTGTTATGTTACACTTGTCATTCGCATTTGAGACGAAAATACTTGAGTTTTGGTCATCTTTTACCAAAGCCAAAGGGACTTATCTCATTTATCCTGTATTATATCTGACTCTCGGACGAATAAAAAAGGCGGACGGAATCTCGCTAAATAATAAGTGAAGCATCCATAGTAAAGCGCTTAAAAGTACGGGCGCCGCACACATTGACATCCATAGTATGCCAAAAAGCCGCGATTACGCAAAAATATAGTGTGACGGTAGTCATTGTTGTAGTGTCACAAATAAAATAACAGTATAAATCTGACTTGTTAAAATGCTTTCGAAATTATAGTGGGTTTAGGAAAAAAATAAGGGCTTCAGTCTTTGTTTAGCGAGATTCCGTCCGCCTTTTTTATTCGTCCGATATCTGACCAGATAAATAAATGGTAAATTATTTTCAAACTAATTCAGTATTTCACACCGGAAGATTAGATATTAATTCTCTTATTCACAAACTTAACTTATTTTAAACAATCGCTCTCTTTTACTAATACATACATACATACATATTATCACGCCTGTTTCCCATTGGGGTAGGCAGAGACTATGGATTTCCACCTGCTACGATCCTGACACACCTCTTTCGCTTCATCTACGTCCATTAACCTCGTCATGCATGCTCGTCGGTTTAGAGAACTCTTAACCTGGCATTTTTTGAGAACATCCGCGATTTGATCGCGATACGTTCGCCGAGGTCGTCCCCTTCCAACTCTTCCATCCACACTCGCTTCGTATACTTGTTTCATCAATCTCCTCTCGTCCATCCTCTCTATATGTCCAAACCATCTTAACATACCTTTCTCAATCTTTGTCACTACATCTTCTTTCACTCTACAACGCTCCCTTATCATGTTATTCCTTACTTTATCTCTCAAAGTTACACCACACATACTTCTCAAAGCTCTCATTTCTACTGCATTTATTCTGCTTTCATGTTTCTTCTGCCATACCCAACTTTCACTACCATACATAAGTGTAGGCACTAACACTCCCCCATGAACAGCCAGCCGTGCCTTTTCCGACACTTTGCGGCTGTTCATGAAGGTGTGTAGTGCCCCATTCACCTGATTACCAGCACTCACTCTCCTTTCAATGTCCTTCACATGCTTGCCATCTCTCGTAAACATGGAACCCAGGTATACAAAATCTTTCACTTGTTCCACCTTTTCGTCACCTATCAAAATATTGCACTCTGTCATAACTTCTTCCTTTTCAAAAACCAAAACTTTTGTCTTACTAACATTAACTTTCATTCCTTTACTCTTCAAAGCACCATCCATAATTGTTACCATCTTCTGTAACTCCCCCTCCGACGATGCAAGGATAACTTGATCATCGGCATAGAGGAGACATTTGACAAGTAACCCATTCATTTCTAAACCATTTTCACTCTCTTTCAAATCTTTCAAACAACTGTCCATGAATAGATTGAATAGCCACGGCGACGCTACACATCCCTGTCTCACACCCTTATCGATGCTGAACCAGTCAGAGTAGGCGCCGTTAATCCTGACACAAGCTCTAGAATCCGCATAGAGAGATTTCAACGCTTGAATCAGGTTGCTATTCACCCCATAGATAGACAAAGCAGACCATAGTTCATTCCTCATCACTCTGTCGTAGGCCTTTTCCAAATCCACGAAAGCGCAATAGACTTTTTGACCTTTGGCCAAACATTTTTCAGCTATGCATCGCAAGGAAAAGACCTGATCCGTACACCCCATGCCCTTCCTAAATCCCGCTTGCACATCCCATATTTTTTCATCAGTTACTTTCATCACTCTTTCAATCAAAACTTTTGCATACAATTTGCCGACAACACTTAAAAGGCTAATGCCACGGTAATTCTTGCAGTCTTGCTGTGACCCTTTTCCTTTGTAGAGCGGCACAATCACGGCCTTACACCAGTCTTTTGGTACCAGGCCATTACTCCAGCACAAGTTGAAAAGACGGTACAGCAGACTAGCCACCACGCCCTGTCCAGCCTTCAGCATTTCGACTGATATCCTATCATACCCTGGAGCCTTTCCTGATTTCATTCTGTTCAACGCTTTTACTATTTCATCCATACAAAACCTATCCTCAATGTCTGCCCTTTCGTCCATCACCGTCGATACTTGCATCACCTCTTTTTCAAACAGTCCTTCAAAATACTCTTTCCATCTCTTTAACACGCATCCTTCCTCATTCATTATATTTCCATCCTTGTCTTTGATGTTATTGAGCTCCGAGGTTGCAGATTTTCCTCTGGCTCTTTTTATGGATTTCCAGAAAAACTTAATGTTTTTCCGGAAATCTTCAGATAACCGTTCATCAAAATCATCCTTTTGCTCATCCTTCTTCTTTTTCACAATTTCCTTCACAATTTCTTTTATTCTCTTATATTCCTTTTTGGCCTTAGCCACATCTTCCTCCGTCGCCTTTTGCATTCTCTGGTCAGCTCTTATTGCCAGCCAGTCTACCCATGCTTTCTTCTTCTCACACTAGTGTGTGAGAAGAAGAAAGCATGGGTAGAAAGAAGAAAAAAAAAAGAAAGAAGAGTTTAAAAGGAAATTGCGTGAAAAGTTGACGGATCAGATGATGTGTGTGATATAGAAGAGTTATGGGATGTTTTTAAGAAAGGCGTCGTGAATAGTGCTATCGAAGTATGTGGAGTGACTAAAAGGAGAAATGGCAAACAAGAAAAGAATGTATGGTGGAGTACGGAAGTACAGAAGGTAGTCCTTCTGTACTTCCGTACTCCACCATACATTCTTTTTAGTACCGTCGAAGGTTCCGGAATACGATGATTTACTAATAAACCCTTTTAATAAATATTTGCCTGCCTTTTTATAAGGTGGCCTATGTCCAGCAGTGGACGTCTTTCGGCTGAAATGAATGATTATAAGGTGGAACATGATTCTATCGACACGCGACACTAAATACTAAAAGACCTTGTTAAACAACTGTTTCTCCGAATAAAAGTTCTATTCTAATAGATACAAGAAAGGGATGGCAACCATCTTAGTGCTGTCCAATTAGTCGAAATTAGAATTTCTATGCAAGTTTAGTTGTGATCTAGGAACATGCCGATCAAAAATACAAAGAAGTGTAACACATGAACTAATTTGACAGTTCTTAAACAATTGCTATTTCTTTCTTATTTTCACTATTAGATTATTATTTTTTTTTATTTTTTTTTATGATAAATAGATCTGCTCTTGACCGCAATCTAGACAGCTTTGTCAGGATGTGGTCGACGATGGAGCGAGCAAACCTATTAGGTGCCGATTCACTCCAGCTTTAAAGGCGTTAGGGTTATAAGTGCCTGAAAATACAGATGCCGGCAGTGAATTCCACAACTTGGCTGTGCGCATTATGAAAGAGTTCTCAAAGCGCTTGGTCCTGATAGGAGGGATTTCTACCAAATGTGGATGATATGGTCATTGCACTCATCAGTATGAACAACTTTTACTATGGGACCAAACCCTGAAATTGCAGCTGATTTTCACTGCTACACTTGAGTTCACATAAATCGTTAAAATGTAAGGATCAACAGATATTTTTTTCGCGATTTCAGGTTTGGTCCGATTGATGAGTACAATGACCCCTTAAGAGGATTTCAGTTATCCAATAACACGTTGCATAAACAGTTTAAATTGGTGAACAAGACAATTAGTGGCGTGCATTGGCCTACTTTACTTGAATTTAATTGTGGTGTAAGTTATTGGATTTTTGATGTAGGAAGATTAATTTAGCATTTATAGGTCTATTTTAAGATAAATAATCATCGTACTGTGAAAGAAGTATAATAACTTACACCACTATTGAATTTGAATGAGGAAGGCAGTAGGTATTGCCTAATTGCCTATATGCAATGCACGCCACTGAAGACAATCAACGCCTATCTGTCCCAAGATCCTGGTGCCTCCCTCCAGGAATTGCGGAAGACAGACAGCAGTGCTTCTGTGTAAAATACAAATATTCAGCCCAATTTGAATTGACAGGAAGCTGAATTATTGAAAAATAATGGTGAATTTTCTGGATCACATTGATGATTTAATTCAAGACATCAATAGTCCTATAAAATCCTTGAAGTCCTCTCAAAGAGCTGATCTTTGCGTTTGCCTTCACCACTTAAGCGGCATAAAGTAGATACCTGACAAAAAACCTATTATTTGTGGCCACCCGTAGTCTCACGGGTGTTCACTGAAGAATAAATCTTATTTAAAGCGCGATGAGGACCTTTCGGCACCCTCTCATATGAAAAGCTTGTTTGATTCGTTCTTCTTCTATCGTGTCGACATGAGCTACATAATGATATTATATTACCCATGCCAAATTGGGATAAGGGCAGGAGGATGATGTGGGGAAAAGATTAGCCAGTCAGCAGGTTGGTAGCGGGGCTGACTGCCCAGGGTGCGCCGGACGATCAATTAAATATCGTCACTCGTGGAGGCTCTTTTAATGCACCCCAACTTTGGTTGATTCGTTGAAACAATTTTAATGCAAGTATTTTTGAAGCGAAGCTTCTATAGCATCTTTGCGCGCTCGACCGTCGCGCCGGGTAGTAAACCTAGAAATAACGTCACCGTTATCTCGCGTGCACTATCCGCGCCTGCAAATACGTAGAAGCTTTGATTCTGTCTGGTGTCCCCGGACACCATCATTTTTTTTATTTCATGATTGCTCAAGTATTTTTGTCTCGGATGTTTGTTTCATAAGTCGCGTGCAAGTTGTTTTAATAGATGATTTTTATGATTGCATTTGACAACATTATGTTAGTCTTCTACCGTTAGATAGCTTGTGTTAATTATTTGATATTTTTTTTGTATAATATTGAATTCACATATGTAATTGGGTTACGAAAAGTGTATTAAAATATAGTTTTAAAATGTCTGTGTTGGATTTTTATTGATTTTCCTGCTGAACCATATTATTGACCAAGCGAAGGGAGGTCTCCGAGTTAACTTGGCCGCACAGCACTTTGTCCGTCTGTCTGTCTGTCAGAAACCTTATAACTTCCAATACAAATAATATAATTCCTTCAACAACATAAAATCACGCCTGTATTTCCCCGAAGGGGTAGGCAGAGGTGTATAGAACACCCACATTTCGCCAGTTATGTTATAGTCCCATGAGAGATATCTTATTAAGAAACAGGGTTTCTTAACCGACTCTACTAACTTTGCAGTTAATTCAAAGTAATATAGACATGCCTACCCTTACTAATAAGAAACATTGTTTCTTAATAATATATATAAGATATATTGTCACACGTCACGCTCGGCGCCTTGCTTGACGGAGACTAGTAGCAAAACGTCCCAATTAAGACTTTTTCGAGTCTTCAGATTGCGCGCGCAACAACATATCTGTACTTTTTTAAATATCATCGCCTATGTTGTAATAAAACGTCATCAACAGCAAACACCTGCTTACTCGATGATTTAATAGTTTTCTGGCTTCTGTAGTGGAACAAAAAAATTAAGAAAAACAAAATCGTCTTTGTTAGGTAGGAAACCCGTGGTAATGAATTTACAACAGAGAAAATAATACAGTCAAGATAAAAAACAATAAATATGTGTTTACTCTTTACATGCTAATTACAAAAGTTCTTATTTCTAGAAATTATCTACAATCAGCTCTTCAGAGCTCTTCTTTTTAGTTGATCAATGTGTGTGGCACCAAAAGGTATGAGATTCGTTATCTTGGGCACCTCTAGTAAGGTCAACTCTATTATGCAATATAGCACCTGAAGACTGTCCTTTGCTTTCTGTAACGCCTGAAAAGGAAAAAAATAATATAATCTCAGTCTGAGCAAAAATGCGTAGATCTGCAAAAAAGAAAGTAGCCACCACAGGCGAAGTTTTTGGTGATTTAGAAAAATCGACGACGTAGCCGCCCGCCTTGCGGGCTGGCTATCCCACCATAGTATAAACTTGACCTCGCCTGGTTTGGGTAAGAGCCATCGCGAACTTCAGACTAAAATGTCGGCCGAAAGTTGGTAGATCTACGGCCAAAATTAATATCCAATCTATCCACGATTTACCCTACTAGAGATAGAAATTTGACATATTTTGTATGAAGCTTATGTCAAATTCCTATCTCTAGTAGGGCAAATCATGGTTATATTGGATATTAATTCTCATCTCATCTTTGCATGAGAAATCGGGGTCTGTCGATTTTCGCACTCGTAAATGTCGTCGTGGCTGGGGGGGGACTGGATGCGGAAGGCAGAGGACCGAGCGTTGTGGCGCAACTTGGGAGAGGCCTATGTCCAGCAGTGGACTGCGATAGGCTGAGTTGATTGATTGAAATGTCGTCGTACTGATCATGGTATAATATTTCACTAGGTATTCTCTTCCTGCGATGACCCAGAGCTACGTCACGATCAGTATTGCTAGGTAATAATACGATTAAGGAAATTTTTATTCATAATGAATCCTCCTTACTAATATTATAAACGTGAAAGTTTGTGAGGATGTATGGATGTTTGTTAGTCTTTCACGCAAAAACTACTAAATGGATTTTAATGAAATTTGGCATACAGATAGAACATAGCCCGAATTAACATATAGGCTACTTTTTATCCCGGAAAGATGAACAGTTCCCGAGGGATGCGCGGTAAACGATATCCACACAAGTGAAGCCACGGGCACAGGCTAGTATAAATTAAATTCCTAACTAGCCTAACTATGCGTTATCTCGTGTTATTCATCTAATAAGTTATTAGAAGGAACTGTATAAAATTACTATTTCAAAAGTGTTTTTTTATAGAAGCAAGTAAATAAAAAAAATGTATTTTGTTGTGGTAATTTATTTTACACATACTGGCAGCACATCAAACTGACAAGTGTCACGCTAACAGCATGCTATTGGCTCCACAGCCGATGACGTAGTTTCAATCACGTGACCTAGCTGTCACGGGAAGAGAATACCTATCAACTCAGCCTATCGCAGTCCACTGCTGGACATAGGCCTCTCCCAAGTTACGCCACAACGCTCGGTCCTCTGCCTTCCGCATCCAGTCCCCCCCCCTCCCAGCCACGTTCTTTAGGTCGTCGGTCCACCTGGCAGGGGGGCGCCCCACGTTGCGTTTGCGCGTTCGCGGTCTCCACTCAAGAACTCGTCTGCTCCAACGGCCATCGGTCCTTCGACAGACATGGCCAGCCCACTACCACTTCAGCTTACTGATCCTACAAGCTATGTCGGTCACTCCGGTTCTTCTCCGGATAATCTCGTTACGGATTTTATCCTTCAAAGAAACTCCAAGCATAACTCGCTCCATAGCTCGCTGAGCGACTTTGAATTTGTGGACTAGCCCAAATGTTAGTATCCACGTCTCGGCACCGTAAGTCACGGGAAGAGAATACCTGGTGAAGCTTAATAATATACCATGGTACTGACTGATTAGGAATCCATCCAAGTAAACTCAGCAGATTAAAAGTTTGCAGTCGGCGGGGAGTTAATCGTTATACGTATCCCGAAATGAAATAAAGGTTCAATTAATATTTCTGCTCTATTCGTCCTCTAGTTAGGCATAGGCTGACTAGTCGCTTCCATAATCCACAGGAGGTCGTAAATCATCATCATCATTTCAGCCGAAAGACGTCCACTGCTGGACAAAGGCCTCCCTCAAAAGGGGGGATATGCAATAATCGCCACGCTTGGCAGGCGGGTTGGCGATCGCAGTTGGTTGGTTAAATACTCCGAGAACGTTGCTGCCCATTCTCTGAATAATCCTTTAGTCGCCTTTTACGACACCCATGAGAAGATATAGGTCGTAAATGCGTCAAGGGAAAAGTAAAGCAGTAGCCACCAAGCCAGCCAAAATTCTAAAAATGACTGTCGGACAACGCACAGCATAAACCGGTGGGTGAAATTAAGAATTAACTAAGAGGATGAATTTTTCCACAAGAGTTCCAGTTCATTTGGTGAGCACTAAATAAGGAATTCTCGCGGGAACGGGGAAAACGGGAATTCCCGCGAACGAAGTCGCAGGCGGAAAGCTTGTACTACAATAAATCAGTCATTTATCAAACTAGTTATGTGTGACAATACGAACGACTACTTTCTCTAGGGTATAGACTATAGATTAACTAATATACAATATGCGTAATATAACTCTGCCGCTCTAAAACCAGGCTTGTCAAAGAGCCGCGCAGTTACAGTCGCGTAATAAGTGTGAGCAGGACATAAGAATGCATCGAAGATTAACGAACGACTGAGACAGCGAGAACATGTGCTGCCCCGCCATCTTGCCACTTAGATGAACAACCTATCAGTCTTGCCGCCATCACTGAGCATGCGCGCTACTGATTTGGTTGCAAAATTGACTACTGCGCAGCCACCTCACCTCCTTACACTTTATAGCGGAACAATTATATTACGCGTATTGTTCCCACATTTCATCATCATCATCATTTCGGCCGAAAGACGTCCACTGCTGGACATAGGCCTCCCCCAAGCATCGCCACAACGACCGGTCCTGCGCCTTCCGCTTCCAGCGGATCCCCGCGACCTTCACCAGGTCGTCGGTCCACCTTGTGGGGGGCCTACCCACGCTGCGCCTTCCAGTACGCGGTCGCCACTCCAGAACTTTACTGCCCCATCGGCCATCCGTTCTGCGAGCAATGTGCCCCGCCCACTGCCACTTAAGTTTGGCAATTCCTCGGGCTGTGGGTTACTTTCGTTCTCCTGCGAATCTCCTCATTTCTGATTCGATCATGCAGGGACACTCCGAGCATAGCCCTCTCCATTGTCCTTTGAGTGACTGAGCCTTCTTATCAGGCCCATTGTGAGCCACACATTTATTTCCATATGATATTGTGAAAACCACTTACCGAAATAGCTTTTTCCTTCAACTCCGGCTTCGTCGCCATCTGCTTTTTGATCGCGGTCATCTCTTGAGGCGTGAAACCAACTAATTTAGAGAGCACATCACTGGTAAACTCCACGTCCAAACTCCCTGTACCATCCACGATAGTACACTTCAAACTCCACCCATCTCTACCGACAGATAGTTTCGACAACAAACTCATCACTTGGCCTTTTATTTTAAACACTTTCCCAGCCTTATCTCTTTCACTCAAGTCTTTAATCTGTTTTATATACACGAAAGGTTCATCGGACACGGTATTTGGACCCGTATTTTGTAGGCTATTTGTGTCATTATTGACTGCATCTATCTGAGCTTCAATTTCTCTTAAATAATCTTCGTCTTCTGCTAAAAATAGGTCGTTTTCGTCAGGGTAGTCGTCGGGTTGGTTTATTGCGTCTGTTTTCAGTTTCTTTTCTGGATTTGTGGAGGCAGTGTTTAGTGATCTTTTGCCTGGAATGTCTACTATTTGTTCTTCTATGGCCGCTAGTTGGTCTATATCTATATCGTCGTCTGCAAAGTTGGTTGGTTGTTGCATATTGTTTGGGTGTTGGTCAAATGTTGGTGCAGGTGGTTGGTTAAATGTTCGTGTTGATGGTTGATTAAATGTTAGTGGAGTCGGTTGGTTGTGTGTTGGTGTAGGTTGGTCGAATGCTGGAGGCATTTGTGTGTGTGGTGTTGGTATGTTTGTGTTTCTTGGCACACTGATGGTCATGTTGGGGTCTGGTTCTGGAATTAAAAGAAAATATATCTAAGTATACTAATCTGATCTGACTAAGTTATTTTTAAATCGTTTAAAAGTATTACTTTAAAATCAATGATGGTTTCTTTCTTACTATTTGTGTAAATGATAGAATTCTTGTTGGCCTAAAGAAAATGGCCCTTGTTTTTAAACAATATAAGACAAATAAATAAATAAGTTAAATTGACTACTTAGGCTCGATCCCAAGCATTATAGGGTTTTTCTGTTAGGAAATTTGCTAGGGTTGAAATTTCATACCAATCCTCATCTTCCTGCCCTGGCCCCAAATTACTTGGGGTCCAATACGTCTTCTTCTTCCATCTCTATCAGCAGTCTTCATCGTTTGCTCGCTTTTCATCCATATCATTCTTCACACAATCCATTCATCTTCTCTTTCTCCCTCTTATTTACATAATTCTCTTAGTAACATGCATTTCCTCCCTCCTCATCACATGCCCATACCAATACCAACCCAAACGATTTCCTTTCAAAGTTTCAACTTTTCTATCACTGGCGCCACTTTCAAGCTCTCTCTAATATATTAATTTCTTACTTTATCCATTCTTGTCCAGGCGCGGATCCAGGAAGGGGGCAATTGGAGCAATTGGCCCCCCTGAGGCTCAACCTAAGTACAGTCGACCGCACGTCGGTGGTAACACTTTGACATTAGCAGCATCTTTATTTCGTAAGCAGTAAGGGCGGTTTTCGAATTGAAGTGTTACCACTGTCATGCAGTCGACTGTACTGTCTGACTTTTTTCTCTCGCCTGTACCGAGACTGAAATAATAAACAACTTTCTTTCTTTCTTTACCCACTTTCTAACTCGTCATAATCACATAACTACCAGTATCAGTACTCGCGCTGATCTTACATCATCGTTTCCTTTGTGCTGGCGTAAACTTGACGCCATGTTTTTGCAAAAGATCCCAAAAAAAAAATCGCGCTCACTGCTCTCGCACACTTTGTTTCCATTTTGGGGAGGGGAATATGGCCACATTCCAAATTAATAAGGTCGGCAAAGAAGTCGTGAGCTTTTTTGGAAATTTTGGAGAAAATAAGATCTCAGTTTTTTAGGGTTCCGTAGTCCTACAAGGAACCCTTATAGTTTCGTCATGTCCGTCCGTCTGTCCGTCTGTCCGTCTGTCCTAATCCTTTACAGCTTAATAACTTCTACAGTTATAAACATAAGTAAATGAAATTTTGTTAAAAAATAGTATAGATATAGATCTTAATTTTAAAAGAATAAAAAAATCATGATTACGTATTTTAGGGGTGGCGTCCATACATGTGAAATGGGGATTAAAAAATAAAAAACTGCACCCCCTCGTGTGTTGTATCATTGAATAGGTCTACTAAAATGAAGGTAATATTTCATCATCATCATCATTTCAGCCGAAAGACGTCCACTACTGGACATAGGCCTCCCCCAATTAAGGGGGGAATATGCCATAATCGCCACGCTTGGCAGGCGGGTTGGCGATCGCAGTTGGTTGGTAATATTTCATACATCACTATTTTATCAGATGTACCATCTGCGAAACATAGCCTGCCAAAGTGGCTTGCAATGTGTCCCCCCCCCTGCCATTTCTAAACTATGCAACGTAGAAACTTATAATCTTCCACATTGATAGACCTTTGTAAAAACTCTCTTTTAAAATTATTTCGAGGATATTGTGATTATAAATTTTTGAGTTATAGAGAGAAAACTGAAAAATACTTAAAACGTCCTAGTTCAAAGGTCATTGATCTTAGAGAAAAATGATCAAAGCAAATAATGCTCCTTTAGCTACTTTCTATTTGAAAAAATCACAAAAAGTAACTTTGTGTTATGTTGTAGTGTGTAGCTAGCCTTACCCCGTATATGTACTGTTAGTATGTAAGCTTAGGTTAAGTGAGTACAATAAAGTGACGACACACTTCTTAAATTTGGCGCCATCTAGCGGCGTCTAACAACACTCTCTGGGTCGCCAATGCTGCCGTCAAGTGCCGTCTATTACATTTGGCACTGTATAGCGCCATCTAGCGGCTACTGACATCACTCTCTGAGTCGCCAATGCTGCCGTCTATTGTAAAAACTAAAATAGCCGTGATTAATATTCGATTTGATTTGTTTGTAACACCTACTTAAGGAACCCTATAATACTGAGCATGGCCCGACATGCTCTTGGCCGGTTTTTATTTTATTAAAGCAACTAACTGGCTCCGGGCATCCATGTAATTTGTAAAATGATATCAAAAACTAGACTACACATTATAATAAAACAAGTTTAATTGTACGGTAGATTAAAATAGATTTTTTAGTAATATCTGTAAAGACGCTTGTCATCTTACGGCCAAAATTAATATCCAATCTATCCACGATTTACCCTACTAGAGATAGGAATTTGACATAAGCTCCATACAAAATACGTCAAATTTCTATCTCTAGTAGGGTAAATCGTAGATAGATTGGATATTAATTTTGGCCGTTAGTCTTCCTGCGACCAAGAGAACGCTGCAAAGCTTTCGAAACGGCAAGAAACCAATCTAAATAATATACGCGATATAATCCTATACACAGATAAGTCCTTAGCGGTTTTACACAGATAAGTCCTTAGCGGTTTTCGTGTACGGCAATATCATTAATCGTGTAGAACAATGTATATTGGAAATTAATAAATAAATAAAAATAAAATAAAACTTGTTTTATTATAGTCTTAGTCTAGTCCTAGTCTAGTTTAAAATGTGTATTTTAAAAAGAAGTTTCCCCGAGGCTGACTAGTTTATAGAAATCATCATGAAAATTGCGATTTTTTCAAATAGAAAGTAGCTAAAGGAGCATTATTTGCTATGATCATTTTTCTCTTAGGTCAATGACCTTTGAACTAGGACGTTTTAAGTATTTTTCAGTTTTCTCTCTATAACACAAAAAATTATAATCACAATATGCTCGAAATAATTTTAAAAGAGTGTTTACAAAGGTCTATCAATGTGGAAGATTATAAGTTTCTACGTTGCATAGTTTAGAAATGGCAGGGGGGGGACAGATTGCAAGCCACTTTGGCAGGCTATATTTCGCAGATGGTACACCTGATAAAAAAGTGATGTATGAAACATTACCTTCATTTTAGTAGATCTATTCAATGATACCCCACACGAGTGGGTGCAGCGAAAAAAAAATGTTCATCCCCATTTCACATGTATGGGCGCCACCCCTAAAATACGTAATCATGATATTTTTATTCTTTTAAAATTGAGATCTATATCTATTCTATTTTTTAACAAAATTTCATTTACTTATGTTTATAACTGTAGAAGTTATTAAGCTGTAAAGGATTAGGACAGACGGACGGACATGACGAAACTATAAGGGTTCCTTGTAGGACTACGGAACCCTAAAAATGCATTTTGCTCTGGTAATTTATTTACACAAAGTGGCAGCACATTTAACTGACAAGTATCACGCTAACAGCCCGCTATTGGGGGTCCACGGCCGATGACGTAGTACGGAGGCAATCACGTGACCTAGCTGTCACGGTAAGAGACTACCTGGTGAAACATGTTATTATACCATGGTTTTAATCTACAGTTTTCTTAACAGCATTCTGTACACTAATTTGAAAGCGCCAAAATTCTCACCTTGACTAATTGGTACTCCTAACTTAGTAGACAGCTGTCCTGCTAATGAATTAGAGATCGCTATCTCCTGCACTTCTCCTCCTAAGAGTTCTATGGCACTTTCTGTCAACAGGAGCACACCTCTTCGGCACTCTATGGGTCCTGCAGAATTAAGATCAAATCTCTTAGGCCCGTATTACAGAAAGTTCCTGAAGCGTTGATCTCTGTTTAAAACTAGTTTTGAGTTCTTCTTCTTCTATCGTGTCGACATGAGCTACATAATGATTATAGCTCATGCCGTGGGGAAAAGATTAGCCAGTCAGTAGGTTGGTAGCGGGGCTGACTGCCCAGGGTGCGCCGGACGATCAATTAAATATCGTCGCTCGTGGAGGCTCTTTTAATGCAGTTTTGAGTTGGGATTTAATTTTACAACATTCCTCAGGCAGCGATATATTGATCACAGTTCATCTGAGTTTAGCTTTATTTTATATTGTCACCTGGACGGTATTTGAGCAGAGATTTGATCTGTAATCACTCTAGTGTGGTCCAGACTACGCTTGGGTAGAGATTTCTATTCTATTTCAGGTCAAATTCGTGTGTTAGGTTGTTGAATTAAATTTATAATCACCGTTTTGGAATAAGACCGATACTCAAGTAACGATGTAGTGATCAGGTGATTGGAGTTTAAACTGTACTTGAGGAACATTCTGTAATACGGGTCTTAGTAGTATGGGTGTCAGGTGGTAAGGTGACTTTATGACAAAGGTCACCAATCCATCTTACCAAGGTGAGATTATAGTAATTTCTCTTTTGATTCATTATAATAAGTGGTGATTTCGAGAACAATATTCAGCACCGGAAATGGTGGCAATTCTCTTGTTCACGAACTAAACTTATTTTTAACTATAGCTCTCTTTTACTAATAGTAGATACAAGAAAGGGATGGCAACAATATTAGAACTGTTAAATTAGTTTATGTGTTACATTTCTTTTTATTTTAGTGGGCTTGTTCCGAGATCACGACTAAACTTGTATGGAAATCTAAATTCCGACTAATTTGATAGTTCTAAAATGTGTGCCATCCCTTTCTTGTATGTACTGTTAGTAAAAGAGAGCGATAGTTTAAAACAAGTTTAGTTCGTGAACAAGAGAATCGACACCAATAGCCGATTTATTTTAATTATGATAATTTTACAACAATCAATCAATTAACTCAGCCTATCGCAGTCCACTGCTGGACATAGGCCTCTCCCAAGTTGCGCCACAACGCTCGGTCCTCTGCCTTCCGCATCCAGTCCCCCCCAGCCACGTTCTTTAGGTCGTCGGTCCACCTGGCAGGGGGGCGCCCTACGTTGCGTTTGCCGATTCGCGGTCTCCACTCAAGGACTCGTCTGCTCCAACGGCCATCGGTCCTTCGACAGACATGGCCAGCCCACTGCCACTTCAGCTTACTGATCCTACAAGCTATGTCGGTTACTCCGGTTCTTCTCCGGATAATCTCGTTACGGATTTTATCCTTCAAAGAAACTCCAAGCATAGCTCGCTCCATAGCTCGCTGAGCGACTTTGAATTTGTGGAACGAATTGATTGATTGATTTTTTTACAATGTGTTATTGAAATAACTGGAAACCTCTTAAGGGGTCATTGTACTCATCAGTATGAATAACTTTTACTATGGTAAACAACACGAAATCGCAAAAGAACTGCTGTTCCCCACATTCGTGTTCACATTAATCGACAAAATGTAGGGAACAGCTGTTTTTTTTTCGCGATTTCGTGGTTGGTCCCATAGCACACTTCGGACACTCAATATAATATAAATGCTAGCACCACCTACTTACACAAGATTACGTCTGTATACGAACGCACACACGTATAGGTTAGGGATACTCGCCGCTTGTAGTGTCGACTAGGTTCCAAGCGCTTCTCAGTAGTTCTCAGAGATAGCGACTGGCGATTGGCATCCATTACACGATTGCAGTCCAAGTGCCGTCAAACTGCGGGCGCGTGGGGGGCGCGGGCGAGGAATCTTAAATTGGCGAGGGGCGGTGAGTGGCCGTTCTATACGTTAGTACTATAAGATATTCTGTGCCCGTAGTTAAAGTTGTTCATACTGGAGTATGATAACCCCTTAAGAGGTTTTCAGTTATTTCATTAACATGTAGAAGAGAGTTATTAAAAATATACCTTTTATAAGAACTTTGCACCCAGGAGTGATGTCACAATTCAAGTTTCTCATTGGTCTGTATTCTATAGCAGAAACTTCTTGTACGCCATCCGTTAAGCACAGTTTTATCATTCTGAAAAGAAATTTATGGAATTTTAGTTTTTTGTGATCTCTTTTTAATAATAATAATAATGTCCTCCCGGCAGAATTTCGGCCGGAAAAACGGAGACTAGCCATCTGCATCTGCGCGGGACATATTATAGTGCGAAAGTGTGTGCGCAAAAACAGGTGCACTCTCGATTCCCTCACTAGTATCACTACTCACTTGATTGTAGTAGTAGAGCTCCTTTGTGAGAGCTCGTCCAGGGAAGTACTACCACCGTGCCTACTTCTCCGCCAAATAGTGATGCTTGCATTGCTGTTTCGGTCTGAAGGGTACGGGTGCCGGTGAAATTACAATCACATGAGACTTTCCATCTTCATGTCTCAGTTTGGCGAACCGACTTGCGGTACCATTTAGGCTGAGCCTAGGTAGTATTGCAGTTGTTATGGGCAAAGGTAACCACTTAACATCAGGTGGGCCTTTCGCTCGATTCGCCATAAAAAAAAAAAAAAACAAAAAAAAAAAACTCGATGGCACGGCAATCCGACACGACCGGAGAGAGATCAGGCGCAGGACCGACGGCTTTACGTGCTCTCCGAGGCACGGGGGTATAGCATCGCCAAATTGACTGACTCCGGGTTGCTACTGATAAATTTTCTTGACGGAAAAATCCCAATCACTGTAGTGCTAGGTAGTGGGAAAGCAACCACATGCACTATCACCAAGCTGCTGGTCAGATCAGGTGAAAGAGCAGACTGGTCTGCCAGTAAATGATGCAATGAGACAAGCGGAGAACCGAGACGTGTGGAGGGACATAGTGTCGGCCCTTCAGAACGGACACGACCCTCCGTTATGAGGAACGTTGTAAAATGTCGGGATGATTGCAATATTATGGCCACTCTTTGTACCAGCATATATACCAGATAATTGCAATATTATGGCTTTCTTTGCAACCGACAGGGAAGTTCGTAAGAACATAAGGGAGGCCTATGCCCAGAACTTTGGGACAGTATACCAAAAATGCCTTTCATTGTAGTGGTAATTTTTTATGATCTGTAAAGTTGGGGAAAACGGCTTAAAATCGTAAGCGTGTGTAAAATTAGTTTTTAACAATTGAAGTACAGGTACTGTAGTTTAATCATCATCATCATAATTTAAATTATGTAAACTAGTGTAATTCATCATCCTCCTGCCCTTATCCCAATTTATTTGGGGTCGGCGCAGCATGTTTTTTTCTTCAATACATCTCTATCAGCCGTCATCTCCGTATTCACTTTCTTTCTATTCATATCATCTTTCAAACTAGTGTAATTAATCTAGGATAATCCTAGAATAGTTTATTATGCTAAATGATTCCTACCCTTTGGGATGTGGGTTTCATTCCCACAAGGAACAATTATTGTAATGGCCTAACATCTAATTCAAATTCAAATAATTTATTTTGCGATCGAAGTAATGGGAAGGGGCTATAATTGGTGATGCGATGGTAGAACCATAGTGATTCAAGTGTAATTTTCCACAAAATAAAGGTGTTAATGTGTAGCCACAAAAAAATGCTTCCAAGCCACACTGATCCAAATGCCATTAGTACCATTTTCCTCATTTATTTTAGTACAAGCCTAAACATATACTTATTTGTTCACAATTTTTATAGGCATATATGTGGTTTATAGTTTATTATCAAAAAATACATTAAAAGAGCCTCCACGAGTGACGATATTTAATTGATCGTCCGGCGCACCCTGGGCAGTCAGCCCCGCTACCAACCTGTTGACTGGCTAATCTTTACACCACGACATGAGCTATTATCATTATGTAGCTCATGTCGACACGACAGAAGAAGAAGTTTATTATCGTATGTTTATACAACATGTTTTGAAAAAAAAACAACTGACATTTTGTAGCAACTGAGACACATATCACACTTTTTTATTGTATTTTAACTTTTATGTCCTGTGTCTTGTTTTTGTACTAAATAAACGTTTTATCTATCTATCTATCTATCTTGTTGATTTATGTGAACACAAATGTAGGGAACAGCGGTTTTTTTTTCGCGATTTCAGGGTCCCATGGTAAAAGTTGTTCATACTGATGAGTACAATGGTTATTGTTTATTCCTTATGAGGTTTTCAGTTATTTCAATAACACGTTTTATTTAGCAGGTTTATAATGACACACACTGTGTCTACGTGTTTCTTTTATCCTTTCCTGCTGCAGGGGGTCTACTCCCGTTCGACGATATTCGATAAATCGTACGATTCATCGCACAATTTGCTACTCCGGTCAGCCATCGTTCCCTTATCGCATGCGATGATCGTGTTTTGACGTTTGTTTTTCTCATCTCCGGTAAATTGTATATGACTATGAACCGTAGTCTATCTTAATTGTGCCTTTTTTATGTGCCTATCTTTATTATGTAAGTATCAGTCGGAACGAAAGTTCGTACTTCGTTTGTCGTTCGTAAAACGCGAGTAGACCTACAGGTCTGCTGGAAGAAATATCTTTTAGAGATAAGTGTTAGTTAGTGTGTGTTAGTGTGTTCGAAACGTCAGGGAAACCAATTTAAATAATATACGCGATTTAATCCGGTTTAACTTTGTTTTATTATAATGTGTAGTGATCGCGAAAACCTAAGAAGTTATTAAGTGTTAGTTCTTTATTTTTCTAAAATAAAATGTGTTATGCATCTTTGCCACAGCTACAACATGCAAAGTTACTTTTCTTATGATGTTACAACTATGAATCACTATAATTCCTAAAATGTATTGAAGTTTTTTTTTTTTTTTTTTCCCTTGGGGTAATCCTCATGGACGCACTCCGCGCGGGGTAGGCGGAGCCAGTGTCGGACTCTTACCGACTAAAACCACCACGGTGTTCCTTCAACTACCTTAGCCGGGGGTGTGGGAACCCGTGAGTATTCACACAACCACCCCCGACAGGTCCCGGCCCGCCACAAGTAGGCGAGCCCCTTCTCCCCGTGCGGCTTAACGACGGCCGCACCCTCCGCTGTGGCGCACACGGAATACTGTACGCCACCTCACCTCACGGGCCTTTACCAGCTACGCCAGCTGCGCCAACTACGCCAGCTGCTGGTCGGGCAGCAGACTACCCCGAGTCTGCTGCTTGCAGGCCCATCCTCCTGTAATTTTTATAGAGGTGTTCTTCCTCGCGGTCCGGGCGGTAAATGTTCACCTACCGCATGTTGTCTTGTTGTGGTAATAAATCATTTTACTTTCTTTCTTTCTTTTGTGTTTACTTGGAATGGATCACTATGATTCTACCATCGCCAAATTATAATCTTATCACAGACATAGTAAAAAATAATAGACTTAGTGCTGCGAACAACCATAGTGAAGCCAACAAAAACCGTGCTCCTTCATGTATGTACAACCAGTGCTCACGTACACACCATGCACCTGAAGGATATTTGTTTTCGCGATGCTTACTGGACGATGCCGCGACATGTGAACTGAGAGGGATGAGCACGTTTTTAGGTGCATGTGTGTGCGTGAGCACTGGTTCGTACACGGAGGAGGAGGAGCACGGTTTTATTGGCTTCACTATGATTGTTCGCAGCACTTCGTCTATATTTTTTACTATGTCTGTGAATCTTATTCAAAGATTTTATATTAAGGTGAATGCTACAGGGTAGCTCGCGAAATTCAAAATTTCTTGCGTTTTTTGCAAATTGTAGCTCTATTTCGTGTTGTATATCAGTCGAAATATGATTCGCGGGAGTAGTAACAAGATACCTACTGAATAATACTCGTAAAAATTATTAACTTAGCTGTATAATCTGTACTAGCTCGATAATATTAATTTATGATCAAATTATCGATTTTCGAGCTTGTAGAGCTTATAGAGCTAGGTTTATATTTTTTATGAGTATTATTCAGTAGATATATTGTTATTACTACCGCAAATCATATTTTGATTGATATACAACGTTAAATAGACCTACAATTTGCAAAAAAAACGCAAGAAATTTTGAATTTTGCAGGCTACCCTGTAGCATTCACCTTTAAATCACCAATATTCCCACACCTGTGACTGGGCACCTTATCCTCATAGTTAGTGGTTGCTTCCACATTCTCCATGTTTACTTTCTGCAGCTTCAAGTACTGCTGATATGCTGGAGTGCCTGGAATTTAGAAATACATATGATTGGCCAGGTAAAGCTTCAAAACTTATAAAGTTTTATTTAAAAACTAGCTTTTACGCATGCCTTCACAAGTGAATACCATTTTTATGTCACATTAAAAATAACAGATTTTCATTAAAAATTCACAGATTTCCCATACAAACTTTCATTCCCCTGTTTTACCCCCTTAAGGGTTGATTTTACAAAAACATTGAAACATATTTCTGTATTTTTAACCAAAAAGCCAAATATCTGACAGATTTTCATACAAATTTTCAACCCCTATTTAATCTTTTTAGGGGATTAGATTTCAAAAATCCTTCCTTAGTGCTTACCAATGTTATTTAAGGAACTCCATACAAAATTTCATCCTCCTAGACCAATCGGTTTAGGCTGTGCACTGTCAGTCAGTCCGTTTTAAGTTTTTTTTTAAGTAAAAGATATTTTTGTCGATATTTTTTCATTTCTTGGTACCTAACTATATAGAAATGATAAATACTGTGATCAGACAGTCTACAAGAGCTAGAAGCATAAAAATGTGCAGAATTTAGTAATAGTGTGTTACACAGGGTCTACCGTAATGGTGAGGTGTAGAAACTAAACTGAATGACCCAAGCAACCATTATTTTATTAATCTATTGAAAATTGTAGCCAATATTTTTTAAATTAATATTTACCTATATCTATTGCAGCATTTATCTGTAGCACAAACCTTCCATCAAGAACAGTCTTCCGGTGGCACTTGAGGTTTGCAGGAAGAGATCCAGGGCATATTTCCTTCAAATCGTTAAGTAACCACTGCTCTTTAGCCAAGTTTTTTATATCAGCCTCAGAGTAATTACTCTCAATGTCATCTGATAGATACTCTACACATCTGTAATATAGTAGGTATAAAATATTTAATAAGACCATTTTTTAAAGGCGTTGAGGAAAAAATACTAAAATCTAAATAGCTTACCCAGACAGCCAATCGTCAACAACGAACATATGATGCGACGCTAAATACTGTCGCACTGAATTTATAAGGACTATTGAAGACATACTGCACCACTTTTATGTTATATTTATTAAAAGACATATCAAAATTTATTTAAAACTGAATATTTTCATCCTTTTCAGTTTCCCACTATTTACATACAAAAACAAAAACGTCAATGTGACAAATTACAAAGTCAGTCATTGTACTCATTGTTAATGTCAAACATGACAATAACTTTCAACCTGAGAGCTGCGTTCACTTTATCGTCTGGGGTGCGTTCACTATTATCGTCCGACGACGGCGGACGACGCCCGGAGCGTTGTTTGGTCGTTCAGTAAAGGCCTATCCGCACACAACAGTGCTGGCACAGTGCCGACACGTGCTGATCAGTAACGTATCGATCAGTGTCAGTGAAATATGATATTGTACCATACATTTTGTATGGTGCCATCAGTACTCGTCAGTGACAGTGATGTTCAGTGATGTCAGTGCTGCGCCAACATTCGCCGCAAGTATCCCCTAGTAGTCTGTGATTCGCCGTGATCCGACGTGAATTTGTAGTGGACAATATTTTGCCTGAGACGGTCGCAGTATTTGAAGATGGACGACGAAAATTTGATTGAATTGGTACTAAAAATCACTGCACCCGTCGCGTCGGTACTGACATGTATGAATAGCACGTCACGGAACGGTACGGTACGGAACTGTCGGTCACGTGTCGGCACTGTTGTGTGCGGATAGGCCTTTACTCGGAGTGATCGTCCGGGCGTTCACACCAAACCGTTCAGTATTGTGAGCGGGCGTCGTCGAGTGTACGCACCGGTCACCCCGTGAAATAGTAGGGTAAAAGACGCACTGCTGTCATGTTGACAGATAAAAGTATGAAATGACAGAAAATTTGAGGTTTCGATTGTCATAATTGTCAGTGCTTCCATGGTATAATAAGATGTTTCACCAGGTATTCTCTTCCCGCAATGACAGCGCGATGCCTCCAAGCTACGTCACGATCAGTGCTGCCATTGATTGATATCTTCAATATACTTAAGGAGATTTTTGTTCATAATGAATATAAAATAAATTCCTACCTAGCCTAACTATTTGTTATCTCGTGTTATTCATCTAATTAGTTAATAAAGGAAACTATATTAAATTACTAGTTAAAAAGTGATTCTTTATAGAAGAAAGTAAATGAAAAAATGCATTTTGCTCGGGTAATTTATTTTCACAAAGTGGCAGCACCTCAAACTGACAAGTGTCACGCTAACAGCCCGCTATTGGCTCCACGGCCAATGACGTAATACGGAGGCAATCACGTGACCTAGCTGTCACGGGAAGAGACTACCTGGTGTTATTATACCATGAGTGCTTCATTGTTCTAGTGTCAGTTTCATAAGGTCGCCCGAAGTCGTTCAGTAACTCTGAGAAAATCGTCAATGATCGAGCGATATTCGCACCGGGTGACTTTCACACTGAGTGCGTAATAGGTGAACGTAGCCCTTACGACTGACGACGCACGGAGCGTTCTTTGGTGTACGTTCAGTATTATCGTCGGACGACGACGACGCGACGCGCGCCGCGACGCCCGGAGCGTTCTTTGGGCATTCAGTTACACGGAGTGATCGTCCGACTCAGGCAATGAATAGTATCCTACGATGAAAGAAACTACTTACTACCAAAGTAGGTTATTTCATCGTAGATAGTATCACGCACGACAGAAAAAATAAAGAATTGACTGAAAAAAACATGGGAATCTAATGGCGACGATTGTTTTGTAAAAAAAAAAAAACACTTCCTAACGAGTACCATCTTTTCTTTTTGCTCCATACGCAAGCACTCAGGATGATAGCTCGGGATTTCGGGAACGACTGAGACCGAGTTCAGAAAATACCTGAACTATCGAGTAAATACGGTCAGATAGTCTGATTTGGCAAACTTCGCCGAGTCTTCTCGTCGCCTATACCGCAAAGTTTGAAGACAAAGGTCTTCAACCAGTGCGTCCTGCCAGTCATGACTTACGGTGCCGAGACGTGGACACTGACAGTTGGGCTAGTCCACAAATTTAAAGTCGCTCAGCGAGCTATGGAGCGAGCTATGCTTGGAGTTTCTTTGAAGGATAAAATCCGTAACGAGATTTTTCCGGAGAAGAACCAGAGTGACCGACATAGCTTGTAGGATCAGTAAGCTGAAGTGGCAGTGGGCTGGCCATGTCTGTCGAAGGACTGATGGCCGTTGGAGCAGACGAGTCCTTGAGTGGAGACCGCGTATCGGCAAACGCAGCGTAGGGCGCCCCCCTGCCAGGAAGACCGACGACCTAAAGAACGTGGCTGGGGGGGACTGGATGCGGAAGGCAGAGGACCGAGCGTTGTGGCGCAACTTGGGAGAGGCCTATGTCCAGCAGTGGACTGCGATAGGCTGAGTTGATTGATTGAGTCTGATCAGACAATCGGAAACAAAATCTGACGTGTATTCCCAGCCTAAGGTGTCAATGCTCGCCACAGAATGAACAAACGTATCCTGACGGCAAGCCTGACGGGATGAACAGGGATGGATATTTGATAACGGAATCGGATGGACTGTCCCGGGAGACAAGGAAAACAAAAATTATACAATGAAACAAAAAAAAAATGTAAAAAATCTTGCAAATATTTAATAAAATCAAGTCCAAACATTAGAGTCGAAAACCATACAGCATGCGCAATCTAACTTTCACAAAACCTTCACAGTAAGTAAAGACGAATACAGGGGATTGATGGTAGTTAGGAGAAAATAAAAACTATACGATTCGATACAGGTTTCTTATCAAGGTGCTAAGACGAAAATCACAAAAAAAACTTCATTCTTGAATTATATGTTCTCGTATTGATTTTAATTTCGTTAAATTAAGGGACATGCATTGCCAAAATGACAAAATCATAGGAAGACAACGGGACACCCTATATGGCGATGGATGGGAGACAAACTGTCGAGGAGACAAAGTATCGGTTGCTAGATTGGGGTTTTTTTTTACAATTTTGGGGAAAAAATCGTTCTTGGGGAACTTTTGGGGAATGGAAATATAGATACTGTACCAGTTTATTATAATGTCTGTGCGAAAATAATTGAGGATTTGAATAAAGACGAAGTTTCGAAGTTTTAGATATCATCCACGATACACTATAAAATATTCTTATAGCAATTTTTTTATAAATATAACACATATACATAACACATAACATCACGCCTGTATTTCCCCAAAGGGGTAGGCAGAGGTGTATAGTACACCCAAATTTCGCCAGTTATGTTATAGTACCATGTAATAGGGGGCGAGCCTATTGCCATTAACCGGGCACAAATCCATACTCCAGGCTGCTACTGAGAATTTCCTAATGAAAAAACCCAATAACACTTTGCCCGACCCGGGAATCGAACCCAGGACCCCACGCTCAGCAGTCGCGCTATAAATAAATAATAAATATAGTCTTATATTTTTCAATTTGTAATATTTCCTGTTTAAAAACCGGCCAAGAGCATGTCGGGCCATGCTCAGTATTATAGGGTTCCTTAAGTAGGTGTTACAAACAAATCAAATCGAATATTAATCACGGCTATTTTAGTTTTTGCAATAGACGGCAGCATTGGCGACTCAGAGAGTGATGTCAGTAGCCGCTAGATGGCGCTATACAGTGCCAAATGTAATAGACGGCACTTGACGGCAGCATTGGCGACCCAGAGAGTGTTGTTTGACGCCGCTAGATGGCGCCAAATTTAAGAAGTGTGTCGTCAACATAACACAAAGTTACTTTTTGTGATTTTTTCAAATAGAAAGTAGCTAAAGGAGCATTATTTGCTACAATCATTTTTCTCTAAGGTCAATGACCTTTGAATTAGGACGTTTTAAGTATTTTTCAGTTTTCTCTCTATAACTCAATAATTTCTAATCACAATATGCTCGAAATAATTTTAAAAGAGAGTTTTTACAAAGGTCTATCAATGTGGAAGATTATAAGTTTCTACGTTGCATAGTTTAGAAATGGCAGGGGAACACACACATTGCAAGCCACTTTGGCAGGCTATATTATTATTTCGCAGATGGTACATCTGATAAAAAAGTGATGTATGAAACATTACCTTCATTTTAGTAGACCTATTCAATGATACCCCAAACGAGGGGGTGCAGCGAAAAAAATTTTTTCATCCCCATTTCACATGTATGGGCGCCACCCCTAAAAAACGTTACCAAGATTTTTTTATGCTTTTACAATTGAGATCTATATCTAAACAATTTTTTAACAAAATTTCATTTACTTATGTTTATAACTGTAGAAGTTATTAAGCTGTAAAGGATTAGGACAGACGGACAGACGGACAGACGGACAGACGGATAGACGGACAGACGGACAGACGGACAGACGGACAGACGGACAGACGAACGGACATGACGAAACTATAAGGGTTCCTTGTAGGACTACGGAACCCTAAAAAAGGGGGATTTAGTTGTAAACAACGACCACATAGCCCAGAGACGCCTCATAACGCGTGACCGATGTCTGCAACACATCCATGAAATTTCACTAATGTGGATAGCCACTATTCGCCACTTGAAATCGTCAAATCAGTTTTGACCACTTACATGAGCCGTCAAAACTGCCGCATTAGTGATTAGCCAATAGCCGCCTTGGTAGGGCCAATCGGATTGCAGTACCCCGCCTCAGCTAGTGGCAGAATTTATTGTACGCATTATATTCAACATTAGGCGTATATTGGGCTGTATGGTCGTTGGTTGCAAAATATAATTTTGGGGAATAAGAAAATAAGATGACATGAATATGGGGACAATTCTGTAACTCGACCTAGAAACCCTGATATGAATAAGTAGTTTTTTTAATTTCATCCAGGCAACATTTAGTGTGTGAGTGAACGCAAAAAAAGCTTGCCGATAATTCATCCATCTCCCTCGTAAATTTTGGACATAGGCTGATTGACAACAAAAGGCACTATTTTGAGGATCATTGTTGTTTTAAATGTTTCCTTGTAAGTAAGTGTTGTGAAACGAGCGCCTGTATTCGTGATTTACACCGTGGACGAAAAAATATGAAGCGGCGAAATGCCGAAACTGGGAAGTTGCGGCGCCCCTTGAAGCGCACAAAAATCACCGAAGGGATGTACGGAAAGTGAGTGGATACCGTCTAAGCTGATCATTTTATATCGGGAAACTGTTCTACGTACCATGCGGCATGTAATTCTGTGATAAAGTTAACATAAATATTGTAAAATATATCGCATAGGTGGGTAGAAAGTACCATCTGGCTATCACAGGCCTCCTTCAGTGTGAAGCGAATACAAAAAGAATTCAAAATGTATCTACGTTTTTTCTTATAAAATGTGCAACATGTGTAGACTGTGTGTCACCACTGTTCTAGTACACATGTAGAACAAGTGGTGTGATAAAAATAAGATCAGGAAACTCATCTTTTTACTATGCAGTTATAGTGGCATAACATGCCAAGCATATATATTTATACATATTCCTGTCTTAATTGCATTTTGCAACTTGTGGGAATACAACAATCTCCCTCTAAATTAGGTAAACAACATAGGATGTAAGGTGACATAAAAAAATAATCAAGTCTGTTTTTATAAATAATTCATCAGGTAAAGCATTTTATTTGAGTGTTTTACATACTAAATTAGTGCACTTTTAGGTGTTTATTTATTTATTATTAGGAAAACCGACAGCTGCATAAAAGCTGCATGCTGGTGGGCTATTTTTTTTTAATATTTAAAAAATATATATTTAATATTTAAAAATGTTAATGATATATACGTATAAAGTGAATAAAAGGAATAAAAATAGTAGAAAAAAGTAAGAAAAAATGCATTTGAGACATTTTTGTAGGAAACAAGAATAATAATTTACCAGTAACAGACAGAGTAGTTCTATTTAGGGTTAAAGACCTGAGATATGTTAGTCATAAGCCCTCAGGATCTTGGGATTTTGTATTGTATAATATTAAGTAAGTAAATAAGTGTTCCATGGTGATTATGGCATATCGCCCCAAACTGCTTGGGGAGGTCTATGTCCAGCAGTGGATGTCTTTTGGTTGAAATGATGATGATGAAGTAAATATAATTTATTTTTAACTTGATGGATAAGTTAAAGTAGAATGGTATTTATAAGGTTTATTAATAGATTGCAATAAGGATTTCAGGTTCATAAAAACAGATAGAATAGATAGATAGAATGTGCTTTATTATACACCATATGAAAATACTAGTAAACAGGAACAACATATAACACATATATACACTTGGCCGCTTTTAAAAAAATGAAATTAGTGACTGAGTTCGCCATATGGACACAGGTAACTCATTCCACAGACAAACAGCCTGAACAGTAAAAGATTTATCATAAAATTTTGTAGAATGCATTGGCACCAGAAGCCTCAATTTTTCTATGATCTTGAGTCTCATGTATGTGTGTCATGAAGGAACTTGAAACGTTCTTTGAGATAAGGGGGTCTTGGGATTAACCAGAATACTGTAGAGAAGTGATAAAATTATGGGTATGGGTAACATAATAGGTACCTAGTAGACGGCACAAGTAAGAATTTTACAGAACCAATGTAATTTTATAGTATTAGCTGTCAGTCCCGGTTACCATCTTAAGAAAATCTAAGGCAGTTGTTATGGGTAATCATAAGCCTGAAAGTCTGACCTTAGGATGTCTGTATTACCCAGTAACTGGGTTGCGGGGTTCTGATGGCAGTCACTCCCATGTAAAATAATTATGATGCATCTGGTTTGAATGGAAGCCGACCCTAACATAATATTGGGAAAATATTTTAGTTTTATTGTTATGTATTTGCTAGTGTATACTTGTGGCCTCATTTTCGGGACCATTCCGAAAACCAGTGCTCCAATATTTCGGTGTTGCAGCATATGGTGACATGGGGGCCTTTTTTTGGTCTTAGTATAGACATGTTTTTGTTTTTGTTATTCAATGTTTCTGTTTTTGCCTGTAATAAGACTAAAATATTTTTTTCTTTCTTTCTTGACTACACTCAGGCCATCTTGAATGGAAAGTAAGCACTACTCATAATCTTAATACCTTATTATTTAATTGAAGTAACATTTCTTTTCAGTTCAATGCTGTACCTTAAGTTTGTGATGATTTGGGCGACAGTTGTCATGGCTGACTACATGCTGGAGTTCAGATTTGAGTTCCTCTGGCCATTCTGGATGATGCTGAGATCACTCTACGAATCATTCAGATATCATGGAGTGGTGAGTGCTGTATTTATGATATTAGTATTATTTTATGAGTTTTGTCTTCCATGCAGACTTAAAATTTGTTAAAAGCCCAACAAAGTCAATAGTTTGACATACAGAGATGCAAAGACAGTGCTTGCCCCATGACATGAGTGTCCATTTTTATTTACATAGTATGATATTCACTCAGTATTATGATAATAGGTATTAGAGAAGGATCGGATAGCCGTTTGACCGGATACGGGATATTCGGCCATCCTATAAAGCTGGATATTCGGCTGAACATTGCCATTGAGTGAGTGTGTAGATCGTACAGTGTAGATCTGAGTGAGCCCATGAATGTGAGGCACGGATGAACGGGTGGTTATATATGGTGTGTTCTCACTGCAAGCATAATGTAATAAATTCACTTCGTCTTATAACCTTTTAATGCAGACAAAGTTTGCCCTAGTTCAGTATGAGTAAAAATTTTTTTTGTTCAATTGAATAGTAAACGTCGTGTTAATTCGAAAATAATGTAGTTTTATTTATGTTTAGAATACATAATTTCTTAGTGACTTAAAAAAAGTGAATTTTATGAAATTTTCGTAATTTATTTAAAATCCGGTATCCCGTGACCTACCTATACGGTATCCGGCTGGATTTTTTAATGAGGCCAGATACCGGATAGCTGCCGTATATCCGTTTCATGTGTAATAGGTATCATGAAAAACCTCACCAGTTCGGACCTGATTCTATCTCTAAAAGTAAAAGTCCAAGTCATCACATTGAATTTTAAATCCTAGGTACCTCTTTTTAAAATCTTAAGAAAGTACAACAACATATTTCTTATCTTATTGTAATAAAAAAAAATCCTTTGTAATTAAAATGCAGTGATTAGTATTATCTTTGTTTGAAATTTTGTCTCACACAAGTTAAAAAACCTTACATTATTTTAATTGAGATTTAATTCTCATGTGCCACTTAAAATAATACAAAATGAAAGTAAGTAAGTGCCTCTTATTTTGATCTCTATACAAAAAGTTTTTATTTTAGCGATGATTTGATTTGAACCTGTAATGTTGATTCTAGATCTCGGGTACAATTTAGCATGTAAATATTATCAACTTTGTTTTTTTGTGATCATGGATAACATCCATGTTATTTGTGTTTGAATTCTCAAGTGTTGATTGTTTTTTATCAACTTCAAAAAAAGAAGGAAGTTTCAACCATAAATTAACGTAAATAAATTCAACTCATAAATTATATTTTATGTGTTGGTGAGTAGTATAAAGTAATTTTGAATAATAATGAATGAAAAAAAAAAAACATTTATTTGACACAAACTGGGACATGTAAATTAGAAACAGCATACATGAAAATCCTTGAGTGGAGACCGCGTATCGGCAAACGCAGCGTAGGGCGCCCCCCTGCCAGGTGGACCGACGACCTAAAGAACGTGGCTGGGGGGGACAGGATGCGGAAGGCAGAGGACCGAGCGTTGTGGCGCAACTTGGGAGAGGCCTATGTCCAGCAGTGGACTGCGATAGGCTGAGTTGATTGATACATGAAAAGACTAACGAATAAATATTTTTGGGACATTTTTACACAGCACCATCTAGTCCCAAACTAAGCAGAGCTTGTGCTATGGGTACTAGGCAATGGATATAATACCTATATATCTTTTTTGTAAATACATTCTTATAATACATAAGAAACTACTAATGATGAATGCTACCAGGTAAATGCGAAATTCAAAATATCTTACGTTTTTTGCAAATTGTAGGTCGGGTTCACGTTTTATACCACGAATCGTATTTCGATTGATATACAACGCGAGATAGAGCTACAATTTGTAATAAACGCAAGAAATTTTGAATTTCACGGGATTCTCCTTAAAATCCCATAACATTAGACTTAAAACTTAGCCCAAATTCTAAAATGATGCTCAAGCATTCAAGTCATTTCATATATTGACGAGACCTAAAAAAAAAAAAAAAAACATTTATTCAGGACCAAAACATTTTTATACATTGTATAAACGATTAGCGCTCGTTTTTATTTTGGTTCTTATTGCTTTACTAGCAACCATGGTATAATAAGATGTTTCACCAGGTATTCTCTTCCCGCAATGACAGCGCGGTGCCTCCAAGCTACGTCACGATCAGTGCTGCCATTGATTGATATCTTCAATATACTTAAGGAGATTTTTGTTCATAATGAATATAAAATAAATTCCTAACTAGCCTAACTATTTGTTATCTCGTGTTATTCATCTAATTAGTTAATAAAGGAAACTATATTAAATTACTAGTTAAAAAGTGATTCTTTATAGATGCAAGTAAATGAAAAAATGCATTTTGCTCGGGTAATTTATTTTCACAAAGTGGCAGCACATCAAACTGACAAGTGTCACGCTAACAGCCTGCTATTGGCTCCACGGCCGATGACGTAGTACGGAGGCAATCACGTGACCTAGCTGTCACGGGAAGAGACTACCTGGTGTTATTATACCATGCTAGCAACTAACTTCTAACTTAAATTAAAGTGAAGTGATGGTACACACATCAAGCGAGATAGCTTTCATTTCATACTTTCATTTGATAAAGTATAAAATCATCATCATCATCATTTCAGCCGAAAGACGTCCACTGCTGGACATAGGCCTCCCCCAAGCATCGCCACAACGACCGGTCCTGTGCCTTCCGCATCCAGCGGATTCCCGCGACCTTCACCAGGTCGTAAACGGTCGTTGTCGGTCGAGGGCTTTGCTCGGAGTGTCCCTGCGTGATCGAATCAGAAATGAGGAGATTCGCAGGAGAACGAAAGTAACCGACATAGCCCGAAGAATTGCCAAACATAAGTGGCAGTGGGCGGGGCACATTGCTCGCAGAACGGATGGCCGATGGGGCAGTAAAGTTCTGGAGTGGTGACCGCGTACTGGAAGGCGCAGCGTGGGTAGGCCCCCCACAAGGTGGACCGACGACCTGGTGAAGTATAAAATGATAGCTCTTAAATCTAGATTTATGCTTGAGCATTGTTCTAGACTACAGGCCGTGCTGACAATAGGCCTTAGTTTTTATGTAACATAAAAATTTTGTTTTCAGGCATTCTCTGTATTCTTCATTTGCATAGCGCTCACATCAGACATGATATGTTTCTTCTTCATACCTCTGCAGTACATATTCTTTGCTGCAAGTACCTATGTTTGGGTACAATATGTCTGGTATACATGTAAGTATATTTCTGATGTCTTTACTCACATAAATAGATAGAATGGCCATGTGGGTAGGGCACGCATGGCAGCACCATGCACCGTAGTACAGGATATTTCAAAGCCTTTCTCAGCACGCCTAATAACTTTTTTCTATAAATACTGTAACAAAAACCCGCAAAAATGCCTTATTGTGCATAACTGCAGAAACAAAAGCTGTAAAAAGTAAGCTGATAATTTTTTTTTTTTTAAATGACGTCAAAATGTAAGGCGTAGTTTGTTCGGAAAGTTGCCACGCATGAATTACAAGTAAAATTGTGATTAAAACCATTCTAGCTATTTCTGTGTCTTTTACTATACAATAAGTAACAAAAACCCTGTTGTTCCTGTGAGCTACGTCATCGGAATCAATATTCATGCGTAAGGACACAACTCATTTGGAAAAACTATTTAGTAAAAATAATAATATAAACATTATTAATTGTGAATTGAAAGTGATTATATCACTCAAGACTCACTCACTCAGTGATTATATCAATAAAAATAATTTAATTTATTGTTAAATCATTATTAATAGTAAATTGAAAGTGTTATAATCACTTTTAATAATGATTTAATATTTAATTTTATTATTTTTATTGAAGAGTTACTCGAGAACTAATGATTACCTCTCTGACAAATTATAATTATCGAATCTAAATTCTAAAATCTATATCTGTGTTTTTAAAATCTATATTTGTTTTTATACCTCACTGACAAATTATAATGATTGAATCTTTTAAAATCTATACCTATCTGTGTTTTTTATGTAAACTTAAATGTATTGTACGCCAATATGGCAGAGCAGCACTTTTTTTTTGTTATAACAACTATAACTACCTATGTATCACAAAATACAATAAATTGAAATTGAAGAGTTTTTCAAAATGAGTTGTGTCCTTAAGTCCTTATGTATGAATATCGATTCTGATAACGTAGCTCACAGGAACAACAGGGTTTTTGTTACATGTTGTATCTTTACTTTCTCTGTTTATTGGTAATGAGTTAGCGACAAGGTTGTCCACGGTAACTTTTAAATACCAATGAAACTCTTTGGTCCTTCGGAGTTTTCACGTTTTCTGTTGACAAAGTCCCCAGGAATAGCAATAACTAATATTATGATATAGGGACCATATAGAAGGTGACACAAGTATCCGATATTCGATGATTAAAATCACTACACGTTTAAGATTTGCAAACATGAGTTAATTATACTGCGGTTGTCACAAAGAGACTTCAATCGTAAAGTTTCAATACGATTTCAGTCTATTTCGTACAATATCATTACCGATTCTTAAGTAGTTAAAACCTGGAAAAAGAGGTACTTATAAAGCTTTTCATCCCCGACAAAAACAAAAAAGTCTAGAGCAATGCCGCGGACTGAAGATAGTCCAAATAAATTACATGAACAAAGCAATAAATTCTTACAGTTAATTTAATATAAACAAAACAGTTAACGGTATTTAAAACTTTATAATAAAGAATGAATTTCCGTGGGAACATTTTATATTGTCCATTTGTTACCAAAAATTGTGATGAGAAATGTAGTTAAATAAAAGTTATAGCAGTTTACTTCCATGTTATATTATTTTATGTGTGTTACAGAAATAGCATTTGGCTTCCATACAAAAGTAAAATTGATGTACACACCAATATTTAAGTAAAACTTCTTTACGCACGCTTGACTTGAGGAGTAAGCTGGTGAATGCGTTACGAAAAGTAAGGTGAACGGAGGGGGTAGTGCGGTACGCGGGGAACGAGGCGCGGTACGGCCACGACACCGCGCCGGCAGATGTAGTGCGCGCCGCGCCGCCATTCCTTTGTTCTCATTGAAATAGTATTGAGGGAGATATAAGTTGGTGAAGTTTTACTTCAGTCGTGTGCTCTAAAATATATTAGTTTTTTACGCAATAATTTCATTATTAACGCATTATTTTCGTGAATATGTTACGAACATCTTTCTATGGACTCCATGTTGTTTATTATTTAAACTGAGATACACGATAATTGTATTTTGGCCCAAAATACAATTTGGCTTACTTAAAGTACGTTTATCGCGTAGTGCAGAATGTGAACAAAAAGATAAAAAAAATCCAATGTGTTGCAGTCATTAATTTATAAACCAGCATTAGGCTGCCGGGAGCTGCAAGCAATACATTTTAAATCCTGTTTACTTTACGCCACTATTTTTTTTTAACAGTCGCAGACAAAGGCATCTGCGTACCCACGGTAGCGATATGCTGCTTACTGGTGTACGTAGAAGGGCTATGGCGGGGCTCCCGCGGCGGGGAGCTGTGTCGGCCGCTGGCGGCGCACTGCGTGGGCTACCCCGTGGTGACGCTGGGCTACGGGGCGAAGGCTCTGCTGGCGCACCGGCTGCGGCAGCGGCGGCAGAGGCAGGTCCGCGCCATGAATGAGTTCTATTTCCAACTCATGCGGGATGCACTGCCTGAGTCAGCGTTAGAACAGGTGAGGACTTGTAGATTTAGATTGTTTACACATTACTAGCTTGTACCCGCGGATTCGGTCCCGCGGATTTTATCCTGCAGAAAGCGTGCATTTTTCAGGATAAAAAGTATAAGTATATACCGGATACCGATCTGTTGTTCCGTTACTGCGTGAAAGAGGAACAAACCAACAAACACTTTCGCAATGGGATATCCAGTAATATGTAACCTGTTTTTTTTTTTTTTAATAAATAAATATTTTTGGGACATTTTACACATCACCATCTAGTCCCAAACTAAGCAGAGCTTGTGGTATGGGTACTAGACAATGGATATAATACTTATATACTTTTTTTTTGTAAATACATATTTAAAATATACTTACTTACTTACTTACTTTTATAGTAGTAGTATATTATTTTATTTTATTACTAAATTATGTATCGAAATTGCACATCTGACAACCCCATTTTCTGTCCAGTTCATTATTGTCCATCCTAAGGTTGCCTGGAAGAAATCGCTGATCGCGATAAGGCCGCCATTTGTACAATAGTTTAAATGCATATTCAATGTAATGTCTTTTATGGTGTACAATAAAGCATATATAAATAAATAAATAAATATAATATAATACATAACAAACAACCAGACCAACACAAACACTCACATTCATCACACAAATATTTGTGTCCTGTGGGAATCGAGCCCACGACCTCGTGATCAGCAGTTCGAAACTCGAACCACTAGACCACACAGGTCGTCAACAATTTTCCGGCTCATCAACTATCTCTGTGCAAAAAAACACGTCAAACCGTTGCTCCGTTGTTGCGTGAGTGACGAACAAACCAATAAACATACTTTCGCATTTATGTATTTGTGGGATAATTAATCTTTACAGCCTTTTATACTCCGCTACTGAATATACGAACCACAAAATGTCACTTCGGTATATATTCTTTAAAGGGTAAATCCCACCCTCCCAATGGTTAGAACCCACAAGACCTATAAAAAACACGTTTCTCGTAATTTGAATTTGATGCTACAATACGTAATAATACGTTACGTAAAAAAAAAAATTCTATTGAAAAAAGGTCTTTTGAATACCAAAAGATCTTTTTTCAATGGAAAAATTACAAATCTACAGAACCAAAGCCAGCCGCAAGTGCCAAGTAAAGAGGCCGGCAGCGTCGCGAACGGCGGCGCAGAGTGCAGTACACAGACGCAGGCGCAGTCACAGACTGCGGACACGCGGTACATGAACGGCTCACTGCGTCGCTGTCGGTTCAAGACGGCAGACCACAACGGGCACTGTCCGCAGGAACACGCGCAGCTACAAGCTAAGGTAAGTACTACACATTTTATATGGCCCACTGATGTATTTAGAAGTAGTAGAGCTCCTTTGTGAAAGAGCTCGTCCGGGGAAGTACTACCACCGTACCTATTTCTCCGCCAAATAGTGATGCTTGCATTGCTGAGTTTCGGTCTGAAGGGTACGGGTGCCGGTGAAATTACAATCACATGAGACTCCATCTTCATGTCTCAGTTTGGCGAACCGACTTGCGGTACCATTTAGGCAACAGCCTAGGTGGTATTGCAGTTGTTATGGGCAAAGGTAACCGCTTAACATCAGGTGGGCCTTTAGCTCGTTTCGCCATCCTATACTATTAAAAAAAAGTACTATCAGCAAACTTTCCGGTGAACCACCACTAAGGCTATAATCGCTTGCGCTCAGTGTTCGACGGCAGCCGTAGGTACGTGTTATGTAGCAGGATTCGTTCAAGGGACTTTGTCGACGAAATGTACATTTGAACTACGCGTTATGTAACATGGTTTTAACCCTTCAAATTTTAATTTATTAGGATAAAAAAAGAAATAATATTAGAAATCTCTTGCTTTTAAAAACAAGACATTTCAAATGTTAATAAATAATATTAACGCGATTAAAACAATAACATAGGTATATTAGCGACTTTCCGGTACTTTACGCCATATAACTGTGACTTTCAGGTAGAAATGGTCACTTGGTGGTGGTTACGTAACGTTTTACTAGGGGCGAGGGGGGTAAAGAAAAAAGTTGCGTTACGTAATACTTCAACGCTCCCTGATTGCAAACCCTTAGGTTTTATTTTCTTTCGATTTGCAGTTAGAAAAATTAGAAAAGCATTTAGCCCAGCAGACGGGGAGCCGCGACAAGTCGGTGCCGGCCAGCACCGCGCTCAGCAACGGCGTCTGCCACCACGCCGACGACGACAGGCACGACCTGAGTAAAGGTAATAAATACATCTACCATTAAACCTTCATCATCATCTGTTGGGATGCATTAAAAGAGCCTCCACGAGTGACGATATTTAATTGATCGTCCGGCGCACCCTGGGCAGTCAGCCCCGCTATCAACCTGCTGACTGGCTAATATTTTCCCCACGACATGAGCTATTATCATTATGTAGTTCATGTCGACACGAAGAAGAAGATCATCAGTTCAGCTGAAAAACGTCCACTGCTGGACAAAAGCCTCTCCAAAGGGGGGGGGGGGCATATGCCATAATCGCCACGCTTGGCAGGCGGGTTGTTTAAATACTCACAGAACGCTGCTGCCCATCCTCTGGTGAATCCCTTAGTCGCGATTACGACACCCATGAGAAGAGAGAGGGTGGTGCAATTCTTTATGTCCGGCACCACACGGAACACACATTAAACCCTCAGAGCTATAGAATACTAGAGAGATTACAAGCCGCCGCGTAAAGGCTGACCGTTGTATGCACAGCGGGCATACACTGCCGCTAGTTCACCGTCACTTGCACCCGAGTTAGTATGCGCATTGTGCACTACTTTGAGAGAAAACTTTCTTTTATTTCCAAAATGCCGTAAGGATACAAGTGTGCGTGTTTGATGTGTGTGATTTTTGTTTTATTGTGTGTTATAACGGAAACTTTTCGAACGTTTGTGAATCGGGCCACTGAACTTGTATGAAAATTTTAATTCTGACAGCACTTAAATTGCTGCCATCCCTTTCTTGTATCTACGGTAGTAGATGAGCTTAGTGCATGAACAAGAGAATCGACACCATTCGTTTCGTTCATTTGACACATGGTTACAAGAGCGGCAACAAGTTATGGCGGCATCCATGATCCATGGATACTTTATCTGTGTAGGTCACTCTTCAGCTTATAAACTATCTCTACACAAATACACGTCGATCGGATGCTCGTTGCTGCGTCAAAGAAAGACAAACCAACAAATGATACCCTTTTGCACTTATTGCCTTTTTCAGGTGGTGTAAAGTCCTCAAAGTTGGAAAGAGAAAAAAAAGAGGCTAGTACGTTAAAAGAAGAAAAGAGAAAGAATAAAAACAGAGATAAGGATAAGGATAGCAGCGATAGTCATAAGAGTACAGAACATAGTAAGTAATTAATTATACTGTATTTTATTCTTCTGAAACTCGTGAAACAATGTGAATAAAGAAAGAATCAATCACTTTCGACCGTAACAATACAACCACTTACTTATAAACGTATGTATAATTTAAGCCGTTTATACACGGTGAATTTTAGGTGGTTTTGGAAGCGAAAAGAAGTCATTGTACTCATCACTATGAAAAACTTTTACTATGGGACCCAACCTGAAATCGCGAAAAAAAAAATCTGTTGGTCCCTACATTTGTGTTCACTTAAATCGATAAAAAAAAAAAAAAATATATATATATATACGCGTCGAATTGAGAACCTCCTCCTTTTTTTCGTCGGTTAAAAATGTAGGGACCACCGGATATTTTTTCTCAATTTCATGGTTGGTAAAAGTTGTTCATAATGATGAGTAGATTCACCACTTCAAATATTTCGGATTAATAATGTAGGACCTTATAATATATACGGTGAATTTTAGGTGGTTTTGGAAGTGAAAAGAAGTCATTGTACTCATCATTATGAAAAACTTACTATGGGACCAACCCTGTAATCGCGAAAAAAAACCAGCTGATTTTGACATTTGTGTTTACATAAATCGACAAAATATAGGGAACAGCTGATTTTTTTTTCGCGATTTCATTTTTGTCCCATAGTAAAAGTTTTTCATAATGGTGAGTTTTTTTTGTTGTTTCCAAAACCACCTAAAATTCACCGTGTATGTTACTTACTGGAAGGCGCAGCGTGGGTAGGCTCCCCACAAGGTGGACCGACGACCTGGTGAAGGTCGCGGGTATCCGCTGGATGTGGAAAGCGCAGGACCGGTCGTTGTGGCGATGATTGGGGGAGGCATATGTCCAGCAACCAGCAGTGGACGGCTTTTACGACAACGTGTCAAATCATGTCGTACTGCATATTGGTCGTACCATGTCACCCAGTGCCAAGGATAGTGAGAAGGAAGCACGCGTGGGTTGCTTGTTGGCTGGCCCTGTGCTATACGTGAGCTGGGCTCAATGTGCGGCGGGCCTTATTCAAGTAAGTAAGTCTTAAGTCACTCCCTGCCACACCCACTTATTGGTTATGTAATTTAAAACAAACTATTTCTCTTTCAGCAAAAGAACAAATAGTTAAAGATAAAGAAGTAGAGAGTACAAAAGATTGTGTAAAAATTAATAAGGAATGCAGTAATAAAGATGTTAAGGATAAGGAGAAAGAAAGAGACAGGGAACGAGAAAGAGAAACGAGAGAACGAGACAAAGAACGCGAGAGGGAGCGGGAGCGCGAACAGGTTGGTTACTGAACTAATTTAGGAATTAAGATTTTAGACACATCGTTACCTCCGGCTGCCTTGATCAGCTGAATTGAAAATAAACAATTCTGTATTCATCAACTGTGTTTTAAATCCGGTAGTTGACTACAGTCAAAAATTACCAAAAATGTTATATTATTTAAAATAATGTACAGAAAGGACAAGATTGTAGAAAATTAAACAAAATCCATGAAAAAATGGGAGAGATACACGCTTTTTAAGTTTTTGGAAGGGGCATTTTCTGTCCTTGTCGTGCGAAACGGACATTGTTCAGAGAGATGTTAAGAGGACGCTCCCAAAACGTAATTCCCACCCTCGCACTCCCCTTACACACCGCAACTGCAGGCCGCTCTCGTCAATTTTATGCGAGTTGCAATAGAACTCATTTTCGAGAAAATCATTTTCGCGTGTTTTACCACGGAAGTAAATGTCGTAAATCTCAAAACAGTTTTCTTTTTATTACAAGAATACTAAACAATCTATACAAATTTCCTCTAGCTAGTATTTAATAAACTTTATTATCTTCCTATTTGCGTATATTTTATATAGCTAAGTTAAATAATAAAGGATAAATATTCGAAAAATCTCTAAAAACGCATGATTTTCAAAAAATAAAAGTATCGAACAAAAATCAACTAATTATGTAACTGTCTAGTCAAACGATGGACAAAGTTTCAAAAAAACATGTATCTAAATTTGACATTCATCAAGCATGTGTTCGACTCAGCATATGTTTTCAAAAAGTCACCTCATTTTGGGAGCCTAGCCTTAAGTTACTATTTATTTGTTTCATAAGGCAATTACAACAAGTAACAATCACATGGTATAGGTGCTCATAAAATAATAGGTGTTGTACAGATTGATACCCTAACGTAATCGCACAGCATGATATACAACGCTATTATTCAGGAAGAAAATGAAATGTATCAAGTTCAACACACAGACTACAGAAGTTCAATATAAAAATATACAGAATTTCAATGCTATAACTACAAAAAAATTATTATGAGTGTTATGGAACAAGCTTTATAAAAACAAAAATGAGCATGACTACTTTCCGATACATTCAGAAAATGTAGCAGACAGCAATCACGCATCAAAACTTAAGCAACTTTAGTTAGTAACAGAGATGCTGCTGCCAGTTAGACAAATAGGGCAGCAACATTTTTTCTGAAGACCGCGGCACGGGAGTCGAAGATATCAATCTTATTATTGTCACGCGATACTTCGTTATAAAGTCGACACATTCTAATGATAGGATTGTAATAGGAGGTGTTATTTTTGAATACCTGGAGTGTAAATCTATGAAGGTGTTGAACAATGACGTCATTCTTCAATAGTGCTGTCTCTGTCTAGTGAAAAAATTTAAATCGCTTATAACTTGCTTGTCAGTTTGATGTGCTGCCACTTTGTGTAAATAAATTACCCGAGCAAAATGCATTTTTTCATTTACTGGCTTCTATAAAGAATCACTTTTGTACTAGTAATTTTATACAGTTTCCTTTAATAACTAATTAGATGAATAACACGAGATAACAAATAGTTAGACTAGTTAGGATTTTATTTTATATTTATTATGAACAAAAATCTTTTTAAAGATATTGAAGATATCAATCAATGGCAACATTGATCGTGACGTAGCTTGGAGGCATCGCGCTGTCATCGCGGGAAGAGAATACCTGATGAAACATCGAACAAGATTACATACATTTCTTAAAAAAACTACTTATGTGTTAGTGTCTAGGAGGAAGTGTACTACTGTCGGTCTTATTGCTCCACGGCGATCCAATGTTTGATCGCCGTCGAGACAACTCTTACTACGGGACCAACCATGAAATCGCGAAAAAAATATCAGCTGTTCCCTACTAAATCATCGATGTCGCTCGACAAAATGTTGGGATCAGCTGTTTTTTTTTTCGCGATTTCAGGGTTGGTCCCATAGTAAAAGTTGTTCGATAGCATCCCCTGAATAAGCCCTTCAAATATGACCACGCATACTACCAATATGACCATTACTGATACACGTTGTAAATGCAATGATGTGGCTTTTTTTGTGCAGCGAGAAGCCCGAGAATGTGTCGAAGAGCTGAAGCGAGTTAAAGCCGAGTTGTCGGCGGCGCGCGCGTCGGAGGCCGAGGCCAAGCGAGCCCTGGCGGCGGCGGCCGCGGCCGAGCGACAGCGCCGCGCCGACCACCACCAGCTCAAGCAGACGCACGCCGCACTGCAGCACAAGTACGTACCCACCCGCCTTCATACACCCGCACCACTGGCGAGACGAGGCACGAGACGAGGCGAGGCACGATACGTGATGCGAGGCACGAGACGTGAGGCGAGGCACGAGACGTGAGGTGAGGCACGAGACGTGAGGTGAGGCACGAGACGTGAGGTGAGGCACGAGATGTAAGGCGAGGCGCGAGTCGTGAAGCGAGGCACGAGACGTGAGGTGAGGCGCGAGACGTGAGGCGAGGCACGGGACGAGACGGGCACGACTCGTCCCTTTGACTTGTGTCCAATATACCGCCACAGACGCGGGCGACACAATTGGACGAGTGGCGAGACGCACAAGACGAGATGCAAGGCGAGGCATGAGACGCGAGGCGAGGCACGATACGAGACGCAAGGTGAATACGTAAACAGGCGCTCGTCTCGCCTCGCATCGCGTCTTGTGCCTCGCCTTGCGTGTCTTGCCACGCCTCGCGTCTTGTGCCTCGCCTTGCGTGTCTTGCCACGCCTATGGTCTCTTGCTTCGCGTCTCTTGCCTCGCCTCGCGTCTAGAACCTCGCCCACAGAAATAGATAGAATGGAAAAGTGGGCAGGGCGCACGTGTCAACACTGCACCATAGTGCAGGGCATTTCATATTCATATTCATATTCATTTATTTCGTAAAGCCTATTTACATGTCAAAAAATAAAAATAATCATTAAATAAATTCATTCGATTCGATTCATCATACAATATTAATAATTCAGTAAATAAAAATTCAATAAAATAACATACAGCATTAATCATTAATCAAATAGGTACATGTCATGTTTGTCATGGCATGTCAGTCACAAGTATAGTCTACAAAGTCTAAGTCTGTCTATAATCAGTGTACAAAGTCTTTGGTATCAATGCACTGTCGTCAAAAATTCGTCAAAACTGTAAAAAAGTTTTTTCAATTAGCCAACGTTTCAATCGAGACTTAAAGCAAGCCAAGTTCGGAGCCGCCGTGATAGTGTTTCAAAGCCTTTCTCAGTACGCTCTGACTTTTTTCTGTAAATACTGTAACATGAACCCGCAAAAATGCCTTATTGTTCTGTTTCTAACTGCAGAAACAAAAGCTGTAAAGTACATTTGATTAAAATTAATTTTTAAAAATTAATGACGTCAATATGGGAGGCGTAGTTTTTTCTAAAGTTGAATTCACGCATGAATCGCAAGTAAAGTTGTAATTACAACCATTCTACTTATTTATGTGGCCTCGCCTTACTTCTCGTCTTGTGCCTTAACTCGTGCAAATGTGTCGCTTGCGTCTGTGGCGGTATATTGGCTTAGATTAACAATAAATAAATAATAATAAATAAATAAATAATAATAACTTCTTAGGTTTTCGCGATCACTACACATTATAATAAAACAAAGTTTAACCGGATTAAATCGCGTATATTATTTAAATTGGTTTCCCTGACGGTTCGAAAGCTTTGAAGCATTTCGTGGTCGCAGGTAGACTAAGATGACAAGTGTCTTTACAAATATTTTTAAAAAATTATTTTAATCTACCGTACAATATTATTAATTAAAAAGATAATGATATTGTGAGTGATTACTGCGTGCATCGAAACGGGGGGAGGGACACGTTTTACCACTTTGGAAGTGTCTCTCGCGCAAACTATTCAGTTTAGAAAAAAATGATATTAGAAACCTCAATATCATTTTTGAAGACCTATCCATAGATACCCCACACGTATGTGTATGATGAAAAAAAAAATTGAGTTTCAGTTCTAAGTATGGGGAACCCCAAAATTTATTGTTTTTTTTTTCTATTTTTATGTGAAAATCTTAATGCGGTTCACAGAATACATCTACTTACAAGAAAGTTCAAAGTTTCAACAGTATAGTTCTTATAGTTTCGGAAAAAAGTGGCTGTGACATACGGACGGACAGACAGACAGACATGACGAATTCATAAGGGTTCAGTTTTTTGCCATTTGGCTACGGAACCATAAAAATCATTTTCATCAAATTATTTCAAATTTTATTATTTATGGTGTAAAGTTATATCTAGAGTTTGGTGACCTTTACTTTCTGGGACTTCTGCGCCACTTACACGCGATTTTTACTGATCAGAGCTCTGCTTTCCAATTCATCCAATAGGTAGGAAGTACCCACCTATAAAACCGATCAACCTTTAAATAAATAAATAAAATGAATATTTTTTGGGACATTTTTACACAGCACCATCTCATCCCAAACTAAGCTGAGCTTGTGCTATGGGTACTAGACAATGGATATAATACTTATATACTTTTTTATTTGTAAATACATACTTATAGTAGCGCCAGTGACAGAGAAGTTAAGTAGCAACAGACTATCATGGTATGGACATGTGATGAGGAGGAATGGGGAGCATGTTACGAGGAAAGTTTTAAGTATGAATGTTGATGGCTATAAGAAAAGAGGGAGACCGAAGAAAATATGGATGGATTGTGTGAAAGATGATATGAATAGAAAGAAAGTAAACACAGAGATGACGGCTGATAGAGATGTATGGAAGAAAAAAACATGCTGCGCCGACCCCAAATAAATTGGGATAAGGGCAGGAGGATGATGATGATACTTATATACTTTTTTATTTGTAAATACATACTTATAATACATAATAAACACCCAGACCAACACAAACACTTATTTTCATCACACAAATATTTGTATCCTGTGGGAATCGAACCCACGACCTCGTTAATAGCAGACCGAAACTCGAACCACTAGACCACAGAGGTCGTCAAAGAAAGAAAGAAAGTATAACATAAGCAGCTCATTATTGTCCCACTCCTGAGCACGGGCCTCTGAATGAGAGGGTAAAGGCCACCATCCACCAGTAGCCTAGTGCGGTTTGGCGGACTACACACACCATTAAGAACTGTATGGAGTACTCTCAGGTGTGCAAGTTTCCTCACGATGTTCACAGCTAGGTTATCATTATTTTTTTCATGAAAGTATGTGTGTGAATGATTGGCACAAAGAAAATATTAGATGCCAGCCAAATAAAAGTATGTGTGTGAATGATTTGCACAAAGAAAATAACAGGTGCTAGCCAAATAAAATATCAACTGTTTTCAATTTATTTAATGAAGCATTTATTACAATTTAAGATGAAAACATTCTCTATATACATGGAGTTTTTATTAAAAGAGAGAAGAGGTGGTATTAAAATAGTTAGTACGAAAATAATTCGATGATTTTGAATGTATATAAATGCAAACATTAACGGTCTTACCACAAAAGATTTAACCAAAAATATTTAAAATTGTTACTACAAATCCACGTCTTTCTCTCTCCTTGAGATAAACACGTTTATATTAAACAGCCCAGAACGTCTGCTTAAAAGTATCTAACTAACCCCTAAAATTAGCGTGTGGTCATTTCAGAATTTTCTGATAATAATTTATTAGTTATGATTTGAATGTTATTAGTTGTCTGTGGTTTTATCAAATGTTATTTTGCTCAAAAAATATTATTTTGTGCTCAAATATCTTTTTATGAATAGAAACAACTTTATAAGCCTACAAAAGTAATTAATAACATAACATCACGCCTGTATTTCCCCGAAGGGGTAGGCAGAGGTGTATAGTACACCCACATTTCGCCAGTCATGTTATAGTCCCATGTAATAGGGGGCAAGCCTATTGCCATTAACCGGGCACAAATCCAAATTCCGGGCTGCTACTGAGAATTTCCTAATGAAAAAACCCAATAACACTTTGCCCGACCCGGGAATCGAACCCCCACGCTCAGCAGTCGCGCTTGCAACAACTAGACCAACGATGCAGTTCACCTCTGCCTACCCCTTCGGGGAAATACAGGCGTGATGTTATGTTAAAATGAAACATTTCACGCCAAAATGTATTCGTTTCATCAAACGAGTTCTACCTGCAACTGGCTACAACGAAACCTTTCCTGGGGTTTATCATGTTGCAAAAAAAAGGGTAGCGCCTAAGAGCACGGCAACAAAGCTAGCGCGCAGTAGGGGTGCGTGCGTCCTTTGTTTCCGTTCTATGTGGGCCTGGGCAGCGCCTAAGCAAACAGATGTTAGACATTGTTTTGTGGAAAAAGAAAAGAAATGAAACACACTGTCTCGCCATACAGGCATCGAACGCTTTTTTAAATAATTTTTGTGATAAGACCATAAGATTTCTCTTCTTGTAAACTCCTTTTGCTAATGTTGTACCACCATTATTTTCACTAAATAAAAAAATGACATTTTAGAAAATAGTTATAACTTATAACTATCTAAAACACTGATAGATAACATTATTAAGCATCTAACAGCCAAAATTAATATCCTATCTATCTACAGTTTGCCCTAGTAGAGATAGAAATTTGACATAAGCTCCATACAAAATATGTCAAATTTCTATCTCTAGTAGGGTAAATCGTGGATAGGTTGGATATAAATTTTGGCCATAAAAGTATAAAAAGTAATAAAAACGTAAAATAAACTTGAGCACGATGGCATTTGCAATGCAAGCAAATTCCTAGTCTTATCAACTCCACATGTAGTTTGAAACACTGCGTCAAAACTGTTGACTCGCATTATTATATTAATGGTCATAGTTAAACGTACAATGCAACTCGTCACCACATCTATAAGAGTCGTGCCCGAATCTTTGATGATACCAACACTGCCATCCGTCATCAGAATCATTATCAAATCTATGAATCGCACACAATTCCGTCAACAACTGCTCTATACGACGCAGCAAATTGTTCTGCTCCGTCAAATTACTCCTCATTAGATTGCTCATCTGAGATATCTCCAATACCTTTATCATTTTCTCAAGTTTCTTCTCTTCTGTTACTTCAAAGACAGCCAACAATCGATACTTTACAGCTTCATACTTCCCATTTTCTGGTGGATCGAACACTATATCGCTTACTGATTGGATAGCTTCTTTATTCAACTTAGAAATTACATGTTGGAACTTATTTAGGTCGTCTTGTTTCTGTAAGGACATGATGGCTTCGAACTTGAAGAACCAAGAACGAGGATGGTCTTGCCAGAACTCGGGTATTTGCAAGTTCATGGCTATCGTTGCCGCTTGGAGGTCATAGGAATAATTTTCTTCTGGTGTTGTTGATCGAGTCGTGTCAGCATTTTCACCGCAATTCTTCTCTGTTGGCGAATTCATTATGACACTGGTTCTTGAAAATACTATTACTTGTAACGTTGGTACTTGAACGTCAAGGTTACTTAAAGATTTAGCATTTACGATCGCATATAATACCGTAATATTCACTGCAAGTGCACAATAACAACTGACTATTGACTAAGGTGTTTAAAAGTCCAAACATAAAGTCGACGCTACGACGACGTAAGGGCACATTTACACTAATGGCAACCGTTTACGTTTGAATCCGGTACCTGAATGTCGAAACAAATCCGCCTGACTTAAATACGGTCATCATAAACTTGTAATGTAAACTCTAACATTTGTTTTTACGGTTGCTTTACTCAAAGGCTGCGAACGAGACTATGACTATGCCTACGCGTCCGGCCTTCTTTCTGTCTAACAGGAAGGCTGTATCTTTTAAACTAGCTACCTAAACTACCTGTTAGGTATCCGATTGTAACTTTCACAGAATCATATGTGTGACTATGGCCTCTATCATGTAAAATACTAAAAATAATAAAAAGTCTGAACCGAAGATTCAAATAAATTTATTTAGTTTGTTTCGACATTCGGAGTCTTTTTTTTTCTATTTCTTGAAAATGGTATTAGAAAAAAGTGTTAAACTTGGTCTGATTGTAGTGCATAATTCTATAGTGAAACAACAAATAATAAAAAGAAGGTATACATAGACGTGTGTGGTGGTATGGTACCCTAAGTGCTCGAGTCCGACTCGCACCTGTCCGGTTTTTTTGTATAAACCATGTCCTGGTCTGCAGACTAGTTTTGTTTTTAGCGACAGTTATCTTCTCTCTCTTTCTGTTATTCAGTAGCGGAATCAGTCTTCTATGTCGTCACCAATTTCCTATTATCTTGTCGGCTATTGCCGACATAGGATAGGATAGGATTTGCCTGTGTCGTGGCTGCGTTTACAGACACAAATGTCATACAAATCACCAGACAAGGGCATAAACACTTATTTGTGAGAACAGAATCCTCTCATAAAACCAAGCTTAGCCGCTGCGTTAAATATGTGCCGGTGAAATTACAATCACATGAGAATTCACATCTCCATGTGTCAGTTCGGCGAACGGGACTTGCAATACCATTATGGTAACAGTCTAGGTGGTATTACAGTTGTTATGGGCAAAGGTAACCGCTTAACATCTAAAGGGCCTTAAGCTCTTTTCGCCATCCTATAATAATAAATAAAAAATCGAACATCCGCGTTTTATTCAGATTTAAACATAATTATGAAACCCTGTTGACTGTCAGAGCCTCTAGTTTTAATTCATTTCTTTTCTCCGGTTGTCCCGTAAAAGATTCCGGGTACGGCTACCGTAACAGTGTAAAGGGACCATTATTCTTCGCACAGCGGTTTTGTTTTTTGTTTTGTTTTCTAAAGTGGCATCAAGTTACAAGTATTACGATAAGCTTTACTGGGAATTTGTTATGTCGCTTGACGCGATTTATATTTAAGTTTTTTATGAATCGTGGGCAAAGACGTAGTTCTTTGTAAGTCTTTGATCGTGGGGTGTAACGGAAATACTTAGAGAATTTGTTTGGTTTGATTAATTTATCTTATAACTTTGAAAGAAAGAAAAATGATTTATTAGAATAAGAACAAAATAAGAATAATTTATTTCGCAAAAAATACGAGTCCAGATCCAGACAGATGGATAAAGAGTTATTGTGTTTCCACATATTGTGTTGTTTGTTTGCCATAACATTTAATTAATTAACATTGCAATATATGTAACTGATTAAAGGTTATACATTTTGGAGTGAAAAATTGGCTCACTAGAAGGATTCGAACTTCGACTCCTGGTTGTGCTTTATCCGCTAAGCTACCGTGACGTGAACTCTACTCGTGGTATCGAATTTAACTTCCACTTTGAATACGTCTTTGGTTGATGTCAGTAACATCTTATACTCTTTGTGCTGTGTACCTAGTACGAGTTTGACACTTACCTTACTTACTTTCAAAGTATTCGTCGACTTTCATTAATAATCTGTAGTTCCTCCTCGTATCCGCCAGGGGCGCTACTGATTTATGAATGAAAGTCGACGAAAACGATGAAAGTATTCGTAAGTGTGAAACTCGTACTAGGCCCACTGAACAAAGTTGCAGTTTCGAATCCTGCTTGTGAGCGAATTTTGCATTCCACAATTTATATCTTTAGATTTAGCTCTGCATGCGTAAATGCGTTTAAATAAAAGCATAGATTAAAGCGTAATTTACTAATTTCAACGTTTCATCTTTTTACGACGAATTTTTTTTACGAGATTTGTAAGGCTTCGTTCACTATGGCAAAAACAACATGCTGCGAGAAGCAGTAGCACTTATTAATCGTCTGTAAAAATAGACAGCTTTAGAAAACGTCAGCTCTTCGCCTTTTCATCATCATCATAATGTCAGCCGAAAGACGCGTCCACTGCTGGACAAGGCCTACCCCAAAAGGGGGGGATATGCCATAATCCCACAAGGTGGACCGACGACCTGGTGAAGGTCGCGGGAATCCGCTGAATGCGGAAAGCGCAGGACCGGTCGTTGTAACGATTCTTAGGGCAGGCCTATGTCCAGCAGTGGACGTCTTTCGGCTGAAATGATGATGATGATGCTATAATCGCCACGCTTGGCAGGCGGGTTGGCGATCGCAACTGGTTGAATAAATACTCAGATAACGCTGCTGCCTATCCTCTGGTGAACCCCTTTTACGACACCCACGAGAAGATATGGGGTGGTGCTATTCTTTGTGTCCGGCACCACACGGAGCCATCCAAATACAAGGCACATCGCCTTTTCAGGTTCACTTATTTCACCGAAGGTCTTTTCCCTGCAACGTTTATGCTAACATGTCCCAGTGAAGCCGGTCTCTGGCAACCATGTTTTCGTTTTTCTAACAAGTTTTTCTAACAAAAAGTGGGCGTGACCTATCTGTTGGCCCAATTTGATTTTCCTAAATAAAATATCAACTTGTTTTGTTAGATTCAACGACCATACAGCCTATATGTTCGTTGGTCCTAAATAAAATATCAACTTGTTTTGTTAGATTCAACGACCATACAGCCTATATGTTCGTTGGTCCTAAATAAAATATCAACTTGTTTTGTTAGATTCAACGACCATACAGCCTATATGTTCGTTGGTCCTAAATAAAATATCAACTTGTTTTGTTAGATTCAACGACCATACAGCCTATATGTTCGTTGGTCCTAAATAAAATATCAACTTGTTTTGTTAGATTCAACGACCATACAGCCTATATGTTCGTTGGTCCTAAATAAAATATCAACTTGTTTTGTTAGATTCAACGACCATACAGCCTATATGTTCGTTGGTCCTAAATAAAATATCAACTTGTTTTGTTAGATTCAACGACCATACAGCCTATATGTTCGTTGGTCCTAAATAAAATATCAACTTGTTTTGTTAGATTCAACGACCATACAGCCTATATGTTCGTTGGTCCTAAATAAAATATCAACTTGTTTTGTTAGATTCAACGACCATACAGCCTGTGTGTTCGTTGGTTAGATTTTTGTTGTAGAAGACTAGCTCCCCGATTCAGAACATCTTCGATATGCAGTTGTTGATCGATGCGGTTTGTTATCTCTTTTTCTCTCGTTACGTGAATCGTAGACGAAACGAGATAACAAACCGAATCGGTTGACAACTGCTTATCAAAAATGTTCTGAATTGGGGAGCTGATTTTATACGCCTATTTATTTATTTATTTATTGCATAAGGTTAGCCCATAGCATACATATTTTCACTTTTACCAAATAATACAGTACAGTATTGTCCTTATATGTACGCTAATTACGGGCAAACACAACATTGGCTAATCAAGACGACTTAATGTTAATTAAAAATTAATACTTCTAAAAAACCAAAAACACAACTTTTTTTATATATTTTGCTATAAACTACTTAAGTTTAGGGTGATTTCTTGATACTCAAAGACTAAATATTCTTGACCGATTTTTTTTTCTATAGTCGTGGTTTATGCCCACAGACGAGTAAGCCTCTAGACGCCTAGTAAGCGGATACCCCTGGTCACAAAGCATATGCAGTAGCACTGCATATCTCACGCCCAGCCACCAATCAGGACGTCACTCCGTCAGCGAGCGGCACCAATCATATCACCGAACATTTGAGCGGACCAATCATAACGCGCCGCCCGCCCCCCGGTCCCCGCCAACATTTTACGACTGAGTTCTCACGCAAAACTTTGTTTATGTGGCGTCTTGAGGCTTACTGGTCTGTGTTTATGCCTTAACAAATATCAACATGTTTTGTTAGATTTTTGTTGCAGGAGAAGAAATACAGTTGTTTTATACATTCAGTATTGTGTGCAGAGTGTCGGCGTGGCGCACGGGGGAGCGCGCGGCCCTGGAGCGGCGCCTGGGGGAGGAGCGGCGCGCGCGCACCGCCGCCGAGAACCAGCTGCTGCGAGCAAGACACGCCGCCCGCCCCCCCAGGTACATACATACTTGTTGTCGTTCTATTATCTATGTACACTGGACCAAACGGAATCATGACCCACCTTAAGCTTAATTTTCTACTAACATTCTGATACAATTAGGTCGAATTTCGCTTAAAGATGTTTCCCTGGCCACAAACTTGTTATAAATTTTATTGGGCAGTGACGCTTACCAATTTCTTTTAATTTGATTAATATTCTTCTGGAATTAAAAGCGTTAGCATAGGTTTTTGAAAAAAGAAATTGTTTACTTCGTTTTTATAGGTAAACTATGTGGAACGACAGTTAATTCGAAATTCAAAACCTCTGACCCGTATTAATACAGTTTCCTTATATTAAAAATGTCTTAGGTGCAGCACGATGCTAATAAGAAGAAACTATTACTGTTTTGACAATTTCATACGAATTATCGGCTGAGTGGGTCATGATAACGATTTGTTGACTGTACAGTACGATGGACTACTGGATGTATGGACTGCCTCGTTGGTCTAGTGGTCGCAAGCGCGACTGCTGAGCATGGGGTCCTGGGTTCGATTCCCGGGTCGGGCAAAGTGTTATTGGGTTTTTTCAGTAGGAAATTCTCAGTAGCAGCTCCGAGTCTAGATTTGTGCCCGGTAAATGGCAATAGGCTCGCCCACTGTTACATGGGACTTATAATATAACTGGCGAAATGTGGGTGTACTATACACCTCTGCCTACCCCTTCGGGGAAATACAGGCGTGATGTTATGTTATGTTACAGTACGATACAATAACAAATAAAACTTTTTAACAAAAAATTGAACCGACGAAAACAGAAACTGAAAAGCGAAAAATAACTAATTATGAGTCGGCGCCAAACGAACTTTTAACAATCATAGTGCGTGTAAGTTGGAAGTGGCCGAGCGGAGACCGCATTTTTGGAAAGTTATTGTTTATCGTTTAAAATCTCACGTTGTATTTGATGTGACGTTGTTTTTATTATTTATTTAAAGTAATTTAATGATCTTCGTTGATTGGTTGTTTGGCGCCGACTCATAATTAGTTATTTTTCGCTTTTCAGTTTCTGTTTTCGTCGGTTCAATTTTTTGTTAAAAAGTTTTATTTTTCATTTTTTTGTGGTTAAACTCTAAATCCAGGTCTCCATTATGTCGTAGTGTCTAGAACTATATTTATGTATGTCAAGTTTCAACAGAATCGGTTAACAGGTAAGAATTCAGTGGGTGAACAAACACTCATCCCCTGTTTTACTACCCTTAGGGGTGGATTTTGATTTTGAAATTTAAATGGGACCAACTTCGAGATATACCCTATCCATTAAAAAAAGAATCATCAAAATCGGACCACTCTGTAAAAAGTTATGCGTGGTCATACATAAAAAAAAAAAAAAAAAAAAAAAATATACGCGTCGAATTGAGAACCTCCTCCTTTTTTTCGTCGGTAAAAAATTGGACCTACGAAAACAGCAACTGAAAAGCGAAAAATAACACATTATGAGTCGTAGTCGTAGTTGAGTCAAGTTTTATTAAAAAAAAAATTGTGGTTTAATCTAACTCCAGGTCTCCATTATGTCGTAGTGTCTAGATCTATATTTGTGTGCCAAGAATTCAGTGGGTGAACAAGCACTCATCCCCTGTTTTCCCACCCTTAGGGGTGGATTTTTTAATTTTGAAATTTAAATGGGACCAACTTCGAGATATACCTATCCATTAAAAAAAGAATCATCAAAATCGGGCCACTCTGTAAAAAGTTATGCGTGGTCATACATAATTGAGAACCTCCTCCTTTTTTTACGTCGGTTAAAAAATAAGGCGCGACGTTAATCTTCGTTCGCGCAGACACGAAAAGGCGATCGACGACAACACCTGAAACATTAAAAAAAATATAATCAAAATTCAAAGATTTATTGCATACTAACTGTACCAGGCCCCTCAGAAAGTATTGCGAAAAAAAGTTTTTATATATGGGAGACTGGCCAGTTATAATGTTTTTCGAAAATATGATTATTTATAAGTAAAAATAAGTAAGTTCCAATTTCAAAATTTCCCTCCACATTTTTTGCGAGTTAATTCAAAGTATTGTGTCTCACTGAAATATGGATCTGCGCCGGGAACATTTTAGAGCTATGATTTTATACGATTTCAAGTGTCGCCTGAAACCGGATGAATCGTACGATAGACTTCAAATGGCATTCATGGATGAAGGCCCTTCCAAGGCAACCGTGTATCGTTGGTATAACGAATTCAAGCGCGGTCGACCAACTTTGGGGGATGACGAAAGAAGCGGTCGCCCTTTGACGGCTGTTACCGAAGAAAACGTGCTAGCAGTGAAAAATTTAATCCAAGACAATAGGCGAATTACATATCAGGAGATTCAACACATATTGAAGATTGGATCGGGAAGCGTTCACGAGATTCTACACAGCCATCTTCGCGTGAGGAGGATAGTATCACGCTGGGTGCCGCACAACCTCACCGATGCTCAGAAGCAGGCCCGGGTGGAATGGTGCCGTGATATGCTTAACAAATTTGAAGCAGGCTCGTCTCGGCGTGTTTACGACATCGTTACAGGTGATGAGTCCTGGATTTATCAATACGACCCAGAAACCAAGCGCCAGTCGACTGTTTGGGTGTTTCAAAATGAGCCAACGCCTACCAAAGTGAAGCGATCTAGAAGCGGGGGTAAGATTTTGATCGCTAGCTTTTTTAATTTGACTGGCCACTTGGTATCAATTCCCTTACGGGATCAAAGAAGCATTAATGCCGAATGGTATACTACCAAATGTTTGCCAGAAGTTTTCTCTGTTATAAGCAACAAGCGACCAAACACAGGGCTCCGCGGGCTACTGCTCCACCACGACAATGCACCTGCGCACACCGCACTCAAAACGAGGGACTTCCTGGACAGCACGCCAGTCAAACTCCTGGGTCACCCTCCTTACAGCCCTGATCTAGCACCGTGTGACTTCTTTTTATTCCCAAAAATAAAAAATCAGCTCAAAGGGATACAATTTTCGTCGCCGGAAGATGCGCTGGCTGCGTTCGAGCAGGCTGTAAACGAGGTGTCTGCGGCGGACTGGAAAAAGTGTTTTGAAAACTGGTTTAGGCGCATGAATCTTTGTATAGAGGCTGGTGGAAAGTACTTTGAAAAGATTTGATAAAAATATATGTACGTATAGAACAATTTTTTTTAGTTTCGCAAAACTTTCTGAGTGTCCCACGTAGGTACAGTCAACAAATCGGAATCATGACCCACGATAAGCTTAATATCCTACAGACATTCTAATACAATTAGGTTGAATTTCGCTTGAACAGATATTTCCCTGGCAACAGACTTGTTATCAATTTTGTTAGCTATTGACAGTCACAGCTAGTTTACCAATAAAATTATTTTTATAAATTTTATTCTTGATGTTTAACTCCAAATATTGTTAAGAGCATGGTATAATAACACCAGGTAGTCTCTTCCCGTGACAGCTAGGTCACGTGATTGCCTTCGTACTACGTCATCGGCCGTGGAGCCAATAGCGGGCTGTTAGCGTGACACTTGTTTTTTTTATTTTTTTATTTATTTATTTATTCATGACCATACATGTCCTTCAGTCGTAATCATTGAACATATTATACTTATATCCTAGTAAAGTGATGGAAACTTTACTAGGTTTCTGAGGGGATGATGAGATAATACGAAAGTCATGTTTTTCAACTTTGTACCATTTATCCACACTTGTACACGTTAACGAGCACTTAACATTTAATAATCCACCATTATTACACATTAACTCTCGGAGAAACACAAATATTGGAAAATAATAAAAAATCCACAACACGATCTTTACGAATTTTCCCGCCAACCACACTTGTCAGTTTGATGTGCTGCCACTTTGTGAAAATAAATTACCCGAGCAAAATGCATTTTTTCATTTACTTTCTTCTATAAAGAATCACTTTTTAACTAGTAATTTAATATAGTTTCCTTTATTAACTAATTAGATGAATAACACGACATAACAAATAGTTAGGCTAGTTAGGAATTTATTTTATATTCATTATGAACAAAAATCTCCTTAAGTATATTGAAGATATCAATCAATGGCAGCACTGATCGTGACGTAGCTTGGAGGCACCGCGCTGTCATGGCGGGAAGAGAATACCTGGTGAAACATCTTATTATACCATGGTTAAGAATATTGTTTGACACCATTTCATACTTGACATTTTATTATTTGTCATTTTTATTTTATTAATGTTCTGTAATCGAAAATGTTAGTATAGGTTTCTTAAAAAATATAGTTGTTTGTAGGAATACCACGTAAAACGACAGCTAATTCGAAATTAAAAACATAATTCCTGCTTTATCAAAAACATAATTTCCAATCCAATTATAAATCTATTGCATTGATAACAAAGCTCAAAACGGCACAGACCTCTGACCCATTTTAATGCAGTATCTGTAATATTTAAAATGTCCTAAGTGCATGCTGCACTACACAAGAAAACCTTACTGTTTTGAAGATTTCAAATGAATTATCAGCTGAGTGGGTCATGATTCCGATTTGTTGACTGTACATGACTGGTGTTACATCAACCAACATCCATCAACCAACAACATCAACATTTTTTTCATCATTTCATCAACCTTATGCAATACCCATAAGTTGTTAAAATTGATTGCCGTGACGTCTTTTTCTATTTCTGATTGGTTAACAAAAAACTATTTTGTTGGTCTAAGCCTATGTGGTATTGAAGTTGTTATGGGCAAAGAGGTGGGCCTTTATTAGCTCGTTTCGCCATCCTATACTATAAAAAAAAGTTTACTTTTTGATCACTCTCAGGAAAGTTTTGACAAAAGCGCGCTGGCTGGCTACACTGCTTCAGATGTGCCAAAGAATTTTTACCCAAGATAGAATGCGTACGGAGAAATTTAAGAACTTCAAAAATGAATAATATCCCGTTCATATAAGGTCCAAAATCTTTTATCAAAATCAGGGAGAAAATACCGGTCTAGCTCGGTGTTCTCAGATAGTATTACCGAGAGCCCGCTGTCCCTTTCCTGCATGTATGGACACCCTATAGAAAGAGACAAAGGGCTCCCCAATCATCGGACCGGATTTTAGTCAGCCGTCCGCTTTCCAGCTTTATATACATGCTGAAATTTGAGTCGCTTAAATCCCGAAAAGGGGTAATTGTACTCATCCTTATGAACAACTTTTACTATGGGACCAACCCTGAAATCGCGAAAAAAAAATCAGGTGGTCCCTACATTTGTGTTCACTTAAATCAATAAAATGTAGGGACCACTTGATATTTTTTTAGCGATTTCAATGACCCTTTTTTGGGATTTAAGCGACTCAAATTTCAGCGTGTATAAGTTCCTTGAGATGTGCTCATCATCACCATTCTTTGTCAGTGGCGAGTGCGAAAGCGAGTCGTGCCGACTGCGGCGGGTGGCGGCGGAGGGGGAGGCGGCGGCGCTGCGCCGCGAGCTGCTGCGCGCGCGGGAGCGGGGCTCCCAGCTGCAGCGGGACCTCACGCAAGCCACCGACCAGGTAGACCATCACCGTTAAGACGCTGACAACAGTGACAACAGCCAAATACCCCAAATAGGCTTCTTTTAAAAACATTTTTAGCTGTATCTATTCAGTTAGTGGCAGTGAAAAAAAATATATGATAATCTTGATCGTATTTTCTAAAACTCTATTGTGCCCAAAAGCCGTTTTCTTGAAATTTTCTCGATGGAAAAGAATTGTAAACTAACCTCTTAAAACATGCTTTAAAGCAGTCTCTATTATTTACCAAATATTATAAATGAAATTAAGAAAACATTTAAGAAAGACAATAATCTAAAACATAGTTATTTCTGTTTTTCAAGTAAGGTTATAGTTTTTTATTAAAAAAAAAAATATGGTTAATTTTCATTCAAGTTGAGCGGCGCACCCGACGTCCCTCCTCTCGTTGCCTCTTTTTCAGTTCTGTACAAAACGATAGTGACCGCAGAGGTCTGATTTTTAGGTGTTGTCAGCCTCTTAACAGGAAATGCGTCCAGAGACACTTTTCTTCTTGCGTGTTTAAAAGGGGTGTTATGTTTTTGAGGTGTGTATCTGTCTGTCTGTGACATCGTAGCGCCCAGACGGATGAACCGATTTTGATTAAGTTTTCTTTATTTGAAAGATGACTTGATCGAGAGTGTTCTTAGCTATGATTCAAGACAATCTGTTCAGCCATTTGAAGATGTGAGCAACTTCCACAAGTCTGATCGATTCAAAATTTGATATCCTGTTTAATGATATTGCAAGAACCTGGTAACCTTGTGTTGATGCTGCAGCATCACCTGGAATCTGCAGGATACCCAACTCCTCGCCAACTTACAGCAGAGGTATCGTGTTTGGGTTCATTGCAACGGTTTCAATGAATAAGTTATAGATAGTGGTGATGGTGATCTGGGTCTGATCTGATGATGATGGAACAGGAAAGAGAAATAAGGATAAATTGGTGCGGGATTCTAAGCTACTTTCACTGGTTTAATCGATATGAAATGGTAAATCAAATCATTTATTCGCCACAAGATATCGTGTACAAAGACATTACAATTAATTACAAGTCTTTCATATACGATGTAGTACAATTTGTGGCGAATTAAGTCCGAGTCGCAGTCGGTTGCCGCCGCATCCGCTACGACGCACTGCGCCCTGTCTGTGTAAATCGTACAGTTTTGTATGAATATGTAAAGTGAATGAGGGAATGGGTTGTGTCGGCGGTTTTTTAAACCACTTTTTGGCCACTTCTATGGCGGTGCTCGTGGCTTCGTTTAGGTCGGCTCTTTTACAGTAAACTGTACTTTGCTTATTTATCCCTTGTGCTCTGTCAACGGCACAAGGGATAAGTAAGCAAATGGGAAATGGATTGAATGGGGGCCCCACATTCGCATTCAGTTTTTGAGAAATCTCGCATTCCCCATTTGCACAAATTTTCTCTGCAGCGACCGACTTGAGTTCAGAACTGGTTGAGGAATTTCCAGACTGACCAAATCAGTAGCATAGCAATTTGATAGCAGTGATAGGATAGCCTAGTGGTTGAACGATTGCCTTCCATGCAGGAGGGTGTAAGTTCGATCCCGGCCCGCACCTCTGACTTTTCGAATTCATGTGTGGATTTATATTCGATTATCACTTGCTTTAACGGTGAAGGAAAACATCGTGAGGAAACCTGCACATCTGAGAGGGCTCCATACAGTTCTTAATGGTGTGTGTAGTCCGCCAACCCGCACTAGGCCAGCGTGGTGGATTAAGGCCTTAGCCTTCTCGTACTGAGAAGAGGCCCGTGCCCAGCAGTGGGACAGTAATGGGCTGGTTATGTATGTATGTACTACAAAATCAGTTGGTAGTGTGAGCTTTTCCTTCCACAACCCCGTCCTCATTGCGGCTGAATGGAGTAGTAAGGTTCGAGTGGAGCGTATGAAACTCTAAACTTTTAAGAGTCAGGTACTTGAAGAAACTATCGCTGTCACTTTGCGAGCACTAGGCCTCAAATAAGTGCGATAAGGAGAACTGCAGCTCCAACTGAATAGCCTTAGTAAAAAGTCATAATTCGAAGAGGAGAAATCATCGATGTCGCTCGACAAAATGTAAGGAACAGCTGATTTTTGCGATTTCAGAGTAGGTCCCATAGTAAAAGTTGTTCTACTATTCTATGCCCTGAATGACCTCTTAAAATATGAGCACGCATTTCTGATACACGTTGTATAAAACAACGTTGGGTTAATTACATCATTTATAACTCAAGAACGGCTGGACCGATTTTAATGAAATTTGGCATACGGATAGAACATAACCCGGATGAACATATAGGCTACTTTTTATCCCGGGAAGATGAACAGTTTTTGAGGGATGCGCGATAAACGACATTCACGCGGGCGAAGTCGTGGGCATAGGCTAGCAATTAATAAAAAAAGTTAGTCATCTTCCCTATTGATTAATTTGCATGCACAGACCAGTAATCCTCAAGACGCCGCATAAAATATTTTTTGCATGAGAACGTAGTCGTAAAATGTTTTACATTTTAATTTACGGCGCATTATAATTGGTCAGCTCAAATGTTCGGTGATATGATTGGTGTCGTCCGTGTGGTGCCGGACGTAAAGAATTGCACCACCCTCTTTCTTCTCATGGGTGTCGTAAAAGGCGACTAAGGGATTCACCAGAGGATGAGCAGCAGCGTTCTCTGAGTATTTAAACAACCAACTGCGATCGCCAACCCGCCTGCCAAGCGTGGCGATTATGGCATATCCCCTTTGGGGGAGGCCTTTGTCCAGTAGTGGACGTTTTTCGGCTGAGATGATGATTGGTGCCGCTTGCTGACGGAGTGACGTCCCGATTGGCGGCGGGGCGTATGATATGCAGTGCTACTATGCTTTGTGACCGCGGGTATCCGGCTAATCAGCATCTACAGGCTTACTGGTTTGTGACCATACTGTAAACGACAGCTCAGAATGTAGGGTTTCGAGATAAAAACCAAATACAAATAACAATATATTTATTTCCTTTCCCACTGGGTTTAATTTTTACACATTCGGTAACAGAATCAGCGTCATACTTACAGAATCAAATAATAGTTATCCACTCAAAATGCTATTAGCAATATTATCAATTCACAATCAACTCTATACATCGATCCATATATTTCCATGACTCTATATATATCTATTTATGTGCAATCAACGCTCACAATCGACTTGTCGTCTTGACGTCTCGAGCTCGCATGCCTGCCGTCAAAGTATGTCTCATAAGGCGCGACTGATTATAGGTTCGGGTTACTTAAGAGGCTGACAACACCTAAAAAATCAGACCTCTGCGGTCACTGTCGTTTCGTACAGAACTGAAAGAGAGGCAACGAGCCGAGGGAAGTCGGATACGCCGCTCAACTTGAATGAAAATTAAAAAAAAAAAAATTAATAAAAAACTAAAAGCTTATTTGAAAAACAGAAACAACAAATGTTTAGATTATTGTCTTTCTCAAATGTTTTCTTAATTTTATTTATAATTTTTAGTAAATAATAGAGATTGTTTGTTTTATAGCATGTTTTAAGAGGTTAGTTTACAATTCTTTTCTATAGAGAAAACTTCAAGAAAACGTGTTTTGGGCACAATACAATTTCAGAAAATACGATCAAGATTAACATATATTTTTTTCACTGCCACAAACTGAATAGATACAGCTAAAAATGTTTTTAAAAGAAGCCTATTTGGGGTATTTGGCTGTTATCAGCGTCTTAATACAAGCTAACAATACTATACTATTGCATGTAACCCAGGTTCGCAGCCTGGAGGCGCGGCGGGAGGCGGCGGGGGGCGGCTGCAGCGGGCGCTTCGAGTCCACGCAGGAGCGGCTGCAGTTCCTGGAGGACTCGCTGTCCTCGGAGACGCGCGTCAAGCTGGATCTGCTGTCCGCACTGGGCGAGGCCAAGCGGAAGCTGCACATACAGCAGGGTACGTGCTCACTTAACCCATGGTATAATAACATGTTCCACCAGGTACTCTCTTCCCGTGACAGCTAGCTCACGTGATTGCCTCCGTACTACGTCATCGGCCGTGGAGCCAATAGCGGGCTGTAAGCGTGACACTTAATTTATTCATGACCATGGATACATGTCCTTCAGTCGTAATCATTGAACATATTATACTTATATCCTAGTAAAGTGATGGAAACTTTACTAGGTTTCTGAGGGGATTATGAGATAATACGAAAGTCATGTTTTTCAACTTTGTACCATTTATCTACACTTGTACACGTTAACGAGCACTTAACATTTAATAATCCATCATTATTACACATTAACACTCGAAGAAACACAAATTTTGGAAAATAATAAAAAATCCACAACACGATCTTTACGAATTTTCCCGCCAACTCCTCGTGACACTTGTCAGTTTGATGTGCTGCCACTTTGTGAAAATAAATTACCTTTCATTGCATTTCTTCATTTACTGGCTTCTATAAAGAATCACTTTTGTACTAGTAATTTTATACAGTTTCCTTTAATAACTAATTAGATGAATAACACGAGATAACAAATAGTTAGGCTAGTCAGGAATTTATTTAATATTCATTATGAACAAAAATCTCCTTAAGTATATTGAAGATATCAATCAACGGCAACATTGATCGTGACGTAGCTTGGAAGCATCGCGCTGTCATCGCGGGAAGAGAATACCTGGTGAAACATCTTATTATACCATGACTTAATCAAGGAACTTATATATCAAACTGGAAAGCGTACGGCTGACTAAAATTCGGTCCGATGATTGGGGAGCCCTTTGTCTCTTTCTATAGGGTGTCCATACATGCAGGAAAGGGACAACGGGCTCTCGGTAATACTATCCCAGAAAACAGGGCTCGCCCGGTATTTTCTCCCTGATTTTGATAAAAGATTTTAGACCTTATATGAACGGGATATTATTCATTTTGAACAAAACAACATAACATGACATCACGTCTGTATTTCCCCGAAGGGTTAGGCAGAGGTGTATAGCACACCCGCATTTTGCCAGTAATGTTATAGCCCATGTAATAGGGGGTGAGCCTATTGCCATTAACCGGGCACAAATCCATACTCCGGGCCGCTACTGAGAATTTAAAAAAAAACCCAATAACACTGCCCGACCCGGGAATCGAACCCAGGACCCCACGCTCAGCAGTTGCGCTTGCGACCACTAGACCAACGAGGCAATCTTGAAGTTCAGTCAGTAATTTTTGAAGTTCTTAAATTTCTCCGTCCGCATTCTTTCTTGGGTAAAAATTCTTTGCACTTAACACATACAGTTACGATCGTTCCCGGTGATACATTCGACAAAGTCCCTTGAACGAATCCTGCTACATTACACGTACCTACGGCTGCCGTCGAACACTGAGCGCAAGCGATTATAGCCTTAGTGCTGGTTCACTGGAAAGTTTTATGATAGTACAGTCTAACAAAGCAATCAGTATACAGGGTGGCCAGATATAGATGAAGATTTCTCAGGAAATTATTATAGAATGGTTTGATTAGGGTTTTGTATCAATACAGTTTAACTTTGTCCGTTATTAAAATGATATTTCACTCGAAAACATCCATAATCTTCTGAGAAAACTTCATTTATATCTCTACCTTGTATACTAATTGCTTTGTTAGACTGTACATTTAGATTTTAAAATATCAATTTTGAGCAACGACAGAAATTAACCTCAAAATGTAAAAAGCTAAATACTGAAATATTTATTCGAATAATTATTCATTGTTACTCACTTTAATTTTTTATCATTGATCTGCACTTTTTTCAGACGCTTATTATCAACAGTAAAATACATTTATGAATATAGTTTACACGCATATTACCATCTGACGGCCAACTAGCAGCGCGCGATTCCCCGGCTTCTTGCTTCCCTTTTCATGAAATCGCTTCCACAGATTGCAGGAAAGCGAAAGCAGCAAAAACGTGGAAAAAACACTGCAAGTGGTGGGATGTTACACTGTTGGTACTTCGGAATATTATCACAGAATATCTAATAGTACTGACGTACAGAACGGCCACTCACCGCCCCCCGCCAATTTAAGACTCCTCGCCCGCAGACTCGCAGTCTGACGGCAATAGGACTGCAAGATCGCAATGGATGTCAATCGCCAGTCGCTATCATGCACGCCATCTCTGAGAACTACTGAGAAGTGCTTGGAACCCAGTCGCCATTACGAGCGGCGAGCATCCCTAACCTACACATGTGTGTGCGTTTGTATACAGACGTAATCTTGTGTATGTAGGTGGTGCTAGCATTTATATTGTATTGAGTGGCCGAGGTGTGCTATTATTTTAATTTGTAATAATCTTCGCAGGCTTAATATCGAGACAAGACAAAGAAATAGAGGAACTTAAAGCTCAAATGCTGGCAGTTATGCCGACGGAGTTCGTGACGCCATCAAGCGCCGCGGTGTCCAAGCTTCGACTCTCGGACGGGTCACCGCTGGACCCTAACGCGTCCGTCTACATGCCCAAACAACTCGCCATGCAGTGCTCCGACGCCTAAGCTCAAACGAACGCGAATGCAGGTATTGGCGCTGATTCTGTGACAAACTAAACTAATTTAGTATTACTGTCTCTTTCTAACAAAAAGCAATTGAAAAGGATAGAAGATATTTAGTCCTGGCAAATTACTCCGCTTGTTTTAACGTGAATTCAGTCACCATCGCGATAAGTGGCGTCTTCTTAGTCTTGGGTAGTATACTTAAAAAATGAGTATTGTGCGTTACGCTCTTTTGAAAATTGGGCCACACTGTGCTAGCACGATTGAGGCGAGGCTGCACTCTGTACTGTACGATGTATGTCCTAGGGTGTACTATACACAGTACTGTACGCGTAAAATAACTCTACCGCTGTGAAAACAGCAACAGGTGGCTGCGCAGTAGCCAATTTTGCAATCAAATCAGTAGTGCGCATGCGCGGTAATGGTGGCAAGACTCCACCTGAGCGGCAAGATGGCGGGGACTGCATGTTCTCGCTGTCTCAGTCGTTCGTTAATTTCCGATACGTCTTTATGTCCTGCTCACTCTTATGACGCGACTGTATCTGCGTGGTTTTTCGCAAAGCCTGGTTTCACAGGGGCTCAGTTAAATTACGCGTACTTAACTGTAACTAGAGATGGGTAGGTCCGATAATAATTCGGAGTTGGATCCCGATGTGCATTCCGGCTCATTGATCCACACCAGGTTCCGTGTCTGTCGGACCCAAATGGGTCCGGCTGTCTGTCCATGGTCATTTGATCTCGAAGCGTGAAGTGTGGGAGTCTGATCACGCCAACCCGTCCCCATGTGCGTCTTACTCTGTCCCGCCGTCCTCACTCCCCGGGTTTTCCTTCCGCTCAGTGCGTGTTATTTCTTTACCGGTACTGTGGGATCGGTATCCAAATTGTGGTTGGATGTACATCCATCAATAACGCAAGTGATGCGGGTCCGACGATATGTATCCATCCGGAGCTACCCATAGCTAACTGTAACCCTCACTCACATGTCAGAGACATAAGCGTCATCTCCCAACACTTGACTCGCGGGGCATCGAAATCGTGGTAGCACAATATTATAAAATGAGTAAGTAACTCTTATTGAACTAGTGAGTAGCTACGACCATGCTAGCACGCCTGCTGAGTCATCCAACAACATTATTTTCCCGTCAATTTCAAGGGCGAACTAATTTGACAGTTCAAAATATGTTCTGTCCTTTTTCAATGACGTTTGTAAGAAAGAGATAGATAAAAATTAGTTTAGTGGGTTCTGCAACGGAATCAGGGCCATTGTCTAAGTTACTTCAGTTAAACTAACGGTTTCAGTGAACAAGATTGTATGAAAATTGTCAACGTGTGGAACTAGAAACGAGAAGATTGTGAAAGTGTGCGTCATTCTTTACCTGAACAATAAAAAAGAGTGTCGAGCAAGGAGTCATGTGTAAAATAATGTGGCATTTGGTTTGTAAGAGGTTTCAAAGGGATTTTCAAGCAATCTATGGTTTCGTTGACCAATAAGTCTAACAACTGTGTGAATAGTATTGCCAGGAATATAATGTCAAAAAATAAGATAAAATGTCTGTGCAAACAAAACTGTATCCTGGAATTACTATTATGTATAAAATATACATTTTAAACTGAAATAATTTAGGCAATAATTAAATCAGAATGGGAAGGCGAACACAAAACGAACACAGATGACAGCACCATCGTTGATACCCATGCAACCAATCAGAATGAGCTACTTTGACATTAGCGATAATGTCAAACAAATTTCAACCAATGAAATTGCTTTGGTACCAACGATGGTGGCGCCATTAATTCCTCAGATTCCCACCCAGTTCTTGCAAGAGAAGATCTTTCGCGTTCTCCCTTAGGTCGCTAATACCGAGCTTCAAACCCAACCCAAGCCATGCTGGTCTTTGTATGGGCGTTTCCTGATCTCAATTTGTTTTTTTTTTGTTTTATAATTGATAATGAAAGCTGACAACATGTGTTTCGTTAATTTATTGTGTTAGTTAAATTTTTTAAAAGTGATTTTTTGTAAGTCGAAAGCGGGCGAACAACTTGGCTGTTTGTTTTTGTTAGGAGTGATTTTTTAATGATTTGGTAAATTTTCTGTGTTTGAATTGAAAATTTAAGTGTAGTTTTATGGTGATTACAAATCAGTAGCAGTAAAAGCCGTTTTCGTTTATTATTTAATTAAAAATCAGTCTTAACTATGCCAAGTTTGATTCGCCTGCAAATGTCCATACAAACATCGGTAGATTTAAACTGGATATAACTTAAAAATAAACAAGTGTGTTAGTTTTGTAACAGTGTACGTACATTATGTCGAGACAGAGCGTTTATTTTTTCATAATTATATTTAAATATTTGAATTTCAGACAGTCGGTAATTTTAACTTGGTTTTTAACTAATTGAAATTGCCCCGGAGTATACAATACATACAGAATTGTCACTTTATAATATGACAATGTGACTTTCGCTTTATTGTGCGCACAATTATGGTAACTTATATCCAGAAACTGTGTTCAGAACAGCGAATAAAATGACACACAAAATTTGTGACCAAGTATTTGGTGTTTCATTGAAAAATTGTACTTATTCTTAACAGTATAAGACACATTTTTGAATGTAACAGTATACGAAAGTCTGCATTATTCGTCATTTATTAAAAAACGGGGCCGTATAATGATCTCTTCAAGCATAATTTGTCTAAATACAGTCTACTGTGTGATTCGCTGCTGCAGTTTTAAAATACGTGTTCTTTTGAATTTTATGTGATAAATTGTACAAAATAAGATCTGAGATCGAGTCTTCTTCCTTGTATATTAAATTTGTAGTTTTATTCGACGTTTTTAGTCCAAATTTGTCTGTATTTACGTGTGGCGCCACCTGACGGTATGTTTGGGAACTAACGGCGTGGCGCTCACATTTTCTTGTTGAACATTTGAGAGATGTAAATTGTTTGACGTGTGACAGCATTTTGACAGATGATCGAACCATGACAGTTGATTGTTGACCGATACGGTTTGGTAGTACTGCTCCTAATTTCATGAATTCTATGGATGTCTGTTAACGCAGACTAAAGGCAATCGTTTCGTACTTAATTAGGACTAATTTCTCTTAAAATATTTATAGCATTATCCCACGAAAATTGAAAATTTTATTAATAAAATCACATCCGTCACGTTTACGATTAAAGGTTCAGTTGAAAACCAGCGTCAGGCACTTGTTGCCTGGCATTTATGCTGAACTGGACCTTTTTGGCACAGTCGCTAGACACAGCATCGATAATCCGTTTTTTGTATATTTAATTGTGTTCCTGTTGAATTGTGTCTGTGTATCTATGTGCTTTGTGTCAAATAAATGTTTCTTTCTTTCTTTCAAATCAACAAAACCACGGCCAGTATTATAAAAAAAAACAAACATCCATGAAATTCGTTCGTTTTACCAATAAGTTTGTATACATACCTTATTCTTTGAAATATACCTACATTGAACTGTAAAACTTAGAAAATATCTGTGGAGCTGCCATTTTGTTAGTAGGCTATGCCTGCTTATTATTCAGGAATATTTTTTTCTTCTGTTTCTGTACTAAATTCCGCCTATACCCATTCAGCCGTTACGTTGTGTTTGAAATAATTATTAACCCAAAATTATGCATTTATTATGTAGTGAGATGATGGGACAGTAGGCAAACGAGAAGAGCTTAGAGTAATTAGACTAAATAGTGGTAATTTCTGTTTTGCCTACCGTACTTAGTCCAGAGTAAGTCAAGAAAATGTAGCAAGGATGAGGTCTACAGATATTTTCATAATGTAAATTATCAAGTGCGCAGAGTATCCGATTATTTTATTGTTTAATATACCTATATCGTCATTTATGTACAAGAGTTGACTCCAGAATTTCGCGAATTGAATTGACGAAATATGTGTTTTTTCTCAAACTAATTTGAGGGATTATAAATTCTACTTAAAGCCTGGGGTGCGTTCAGTTATGTCGCTCGACGACGGCGGACAAGTCGGAGCGTTCTTTGGACATTTGTTTGGACGATCGATCTGATTACTTACTGATCTGTAACTGAATGACCAAAGTACACTTCGTGCGTCGTCCGCTGTCGTCGAGCAACATAATAGAACGCACCCCTGACGGCCAATATTATATCCTATTTTATAATCCACGATCTGTCCTACTAGAAATATAAATTTGACATAAGTTTTATGGAGCTTATGTCAAATTTCTATCTCTAGTAGGGCCGTAATTTTGGCCGTTAGACCCGCTGTTTAGAATGAAAAAAATGTTCGAGCACAAATGGTGCGGGCACCACAACTGAGTTACAATTATTGACAGTTTGTTGGAACATATGGTTCGTTTTGAACAGCGTGTGTCGTAAAGTACATAGATGACTTTAACAATAGTTTCGTTTAAATAGAAGAATACTATCTAATTGCTACTTACTACTTAGGCCCTTCGTCCACTTGTCGGTACGGTATCGTTTTACTCGGTAAAATCCACAGAATTGTAACAGATAGAACGCAACAGTAGGCGGGGCACGCATGTCCCACCCACTGTTCCGTTCTCTGTTATAATTATGTGGATTTTACCAAAACACACAGACAAGAGAACGAGGGGCCTTAGGGTGCAATTTTTCCTAATTGAATCAAGTGATTTTAATCATTTTTTATTTTGTTAATCGGATAGTATCAACGTATTTCCCTCATGTTATTTAGTTAAACAAATTATTGCAAGTTGTGTGTGAACTAGGTTGATTTCAGAATAACATACAAGTCATTTCTATTAGGATTGCACAGTACTTTGTACTCTCATTCAATGTAGTATACAATGAGATATCATTGTCTTCTAATATTTTTTTCCATCCATAATATACGGTATCCTAATAAACTTATTATTATGACGGCATTCTTCCTACACAAATGCAGCTTCCATTCAGCAACAACAACTCTGCAACTTTGCAACTCTGTTGCATTTAATTAGTACAATTAATTTTATATAAAAAACAACTGCTAATAAGCAACGGAATTGTATGATTGGTATAATACGTAATCACGTAGGCTATAGTGCTATAACGCCGTGTATTCACTAGGGGATGTGTTTACTCAGCCGATTGTATAATATCGAGTGTTTTTTTGGGCTCAAAAAAAGGACATCGCGTGACTTCGCGCAATATTTCTGGAAACACGCGTGTGAAATAAAATAATTTATTCTGCTAATAGGATGTTAAAATCACATCGGTACTTTCTATGTGACTACCTCTGAGAAGAAATCCCGGAACAAACTCAGGGATCGGTCTCTTGAAGTCCAGCATCTTGTATTCATAATTTATGTGAGAACAATGCAGGGCATCGCCTGAACTGGCAGGTCAGTTTGAGTGGATTTCCCAACTGATTGCACACATGCGTCAGCCATAGGTGTTCCACCTCTTGGCTGCCTAAATCCGGGAGAAAAAAATAAGGATTTCTGGAATAACCCGCCCCTGGCGGAAACACGGGGAACTACTGATTTATGAATGAAAGTCGACGCTTTAGTTAGCGATTTCGTTAGTGTATGCGTAAGTTTCTAAGTTTCAAACTCGGAATCAGTACTCAGTCACAAAATTTCGTTTATTTTAAATTCCTTCCGGGTGCCGGGAGATGTTAATTTTCAATTCAATTCCGGGAGAAGTAGGAACCCTAATCAGCCATCGTGTCGCAGTACATTTGTCCTCCAGTGACTACACGACTTAAACGTGAAGGAATCGGTAGGTTGTAAAAGGCGGTTATTTTTTAACCATTTAAATGTAGGTTCGGTAAATTGATATCGATCGCTTAGTTAACTGACTTCGTAACGTAGAAAAAATAGTTTAATTGAGGCAATATTGCTTAAATTAATATAACTAGCTTTTGTTCGCGACTACAACCGTGCCCGTCCTCTTTATTTCCGAGTAAATTTCGAAAAATTTGGCCTTGGTCTTTATCATAAAAGGAAACACTGTTAAAAATGTCAGCTTTCTAGGTCCAAGGGTTTGGGATCCATGTTTATATGAGACTATAGATTTCCACCTGCTACGATCCTGACACATCTCTTTCGCTTCATCTAAGTCCATTAACCTCGTCATGCATGCTCGTCGTTTTAGAGAACTCTTAACCTGGCATTATTTGAGAACGTCCGCGATTTGATCGCGATACGTTCGCCGAGGTCGTCCGTCCCCTTCCAACTCTTCCATCCACACTCCTTTCGTGTACTTGTTTCGTCAATCTCCTCTCGTCCATCCTCTCTATATGTCCAAAACATCTTAACATACCTTTCTCAATCTTTGTCACTACATCTTTCACTCCACAACGCTCCCTTATCACGCTATTCCTCACTTTATCTCTCAAAGTTACACCACACATACTTCTCAAAGCTCTCATTTCTACTGCATTTATTCTGCTTTCATGTTTCTTCTGCCATACCTAACTTTCACTGCCGTACATGTAAGTACTAACACTACCCCATGAATAGCCAGCCGTGCCTTTTCCGACACTTTGCGGCTGTTCATTAAGGTGTGTAGTGCCCCATTCACCTGATTACCAGCACTCACTCTCCTTTCAATGTCCTTCACATGCTTCCCATCTCTCGTAAACACCGAACCCAAGTATACAAACTCTTTCACTTGTTCCAACTTTTCGTCACCTATCAAAATATTGCACTCTGTCGTAATTAAGTATATAAGTATTATATCTATTGTCTAGTACCCATAGCACAAGCTCTGCTTAGTTTTGGACTAGATGGTGATGTGTAAAAATGTCCCAAAAATATTTTTATTTTTTATAATTTATTCCCTTCAAAAACCATAATTGTTACCATCTTCTGTAACTCCCTTTGACGATGCAAGGATAACTTGATCATCGGTATAGAGGAGACATTTGACAAGTAACCCATTTATTCCTAAACCGTTTTCACTCTCTTTCAAACAACTGTCCATGAATAGATTGAACAGCCACGGTGACGCCACACATCCCTGTCTCACACTTATCGATGCTGACCCAAGCAATGTAGGTAGGCCCCGTTTATCCTGACACAAGCGCTGGAATCCTCAGAGAGATTTCATCGCTTGAATCAAGCTGCTATTCATCCCCGTAGATCGACAGCAGACCACATAGTTCATTCCTCATAAGCCTTTTCCAAATCCACGACAGCGCAATAGCCTTTTTGACCTTTGGCCAAACATTTTTCAGTTATGCATCGCAAGGAAAAGATCGGATCTGTACACCCCATGCCCTTTCTAAATATATAATTGAATATCATTATGTTATTCAATCAAAAACATAAATGGTGGCTTAATTAGAGTAGTTTTTCTTCCTCCTGTAAAATTGAACAAAACGGAGTTACGAAGTCTGAAAACTAAGCCATTGATATGCTTCCATGTGCCAATGTATTTATTTTAGTTAGGTCAGACTTCTGTACTTATTTGATAGACTGTATAAAAAATAAATACAGTAACATGTCATTTACAGCAGGCCGGTTTTTTTCTTGGAAGAATTGTTTTCGAGTTCCGTCTAAATTTTTTGTAGGTTTCAGAAGAATAACGTTTTGGGTAAGTTAGTTTAGCGGGCCCTTGACTCAATACGTGAAATAGAAGAACAGTTGTAAAACTATATGACCAAGATAATATAAAACCGTAAAAAGCCCTAACTTTGCCCACAAGCCCTACTTTGCCTAAGGCATCAACTAAATTTTTACACGCACTAACACTTATAACTGAACAAAAGCTAACGTTGTCACAGTTTTAAAGTCTCCCCAAGTATGGAAACCATAGCTATTATAGTTAACTCAAAAAACAACTAGGCAAAGTATGGGCAAAGTTAGGGCATTTTACGGAAACTGATTTTTGACCAGTTCTAAAGTAATCTGTCAAATAAGAATAGAAGGATATTAAGGAGCATTCACACCACAGAGACAAGCGATGAAACGTACATTGGATATAAATCAAAATGTAATGTGAACATTTCTGTATTATTTTTGAGATTGTGACAAAACGTTTACTCTAGTCTTAATAAAGGTCGATTTAGCGTCGTCCAGCAGACACTTATGTCACTAGTCAGTTGTATTTAATATCCGCAGTTAGCAAATACATTAAGGCTTAGATTCGTCTCTGGATGTAAGCCCAAGGCCCTTCTAAGAATCAAGTGGCGCCCCGATCAGTAAAAAAATAATTTCTCGCTGACTTCTGACTCATTTATCGAAAGTTCGTTTTTAACTATTGACGCACAGGTACTGTAGTTTAATCAGAAACTATTGACTCTGTAAATTATATTACGCTGTAGTTGTAGATACAAAAAATGCGAAACTAACTACAGGTAATTTTGAATTCATTAGCAACTCTTTAAGGGATGTTTGTACTCATCAATTTGAACAACTTAAACTATGGACCAAACCTAAAATCGTAAATAAAAAACAGGTGTTCCCTTTATTTGTGTTCACATAAATCGACAAAATCTAGGGAACAGCTGATTTTTTTTTCGCGATTTAATGTTTGGTCCCATAGTAAAAGTTGTTCAAATTGATGAGTGCAATCACCCCTTAAAGGGTTGCTAATGAGTTCAAAATCATTCTGTACATTGGGGTTTGGCACTTTCTATCTACAACTACAGCGAAATATAATTAACAGAGTTAATAGTTTCTGATTAAACTACAGTACCTGTACTTCAATTGTTAAAAACGATTTTTCGATAAATGATGTATTCAGCGAGTAATATTTTTTTTACTGCTGGGGGCGCCACTTTGCTACTACAATTCGCCTTTACTTATATCAGTAAGTTGTGATTTTATTTTCTAAGAGTATTGGTTGTCATCACTTAATTAATAAGTGGAACTTCAGTGTAACAATGTGACATCACATAACATACAATTTGTTGTGATTGCGAGTGAGATTACAGTTCCGGACAGTCGCGGACATGTGTGAATCGACCTTTAAACTTATTTGTAAACCTAAGTTTTAGGCGTTTAGTTTTTAAATATCAGACTGCGCACTGCCCACGAAGTTTGACTTCCGTATAAATTTGGAACTACGTAAGAATAAATAATTTGTGAAAAGTACTTAATTTTAGGTTTAGACTTGGATGTGATTATTTTCGAATATGAAATCTGTCTGCAGCATAGACACCAATGTATATTTTTTCATGAAACCGGATCGATACGAGAGCGTTACCGTAGGAACAAACGTACAATGGAACGATCTGATTTTTCACTAGTGAAATGTAAGTGATAATGTTTGTTTGTATTATAAACAGATGCTGTAACAGCAATAAAAAATCAGACTTGCAACTTCGTTTTTATTTTATCCTAACCTATAATAAAGGACAGTCTTTCTTCTCATGGGTGTCGTAAAAGGCGATTAAGGGATTCACCAGAGGATGGGCAGCAATTTAAACAATCAACTGCGATCGCCAACCCGCCTGCCAAGCGTGGTGATTACGGCATACCCCCCCACCCTTTGGGTGAGGCCTTTGTCCAACAGTGGAAGTTTTTCGGCTGAAATGATGATAATGAAGGAGATACACGAATAGTATCTGCTGTGTACTATTATCTGTAGGGTGCACACAGACATAGTAAAAAATATAGACTAAGTGCTGCGAACAATCATAGTGAAGCCAACAATCCGTGCTCCTCCGTATACAAACTAGCGCTCACGCACACACAAGTACTTGAAAGATGTTTGTTTTTTGCGATACTTACTGGAAGACGCCGCGACATGTGTATTGAGAGCGGTGAGCACAGATTTCTTCGTCTTACTTCGTCTATATTAAGGGTGCATTAAGAGAGCCTTGGGGTTATTTAATTGATCGTGCGGCGCATCCTGGGCAGTTAGCCCCGCTACCAACCTGCTGACTGGCTAATCTTTTTTCCACGGCATGAGCTATTATGTAGCTCATGTCGACACTATAGAAGACGTTATCTGTAGGGTAACTAAGGTGAAGGTGTAATGTGAATATCAGCTCGCTCGCTCGATGAGTGTTTGTTCACCCACTGAATTCTTACCTATTAACCGATTCTGTTGAAACTTGACACACATAAATATAGTTCTAGACACTACGACATAATGAAGACCTGGAGTTTGATTAAAACCACAAAAAAATGAAAAATAAAACTTTTTAACAAAAAATTGAACCGACGAAAACAAACTGAAAAGCGAAAAATAACGAATTATGAGTCGGCGCCAAAAAACCAATCAACGAAGATCATTAAATTACTTTAAATAAATAATAAAAACAACGTCACATCAAATACAATGTGAAATTTTCAACGATAAACAATAACTTTCCAAAAATGCGTTCTCCGCTCGGCCACTTGCAACTTGCACGTACTTTACTTGTTAAAAGTTCGTTTGGCGCCGACTCATAATTAGTTATTTTTCGCATTTCAGTTTTTGTTTTCGTCGGGTCAATTTTTTGTTAAAAAGTTTTATGTAAGTAACTATTCTGTTACATAATAAACTAACTCCAAACTATTGTACCTTGTCATTGCAAAAAAAAAGGGTAAATTTGGCCTTAAACTGTACGTAAGCCAAGTTGACCCCCCCCCAAAATCTTGGGCTGGAACCGCGCCTGATTGACACCGACTATACGTGTTCACTCTGTGCCTGAGAAGTACGCGACTGCTTCCACAGATTAATGATTAACTGCTTCTTCGGAAGAGGAAAGGGCTTTTCTTCTTGCGCACCGCACATCGCTCGCACAACGCATGACCGAGACGACAAGACGTCACAAACTACCACAGATCAGAAACATGTTATAGGTAGTACCCATATACGCATATTTTCATCGTCATCATTCATGAGCCTGTACCTCAACAACAAAGGGTCTTCATTTGAACTGCAAAATAGTAGTTAATACAACTGCATCTCAGACCAAGTTGGTCTGAGAACTGCATCGAAACTGTCGACTGAACAGCTTAGTCTTTAGTCGTTCAAACTGCACGTCGGCTATAAGTCGACTGTCGTACTCAGACTTACTGTCTGAATACAACTAAAAAGGAATGCTACCATCTGTACCATCACATCACAGCTGCAAACAATTACAGCATGGAAAACTGCGTTACTTCAACCTTGATCATACATACATATTATTATCACGCCTGTTTCCCATTGGGGTAGGCAGAGACTATGGATTTCCACCTGCTACGATCCTGACACACCTCTTTCGCTTCATCTACGTCCATTAACCTCGTCATGCATGCTCGTCGGTTTAGAGAACTCTTAACCTGGCATTTTTTGAGAATATCCGCGATTTGATCCTTGATCCTTGAACCTTGATCAAACCTACAGAAAGAGGAGGTACACCACAGAAATAGATAGAATGGCCAAGTGGGCAGGGCGCGCGTGCCAACACTCTCCACCATAGTGCAGGGCATTTCAAAGCCTTTCTCAGCACGCCTTATGACTTGTTTCTGTAAATACTGTAACAAAAACCCGCAAAAATGCCTTATTGTGCTGTTTCTAACTGCAGAAACAAAAGCTGTAGTTACATTTGATTAAAGTAAATTTTCAAAAATTAATGACGTCAATATGGGGAGGCGTAGTTTGTTCGAAAGTTGCCACGCATGAATCGCAAGTAAAATTGTAATTACAACCATTCTATTTCTGCGAGGTACACTGTTTTTACCCGACTGCGCGACAGCAAAGACAGGGTTATGTTTTTCACGCGTATCTATATATATATGTGGGATTCTTTATACCCTCAAAGCATCTCAATGCTTTGATGAATGAGGTGTCTATCGATCGATTCGGCTAAATTGTGCGATGGTTATAGGCTAGGTTTTGTTTTTTTTAAACCAAAATGGTGGCCATGACATGCAAAACGGCGGTGGAGACAAAAAATAAATTTCGCGTACCATACTATGTGGGGTATCACTGAATAGGTCTTTTAAAATCAATATGATGTTTCTTTGATCATTTCACAGCCATAAGCTCCGTTTAAATAAATATCTTTGGGACATTTTTTACTCAGCACCATCTAGTCCCAAACTAAGCAGAGCTTGTGCTATGGGTACTAGACAATGGATATAATACTTAAATACTTTTTTTTTCAATTTTTTTGTAAATACATACTTATAATTAATAAGCAACACCCAGACCAACACAAACACTTATATACATCACACAAATATTCGTGTCCTGTGGGAATCGAACCCACGACCTCGTTATCAGCAGTCCGACACTCGAACCACCAGACCACAGAGGTCGTCTAAGTTTGAAAATTACACAACCTGAAAGTTGTGTATAATGTAGGTACTTACATTTTCGACTATTGTTCTGGTAAATTGAACGATGATTATAGATTTGTAAGATATAGTGATGATATTGTATGGGTGTATTTATTTATTTATAGGCTAAACCAAGAACCAAAGGAAGATGTTTAAGCCAAAACATAAAAATTTGAAATAAAAAAGTTAATTAAAAAAACCAAAAACCCGACTGCCTGAAAAAGAACTGAAAAGATGTAAACATGACGTAGCTATTTAAAATTAATTTTTCAGTAGCAAATCATAACACGCAGTGGAAGGCTACCTCCGAACTATGTAATTCACAAATATACATAGCCTCCGACTGCGTGCATTCAATTCATGCCGTTTTCTCTATTCACCCCGTTTTATGGTAGGCATATTGTATTATTATCTACGGTGGTTATTTTTGGATCAAACTGAAATTCCGGTTTTTTCCAATAGGTTACAAGTAGTGGACCATAATAATAAGTATAAAATAAATATTTATTTATTTCCAGATACAATTTTTTTTACACTGTAGTACACAGGACAGGTTTACGCAAATGTATCAACGCAAAATAAAATTAATTGAACTTTTGAATAAATAATCAGTTGGTATGCCCGTAAGGTACCTAACTATTCTGTAATTTTCATACGCCACAAGTTATTTATTTACGTCCAAAGTTGCGTCAAAATTAGTACTGGCGACCGCACGTCAGTGGTAACAGTTACAGTTAGTACTATTGTCTTTGTTTTCGTTTGGTGTAATGTACAATAAAGAATATAATAAATAAACATTGAATTAAGAAACCTATGGAAGTGGCCCATTCTTCTATATCCACCTACGGCCAAAATTAATATCCAATCTATCCACGATTTACCCTACTAGAGATAGAAATTTGACATATTTTGTATGGAGCTTATGTCAAATTCCTATCTCTAGTAGGGCAAATCGTGGATAGATTGGATATTAATTTTGGCCGCTAGTTTATACAAATATCGATTAAATCGTTATTGAATTATGAAACTATTCTTTGTCTCTTGTTAACCAACGTGTTATGTCGTCTGGTGAAAGAGATCGCATGCTATTTGTATATTCTCTGTTTGGCAACATCTTTACGGGATGTCAAAATACCTACGCCGCGTGGCAACCCCACTTACCCCGCAATGTGGCCCATAGTTCATGAGCTGTCAAGTAAACAAACTAGGGCTGTTGATATTTTTTAAATATCCGATTTTCGATCTATCGATATATTTAAATATACAATCGGAGTTCGATATATTGAAAAAAAAAAGATATTTCGATAAATATATATATATATATATTTTGGCCAATAGGCCAAATTTCATGATTCTAGGTCAATGCGAAGTACCCTATAGGTTTTTTATGTGAGTTTGCGAGTGTCAAAATGTGACATAGCCGTATGATTGCATTGACCTAGAAGCTTGATTTTTTATGTCCTAGAGACAGCCGAACTTAGTATTTGATATAATTGCATTATTTATTACTACTTGAAAATGATTTTAATCAGCACACATCTCTGGTACGAAACACGAGCATCGATATCGATACTTTTTAGTTTTGATTACTTACTTCCCTAGCTATGGCCACCATAACGGTCCACCGCGGTGGCCCGGATATTGTAGGTATACTATACCCAAAGACATTTCTATACTGACGTAATAGACCACCCCAGTGTGCGACTGAGATACCGACCTTTACGAAAAAACCTATATGCTAGAAAGAGAAATAATAAAATGTCAGTAGAACCGATTTTGAAAATTGGAATCTCCCAGAACGTCCCATCAAAATATAAGCTCGTATTATTTTATGTTTTTTTTCACAATCTTTCTGCATTTCATCTAATTATTATAAATAATCGTAATGGTGTCGTGTTCTGTGTTAGACTGCTGTATTACTTACAGAAATAACCCAACGAAAGAGAAGTTTCACAGGTAAGTACTTACAATACAATACTACTTTCATAATGCTTATTTTCATAGAAGTTATTATTAAAATTATTTCGTAATATACGTGGGACACTCAGAAAGTTTTGCGAAACTAAAAAAAATTGTTCTATACGTACATATATTTTTATCAAATCTTTTCAAAGTACTTTCCACCAGCCTCTATACAAAGATTCATGCGCCTAAACCAGTTTTCAAAACACTTTTTCCAGTCCGCCGCAGACACCTCGTTTACAGCCTGCTCGAACGCAGCCAGCGCATCTTCCGGCGACGAAAATTGTATCCCTTTGAGCTGATTTTTATTTTTGGGAATAAAAAGAAATCACACGGTGCTAGATCAGGGCTGTAAGGAGGGTGACCCAGGAGTTTGACTGGCGTGCTGTCCAGGAAGTCCCTCGTTTTGAGTGCGGTGTGCGCAGGTGCATTGTCGTGGTGGAGCAGTAGCCCGCGGAGCCCTGTGTTTGGTCGCTTGTTGCTTATAACAGAGAAAACTTCTGGCAAACATTTGGTAGTATACCATTCGGCATTAATGCTTCTTTGATCCCGTAAGGGAATTGATACCAAGTGGCCAGTCAAATTAAAAAAGCTAGCGATCAAAATCTTACCCCCGCTTCTAGATCGCTTCACTTTGGTAGGCGTTGGCTCATTTTGAAACACCCAAACAGTCGACTGGCGCTTGGTTTCTGGGTCGTATTGATAAATCCAGGACTCATCACCTGTAACGATGTCATAAACACGCCGAGACGAGCCTGCTTCAAATTTGTTAAGCATATCACGGCACCATTCCACCCGGGCCTGCTTCTGAGCATCGGTGAGGTTGTGTGGCACCCAGCGTGATACTATCCTCCTCACGCGAAGATGGCTGTGTAGAATCTCGTGAACGCTTCCCGATCCAATCTTCAATATGTGTTGAATCTCCTGATATGTAATTCGCCTATTGTCTTGGATTAAATTTTTCACTGCTAGCACGTTTTCTTCGGTAACAGCCCTCAAAGGGCAACCGCTTCTTTCGTCATCCCCCAAAGTTGGTCGACCGCGCTTGAATTCGTTATACCAACGATACACGGTTGCCTTGGAAGGGCCTTCATCCATGAATGCCATTTGAAGTCTATCGTACGATTCATCCGGTTTCAGGCGACACTTGAAATCGTATAAAATCATAGCTCTAAAATGTTCCCGGCGCAGATCCATATTTCAGTGAGACACAATACTTTGAATTAACTCGCAAAAAATGTGGAGGGAAATTTTGAAATTGGAACTTACTTATTTTTACTTATAAATAATCATATTTTCGAAAAACATTATAACTGGCCAGTCTCCCATATATAAAAACTTTTTTTCGCAATACTTTCTGAGGGGCCTGGTATTAATAACATGCAGTAAACACCCTATTTTCTATATAATAAGTTATTTTAAATAATTATGTGTAAGATAAAAAAATATTGTGTACGTGAAAATGAAACCGTTTGGCGTAGGGATTGCACAAAAACTATCGATATGTCGATAGTTTCAATTATATATTTTTGTACTACCTACCATGTCACAACTTGAGAATTTCCGTTAATGTTTTTAAACTTGTTGATTTAGCCCGGCCGCACATTGGAAGGAAATCATTGTCAGAAAAATTCTGACGCGCCGGAACCCATACCATGGTCGACGGTCATACTATTACGATGTTATAACAGTACAGTCTGCGTGCGAGCTCCGAGGAATCTTAAGGAATGTTTACGTAATGACCAAGTGCTGGTTTAGTCGATATCACGTTATCGATATTAAGTAATTATAAAAATATTCTATAAGGATATAATATATTCTGTTTAGTAAAAAAACACTTCACACACACACACTTCACATTACTTCATACCTCGAAATAACACGTTTTTCCATTTCGCGGGCTAGCCTACGAATTATAAACGACTTTTTTTGTGCCCGTGGTCATTGCTCGTGCTATTTTAACACACAAAATAACTTAAACAGTAACGAATAAACACTGCGACTGCAAAATTAAATGGCGCATACTTGAAATGAGTTTATAAGTCATCAAAAAGCGTGTTACTACGGCCAAGAGTCGTACTGGCCCTGTACGAGTGTTGACCGTGGGAACACGCTGGGAGCGTACTATGAAGCAACGGTCGGGCGTGGAGCACACCCGGCCGCTTCTCAAGCCCCCGATCTCTCGGAGCTCGCGCATGGTCTGTACGTTGTAAGTCTATGGCCTATATACAGTTAATTTTAGTACTAGCCCCGCAGACTGAAAGAATTTTCCGAATCGTATGTCCGCTTTTGACGTATTAAAATGTAAATGCGGCACTATTTTATGACAATGTGCGGCTGGGCTAAAGAATGCTACATAATAGTGACCGGCTAACTTCATAACTTCCAGATTTCCTGCAAACCCTGTAATTAAAGAAAAATGGATACGAATGTTAAATCGAATAAGCTGGGAGCCTAAAAAAAATTCTATGGTTTGCAGTAAACATTTCAAGGATAACTGTTTCGTTCAACGAAATCACCGACGTCTTTTGAAAACAGGATCCATACCTACGGAATTTGTCCCAGTAGGTGTTTGTTTTCTACATAAGGTCTTACTTTAATAATAGCAAATATTTAAAGTAGGTCTTACTTTAATAATAGCTAATTTTTAAAGTGGTAAATCTACTCATCACGAACATTTACTATGAAGCAGCCCTGAAATCACGAAAAAAAATTGCTGTTTCCTACATTTTGTCGATTTGTTTGAACGCAAAAGTAGGGAAAAGCTGTTTATTTTCGCGATTTCATGGTTGCTACATTTATGTGAACACAAATGTAAGGAATAACTAACTGATATTTTTGCGATTTCAGGGTTGATCTCGTAGTAAAATTTGTTCGATAGTACTCACCGAATGAGCTCTTCAAATATGATTACGCATTTCTGATACACGTTGTATAAATTATTTTGAGTGCTATCTTGGCCAGTAGACTTTTTGGAATTGCTAGCCTTTGGAACGTATATAGGGAGAGCCTTGGTATTAAAGGCGTGTGAACTGGGCTATTTGGTCATCGTTGCTAGAAACCACTGATCTTGCTGTTCTCATGGAATACAAATTCTCATGAAACTTTTGACTTCATCTAGCATCTGTCAATCATGGAAGGGATTAGGTTGATATCCGCGGCTTTAAGTTTGATCACATGGGTCCTCTTTCACTTAAGTAAATCTCATAGATACAAAAAAATACAACAAAAAAAGTTTTATACATTTATTTTTTATGTTATAGGATGGCGAAACGAGCTAAAGGCCCACCTGATGTTAAGCGGTTACCCTTGCCCATAACAACTGCAATACCACCTAGGCTATTGCTTCAATGGTACTGCAACTCCGTGCGCTAACCAAACTGAGACATGAAGATGGAAAGTCTCATGTGATTGTTCAATTTGTAAAAATATAGCAATTTTTTAAAGATTTAGTTTCTTTTTGAAAATGGGTCCTTGAAAACGCTAGATTGTCAAGTATGCGATTGCTGAGAGAGAGATTATCTGCAAACTTAGCCTGCCGCAGAGAAAACTCGTTCTAGAGCTGATGTAACATGTAAATAATAATAGTAAGATAAAAATGTTAAATATGTTAATGTTTAATATTAGTAAATTTTATGAAAGTGCACCACATACTGCCCCCATCTATTTTTCACGTCTTCCTTGTCCATCCAAAGGTTGTCTGGAAGATATCGCTATTAGCGATAAGACCGCCAATGTTATGTTATGTTAATTAATTAATAATGTAAAAAATAATAAAAAATAAATAAATATAAATAATGTTAATTTAATGTTATGTTTATTTTACATGTTTGTCCTAAGTTTAATAATGTTATTGGTGTACAATAAAGAATATTCTATCTTCTATCGATAAGATAGATATATCTTAACATGACACGGTCTTCTGTTTTTTATTAAAGTATCGAACTGAAAGCCTAGTAATCAAAATTAATGATGCATATTTATTTCACTTTAATGATCATTAAAAGTGATCTAACCATTGACTTCAGATCTGACAGTCAAACGAATGTCGATCCTGGTTCTCGATTCGATTTGGTTCAGGAGTAAGTATTAACTTTGAATCCGATTTACTGTCAATTCCTCTTGGAATTCATGTTAGCTCGATTTGGTTTAGAACTCGAACCAATCGGGAGTAAGGTCCCGGATCGGAAACAAATCGAAATCGAGTTAGAATCAAAAACAAAATAATTTTCATTTTCGGGAGTAAACCTTGATTCTTACTTCTTTCTTCTCCATAGGATCTTTGTTTTTGGAATTGCGAAACTAAATTCTCGAAATTTCAAAGAGCATGTACGTACTTTGCCTATTTGAAATAAACACTAACTAACTAATAACTTGAAATTTCCGAAAGAATGCTGTTTCTAAATCTAAGTCTATAAAATTATAATGTATAAGTCTGATGTGTAACTTAAGTTGACTTGTTAAGTATCATAGATATTGTAATTTTTCATAAAATTTTATAAATTGACCAATTCCGGAATTGTGTATCGGAACTTAGTTCCGGGATTGAAAACCTTTCTACAAAGTGTTATTGAAATAACTGAAAACCTCTTAAGGGGTCTATGTACTCATCAGTATGAACAATTTTTACTATAAGACCAACCCTGAAATCGCTTAAAAAAAACAGCTATTCCATACATTTGTGTTCACATAAATCGACAAAATGTAAGGAACAGCTGATTTCTTTTACGCGATTTCAGTATTGGTTTCATAGTGAAAGTTGTTCATACTGATGAGTACAACGACTCATTAAGAGCTTTCAGTTATTTCAATAACACGTATATAACACGCCCTAATTAAAACTAATATTATTAGTTGATATTGTTTTATTTCATACTTATTTATTCTTTATCTTCGTGACATTAATATTTTTTTAATTATAATATAACCCTCAATTCCGTTACTCAATCTTTTAAAACAAACAAAAAAACATCGGTCTCAAATATCTGTAATTTTAAAAGAATAGTTACTTAATAGCTTAGCAGATTCAAAATACTACCACTCTCTAATAGTAAGGCCGGTTGAACTATATCGATAATGCGGAAACGTCCATGTCACATCACTAAAAATCACTCCTACACGTGTCAATTTCGCACATATTCTCATTTCGCTTTCGGTGACGTGATAATGAGGTGACAGTGTCTCTATTACGTCAGTATAATACCTTTATGACTATACCACGCTTATTTCGTAGGTATTACTGGTCCATTACAGGTACAAGTCAATGTAAATAAATAAACAGTTTGACATTGACAGCGCTTTTATTACGTAAGCAGTAAGTTTTAATTTATTCATGACCATGGATACATGTCCTTCAGTCGTTTTAATTCAAGTGTTACCACTGTCATGCAGTCGACTGTACCTATTGAAATCCGCAAGTTTAGACGCTTATAACAATCAAATCAATGTTTTTTACAAGCTTGTTTACTGTTCTGTTTCCATACATAACATAACATCACGCTTGTATTTCCCCGAAGGCGTAGGCAGAGGTGTATAAAGTACACCCACATTTCGCCAGTTATGTTATAGTCCCATGTAATAGGGGGCGAGCTTATTGCAATTAACCGGGCACAAATTCGGACTCTGGGCTGCTATTATAGCTATATTTCTTAATGAAAAACCAAAATAACACTGCCGGTGTAACGAACCGGGAATTGAACCCAGGACACCACGCTCATCAGTCGCGTCTGCAACCATTAAACCAACGAGGCAGTCCGTCAGTCAGTATTTCCATACAGGCTTAGATAAAGACAATTATATCATTCTTAGTTTTCAACATACATCAACATTTATTATATTAACATAACTATGTATTTATTGATTTTTATTATATTATGTTAATTATAAGTCCATAGTTATAACCTTATTTTACTACTTTACTGGTGCATCTACCTTATTTTTGTCTGCATTACCCTAAGGTTGTCTGGTAGAGAACGCCTATGGCGTCAAGACCGCCTTTGTACCCAGTTGTGCATGAAGAATTAAATAAATAAATACAACACCACCAAACAGTGGAGTAACCACCATACAGTATTTAAATAAATAAATAAATAAAAATAAATATTTTTGGGACATTATTACACATTACCATCTAGTCAGCAGAGCTTGTAATATGGGTACTAGACAATGGATATAATACTTATACAGGGTGTCAGGGAAACGCTTCCGAAAACGAAGACAGGTGATAGTGCTGGCGATTACTGATACGAAACCACAAAAAAAATGCGATTCTTTTTTCAGATTTTAAATATATTTTTTTTGCATATTTCATTATGTATGAGTTTTATTTAACTGCCCAAAGCTGGTTATGTACGAAAAATGCAAAAAAAATATATATGAAAAAATCTAAAAAAAGAATCGCATTTTTTTTTTGTGGTTTCGTATCAGTAATCACCAGCACCTATCTTCGTTTTCGGAAGCGTTCCCCTTACACCCAGTATACTTATTTTTTTTGTAAATACGTACTTATAATACATAAGAAACACCCAGACCAACACAAACACTCATGTCACATCACACAAATATGGAAATGAAAATAATGAAATGGAAGAACTAAAGCGCATGCCACACTGTGCGCGGGTGCGGGTCGGGTCGTGTAGCTCGCGTGAGCCGCACTGTTTGTTGTGTTCATACACAGCGCGGGACGGCGGCGGGCGGCGCGGCGTTCTCTGTATGAATGCCTATCAAAAAGTTACTCTATGAATACGTATATTACGTCGAATGTCATTGATGCTACGCCTGCGTTACTCACCCGATATACCGAAAGTCCGCCACGAGAAACCCATTCCCGATGCAGCAACGGCTGCCAGGGGGACATAGAGGCGGCGTCCCCCCACAATGCCCCAGTAAGCCGAGGTCCGAGCCCTCACTTGAGGGACGCCCTTATGCGGTTTTGCAACCGCGATTTTAGTTTATAAGTTAGGTTTAGGGATTTTTTTCAGCAGATGGAGTCCCTAACGGGATTCTCCGCCACCCACCCGGTTAAGCAGTTATGCGTACCCATTTTGGGTATCGATCTGCGAGAGTCCATTCGAAGAAAAAAAAAACGGTTCCCGACGCGGGCTCGACACGCACCCGCGCACAGTGTGTCGTCATCCATATGAAAAGACGTTAATTTACACGACGCGGGCCCGGCCCGTCCCGCAACCGCGCTCTGTGTGGCTTACGCTTTAATTCTGCCTGCTGCTTCGTACATATGTAACTCGATTTATCACAGAAAGACATCATCACACATCCCTTTGAAACTGTTTATCTTCCTGAGATAAAAAGTAGGTGTCCTATATCCTTTTGCAGGTCACAGGATACCTCTTTGCCAATTTTTTTACAATCTGTTCAAAGGTTCAGTTGAAAAAAAGTAACAAACAGGCAGAGTTACTTTCGCATTTATACTACTAGTTAAGATGACCGACCAAAAACTTTAAGGCATTGCAAAACAACTTTCGCTTAGAGCAAGAGTTCCCAAAGTTTATTATTTTGCTAGCCTGTACTGTTCCACTGCTGGGAAAAGGCCTCCTTCCTTCCTCCTCCTTTCCTCAATTCCTTCCATCCATCGCGGTTCTGTGCCGCCTCCTGCCAGCTGTCTAGAAAGACATCGAGCTTATCTCTCCATCTCCTGCGTGGTCTGCCGCGACCCGTCTCGCTGTCTCAGGGCTCTAGTCCTGTGTTATATGGGCCCACAGCTCATTTGGCATGCGGCAGTCCTGCCCAGTCCCAATTCAGTTGGGCGACCTTCTGACCCACGTCAACAATTTGCGTTTTGGAGCGCAGTTATTGTGTTTCGAACATGGTCTGTTAATTTAACACCAAGTATACTGTGCTCCATGGCCCTTTGGCAAACCTTGAGTTTGGACTTCTGGATGTTGGTCAAAGAACTTGTCTGTGCACCATATGTTAATTAAGATGGGGAGAATACAAATGTTCATGAGCTTATGTTTTAGTGACAAGGGCAAATTAACCTTGATTTGCTCTTTCATGGACCAGTAGCTATTCCAGGTGTTTCCATACTTCTTAGAACAAGACTAGAGAAAATTATTGTAAATCATTATTAATTTCATTACTATGTTTGTACTTAAAATTATTTAATTTGAATTCATTAATGATTTCCATTTAAACCAGATAGTCTGGCCTCACTCACAAGGCCCTGTATTTCAAGTTGCACCCTCAAAGCCTTCTGCAAATCCATCTTCCTCAGCTGTGTTGCAATGTACTTGCCATAGATATCAAATTCATCCTCCTTTGTGGCTGTATCTATAGAATCTATGCTCTCAGTAAATGTTCTGTCAGAGTAATCTGTACTAGGCCTCCGGCGTTTAATTTTTTTCTTTTTATTCTGGTATCTACTTTCGTTGATATGGGGCACTTCCCGGGGTTCATTTTTCAAGATCAAAGTGTATGCTTCATCTTCAGGAAATGGGTCTAGCGTTTCTTCTTCCATGTTGTCTTCAGTTTGTGACAGCCATATTTTCTGACTTTGGTCATCTAAAGAGTCTTGATGCTGTAAAAAGACAGAATTATGTTTTTTTTTTTTAACATAACATAACATCACGCCTTGCCGTGTGGTATCCGGCAAATAAAAAGAATAGACCACCCCCCCTCTACCCATGGGTGTCGTAAAAGGCGACTAAGGCTTGAAATCAGGAGGATGGGCAGCAGCGTCCTTCTGTGCACTAACATCGTGCACCATCATCCACTGCGGTCACCAACCCGCCTGCCCAGCGTGGTGACTATGGGCATACATCCCAATGCACGCACAACTAAAGAAACGGCCCCCAGTTCCCGGTGGTCCCTCTATTCCCGACTACGGTAGCGGTCGTGGTAACGGTGGGACGCGGGGTGCGAAGAATCCCCGGGTTACGGCAGGCTTCAAAACCGACGACTCTATCTAGCAGCGTATAATGGACAAACGTTGAGACTGGACCATCACCTCGCCGAGCTTGAAGTAGAGTTAAGTCATATAAAATGGCATATACTGGGGTTATCCGAAGTCCGTAGAGAGGGGGAGGACACGATAACCCTGGAGTCAGGACACTTACTCTACTTCCGCGAAGGTGATCAGCTCTCCCAAGGTGGTGTTGGTTTTCTTGTCAATAAGGCCCTCGTGAACAACGTTGTGGAAATCGGTAGTGTGTCGACACGGGTAGCGTACCTTGTAGTAAAGCTAAATGATAGGTACAAGCTGAAAATAGTGCAGGTATATGCGCCGACCTCGACACACTCTGACGATATAGCCGAAGCGATGTACGAAGACATAGCTAAGGCTGTCAATAGTACCGCTAAGGCTCACTACAACGTTGTTATGGGGGACTTCAACGCTAAAGTGGGAGTACAAGAACGCGGCGAATCGAAAATCGGACCTTACGGTTTGGGGCGCAGAAACCACAGGGGCCAAATGTTGGTCAACTTCTTGGAGTCCCAGGGGCTCTTCTTAATGAACTCCTTCTTTAAGAAGAAGCCCCAAAGAAGATGGACCTGGAAAAGCCCCGATAAGGTGACAAGGAACGAGATAGACTTTATCATGACGGATAAGAAGCACATATTTAGAGATGTCTCTGTGATCAATAGGTTCAACACCGGAAGCGATCACCGACTTATCCGAGGCACTCTAAATATCAATTTTAGAGCTGGAAGAACGCGCATGATTAAGTCTACTCTCCGACCTTCGCCGCTCCAAACCAGTTTGGGCTCCGAAAGGTTCCAAGCGGAACTTCAAAATCGATTCGACTCGCTGGAAACCACTGGCAATATTGAGGTGAAAACCAACACCATAGTCAAAACATTGCAGGAACTGTCTCGAAAATTCTTTCCGCCGCAGCGTGGAATCAAGATGCCCAAGCTTTCGACTGAGACTCTCGATCTGATGAGGAAAAGACGGGAAATGTCAGCCGCGCATTCGTTTTCATCAGATAATAGGTCCTTAAACCTACAGATTAGGAAGCTGATGCGACGTGACCTCCGCCGCTCCAACACCCGCGCCGTTGAGGTTGCGATTGAGCAAAATAGGGGGTCGAAAGTTTTCGCTCAGCAGCTAGGGAGGACCCATCTGATGAAACTGAAAGCCGCGGATGGCAAAATTGTCACCTCTAAGATCGAGATGCTTGATGAGGTCGAAAACTTCTATGGGCTTTTGTATTCCACGAAAACGGCGAGACCAGCGGTTCCTAGCAATGACGACAAAAGAGCCCAGCTCACGCGCCATTACACCGAGGATCTTCCGGACGTTGACCAGGGCGATATTAGGGCGGCCCTCGAGCAGCTTAAGAACAACAAAGCTCCGGGCGATGACGGCATTACTACTGAACTCCTAAAAGCAGGCGGGGCTCCGGTCCTGAAGGAGCTACAGAGTCTGTTTAATTCCGTCATCCAACAAGGCTCTACACCGGAGGCATGGAGCGGGAGTGCGGTGGTACTGTTCTTCAAAAAAGGGGATAAAACCCTTCTGAAGAACTACAGACCCATCTCACTCCTGAGTCATGTGTACAAGCTGTTCTCGAGGGTCATCACGAATCGTCTCGCCGGAAGACTCGACGAATTCCAGCCACCAGAGCAAGCTGGGTTTCGAAAAGGCTACAGCACCGTAGGCCACATCCATACTGTTCGGCAGATCATACAGAAGACTGAAGAGTACAATCAGCCGCTGTGTATGGCATTCGTGGACTACGAGAAAGCCTTCGACTCTATCGAAACTTGGGCAGTTCTGGATGCTCTTCAGCGATGTCACATTGATGAGCGGTAAATAGAGATGCTGAGATGCCTATACAACGCTGCTACCCTGACTGTTCAGCTCCAGGACCAAAAGACGAAGCCAATCCAACTGCGCAGAGGGGTGAGACAAAGGGATGTAATATCCCCGAAATTGTTCACTAACGCGTTGGAGGACGTCTTCAAGACGCTGGACTGGACTGGACAGGGTATCAACGTTAACGGCGAGAACATCTCACATCTCCGTTTTGCCGATGACATCGTTGTAATGGCTGAGTCGCTGGAACAATTGGGCGAAATGCTGCACAGCTTAAACGGAGCCTCTCGACGTGTCGGTCTCGGTATGAATCTGGACAAGACTAAAGTCATGTTCAATATGCATGTCATGCCGAGGCCAATATTCGTCGAAGGGTCGGCACTCGAAGTTGTAACGGAATACGTCTACCTAGGGCAGGCAATTCAGCTTGGTAGACACAACTTCGAGAAAGAAGCCAACAGAAGGATCCGTCTGGGCTGGGCAGCATTTGGCAAACTTCGCCGAGTCTTCTCGTCGCCTATACCGCAAAGTTTGAAGACAAAGGTCTTCAACCAGTGCGTCCTGCCAGTCATGACTTACGGTGCCGAGTCGTGGACACTGACAGTTGGGCTAGTCCACAAATTCAAAGTCGCTCAGCGAGCTATGGAGCGAGCTATGCTTGGAGTTTCTTTGAATGATAAAATCCGTAACGAGATTATCCGGAGAAGAACCGGAGTGGCCGACATAGCTTGTAGGATCAGTAAGCTGAAGTGGCAGTGGGCTGGCCATGTCTGTCGAAGGACCGATGGCCGTTGGAGCAGACGAGTCCTTGAGTGGAGACCGCGTATCGGCAAACGCAGCGTAGGGCGCCCCCCTGCCAGGTGGACCGACGACCTAAAGAACGTGGCTGGGGGGGGACTGGATGCGGAAGGCAGAGGACCGAGCGTTGTGGCGCAACTTGGGAGAGGCCTATGTCCATCAGTGGACTGCGATAGGCCTAGCTGATTGATTGAACATCACGCCTGTATTTCCCCGAAGGGGTAGGCAGAGGTGTATAGTACCACCCACATTTCACCCATATTTTTTTTATATATATTTAATCTTTTATAATTGTAACACACTAAGATAAATTTCCAAAGTGATGTTACAAAACCAAACTTGAAACTTTTGTAAGGTTTTCACCAAACATCTATTACTTATTGATATTGATATTAAATAAAATTATAGATTTTCATAATAATTTCTTAGGTTTTCGCGATCACTACACATTATAATAAAACAAAGTTTAACCGGATTAGATTAAATAGCGTATATTATTTAAATTGGTTTTCCTGACGTTTCGAAAGCTTTGCAGCATTTCGTGGTCGCAGGTAGACTAAGATGACAAGTGTCTTTACAGATATTTCTAAAAAAATATTTTAATCTACCATACAATATTATTAATTAAAATCTTTCGATGCATGCAGTAATCACTCACAACATCATTATCTTTTACAGTGTTGCGTGCTGTTTGGGACTTGATTATTTTTAGGACTGGATTCCAAACAGGTGGTAGCTGCCAACCATCTTCTCTATTAAAATTAGGATGTTTTTTTGTTTTTAGAATTGGTCATATCTTGAAGAGTGCTTTTATCAAAACCTATTTCAAGCCCCAAAGAAAGATCAGCCAACTCCTCGGACCGGTGAAGTGTCACATTCCCTTACAAGATGCAGGGGTCTACAAGATTGATTGTGATTGTGGGTTTTCTTATCATACATAGGGCAAAAAAAGTGTAGTATAGCCACTAGAATTAAATAACATATAGCTGACGTCAAGAACAGATGCTCCACAAAGTCTGCAGTGTGTGAGCATGCCCTAGACAAACCCAACCATTTTCTTCAATTTGATAAACCACAAGTTCTAGCGAAGGAAAACCGATATGTACCTAGAATACTCTGTGAGGCTATTGAAATTAAAAAACACCCTAATTTTAATATATTTTATCACTAGTTATTTTAATAAAGAGATATGCCAAGATTGTTTACTAAATAAGACAAGTAAGAAAAAACAAACTACAACAAAATATCCAATAGATAGTACCCACAGCATAAAGATCTGAGGCAGCGTTGCCAGATTTTTTATTTGTCATGTCGGGATTCTGAAACTTTTTCAGTGAAAAAGCGGTATTCTGTCATCAAAAGCGGGACATAGTAAAAAACATATATAATCAGAAGTTTTTAAATATTTATCTTTTTATTTGAGTTTTAAGTTACATTTACTTGACAATAGATAGCAAAAATAGCCATAGAAAATGTATTTTAATAAAAATATTGTTTTAAATCAGATTTACCCTATCATTAGATAGTTGAGTCTTCTGAATAAAAAATTATAATCTTATTTAATATATAGCTTATCTTCATGACGCGCCGCCACCCGGCCGCGCTTCTTCAGCATACTGCACACACGGTCGTGTTATTACCGAAAAGCGGGACTAAGCCTGTACCGCGCGGGACATTTATCTTTGATTTAAAAATCGGGATGTCCCGCCAAAATCGGGATGTCTGGCAATGCTGTCCCACAAATGTGAAATAAAGAAATGTTTGCTTACACTATCGAATGTCAAATCATCAACAATTTTCTTTAGCCCACCAAAGCGCTTGTGCCACTCGGGAAACCATTTCAAGTTCGGTTTGTATGACCACTCCGGACCTGACCGCTGCTTTATTTTAGCGATTTCTTGCATATAAGTAGACCTTAGATTCTTTATTTTCATCTTCAGCTCAGTTTCATTGAGTAAAATACCCGTTGTCTCGTTTAGTTCAGCGATAATTTCTCTGTAGGCTTTTAGCCTTTTATTTTTTAGCCTGTACGCTGTATGCTCAGGGTTCCACAAAAAATCGTGGCCTAAATATATTTTTACGAATTGATATGTTTCGTTCTCGCTCCACCTCATTATAATTGATATTTTTTTGAGTTTTTTTTCACAAACAACAAACATGAAACCAATGCACAAAGAAAAGATAATAATCACCAATGTTCAACTCGGAACCTATTATCGCTCACAGTCTCACAGAACAATAGACTTCTAGCGAAGCTTTTGCTCGAAAATTGTAAAAACAACTTTGTTATTTTCCATTTTGTATAATTTTATTTAAATCTTACAACTGTCACAGTCAAATTCAACTATCTGCCGTAGGTCTAGAGTATTATGTTCCTTGGCTTGGGTCTGTGTATCTGCCTTTTTTTTTTTAAATTTATTCATGACCATGGATACATGTCCTTCAGCCGTAATCATTGAACATATTATACATAAATCCTAGTAAAGTGATGGAAACTTTACTAGGTTTCTGAGGGGATGATGACAAGGGCGGATCCAGGGGGTCATGACCCCTGGGCCTAGGCTCAACAATTTTTTTTTCCTGTTTACATAATTTACAATGAATTAATGAACGTACATGCATGTGTTACCTACATACTAATGAAACAAGATAGATACACACATAAAATTACTAAATTGAACTCTCACCCCAACCCGTTCGTTCATTGTAAAAAATATTAGCGCGATTTAATGTTTGATTTTGCACAACGCCCACGCCGCTAGGTTTTTCTCCAATCTCCCTGTTGCGACAACGTCGATTGAATACTTAGCTAACCATCAACAACAGAATACCATGTTAGCGTTTTATAAAAACGTAGCCGAAGTAAAAATAATTCAAGAACCTTTAAACATCAATAAATAATAAATAAATTATTTATTGGCACTAAAAATGGTTTAACAAAATCGATAGTAGATAAGTAATTCGTTTTTTGAAAATCGGAATAGAAAAATAACATCCCAATTAAAAAAGCTCTTAAAAATCAAGCAAGTAAATATAATCTGTGTTTGCAAAAAATACCTAAAAATTTCGCGCTCGTTCTCATGCTCAATTTGTTTGCCTATGCAGGTGTAGAACTACCATATCGTGAATTAGCCGCTCTAGGCGCCGCAAGAAAGGGTTGCGCTCAAAAAATGCGTACTCTTTTGTCATAGAATTAGAATATCTATGCTTTGGTCTCAGACTAAGCTTTGGTGAAGAGCTAATCAGTTTGTTCATGAACAGTCCAAAAAATTTCGCGCTCGCTTCGCTCGCGCTTTACTTTCTGTCCTTCTTTCTTATACGTATTGAGCGTATGTTTTATGCAAATATTCTGTTAAGTAGGTACGATAATAGAGACAGCCAAAACTGTGTAAAATTTAGCGCTCGCTTCGTTTGCGCCAGTATATACTATACAATTCACTTAAATTCATGTTTATAGCAAAAAAAATAAAAAAAACTAGAGGATGGCATGAACTCTGCACCCTGCTCTTTTAAAAATTTTGATCCGGGTCTTGATATATGCACGTAACCCCCGCCTGACACAAAGGCTGGATCCGCCCTTGGATGATGAGATAATACGAAAGTCATGTTTTTCAACTTTGTACCATTTATCCACACTCGTACACGTTAACGAGCACTTAACATTTAATAATCCACCATTATTACACATTAACACTCGAAAAAACACAAATTTTGAGAAATAATAAAAAATCCACAACACGATCTTAATTACACTTTTTACTTTTAACTCCAAATGCAATCCACTATTGGCCCTAGAAAAAATTCTATGGTAAAATTTTATCCCAGAAACGTAAACAGTTTCGGAGACGAGCGATGTTTTTCTACGGTAAATCGAATTTTATGCCGGTGGGTCATTTTCAGAAAAAGTGTACCTACATCCGTGTTTCGGGTGTGTCCCACGAGTTTGGATAAATTTTCAAAGAATATTATTTACTTTGTTAGAAAAACAATATTAAAAATTATGATCTGTGGTCAGTTCCTAAGAATAATCTATAATTTTGATGCCTAAAAACACAGTCTAAGGCCCGTATTCCAGAAGGATACTCAAGCGTTGATCTCTGTTTAAAACTAGTTTTAATTTGAGCTTTGATTTTAGAACGTTCCTCAAGCAGAGATTTGTTGATCACAGTTCAGCTGAGTTTAGTTTCGTTTTATATTGTCACCTGTAGGCCTAGTACGAGTTTGACACTTACCGATACTTCCATCGAATTCGACGACTTTCATTCATTAATCAGTAGCGCCCCTGGCGGATACGAGGAGGAACTAGTAGTTTATGAATGAAAATCGACGAAAACTATGAAAGTATTATAAAGTGAAAACTCGTACTAGGCCCCCGGTTTCGGTATTTGGGCAGATATTTGATCTGTAATCACTCAAGCGTGGTCCAGACTACGCTTGAGTAGAGATTTCTATTCAATTTCAGGTCAAATTCGTGTGTTTTGTTGTTGAATTAAAGTTTATAATTACCGTTCTGGAATAAGACCGATACTCAAGTAACGATTCTATACTTAAGTAGTGATCAGGTGATTGGAGTTTAAACTGTACTTGAGGAAGCTACTGTAATACGGGCCATAACTTAATTTTCAAAAAAATTGGTAGAAAGTGTCTATTTTAGCGCTGTCCCACTACCAATTTCAGAAAAATGACCTTATTTTTAACCGACTTCAAAAAAAGGAGGAGGTTATGTATTCGGCGGGTTTTTTTTTTTTTTTTTTTTACATGTATGTACTCCGATTACTCCGAGATTTATGGGCCGATTTGCGTGGTTGTTTTTTTATTTGGTAGAGGAAGTCCGCGCGGTGGTCCCATATAAATTTTATTGACTTAGGTCGAGTAGTTTTTGAACCAGCTTCAATAAATCAGTTTAATTTAGTTTCGCTTACCTAGATGATCTACTAATAGTTTCGTTTTTCTGTGAATTCTCAACTAAAAAGTATGAAATAAAAACTTTTTAACAAAAAATAAAACCGTCTTCAAAAACCTTAACAAAAAAGTAAAAAATAATCCTTGTATGTATTTCAAAATCTTAACATAAACCAAAATTTTGAAGGCGGCGCGTGTTTTTCATGTATGTTCGCATAAACTGTTTTGTATTCCTTTACTATAGATAAGCGCTCGACAGTACATTATATTTACATGACGCAAAGGGACAGTCACGCGCCACCTTCAAAATTTTGGTTTATGTTAAGATTTTGAAATACATACAAGGATTATTTTTTAACCGACTTCAAAAAAAAGGAGGAGGTTATGTATTCCGCGGGTTTTTTTTTTTTTTTTTTACTTTTTAGTTAAGGTTTTTGAAGTCGGTTTTATTTTTTGTTAAAAAGTTTTTGTGAGTGAGTGATGTGAGTTGGGATGTGCGTGTGTGAGTATGTGCACCCATGGTCCCGTGTGGAATATATTCGTTTGTGTTTGTCTCGTGGACGTGAGTATGCGGGGGTGGGTACAGTGTTCGTGAATTGTTATTATATGAGTTTGCTTGTACGTATTTAAGTGTTTTTGGTGAGTCCTGTCTTAATTCTGAAGTTAGGAGGGTATAAAAAGTAGTTGCTCAGTGGCATCATAATCTAGTTTTTGAAGCCACTTGAATACCTAGTTTGTCTTTACAACACTGTTTGGAGAGGGGGTACATAGACAAAATTTCATTTAATTTGTTGTACAAGTAGCTTCCTAGAAACTTAAAGTGTCTTTGTGAGAAACTAGTACGAAAAAGTATTGTTGGACACACTGTGTGCTTACGCCGTTTCTTTTCAAAAGCTGCAGGGTTATAATGGAGCTGGGAGTGTTTACGAAGGATTGTGTGCTGGATGAATAATTGACGTACAGTTAAGACACCAGTCAGCTCATAAAGGTCTTTAGTTGGGTGTAGAAATGGTAAAAAACAGGCAACCTTTAAAACCGCCCTCTGGGCACGCTCAACTTTCAGCATTGATGTTTTAGTTGATCCACCCCAGATGGTTATACAATAGGAAATAAGTGATTGGCACAATGCAAGATATACCATTTTTATGATATTAGGATCCGCGACATGTCGAAGGTTTTTGAAAATATAAATCAATTTTCGGGTTCTGAGACGAGAAGATTAATGTGCGGATGAAAGCTAAGAGTATTATCTAGTATGACACCTAGATACCTAATTGTATCGGGTTTTTTTTAGGGTGGGACACGAGCACACTGCAGTATAGAAAGAAGAACACTTGTTAGTGTCGGCAAATATGATTTCGTGACATGGCAAAATGGGCTTTATAATAGAGAACGTCATGTATTTTGTTTTTTCAACATTTAGTGTCAGCTTGTTGGAAGTCAACCATGACAGGACCAAATCAAAGCCCTGCTGAGCAAAATTATACGCCTGTTGCCATGAATCACCCTCAAATAAAAGTGCCGTGTCATCGGCATAGGTAATGATCTTCCCATTGGGCATTTTCAGATCGCAGAGGTCATTTATATAAGTTAAGAATAATGTGAGTCCGAGAATGCTGCCCTGTGGAACTCCATGCTCAATAGGAAGATCAAGGCTAGCCCATTCACCGACCCTGACTCTCTGGAAACCGTTAGTGAGGTAGTCTGCGAAAAGTTCTAGCTGTTTATCCCTTACACCAAATCGTTCCAACTTTCTTAACAGAAGTGGGACGGAGACCGTGTCAAAGGCTTTAGCCAAGTCCATAAAGATGACTATAACCTTCTTTCTTATATCGAGGTTACATGAGACATGGTCTGACAATTGGTGTATGGCGTCGCTGGTTGACAGACTCGCCCAAAAACCATACTGAGACGATGAAAGAAGATTATTTTCTTCCAAATAATTAATTAGACGCTTATTCAAGATCCTTTCTAATATCTTCGATAAAGCTGGTAATATTGATATTGGTCTATAGTTGTTGACACAGGCTCCGTCTCCACTTTTGTGAATAGGGTGGACTTCAGCCAGTTTCCAGCTGTCAGGGAATTTGCCTGAGCGAGGTTACAAATGAATGTGATAGAAGGAATTAAAAAGTGCCTGTATCTCTTTATGAAGGTGGTTGAGATGTCACGACCGATGGCGCAATCGTTCTTCAGGTTCATGATAATGTTTTCAATTTCTTTGTCATCGGTTGGGAGTAATACTAGTGAGTGAGGGTGTGATTTATTTGCTGATGGAGGAGTGGAGAGACTATTGATGTGACAGCATTGGTCGGATAGATTTTTGCCAATGTTAGCGAAGAAAGTATTAATAACGTTTGTAGAAGAGAGTGGATCTTGGTTATCGATGAGTTGCAGGGCCTCGTTTCTTAATTTTGTCGTGTGTGTGATGGTTTTTATGGCATTCCATAATTTTTAGGGTTCCGAAGTCCTACAAGGAACCCTTATAGTTTCGTCATGTCCGTCCGTCTGTCCTAATCCTTTACAGCTTAATAACTTCTACAGTTATAAACATAAGTAAATGAAATTTTGTTAAAAAATAGTCTGCATATAGATCTCAATTTTAAAAGAATAAAAAAATAGTTTTTACGTTCTTTAGGGGTGGCGCCCATACATGTGAAATGGGGAAAAAATAATTTTTTTCACTGCACCCCATCGTGTGGGGTATCATTGAATAGGTCTACTAAAATGAAGGTAATGTTTCATACACCACTTTTTTATCAGGTGTACCATCTGCTAAATATAGCCCGCCAAAGTGGCTTGCAATGTGTCCCCCCCCCTGCCATTTCTAAACTATGCAACGTAGAAACTTATAATCTTCCACATTGATAGACCTTTGTGAAAACTATCTTTTAAAATTATTTCGAGTATAATGTGATTATAATTTTTTGAGTTATAGACAGAAAACCGAAAAATACTTAAAACGTCCTAGTTCAAAGGTCATTGACCTTAGAGAAAAATTATTATGGCAAATAATGCTCCTTTAGCTACTTTCTATTTGAAAAAATCACAAAAAGTAACTTTGACATCAATCAGACTTCTTAAATTTGGCTTCTTGAATTTATCACTAGATGGCGCTACTAACAACACGCTCTGAGTCGCAAATGCTGCCGATTATTGCAAAAACTAAAATAGCCATGATTAATATTCGATTTGATTCGTTTGTACACCTACTTAAGGAACCCTATAATACTGAGCATGGCCCGACATGCTCTTGGCCGGTTTTTATTGTTAGTTTTAGCCGCAGTTTTAATTTCAGCTTTTTCGTGTTCGTTCTTTAGTTTTTTCAGAAGCTCGTTACAAAAGTTTCTGTATCTTTTATATGTTATTGCGATATCTTGGTTGTTAGGATTCTTTTTAGCTTTTTGATGTAGTTTATCGCGATTCCTCATACATCTCAACAGACCTAGAGTGATCCACGGTTTGGTAACTCTTTTACGATTTGATGTAAACATTATAAAGTCTTTGTAGGCAACAAACTATCTTATTTCAATGTTAAAATCCTTACCCTTTTTGTCCCTATTCACCCCGTTTTACTCGGTACCTAAGAATCATAAATAAATTGCAAAAATTCTGTACGATATTTATTTATTCTGTATAATATTATATTATAATAATTACTATGACTTATATTTTATGTTAATCTTTGGTTCATATTTAGCATTTTGGATGTATTTTAAACATATCATGAAATTGCACAATTACTCATCCTTACATTAATCTAGTTAAATATAAACGATTATAAGTAATTTGTTTAAATAGGTACATTCAAATATAGTTTTAGCAGTTTAGTTCAGTCAAAATAAAGCTAACAACATTATTTCAGGGGGGTGATTCTCGCGTCGTAGACATTATCTCGAACTCGACATAATGTCGAAACAAGATGGCGAATGTCGATTGAAAATAAATTTCCGCATTCCCAGAATGTCACGTTAGAGATATGTCTACGTCTAGCGCTCTAAATACAAAAAAGAGTGGTTGACATTATCGGCGACATTTTTTTAAATCAGAGATTATCTCGCATTCGAAATTTATCTCTATAACGCGAGAATTGGGACCCTGCACTTTAATTAAACCAGGACCCGTGAAAACCTATTTTTGACCCGTTTCTTTGTTTGTGTAATTTTTTTTTCCTCCTTTTGGGTTGCCTGATGCGTTATGTTTTACATATTTAAGTAGAGACGTCGATATAAACAGAATGTTGAGAATGTACCTAATACCTATATACTTAAACTACTAGACCATGACAAAAGATCAACTGGCTGGTATGCTTACCATGGGTAGGTCTCAGTACCATACATTTTGCACTCCGTAATATTTGCTGAAATTTTAGTATAGAAATGTCTTTGGTTGTACCAGTACCGTAATCTAGAACTTATCAACGAATTTTGTATGCGATCGTTTAGTTCCAAATATACACATGGTGGCGCTGGTAAAATTCCCTTTCAATATTTGGCGATAACTAAACGAAAACGTTAATTACACGATATCCCAAAAACTTATGCTAGGTGTTCAGATGACGACACATTTCGACACTATCTGTGTAAAAGCCTATTGAAGTATATTCTACAACATGTTATTGAAATAACTGAAAACCTTGTAAGGGGTCATTATACTCATCAGTATTAACAACTTTTACTGTGGGACCAACCCTGAAGTCGCGAAGCATAAATCAGGCGTTACTTAAATTTTGTCGATTTATGTGAACACAAAAATGTAAGCAACAACTGATTTTTTTTCACGATTTCTGGATTGGTTTTATAACATTTATAGTAAAAGTTGTTCATACTGATGAGTACAATGACCCCTTAAGCGGTTTTCAGCTAATACAATAACAAACACATAACATAACATAACATCACGCCTGTATTTCCCCGAAAGGGTAGGCAGAAGTGCAATAGTACACCCACATTTCGCCAGTTATGTTATAGTCCCATATAATAGGGGGCAAGCCTATTGCCACTGACCGGGCACAAATCCAGACTCCGGGCTGCTACTGAGAATTACCATGTCATACTCCACGGCAGAACCACTTTAACTAAATTGAGTAAAAATTTCAGGATAAAATGTAGATAATGTCTATATTTTTGTAGCTTAATATGAAAAATTGTATACTGTTGGTTTCTTGGAAAATATCAATTTAAAGTGGTCTTGCCACAGAGCATACTCTCCAGCAGAACCACCTTGAAATATCAGTTATTCCACACAGAATATGCACAAGTCATAATATAAACAAATGTATAATAATTGTATATCAAAATAGCACTTACAATTTTAGGTTTATACCTATACTTATTGATTTTTAGTAACATGACGATATTTTATCTGAATGCGCCTGACATAAATTTCTTAGCAAATGTCTAGATTAATAGATACATAGGTAGGACATAGATTTCTTTATGATAAATCCTATCCTATCCTACTAATATTATAAACGTGAAAGTTTGTGAGGATGTATGGATGTTTGTTACTCTCACGCCAAAACTACTATTTTGATTTAAATTAAATTTGGCATACAGATAGAACATAACCCGAATTAAATAAATCAAGTCAAGTAATAACGTACTATGTGGATCAGATATATTTATTATGACAATGAATTACTTATTATAGGAAAATAACAGTTCAAATAAATAATAACATAGCATAGAAGTACGTATGAACTTATCACTACTACTTAAGTTATCTTCAACAACACGCCTACTCAAACACAATAGGCAACAGCTTTGTAAAATATTTGCTAAGTAATTTATGTCAGGCGCATTCAGATAAAATATCGTCATGTTACTAAAAATCAATAAGTATAGGTATAAACCTAAAACTGTAAGTGCTATTTTAATAAACAATTATTATACATTTGTTTATATTATGACTTGTGCATAATCTGCGTGAAATAACTGATATTTCAAGGTGGTTCTGCTGGAGAGTATGCTCTGTGGCAAGACCACTTTAAATTGATATTTTCCAAGAAACTAACAGTATACATTTTTTTCATATTAAGCTACAAAAATATAGACATTATCTACATTTTATCCTGAAATGTTTACTCAATTTAGTTAAAGTGGTTCTGCCGTGGAGTATGACATGAATTACCTAATGAAAAATCAAATAACACTATGCCCGACCCGGGAATCGAACCTAGGACCCCACGCTAAGCAGTCGCGCTTGCTTGTATTTCAATAACACAATGTATATATCGCTCACCTAATGCAAAACAACCGCAAGTGCTAAAAACCTTAGCTAGCATAAAGCACACTTTTAGGCCTACATTTAGCAAGAAAAACCATCACATTTCTAATTTTTTACGGGAAAATAAACATTATGGACAGTGATTGTTTTTCATTATTATTTTTTATGTGATGTGATTCACATCACAGAAACCTTGTTATAATCTTAGTAAAAAAAACTGATTGTAACCTCATTAGTATATGAGTTGGTCTTGCATTGGGTGAGCAATATAGTCTATTGTTGACATCTTTAACACAGCGGCTTTCACATAGATAATGTTGATTTGACAGTTGTCTTATTGTCTTGGTCGACTAGTAAATCTTATTTTAATCACTAGACACTATATCTGAGATCCTAGCTTCACTGACAAGGTTCTGTATTTCCAACTGAAGCCGCAGTGCCTTGTGAAGGTCCATCTTCCTTAGCTGTGAAGCAATATATTTACCATAGATATCAAATTCATCCTCTTTTGTACATTGTGAAATAGAATCAGTTGGATAGTTCCTTGATGAAGACCGGTACTTGAGTTTTTTCTTTTTAATTTTTTTATAGTAGACTGGGGATGACTGTCGTTCCACCTTTACTTTTGACAGTTGTTCTTCAGGCTTTGGAGAATCATATTCTTCATCAGTTTGTGGGACTAGAGGATCAGGATTTGTTTCGTCCGTGTTGGCACTTTGTAGTTCTTGGTCGACCCAGATTTGACAAGAATCCACATCTTGCGTTTCTTGAGACTGAAATGTTTTTGTTTGATTATTAAAAAATTGTTATATTAACAATAATAGTTCCTTATTATCAGGAAGACCCATAGAGAAAATACACAAATAAAACAATAAAAATAGCCTCACAGAGCATTCTAGGTACATATCGGTTTTCCTTCGTCAGGACTTCATCATCATCAACTCAGGCTATCGCAGTCTACTGCTGGACATAGGCCTCTTCCAAGTTGCGCCAGAACACTCGGTCCTCTGCCTTCCGCATCCAGTTCCCCCCAGCCGCATTCTTCGCGGTCGTCGGTCCACCTGGCGGGGGCGCGTCCTACGCTGCGTTTGCCGATTCGCGGTCTCCATTCAAGGACTCATCTGCTCCAGCAGCCATCGGGCTTTCGACAGACATGGCCAGCCCACTGCCACTTCAGCTTACTGATCCTATGTCAGATGTCAGGACTTGTGGTTTATCAAATCGAAGAAAATGGTTGGGTTTGTCTAGGGCATGTTCACACACTGTAGACTGATGAATGTCATCAGTATATCTACTGAATGAGAAGGTTAAGGCCTAACGGCCAAAATTTATATCCAATCTATCAACAATTTACCCTACTGGACATAGAAATTTGACATATTTTATATGGAGCTTATGTCAAATTCCTATGTTTAGTAGGGCAAATCATGGATAGATCGGATATAAATTTTGGCCGTTAGTCTACCACCCTAGCCCAGTTTTTATTTCAAATAAGCATTTACATGTACTTTCAAAACGTTAATTATGAATGTAGTTGCATGGTTCCAAAAAGTTGGTCATATGGAGAAGAGCCAGCAAAAAACTCCATGGATATAATCTTTTCCTTCGCTGTTAAAGCGAAGCCTTCTCATTCTGAAAAGAGGCCTGCACCCAGCAGTCGGACAGTAATGGGCTGATGATGATATCTACTGAATAATACTCATAGAAAACTTTATCTTTGCTGTATAAACTATATTTTTATAGACCTGGGTTAATACAACATGCATGCATACATCTTCTTGTATAATAATAATAAATTCATTTATTTCAGATAATCAAATCCATAGAAAAAATAATAATTACATGTCAAAAAATTACAATAATGTCAAGAAAATTTAATTAATAATGTCAAATGTATGCATAAGCATTTTTTTATTTTAATATTAATTAACTGACACAATTGACAAATTATCTGCCCCACCTCTGGTTTACAGGAGCATGTAAGGCCTGACAGTGCCTCAAAAACGGCCCTATATTGCCCTTCTCATAGATCTAACTTTGTTCACTCATCCTTTCATATTTAATCAATTCTTCTTTGGAATAAGCTACCTCTCGAGCTTAGGATGGCCACCAGTCGGGACTCTTTTAAAAGGAAAGTTCGGAAGTTCTTTCTAGATAAAATTTTGACAGAATCATCTCATTAGTATTTTATCTATGACTATAATAGTATATTATTATATATATTTAGTACTTATTGTATGTTATATATATATACCTATGTATGTTTATCTATTGTTTTAGTGGTAATTTATTTCTCATCTTGTTTTGTGTCGTGAATCAATATTGCACCTGCCTTGTCATCTCTGTATCACCCTAAGGTTGACTGGGAGAGAATGCCTAAGGCATTAAGTCCGCCTATGTACACATGTTGCATGAAGTTTAAATAAATAAATAAATAAATTGATGATGATCATGAATAATACAACATTTTCTGACCAAAATTTTCAATAGAGTTTAGGAATATATAAGGTTTTATAGGTAGACTATGAACTCCAATTTTTGATGACGAATTATTCTAAAATACTTACAGTATTGAATGAGCTCGAATGCCGATTACTGGGTATATGTTTCAAGCAACGATCCATCTCATGAAACCACACGAGTGATGGTTCGTATATCGAATCCGGACTCGATTTCTGCAATATTTTGTGCACTTGTTGTACATAAGTTGTCCTCAGGTTCTTTATCTTCATTTTAACTTCGGGAATGGCCAGAGATTTCATTGTAGAACTTTTAAATTCTGCACTTATATCAGAGTAAGCTTGTTCCCTCTGATACCTAAGTTTGTACCCCGGATGTGAGGGATTCCAGAGACATTCATGCTTTATATATATTTTAACAAATTCTAGCGTCACAGCTTCACTCCACCGCATGGTCACAATGTTGTAGGTAATCGATATGATTAGGAAAATTTCATTTGTTTTCCCACAACAATTTCCCCACCCATTTTGACGTAGGAAATAACATCTGACTTTGACGTTTGGTTTTTTTTTTAAATTTATTCATGACCATGGATACATGTCCTTCAGTCGTAATCATTGAACATATTAACATTGTACTTATATCCTAGTAAAGTGATGGAAACTTTACTAGGTTTCTGAGGGGATGATGAGATAATACGAAAGTCGTGTTTTTCAACTTTGTACCATTTATCCACACTTGTACACGTTAACGAGCACTTAACATTTAATAATCCACCATTATTACACATTAACACTCGAAGAAACACAAATTTAGGAAAATAATACAAAATCCACAACACGATCTTTCCGAATTTTCCCGCCAACCCTTGACGTTTGGAATTTTGTCGGTGCTGCCATAGACTGAAAAAAATTAGATTAAAATACTACAATTTCTTTTTTCTTGGTCGGCCCAAGTAGCTGGCTCTACCCTCATTTTGGTCGGATGCTTACTGTGAAATTACAAAATACAAATAATACATTATTTTACTGTTACTAGACAAGCATGGATGCCATATTATGCTATTATGCAAGAACGTCATATAGATATTTCTTTAGAATAATTAAGCTTAGAACCGCAGTAGTCGCATGCGGATTGAAGCATGTTCAAGTTGGCCTTAAAAGGCTTCGTTCAGTATACTGAACTATAGCTTACGCGCGCCTAAGATATGTAACATTTTACGTGCCGCTTGCAAGCACATTGATTGTTTTTGTGTTTCAATTTTGAGCGGAACTTTGAATGGAACTAAGTATCTCTCTGTCTTATCACTCTGTCTTCTCACTCTTACTTTTCGTAATACATCTCTATGGCCATATTATGATGTAAAGTTAAAACAGCTATGTATGACACCATAATTTAACTAATCTATTTTTCACCAAGAACGTCATAGTTATATCACAGGTTATATTTTATATCTTCACTACAAGAAAAAAGCCTGATTGAATGCCCATCAACGGGCACAAAGCCGCCAGCGGCAGCGAAGCAATAGAATACCTAATTGTGTCCCACACTTAAGTCGTTGTTTCACGAACTTATGAAAATGCTAAGGGCGGCTCCGCACGTTGGCCCCAATGTTGGGACGAGCATTGGCCCGTAATTATGTCTAGCGTCCAATCATTGGAGATAATGTTAGTTTAGTCCCGCCAGAGATAGAATGACGTTTCGGCAAAGCCGTCTGAAATCGATTTTGCATTGGCTTGCATTGGGCAGTTTATTGAGTGCTTGAGAGGTGAACTGTCAATTAAAATAACACAACAGTTAAACAATGGATGTCGTCTTTGAAAAATGTTTTGAAAAACAAGAGAATATAATTATTATTTGTTAATAAACATAAAAGTTTTTTTTATAGACATTCTACATAGGTATACCTAACTATTGAGTCCATCCACGCGGATGACATTTTCAAGACGCGGTGTGCGCGGCTCATTCGGTGCACTTACTGCATGAGTACTGCGGCCAACTGCGGCAAGACTGAGCAAATCGCCAACATGTGAACCCATCGCCAACGTTGGCGTATAATTCCTTTGATAAAACCGACACGTGACGGCGAACTGCCAATGCTCGCCCCGCCCCAACGTTCGGGCCGACGCCATTTTCCCAACGCCCACGTTGGCGAATAGCGTTGGCGCCAACTTTCTGGTCTATGTGTGGAGCCGGGGTAAGGAGTAACTACCATATATGACAAATTAGGACACCATGACGAAAAAAAAGTCTGAATACTGTTGTGGTTACACAGTACGGGCTGCTAACCTGACAGTAGACAGCTACTTTCATCGCTAACTCGCAAGCCAGTAGCTTGACTCGCCTCCGCCGGTCACACAATGTTAGTAGCCGCTATGAAGATGGCGAGCAGCTCGTGCTAGACAGGCCTTGTGACGTGGTGGAAGAAAAATGCGAGTGGCGAGTGCAAACAAAAAATGTTGTAATTACTCGGATGCAAGCAACTTACTACCCAAAAAAATGCCAAACTTAGGTGGCAGTGGGCGGAGCACATTGCTCGCAGAACGGATGGCCGAGAGGGCCGTAAAGTTCTGGAGTGGCGACCGCGTACTGTAAGGCGCAGCGTGGGTAGGCCCCCACAACACAAGGTGGACCGACGACCTGTTGAAGGCCGCGGGAATCCGCTGGATGTGGAAAGCGCAGGACCGGTCGTTGTGGCGATGCTTGAGGGAGGCCTATGTCCAGCAGTGGACGTCTTTCAGCTGAAATGATGGTGATGAAGCTACGACCGACTCGTACATAACAGTAACTCGTATAATGCGGTCACACGGGGTGAGTAGCTGCAGTGAAGTAACTCGCACGCTGGGTTACGCTGTGTAAGCACGCCTTTATTCGCAATAAATTGGGGTTAGTAGGTAAGTCCAGATGATTGTCCCCATTTTAAAAGTCCTTATTCCCGTCATTGCCCACATTATAAATCATTCCCTTGACACAAGTTCCTTTCCCTCAGCTTGGAAGAAGGCTCATGTCCTAACATTACCCAAAATTTCAAATCCCACCTCTGTATCCCAGTTTTGTCCAATTTCCATTCTACCCATCTTGTCTAAGGTCCTTGAGAGTGTTGTTCAGAATCAGCTGTCCGTTTATCTCTCCTCTAACAGCCTGTTAAGTCCGTACCAATCTGGTTTCCGCCCTGGCCATAGCACTGTAACGGCTCTAGTTAAAATTACTGACGACATCCGGCTGGCCATGGAAAACAAGCTACTTACAGTTTTGGTACTACTGGACTTTAGCAGTGCTTTTAACTCAGTTGATTTTGACATCCTCCTAGGTATCTTGGCCTCCTTAAATATATCTTCTTCTGTAATTGACTGGTTTGTTTCTTATCTTCGGGGCCGATCGCAGTCGGTTCGCGCCAATGAGGTTTCCTCAGAATGGTGTGATCTAGCTGCGGGCGTGCCTCAAGGTAGCGTCCTCTCTACTCTTCTTTTTTCAGTTTTTATGAACGAAATCACTAAAATTTTATCTTCACGCCGACGACTTGCAAGTTTATCGTCTTTTCAAAATCGACGAGATTCCTGAGGCCATTGATGCCATCAATAGTGATCTTCAAAATATCAATGAGTGGGCTAAATCTTTTGGCTTGCTGGTCAATCCTACTAAATCACAAGCTCTCATTATTGGTGGCATCTTGATCTCTTGGGTAAGCAGTCTCTTCCGCCGGTATTGTACGATTCCGTCCCTGTAATATATTCCAAAAGTGCCAAGAACTTAGGTGTCTTTATTGAATGCAATCTCTCTTGGAACGTTCACATTGCGGAAGTAAGCAGGAGGGTGTATTACTCCTTCCAGTCTCTCAAACGGCTCCAGAAGTTCCTACCTTTTCCTACTAAAATAACTCTTGCCCAATCTCTTCTTCTTCCACTTCTGGACTATGCTGATATCTGTTTTCTTGATGCAACAGAGGAACTTCTCAATAAACTCGAACGACTGCAGAATTTGGCAATCCGCTTCATTTTTGGCCTTCGGAAATACGACCATGTGTCGGAATTCCGTACGCAATTGAAGTGGCTGCCTATTCGACGTCGTCGAGATACTCACATTCTTTATTTTCTCTACTCTGTTCTTCACAATCCTAATTCTCCATCATATCTCCGGGAACGCTTTGAGTATCTTGTCCCCAGGGGAAAGCCCTGTCGCTCATCCTCTTCCCTTCTCCTCCGCATGGGCATACGGATCACACATCTAGCCGTTACGACGGTTCTTTCACCATTCATGCAGTGCGCCTGTGGAATTCTCTTTCACACTCTCTACGCGATAGCCCTTCACTGGATGTCTTCAAGAGAAGAATTAAGGAGCATTCTCTTTCACCATAAATCATATGTATTATATATATGTATATGTATGTATTTTATGTATACATGTATGTATCTATTTATGTATATAAGTATATATATCTTAATATAATTATTTTACTTGTAAATATTTTGTTAGATTCAAAGATTTATTTTGCCAACTAACGGCCAAAATTAATATCCAATCTATCCACGATTTGCTCTACTAGAGATAGGAATTCGACATAAGTTCCATACAAAATATGTCAAATTTCAATCTCTAGTAGGGTAAATAGTGGATAGATTGGATATTAATTTTGGCCGTAAGTGTACATATTGGTGGTAGGTTATAAATATAGTTCTTACAAACTTAGTCGCCTTTTTCAGGTATTGCAAAATTCGTAGATAAGTAATAAGAAATAGTAAAAGAAACATAGTTAAGTAATGTAGTCAAATTTTTTGTTATTCTGTTGTAACATAACATAACATAATATCACGCCTGTATTTCCCCGAAGGGGTAGGCAGGTATTCTGTTGTACACTTGTTTTTATCCTCTATTAATATATCAACATCTCTCTATCGCTCTAAGGTTTGCTGTAAGAGAACTCATTTTTGAGTTAAGCTCGCCGATGTACCAGGCCCCTCAGAAAGTATTGCGAAAAAAAGTTTTTATATATGGGAGACTGGCCAGTTATAATGTTTTTCGAAAATATGATTATTTATAAGTAAAAATAAGTAAGTTCCAATTTCAAAATTTCCCTCCACATTTTTTGCGAGTTAATTCAAAGTATTGTGTCTCACTGAAATATGGATCTGCGCCGGGAACATTTTAGAGCTATGATTTTATACGATTTCAAGTGTCGCCTGAAACCGGATGAATCGTACGATAGACTTCAAATGGCATTCATGGATGAAGGCCCTTCCAAGGCAACCGTGTATCGTTGGTATAACGAATTCAAGCGCGGTCGACCAACTTTGGGGGATGACGAAAGAAGCGGTCGCCCTTTGACGGCTGTTACCGAAGAAAACGTGCTAGCAGTGAAAAATTTAATCCAAGACAATAGGCGAATTACATATCAGGAGATTCAACACATATTGAAGATTGGATCGGGAAGCGTTCACGAGATTCTACACAGCCATCTTCGCGTGAGGAGGATAGTATCACGCTGGGTGCCGCACAACCTCACCGATGCTCAGAAGCAGGCCCGGGTGGAATGGTGCCGTGATATGCTTAACAAATTTGAAGCAGGCTCGTCTCGGCGTGTTTACGACATCGTTACAGGTGATGAGTCCTGGATTTATCAATACGACCCAGAAACCAAGCGCCAGTCGACTGTTTGGGTGTTTCAAAATGAGCCAACGCCTACCAAAGTGAAGCGATCTAGAAGCGGGGGTAAGATTTTGATCGCTAGCTTTTTTAATTTGACTGGCCACTTGGTATCAATTCCCTTACGGGATCAAAGAAGCATTAATGCCGAATGGTATACTACCAAATGTTTGCCAGAAGTTTTCTCTGTTATAAGCAACAAGCGACCAAACACAGGGCTCCGCGGGCTACTGCTCCACCACGACAATGCACCTGCGCACACCGCACTCAAAACGAGGGACTTCCTGGACAGCACGCCAGTCAAACTCCTGGGTCACCCTCCTTACAGCCCTGATCTAGCACCGTGTGACTTCTTTTTATTCCCAAAAATAAAAAATCAGCTCAAAGGGATACAATTTTCGTCGCCGGAAGATGCGCTGGCTGCGTTCGAGCAGGCTGTAAACGAGGTGTCTGCGGCGGACTGGAAAAAGTGTTTTGAAAACTGGTTTAGGCGCATGAATCTTTGTATAGAGGCTGGTGGAAAGTACTTTGAAAAGATTTGATAAAAATATATGTACGTATAGAACAATTTTTTTTAGTTTCGCAAAACTTTCTGAGTGTCCCACGTACATAAGCTTTCCTACTGTAATATTAATGTGTATATGTGTGTACAATAAAGTATAATAATAATAATAAGTCATGTTTTCGTAAAAATCCCAAGAATGTAAAACTACATGCCTATTTGAAACTATGTGGACTTAATTGTTCTCTCATATTGAGGTATTGAAAAAATAGAATTAATACGCACTGTATCCTATCGACATTTTATTTTATTTTTATATAAATTATCCATATTTTTGTTAGTAAATCTTAAAACTATGTTAGTAACAATACAGGCAGATTTTATTTAACAGCTCCTATAACTAAGCCCACCCAATATAAGTCTATATATAGGAACGTTATACGTTCCGTGTGGTGCTGGACCAGCTGGACACAAAGAATAGCACTACCCCATCTCTTCTCGTGGATGTCGTAAAAGGCGACTAAGGGGTTCACCAGAGGATGGGCAGCAGCGTTCTCTGAGTATTTATTCAACCAACTGCAATCGCCAACCCGCCTGCCAAGTGTGGCGATTATGGCAAATTCCCTCCTTTTGGGGAAGGCAAGTGTCCAGCAGTTGATGTCTTTCGGCTGAAATGATATACGTTATGATTTACAATCAAATTAGTGTTTCGTCGTAATTCTTCCATTAACTCTTAACTCTTAACCCGAAGTCACCCATGAGTTCGCAATGACATAAAAGTGATTTCGAGAAATATTAGCGTCATAATCTAAGGCGTCATTTGAATGATGACAAATTCAACAGTATAAAAACCTCATTTTTGGTGAAGTTGTCAGTTGAACCCTTTTTAATCTAATCTAATTTTAATCTTCAGACGGTTGTACACAAAGGTTTATTTTAACATATATAAATCTCCCTATTTTGTAATAATTATCTACCCTTTCCACATTACACATAAATAATTTCACCAGAGATAGGGTATCTCTTCTCATGGGTGTCGTAAAAGGCGACTAAGGGGTTCACCAGAGGATGGGCAGCAGCGTTCTCCTAGTATTTATTCAACCAACTGCATTCGCCAACCCGCCTGCCAAGCGCGGCGATTATGGCATATTCCCCCCTTTTGGGAGGGGCATGTGTCCAGCAGTGGACGTCTTTCAGCTGAAATGATATACGTTATGATTTACAATCAAATTAGAGTTTCGTTAAGCTATCATCGTAATTCTTCATTTAAATCCTAACCCGAAGTCACCCCGAAGTTCGCAAAGACATAAAAGTGATTTCGAGAAATATTATATTAGCGTCATAATCTAATCTAAGGCGTCATTTGAATGATGACAAATTCAACGGTATAAAAACCTAATTTTTGGTGAAGTTGTCAGTTGAACCTCTTTATAATCTAATCTAATTTTAATCTTGAAACGCTTGAAACGGTTTTACATAAAGGTTTATTTTAACACTCAGACCAACTTAACATAAATAAATCTGCCTATTTTGAAATAATTATCTACCCTTTGAAACTGTTCCACAGAAATGTAATGTGCCGTTCCTAAGTTCAAAACTAAATGGAACACTTTGAAATTCTGCTATCTGCATGAATTTAATGTGCTACCTCGTTCAATGGAGATTTAAATGTTTACCCTTCATGTAAAACTATGGTAGTGCGCTTACCTTACATTAGAAATGGAGATTTTGAAAGCAAACGAATGAATAGACTTAAGATGATTTGTCAGATAGCAACTAAGCGATTTTGAGGACATCGTCGTAATTCGTAGTGTATTATGGTGTAAGCACAGACAATAAAAATATAGACGAAGTGCTGCGATCAATCATAGTCGACGACCTCTGTGGTCTAGTGGTTCAAGTGTCGGACTGCTGATAACGAGGTCGTGGGTTCGATTCCCACAGGACACAAATATTTGTGTGATGAACAATAAGTGTTTGCTTATGTATTATAAGTATGTATTTACAAAAAAAAAGTATATTAAGTATTATATCCATAGTCAAGTCCCATAGCACAAGCTCTGCTTAGTTTGGGACTAGATGGTGCTATATAAAAATGTCCCAAAAAATATTCATTTATTTATATTTATTTATAGTGAAACCAATAAAACCGTGCAAACCAGCGCTCACGCACACACATTCATCTGAAAGAAATTTTTTTTTGGCGATACTTACTGGACGATGCCGTGTCATGTGTACTGAGAGCGGCAAGCACGGTTTGATGTGCATGTGTGTGCGTTAGCGCTTGTTTGTACAGGGAGGAGCACGGTTTTGTTGGCTCCAGTGTTGGGCCGTATCCTGGTCACCGGTACACCACCACCATTGCCACCATACAATGGTGGCAATTTGCCGCAGCCTCACGTCCGATCCTATTCAGGTATTCACTGAAAAAACGTGGTGACGTGCTCACTCCTACTCAGCCAGGCCTCGAAGCACGGCAGGATGGCTTCGACTACGCGCTTGTGCGCATACTGCGGCTCTAAAAGCTGGTCGCACCACCGGCACCGCTGGAGTCCGTGTTGTCGCTCCTGCCGTCTCAACCTTTCGAACGCCCTACTGGGCGCGCTCTCGCCACGCTGGCGGATTGCGCAGATCCGGTTAGACCCTCGCGTCCATATCCGCCAGTATGTCTAGAGGAGGAAACGACGCCAAGAGAGTTGCCACCTCGAAGGATATCGTTCTATATCCTCGTATCGATATCACAAACTATGAAGTGATGTCTCCGATACTGACAGAGTAGCAGTACCTAACTAGGAGACGTTTCTCAAATAATTTTCTATCCATATGAAGTTATTTGCCTTCACGAAATAGTAGGCACAATAAATCTTGATCTCGACCGTGGCTTACCAATTCCAATTGCGGTTTTAATCAAACAACCTAACTAATTACACATCTACCACGCGTCCTACATTGCTAACTGACCTTATAACATACAAACAAACTTATCTGGAATCCCTCAAGGAATCGGCTGAGGAACAAATTAATAGAATAATAGATAAAGCAGGGTAATCTTATAATTTATCCGCTGCGTGGCTCGCACGCAATCTATCTGTGTCCCAACTTGTGGGCAAACAATAAAACTTTGGTCGCTTCGGACCGCAGACTTTTTACGGAGATTGTGTAGTGTCACTGAAAGATTTTGATACTTTTAGCTAGTGGTTTGAGTTTGACATTACGTAATCTTTCTTGATCTGCTTACTTCAAGTAATGGTAAAGTTGTTGTTTAGAAAATCTGGTATTCTTTTTTTTGTCACACTTGCATATAAGTATTATGATTGTTCATTCAGCTGGGTTTAAATTTATTTTCACAAGGAAAACAAAAATCCATTAAAAAAATTCTGAATGCAATTGTTTTTTGAAGTAAAACTTCTTTAGTCACGCTTGACTTTGTGAGTAACTGGAGTAAGCTGGTGAATGCGTTACGAAAAGTGAGGCGAACGGAGGGGGCAGTGCGGGACGCGGGGAACGAGGTGCGCGCGACGGCCGATGTACGCGCGCCGCGCCGCCATTCCTTTGATCTCATTGAAATATGGAGTATTGAGGGAGATATAAGTTAGTGAAGTTTTACTTCAGTCGTGTGGTCTAAAGCACACTCGTGTTTTTTTAATATAAAGTTATGCGTCGCCCGGTGGTATCTGGCAACTTTTCTTGTTTTTTGACCGACGGTGGTCCACCACCGCCATCACCAGTCAGTCTTCAAGGCCTCACCTGTATGAGCAACTATTTAGAGTGTTCGCTCATGGTTATGGAGAAACGGACAGACATGACGAAACTATAAGGGTTCATTGTAGGAACCCTAAAAATGGAGTGAGTGTGATTGAGAAAGTAATCCGTTTGTATGACTACTAGCGACGCGGCTTCGGTCGCCGTCAACTGCGCACCTAAGGACTTTACTCATGGCGCGACGTGACGCAGAATTGCATCGATTGCCGATATCGGTCAGATATCGCAACAACATGTGTTCGAAGAAAATGTATTGAAAATCGCAAATGTCTTCAGACAAGATCGCATGGATTGACGATATCACTCACAGATCTGCTCGATATCGAATTGCATGTACGTTCTAATGACCTGCGATCCTATTTCAAATAAATGTACGGAGCGTGCGTGCTGGCACTTGTTTCGACTTGCATTGACGAGTGACTATAATAATGTTTAATAATGTTGTTTAATTAATTAAGTTCTAATATTTTCAACACACTTGCTCGTAAAGTGGCTCTTATTGCACCGATTTTAGGTTCATAATGTAGCTTATAACGCACGCGTGCTTTTTTCATTATATTATTGCACTAGTGCTTTTTACAAACGTAGTGGTTATATTCTCTTTGCTTTTTACTTTACAGTTTATTTTTAAATCGCAGCAAAGAGTTTTTATGCCTGAACTAAATTAAAAAAAATTGGGAATAAATCAACTGTATTAATTAAAATATGCTATATAAACATTTCATTTCATCAAATTATTAATTTTTGTCAACAAATTATTATTAATTTGTGTTATAAATAAAAAATATAATATTTTTATATTAGGCTGTATGGCGGTTTCCTTCGACCACCTGCGCGCGCATAGCTGTATGTCACCGCGCGGTCCGCGCGCCATTTTTATCATTTTTCACAAATTCAATATTTGTCTAAAATGTGTAATTTATGTTTTTTTCCTGCAAGTGTGTTGAAAAACGTCGTATGACACGCGTGAGCATTGACTATTATACTCTCGGCTCCATTACGCCCTCGCCTTCGGCTCGGGCTGCAATCCAGTCTCGAGTATAATAGTCAACTTAGCTCACTTGTATCATAATGTACTATTGTATGCCACCTGTGGCAGCACACAGAGAGACTACCTATAATGTACCTAACACCAAAATTACCTGTGTACACAAATAAACATTTTGATTGATTGACTTCTGTTGCGCAACTAGTGATCTGTTGGAAATATTTTTGGTATCAATTAGAACGTACGTACAACTCGAGTCGACAATCGATGCGATATCGCTCGCATCGCGTCGCGTCATGAGTAAAATCCCTAAGATGGGTGAGCTGTAACGGGGCTTGAAGTTAAAGTTTACGTAAACAAAGACAGTCAAAATACATGAAATATACAAAATCAGACAGAATTTCATAAAGTATTTCACAGAATTACGTAACGAAGTGATAACTAGTTCTGAGAAGATCTATAAATTAGGAAGTATGGAAATTGAAAATAATTTAGACTTATTAAGCGCTAATTAAAGCGGTTTTATCCCGTGGAGTATGTACCTACCTATGTAATTTAAAAAACAATACTTACATGACGACGTCTGTGATCTAGTGGTTCGAGTGTCGGACTGCTGATCATGAATTCGTGGGTTCGATTCCCACAAGACACGAATATTAATATAATTATGATAAACGTCAGTCCCGTGTCGGCACTCGCTCGGGCAGGTCGTCGTGTCTTATTGTCGCGGACCCTGTCCTTATCGCGCCGTGCACGTGTTTACGCGTTATCACGAGTAGTAGTCGTGCGCCGAACCTCGCGGTGCAGGCGGCACGACTATCTCTGCAATGTCTGACTCATCGCGGCCTGAGCCCTTGTTAAAAAATAACATAGTACGCCCGTTGAATCTTTCCTTGGATACGATAGATAGATGTTTGTAGCGAGACTGAAGAGGAGCTGATAAGAAGGAAGAAAAGACAAAGAGAGGATGGAAGTGAGGAAGACGAGGGTTGGACGAAAGTTAAGGGGAAGAAGTCACGTCGAAATAGTTGTAATTCGGTAAAGGAGGATAAATTCGAAGTATATATTTCCTCAAAAGACCGCCTTCCAAAACAATTTGCGTTAGCACGCACTTTTAAGGAGAATAATATCGCAAAGATTTGCCAAGTAAAATATTTGAGCCCTTTTAAAGTACGTCTCCAATTCGAGTGTGAAGCCGCGTCTAAAAGTCTTTTTGAATGCGAGAAGCTTATACAGAAAGGTTGGAAGTTTCAAAAGGCCATGGAAGTTTCTATCAGCTATGGCATTATTAAGGATGTTGACCTTGACCTCACTGATGACGAGATTCTTAAAAATATTTCATGTCCCCCCCCCTGCATCTCTTTTATCAGTTATGCGGCTTAACCGTCGCAATAAAGATGAAGGAGGTTGGTGCCCCAGCGAAAGCATTAGGCTTTGTTTTAGTGGGGACTGTTTACCCACATCCGTTAATATTTGTGATATCAGTGTAAGAGTTGTACCATATATACATCAGGTATCGCAATGTTCCCAATGCTGGAAACTGGGCCATGTCCGTAAAATGTGTCCAGGAAAAACCATCATTTGTCCCAAGTGTGGCGGGCATCATGAAAACTGTGATGCTAAATCATTATGCTGCGTTAAATGTGATGGGAATCACATATCCTTAAGTAAGACTTGTCCGATGTACAAGAAAGAGAGGAAGCTTAGGGAAATCATGGCAGAGTTGAGATGTACATACAGAAAGGCTTTGGAATATTACATTTCACTTGAAAAATCTGTACCCACCCCAACCCCGTTGGCCACAGATGCCTGTGACCAATTTCCCCTGCTTGAAGGCAATTCCTCACTACATAAGATATCTGCCACGCCTGATGCCCCTCTTCGCGCTACCTATGCTGAAACCACTCAGGCGAGGACTAATATTCACAAAGTCGAAGTACATACCAGAGCCACTCGTCAATCTTTAAGAACTGACTCGAAATCGACGAAAAACAAAGGGCACCCTGTTGATGACGATTGGACATTTAGGAATTCCTATGCCGATGATAAGGGAGATCGTGTGTCTGATGACGGACAAAAGGAGGAATGTCCCCCTTTCAGTGAACTTTTATCCCGATTAAAAGAGGTCATTTTCCTCCGACAAGCCAGTGTATCTTCAAAAATCAATTCTGTTATTCAGCTGTGCCTCGAGTGGTTGATGTTATTGTCAGTTAGTTATATTTCCGAATGGTCGTGGATAAAAAAATTGTTTAGTTTTACTTCTTATCCACTGTGATGCCTAAAAAAGCTGTCAGGCTAAATATTTTACAATGGAATGCCCAGAGTGTTAAGCCGAAATTAGTTTCTTTCTTGGAAACTTTACGCCAAGAAAAAGTCCATATTGCTGTCCTTAGTGAGACGTGGCTCGAGCCGGAAAGTAATTTTAAAGTTAGTTGTTATGATGTTTACCGTACGGACCGTGATGACTCATACGGCGGTGTAGCTATAGTGGTACACAAGTCAATCAAAGCACGGCGGAGACACGTGCATATTGCCAATACCGGCATCGAGGTAGTGTGCGTTCAGTTGTTTAACTGTCAACCAATTGAAAATGTATTTGCAGTCTACTGTCCATCTACGGTAGTTACTACGCAGCGGGATTGGGCTAGTCTTTTAACATTATTACCAGCCAAAACATTAATTCTAGGTGACTTAAACGCCCATCACGTCAGCTGGACGTATAAAACTGACCATAGAGGTAGTTTAATCCACGATTCGATATTGGATAGCAACTTTGTTTTTTTGAATGACGGTACGCATACACGAGTTCGGTTAGTAAATGGCAATTTGCAACAAACTTCCCCCGATATCTCACTGGTGTCCTTGGATATTTCACTGCAATTTAATTGGACCGTACTAAATGAAAATTTGGGCAGTGATCATTTAATCATTAAAATTTCAACCCTATGTTCGTTACAGTTTCCCCCAGTTATTAAAAGAAATTTTCGAAAAGCAGACTGGGTATCTTATTACAAATATTTAGAACAAAAATTTAACAATTTCAATTTACCAAATGACCTTCAAAATGCTTATGACCTGTTTATAGACACTCTTAACGACGCAGCTAACAAATTTATTCCGTTATTTAAATTTAATCAAAACCCTACTTCAGAGTTTACACCAAGGTCTTATTGGACTGCCGCACTCTCACACGCTGTGGCTCGTCGTAGACTGGCCCTGGCCACTTTTAGAAGCAACCCCACTCCCCAAAATTTGGATATTCTTAAGGAAAGGATTCACACAAGTCAGAGGTTAATGCTTCAGGCTAAGGGAACAGACTGGCAAGATTTCTGTTCTTCAGTTGATGAGTCTACAACTTCCAGTGACATGTGGCGCAAAATGAAATGGTTCAAAGGATGCCGAGCTGCGAGACGTTATGTTGACCCACAAAGTGCTGAAAACTTATTAAATTCATTGACGCCTGATTATGTGTCACCACCGTCTCCGATTACTTACCACAGTAATCCTACCTTAGAATGTGAAATCTCTATTCAAGAGCTCGATAAATGTATTAAAGTGAAGGATACATCTCCTGGGTACGATGATATATCATATTCTATGATTAAGAACATGCCGGACGTAGGTAAACTTGTTTTGTTATCATTGTATAATAAATTTTTTATGCATAGCTTTGTCCCATTTCAGTGGCGCGATATTTGTATTATACCGATTCCTAAACCTGGACGTAATTCCAATGACATTTCTTCTCTGCGACCCATATCACTGATATCTTGTGTGTGCAAAATTTTTCATTATATTTTATGTCGAAGACTGGAATGGTACCTGGAAAAAAATCATGTATTTTCTACAAATACGGTGGGTTTTCGTAAATGTAGGTCATGTTTAGATAGCTTAAGCTGCCTCGTTACTAAAATTCAGACTGGTTGGTCCGAGGGTTGTTCCACTGTGGGTTGCTTTTTAGATATTGACAGTGCATATAAAAACAATTCTTCCTTAATTCTTATTTTAGATAATCTACAAGTTGGGTCACGAATATGTAAATACTTGTGGAATTTTCTCCATGAAAGAGTTCTTAAAATAAAACTAGGCAACAGCTTTATAAGTCGACATTCTGGTCGCGGCTTGGCTCAGGGGGACCCACTATCACCATTGTTATTTAATGTAATAACTATGGAGATTTGCAAAACTTTGCAGAACGATGTTCAGATTTCCCAGTATGCGGATGATTTTGCAATTTATGTGCAATGTAAGTCTGTTCTCGAGGGCCAAACCAAGATCCAATCTGCACTTGACTTAATCGATGATATGTTAAGTCAAATAGGTTTAGAAATTTCCCCAGTTAAGAGTAAAATTTGTTTATTTAATAGAGGATTTCGTCGACAAGTTGTTGATGTCCGTTTGAATGGTACAACATTAGAGTTAGTAGATGCCGTTAGGTATTTAGGTATGTGGCTAGATAAGGGTCTTCGTTGGAAGAAGCATATTAACGAGGTCTGTGAAAGGGTGGCTAAGTTTACGAATATTTTTAAAGTTTTAGTGGGGCCTGGGTGGGGTGTTCATCAGATTCATTTAAGACGGCTGTATATTGCGCTTATTCGTAGCCGAATGGACTATGCCAGTTTTTTATTAGATAGCAGCGCCGACATTCATCTAGTAAAACTTGATCGATCACAAAATGTATGTTTACGCTTGATTGGTGGTTTTATCAAGAGCACTCCAATTCACGTAATGGAGTCCGAATTACAATTGTGCCCCCTATCTGTGCGACGTCGATACTTAGCCGGGAAATTCTATTTAAAATCAAAGTGCAGTAATTTTCCTATTATAAATATGCTTGAAAAGTTGCATGATCTTAGTGAAAATAATTATTGGAGACGGAAGAAAAAGCCACTTTTAGTAATTTTACACAACATTTTAAGTCAGGAACCTATTTATTGCAACAGTACGCTTGATATGTTTTCAATGGACACTTGGGTCAGCAATATGGATTTATCATCTATTATTAAGCCTAGTTTAGATGCTATCATTAAACCTAAGCGTTGTTATAATGTTCATAATTTACGAGTCCTGTGCTGTAAATTGATAAATGATCAATACTGTGGCTATGACTCTGTTTATACGGATGGTTCTATACATGAGAATTGTTCTGGCGCTGCATTTTTAGATACACAAACAGGTGCCTACTATAAGTTCCAAGTTACTGCAAAAGTATCTATAATGCATTTAGAACTGATTGCCATCGCGGAGGCTTTGGCGTACATCGAATCTTTGGATTGTGAACGATTTGTCATCTTTACAGATTCGAAAAGTGCCCTACAACACTTGATCCGTTGCACGACACCTTTTAGAGGGCTTCCATTGGCTTATTCTATTATTAGATATATTTATAAAATTGTTGCCAAACATAAAATTGTTGTCCTACAATGGATTCCTTCTCACATTGGAATAGAGGGAAATGAGTTAGTTGATCGTCTCGCTTATGAAGCCAGGTCTGATGGAGAACCATTTGGTTGTTTGCCTTGGTATACCGAACTTATTCCTATAGTAAGGCAAACATGTTTTGAATATTGGTCAGAATACTTTGATAAGAGATCTCTAACGAAAGGTATTTGGTATAAGGTGATTCAGCCCTCTCTCCCTCATTCGATGTGGTTCAGTGTGAGAAGGATGTGCAGACAGGAAGTTGTGACGGCTTTGAGACTCCGGTCAGGCCATGTCCCGCTAAACAGTTTTGGATTTATGATGGGCAAAGTTGAATCTCCTAACTGTGCTGTGTGCGGAATCGTTGAAGACACCCATCACATTTTGGCTGAGTGCAGGCGCGTTGAAGCTCAAAGACGTCACACTTTCAGTGACACAAATAATAGTGTAGGATTCTATAATAGCATTCTGGCTTCACCATTTTCGGATGACGCTAGAATGCTGTACAAAATGATCTCCATATGTCTGAGGTTGCGGGTAGATTAGTTTAACTAATTTAATATTTTTTTTAGTATTTATTTTTTGTATACAATCATGGGGGTGGCATTTTCATGTTTGAAAAAACCCCCTTTATAATAAATAAAGATATAAAAAAAATATATGATAAACGTAAGTGTTTAAATGGCGAAATGTGGGTGTACTATTACACCTCTGCCTACCCCTTCAGGGAAATACAGGCGTGATTTTATGTTATGCTATGTTATAAGTGTTTGTGTTCGTCTGGGTGTTTATAATGTATTATAATAAGTATGTATTTACAAAAAAAAGTACATAAGTATTATATACATTTTCTAGTACCCATAGTGGTTTCAGGCTCAACCTTAATTTAGGTTAATTTCTTAGGTTTTCGCTATCACTACACATTTTAATAAAACAAATTTAACCGGATTACATCGCGTATATTATTTAAATTGGTTTTCCTCACGTTTCGAAAGCTTTGCAGCGTTCGTGGTCGCAGGAAGACTAATAAAAAAATAAAAAAAACGAAATGTGTGCTGGGACACATAGTAGTGAAACTTCAACGGACAAGTGGAAAAACGAATCGCAACGGACAAGTGGAAAAACGAATAGCAACGAACAAGTGGAAAAACGAATCGCAACGGGCAAGTTGCAAAACGAATCGCAACAAAATTTTAACATGAAGTTTTACGAGCAGATTTTTAATGTACTTGTCCAATTTGAATTCTGAATTATCGGTCACGATAGCATATCTGTGACAGTATTAGACTCATGAAATTTGAGGCACGGGTTCAAATCCCACTAGAGCATCTGGATTTTTTGTGTTTATTTATGCGGCCGTAACGCTTTTTCGTGACAAAAAAATCCTAATACACCCCGTCTATATAGAAGTTTCACTTCAAAAAACAATTTAAATAATATACGCGATCTAATCCGGTTAAAGTTTTATTTTTAGGTTGACATAAATGATGACCCAATGTACTATAAAAACTTTTTAACAAAAAAAATAAAACCGACTTCAAAAACCTTAACTAAAAAGTAAAAAATAATCATTGTATGTATTTTAAAATGTTAACATAAACCAAAATTTTGAAGGCGGCGCGTGATTGACCCTTTGCGTCATGTAATGTACAGTCGAGCGCAATATCTATAGTAAAAAAACAGGTTTATGTGAACGTACATGAAAATCACGTGCCGCCTTCAAAATTTTGGTTTATGTTAACATTTTAAAATACATACAATGATTATTTTTTACTTTTTAGTTAAGGTTTTTGAAGTCGGTTTATTTTTTTTTGTTAAAAAGTTTTTATTTCATACTTTTTAGTTGATAATTGCGAGGGTTGATTCATAAATGTTTATATAACCAATTTGAGATAAAAAAATATTAACCTTTGCTATCCCACTGCTGGGCAAAGGTCTCGCTCATGTTCTTCCAAACGTCCAATCACTATCGTGAAAAAAAACACGCATATCGGCCAAGAATTCTCAGAAAAACGAACCAATGAGCAAATCATCTAGATAGGCGAAGCTAAAATAAACTGATTTATTGAAGCTGGTTAAAAAACTACTCAACCTAAGTCAATAAAATTTATATGGGACTACCGCGCGGACTTTCTCTACTAAATAAAAAAACAACCACGTAAATCGGCCCACAAATCTCGGAGTAATCAGAGTACATGAAAAAAAAAAAAAAAAAAAATACCTGCGGAATACATAACCTCCTCCTTTTTTTGAAGTCTGTTAAAAAATAGGTGCAAATAATGCGGTCCAAACATCAATTTTTAAAAATAGACCTAAATCGGCCCAATGACCTAAAATCCAATGGCATATTATACAACATCCATATGACAAAAAAAAAAGGATGTATTTCCTAGTCAAAGTCTGCAACACAGAACACCAACGAAGTTGCTACGAAAGTGTTTGTCCAAACCCTCGTAGTCCGTAGCGTCGTAGCCTCGTAGCATTCGTAGCACAACTCGTAGCTCTCAGCAAAGCCCCAGCGTCATTCGCATTGCCAACGTAAACAATGTTGTTTTACATTGGACAGTACCAAACTTTAACTGAATTTGTACACTTATTGTGAAACTGGACGAACCCATTGTTTTGGCGAAGCTTGACTATTGTCTGAAAAGTTTTCAGATTTTGTGCCAGTCGAGTTATTTCAATAATATCTTATTTCTGTAAAAAAAATGTTGTTTTAGAGCAGACTTTTCCAACCTTTTTAAAAAAAGTAATTTTAATTCACTAATTTATTTTTATTTACGTAGCCTTTTTAGGGTTCCGTACCCGAAGGGTGCCAAACGGGACCCTATTACTGTCGCTACGCTGTCCGTCCGTCCATCCGTCCGTCCGTCCGTCTGTCTGTCACAGGGCTGTATCTTTTGAACGGTAATAGGTAACCGGTTGAAATTTTCTCAAAAATTGTGTTGCTATGAGGTGTATCACGACAAATACTAAAAACAAAGAAAAGTCTAAAACCAAAGGGGGTCGCCATACAAGAAACTCTCAAAAAACATGCATTTTTTTAACGTTTTTGTTCCTGCTCTATCTTCAAAACCGTTATATATCCCAGCGTCAAACTTGGTCATATTATAATGCATATTATGTAGTTTAATAACAAATACTAAAAATAAGACAAACATAGACATATGTGATGGTACCTGCGTAAGAAAGACATGCAAAAATTCATATTTCGCGCACTGTGCGTTGATGTCTTTTGATACACTCTCGTAAATTAATTCAGTTTTTATAGGGTATCAGGTCGTTGAGAGGTACGGAACCATTACTGCGCGAGTCCGACTCGCACTTGGCCGGTTTTTTATTTTTATTAAGTCACCTTGGGACATGTTCGTTTTAAAACAATTACAATCACATAAGACTTTCCATCTTCATGTCTCAGTTTGGCGAACCGACTAGCGGTACCATTAAGGCAACAGCCTTGGTGGTATTGAAGTTGTTATGGGCAAAGGTAACCGCTTAACATCAGGTGGGTCTTTAGCACGTTTCGCCATCCTATACTATAAAAAAAAAGCTTTTGTTTGGGGATTATTTTAATTTTATACTCAATTCCATTTTCACAGCAAAGTAACAGTTCGCAAACTTTAAAAAATACCAATTCACTATAATATAGCTGAAGCCAGTTCGAGGTAAGCGACTCTTCTATTGCAATATTCCTTGAATTTCTAACGATAGCGTTGCAGCTGGTGTTCAATATCATTCGAAGTTTCACTGGCCGCCAGAAAAACTAACCCAATCCCGCGGTGAATTTTGTAACGCACTCACGATTAGATGTGGTGATTAATAGTACATTACTGTCGAGGCCTGAAATGAAGCAATTTACGGCCGAGTAATATTGGAAGTACGAGGCGAAGCCGAGTACTTCCCAACTGATTTTGAAAGGACGAGGCGAAAGCCGAGTCCTTTTTAACTAAACGAGGCCGTTAATTGCTATTTCGGCCGAGACTTGTATAGTACTTTTCTCTCATTTGCGAGGAAATACAACACAAATTAATTCAACAGTATCTCATTTTCATTCACGCCAATTCGCCCGCGCGCGGTTCTTGTTCCATTTTCAAAGTTTTGAAAAAAAAAATGCGCATTCAGCCTGTAAAAATAGCCTGTATAAATATTTTGTACCTAAAATCACCTAATTTATGTAAGTGTGTACTTAAAAACCTCGGTAGCATAATTTAAAAAATAAAAAGTGTCCAGCAATTTCTATTATTGACCTGTTGCATATTACCGGCCTGTTATTTCGTTGCGTACAGTAAAGAGCCGATTGTTGTATTCTTTTTTTTTAATAATGAACCCATTTCCGAGCAAGTTGGAGAAAAAGTTATAACATTTAAATTAACTCAATAAATTCTGTTTAACTCTTAACTTCATTAATAAATACTGAGATGTTCATTAAAAGTTATAACTTCTTAGTCATATCATAACACTCATAACAATGACCGTACTGTATACTCCTCGGATTTAACGTAAACAAGTAGGTACACTACCTTATGACTAACAATAATACATAGAATTGTGAGTCTTATCGTAGTCGACATAGGTTTTATTATTAATTCAAACTAAAAAATAAATTTTAATGTTTGATTAATGTTTACAAACTATAAGTTATAGCAACAATATTTCATTCACTGGTTCAACAGTAATATAGTCTGCACTTTACTCTATGAACTAAACGAACACGTGAATTATTTACCCACCTTAAAAGTTATAATTTTAACTTTTAATTTAACAAGTTATTATCTTATAACTTTTAATATTTAACAGTGAAACTTTTTTCACTTTTAATCACATCTCTACTCACGATCACGATAGCTTTCTTTTTTAACCGACGAAAAAAAGGAGGAGGTTCTCAATTCGACGCGTATATTTGTTTTTTTTTTTTTTTTTTTTTTTTATGTATGACCACGCATAACTTTTTACAGAGTGGCCCGATTTTGATGATTCTTTTTTTAATGGATAGGGTATATCTCGAAGTTGGTCCAATTTAAATTTCATCACCCCCAAAATCCACCCCTAAGGGTAGTAAAACAGGGGATGAGTGTTTGTTCACCCACTGAATTCTTACCTGTTAACTGATTCTGTTGAAACTTGACACACATAAATATAGTTCTAGACACTACGACATAATGGAGACCTGGAGGTAGATTATAACCACAAAAAAATGAAAAATAAAACTTTTTAACAAAAAATCTAACCGACGAAAACAGAAACTGAAAAGCGAAAAATAACTAATTATGAGTCGGCGCCAAATAACCAATAAACGAAGATCATTAAATTACTTTAAATAAATAATAAAAACAACGTCACATCAAATACAACGTGAAATTTTCAACGATAAACAATAACTTTCCAAAAATGCGTTCTCCGCTCGGCCACTTGCAACTTACACGCACTTTGCTTGTTAAAAGTTTGTTTGGCGCCGACTCATAATTAGTTATTTTTCGCTTTTCAGTTTCTGTTTTCGTAGGTTAAATTTTTTGTTAAAAAGTTTTATTTTTCATTTTAAAATGAAGACGTTGTATGACCGTCGCCGTACACGCGATCTCATATTCTTTTACAAAATTGCGAATGGATTAACTAACTGCAGTGACTTCGTTGAACGTATCCTATATTCAGTCCCTTCTAAACCTCTCCGACATCCTAACACCAGAGTGTTCTATATCCCAAGACGCAACACCAACTTAGGTCTAAATGGTCCCTTGCTCAGAATGAGTAGGGAGTACAACAGCTTCTGCAAATTTACTGATACTGACATACACTGTGTCTCGCTGAATAGATTTAGGAAGTTAACCACGGAGGTGCGGGGGCACAACGTTGGTTCATAAATATACTTAAAAAAATATGTTTTTAAAGTTTTGATTAGTTTAGTTATTTTATTTTATACTTTTGTATCTATAATAAAACAAAGTTTAACCGGATTAAATCGCGTATATTATTTAAATTGGTCTCCCTGACGTTTCGAAAGCTTTGCAGCATTTCGTGGTCGCAGGTAGACTAAGATGACAAGCGTCTTTACAAATATTTCTAAAAAAATATTTTAATCTACCGTACAACATTATTAATTAAAATCGTTTCGATGCACGCAGTAATCACTCACAATATCATTATCTTTTACAGTGTTGCGTGCTGTTTGGGACTTGATTATTTTTAGGACTGGGTTCCAAACAGGTGGTAGCTCTTGTATCTCATTGATTGTTTATTTAAAAAAATCTGTAGTTGTCACAGACCCTTCTTGACATCTTTAATCTAACTGGAATAAAGATGTCGAGAAGAGAATTCCGTGTATATTTTTTTTTACTTGCAGTCTATTTTATGAGTGCTGTGTGTGCCTGTTATGGGCATACATATAAGAAAAGTTATTATTGTATTGTGTTGTTTTCTGTATGCTATACATGTATTGCTGTTGGTATACCATAAATAAATAAATAAAAAGATAAAAATTGCGGTCCTGTGCATGAAATTCACAGTAGAACGTGTAGATTATGTCCTTTTAATTATAATGTATTGATCTCCAGGTAATTGGTTTACTCTTCACGTGATCAGAAGGTTGACCTTTTCTTCGGCCAAAGAACAAGCATTGCCATACAATATTACAATGCTGTCAGTCTTTTGGGAATAATGCCAACATCATCAGTAGTGATGCAACGAATAGTACTTTTACGAATACGAATACGAATACGAATATCAGTTCTCCTATTCGGCGAATACGAATACGAATACGAATAGCTGACTCTACTACAATAATATATAATAAAGCCTCTTTATTCCTTAATTAAACAATAACAAAGTAGGTAATTATTTTATAATTTTTAACGCATTTACGCATGCGAAGCGAAATCTAACGATTTAAATTGTGGAAAGAAAAAATCGCTCACGAGCAGGAATCGAACACTTGAGTGTTTACGGTAGCTTAGTGGCTAAAACACTGGCGTACTGAGCCAGGAGTCGCAGTTTCGAATCTTGCTCGTGAGCGATTTTTTCTTTCCACAATTTAAATCGTTAATAACAAAGTACATAAGATTTTTATAATCAGTAGTTGATTAATCCCTCCTTTTTTGCCACTTTTTCCAGTCTTGTGCTGTTGTAGGACTTGTAAGCCAGTTTTGGCCCGCCAATAAAAAAAAAAACAAAATATAAACATGCTAGCGCGCAATGGAAAGAAGCATACTGAATATAAAACTTATAGACAAACAAAAAAACACCACCATTCGCAAGAAGACAAAAGTGATAGACGCTTTAAAACACTCTCAGAAGTTGAAGTGGAAATGGGCAGAGCACGTAGCACGTTCTGTTGACACAAAACGGGCTAAAAGAGCAACCACGTGGACAGGCCCGAAAGGCAAAAGAAGGCAATGACGGCTCTGCTCAATTTTAGTAACACAAGTTGATGAAATACAGCAGTGAACTTACGTTTTATTATAAATCATTGAAATACAGTTAACACACAGAAAATTGCTTTGTGGTGACCGATCCTTGTAACTATTACATGCTCACTCCTACCTACCAATTTTAGTCTCTACAAACAAAAACTAAAAAAAATCTGTAGATGTAAACAAAAGATGAGAAAGTTTTATGGTTTTATCAATGAATCCTTGTGTCTTTGCCGTCACGGTCGCAATAGATGCAAGTCGCAACGCAATATCTGCATGGAATTTCTAGGAATTTATTTATTTACGAATGTCATGAAAGTATTCGGCGAATACGAATATTCGTTAATTTGATGGTATTCGGCGAATACGAATATTCGTATTCGTATTCGTTGCATCACTAATCATCACTAATCATCACCGTTACTGTCCCACTGCTGGACTCGGGTTTCTTCTCAGAGTGAGTCCACCACGCTGGCCTAGTGCGGGTTGGCGGACTACACATACCATTGAAGAACCGGAGTGACCGACATAGCTTGTAGGATCAGTAAGCTGAAGTGGCAGTGGGCTGGCCATGTCTGTCGAAGGACCGCTGTAGCAGACGAGTCCTTGAGTGGAGACCACGAATCGGCAAACGTAGTGTAAGGCGCCCCCCAGTCAGGTGGACCGACGACCTGAAGAACGTGGCTGGGGGGACTGGATGCGGAAGGCAGAGGACCGAGTGTTGTGGCGCAACTTGGGAGAGGCCTATTTCCAGCAGTGGACTGCGCTAGGCTGAGTTGATGATGATGACATACCATTGAGAACTTTATGGAGCACTCTCAGGTGTGCAGGTTTCCTCACGATGTTTTCCTTCACCGTTAAAGCATGTGATAATCAAATATTGAATCCACTCATGAATTCGAAAAGTCAGTGGTGCGGGCCGGGGAACTCAGACCCTCCTGCATGGAAGACCAGCGCTCAACCGCTAGGCTATAACTATTGATATAGCTTCAAAGTGAACAGCGATACGGAGGTATATTTTGACTCCTTCTTGTAGCTATTAGTTTTATTTGAATTTGGGCTATTGTACCTTTTTAGGTATAAGTTAATAAAATATAACTAACAAAATAAAAATAAAATGTAAGTTTGTAAAATATTATTTTTAACGGTAAAATTAAAGTACAAACTAAAGTGGTTTGTTCACAACTAGAAAAATATTTATTATTTTATTATTTGCATTAATATTTGTTAAATTTATGTATAAGTATAGTTAAAGTTAGTTTGAGTTGTCGTCAACATAACATAACATCAACATGACATCACGCCTGTATTTCCCCGAAGGGGTAGGCAGAGGTGTATTAGTACACCCACATTTCGCCAGTTATGTTATAGTCCCATGTAACAGGGGGCGAGCCTATTGCCATTGACCGGGCACAAATCCAGACTCCGGGCTGCTACTAAGAATTTCCTAATGAAAAAACCCAATAACACTTTGCCCGACCCGGGAATCGAATCCAGGACCCCACGCTCAGCAGTCGCGCTTACAACCACTAGACCAACGAGGCAGTCAACATATGGTTGAAATTCAAATTAATATTTTTTTTTATTTCAAATAAACCTAATTACAGGCACATTTGAAACGTCAGGTTCTAGTTGCACGGTTCCTAATTGTGAAATCAACATGATTGCGATTGTGAGTGCGTTACAGAATTCGGTAAGTTCTATATCATTCGCAAGCTGCCAGCTTTTTCTAACAAAACTTAGACGCATCTATTATTTATCGATGGGCCATAAACAAATATAGCAAAACAAAGACTTAGCGAGACAGATGGCGGAGTGCGACAACCCCGTATTTATTACCAACGCGTCGAGAAATGATAAGTTGCTGCTATTTCTTTAGATATACATTGCTAACTTAACTTTACTGTTCAAAAAACACAAACTGAACAAAACTAAACTTTATTGCCTTACATTAAGTGTTGTATTATACTTTCTGTGGTGTAAATTTAAAGTTTTGATGCAAGTTTTGAGGCGCAGTGTTCTCGAAGGCACAGAAATATTTCTTGCTGATGGTAATAGTTTCAGATATTATATATATACGTGTATATAGACACAGATTTTGATCCACCCTTTTGAAATGATAAATATTCTTTTCGAATTACAAATATTTCTAATTCTCGTAAATTACACTTCGAAAGGCAGTTAAAATAGAGGAAAGGGAGTATCGTTTCAAATAGATAAGTTTTGGCGAAATATAGTGAGGGGTTTTTATGGTGGGTTTTTTACAGGACGGCGAAACGAGCACAACGTCCACCTGACTTTGCCTATAACAACTGCAATACAATCTAGGCTCAAATCGAGTTCGCCAAACTGAGAAATGATGTAATTTTTTTTTTGAGGTACATAGATCATTGGGGCAATTGTGTAATGCATTCACTTTGACTTTAGCTTTCATTTTAAAATTACAGCAATATTCATTGCGTGGTACGTAGTTGCCGATAACACGGATTGTCAAAACACACGGAGCAATGAACATTGAAATCCAGATGATTGCGATCGCGAGTGAGTTACGCAATTCAGCAGCTGCTTTTGACCGCAATCTAGACAGCTATTTTTATTGTGCTCGTTAGCGATTTTTTCTTTCCACAATTTATATCTTTATGAAGATGGAAAGATGTGATTGTAATTTCACCGACACAACTACCCTCCTCGTCGGAACTAGCATCACTGTTTGGCTTCAGAAATTGGTACGTCATGGTGAAGTCACTAGACGAAGTGCTGCGAACAATCTACTGAAGCCAAAAAAAACCATGCTCCTTCGTGTACAACCAGCGCTCACGCACACACATGCAACTCAAACCGTGCTCACCCCTCTCAGTGTCGCAGCATCGTCCAGTAAGCATCGCGAAAGCAAATAACCTTCAGGCGCATGCTGTGTACATACGTGAGCGCTGGTTGCACACGAAGGAGCATAGTTTGTTTTGGCTTCACAAGATTGTTCGCAGCACTTCGTCTACGAAGTACAAAATTATTCAAAATTCCAAAAATAAAAACTAATTCAGTAGTTTCTTTTGATCGATGCAAAAAAAAAAGAATTCGCTTTCTCCAGACATACTGTATTTATCTTACTCCTTCGTAAGTAAAAAGTATTGACTTATCTTTAAAACAAGATTTACACAGTGTTTTCGTTTCGTTCCTTTTTTCGACACCCCCTGATTCATGGCCCCCTTGTTCCGTTTCAATGCTTCAAGGGACATCGACTCAGGATTTGGTTTTTCGTTCAGACAATTTAATACTGCGTCTAGATTTTCTATGAATAATAATCTGATGTTCTCTGCGAGGATTCGGCGAAGTTGGGGATAAATTTTTTGTGATATCGAAAATATGAATTTTTGTGGAGACTGCGTAGAAATAAGATACCTAGAGATTTTTAGGGTTCCGTACGTAAAGGGTGCAACCGGAACGCTCACTATATTTTTTGCCTTTGGGACTTCCTAATGTGCATCCATTCCGCCCGGGGTAGGCGGAGCCAGTGTCAGACTCTTACCGACTAAAACCACCATGCACGGTGTTCCTTCAACTACCTTAGCCGGGGGCGTGGGAACCCGTGAGTATTCACACAACCACCCCCGAAAGGTCCCAGCCCGCCACAAGCAGGCGAGCCCCTTCTACATGCGGCCTAACATCGGCCGCACCCTCCTCAGTGGCGCACACGGAACACTGCACGCCAACTCACCTCATGGGCCTTTACCAGCTACGCCAGCTGGGCCAGCTACGCTAGCTGTGTCAGCTACGCCAGCTGCGCCAGCTATGCCAACTGTGCCAGCTACGCTAGCAACTGCAATACCACCTAGGCTGTTGCCAATGATAGGTACTGCAAGTCACCAAACCGAGACATGAAGATTGAAAGTCGCATGTGATTGTAATTTCCCCATTTCCACATTTGTTCCCATATTTTTTTCTAGTACAACAATGAGGATTTGTTTTCACGTCGGATGACAAACAGGTCATAATGTTTCTAAGCTGGAAGATGTTGTGACAATGTCATGAGTGTCAACATAGATACGACACGTTCACACCGTGGCCAGGGGTTACTAATCATCGTGGAAGTTATTGTTCGTCAATTTAAGTTTATCTGATTAAACAAATATATATATTTTATTATATGTAATTATAAGTCCGTAGTTCGAAATATATTTTACTACTTTACTGGTGCATCTACCTTATTCTTTGTCTCTGCATTACCCTAAGGTTGTCTGGTAGAGAACGCCTATGGCGTTAAGACCGCCTTTGTACCCTGTTGTGCATAAAGAATTAAATAAATAAATATACATTGCTCGCAGAATGGATGACCGACGGGGCCGAAAAGATCTGGAGTGGTGACCGCGTACTGAAAGGCGTAGCGTGGGTAGGCCCTTACAAGGAAGACCGACGGCCTGGTGAAGGTCGCGGGAATCCGCTGGATGCGGGAAGCGCAGGATCGGTCGTTGTGGCGATGCTTGGGGAGGCCTATGCCACCAGTGGACGTCTTTCGGCTGAAATGATGATGATGAACTAATACACAACCGTATTCATAGTTTATAATTAACCTCTTAAGGGTTCATTGTACTCATCATTATGAACAACTTTTATTATGGGACAACCCTGAAATCGTGTAGTCGTGTAATAAATAGACAAATGTTTCATCTTCCTTTATTTCGCACCAACTACCGTATGTGCTCGTTGTACAACAGCAACCGCAATAAATTAGATATTTTCAACGCATCGATCATTTTTATAAAGAAAGCTGTCAACAAAAAAGTGTTTTATCCAGTTTAGTGGATCATTACAAAAATAATAATAATAATAATCGATTTATGTGAACACAAATGTCAGCTGATTTTTTTTTCACGATTTCAATGTTGCTCCCATAGTTTTACTATACTAGTTTTTTGATTTAATTTAACCTAGTGGTAATTAATTTCAGTTTTCTGTGGAGTTAAGATCGTTGCTATAATCAACCTACCCTCTCCATTTAAAGATGAAAACCCACATCTGATTGGAAATCAATTTCAACAGAATTAAGTGACTGGAAAAGTCAGATAAAATTAGGATAATATTTTCTTAGGTTTTTGCGATCACTACACATTATAATAAAACAAGTTTAACCGGATTACATCGCGTATATTATTTAATTTGTTTTCCTGACGTTTCGAAAGTTTTTAAGATGCTGCAGCTGTTGCTTTTTTGTAGATTAAAATATTTTTTGTAATATCAGACAGACGCTTGTCTTCTGCGACCACGAACGCTACAAAGCTTTCGAAACGTCAGGAAAACCAATTTAAATTATATACGCGACATAATCCGGTTAAACATGTTTTATTAAAACTAAACATAACATAACATCACGCCTGTATTTCCCCGAAGGAGTAGGCAGAGGTGTATAATATACACCCACATTTTGCCAGTTATATTATAGTCCCATGTAATAGGGGGCGAGCCTATTGCCATCAACCGGGCACAAATCCAGACTCCAAAACTAAGATGCTGAATAAACCATACTATTTCAAAAATATTTCACACTTATTATTAAAATAGTTCTTCCAAATAAAGGTAAAACGCTTAAACAACAGCAAAAGGTTGTCATCTCCACGTCGCGGCGCGATTCACGGTAGGACGAGTCCAAATAATGAGCGGGTTACATATGTATAGGTGACGTAAACACCTACACATGTCTACACTCCACAGACAATAGCCTAAGCTTAGTCTTATGTCTGCGTTGTTTTAACTAAAGAAGGAGAATTCTCATTTTCGAGGCGCAAAAATTTGTACAAATGTAGGATGGGCGGTTATGTATACAACGTGTTATTGAAATGACTGAAAACCTTTAAAGGGGTCATTGTACTCATTAGTATGAAAAACTTTTAGTATGGGTCCAACCCTGAAATCGCGAAAAAAAAATCAGATGTCCTTACATTTTGTCGATTCAAACATAAATGTAGGAATCATCAGATTTTTTTATCGCAATTTCAGTGTTGGTACCATAGTAAAAGTTGTTCATACTGATGAGTACAATTACTCCTTAGGAGGTTTTCAGTTATTTCAATAAAACGTTGTGTAAGTACATACTTGCCTTAATTAAACCCCAATAGTGATAACTTCAAATGTATAAAAATTTAAGAACATTCCCTTTATTTATCTATATACATATTGATTAAATTTTTAAATACATCTATAAAAAAAATAAAAAATGAAAGTTGCCAACCGCATCGGGAACAGGGTCCAAACTCCCGGTGGTCAGGGCCTCAGAGAGAGGAACTTGCTGACGATCTACGCCGTATCCAGGAGTACCGCTTTCTGTATCAAACTCTTGACCCAGCTGCCCAAAGCGAGCCTCCACAGATGTAGATCGAGGCTCTTGGCTATTAACCAATTGGCCGTAACGACAATTGGCACAATGACTGCTGAATCAACATCCCACATGTCGACAACCTCGTGTGGCAAGTCAAGGTAGATTTGATTGTGGATTTAGAAGAATATTATTATTAGGATAACGCCTGAGGTCTTGCGTTTATTCTGTTACACGTTATGTGTAAGTACTTACAATACAATAAAATTATTCACAATAAACTGTACAAAAGTACAGTTTGTTTTCGTTAAAATGTGCAAATAAATAAATACGAGGCGTGGCTGCAATCAATGCTTCAATAATATAACATTTCATTTTAATTCCCGCTCTCTTCTCGGTGTTCATGTACAGTCGGCGACAAATGTGTTCCCATTGCGATGATTATAGTAGTTTATGAAACTGTTGCATAATGGGTTATTAAAACACGAGTGTGAGTTTAAAAACCTCACCTACGGCTCGGTTTTTAATAGTATCACACGAGTGTTTTAATACCTAATTATGTCAGTTTCATACACTATTTTATCTAAACTCATACAATTTTAAATAAAATACCAAAGTCAAAATCTTCGTAACATTGTCGTTGTTTTTCTTGATTTCTCTGGTAAAAGATTGTTCGTCATTTACGTTGCTGCATCCAGAAATTCAGGCAGGGTCATATTCTCCTCAGTTCAGTATCACTGCTGTAGTCAGATATTTTTACCCAGAATAAAACTTTCGACTTACAAAACCATAATAATAACGTAAACAATAACAATAAATTTACAAGTAACGATGACCAAATCCAGCAAGCCGCAAAGCAGCAAGCGGTGCACGGCCGCGCACGCGCGCTGGCGCGCGCCTACACAAATAATAAAATATAGTCTGGCGAAAACATCATAATCGGAACTAATTTTCTATCCTTGTCAGGATTCCGTCAATCTCTGTTTTATCATACAAAAAATATGCCTGTAAACACTTAAATATAATTAAAAGCAATATGACAATCTAAAGTTCTGCAAAAACGTGATTTTAAACGATAAAAATTTTCAATGTGGCGCCACCCTGAATTTTGTGTCATTGGTGCCAAATTGTACGACTGCTAAAAAAAAGGTTTGAAAACTCCTTGGTTGGGTCGAAGTGGCATTAAAAACTCCTTAGTTGGGCTGAAGTATGCGGTTATGGAAAAAAAATTAAATTACCGCATTGTTTTGTTCAGCAAACTGTATCGTAATGAAACTTTTTAAATTTATTACAGGTGCATGTGCGTAAAGTATGTCATTATGACATTACTTTCGAGTTCATAATTCGAATTTTACGATACGAGTGTAGATAAAAATACATACCTACCTAGTTCAAGTTGGTTAAGATCCTTTTATAATATTCAGAAGTGTTTTACTTTTATATTATAATATTATTACATAATATTTAAAAAATATTATTTTATTATTTTTAACGCATTTACGCATGCGAATTGAAATCTAAAGATTTAAATTGTGGAAAGAAAAAATCGCTCACGCTTCTTATCGTTACTAAGTGGAAGTTAAATTCGATACTACGAGCAGTGTTCACGGTAGCTTAGTGGCTATAGCACTGGTGTACTGAGCCAGGAGTCGCAGGTTCGAATCCTGATCGTGAACGATTTTTTCATTCCACAATTTAAATCTTTATGTAAAAAGTGCCCAACTCGGTTGAAAACAGGAAGATATATATTACATATTTTTATCTACACTCATATAGTAAAATTCGAATTATGAACTGGAAAGTAATGTCATAATGATAGACTTTATGCATATGCACCTGTAATGAATTAAAAAATAATTCATTACAGTTTGCTGAAAAAAATAATATGATATGATATGGCAGTTCTTATATCTAGATCCATGCTTGAGCATCGTTTTAGATTACGGGCCAAAATTATCTAGACTTTGATTAAGCATTTTTTTTTTTTTTTTTTTTGCCGTGGGGAAATCCTCATGGACGCACTCCGCCCGGGGTAGGCGGAGCCAGTGTCGGACTCTTACCGACTAAAACCACCACGGTGTTCCTTCAACTACCTTAGCCGGGGGCGTGGGAACCCATCAGTATTCACACAACCACCCCCGACAGGTCCTGGCCCGCCTCAAGCAGGCGAGCCCCTTCTCCCCGTGCGGCCTAACGTTGGCCGCACCCTCCTCGATGGCGCACACGGAACACTGCACGCCACCTCACCTCATGGGCCTTTACCAGCTGCGCCAACTACGCCGGCTGTGCCAGCTACGCCAGCTGCTGGTCGGGCAGCAGACTACCCCGAGTCTGCTGCTCGCAGGCCCTACCTCCCGTAATTTTTTATAGAGGTTTTCATCCTCGCGGTCCGGGCGGTGAAGCAAAGACCCTCGGTCCCAAGAGGCGCGAGAACACTACTCAGCGGGCACTCCTGGGGTTACGAGATCGACGGGGGCAGGGAAGGACAGTCCCCCCGCTGTCTGCCCAGTGGCAGGGTGAGTGCACAGCGGGCCCGCCTCTGCTCCTCCACTGTGCCCTCTGCTGATATCAGAGGGACACATGGAAGAACTCCCCACTGGCCCAGAACGGGCCCCACCCGCGCCAGAATATTCGCCACAGGCAATAAAATCCCCCGAAGGTTAATCCCTCGACAGGATTTCATGGCTCGTGCCCAGGATGCACCGGCCAAACAACTGCCGATCCCTCCAGACGTGTCCAGAAGGACAAGCAGCCGTCAGGCACACGTGGAGGTTTGCTGGCCAGCACCCCAGACTTTGATTAACCCTTTGCCACTGAGTATTACAAGTAATATAACATAACACAACATCACGCCTGTATTTCCCCGAAGGGAAAGGTAGGTAGGTTTTCAGGTAGGCAGAGGTGTAATAGTACACCCACATTTCGCCAGTTATGTTATAGTCCCATGTAATAGGGGGCGAGCCTATTGCCATTAGAATAGAATAGAATAGAATATATTTATTTGCATAAAACATGGTATAAAAAGGTGTTATAAACTTAAATATTTGATCATTCATGTTTTGCTTAAAATTAAAGCATGCAAAATTGTAGACATTATAGTCTTTGATCAAAGAATTCCCTAATAGTATAGTAATTATTTTAATTCAGCCATTCATACAATTTGTTCTTAAAAAGCCTGCAATTTAGTATTTTTAATGTATTCGGTAATTTATTATAGATACGTACGCACATAGCAAGACAGCTTTTATTATATTTTGTTAACCTAGGGATCTCATCTAGTACAAGTCTGTATTGGTCACGCCGATTTCGAGAACGATATATCTTCCGCTGTTTTGAACAGTTTTTCATGTTTCCGTACAAACTTATATATTTTTATTGATATATTTTTTATTTTAAAATTGAGATCTAGCTACATATATCTAAACTATTTTAGAGCAAAATTACATAACATAACATAACATCACGCGTGTATTTCCCCGAAGGGGTAGGCAGAGGTGTAATAGTACACCCACATTTCGCCAGTTATGTTATAGTCCCATGTAATAGGGGGCGAGCCTATTGCCATTGACCGGGCACAAATCCAGACTCCGGGCTGCTACTGAGAATTTCCTAATGAAAAAACCCAATAACACTTTGCCCGACCCGGGAATCGAACCCAGGACCCCACGCTCAGCAGTCGCGCTTGCAACCACTAGACCAACGAGGCATTCAAGTAATATAGTGACTGCTAAACGCATAACTTATAACTTGCATAACATGTGCAAGTAGGCTTTTAAAACCCAAAATTTCACACATTAATAATGTTAACTTGAAACTTACAAATAATAACAATATAGCAATGCATTCAGGGTGCTGCTGGGGCTGCCCCGATATTGTAGCGCGTCAGGGATGTATGCGGATGCTCATGCAGAATGCTTCAATGCGGTCATGCGGAAGCGATGCGCATCCCTGGTCCGTAGGATTCACGCCAGCCCCAACAGCATGCTAAAGATGTTGGCTAGCAGGTTAGACTTAGCATTTTTGAATCACTGCTTCAAGGTTTCAGCTGGACGCGTGGCCTTGCGGTACCGTAAACTGCCCTAACTTGGCCCACAAGCCTTACTTTGCCTAGTGTTTTTTGAGTAAACTATATATAATAGCTATAATTTCCGTATTTGGGGAGATTTAAAAACTATGACAACGCTACATTTTGGTTCAGTTATAAAGTGACAGTGCGTGTAAAAATCAAGCTAATGCCTTAGGCAAAGTAGGGCTTATGGGCAAAGTTAGAGCATTTTACAGTAGTGATCTCATAAATGCAAAATATTTGTAATATTGAAACATTTTAAATATTTGTGATGCACTAATAAAGTTTTTAAGTAGTCTGTTACTAACAATAATGAGTCTCATGATACTTGAATAAATATAAATATATTAAATAAATAATAAAAATTTATCACTCGACTGTACCAGATAGTTTTCAATAGAAAATTGAACCAGTCCTGAGGCAGTCGGCATGCAGGGTTGCCGACCAGGGATTTTAAAATTAATTAAAACTGATCGGCGAATTGATTAAAAGCGATTTTAATTAATTTTTTCATACGAGTAACTATGCTTGAAGGCTTTTTAGTGCAATGTGTCATTTTTGTAGACAGGTTTTGATGTACATACCTACGCTATTAAAATATGGATTAAATTGTTGTAAACGTCGAAAGTACAATATTGTATATGTGATATAATTTGTAATTCTTTTGAGAAAATAAATATCTTTAACCGTAGTATTATTAATTAATAATTACATGTTTTTAAATGAATTAAAGAGGTTTTTTGTTATTTATGTATTTATTTAAGCTTCAATGTTCGTAAAACAGAGGTACCTATTATCTCTTCTTTAATCTGTGGTACCTATATGTTAGGCGGACTACACGCTTGATAACTGGATTTGCAATTATTATTTAGGATGAAGTTTGTATCTATTTATTTTAAAATAGGTTTTGCCCGCAGCTTCACTCTCGTTCTTATGGAAAGGGACATCTTAAAAGGCTAAGCAATCAGTTTTATGCGCACTTTAGGGTCGCGGATTTGATGCCCACATGGAACTAAAAGAATATTTACCCATGCAGTTTTATTTTATATCAACAAAATATAACCTAGCTCCTTCACCATGAATCTATTGACAGCCCTACAGTCTACACCCAGTCTCTCAGATGTCTGCAAACACTCGCCCTTTGACACCACTATTACAAATCTGAATAACAAAGTCAGCAAATTTGGCGAGTCTGCAGCTATGAGTATCTTGACGAGGCTTAGATAGTCGGCCATGTTTTATACATTACGTTAGTATATTACTTATATGGTAATAATATATGATAAAGTGTCTAACAGGAATTGTCCTTACGGTAATGATTTTAATTAGAGTTGATCCTTAGATGGTGGTATACAAGAGAGTTTTGGTGAATAAAGTATTTTTCACACACTTGCTCGTAAAGTGGCTCTTATTGCACCGCTTTTAGGTTCATAATGTAGCTTATAACGCACGCGTGCTTTTTACATTATATTATTGCACTTTAACATTAATTTGTGATATAAATAAAAAATATTTATTTATTTATTTATTTAATTCTTTATGCACAACAGGGTACAAAGGCGGTCTTAACGCCATAGGCGTTCTCTACCAGACAACCTTAGGGTAATGCAGAGACAAAGTATAGGGTAGATGCACCAGTAAAGTAGTAAAATATGTTTCGTACTACGGACTTATAATTACATATAATAAAAAAATAAAAAAGATAAATACATATGTACATTATACATATAATAAAATATATATATTATACATACCTACATATATAACTATAAATATATAACATCAAGATAATTCAAAGTCGAGCTGAATCTGCTAAATTGTTTTCACGGAAATATTTCCTTAACTTATTTTTAAAGGCGAGCCGACTGTTAGCCATCCTGATTTCCTGAGGAAGCGCATTCCATAATAGGATAGATTGCACGAAGAATGTAGAGTGAACGAAGTCAGAGCGGTGAGAAGGACATTGGAGAATATATAAATATCTATTTATTACATTTTTATATTAGGCTGTTTGGCGGTTTCCTTCGACCATCTGCTAGCCCATAGCTGTACGTCACCGTGCGATTAAAGTAATGTAATCCGCGCGCCATTTTTCACAAATTCGATATTTGTCTAAAATATGTATTTGTATGTTTTTTTCCTCGCAAGTCTGATGAAAAACGTCGTATGATACGCGTGAGCATTGACTATTATACTCTCGGCTCCATTACGCCCTCGCCTTCGGCTCGGGCTGCAATCTAGCCTCGAGTATAATAGTCAACTTAGCTCACTTGTATCATAATGTACTATTATGTAGAGTGTACCTATTTTGAATGAATATACGTGTTATTGAAATAACTCAAAACCTGAAACTGTTCAGAATCAAGAGTATACATAATATGCATTTTTTAATTATATTAATAGAAAGTTAAAAACTAAAACTGAACTACGACAAAAAACGCCATCAAGTTTAAACCTTTTCAGTGAGCGTTTTTTGTCGTAGGTAGTTGGCTTTTAAAATCCCAAATCAACAGATTAGACAGTTTTATAGTCGATTTAAATTCGACTTTAATTTCAGTAAACTAAAACACAGTTAATATAATACACTAAAACGTCTGCGTCCTACAGTGATAAAAATAATTTCGAATATCTAGGCCATTCTGAGGACATTGTAAGCACTAAGTAAATAATTTAGCAACGAGAATTTGTCAAGGAATGTAAATTAGGAAAGAAATACAAGGGATGGGAGGGGCGGGTCTCTTGTACCAACTATGTCAGCGGTACCCTTTTGTATAGTGCGGTGGCAGTTTAGGGTTTTCTTCGAATAAGGTTATTTTATGGCCTAAAAGCACATAATTCATTTTGGACCAAAAACTAAAGGTACAAAAAATATACATGTTTAAAGGATGCGTCTTAAATAGTGAATAATCCTGAAGTTGATAGGTTATATACCATAAATGACCATAATAGGAACATCAAAGGTCCAAAGCGTTACGGAATTGTTACTTATTATAATTTTTCATAAAAATCATACCTTCACCACAGACAGTAAAAATATAGACGAAGAGCTGCGAATAATCTAGTGAAGCCAAAAAACTATGCTCCTTCGTGTACAATCAGCGCTCACCCACACACGTGAACCTCAACCCGTGCTCACCTCTCTCAGTACACATGTCGCGGCATCGTCCAGTAAGCATCGCGAAAGCAAATATCCTTCAGGTGCATGGTGAGTGCGTGAGCGCTGGTTTTACATTTACAAGAAGGAGCATAGTTTTATTTGGCTTCACTATGATTGTTCGCAGCACTTCGTCTATATGTTTTCCTCAGTCTGTGACCTTCACTTAGTAATTCGACTGCCATTTCTGCAAATGAAGGAGCTTTCAGGTTGTTTTTAGTATTTTATTTTTGAATAAATACGCTATTGGGCAGTACCTAATTGCTTTTAGATAATTGATAGCTACTATCCATAATATTACCTTTTTCCCATGTTCTAATTTCCTCTCCATCAAATCGTGTAGCTTTGACCTTGCGGGGTGTTAAAAAGATCCACCACACCCTTGTACCACTCCCTCGTGTGGCACAAACGACAAGGCCGTGTTACAAATTGAATACTTTATCTACCTCCTCAAAAATAAAATTAAGAACATATTAACACTAATTTGTGAACCATTCCGTTAATTTAAGTCAGACTAATTAATGTTATTAAGGTTAGGTACACGAAATTAAAAGTAGCGATGCGCGATGGCGAGATGTTGAAGTCGAATATTGTTCTAAAATCTCGATGGTTTTCTCTCGGACTCGATTGACTTCAGTCGATGCAAATGCGAATTTGCGCTCAATTGCTATTAATCGGACGGCCTAAATTTAGAGAATCAGAACTTGGACTTGTCATTGGTCACCGAAGATCACAGAGTACATTATAATATACTGAAGATAACAGACAATCATTTTCAATCGTTGATTAAAGGCAACCATACACGCTCTGGTTTACCTTAAAGGTCTGCCTGCGCAGGTGCACGTGTACAAGCAAACCTGATGACGTAGCAAGTGCAGGGTAAGCTCAGGTTGCCCATTAATCTGTCAGTTCGTTCCAATAGTTCCGCTATGGCATTGTATGAAGGCGACGGCGACGTTACCGTACGGTATGCAGGCAAAAATATGTTTTTTAATATTGCTCCGGTCGCCTGCACAGGTTTATAAAGAAATAAAGAAATAAAGAAAAATGGTTTATTGTCACAGTTAACGACGCGCAACATTTAAACAACAGTGATAAACACAAGCAGGTAACTAACAGGTGGGGTTACAAAGAAAGTAAAACAAAAAAACACATAGGTAAAATATAAAGAAAGGACAGTTGACATAAAATATAAGAAAAGTATAGTTGACCGCATGACAGTGGCAACACCCGAGTCAGAAAACCGCCCTTACTGCTATACTCACATATAGGTACGCTCCGATCTACCTGTAAAGGTGCACCTGTGCACTGCACAGAGTGCAGGCATACCTATCAAGTACACGGTACACCGGAATATGGCTACCGGTGTATGGCTGCCTTAAGTAATCGATAAACATCGATTCGATCGATTGTTTTGTCGGAGAGCGAGTCGATTGTTGACTCGATTGAAAATGTGTGTATACCACTGCGATTGTTTTGATTGTTGAAACATCTCGGAATCTCCCATCGCTAATTAAAAGTGGCTCTAATAATATTTAACTTGAATTTAGGCGAACCTAACAGTTTTTGCCGGGGCCAACTAATTAAATTGGGTAAGTAATGTTAGGATGTTTTATAGACGGTAATTAATTGTGGCTCTTAAGTTTCTGGTAAGGACAGGGGACAGCGCTATAGAGTAATTATTATATATTATTTATTGTATATTTGATATATTTATAGCAGTTATAGCCTAGTGGTAGAACGCTCGCCTTCCATGCAGGAGGGTGTGAGTTCAATCCCGGCCCATACAACAGACTTTTCGAATTCATGTGCGGATTTATATTCGACTAGCCTATGGCCGCGACTTCGCCCGCGTGGATGTCGTTTATCGCGCATCCCTCGGGAACTGTTCATTTTCCCGGAATAAAAAGTAGCCTACATGTTAATCCAGGTTGTGTTCTATCCGTATACCAAATTTCATTAAAATACATACAGTAGTTTTTGCGTGAAAGAGTAACAAACAAACATATATATATACATACATATACATACATATACATACATATACATATATATGTATATCCATACATCCTCACAAACTTTCACTTTTATAATATTAGTAGGATTATCATTTGCTTTAACGGTGAAGTAAAACATCGTGAGGAAACCTGCACACCTGAGAGTGCTCCATACAGTTCTCAATGGTGTGTGTAGTCCGCCAAGCCGCACTAGGCCAGCGTGGGGGACTAAGGCCTTAGCCTTCTCGTACTGAGAAAACTTAAACCGAAATTAAAAATTCACAACACCTATTCTAAACTTTTAAAAACAATGCTTGTGCATTAGAAACAGGCCGCACCAATTTAGGGTGGGAAAGGCTACCTAACGGTACCATTTCTCCACGCGGAGATGTTTAGATTTCAAGAAAAACGCCGATTATTTTTTAGCTATCAAACCCTAAAATTAATTAGTGTACTTTTACTACACCTGCACTTATCGATAGTAACTGTGGGATTGCAAAGTCTTCGGCGCTGCAACCAACCAATAACCCGAAGCTGCTGAGGCTGCTTTCCCTAACAACCACACATAAAAAAAAGCCGGTTACATAAAAACCAAAGAAATCCATTCCATTCCATTTTAGAATGGAAAAGTGGGCGCGGCGCACGTGCGAACACTCTGCACCATAGTGCAGGGCATTTCAAAACATTTCTCAGTAAGCCTTGACTTGTTTCTGTAAATCATCAACTCAGCCTATCGCAGTCCACTGCTGGACATAGGCCTCTCCCAAGTTGCGCCACAACACTCGGTCCTCTGCCTTCCGCATCCAGTCCCCCCCAGCCACGTTCTTTAGGTCGTCGGTCCACCTGGCAGGGGGGCGCCCTATGCTGCGTTTGCCAATTCGCGGTCTCCACTCATGGACTCGTCTGCTCCAGCGGCCATCGGTCCTTCGACAGACATGGCCAGCCCACTGCCACTTCAGCTTACTGATCCTACAAGCTATGTCGGTCACTCCGGTTCTTCTCCGGATAATCTCGTTACGGATTTTATCCTTCAAAGAAACTCCAAGCATAGCTCGCTCCATAGCTCGCTGAGCGACTTTGAACTTGTGGACTAGCCCAACTGTCAGTGTCCACGTCTCGGCACCGTAAGTCATGACAGGCAGGACGCACTGGTTGAAGACCTTTGTCTTCAAACTTTGCGGTGTACTTTTCTGTAAATACTGTAACAAAAACCCAAAAAAATGCCTTATTGCACTGTTTCTAACTGAAGAAACAAAAGCTGTAAAGTTAATTTGATTAAAGTTCATTTAAAAAAATTAAAAGACGTCAACATGGGAGGCGTGGTTTGTCCGAAAGTTGCCACGCATGAATCGCAAGTAAAATTGTGATTACAATCTATCTATCTATTTCTGTGATAAAAACACTCTTGGGTAGGACAGACAAGTACACATGGAGTCGGGGCTGCCAACCTCCAACCCATTCGTTGTAAGCAAAGTGTGTTTGTGACAATTTTAAAGATTTATTGACAAAATAAAGAAAAAAAGTCGGTCTGCAAAGCTACACTATAGTTTACAGGTACTTTAGACGCCTTTTTTCATTGACACAGATTTTCAAATTCAAATTCAAATTCAAAATTATTTATTTGTCAAACATAGGTATGATGTACAAGACATGGTGTTAATTTTTAAATAATCCACAAATTTGGTAACATAAAGATAAAGATAATACTTATTACAGATTTGTGGAAATTAATTGTTTAATAATAATAACTGTTTTTATTAATATATATTAATGAATAGATTAACAAAGAAATCGGACTCTTGTGACTCTTGTGATTTTATACAAATTTTTCGAGTTTGTAACTCGGATGTTTTCTTGCCAAGGATCCAAGCACTGGGGTTGGATGATTCGATTCTGTAACAGTTGTCGAATAAATCTATCCTATTCAGGGTTGACCAATTCGGTCCTGCAACCTTTCTTATCGAATTTCATGTGACAGGAAAATAAAAATAAAAATTTTTTTTGGACAATTTTTCAATATCGTTTTGTCAAATTGTTGTCATTACGGTCAAACAACACGGCGATTATGTTCCATTCTACTCTGACATAATAAAAACACGATTTATGACACCACCTTTAAAACAAAAATCGTTCCGTTTTACGTATATAAAAACACGTTTAAATAAACAACTACGCGTCTCCGCGGAGGAGAGGGTCTTATGAGATATGGAAAATCTATCACTACATGGCCCAATCCTTAGAAACCCCGAATTCGTGCGGCCCGTTTCTAATACCAACCGAAAACAATTCCTGAGCCACAATATATTTTAAATTTGTTTAATTTTATACATATTTTATTACTAGGTTTAAACTTAGAAGTCTTTATTCTGCTGCTCAATTTTCACATGTCTAGCGCCCGAGGGTAGATTCGCGCTAGAGGTCACACACAAGGGCCTTATAATATCAACTCAAGGGCGTCAAACTTTTGTATCAAATAAAAGCTATATCTAGTACGGGCGACCGCACGTCTGTGGAAAGAGTTTGACATTGACAGCGTCTTTATTTCGTAAGCGGTAAGGCCGATATTCCAATTCAAGTGTTACCACCACCACTGTCATGCAGTCGACTGTACCTTTGTGTAGAGTACAAGCTCTGCTTAATATGGGACTAAATAGTGCTGTGTAAAAGGTACCAAAAATATTGATTTTTTATTTTTATTTTATTTATTAAAAATAATTTTATTTAAATTGAATAAGTAGTTATAATTAAAGATTGTGATAAAGTCGTGGTGGCTCGGAGACTAGAATAAGTAGCGTGTTAAAAATATAGATTCCTAACTTCAATATTTGCATTTATTTTATGATGAACAGGAAAAATATTGAATATATCAACATTTTGTTTAATTTTACAGTTACCTATTTATTAGTTTGATGTTATTAAAAGTATTTGTTAAAATTTACTGCCTCGTTGGTTTAGTGGTTGCAAGCGCGACTGCTGAGCGTGGGGTCCTGGGTTCGATTCCCGGGTCGGGCAAAGTGTTATTGGGTTTTTTCATTAGGAAATTCTCAGTAGCAGCCCGGAGTCTGGATTTGTGCCCGGTTAATGGCAATAGAGCATTTAAAAGAGCACTAAATCTATTATCAATAGAGAAATGTTACTATAAGATTGATGAGTTCCTTAATGATAATTCAATGTTTGACTAATTATATCAATTAATTTTTCAGAAAATAAAAGTTCCCTGATGTTCTAAAACTGGTATTGTAGCATGTTGCCATACCGTGGGTACGGGTGTCGGTGAAATTACAATCACATGAGACTTTCCATCTTCATGTCTCAGTTTGGCGAACCGACTTGCGGTACCATTAAGGCAAAAGCCTAGGTGGTATTGAAGTTGTCATGGGCAAAGGTAACCGCTTAGCATCAGGAGGGCCTTTAGCTCGTTTCGCCATCCTATACTATAAAAAAAAAACTATTTTAGTATGTATAAGCGAAATTTCAGCTTTATTCGTAAAGGGTCTTGTCATGACTAGATACTATAAGGCTATAAGATCTTACCTTTAATGTATTTCTAGAAAATAAACATTTGATTTGAAAAATAGGTAGTTATTTGAAAATTTCTTAAAAAAAATTTTTTTTTCTTTATTTCTGATAACGATAATAATTTATAATAACGATAATAATTTCTAATAACGATACTAATTTCTAATAACGATAATAATATCTAATAACGATAATAATTTCTAATAACGATAATAATTTCTAATAACGATATTAATTTCTAAACGAAATCGAAATTCCCCAAAATAATACTGCAGACTGATATAGACATGTCCTCTAACCAGAATTTTCCATTGGACCACTGGTAATACACATAATTTGGTTAAATTAAAATTCGAAGTAAATTTTCAATTTTTTGTATTAGGTATTTGATGTCAGATGTCTTCTTTCATTTACTTTTTTTTTCTTGTGCGCGTAAATTTCACTTTTAAGATATACAGATCCTGTGCTGTGCATACCTACATGCACAGCAAATACTGAGCTGGATCCCTTGCCACACATATTATGTTGTATACATGTTGTGTTCTCATTAATTTGTCCTGTTACCTTTGCATGTAATAATATAATATTAATAATGTATATTTTGTGTATGTGTGGCAAAATAAATGGTTTAAATGGTAACGGGACATCCTGCAGTTACCTGGGTTCACAATGTTCATCTTCATCAATACGTAAGAAAAAGTGCTCCTGGGACAAATGTATTAATCGCAGCACTACATGCCTACATGTTCAAGTGTCTATAAAACTAAGTAGGCGGAGGTTATCAGATCTAGCTTTAGTCCCGGTACTGAATCCCGCGGAATCCCGCGAAAAAGGGTAATTCTCGTGCAATTTAGTGCGGTACCATCTGATTTTATTACGCCTATAAAACGGTTACCGTACCGTAAATATTTATATTGAATTGACTATTTAGGTATAGGTTAGTTGGAAACCAGAGAATACAGAAGCACTAACTATTTTTTTACTTTGAATTGACTATTTAGGTATAGGTTAGTTGGAAACCAGAGAACACAGGAACACTAACTATTTTTTTTAAGGATATATATTAATTTTAACACGTAGGACATGAAGACTGTCTTGGTAACAGAAATAAATTTAAAAAAGAAAAACACTGTTTATTTTACACAAGCACAAATGCCAACATCATAAAAAGAGCAGGTAAGCAAGATTGTGTCAGAGTTCGAGAGTTAACTTTTGTGACAGTCAGGTCTATCAATCCTGGAATTTCTGGCAGACACTCGATTCATTAATCTGAGAGTAGACAAGATAGAAAATAATGTTGCTCTTTAAAATTGTCATTGGTTTCACCGAGTAACCGAGTATTATTAGATGTCCATACGTATAAACAAAATTTCAAATTCTACGTACAATTAAACGTTAATCTAACTATTAAGTAATCTATGGTTATACCTGAAATATGGCTATGATTATTATCTCTTATTACATGACGCAGTCGGCGGACTAGAAATGTCATTTATGTATTTTAAATACAGCCCCCCTAGCCAAGTTGACAATCTACACAATCATCAATCGTCAACGCTAATAGAAAACGATCAAAATGTATGGAAATGACTTATCTCAACGAAAAAATCATTCGTTCAGATGTGGTTGACCCTTTGCGTCATGTAATGTACAGTCGAGCGCAATATCTATAGTAAAAACAGTTTATGTGAACGTACATGAAAATCACGCGCCGCCTTCAAAATGTTGTTTATGTTAAGATTTTAAAATACATACAATGATTATTTTTTACTTTTTAGTTAAGGTTTTTGAAGTCGGTTTTATTTTTTGTTAAAATTTTTATTTCATACTTTTTAGTTGAGGGTTGATTCATAAATGTTTATATAACCAATTTAAGAATGTATTTTTTATTAACCTTTGCTATCCCACTGCTGGGCAAAGGTCTCGCTCATGTTCTTCCAAACGTCCAATCACTATCGTGAAAAAAAAAAACACGCATATCGGCCAATAATTCTCAGAAAAACGAACCAATGAGCAGATCATCTAGATAGGCGAAGCTAAAATAAACTGATTTATTGAAGCTAGTTAAAAAACTACTCAACCAACAAGTCAATAAAATTTATATGGGACCACCGCGCGGACTTTCTCTACCAAATAAAAAATCAACCACGTAAATCGGCCCACAAATCTCGGAGTAATCGGGGTACATACATGAAAAAAAAAAAAAAAAAAAAAAGCCGCGGAATACATAACCTCCTCCGTTTTTTGAAGTCGGTTAAAAAAAAAACTCCTCCTTTTTTTGAAGTCGGTTAAAAATGATTTGCTTTTGAGGTATAAATTGAAGCGAAAATGCTTTATTTACGCTTTGTCACGCACGTTGCGTAAGGTCAACTATTTTATAAAGACGGATATAAAAAAAAAAAAATAGAATGAACTTTTAGAGAAGAAGAATAAAAAGATTGGGGAATTCCCGTGTTTTGAATAGTATGTTAAGGGGAATATAACAGCCAAGTGGCGCCCCCATCAGTAAAAAAATTTGACTCGCTGAATACATAATTTATGGAAAATTAGTTTTTAACGATTGAAATACTGTACTATAATCGGTAACTATTAACTCTGCAAAAAGTTCGCTGTACGTGTAGATCAGCCTTTCCCAAACTAGGCGATAACGCCCCCTTGTGGGCGCTGCAGTCCTAAAGGGGGGCGGTAAGAGACCCAGAAATTAAATGGGGGCGTTGTGTAAAGGCTTGGGGGGTGATTTGTAATTTCATCTAGTTAGGAGGACTCTTAGACACCGACTGAACTCTCGACTTTCGACTACAACTTGTAAACATAAACTATTATTAATTAAGAGATTGCTCAAACTTGGTTCGATATTTCTCTCCGCGTAGTTCATATATCTGTCATATTGTATTGAATAAATAAAATAAAAATCATGTCAATCGGTCGCTCCGTTTCGAAATGAAAGCATCAGATTCACCCTTCACATTAGTTTTTATGTAAGAATCGATTATGTTTGTTTTATTTTGAATAAAAGATACTCTGTCTGAATAATATAAAGTTGCGTTTCAATAATCATTCTCATTGGCAGGTGTAACCCGTAAGAGTTAACTTGAGACCTGAGCGCCATTGTGTACTACCTACTGCGCTTAGGTCTCAAGTTGACTCTTGCGGGTGATAGTAAAAGTCTCGTTTAGAATGAATGTTTAATCTCCGCTAATATAACTCACAACAATTAATTAATTTAATTTGAAGTTATAGTGGTTTTTAAGTAGGTGAAAAAATGGGGGCGCTAAAAATAATTTATTTTCAAAGTGGGCAGTAGACAAAATACGTTTGGGAACCACTGGTGTAGATGGAAAAAATGCCAAAAGTGGCTGTTTTTCGCACTTTTTCTACCTACAACTACAGCAAACTATATTTCTATTTCTACTATTTCTGTTTTTTTTTTACTATTTCTGTTTGAGTGGGACAAACAATTATATGACTGGAAGAACTTTCCACCTTCATGTCTCAGTTTGGCGAACCGACTTGCGGTACCATTTAAGCAACAGCCTAGGTGGTATTGTAGTTGTTATGGGCAAAGGTAACCACTTAACATCAGGTGGGCCTTTAGCTCGTTTCGCCATCATATACCATAAAAAAAAAAAAAGTTGTGCTGACCCCAAATAAATAAGGATAAGGGCAGGAGGTTGATGAAACAATTACAACGTGTTATTGAAATAACTGGCTGGGGGGGACTGGATGCGGAAGGCAGAGGACCGAGCGTTGTGGCGCAACTTGGGAGAGGCCTATGTCCAGCAGTGGACTGCGATAGGCTGAGTTGATTGATTGAAATAACTGAAAACCTCTTAAGGGGTCAATGTACTCATCAGTATGAACAACTTTTACTTCTTATTCACATGAATCGAAAAAAAAATCTGATTTATTTTTCGCGATTTCATTGTTGGTCCCCTAGTAAAAGTTGTTCATATTGATGAGTACTTTCAGTTATTTCAATAACACATTTTATATGACAGTCTCTGTAATTTAAAGCTAATCTATACGGAAAAGGATAGGTATCGGTCCCGAGGTACGGTATTTTTATCACCCGCAGTAATGCGGTGAGAAAATTTATATAGAGAGCGCGACTCGTGGGCCTTGTGGGCCTCGTAGGCCTCAAGACCCAGAGGGCTTTATTTTATTACACCTCTAGTTTAATACTTAAGAATCGCCCACGAAATTAAATGGAATTTAAAGTCTGCGGGGATTTAGGTTAAAAGATATATTGGACACTCGGGTTTTGAATTGGAACTTCTTTTGTTTATTTATGATTATTTTGGGCTTTATTTTACGTTTTATCACAAGGTGATGCTGAATAACAGAATCTCTCGATACAGTTTGTCGCCGAATGAGCTGTCTTTACGAGATTAGCAGATTATTCATAATTTTAAACCTTACATGGGGTACGCTATAGTGTTTAGTTAGTGGCTGACTAAACTACAGAATTTTAGCATCGCACTGTATTGTACGGAGTCGCACACGGCAAAGCCCACGGCTGTCGCATAGACGCATGTTTCTATGGTATGGGGGCGCAGTCTGTGGTGGTGTCGTTCCGACTTGCGCAACCATGGGAGAACCGCTTGTCACATATTCTGAGAAAATTCCAACTGACTATTACGGTTAAAAATATACAGCCCTGTGACCAAGCATACAGGGGCCCCTGGGCCCACACTTTTGGGGTTCTTTTATAAAGCAAAAAAAAAGTGAATGTAAACATCAGAATGTGTTTGTTTAGTTACTAAACTTTTGTGACTCTATTGGTTATTATAGTGAAGGACTCATTCTGAGAAAAATTTAGCAGAGCGACCCTTTTTTGCCGTTGGGAAATCTTCATGGACGCATTCCACCCGTGGCGCACACGAAACACTGTACGCCACCTCACCAGCCAGCTACACCAGCATACCAGCCACGCCGGCATGCCAGCTACGCCTACTGAGCCCACTATGCCAGCGGTGCCAGATACGCCAGCCGCTGGTCGGGCAGCAGACTATTGCTGAGCGACACTGGCTATCTGGGTGTTTTGTTAATTAAGCGTTGAACTGGGAAACCAATTAATTTTTTAAATTAATAAAATTACATACTTAACTCACATAGACAAAAATCTCATCGTTGACATCGATATAATGGCTGAGTCGCTGGAACAACTGGGCGTAATTCTGCACAGCTTAAACGGAGCCTCTCGGCGTGTCGGTCACGGCATGAATCTGGACAAGACTAAAGTCGTGTTCAATATGAAGTCATGACGAGGCCAATATTCGTCGAAGGGACGGCACTTGAAGTTGTAACGGAATACGTCTACCTAGGGCAGGTTAATTCAGTTTGGTAGACTAAACTTCAAGAAAGAAGCCGACAGAAGGATCCAGTTGGGCTGGGCAGCATTTGGCAAACTTCACCGAGTCTTCTCGTCGCCTATACCGCAAAATTTGTAGGTACCCTTTGAGTATAGATCCATAAAAAAGAAGAAAGAAAAAAATTGATCTTGCTTGCCAGCTAGGCTGTTATTGCTCAAATTGAATAAGTAAGATATTATCCAAAAAAAAAACTTGATAATACTTGATGCAAATTCGTTGAAGGAGACTTTGGGAGTGGGGTCTCGCTTATTGAAACGTTGGCCCCAAAGTTTCAAAAGCGGTTACGATTTACTTAGAGATTAACGCACACTTGGACCAAGAAACGTTATGATTAAAACGAAGGTTATCTAAGCGTGAAATAAGGAAGATTTCGATGTTTATTAAAAAGGTATTAAGATTTGTATTTGAATATATTTTTAAACCTTTCTTAACGGAAACTCGAGCGAACTTTTCTTTCCACAATTTACATGCTGTTTGCTGACGACATTGTCCTTGTTGGTGAAGATGGACTTGAGGTCTAGAGTAGATTGGCAAAATGGCAACAAAATCTGGAGAACGTTGGCTTGAAAATCAGCTGAACTAAAACGGAATACATGTTTTGCGATTTCGGCGGTCGTTCCGGTTTTGTTGCTATTGCGCTAGATGGCGTGCCCTTGCCAGTCTGCTCCGACTTTCGGTACCTCGGTTCACTTGTGCAAAGCGATGGCGAAATAGACCGGACAGTCAAGCACCGAATTAACACAGGATGGTTGAAATGGCGGCAGGTCACAGGAACTACATGTGACTCCCGAATTCCTCTTAAACTGAAAGGGAAAATCTATAAGACCATGATAAGACCTGCTGTCCTGTATGGATCGGAATGTTGGGCTACGAAAGGAATTAATGAAAGGCAAGTGCATGCAGCTGAGATGAGAATGTTAAGAGGAATGTGTGGTGTAACGAGAATGGATAGGTTAAGGAATGAATATGTAAGAGGGAGTCTGAAAGTAGCGCCAGTGACAGAGAAGTTAAGTAGCAACAGACTATCATGGTATGGACATGTGATGAGGAGGAATGAGGAGCATGTTACGAGGAAAGTTTTAAGTATGAATGTTGATGGCTATAAGAAAAGAGGGAGACCGAAGAAAATATGGATGGATTGTGTGAAAGATGATATGAATAGAAAGAAAGTGAACATGGAGATGACGGCTGATAGAGATGTATGGAAGAAAAAAACATGCTGCGCCGACCCAAATAAATTGGGATAAGGGCAGGAGGATGATGATGAGTCGGATAGACAAATTACTGTAAAATGAAATTCGGAGAACTATGCATAAAAAGATTGGCAAAGACAATAGAAAGATTACCTATTAACTACTCAAAAATATGCTACATAATTATTTCAAAAATCCAGAATATACATTATATTGTCAACAACTTAAGATTGATTTCATGTAGTTAAGGGTCCATCGGTGGACGTTGAACTATATCTAACACCGAACATAATTATACAATGAGATTTATTTGTTGAATTAATTTTTTTATATTAAAGTTAATGAAATTATCTTTAAAATGGTGAATGATTCATAAAAATACATAACTTTATATATTAATTACACTATGTAATGCAGGTAAATACAATCTAAAATATTCACAAACTTAAATCTCGGCGTTTCTGCTGCTGTATGAGTGGCGGTCCTACCAAATGCTGGACTATGAATTGTTGATATTATTAGCTAAGCACTCTCAATTGTGTGGATGTCTGGCGATCCGTCTGTTTGCGGAGCCGATGACCCGCTTCAATACAACGCTAATATTATTGGGTCCTATTGAAATTATTCTCAGAACAGTTGAGGGTTAGGATCTCGTGGTTAATGATCCTATTTGTAGGGTTAAATTTTAAAGTTAGTATGGTTATTGAAGGGACTGGATCTTAAATAGTAAATTAGTTTAGTATCGTCTTTGTACCTAATTTTTAGGGTTCTATACACAAAGGGTGCCAACGGGTCCCTGTTACTCTGTCTGTCCGTCCGTCCATATGTCCGACTGTCACAGAGCTGTATCTTTTCATTTTATAATTAGTTTTAATAGAATATATGTTTTCACTTTTTCAACGATTTGTTTTTCTGCTCTATCATGGTTATACTGCGTCAAACTAAGGCCCGTATTCCAGAAGGATACTCAAGCGTTGATCTCTGTTTAAAACTAGTTTTAAGTTGAGCTTTGATTTTAGAACGTCCCTCGATCACAGTTCAGCTGAGTTTAGTTTCGTTTTATATTGTCACCTGTTTCGGTATTTGGGCAGATATTTGATCTGTAATCACTCAAGCGTGGTCCAGACTACGCTTGAGTAGAGATTTCTATTATATTCCAAGTCAAATTCGTGTGTTTTGTTGTTGAATTAAAGTTTATAATTACCGTTCTGGAATAAGACCGATACTCAAGTAACGATTCTATCCTTAAGTAGGTAGTGATCAGGTGATTGGAGTTTAAACTGTACTTGAGGAAGCTTCTGTAATACGAGCCTTAGTCTGATATAAGAATGTATAATCTCTATATGTAGATGTCAGTTAATAAGAAATACGGAATTAAGATATCAAATGGTGTCTAAAAAAAAGTAGTATTGCTAATAAAGAATTTTTTAATGGTGAATACTGGTGTTTTGGGTTAGAAATATATATTGTGAATTAAATAAATCTGTATATGGTTACAAAGTTGTTTTTATGTATATCTTTTAAATACCAGCTGCCGAATTGCGAACTCACTCGCGATCGCAATCATCTGGATTTCAATGTTCATTGCTCCGTGTGTTTTGACAATCCGTCATATTGACAACTACGTTCCACGCAATTAATATTGCTGTAATTTCAAAATGAAAGCTGATGTCAATGTGAATGCATTACACAATTACCCCACTGATTCTAACACCTGCATGACAGTGGTAACACGTCAATTCGAAAACCGCCCTTACTGCTTACGAAATAAAGATGTAATGTAATGCTGCTAATGTCAAAGTGTTACCACCGATGTGCGGTCGACCGTACATAACGTACAGAGTAAAATAAACACAAGAGCTTAAAGTTTTGCCCACGACTTATGCACAAAAAAAATAAAACATATATAAAATCAAAATAATGTATTCAGCTTGTTAGCTCAACAAACTAACGTGTAGGTAATTGTTCGAAAAATATCTGCAACGAACTATTGTGTGCCGTGCCGGTCAAATATTCACCGCAGAAGTTGTTATTGCGTATTGACATGGCAATAGACATTGTATACTGGCAGCTAAAGGGTGCCACTGACGATGCATCCAACAGTCCGAATGGCGTGGCCGCATTCAAAGTCTGTCTGTGAATGTTAAAAACGTATATTATTTTAATGCCACGTTTACATTCAGCCCCTGCCGCTGCCACTCCCGCTGCCGGCAATATTTCCCGAAATACTTCTGTGGCAGCCTCGACGGCAGTGAGCGTTTACATACTGCTTCATTACTCACTTCGCATTCGACTACGGGCAATGGCGGACGTTGAAATAGCTCCGGCTTCGGCGCTCTGCCGCCTAAGTTTAAATAATTATGTCCATGTTTCAATAGATTTATAATACAAAAAAGAGAAACCGTTGCCAGAGAAGATGGTAGATGATATGAATACATCGTAATATAACGCTTTTAGTACCCGCATATTTACTTATAAGGTTTTTTTCAAAACATCACACACGTGCTTCCACTTCCCTTGCTCGGCGGCAACTGAGCAAGAGAGCAGTATGTAAACATTCACTTGCGCTCGCGCTGCCCTTTCCTTTTACTTCCGCACGAAAAACCGCTAATTTGGGGAGCGCCGGTAGCGCGACTAGCAGCGGCAGGAGCAGGAGATGGGACCCGTTTACATACTCGCGCTACCCACTTCCATGCCCACTTCCCTGCTTAATTGGGCTGAATGTAAATGTGCCATAAGAACAAGTCAAGCTTTTTTGGAAGTAGTCATTAAAACGACGTCCAAACGGATGCATCGCCAGTGCCCACCTTAACGACAAAAAACTAAGGTTATTTTATCGTCGTTGAAATTCAGGTAATTACTAGCCTGAAGGACCCTTTTGCGAAAACCATCGATCTGCAGGGCAATTGTGTAACTGCATCACAATCAACAAAATGTCAATTTTGACGTTTGAATCCGGAAAAATGATACAATTCTAATTGCGTAACTACAAAACTGTTGATTACGATGTCCGAGAGATTCATCATTAAATTGAATGAATGATAAACCTTAAAACGCATACTTGCAGCAGCTTACTTGCATGACGAAACGTGATCTAACATACATGACGTCATTTGCAATGGATTTCCCTCGAAGTCATTTACTTCATAATGAAGTCCCTCTATGTCGTTTCATTGTTTAATGTTTGATGGCGATGTTACCAACATCGTCTTCAATTTTACATCAAAATGAAACTGTTAAATGAGTTACGCAATTGCCCTGCAGACAGGCCGCACCTGGTGGATTCAGGAGTTATGCAGAGGCGAAAAATTGTATTTGCGTCAATGTACAGTCGGAAATCTTTCGGGTGAACCACCACTAAGGTGTCGTAAAAGGCGACTAAGGGATTCACCAGAGGATGGGCAGCAGCGTTCTCTGAGTATTTAACCAACCAACTGCGATCGCCAACCCGCCTGCCAAGCGTGGCGATTATGGCATATCCCCCCCTTAATTGGGGGAGGCCTATGTCCAGTAGTGGACGTCTTTCGGCTGTAATAATGATGAACCACCACTAAGGCTAAAATCGCTTGCACTCAATGTTCGATGCTAGCTGTAGGTACGTGTAAATTAGCAGGATTCGTGCACTGGATTTTGTCGATAAAATGTACAGACCGCACGTCGGTGGTAACACTTTGACATTAGCAGCATCTTCATTTCGTTAGCAGTAAGGGCGGTTTTCGAATTGACGTTTTACCACTGTCATGCAGTCGACTGTACCATATGTCTACGCGTTTTCATATAATTTTGTGCCCGGAGTTTTTTTTGCATTTGTGGCACGTTTTATTCTTTCTGCATTTTCAGTCTGGCAGGATAATAAATCAAAATAAAACGAGTATATCATGGAGACATAGAAATATCTGTATTTAATGACATGAAGACCGCATGCAGACTAATAAATTGCTGTTTTTAGTTACATACCAAAGTTTAGGTAAGTTTAGTTCTTAATTTTGGAATGCGGTGAAAATAATAATTTTATATTAGAAATATGAGTTGTTTTAACGTAAATCATGTTTCCACAATGTTTTTATAAGAACAAACTGCAAAAACACTGTGTGGCCATCAGTTTTGCCCCAAAACATTTTCACAACAAAGGGATTTTCTGGCACATTCAGTAAAAATATAGACGAAGTGCTGCAGTGCTGCGAACAATCATAGTGAAGCCAAAAAAAAACCATGCTCCTTCGTGTACATTCAGCGCTCACGCCCACACCATGCACCTAAAGGATATTTGCTTTCGCGATTTTTACTGGACGATGCCGCAACATGTGTACCTACTGAGAGGGATAAGCACGGTTTGATGTGCATGTGTGTGCGTGAGCGCTCTGGTTGTACACGAAGGAGCATAGACTTTTTGTCTACAATAGATTGTTCGCAGCACTTCGTCTATAATTTTTACTAAGTCTGTGTTATCTGGTGGACTCCACAACACTGGTGGACAAATTGAAGAAAAAAAAAAAACTTTCGCCCTACGGGCAAACCGTAGGGCGAAGTTTTTTTTTTTGCTTTATTCGTTTTTTTTACTAAAGGATATCCTCATTTACGCACTCCACCGGGGAAAGATGAAGCCAGTGTCCGATTCTTATGCCCGCTTTATTTGGTCAAGCAAGTGTTTATAGCGAAATGAATAAGTACAGTGGGTAAGGACACTAGTGTAAGCCGATCGTACAGTGGCGAGTCAATAGAGTAAACCCATAAACTAATTATAATACTGGTGTAAGCCGTCTGCCCGTACCCACTGTACTTATTGACTTTGCTAAACACTTGACCAATGTGAATCGGGCATAAAAACGACTAAAACCAACACAGTGCTCCTCCAACTTTGGCTGGGGGAGTGAGATGAGCTCTACATTCTCTTCGCCTGTAAACATCGCATTTCTCAAGAATTGTATTGTATTGATTTATTATCCGTTACGAGTTCAAAATCCAGAGATAAGGTAATTGTGCAGTTTCGTCCATCGAACAATTAATGTAATTTTATTACATTATGGCATTGATATTAGATGGCGGTAGGATGCGTCAATTTAATTTTGGTCATGTGTGCAAATGCATTCACAATCAAACAAAATTGTTTCTAATACTAAGCACGAATTACACATCAATCATCTATTTTATCTCATCAATAGCAATAGCATACGATACAATAGTCAATCTCCATTGTGATACAATACAAATAGTAACAGAATAGTCCCGTCTCTGTCCGTTTGAAGTCAAACCGACTGCGCTGATCTGACAACACCACATTTTGTCATAGTACCTACTATTAATCTGAGGTACCTACATTTAAATTATTAACTTTTGTAAACGTAAATGAGACATGAATTTATGGTTTGCGGTGATTCACAATAATTAGTGAATTGACTATGTAGTCAATGAATGGTATGGAAAGATATAACTGTCGTATTAACTTAGGTAATTGTCCGTAGGGCTTTAACCACAGAAATCTAAATTAAGGTAATAGAAGTGGCAAAGACTCTCACACACCCCACACAAACATAACACACTCTCACAAGGCACTTTACAATAACTACTTAGAATTTAGGTTTTCTGAAATGTGATTCTTCTACACTTTAACTTTAATTTAATCTTATAGGTATATGTGTTGCCTAAAACCTTGCGAATTACAACTTAGCAGGATGAAGTCACTGACTCCTGAAACACAGGTATAATGCCTAGCTCTGGAGTCAGGGTCATACTATGTTTGTACCAGTTTTATGTCAATAAAGAATAATAACAAAAAGGCGAGTGATCTTATCGCCGCGTACAGGTGTGTTTTAGGACACCAGTGCGCGAACCATTTGCTTGATCATCAGTTCTGTTTTGGACGCAGAGTCACTCTTCTTCTTCTTCTGTCATGTCGACATGAGTTACATAAAGATAATAACTTATGTTGTGGTGTAAAGATTAGCCAGTCAGCAGGTTGGTAGCGGAGCTGACTGCCCAGGGTGGGCCGGATGATCAATTAAATATCGTCACTCGTGGAGGACAGAAAAATACGCAGTCACTAAAATTGTAATTTGCAGTATATCTAGCAGCGGTTTTTTTTTGGCTTAATTTATTTTGCATTGTATCCTAGGAACATAGTGGGCGTGATTGCGTATTTATGTGTTGGTCGCGGAAAACCGTCGACATGCGTTCCCGTAGTCAAAGACAGAAGATAACATTTCTATTACCTTATCATTTAGATTTCTATGGTTTCGGGTGTTTTCGTGGATCGTCTTTTTATGTCTACGCGAACTAATATTGACGACGCGCCATCGACGCGCCTTATATTTTGTGTCGTACTGTACCTCCAAAAAAAATGTGGACCTTCAATATCTCCATAATCAGTCGGTTCTCAGGTGTGGCCTAGTACAAAAAAACGTTATTACTTAATGAAGGGAAAACAATAAAAAATAAATAAAATAATAATAAATAGTTGAGACAATTTTACACAGCACCATCTAGTCCCAAACTAAGCAGAGCTTGTGCTATGGGTACTAGACAATGTGCAATGTACAACGATTTAAGAAGCTAAGCTACGCAATGTACAATCCTTTGAAAAAGCTTAAAATGATAGACTGACAACCCCTCATAGACAATGGCGACGTGATCGTACATTGAGTGTATTCATTTTCATATTTTTAATACTACTTCTCTCTTACCTAAACTAATATTATAAAGCTGAAGAGTTTGTTTGTTTGGTGGAAGGCGCTAATCTCAAGAACTACTGGTTGGAATAGAAACATAATTTTTGTGTTGGATAGTCCATTTATCGATGAAGGCTTGCTATATAACATCACGCTATGACCAATAGGAGCGGATAATAAATGTTGCAGTAAACGGGAAAAAAATATTCCTTTTCAGAGCTTCCGTTGCGTGCGCTGAAACGGTTAAAGTCCGTGACAGCATATGTCTATCTTTTAAAATAAAATAATATCTAAATCTCATTTATCATTTATTTTTTAAATAATAGCTAAATTAATTAAGCTTAAAAAATTAATTAACAAAAACAAAAAACCCGACTGCGTCTAAATATAACAGAAAAGATATAAACAAGACTTATCAACACGCAGTCGGAGGCTACGTATGTTTTTGGTCATGAATTACATAATAGTTCATAGGTAGCCTCCGCCTGCGTGTTGATAAATCTTGTTTATATCTTTTCTGTTATTTTTAGACGCAGTCAGGTTTTTTGTTTTATTTAATTAATTTTTTTATTTGTTTTTTTTTTAGTTTTGTCATGTTTTATTTATCATACTATTAATGTTTTTTTTTGAAAAGTCAAATTCATTTTTAACGTTGAATATTTTGTTGTTTTTTAGCATTTCTCATTCCTAATTACATTTAAACATATAAGTTGTATATATTTTCGTAAACCATTTATAAAACCCTTTATTTTGATACCCCACTCGATAGGTTTTGAATAAAAAAAAATTTTTAAGTCACATAAAATGGCTCCAAAAAGAGGCCATTTTGATTTTTATAATTTTGATATACCCAGTGTCACTCTCACTATTAAGACGAATCCAACGACACCTCTCAAGCTAAGATCCATCAAGCCGTTTAGGCTACAGAGCGTGCCAAAGAAATATACATATATACATACACTCGAAAAACATAACCCTCCTTCTGGCGCAGTCGGGTAAATAGTAGCTATGCCCAGCGAGGGATGATCATAGAAAGCAAATAAATGGTCTTCTTTTTGTGCCAATGGTTACTTCTAGATTTTTAGACGGTCGTTGACCAGATAGTAGCACATTGTATTCCTCTCTCCGTAGCCCATATAAGGTCCTCCCGAATACAGGCGGGGCACAGCGGGCAAGCGCCGCGTATCGGCAAACGCAGCGTAGGGCGCCCCCCTGCCAGGTGGACCGACGACCTAAAGAACGTGGCTGGGGGGGACTGGATGCGGAAGGCAGAGGACCGAGCGTTGTGGCGCAACTTGGGAGAGGCCTATGTCCAGCAGTGGACTGCGATAGGCTGAGTTGATTGATTGACAGCGGGCAAGCAAGTAGGTGAGACATGCTTTGCGTCGCACCCGGTGTTAGTAACACCGTGTTACTGGCATCGATGAACTGACTGGGGGCCTGCAAGTACCTGTATAATCTCAGGTTGACTCAATATAACTTTTTACGGTAATCAAAGTTCTAAAATAATGCATTATTCCCGAAGGTGTTTTTATAAACATTATATTAATACTTATCCAAAAAATACGTTATTAATCACAAGTATTTCATTTTGTTCAAAATTGCCCTTGACATCATTAAATTTGATTTCAATGTATGTCTTAGGATATATCATAGTTTTAAAATATACATAACATCACGCCTGTATTTCCCCGAAGGGGTAGGCAGAGGTGTGTAGTACACCCACATTTCGTCAATTATGTTATCATCATCATCATCATCATTTCAGCCGAAAGACGTCCACTTCTGTACTCCCCCAAGCATCGCCACAACGACCGGTCCTGTGTCTTCCGCATCCAGCGGATTCCCGCGACCTTCACCAGGTCGTCGGTCCACCTTGTGGGGGGCCTACCCACGCTGCGCCTTCCAGTACGCGGTCGCCACTCCAGAACTTTACTGCCCCAACGGTCATCCGTTCTGCGAGCAATGTGCCCCGCCCACTGCCACTTAAGTTTGGCAATTCTTCGGGCTATGTCGGTTACTTTCGTTCTCCTGCGAATCTCCTCATTTCTGATTCGATCACGCAGGGACACGCCGAGCATAGCCCTCTCCATTGCCCTTTGAGTGAATTATGTTATAGTCCCATGTAATAGGGGGCGAGCATGTGTAGGGGGGGGGGGGGTTAAAATATACATATTAACTTTACGCGGACTATGGGTAAGCGCCATGTAAGCGCGCTCTCAACCCGATGCAAGGCGAGGGCGGGGCGGTCATGAGGGGGGGGGGAGGGCTTCTGTTGCGGTAATTTTATCGAATTCCACGCGTGCGAAGCCGCGTGCAAAAGCTAGTTTAAATATATTTAAGTTAACTCCTAGACTGAGCTAAGACCAACTGCACTTTAAGCTCTTTTACGACTGGCAATATCCGTTCTATGCCAATTAGGTAGCTTTCGCGCAATGTAAGCGCGTTCCAGGTCCGCTCACTCAGGATATTAAGCGTTTGACGTATGACAAATGAAGCTGATATTCAGCCTGCTTGGCGTTTTTGTGCAATGCTTTGAAATTAGAATACTTTGGCGTCAGCGTTTGAATGTGTTTACGACGAAGGGCTGATGGTAGAATGGAGATTACCACCATGCTGATCTATATATTTGACGACCTCTGTGGTCTAGTGGTTCGAGTGTCGGACTGCTGAACACGAGGTCGTGGGTTCGATTCCCACAGGACACAAATATTTGTGTGATGAACATAAGTGTTTGTGTTGGTCTGGGTGTTTAAAAAAAGTATATAAGTATTATATCCATCGTTTAGAAACCATAGCACAAGCTCTGCTTAGTTTGGGACTAGATGGTGCTGTGTAAAAATGACCAAAAAAATTTTTGGAACACTTTTTGTACACACACGACGGCATTTTCGTTTTTTTTTTTTTTACCGGTCACGCTCGGCGTATTTGTGACGTGGATTAATAGAAAAACGTCCAAGTTTGTGATGAGTGATGATGAGTTTGATTTCGATTTATAAGTATTTTTTTGCAGTACACACACACACCCACCCCACACCCCCCCACACACACAAAAATAAAGAATAAGGAACGACTATTTCAATACCGTTCCGTGTGGTATGAGTATTTATACAACCAACTGCAATCGCCAACCCGCCTGCCAAGCGCGGTGATTATGGCATATAATTAGGGGGGCCCTTTTGGGGGAGGCCTATGTCCAGCAGTGGACGTCTTTCGGCTGAAATCATGATGATGATGATGATTTCAATACCAAGACTACAAAAAAAAAGTAGGAACCATTTGCAAACTAAACGGCAATATCTTATCATTAAACAGTTTAAAGAAATTTATGCAGAAATTATCCTCAGTCTTAGAGTTCCGACGTTCCTCCGCTCATCTGCATTTAAATGATGGATTTAAGTAAAACCGCCAGTAAAAACGACGGAGAATAAAGACGCGGTCAAGTTGAGTGGGAAGCATGATAAGGGTTCCGGACGGTTGAGATTAGATTCCAAATTAATATTTTGATTGCCAGACGTCACTTTTACAGCTCTGAATATTAGAATTTTTCTTTTTGAATAATATCTTTATATTAATCAGTGGACGATATTATTGACCACAGTGTAGAAGCGTTCGGAATTACAATGCTTTTTAGGGTTCCGTACCCAAAGGGTGCCAACGGGACTCTATTACTCTCGCTTCTCTGTCCGTCCGTCTGTCTGTCACAAGGGCGTAACTTTGTAACGGTAATAGATAACCCGTGAAATCTTTCACAGAATATGTGTTACTATGGTGCCTATCACGACAAATACTAAAAACTAAAGTCTAAAATCAAAGAGGGTCTCCATACAAATATCGATGGGTGGTACGGAACCCTTACTGCGTGAGGCCGACTCGCACTTGGCCAGTTTTTTTAATTTCCCCGTCCAATGAGCCTTTAGAAGATGTTGATCTGTAACCGTGCCATATTTCTTGAGCAAATAATGAAATATGTGCTTATTTATCTAAATTCTATTTCATTTAGAAACAACGAGGATATGAGAATAAATCCCGAACGACTCTAAAAATAAGTCACCGGTAGCATTGTCAAAAGGCAGAAAATGCTGCCCATTTTTTGGAGGTTCGCATCGCACGCATTGTTTTTATGTCGCACGCGACACACGGGGGAATTTGTTTGTTACAAATAGGTATTAGAATAGAATAGATATTTATTCGCAGGAACAGTTGTCTTACAAGGTCTTATAATATTAGTGTCGATAGAATCATGTTCCACCTTATAAAAAGGCAGGCAAATATTTTATTATAATATTTTTTCTTTCCACAATTTATATCTTTAGAATTCGCTTCGCATGCGTAAAATGCGTTAAAATAATAAAATATTTTTTTTATTTTTTATTATTCAAATAAATAAATAAAATTGGTATTGATTTTGTTATTGATTCGCGTTCAGTATCAGTGGTATAGTTACTTCCTTAAATATGGCACTAATACAGATAAACATGTTGTATTATTTATCTGCACTCCTTAAAAAATATCCTGTATATTTGAACCATTGACAATATAAGAAGTGAAAGTGTAAAAAATAACATAACATCACGCCTGTATTTCCCCAAAGGGGTAGGCAGAGGTTTATAGTACACCCACATTTCACCAGTTATGTTATAGTCCCATGTAATAGGGGGCGAGCCTATTGCCATTAACCGGGCACCGGGCACTCCGGGCTGCTACTGAGAATTTCCTAATGAAAAAACCCTAAGTTTTTTATGTAAAAATTAAATCATATTACAATAAGATTAAGTGAAAGTGTAAAAAATAAATCATATTATTATAAGATTAAGTGAAAGTGTAAAAAAGAAATCATATTATTACAAGATTAAGCGAAAGTGTAAATAAGAAATCATATTATTATAGGACTTTAATAAAGTTCCCAGGAGTGGAGTGGATGGAAAGTGGAAGATGAGTTCTGTCACATAGAAGTCTGTACCCAGTGATAGACAGTGTTAGGCTGGGCTTGTTAAAATAATGAGTTACCACCTCGCTTGACCGGCGGTGGTGCAAAGGAAGAATGCCCACTTATTCAGGGAGAGAACAACATCCTACTTCCAACAGTAGATTTTTATTAATTTATTTATGCAACAGAACTCTTGCAACATTTTGGCAAGTTTATAAATTAGGTACTTATGTATCTTACAACATTGATTAAAAAGATCTGACAAAGATTTAACATATCTTATTATTTTGGTCTGAGGCTGCTGCCCATCCTCTGGTGAACCCCTTAGTCGCCTTTTACGACACCCAATAGGCTATCACTGCTACACAAAGATTTATGTTGGTCGTTTTTCATACGGAACCCCAGAAATAATGTATAAAAGTTGGCGCAGACTACCTCAATCCTGTTTATGGCGCATTAACCGGGATTCAAACACATGCCTATGTAATTATTGTAAGCGAATGTTTTATCTATTATTTTGATTACATAAACTTATCCTTATGTATTGCCAATTCAGTCGAAGTATTTATACTTTTATGTAAATACGGGTGGAATTGGGTATTTGTTTAATGTGAATAAATTGAGAATGAGTGCTATTGTAGAAAGTGATTTTATTTATTTAAGTTGTTTACTTAATATTTTTGTTATGGCTCCTGTCAACGTCCATTATTATATTAAGACGCTGATAACAGCCAAATACCCCAAATAGGCTTCATTTAAAAACATTTTTAGCTATATCTATTCAGTTTGTGGCAGTGAAAAAAATATATGTTAATCTTGATCGTATTTTCTGAAACTGTATTGTGCCTAAAACACGTTTTCTTGAAGTTTTCTCGATAGAAAAGAATTGTAAACTAACCTCTTAAAACATGCTTTAAAGCAAACAATCTCTATTATTTACAAAATATTATAAATAAAATTAAGAAAACATTTGAGAAAGACAATAATCTAAACATTTGTTGTTTCTGTTTTTCAAATAAGCTTTTAGTTTTTTATTAAAAAACAAAAATTGTTAATTTTCATTCAAGTTGAGCGGCGTATCCGACGTCCCTCGGCTCGTTGCCTCTCTTTCAGTTCTGTACGAAACGACAGTGACCGCAGAGGTCTGATTTTTTAGGTGTTGTCAACCTCTTAATGAATGCGGTTAAGCACTGCGTCCGATCCAAAACCGAGAAAATACTGTCCGGTAAAATATAGTGGGAAACTTAGAATAACTACACATATAAACCAAGTCCGCGCGCACAATTAGAAGCAACTAAATCACTTTTTCTATCTACAACTACATTACCTGTACTTCAATTGTTAAAAACTAATTTTCGATAAATGATGTACTCATCATCATCAACTCAGCCTACCGCAGTCCACTGCTGGACATAGGCCTCTCCCAAGTTGCGCCACAATGATGTACTCATTGAGTAATTATTTTTTTAATGATGGGGGCATGCATCAATGATGGGCACTTAGTTACTACAGGCGCCTTAATGGGCTCTCCAAGGCACGGAGGGGTCTCGATGTGCAACGGAAAGGTCAGTTATCCTGGGACTGACCGCGACTAGCGCAGCTTAACTTTTTTTTGTTTTCGGGTGGAAATCCTCATGGATACCCTCCAACTGGGGATGGTGGAGGGGTATGTCGGACTCTTACCGACTAAAACCACACGGTGGCCATCCTCTGCACAAAAAAGAGGAGCTCTGGGTACTCCATTAGACCGCACCGGTGCCCCTCTAGTGCTATGCCTTTGGCAAGTTCCGGGACAACAAGATTGTTTTCCCCACAGTAGCACGCGACCACCACGTACTGCTGTTCTCCCCAGGGTCACCTAATAGACCTAACCTAGAAAAACCTAGAAATATAACCTAGAAATCTTGCAATTCGCGTGGTTGAACTTAGCCACGTGCCACGTGCCCCTCAGTTAGTAGTTAGTTAGTGAGCTATCTTCTGTATAATGGGTGGTATACAGACACAAATCTTCACACCCAGCCCTGGAACAACTACCGGTAGGTAACCTTGAGCATCGGCGCATTGTGTAGCTAGCCAATCAGAGTTGTTTATTGGATGCATTTCGGCGAGTGTGCGTTGAGATTGCACGATTTAATTCCCCCAAGCCGTTTCCATCATCAAACAACCAAACGCACGGCAATGCGCAACCTTTATATGGTAGACAGTATTCCACCCTTACGCACGAAGCAACTTGCTAATAGCTTTATCATGCGTACCGATAAACAGATGGAAAGCAACAATGGCAACTCTTTTTACGTTTATTTCTAAAGGCAATATTCTCACTTAAAAACTCTTGTTTCTTTCTGGCATTTAAACTACATTATACTCACATTATTCGAATAAATTTGATGTAATAAACAATAACCTATTTTAAAAAGAGTATATCCATGGAGTTTCTTGCCGGTTATTCTCCATAGGACCCACAATTTGGAACCGTGCTACTAGAGCCTGAGGTTTCAAAAGTGCCTGTAATTAGGTTTATTTGAAATAAAAAACATTTTATTTTGATTTTTGATTTTGATCCTTCGCGGTAGTACATTTTGTCGACAAATCCCTTGAACAAATCCTGCTACATTACACGTAGCTACCGCTGCCATCGAACGTTAAGTGCAAGCGATTTTAGCCTTAGTGGTTGTGGGCGATCTAGGTGGGGCGTTCGGGTTGCGAAAGAAAAACGAGGAAATCACTTGAAAATCGGGAGCCGTACCGAAGGTGCAAAATCGATTTGGTATGCGCGTGTTCGCATTCAAGGTTAACGGGCGACTGGCCGCGCTACGTATGCGCGGGAGATGGGTGGCCGTCCAGCGACGACGCCCCGAATCTATACCTAACTATAGGTAACTAGGTAGCTAGGTAAGTATTATGAATATCATTTTCCACTTTTGCACCCTCAGTATTTCTGCCTTTTTATTTAAGCCAATAACACACGTACATGAACAAAAGGTAAGTATTTTCAATACATTTCAGGACGATATCAGGTAAGTAATCAGGTAGGTACTTAGTATTTTTAAACATAAGTGATAACTTATTCTCTATACTTAATTCTAATACATTTTTAATTTCAGGCCTTTACGTCGGTAAGTCGAGCAGGCGGTGCATCATCGCCAACAGTGGTGGTTTACCGGAAATATATCTGATCTACGTGCGTTACATTATCGAAGAGATTAGGGAATGATAGATGTAGTTTAATTAGCTTCAGACAAGCTTCTACATCCATTGTCGTTGGTCGCCATCATCAAAATCTATTCAACAGATTCCATTTCTTGTTACACGGATGTGTTTTGTCTTAAAGTGCTACTATATACCAAAGAGAATATAAATAAATAAATAAATATTCTTGGGACATTTTTACACAGCACCATCTAGTCCCAAATTAAGCAGAGCTTATACTATGGGTACTAGACAATAGATATAATGCTTATGTACGTATTTTTTTATAAATACATACTTATAATACACAAGAAACACCCAGACCAACACAAACACTTATGTTCATCACACAAATATTTGTGCCCTGTGGGAATCGAACTCACGACTTCGTGATTAGCAGTCCGACACTCGAACCACTAGACCAGCGGTTCTCAAACTTTTTTGGTCACGGAACCCTTTTGACAAGCAAAATACTTGACGGAACCCTACAATAAAACAATAGTTTTTAAAAGTGTATTCTTTATTATATAAGCATAATAAAAGTACAATGTAACAGTTACTAATTATTACTTACTTTAACCACATGCCAAGTACAATAATAGAAGATATTAAAAATGAAAAAATCTTAACTAATGGGAGGTATGAAACTGTTTTTTATTTTTCATCAATTGGTTGATATCAGGTTTGATAGAAGACATTTGAAGTCTCATATCAGGTTCGGCGTCCAGTCTATTGCGATATTTTGTTTTCGTGGCTGCATAGGTTGAGAATCCTGTTTCGCACAAATATGTTGTTGGGAACGGGAGAAGAATATTCAGAGCCATTCTGCCAAGCATTGGATATTCATCACGGATTCTGCACCAAAAATCGTTGAGAGGCGTCGTTTTGAACAGTGACTCCATACTTGTGTCTGATGACATTTCTAAAAGAGATTCATATATCTCGTTTGACATACTTTCGGGCTTTTGCAAGTTGGGTAAAAAAGGATTATGAATCCATGAATTCAGCTTCATTTTTGTATTATGTTCTTCGGGAAAATACTTTACAAAAGATGCGCGCATCGAAGTGAGATATTGGACCAATTCTTCAAACACATCATCTTGAAACATTTCCGAGTCGTTATCGCTAACAAACTCACTGAGTGACGTAAAGCTTTCTATTTCTCTCTTACCAACGCAAATAATCCAAAAATCTAATTTTCTTTTGAAGGCAGTTATTTTGTTACAGTTTCTAAATGTCTGCGTAATTTGGCAGGTGCCATGGAACTATTAGGAAGCAGTTTACTACATAACATGCAGAGAGGTGAGCCGTTGGAATCAACAAATCCGAAACTGATATATGATTCATCATACTTCCTTTTTTTCGTCTTTGAAACCGTGGAGCTTGACGTCGTGGCATCATCGTCTGGATCGGTAATTGCTGTATTCTCCGCGCGTACTGCTTTTGAACATTCAGCGTCATTAGAAGATGTCGTTGCAACACGTTTAACACCTTTAAGCCAACGTTCCATTCTTCTTTATTAATAATGTTACACGTCAGGATGGTAGGGTCAAAATAATGCACAATCGTTACTGCGTTTATGAGACAAAGTTTAGTCCAAAGAAGAAATGTACAAAACTGATACAATCAGAATACAGCGGGCAGTAGAACTTACAAGAAGGCAGCAGGCTAGCCAGCTTGTAAGTAGGTAGGTACGAACTTATCGCTCCGAACGCTAATCGTCAACTGACTGACGAGGCGCGACTTTTTTATATAATAGCGCTTTTATACTTAGTCCTAGACTCGAACTCGAACATTCTCAAAAATACTCGAGTCGGCGCCTTTGATAAACAAAAAGCGGAAATAAAAATATAAATACAAAAAAATGCGTTGTAAACAATCTCGACTTTATGCTTTTGAAGATAGAGCCGAAAGTCGCTTGTTCACAACTATAGCGTCTAATTCAGAGGCGGCTTTTATCAAAGGGACTGCGCGCTCACAAGTATACGCGCGGCGGGCGGATTCAAAACGTTCGACCAGTGACCAGAGAGAGGTGTTTTGTTTTTTTTTTCTAAATTCTTGCGGAACCCCTACAGGGGTATCGCGGAACCCTAGGGTTCCGCGGAACACACTTAGAGTACCGCTGCACTAGACCATAGACGTCGTCAAAATAAACCACTACGCATACCGCTGAAATTGTGTTGGAGGAAGGTGATGACAGAAATAAAATTCACCAATTGCACGCTGTAGCCGTATCAAACCTCGAAAGATAATAATATAATTTATCAGTTCGAAAAGTTTATACATACGTTGATTTTTTTTTTCTGAGCTACGCTAGACTTCTTAGGTGTAATTTGTTTCGTAGAATAGATATCTTTCCAGTTGCGGACGTTTTGTTCCTATGACGTTTTGCGTTGCGGTCGTTTAAAAATAAGGCTTTTGGCCTTATCAACACATTGCCTTTTCAATTGCGGACGTTTTGCTTCAATGACGTATTATATTAAGGTCGTGTTTGCAACGAGGACATTCTCCACCGAGGACAACCTGATCCGAATTCCTAAAGAAGTTAGTTGGGATGGACTGGATGCGGAAGGCGGTGTGCCACAATACTCGGTCCTGAGTGTTGTGACGTAGCTTGGAAGAGGGCTATGACTAGCCGTGGACTGCGATAGGCTGATCTGATGAGGCTGACAATGTGTGCACAGGAATAAAAATTCATACAGAAGCCAAGCTGAGCCGATGCAAGCCGAATCTTGCCACAGCGGAGCGTATACGTGAACCCGTCGGTGAATGTCACGCACACATCGCCGCGCTATTTGTGGGTATACCACAGGCACAGCGGCTAGCTTGACTTCTGTATGGAGTTTTATTCATGTGCTGTCTTTATCGTCACCCGCAAAATGAGAGAGGGTCGTTTATTCCTTGTAGGTAACCCCATATATGGTAAAAAATAATATTCTCTTATCCTTTCCAGTATACTTCCACCATATTTTCCCTGTTATTTTCCCATCAGCCTTACTATACGCAATTCAGTAGAACAGATCGCGGGCAATAAATAAAGCGATGGACACATCCAATTTGACCGCGAGGACGCTCGCCCACTCGTCTTGCGGAATGGTGCCGGCTGTATGTATACGGCCTTATTGCGCCATTTCTACAGCCATTCAATACGACAATTGTTTTTTTTTATTAGAAGATTTTTCTTTTTATTGGTTTTGGTAAGATTTGTTGGTGTTACAGGTGATAGTAGGGTGGTGGGATGCATTAAAAGAGCTTCTACGAGTGACGAAATATTTTAAGCTTACATCTATGAATGATAAAGTAGTCAAATCAAGACCCAAACAGCACAATACATTTCTTATATTTTGTATCGACTGTCCTTTCTTATTTTTTTACCTATGTGTTTTTTTGTTTTACTTTCTATGTAACCCCACCTATAACTTACCTGGCTTGTGTTTATCACTGTTGTTTAAATATTGCGCGTCGTTAACTGTGACAATAAACTATTTTTCTTTCTTTCTTTTTCTTTTTACACAACACACTGTGAAACAGATACCGTGAGTGAAAATTGCGTGCATCGAAACTACGCGTTGATGTCTTTCATAATTGCATCTCTTTCTTAACCAGGCCCCACCACACATGTCTGTATTTGCCTTAATTTTATTAATAATCAACTTACTGATATTCATAAATTATATGTAAACACCGAACATACATTGCTCTAACGAAAAGGTAAGACCGATTGAAGGACAAACTTAACTTTGCAAGGGAAAAAATAGATAGGAGAAACTTTATTTCCGACTAATTTGACAGTACACAGTAGGTACCAAAAGTAAGTACATTTTTTTTTTAATGTATGACCACGCATAACTTTTTACAGAGTGGTCAGATTTTGATGATTCTTTTTTTAATGGATAGGGTATATCTCGAAGTTGGTCCCATTTAAATTTCAAAATCAAAATCCACCCCTAAGGGTAGTAAAACAGGGGATGAGTGTTTGTTCACCCACTGAATTCTTACCTGTTAACCGATTCTGTTGAAACTTGACACACATATAAATATAGTTCTAGACACTACGACATAATGGAGACCTGGAGTTAGATATTAACCACAAAAAAATTAAAAATTAAACTTTTTAACAAAAAATTGAACCAAGGAAAACAGAAACTGAAAAGCGAAAAATAACTAATTATGAGTCGGCGCCAAACAACCAATCAACGAAGATCATTAAATTACTTTAAATAAATAATAAAAACAACGTCACATCAAATACAACGTGAAATTTTCAACGATAAACAATAACTTTCCAAAAATGCGTTCTCCGCTCGGCCACTTGCAACTAACACGCAATTTGCTTGTTAAAAAAAAAAAATACGCATCGAATTGAGAACCTCCTCGTTTTTTTCGTCGGTTAAAAATGTAGCCATCCCTTTCTTGTGTCTACTATTAGTAAAAGAGAGCGATAGTTTAAAATAAGTCTAGTTTGTGAACAAGAGAAATATAAAACTTTGTAAATGACAATAGTATAGGTATTGTATTCCATTCCACTTTCGAGAACTGTTGTCTACTCCTGTCAATCCATCACAACATAATTTAGACAAAAATCAAAACCGAAAAGAGCCGACCTCCTTACAAAAACGCGGAATTTTCTTCAACAAAAAAAAATCTAATCTGTCCGTATCGGCAGCAGTTGTTTCAATCCCGTCTGTCTGCCCGAGGAGGAATAGCATTTACATCCAAATGCGGGCTCTTGGTTGAAGCTCTCGTAAAATTTGTTCCACCCTAAGGACGCGTACATACAGTTTACTCCGATTTCTTAAGACTAGAGTATATCCACCTTCTTGTTCATACAAAAAGCGTCAACGCCAACGGTTTCTCACCCCTAAATGTTATCCGATTTCAATAACTTTTATGTGAAAAAAAAAAACAGATTTTATTTCTGCGCGATTTGATACACACAACAATACCTGTACATAATACTTTATAATTTTATGACAAATTAGTACCTTAGTGATTATATTCTCTTTAAAATTTTTGTTGAATACATTGACAACTGACAACACTGAAAATAAACATGTGTTATCTATACCCTGAAAAACTATGCTGATAGGAGTTTTTAGACTTTCGCGAATTTCACTCATATTGAACTAAGTTTACGGGACGGGTTTATCTTGTTACGGACAGCGACGTTACGAAAAACCAACCGCGGGTAGTTCGAGAAAACACCCGCCGCTCAAGACGATGACACCCACATACTTCAGTCTGCTCGTGACCACGGCCAATGCAACTTGACCGAAACGTCGAGGTTAGTCAAAATGTTTGTTATATTTTGATTTAATTGTGCGCGACAAGTCCCGTAAACTTAGCTATATATGCTGATAGGTTTTTACCGCGTTTTTATTAACTCGCTTTGTTATCTCTCGCTCGACTATGTTGCGATTTTCTTGAGCGATCAGACAGCTTGTAAGAACTGGAGCATAGCATAGTTACGTGTGCATAGCAGCCTACTGACAGAATAAATAAAATTTATCATAAAGCATAATTCGTAGTTCGTACACAACAAGATATTAAAATTATGCACATTTTCAAAATTTGTTATATTTCCTTGGTGTTATCATATATGTATAACAACTGTAATCATTCAATCAGAAACAATAAAGTTTACTTTAATTTACTTTACATTGTGTTGCCTACATCTGTACGCGCCCTAAGGAATCGAAGCAAAGACATTTGAGGGCTTTTTCAATCAGAATTCAAAGTTCAACGTAATAATACCGTCGATTTTGAGGGATTTTCAATATGAATATGAGGGTCCTTGGGTACTTGGGTTAAGTCAATCTGTGTGCGGAAAGATGAGAGAGGATCATTTTAAATTGAAAGTGGTCTATTTATCTTTTTAGTCGAAGAAAGAAGACTGTTTATAATCCACATTGTATGATTACGGTCAATTCTCGTAATTTAAAACGTTCAACAACCCGGTCAATGGCACTAGGCTCGCCCCCTATTACATGGGACTATAGCATAACTGGCGAAATGTGGGTGTACTATACACCTCTGCCTACCCCTTCGGGGAAATACAGGCGTGATGTTATGTTATGTTGTGTTAAAACGTTTAAAATATACTTCCAAACTAATCACACTATATGTTCCTGTTTGCCGTTTATTTGTGACACGTAGGTCATTAATGTCACCAATAAATGGCAAACAGAGTATGTTTCTACATCTACTGCCGGTGTAGGCACCACTCGCCCCCTAGATTTCGCCCCTTTTATTAAAATGCACCACTCGCCCCGTTTTGAGGGTCCCACTCGTACATTACGACGGGGCGAGATAAATTTTAATATTTTTAAATTATTTTGGTGTACCCATTCGCCCCTTGCGGTATTTCTTTTGAAATTTGTGCTAAATTGGTACAGTCAGATAGAAAAATATAACGCAATTTAATGTATGGTTTAATGAATTAAATAGATATTTTCGTAATCTCATCACATGTGTCTACTTTTGCTACTTGTCTTACTAATCGACCAAGACTAACTGGCATTGTGTTAATAGATCTGCTTGCAAAGCAATTCTAACTACTAATGGTGACAATTAAAAAAGAAACAGCATTTGTTTGCTTCAGATTTTGCAAAAGTCGAAATTAACAGAATTTTAGACACTTGTAGAAACAAAGTAGCAACAGATGCAATACAATCTATACTTGATATATACGACAATGAAGTATTAACTTACAATCATAAAATAATTGGGACTTTATAATATTAGTGTACTTTTATGAGACCCTGGTAGATATTATGCCAAGTGGTTGTCGTAAAATAATGTATTTGTCATTTAACGCGCTTTCCTCGAAAATTGCTTATCTTCCAGAGATGAAAAGTTGCCTATACATATATACATTTACAAATGTTAGACACGGTCTTATAAATTCGAGGGAAAAGGCTTATGCATAAATTCTCTTTGCTTTTAAATTGTATATAACAGTAGATGTTCCTGTTTGACGTTTATTTGTGAGATTTAGAACATTCCCAACCAGCAAAGTAGTCCGTTAAGAAATGCATTTATTACTAAAAAGTGATGATAAAGCGTTATTAAAGTATCCGTTATGAACGGTGTTCTAAAGTAGCGACTTATCAATATTTTAGCTGTATAACATTAAACAGCATGCAACAGCATTTCTATTCTTTTCTTTCTATATTCATTTCAATATTAGATTAATTGAGATTTTCAGACCATTCTCTGTGCGGCAAAAAGAAATCGCAGCATTCAAAAGCTTGATGTTTCTAGCTGTACTTTTAACCTACTAATAATCGGGGGCCAGTTTTACCATCTAAATTTTAAGGGGGCGAGTGGGTACACTTAGCCAATTAGGGGCGTGATTTGAGGGGCGAGTGGGACCTACACCTACTGCCAGTAGATTGAGATTTACAACGCTGAGATTAGTCTGGGACTATATTTAGGTCGTTTTAATTACGAGAATTAGCTTTCTGATGACGTCATTGTTAACTAATCGGAAGGTTAGGTAGGTTGTTCGGTCACGATCCTTCCCGGTGATACACACGGAATACAAAGATAGTTTTGAGATTTAATGCCGCTGCTGCCGAGCGAACTTTTTGAATTTAGAAATATTATTTTTGGTTTTTGTAGTTATTGGTGCCGATTCTCTTGTCACAAAATTCTCTAAACTAGACTAAAAATCACCTAAATTTAGTTTAGTCCTGTCAAACGACGTTTTCTATTCTGATATTCACTTTAAAACTAATTTTTGGTTTGACAGGACCAAAATTAGTTTAGTTATTCAACTTAGTAAAAATTGACATTTTGCTATTCTGTAATTGACGTTTTTCACCTAATATTAGAAATGTCAACCTAAATCTGACTATTTTTAGAAGGCATCAAAATACATGTCGACTATAATTAGTTATCAACAACTAAAATTGCAAAGCTTATTTTATTCATTTTTATAGTTTTTAGGTAGTTTAAAATAAATAATGAATACCTACTATGTGGTTGCAGCTGTTGTAGATTCAGCAGAAAGGTAAATTGTTCATAGAAACATACAATGAAATTTATAATTTCGATAAGAAGAGGTACCTATATAATAAAGGATAAGAAGTACATAAATCCATACAATGGGAAAAAAAAATCTGTGTTTGACATTCAATTCTATCATTTTATGCTAATATGTATCCCTAAAAAGCCTGAATTCACAAATTTTCCCTCTTTTGGGGAGAAAGTCTCCAAGTTTGTAATCCTGCGTGGTACTTTCTGGCGTATATTCTAATTTATTCAACTTTTTTGAGAAATTTCGTGTCCTGGGTGCTAGAACTTTTTAACCACGTCTTTAAAAAGGGAAATTCCAGCTTTTTAAATTAAAGAAATAGTTTATTATTGTGATCTGAACTGTGATCAATAAATTTCTGCTTGAGGAAAGTTCTAAAATCAAAGCTCAACTCAAAACTAGTTTTAAACAGTGATCAACGCTTGAGTATCGTTCTGTAATACGGGCCGTATAAAATAATAACCTAGCTCTTTAATCTGATCACATTATTCCAATTTATATATTTTATTGAAAATATAAAACAAAAATGTACTTTATTTCGTTACATGATTTTTTCTTCTTAAGTTTAATGATAAACTAATAATTCCAAATATAATTATTATTTAATTTCCTTGTTTTTGTGAGCTTTCGGTCATTCCATTCACTCTTTAATAATTTTTTTAAGATGTACTGGTAACACCGCCAATTCAACTTAGATGCGTCAAACTCAATTATTAGAGCTGTCAACAAGTTTTCTAAAATAAGAAAAAGATAAACACAGAATAAGTTTTATGATTTTCTAAACTAAAATTTGAAAATTTTAGTTATAGTTAGGTTTAGGTGGGTGTACAAGAGAATCGGCACCACTGGTGCCGATTCTCTTGTCACAAAATTCTCTAAACTAAACTAAAAATCACCTAAATTTAGTTTAGTCCTGTCAAACGACGTTTTCTATTCTGAAATTCACTTTAAAACTAATTTTTGGTTTGACAGGACCAAAATTAGTTTAGTTATCCAACTTAGTAAAAATTGACATTTTGCTATTCTGTAATTGACGTTTTTCACCTAATATTAGAAATGTCAACCTAAATCTGACTATTTTTAGAAGGCATCAAAATACATGTCGACTATAATTAGTTATCAACAACTAAAATTGCAAAGCTTATTTTATTCATTTTTATAGTTTTTAGGTAGTTTAAAATAAATAATGGATGCCTACTATGTGGTTGCAGCTGTTGTAGATTCAGCAGAAAGGTAAATTTTTCATAGAAATATAAAATGAAATTTATAATTTCGATAAGAAGAGGATAAGAAGTACATAAATCCATACAATGGGAAAAAAAATTCTATGTGACATTCAATTCTATCCTTTTATGCTAATATGTGTCCCTAAAAAGCCTGAATAAAAAAAGTCTCCAAGTTTGTAATCCTGCGTGGTACTTTTTAGCTTATATTCTAACCATTGACTTGTACCTATGGACCAGTAATACCTACGAAATAAGCGTGGTATGCCTACAATATCCAGGCCACCGTTATGGTGGCCATAGCTAGGGAAGTAAGTAATCAAAACTAAAAAGTATCGATATCGATGCTCGTGTTTCGTACCAGAGATGTGTGCTGATGAAAATCATTTTCAAGTAGTAATAAATAATGCAATTATATCAAATACTAAGTTCGGCTGTCCCTAGGACATAAAAAAATCAAGCTTCTAGGTCAAGGCAATCATACGGCTATGTCACATTTTGATACTCGCAAAATCACATAAAAAACCTAGAGGGTACTTCGCATTGACCTAGAATCATGAAATTTGGCCAATATATCGAAATATCTTTTTTTTTTTCAATATATCGAACTCCGATTGTATATTTAAAAATATCGATAGATCGAAAATCTGATATTTAAAAAATATCAACAGCCCTAGTTTGTTTACTTGACAGCTCATGTACTATGGGCCACATTGCGGGGTAAGCGGGGTTGCCACGCGGCGTAGGTATTTTGACATCCCGTAAAGATGTTGCCAAACAGAGAATATACAAATAGCATGCGATCTCTTTCACCAGACGACATAACACGTTGGTTAACAAGAGACAAAGAATAGTTCAATAACGATTTAATAGATATTTGTATAAACTAGGTGGATATAGAAGAATGTGCCACTTCTATAGGTTTCTTAATTCAATGATTCTAACTTATTCAACTTTTTTTTAAATTTCGTGGCCTGGGTGCTAGAACTTTTTAACCACGTCTTTAAAAAGGGAAATTCCAGCTTTTTAAATTAAAGAAATAGTTTATTATTGTGATTGCCCATGGAATTCAAAGGACCTTGCATTTTTTGCAAATAGCTCTGTTTCTCGTTGTTTAAGATATACATATGATACGCTGCAATAATAACAATATATCTCCTTTGATAGGTACTCTTAGGCCCGTATTACAGAAGGTTCCTCAAGTACAGTTTAAACTCCAATCACCTGATCACTACTTAAGGATAGAATCGTTACATGAGTATCGGTCTTATTCCAGAACGGTGATTATTATAAACTTTAATTCAACAACATAACACACGAATTTGACCTGAATTAAAATAGAAATCTCTACTCAAGCGTAGTCTGGACCACACCAGAGTGATTTATTATTACAGATCAAATCTGTGATCAATAAATCTCTGCTTGAGGAACGTTCTAAAATCAAAGCTCAACTCAAAACTAGTTTTAAACAGTGATCAACGCTTGAGTATCATTCTGTAATACGGGCCGTAGAAAATAATAACCTAGCTCTTTAATCTGATCACATTATTCCAATTTATATATTTTATTGAAAATATAAAACAAAAATGTACTTTATTTCGTGACATGATTTTTTCTTCTTAATTTTCATGATAAACTAATAATTCCAAATATAATTATTATTTAATTTCCTTCTGTTTTTGTGAACTTTCGGTCATACCATTCACTCTTTAATAATTTTTTCAAGATGTACTGGTAACACCGCCAATTCAACTTAGATGCGTCAAACTCAATTATTAGAGCTGTCAACAAGTTTTCTAAAATAAGAAAAAGATAAACACAGAATAAGTTTTATGATTTTCTAAACTAAAATTTGTAAATTTTAGTTATAGTTAGGTTTAGGTGGGTGTACAAGAGAATCGGCACCACTGTCATCTCCACTCTTTGAGGTGGGCGCTAATAACTGCGACACAGTTCTCTGAACTAATGCAGCTGTACACAAAATATGTAAATCAATTTGTTCCAATAAAGAATTTTGAATTTGAATTTTTGAATATTATCACACATTGTATCTAGTACGCGTGGTAAAAAAATGCCAGAATCTATTGAAAAATACAATAAACTACAAGAAAATTGCCATGTTTTAACGTAGAAACGCACAAGTTGATAAAAAAAAAAAAAAAAAATTGGTACACTTTCTGTACAAGACGGCATTTTTGTCACCGGTCACTCTTGGCGAATCCAAAACGCTAGTTACGTATCTAATATCTGTACTTTTAAATATCATTGCACTATCAATTATTTAAACACCTACATATTCAAGTTCACCTACCTATATCGTAATAACCCAGTGATAGTATCCATAAACTAATAAATGCTGAACTTTGGTTTAATTAAGTTGGACATCAAGGGGGATGGTCGCAGGACGGGACACTGTTTGCGAGTAGCGTCCATTTATTAAGGGTGCGAGTCTGGGTTTTCAGATTACGTTTAGCTTAGATTTACTTAATCTGTGTATGGCGCCGCCTAGCGGCCGGAGTAACAAACGTCATTTCAGGGCCCGTGAATTATTTTAACAAATAATTATTAAGGGATTAAGTCCGTCATTATATATTGCAGGATAAAATTCAATTAAAGTTACATTTCAAATTCAAAAGTAGGCGGAGCCAGTGTCGGACTTGGGGGAGGCCTAAGTCCAGCAGTGGACGTCTTTCGGATGAAATGATGATGATGATGATTAAGCGAATTTGATTTGTTACCACGGCGAAAACCTGTCCTGTTTTCTAATAAAATTATAATTAAATCTAAACCTGTCGGTCGTTTTAAATAATTAGATAAAAGCATAGACAACAACATTCTGTATATTTGTATATAGAACGATGTTAAAGTTCCAGTAATTTAATTATTTGTGGGATTCAGTGAGACAGTTTGCGTCAATTTGTGGGTAGTTGTAGAAACATCGATTGTGATGCAAATAGAACTAGAAGTTCAGGAACCGATGCATATTTGATTTTGGTTTGCGAACGAAAATAAACATTATTTTGTATGCAGACAGGAGTGGTTCTTATTACCTTGTATTCTTAAGAAAGCTTATGCCGTGTGGCACAGAATACATAATAATGATAACGCATAGAACGGCCACTGACCTGGGAGACATCTAACCGCGCCGTAGTGCACCGCGCTGCCGCTACCCCGCTCGACACGTTGGCAAGCCTTTTTGTAAGCTCTTCGGCCTTAGCCACATAAATAGATAGAATGGTTGTAATCACAATTCTACTTCTTCAGTTCACACTGCATTCATGTGGTATTTGGCCACCTCTATGGAGTTGTTTGTGGCTTTGTTTAAATCGTCTCTTGTGCAGGTAGTAGGGCACAAGGGACAAGTGAACAGATGGGCCATGGACTGAATGGGGGCCCCGCAATCGCATTCAGTATTAGATAAGTCTCGCATTCCCCATTTGCACATATTCTCTCTGCAGCGACCGACTGGAGTCCGCAGTCGGTAGTCACAATTTTACTCGCGATTCATGCGTGGCAACTTTTTGAACAAACTACGCCTCCCATATTGACGTCATTAATTTTTAAAAATTAACTTTAATCAAATGTATTACAGCTTTCGTTTCTGCAGTTAGAAACAGCACAATAAGGCATTTTTGCGGGTTTTTGTTACAGTATTTAGTTACAAAAAAAGTCATAAGGTGTACTGAGAAAGGCTTCGAAATGCACTGCACTATGGTGCAGAGTGTTGGTACGCGCGCCCTGCCCACTTGGCCATTCTATATATTTCTGTGGCCTTAGCCTTATTCGCGTTAGTGTACGTACGTGTACGCACAAACGCCATCATGAAGTTGTAGTAGGCCTCCTTGGAAAAGCTAGCTCGTCCGGGGAAATACTACCAACCACCGTACCTATATATTTCTGCCACCAAACAGTTGATGCTTGCATTGCTGTGTTCCGGTGTGAAGGGTACGGGTGCCGGTGAATATACAAGCACATGATACGTTCCATAGTTATATCTCAGTTTAAGGCGGCTGCTATCAGGTAGGCCTTTAGCTCATTTTGCCATTCATAAAATGTAGTAGTAGTAGGTGATTAGGTTACGCCGGCTTCATACATTTTGACTAAAGCGTCCGAAGGGTGGCCGTGGTGAAAGCTTAGTAGCGAGGCTGCGCCCAGTGTGTGCCGGACATAATATAAAAAACAAAAACCCGACTGCATGTTTTAAGAACTGAAAAGATGTTAAATTTAAAAATACTTTTGCTATCCCTCAGAGAATGCTTTATGGAGAACATTTAGGCATGCTTTGTAAAAATCATGCTATCAAATCATAACACGTAGTCGGAGGTTACGTATGTTTTTGGTCAGTTTGTGAATTACAAAGTTCGTAGGTAGCCTCTGGCTGAATGCTATGATCATATAGGTATGTATCTAGCATGATTTCTGAAAGTATACGTAAATTTTCTACACTAGGCACTCTCTGAGGGATAATTATCTTCATCGTGAAGGCTCTTTTATTGCACCAATCAAAAAAAGAACTCAGTAGCAGCTCGGAGTCAGAAAGTTGGCGGTGCTATACCCCTCGTTCCTCGCAGAGAACGTAAAGCCATCGGTCCTGCGGCTGAGCTCTCTCCGGTCGTATCGGCTTGCCATCCCAGAGTGAGGGAATAGAGAGTGCACCTGTGTTTGCGCACACACTTGTGCACTATAATATGTCCCACGCAGATGGCTAGTCTCCGTTACGATTAACCACCGTGACAGAAGTTCAGCCAGGAGGACATTATTAATTTATTGAAATAAGACAACCGAATGATTTTTCGTATATAATTGTTTTGTCTCAATGGTCTGGCTATTGAGTATTGGGTATCGTCATTAATTGAGGTGCTTCTTCGAGTAGGTAGCTTTAATAAAATTATGCATCAGCGTTATTACCCTGTTTATTAAAAAAATTGTTTATTACAGTTATTTTCTGTCCAACACCACATTCGCATTGAGTTATCACGTTTATTTAAAAGCGATTACGACCCATTGTTGCTGCATAAAATCCTTTATTTTCTGTTAAAAAACAATGTAGTTTTTTCTGGGATATAAAACGTATTTTGTGTACTGTACTTTTCCTACTGTAAAGTAAAATTGTTACAAAACAGAACGTGCAACTCTATTGTTAGGTTAGGGTAGGAACGCACGATCGAGGATTTCCTACTAAAACTATGTAGCAGTTTATACTTGTCGCATGAAGAATCCAGTTTTAAAACTATTTTGTGTTGATATTATTTGCTGGAATTTAGGTCATCGACTCGGCTTATCGCAGTCCACTGTTAAACATAGGCCTCTCCCAAGTTGCACCACAATATGTGCCTCCAGGCATCCACAACCAGACCCCTCAATCGGTACCTTCGTCAGGTCCTCGGTACACCTGGCTGCGGGCAGCCAGGTGTACCGGCAGCCTTCACCGCCTTTGCTGATTTGCAACCTCCACTAAAGAACTCGTCTGCTTCAACGGCCATCGATCTTTTGACAGACATGACCCTGGCCACTGCCACGGGAATTCTTAATATGGCAAAAAATATGCATGAGTAACTGATGTTTTCGCATTGATGTTTCGCATACGCATAAACCATTTCGATTCCTGCTCCTCTACTTTTGGCAAAGATAATGTATGTAGGAAACTATCCATTCCATCAACTATACATTCTTTGTTTCAATACAACAATTTTCAGGAATTATACTTATATAATTATTACTATAAAAGACTAGTAGGACAAAGCTGTTCGTCTGTCCTACGCTTTAGCTCTTCGCGTCGCGTTCCACCGTCTCATAATTGTCAACTAATTTGAAAATTAAGTCGGGTCTCCGCTGTTAATATTGTCTTCGCCTTCTTTATTAAATTGCTACAATTTTACGAAGGCACTCATTAAAACATCGGAAGAAGTTTTCGTTGCTTTTTCTTGGATGTTTCGTGGACTTACGTTTTTAGGTACTTAATTTTTAGATGTGGAAGACTTCAATAATGAGGACGTAGCACAAAAAAAACGGGCCAAGTGTGAGTTGGACTCACGCAGTAAGGGTTCCATACCACCCATCGACCTGATACCCCATAGAAACTGATTTAATTTACGAGAGTTCATCAAAAGACATCAACGAACGTGCGATAAATATGAATTTTTGCATCTCTTTCTTACGTAGGTACCACCACATATGTCTATGTTTGCCCTATTTTTAGTATTTGTTGCTAAACTAGATAGTATGCACTACAATCAGACCAAGTTTGACGCTGTTATGGATTACCGTTTTGAAGATAGAGCACGAATAAAAACGTTGAAAAAATGCATGTTTTTCGTGGTTTCTTGTATGGAGACCCCTTTGGTTTTAGACTTTTTTTTTTGTTTTTAGTATTTGTCGTGATACACCTCATAGCAAAACATTTTCTGAGAAAATTTCAACCGGTACCTATTACCGTTCAAAAGATACAGCCCTGTGACAGACGGACGGACGGACGGATGGACGGACGGACGGACGGACGGACGGACAGCGTAGCGAGAGTAATAGGATCCCGTTTGGCACCCTTCGGGTACGGAACCCTAAAAAGCAGAAATCAGAGTAATGATGCCAAAACGTGTGATATACAAAGTGGAGATGACAATACGAAATTAAATAAAACCAGGTACAGAGTATCACGTTCTCTGACTGGACACAAAAAAATCGATCAAATCCAGTTAATAGTTTAGCCACAGGAAATTATTTTTACAATTTTTTAAAGATCAAAGACCAGGGCCCTAATTCTCGCGGTATAGAGATAAATGTCTAATTCGAGATAATCTCTAATTTTAAATCTCTAAGAAAAATGTCGCCGGACTCGCCGGTAATGTCAACTGCTTTGAACCACTCTTTGTATTTAGAGTGCTAGGCGTAGACATATCTCTAACGTGACATTCTGAGAATACGAACATTTATTTTCAATCGACATTCGCCATCTTGTTTCGGCATTATGTCGAGTTCGAGATAATGTCTACGATGCGAGAATCACCCCCTGTGCGAATCCATATGATTTTAAACTATCTTTCTCAATTATTACAGATGATAACAAATGGTGTTATTTATTATTTCGATATTTTAATATTTTTTTTTTTAAATTAAATTTTCGATAAACAACTTATTTGTCTATTTATAATGCTTCTATAGATTAAGTAATAACCGTGTTTACATTTTTTGTCGTATATTCATCTCCACGTTGTATAGAGAAAAATAAATTTATTCTACACAGAAACTAACACGACAAAATTCAATGTAATAACTACTACAAAAAAGTTTTGTGTCAAGTAGCACACATTTTCATCATCATCATCATTTCAGCCCAATGGCGACCACTGGACATAGGCCTCCCCCAAGCATATGTTGGGGGGATATGCCATAATCACCACGCTTGGCAGGCGGGTTGGTGATCGCAGTGGGTTGGTTAAATACTCAGAAAACGCTGCTGCCCATCCTCTGGTGAATCCCTTAGTCGCCTTTTACGACACCCATGAGAAGATATAGGGTGGTGCAATTCTTTACGTCCGGCACCACACGGAACATCCGCGTTCATATTACTTTTAGTTTACATTTTACATGTTTTTTTATATGCGAATTCTTCCCATTCTTACCTACGGTGCTCAAACCTGGTCCTTGACAGATATTCAGTCCGAACTCAAGGTCTGTCAACGTGCAAGGAGCGCAGCATTTTAGGTGTCAAATTAACGGATAAGGTTCGGAACACAACACTGAGCAACAAAACACAAATCATTGATGTTGCTCACAAAGCCGCAAAACTAAAGTGGGATTTGGCTGGCCACGTCTGCCGTATGCCTTCTGAGCTGTGGGCCAAAATTACCACACAATGGAGCCCTGACACAGGGAAGCGGCGTCGAGGCAGACCGCGAAAGCGATGGCGGGACGAGCTAGACAAGTACTGTAACGACTGGTCAACGATAGTGCTAAACCGTGACACATGGAAATCAAGGGTGGGCCTTTGGCCAGCAGTGGGATGTTACAGGCTGACAGTAACAGTATGTTATTTTTATGTATCCAGACGTCAAAAATTCATCAAGTGCAATTAGATTTAACATCATTACCAATTACGGTTACTTTTTTTCCAACTTATAGCTTTGGGCAACAATTCGTGACTTAAGAATTAAAAAAATTCAAACGGAGTCATATTGGTATATTTTTACCATTCAATAAGTCAGGAAAATAATTACGTGAAAATGTCTGTTACCTTTTAAAACGTTTCATTAAGAATGTAATTAAAAGTCAAAATGGGCCGGCGTCCTTTTAATTTTGCTCTTAGAGTTCCAAAAGGGACAATAGGCAAAGGAAACAAACAATATTTCTCACAGTAAAAAAATAACATTCCTTTTTTAAATTTTTGTATCAGCTTCTGTTTTTGCCAGAACTTTTTTCTCTTTCAAGAATTTATTTTTGACCTTTTTTATTTATAAAGCAAAGAATTCCGGTATTGTTCATTATAATAATTGCTACGATTTGATCGTGCATATCGGGAAAGTAAATTACTTTTATTAACGTTTAATCAAATTCTAAATTGGTCAAGAATTTTGTAGATGTCTATTTATATATTTGTTTGTGTTGCTATTTTCCTTTATCTATACTAAATTTATCAACGACTTTAATGTTACATCAATTGGTATGTATAAATCGCAGAGCTCAAGAGCATAGGCATATTCCCTTATTCAAACATTTCGGTCAAAAATTGATGTCAAAAGTCAAATGATGATATTTAGCAATTATCTAATTAATTGTATAAGAAGGTTGCATGATAGCAATCGTTTTAAGGATTCCGTAAAAATGGTGCCACCATCATCTTCATTATTTCAGCCGAAAGACGTCAACTGCTGGACAAAGCCCACCTCCAAAGGCCGGAATATGCCGTAATCACCACGCTTGGCAGGTGGGTTGGCCATCACAGTTGGTTGGTTGTTTAAATACTCAGAGAATACTGCTGCCCATCCTCTGGTGAATCCCTTAGTCGCCTTTTACGACACCCATGAGAAGATATAGGGTGGTACAATTCTTTATGTCCAGCACCACACGGAACTCCGGAAAAGTTGAATAAATAGAAATAAATGCCCTAAATGAGCTCTATACCCCGCATTTCTGATACACAAAGGAATCGTTGTACAGCACAATAATTCACCCCTCTTTTCCATTTCCTCGGCTAAGCCCTGTATTTACTAGTAACATTTTAAAGGGCTGTACACAGCGAGTGACGTATATTGGAACAGAGTAAAAAGCGCCCGTTTGTGAATGGAATTCTAATAAAGCCTAGTGTTCCAATACGATTGATAGTGTGCTGTAAATATTTGATTATGGTGGTTTTTTAGGGTTCCGTACCCGTACGGGGGTCCCGTTTGGCACCCTACTATAGATATTACTCTCGCTACGCTGTCCGTCCGTCCGTCTGTCACAAGGCTGTATCTTTTGAACGGTAATAGGTAACCGGTTGTTTTCTCAGAATATGAGTTGCTATGACCCCTAACACGACAAATACTAAATTTAAAAAGTCCAGGTCCAGAGGGGGCCCCATACAAGAAACCTCGAAAAACATGTATTTTTTTCAACGTTTTTGTTACTGCTCTATCTTCAAAACTGTAATACATGCCAGCTTCAAACTTGGTCTGATTATAGTGCATACTACGTAGTTTAGCAACAATACTAAAAATGGGGCAAACATGACATATGTGGTGGTACCTACGTAAGAAAGGGATGCAAAAGTTCACATTACGCGCACGGTGCGTTGATGTCTTTTAGCGAACTCTCGTAAATTAAATTACTTTCTATGAGGTATCAGATCGATGCGTGGTACGGAACCCTTACTGCGCGAGTCCGACTCGCACTTGGCCGGTTTTTTCTATGGTATCTGAGGTTGTCCTCAGATACCATATAATGGGTACAAGTCCCATTTTACAATAAAATAAAAGAATCATTAAAAACTTTGTAAACTTTTGTTACTGGGTGGGACAAAACAGCCTAAACTTTTGTGAGTATTCTACGTGGGACAAAGCAGCCAAGACTTCAACCATAAAGTTGTTTTATTTCAAAAGATACGCTACGCACAATGATTGGCATAGTAGATAAGTTTTGTCCCAAGAGTTTTAATAGAAATATTTAACAAAGTTTAACCGGATTAAATCGCGTGTATTATTTAAATTGGTTTCCCTGACGTTTCGAAAGCTTTGCAGCATTTCGTGGTCGCAGGTAGACTAAGATTAACTAAAAGACTAAGTTAAACTTTGTTTTATTATAATGTGTAGTGATCGCGAAAACCTAAGAAGTTATTAGAAATATTTAATATAATTCTCCTCGAATTTTTCAAGTTTATTGTCTAAATGCAAGGAAAATTAAATTACACTTTATGGTGGATATAACATTTACTTAATTTTGAAATGCTTTTTGAGTGAAACTGAAATTAAGTTATCTTTTGTTGTTTTTAGAGCCTGGTTTGCTGGTCCTGAAAGATAAACAAAAATTAGAACACAAATTTTATTGACTTTTAAAACCGTAATCTCTTTTTAACACTTGTCTTAATCGGGTCTAACGTCAACACCCATACACAAAAAAGATGTTTAGTAACTAGGCTGGTTTATCATCCACCAAAGGTGAGAGTAGGCACACGGCGGAGTTTTTTAGTGGATGCGAGTCCCACATAACCATACCGTCTATTCAAAGAGAATATAACCAGCAATTTCTCCACTTGAATAAAGCTAAATCTATGACTTAAGAGGATGACAACAGCTAAAAAATCAGACCTCTGTGGTCACTGTCGTTTTGTACAGAACTGAAAGAGAGGCGTGACGTCGGGTGCGCCGCTCAACTTAAATGAAATTCAACAATATATTTTTTTAATAAAAAACTAAAACCTTATTTGAAAAACAGAAACAACTATGTTTTAGATTATTGTCTTTCTTATATGTCTTCTTAATTTCCTTTATAATATTTTGCAGAGACATGACATTTATGTCTCTGATATTTTGTAAATAATATAGATTGCTCTAAAGCATGTTTTAAGAGGTTAGATTAAAAAAAAATTCTATCGAGAAAACTTCAAGAAAACGTGTTTCGGGCACAATAGAGTTTTAGAAAATACGATCAAGATTAACATATATTTTTTTATTCCCACAAACTGAATAGATACAGCTAAAAATGTTTTTAAAAGAAGCCTATTTGGGGTATTTGGCTGTTGTCAGCGTCTTAATGGTGCTTGCACACGGCGCAGGTAACATGCCCATGTTGAACCCAAGTGTCGCAAGCTCAACTTAGGCACGCAAGCACACAACGCAAGAAACGCATTAATAAATTACAACAAAAACCGGCCAAGTGCGAGTCGGACTCACACAGTAAGGGTTCCGTACCACTCATTGACTTGATACCCCATAGAAACTGATTTAATTTACGAGAGTTCAACAAAAGACATCAACGCACCGTGAGCGAAATATGAATTTTTGTACCTCTTTCTTACGCAGGTACCACCACATTTGTCTATGTTTACTGTATTTTTATTATTTGTTGCTAAACTACATATATAACGAAACCAAGTTTGATGCTGGTAAATAGGTATTGAAGTAGGTATATAGCACAGGTATATACACGTATATAGGTTTCTAGGTATCGTTTTGAAGATAGAGCAAGAACAAAAACGTTGAAAAATGCAGTTTTTCGATATTTCTTGTATGACCCTCTTTGGTTTTAGATTTTTTATTTTTAGTATTTGTTTCAATCGGCTATCTGTTGCCGTTCAAAAGATACAGCCTTGTGACAGAAGGGCGGATGGACGGACAACGTAGTGAGAGTAAAGGGTCCCATTTGTCACTCTTTGCGTACGGAACCCTAAAAAGCACGTACACATACTGAAAAAAATATCTAAGCAAACTGGAGTGACAACCAAAATTTTGGTAAAGTGGAAGTCTCTCAGACTAGTGCGCATACTCACTCGGGTGCAAGTGACGTTGAGCTAGCGGCAGTATATGCCCACTGTGCATACAACGGTCAGCCTTTACGCGGCGGATTGTCCTCTCTAATATTCCGTTGCTCTGAGATGCACGAGTACCATAACTATGGTGGCAAAGGTGTATTTTAAAGAATAATTATTTTAAAACACTGAAATGACTTACGGCTGAGCTGATCACGGACCTAATGTAATAAAAATAATGGGTGGATAAACAATTAATTAAATAAAATTAATACCATTACTTGTCACGTTTATTAAACTAAAATTTAGTTCTAAAACTGTAAACAAATTACAAACTAAGCAACTGAAAAGCTCGCTAAGTTGCAACATTGTTAAATATTATTAAAGATTAATTGCACCCTTGAAAAGAATAACTAATTGCTACGCGGACAAAGGGGAAAACTCGTTAAAAGTTCCGTAAATTCACCTCCGTCCTCACCCCTCCGCAGGGCTGCCGTTAGTTAATTTTGGAATTTAATATGTTACATCATTAAATAATTATGTGATGGTACAAAATTTGGGCAGTTAAAAAATTAAAGCACTTGAAAAAATATTAATCACTTTTTTGTTAATTTTTTTTTTTAGTACCGTAAACTGCCCTAACTTTTCCCACAAGCCCTACTTTGCCTAAGGCATTAACTTAATTTTTACGCGCACTGGCACTTTATAACTGAACCAAAAGTTAGCGTTGTCATAGTTTTTAAATCTCCCCAAGTACGGAAATCATAGCTATTAAAGTTTACTCAAAAAACAACTAGGCAAAGTAGGGCTTGTGGGCCAAGTTAGGGCAGTTTACGGTATTAGTAATTATGTGATAATTATGTTCCGGGTTATAAGCTGTGTAAGTTTAAGCAATAATTGAGACATTTTTTTTAAATACCTATGAATTTACTACTTTTTAATGAATACTATACTATGTTTTTTTTTACGAGCCCGTTTTGTCCACCTGCAGGGCAAAGGCCTCCCTTCCTTTCTTCCACTTTTCACAGTCTATGGCAATTTGTGGCCAATCCTTACAGTATAAAAAAAAAACTGGTATACTCAAAAATCGTACAACGCTCTACGGGTTCAATTTAATAACGCTTTCCGGGCGATGGTGGGGCTGCCTCAATTCTGCAGTGCATCAGCAATGTTTGCAGTAGCAGGAGTAGACTGCTTCTACACCACTATTCGCAAACGATGTGCATCCTTGCTCTGCAGAGTGCGAGCCAGCCCCAATCGCGTAATGGCTATGATAGCCAGCCGTCTGGATTCTCTGTACTTGAATCGCTGTATAGCGATGCATGTGGAGAGAATCCAGACAAAACGTAGATTTTAGTGTATTTTATTGAATTGTTATTAACAATAGTTGTTAAGTTTGTACTAACACATTATGAGTCCTAGATGCCCGAATAAAGAATATTTAATTTAATTTAATTTAAATAGGAGTACAGCTCATCCCGCCATCTCTTTCTGAGCTTACCGCGTTTTCGTTTTCGGCTGTCTGGGATCCATTCTGTTGTGAGTTTCGCTCATAGCCCCTCCGGCATGCGGCAGATGTGGCCAGCCCAGTTCCATTTTAACTTGGCAGTCGTATGACCTACGTCTGCAATTTTAGTCTGGGAAGAAACTCGATACTGCTTGTATCGAGTTTCTTACACGATTAGTAAGTTTGACCTCCAAAATGCTGCTCGCTGACAGACCTCGAGTGCGGACTTTTGACGAAGTGTTAACGGCCTAATCTGCGCTTCATAGGTGAGGGTGGGAAGAATGCACATGTCCATGAGCTTCCTTTTTAGTGAAATCGGAAGAGTTCCTTTCATCAGATCTTTCATCGACTAAGTAATAGCTCTTCCAGGCGTTTTCAGTGCGTCGTGCAATTTCTTTATCCTGTCTCGCCTGGAAAGAGACTATTTGGCCGAGGTTTATGTATTCATGGACATATTCAATCCAAGCAAAGAATATTACTATACTTTTATGCCGAATAAAAACAAACAAAATAGCACTTTTCTCACAACGTATCAATAAGTACCTAACTGACACAAAACGATTTCAAACTTAAATGAAATGACTTTTCCCTTCTTAAGAAATCCTGATAGATGGCAACCCTACCGTCGTCTGTCTTACGTGGTGAAATACACCGTCTCAAGGACCCCTTAAAAGTAAGCGAGATAGAGATATACGTTATGATAAAGTTAGAGAGGGAGGGAAGATTGTGATGTTAATTTAAACGTGTCTACATTTAGTCAATTTAACACTTAGAGGTGTTAAATAATGTTTTTTTTCAATTAAAAGTTGCAGGGTTAATCAACTTATTAAAAGGGTTTGAGTACCTATAAAATAAATAAAAGTCACGTCTACGAATTAGGTCCTATTATTTATAAAGGGGGAGCCTTTTAGCCAGAAGCCTTTTTAGGGTTCCGAAGTCCTACAAGGAACCCTTATAGTTTCGTCATGTCCGTCCGTCTGTCCGTCTGTCCGTCTGTCCGTCTGTCCGTCTGTCCTAATCCTTTACAGCTTAATAACTTCTACAGTTATAAACATAAGTAAATGAAATTTTGTTAAAAAATGGAGTAAATATAGATCTCAATATTAAAAGAATAAAAGATTCGTTTTTGCGTATTTTAGGGGTGGCGTCCATACATGTGAAATGGGGATGTACATTTTTTTTTCGCTGCACCCCCTCGTGTGGGATATCATTGAATAGGTCTACTAAAATGAAGGTAATGTTTGATACACCACTTTTTTATCAGGTGTACCATCTGCGAAATATAGCCCGCCAAAGTGGCTTGCAATGTGTCCCCCCTCCTGCCATTTCTAAACTATGCAATGTAGAAACTTATAATCTTCCACATTGATAGACCTTTGTAAAAACTCTCTTTTAAAATTATTTCGAGTATAATGTGATTATAATTTTTTGAATTATAGAGAGAAAACTGAAAAATACTTAAAACGTCCTAGTTCAAAGGTCATTGACCTTAGAGAAAAATTATCCTAGCAAATAATGCTCCTTTAGCTACTTTCTATTTGAAAAAATCACAAAAAGTAACTTTGAAATGACAAACGTCTTAAATTTGGCTTCTTGAATTTATCGCTAGATGGCGCTACTAACAACACGCTCTGAGTCGCGAATGCTGCCGATTATTGCAAAAACTAAAATAGCCATGATTAATATTCGATTTGATTCGTTTGTAATTACACCTACTTAAGGAACCCTATAATACTGAGCATGGCCCGACATGCTCTTGGCCGGTTTTTATTTTAACTATGCACGATTCAACAAACTCCAGGGGGTCTACTCCCGTTCGACGATATTCGATAAATCGTACGATTCATCGCACAATTTGCTACTCCGGTCAACCATCGTTCCTTATCGCATGCGATGATCGTGTTTTGACGTTTGTTTTTCTCATCTCCGGTAAATTGTATACGACTATGAACCGTAGTCTATCTTAATTGTGCCTTTTTTATGTGCCTATCTTTATTATGTAAGTATCAGTCGGAACGAAAGTTCGTACTTCGTTTGTCGTTCGTAAAACGCGAGTAGACCTACTGGGGCCTCACTCCCGATCCCGACTGGTTCGAGCTCTGAACCAAATCAACTCCAACTCCAATTGTAATTAACTCCATTGTAATTTAAAAGTATTGTTACATATTACATGCATTATGAAAAAAATTGTATGCCAGTACATGTATTAGTTCAAAATAATGTTTTCAAAATTAAAAATCTAATCGTCTTTATTTGCATTCAATGTAGGTAGCTACATAACTTGAAAACACATAATAAGTCCCAGTACATTCTACCTTACGGCGTGCAAACTTTTCACCCATTTAACAGACAATTAAATTATACAGAGCAATCTGTGACAATAACACACAATTCCTAGAAAAATGCAGTACGATTTGACACTAACTCGAATTCACATGGCAGCACCATGCACCATAGTGCAGGATATTTCAAAGCCTTTCTCAGCACGTATGACTTGTTTCTGTAAATACTGTAACAAAAACCCGCAAAAATGCCTTATTGTGCTGTTTCTAACTGCAGAAATAAAACAAAAGCTGTAAAGTAAAACTGTTTTTTTTTTTTTTTTAATAGTGACGTCAAAATGTAAGGCGTAGTTTGTTCGGAAAGTTGCCAGGTTACCACGCATGAATCGCAAGTAATATTGTGGTTACAACCATTCTATCTATTTTTGTGCTCGAATTCAAATTCGATTGATACAGCACTCGATCCAGTCGGGAGACCCCAGACCGTGAAATTACCAACACAATAACATAATAATACCATGCTCGACCTGGAATTTAATCCAAAACCTCACACTGAGCAGATATGCTAGTTATCACCAGACAGTTTAAGCAAACAAAGACGATATCACACATCCCTCGGGAACTGCTTATCTTCCCGGGAGAAAAAGTGGAGATTGTTGCTAGTCCAACCTACTTAGTTTTAACAACAACATAACATAACATAACATCACGCCTGTATTTCCCGAAAGGCAGAGGTGTAATAGTACACCGACATTTCGCCAGTTATGTTATAGTCCCATGTAATAGGGGGCGAGCCTATTGCCATTGACCGGGCACAAATCCAGACTCCGGACTGCTACTGAGAGTTTCCTTATGAAAAAACCCAATAACACTTTGCCTGACCCGGGAATCGAACCCAGGACTCCACGCTCAGCAGTCGCGCTTGCGACCACTAGACCAATGAGGCACGCACTTAGTCAATAGTCATGTACTTAGTTTTCATTGTATTTTTAAATTTTTTTATATACATGTTTTTTTTTCTTTTTGATTTGATATTTTCATCTGTCATTAAAAGCTCTGGAGTGAACACTCGCATAATCGTTTATTTCCCTTTTTTTGATCCCTAGTTTTCGCCACATCTACTACTATTATAAAATTGTTAAATGTCAGTTGTCTGTTTGTTTGTTTGTTTGTTCCAGCATCACGCTAAAGCTACTGGACCGATTTTGATGTTTTTTTTGTTGTTTGAAAGCTGATGATCTGACTTAAAAACTGGTATGGGTTTTGAGAAAGAAAGAAAAAAAGAAAAAAATTAATTCGTGGGTTGCGTACTCACCCGACAGATCGAAGCTTCTATGCATTTGCACGAGCGGATAGTAATGTACGATGGAGTGGAGTGGAGTGGACAGGGGATGGGACTGGGGATGGGACTGGGGACGGGACAGGGGACGGGACTAGGGGCGGGACAGGGGACGGGACAGGGGACGGAACATGGGACAGGAAATGGGACGGGACATGAGACGGGACATGGGACAGGACAGTGGGACGGCACATGGGACTGGACATAGGATGGGACATGGGACATGGGACGGGACGATAGTGAGATAGTGAGACAGTGGGACAGGATATGGGACATGGGACGATAGTGATAAAGTGATATAGTGAGATAGTGAGACAGTGGGAAAGTGGGACAGTGGGCAGTGGGATAGTGGGACAGTGGGACAGTAGGACAGTGGGACAGTGGGACGGTGGGACTGTGGGACGGTGGGACAGTGGGGCAGTGGGACAGTGAACAGCGGGGCAGCGAGGCAGTGGGGCAGCGGGGCAGTGGGGCAGCGGGGCAGTGGGGCAGCGGGGCAGTGGGGCAGCGTGGCAGTGGGGCAGCGTGGCAGTGGGGTACCGGGGCAGCGGGGCAGTGGGATAATGGGGCAGCTGGGCAGTGGGGTAGCGGGGCAGTGGGCCAGTGGGGCAGTAGGGTAGTGGGGCAACGGGGCCGTGGGGCAGTGGGGTAGCGGGGCTGTGGGGCAGCGGGGCGGCGGGGCAGTGGGAAATTGGGATAGTTGGGCAGCGGGGCAGTGGGGAAGCGTGGCAAAGGGGTAGCGGGGCAGCGGGGCAGTGGGGCAGTGGGGTACCGGGGCAGCGGGGCAGTGGGATAGCGGGGCAGTGGGGCAGTGGGGAGGCGGGGCAGCGGGGCAGTGGGGCAGTGGGATAGTGGAGCAGCGGGGCAGTGGGGCAATAGGGTAGCGGGGCAGTGGGGCACTGGGATAGTGGGACAGCGGGGCAGTGGGGCTGTGGGGCAGTGGGGCTGTGGGGCAGTGAGGTAGCGGGGCAGCGGGGCAGTGGGCAGCGGGACAGCGGGTCAGTGGGTTACCGGGGCAGCAGGGCAGTGGGATAGTGGGGCAGCGGGGCTGTGGGATAGCGGGGCAGTGGGGCAGTGGGATAGTGGGGCAGAGTGGTAGCGGGGCAGTGGGGCGGCGGGGCAGTGGGGCAGTGGGATAGTGGGGCAGTGGGATAGTGGGGCAGTAGGGTAGCGGGGCAGTGGGGCAGTGTGTTAGCGGGGCAGCGTGGCAGTTGGGCAGTGGGGTAGTGGGGCAGCGGGGCAGCGGGGCTGTGGGGCAGTGGGTCAGCGGGGCAGCGGGGCAGCGGGGCAGCGGGCCAGCGGGACAGTGGGACAGTGGACTGGAATGGACTGGACTGGACTGACGTGGGTAAGCAGAATTTAACGCGAGCGGAGCCGCGGGTAAAAGCTAGTATATTATATTAATATATTGTCCTCCCGGCCGTATTTCGGTCACGGCGGCCAATCTCAATGGAGACTAGCCATCTGCACGGGACATATTATAGTGCACAAGTGTGTGCGCAAACACAGGTGCACTCTCTATTCCCTCACTCTCATAATCCGATGGGACGGAATTCGTCACGACCGGAGAGAGATCAGGCGCAGGACCGACGGCTTTACGTGCTCTCCGAGGCACGAAGGGGTCTCGATATGTAACGAAACGGTCACCCATCCACAGACTGACCGCGGCTAGTGCAGCTTCACCTTGCAGATCGTACAATCCACACGCTTGCTACTTAACCTCGAGCACAACTGAGCTATCATCAACATTTTGGTCCTTCCGGGGTTAATCCAGGTTATGGTTTAACTGTGTGCCAATTTCATCTAAATCCTTTCAGCCGTTCCAGCGTGATTGAACGACAAAAAATAAACAAACAAACATCCATACTTTATAGTATTTATAGTATTAGCAAGAAGTAGGATTTTGACAGAGAAGGCTTCAGGATTATTTGATTACTTGTCATCATCATCATCATCATTATCGCCCGTTATCATCCACTGCAGGAGAGAGGCCTCCTTTTGTTTTTATCAGCCTTTTCTACATTGTGCGTCTCTCATTCAGGTGTTTCCTGCGGCTTTGGCGATATCATCAACCCAACGCGCTTTCGAACGGCTCGGGTTTCTCCAACTTGATCTTGGCCACCACTCAGCCAAAGCTTTACTCCATCGGCTATCTCCACGTCGAGGTAGATGTCCTGCCCAACTCCACTTGAGCTTAATCGCCCTGTCACCGACGTCGGAGACTGTTAATTGTACATACTTTACATGTTTTTTAAAATCTTTATTGTTTGTTAAGGGGTTATCTAAACGGATATGCCAACCCCATAGTACCTTATACACTGTCTAACACGTACACATTTGTTACAAATTAACAGGAAGAGAAAAAAAATCACTGACTGAGCAGTAAACCACACAACTGTTTTGCAGCAACTGACTTAGGATTTCCTAAAATAGTCAATACAAGCCCGACGTCTATTGAATTCAACTTTAGTTCTTTCATCACAGATTCTCTTGTTTTTACACAATCCATCAGCAAATGCTGCACATCTTCTATTTTATTACATACATCACAATTGGGAGATGCAGCCTTCCGCAATAGGAATGCAAATTTTGCTGAAGGATAGTGCCCAGAACGAAGTCTCAGTGCTAACTTAATGTAACTTCTTTTTAACTTACTTCAGACCAGGGCGCACGAGGAGGCTGAATTATTTTGTTTCTGGCGTGGCTGGCGAGGAGGCGTTCGAGGCTGGCGTGGCCGGCGTGGCCCCCGTGGTTGTCGAGGCTGGAGAGGCAGGCGTGGCTAGTTTGGCTGTCGTGGCTGTGCCATCGGCGTGTTAGCTGCGTCATGGCGGGACCCGGGAGGTGGTGCGCAGCGTTCCATGTGCGCCGCCGGGGAGGGTGCGGCCGACGCTAGGCCGCATGGAGAAAAGGGGCTCGCCTGCTTGTGGCGGGCTGGGACCTGTCGGGGGTAGTTGTGCGAATACAGAGGGTTTCCACGCCCCCAGCTAAAGGTAGTTGAAGGAAAACCGTGGTGGTTTTAGTCAATAAGAGTCCGATTTTGGCTTCGTGGTCCCCAGGTGGAGTGCATCCATTAGGATTTAACCTCAGCAAAAAATGTCTCTGCGCATGTTTCCCCGTCTCCCGCCTTCTACTGACACCCATAAAATGATTACTGCGACGGTTTTGTGATAACTTAACCACACCTCGCACACTCAATACAATAGAAACGCTAGCATCACCTACATACACAAGACTACATCTGTATACGAACGCACACACACGTGTAAGTTGTGGATGCTCGCCGCTCGTAATACCGACTGGGTTCCAAGCGCTTTTCAGAGATGGCGTGCTTGTATAGCGACTTGCGATTGACATCCATAGCAGTCCAATTGCCGGCAAACTGTGGGCGGGTGCGGGGTCCGGGCGAGGAATCTTGAATTGGCGGGGGGCGGTGAGTGGCCGTTCTGTACGTTAGTATTAATAGATATTCTGTGCCTTAGCTACGGCCAAGTTAATATTGCGCGTACTGTAGGTACCTTAGTACTAAGTAGCAGAAAACTAATAAAAAAACGTTTTGAAGCCAGATCTAAACACAGATGCCTCAAAACCTTCTACCCGTTTAAAAATTTGTCCATTTCTATTCCATCATTTTTACCTCAAAGACCAGATGTTTCCAATCCAATGCTCCAATAATTGAATACTAACGAAAATCAGCATTAATTCGCAATTTTGCCAGAACTTGGCCCATAAAACTCCGAGGGTGTAGTCCTGGGTAGGTCCTCCTAGGGGGTGAGGTGGGGTGTCTAATTATAACTGGATGGAATGTTAATTCTACTAATTATTGTCGTCTTACAGCTGATGGATGCGATAACTTGGCAAATTTGCTTGGATGTCACAATTGGTGGGATCTGATGATTTGTGGGCAATTTGATTGCTTGGACATTGTTTGCCAAATTAATATAGGTAAAGACTGAAAAATTAAATGGCTAACTTTATTAGGGATTAACATATAATTATAAGCTTTAGTTATTGAAAAGAGAAATTTTTTCGTGGCTTACTTATTAGTATGATATTTCATAACAACATAACATAACATAGCATCACGCCTGTATTTCCCCGAAGGGGTAGGCAGAGGTGTATAGTACACCCACATTTCGCCAGTTATGTTATAGTCCCATGTAATAGGGGGCGAGCCTAATGCCATCAACCGGACACAAATCCATACTCCGGACTGCTTTCTGACTGCTATTTCATACATAGCACTAATTACAATGTCATTGACATGACGAAAGGTGAACTCTAGTTGCATTTGCTGAATACACTAGGGGCGGCCCTGGCAAGTTTATCAGGCCGTGCGAGATCTCATTGTGGCGCCCCAAATGAGGGGGGAGAATACATATTTTTGTTATTCGTGTCAATTCCTGTAAACTGGTCAGTGGTGGAGTAACTCCTTCGGAGGCTCGAGGCTAAGCCTCACCAATTGTGAATTGTATGAAGTATGTAAATTTTTTTTGGTTTTTACGATAACGTGACGTAAATTTATGTGTAGCTGCAAAAAGACGTATACACTCCACGAAAATAATAAATGTATAAAATTTAAGAGAACTCACTGCCGACAAACTGCTGTGCAGTTTGGCAATTAACGATTGTAAATGTATGCTGTGTAACATTTATGTATAATAAAAATAAAAATAAAACACAAATTTAAGAAAAGTTTTTGATCACATCTAAATTTGGCAAAGTTATGTAGATCTTTTTGCAGCTGACTGTGCATGGACAACGAGGACCCAAAGATGTAATAACTGCAAAAAGTGTGAGAAACGGCCACTTTTAGTACTTTTTTAGGGTTCCGTACCCGAAGGGTGACAAACGGGACCCTATTACTCTCGCTACGCTGTCCGTCCGTCCGTCCGTCCGTCTGTCTGTCACAGGGCTGGATCTTTTGAACTGTAGTAGGTAACTAGTTGAAATTTTCTCAGAATATGTGTTGCTATGAGGTGTATCACGACAAATACTAAAAACAAAAAAAAAAAACAAAAAACAAAGGGGTCCCCATACAAGAATCCTCAAAAAATATGCATTTTTTTCAACGTTTTTGTTCCTGCTCTATCTTCAAAACGGTTATATATACCAGCGTCAAACTTGGTCAGATTATAGTGCATATTATGTAGTTTAGCAAAAAATACTAAAAATAAGACAAACATAGACATATGTGGTGGTACCAGCGTAAGAAAGACATGCAAAAATGCATATTTCGTACACTGTACGTTGATGTCTTTTGGTAAACTCTCGTAAATTAAATTAGTTTTTATGGGGTATCAGGTCGTTGAAGGTACGGAACCCTTACAGCGCGAGTCCGACTCGCACTTGGCCAGTTTTTTTTCTATCTTCAACTACATCGAACTATAATTTAAAGAGTTAATCGTTTCTGATTAAACTATAGTAACTTCAATTGTTAAAAACAAATTTAGATAAATGAATTGTATTCAGCGAGTAATCTTTTTTTTACTGATGGGGCGCCACTTGGCTGCTACATGCGCCTTAATATTGACTACTATACTAGTAGTATTTATTAAAAGCAATAATATAACTTTTCAAAACAACTTTTCTTAATTAGTATGTTTTTGGTAAAGAGTCGATTTGGACGGAAACTGTTATTAAAGATCTTTATTGTATTTTAAATCTTAAGACTAAATAAAACAATACAGTGCACCACCGGTTCTCTGAGCCAGCAGCCGCCTGGACCTCATAGATGACAAACGTTTAAAAAAAAAATGAACTTCTTTGTATTCTTGTTATTTTTGTAGCTGCATGTTTTTAATTATTTTTTATTTTAGTCACTTTTACTTCCATATCAATGCGACCTCTGGCTATAATTTTGGCCTCACCATCTTCAAGTTGTGATATATTTAAGTAGATACGTCCTTTGGTAAACGGGAAGCCTTTCGGTACATATGATATGTACATATCCTTTAGATGATATTCGCCCTGAAATTCAAATAAATAAATAAATAATAAAATAAATAAAATGTTTATTTCATCAACTTGTAAAACTATTTCATTACAGTGTTGGGAACCACCTTTTAAGCAAATGCTTGCTTGTGTTAGGGAGTTCCGCTCTTCCAATTAAAGGTCTAAATTAAATACATATGAACATACAAACTATAAGAAATAAAGAAAAATAGAGGAAACAATACAAAATGTGTTTAGTTGGTTACTGTATGCGAATATGAGTTTTTTTAATTTTTTTATAGTTTGATTGAATGAATGACGTTTTATTTATTTTGCGAGAATGTGAGAAAAGTGTAATGCGTGTGATTGATGGGTGTGTGGGGATGTGTTATGGAAATTAAATATAAGTTCAATATTAATATATCAATACCCTGATCATCATCATCCTCCTGCCTTTATACCAGTTTATTTGATGTCGGATCTTCGACAAGATCCTATAGAACTGCAGATGCGTCGCCGTAAGTGGAACTGGATCGGACATAGGTACTGTGCGCAGAGACCAAGAACATATACCTCGACAAGCTCCGGATTGGAATCCACAGGGAAGGCACAGGCGTGGACGACCAAAACAAACTTAGCAGCGTACAGTCGTATCGGAGGTCAAGGAAATTGGGCTCTCCTGGAGTGATGTCAAGTTTTCTGCCAATGACAGAGCGCAATGGAGAGCCACTGTATCTGCCCTCTGCCCCAGATGGGGTCATCATCATCATCATTCTAGCCCGGTATCACCCACTGCTGGGTATAGGCCTCCTTTCTTTTTTGCCAGCCTCTTCGATCTTGTGCGTCCCTCATCCAGGTGTTTCCTGCGGCTTTGGCGATATCATCAACCCAGCGCGCTTTCGGACGGCCCGGGTTTCTCCGACCTGACCTTGGCCACCACTCGGTCAACGCTTTACTCCATCGGCCATCTCTACGCCGAGCCAGATGTCCCGCCCAACTCCACTTTAGCTTAATTGCCCTATCACCGACGTCATAGACTTTCGTTCGACGACGGATCTCGGTGTTTCGGACTCGGTCAAGAAGATTTATGCCGAGCATAGCACGCTCCATGGCTCGTTGTGCCACCCGCACTCGGTGGACAGTCTCCTTTGTAAGCGTCCATGTCTCGGCACCATAAGTCATAGTTGGCAGGACACACTGGTTAAATAAACGTGTTTTTAGGCACTGAGGGATTTTCTTTGACCGAAGGACATCTTCCAGCTTTCCAAATGCCGCCCACCCGAGCTGTATTCTCCTGGAAATTTCTTTATTGGGATGCTTCTTTTCGAAAGATAGAATATGTCCAAGATACACATAGTGCTCAACCACCTCTAGCTTCTCGTTCCCAACCATAACTGTTGAGATTGAGTCACCAAAGACATTGGTCATAACCTTTGTCTTGGACATATTCATCTTCAGACCGACTTGAAGGGAGGCATCGAAAAGTTCTTGTACCATGCGTTGAAGATCTTCCAAGGACTCGGCACATAAGACCAGATCATCTGCAAACCGAAGGTGCGACAAAAAGGCACCATTGATATTTATACCATTTCGATCCCATTTGAGTGTTTTCATCAGGTCTTCTAACACAGCAGTGAATAGTTTGGGCGAAATGGTGTCACCCTGACGCACTCCCCTCTTAATTGGTATTGATTCGGTTACTTTGTGCAATCTGACCTGCATTGTTGCCGCATCATACAACCCTTTGAGAACTTCCACGTACCGAGCGTCGATCTGGCTTCGATGGAGAGAGTTAAATACGGCCCAATGTTCGACACTGTCGAATGCTTTTTCATAATCGACGAAAGCTAAACACAATGGCCGGTTGTACCCTGAACTCTTCTCCATCAGCTGCTTCACGGTATGGATGTGGTCAATCGTAGAGAAACCGCTCCGAAAGCCGGCTTGCTCAACAGGCTGACATTCGTCCAGTTGGCGGGTGAGACGGTTACATAGGATTTTGGCAAAAAGTTTGTAAACTTGAGAAAGGAGAGATATGGGGCGGTAATTGTTTAAATTTGAACAGTCTCCCTTTTTATAAAGAATGGTTACTATTGCTTTTTTCCAAGCATGTGGTGACTTGGCACCAAGGAGGACATCGTTACAGAGTCTGACGAGAACTTGTACTACAGGTTGCCCACCGGCTCGGAGCAGCTCAACCGTTATACCGTCTTCACCAGGCGATTTATCACTTTTCATCTGAAACAGAGCCTTTTCTACCTCGAAAGCCATTATATTTGGTATAATTTCAGAGCTACGGTGTTCGATGGGAGGAGCTCTGAGTTGGTTGCCTAGTGATAACGGTTCCACCGATTTTGAGGCGTAAAGTTCCTCGTAGAATCTCTCTACGATTTGTAGCATATGGTCGCGGTCTGTAACAATGTGACCATCTTCGGCTTTTAGTTTTAATATTTGATGTGAATGACTAATAGTTTTCCTTCTAAAGATTTTTGGTCCCCTGTGTTGTTCTATAACATTTGAAATAATTTGTGTATTGTATTTACGAAGATCTCTTTTAATTGCTTTACTTATTTGCCTATTTACTTTTTCTATTGCCCCAGATGGGTGACATAGGAACACAATATATATATTTGCTGTCGGCGCAACATGCGATAGAGAGACTTTCCATCTTCATGTCTCAGTTTGGCGAACCGACTTGCGATGCCATTTAGGCAACAGCCTAGGTGGTATTGAAGTTGCTATGGGCAAAGGTAACCGCTTAACATCAGGTGGGCCTTTAGCTCCTTTCGCCATCCTATACTATAAAAAAATAAAAAAAATGCCTTTTTTCCATACATCTCTATCAGCCGTCATCACAGTCTTCACTTTCTATACCTACTTGTCATCTTTTCACACTTACATACAAAAATATCCTATCTACCCTCGATTATTTTTTGGGGATCGATTCATCCACGTTCGTAGGTAAGTACCCCTTTTTGAATCCCTACACGTTATCCAAGTACCCCTTTTCTTAATCCCTACACGTGATCCCTGGGTGGTGCAAGTCAGGTGACATACTGGTGGTAGGCCACGGCCGACGGCTTGCGACCACCCACCGAAGACGTGCCGCCAAGCGAACCATTCGTATTTCAGTACGATGCGATTCGATTGGGTTCCCTCCTATTATGGTCGAGCCTAAACTTAAAATCATTATTAATCTTCAATTAGTTAACGTCAGTGAATTTGTCTTAGGCATAACTCTATATTATTCTCACACAATTATTTCCAATTAATCATGTAACAAATCATTGTACTATTATTATTTAAAAAAGAGTATATCCATGGAGTTTCTTACCGGCTCTTCTCCATAGGACCAACTTTTTGGAACCGTGCTACTAGATTCATAATTAACGTTTTGAAAGTACATGTAAATGCTTATTCGAAATAAAAACTTTTGACTTTGACTTTGATGCCCGGGGAAGCCACTCGAGAGGATGGATCGAAATAGTTGTTACCCTGCAAGCCGACCACCTTTGACACGCGCTGGTATTGTCACATCAGGAGGCTAGTCACGAAGGGTAGAAAGATCCGAGGCACGGTGCACCGCTGGCCGAGGTAGTAGGGGGCCCAGTAGGGGGCAGCCTTTCGTGTGTGCTAGCCACACACGAAAGGCTGCCCCGTCAGATAGCGAAAAAGGCCGGGATGCGTCATCGTCCCGGTTGAGAGGGCCCGATGGACAATCCCGGGGGGGCTCGGGCGTCCCCGCAGTCTCCGGATTAGTTCCCCAATGTTGTGACTTGTTCAGTGTGTTTGAAGGTTAGCAGCGTAGAATCTCACTCCACTGTTATCCTCTCACCTTCCTTCATACGACATTGAAAATGAAAAAGAGAATGAAAAATATCGTTCCTCCTACATACTATGGCAACTCCTTTTAGATTTATTTCTAAAGACAATATTCTCACTTTTAAACTCATTTTTATTATATTCACATTACTTGAATAATAATAAATAATAATAATAATAAATAATAATTTATTGACTTAGCCACACAACATTTTTTACAAACTTAATTCAATTATACATGTAAGGCAATTTTTAAAGACCGCTAACAAGGATCTGCTGACCCCCAAACTAGGAAGTACCTGTATCTTGGAGGTCAGTAGGTTTTCCATTTCTTAGGCACTGCCCGTGTTTAACATATTATCAAATATAATAAATAGGATGTAGTGCTGCTTTTTGGTACATGCAATAATAATTAATTATGGTGATCTTTATCACGTAAGTAAAATATAAAAATTTAAGAAAATTAAAAAATATTAAATCTGTTAATTTATAAAAATAAAAAAAATAAAAAATTTAATGTTGCAGATATTAATTAAATGTGTTTATGTAGAGGGTATATGAGGGTGTGTGTGTAATTATGTAATGTGAATTTGTGTTTACTGATATTTCATAAAGTCAACTCAAAAGGAATTCTGTGTCTTCGTAATCTAATGTGAAAAGCCACTTCTTTACTTTAGTTTTACATTCGTGTCTGTTTAAGGAGTGAAACTTCAGAGTTTTGTTAATTTTGTTGTAAATTCTGGAGCTTGCAAACAAGAACTGGTTATGTGAGATAGTGGTTTTATGAGGTTCTGTGGGAAACACAATATCTGCACGACGCTTACTACTGATCTTAAGGGGGGAGCGGTGCTTCCTTAGGACACATTGGAGCACATAAAGTTTCCGGACGGTCAGAACTTCACTGTCAATATAAAGTTGATTTGTAGGAAATCTAAAGGGCTTACATAACATAACCTTTAGGACTGCCCTCTGCGCTCTTTCGAGTTTAAGGAGAGCAGTCATACCTGCTCCACCCCAACATGCTATGCAATAGGATAGGAGTGATTGGCACAACGCATAATAAACAAGTCTAAGTGTCACTAAATCAGCTGAAACTCTCAATGTTTTAAATATATAAATAAGTTTTCGCGCTCGCTTGACTAAGTTTCCTATATGTGTGTGCCAGTTTAGGCGACAATCAATATCCACTCCCAAGTAACGGAAGTGAGGGACTACACACAGTGGTGAACAGTTACAGTCGGTGGAGGAATTCTCGCAAATGTGCACTTTGACGGTAATTGGCGACTTTGGTTGTGTCACTTGTGAAATAGAAAATGGCATGACTTTCGTTTTCCCTACATTTAACGTTAAAAGATTGCTTGAGAGCCAACTTGTAATAACGTTTAAATTTGTATCTGCAAGCTGGTTCACTTCGTTCCAAGTATTTCCGTGGATGAGTAAGGCTGTGTCGTCCGCGTATGTAAAGATAGAACACTTATCTAGGGATAGAAGACATAGGTCATTTATGTATATTAGGAACAATGTTGGTCCTATAATGCTCCCCTGAGGCACACCGTATTCTATTCCAGTTTCCGTACTTCTAATATCACCTATCTTGACACACTGCGACCGATTTTTCAGGTAGTCTTGGAAAAGATTGAGAGAGAATGAATGATTGAATGAATTTGATGTAATAAACAACAACCTATTTTAAAAAGAGTAGGTATATTTATGGAGTTTCTTGCCGGTTCTTCTCCATAGGACCTACAATTTGGAACCGTACAACTAGAGCCTGACGTTTCAAAACTGCCTGTAATTAGGTTTATTTGAAATAAAAAAAACATTATAGTTTGGTTCACGCAAGAATTTGCTCGCGTATTGAACGCTCGCACACCGAATGCTCGCTAACCAAACTTTGCATAACGAATGCTCGTGGTGTGTACCGACCTTTAGAGGCAACAAAGGCTAGTGGCTAAAATCTGAGTAAACCCAAAGACATTTCTATACTGTCAGTATAATACCTTTATGAGTAAACCACACAAATAAATCAAGTTTAATATTTATTTATTCATAAACAATTCACATTGTGTTTGAATGTCACTTAATATAAATATATATAATGAATATCACATAACATAATATAATATAAATAGTTAATTGAATTCTAAATTATGTCAATCATAAATTATTACTTGTAGGTATCATATTACTATTTAGTATAATTTGACATAAAATCTGACACTGAATACAAACATTTTTCTAACAGGAAGGCTTTTAGTTTTGCTTTGAATAAGTTTTTGTTATAAATCAATGTTTTAAGGTTAGTAGGTAATCTATTAAACAGTTCTACTGCTTGGTACTCTGAGCAATGCTTAGATATATTAAATTTGGGAATCATAATATGTTTAATCACCTTCCTTCGTGTACTCTCTCTAAGCTCCCTCTCTTTTTGCGTCTCATGCAGATGAATATATTTAGCGAAGTTGCTTAGGAGGATTAGAATATACAAACTAGGAACAGTTAGTATGCCTAACTTCTTAAAATGTTCTTTGCATGACTCACGCTGCGAAATTTTCATAATTGTTCTTATGGCTCGTTTTTGAAGGATAAATGCTCTTTCACTATTATAACTATAACTGTTACCCCAAAACATAATGCTTTATCGTAACCTAGACTCCACCAAAGCGTAATAAACAGCCTTGAGATGCTTTAAGTCTATTTCATCTCTAAGGCTTCTGAGCGCATAACATGCGGAAGACACAGAAGAATCAATAGCGGCAAGTTCTCGTTTCCAATTTAAATGGGAATCTATTTTTATACCTAAGAATTTGACCTCATTTACCAATCCTATCATATCTCCTTTTAATTTAACATCTAAAGTGTCGTTGTTACGTGATGTAGTCTTAAATAATATTAAATTTGTTTTATTTGTATTGATTATTAAATTATTTGCAGTGAACCATTCAAATAGATATTCTAAACTTTTATTTACATTAGTGGTCAATTCTTCTAGGTCGTGCGCACTGACTATTACGTTTGTGTCATCTGCAAAAACTACAAGTTTAGCATCGGGCTGAGCTTTATTCATGAAATATAGCAAATCATTAGTAAAAATGAGGTATAATATTGGACCTAAAATTGAACCTTGAGGCACACCGCGTCTTATGTATGACATTTTTGATTTGTATACTACTTCATGATTACTATCATCAATATTTTTTACCTCAACATACATTCGTCTGTTTTGTAAGTAAGTGTTTACAATGCGACTGGAACGCGTTGAACGTCTCAAATCCAACCGGCGTCGGAGCGGAAGAGGTGGAACGTGACAATAGCGGCCTCGACCGGCGACGTCTAACTTTGACAGCTGACAGCTGACAGCCAGATATACTTTCTCTCTACTACGAACTGACGACAAGAGCGCGGACGCAAAAAATCTGTCGCGAATATTTTAATCTCAAACTTGTAAAAAATAGACAAATAAAACGTAGAATCAATATAACAGAACCTGTTTTCTTGAAGACGACCCCAACATTTGGTGACCCCGACGTGATTAAAGAAAAAACTGAAGATTGAGACTACGATGCAGCCGCATTGTTCCTGCTACGGCTGCTACTTCAACGGATGAAAATGGCTTGTGTGTGACGTGTGTTTTTTGGTTACTACTTACAGGGAAGTACGCCCAGTTTTAGTATCTTATTTATTTTACAGTTTTCTTAATGCTGCAGTCTGCCTAACAGTGTTCATTGCAAAATAATTACTTCAAAGCCCGATCACAACCGTATTTCTAATATCTAAATGATTAAAATATCTATGGAGTCAGACTGAAATTACTTTCTGTGTCGATTTTCCTTACTATATGACAAGAACCTAGGTTCATACCTAGGACCCTACTTCTACCTAACTTTGCTTGCATTTCGCTTACGGGACCACCCTGGCATTTTCCAGATTCGCCGTGTGCACCTGCTTCTTGGGTCCTGTTGGAATGCTCTGCTAAAAAGAAAGACACCTGCCTGCACTTCACAGCTTGCGTCCTGTGCTGCGTGGCCTGCTTTGCTCGTGTGCGAGTTGCTGACTGACGAGTGGTTGTCGTAGCTATTGCACGACTTGCACGGTTTGGCTTTTGATTTTTGTTTTAACCGAGATACCTGTTACCAGAATTGGTACTGTATACCTACTTAATCTTTAACAGTCTGTTCAATTTGTTGTGCTTTTCATTATGGCTGCTGAATTAAAACCTCTTATTCAGCAACGTGGAACGATGAAAGCTAGAATAACTATATTTTCAAAATATATAAATACTGTTATGCTGATAGGTGCTGAAAGCATCTCTAAACAAATACTCGCTGAAACTGAGATAAAACTGTCAAGATTCAGAGAGTTATTAAACCAGTTTGATAATTTAAAAACTAAAATTGAAGGTTTAGAACCTGAACAGTTAGAAGAGAATGATGTAATTGAGAGTGACTTTTGTTCAAACATTGCTAAAGCTCAAGTGTTAATTGATAGTCTTGCACCTAGTATTGTACTACCTGAAAATGCTAATTCTCATTCAATAACTAGCTGCCAGAATATAAAACAAGATAGCCGAAACTATAGCATAAAGCTGCCTACCATACAGCTGCCTTCCTTTGATGGAAACTATTTAAAGTGGATGGAATTTCGAGACACTTTCGATTCTTTAATTAACAATAATGATACTATTCCTGATATTAACAAGTTCCATTACCTACGTTCTTCGTTAGAGGCAGGCGCATCTAATATAATAAAGTCAATAGAGTTCACTGGTACCAATTATAAATTAGCTTGGAGTTTGCTTATCGAGCGCTTTGACAACAATCGTATACTTACAAATAATCATTTAATGGCTCTTCTGAATTTTGAAGCAATTAATAAGGAAAATTACAAGTCACTTCGCTATATGATAGATTACTACGCTAAAAATCTTCGTGCCTTATCTTCTTTGAATGAACCTACAACTCACTGGGATACTTTAGTTGTTTTTATAATGGCCACGAAACTAGATGGTGTTACAAGTCGCAAATGGGAGGAACACAGGAGTACTATTCCTACTTCTCCAACACTTGAGGAGTTTTATAGTTTCTTGCGTAATCGTGCTGACGTGCTAGAAACCTTGCAGTATAGCAAGAATGATTTATCAATCAAAACTGAAAAACGTTCATCTTCTTATAATAAGGACAATAAGCACACAAAATCATTTGTTTCTTCTTCGACAAACGTAAAAAATTGTGTTGTATGTTCGCAAGATCATTTACTTTATAAGTGTGATAAATTCAAAGAGATGTCATTGGATTCTCGATACAATGAAGTTTCAAAGCACAAGCTCTGTCATAATTGTCTACGCCCTGGTCATTTCTCGGCTCACTGCAAACATAATTCTTGCAAAATCTGTAACAAAAGACATAATTTATTACTGCATAAATCACAGTCCAATAATGATAAAACAAACTTACCTGTTGATACTTCTTCTGTGACATCACTTCCTCAAGTGGCGGAGTCCTCTCAGACGTCTACTGTCACTATGTTCAATCCTATATCACTCTCCGTGCAAATTCCCGGGCAAATTCTCTTATGTACTGCTCAGGTGGAATTAGTTGATAGCCGATCTAATAAAACATTCATTGTTAGAGCTCTTCTAGACAATGGAAGTCAGTCTTCATTTATAACTGAAAGTATGCAAAAGAAAATGAATCTGACTTGTTCTAATACTAATATATCAATTGCTGGAATAAATAATAAATTAACAAATACTAATAAAAAGTGTGATATACAGTTAAAATCACGGGTCAACTTATTCCAAACGAACATTTCTTGTCTTGTAGTACCGCAGATCACCGGTAAGTTGCCTAGCACAAAGATTAACCCTTCTCAATGGGATCTTCCTGAGTTTATAGAACTAGCAGATCCAACCTACTACTGCCCATCTGAAATTGATCTACTACTAGGGGCTGATGTTTACTGGGAAATTGTAGATTCTAAGCTAATTAAGTTGGGGAAAAATAAACCTACCTTACAGAAATCCAAGCTGGGTTGGTTAGTGTCTGGTCCATGTGGTATGGGCCATGCTACTACCATTAATTCTAACTTTTCTCAAGAAATTAGAGATTCTCTGACTAAATTCTGGGAAGTTGAAAATATTCTTGACTTGCCAACAAAAAATACTTTGCTTTCTGAGGATGAAAAATATTGTGAAAATCATTTTATTGAAAATACGGTCCGCCTGAAAGATGGCAGATTCTGTGTCAAACTGCCCTTGCGGAAAGTCGCTAATGAGGCTCTAGGGGACTCTTATCTTATTGCTAAAAGGCGTTTCTTTAATTTAGAAAAGAAATTAGATAAATCTAACATTAAAAATGAGTATATAGATTTCATTAATGAATATAAAAGATTAGGCCATCTTACCGAAATCAGCCGTCCTATTTTCGGTTACTATATACCTCACCACGCAGTAATTCGTGAAAGCAGTGAGACTACTCGCTTAAGAGTAGTCTTCGATGCCTCTTGTAAGACTTCTACAAACATATCACTTAATGATATTCAATTTGTTGGGCCAGTAGTTCAAGATGATTTAATGGCAATTTTGCTCAGGTTTCGTCAGTATACCTATGTAGTGACAGGTGATGTGGAAAAAATGTACAGACAGGTTATGGTTACTGAATCCCAGCGTCACCTGCAACTCATACTCTGGAGAGAGGACAAAGATCAAGAACTCAAAACCTTGCAACTAAATACTGTCACGTATGGAACAGCTTCAGCTCCGTATCTTAGTACTAGGTGTCTTATACAACTTGCAATGGAGTGCTCTGATGAAACTGTTTCTAATACGTTAAGACATGACTTTTATGTTGATGACCTGAATACTGGTTCAGACTCAAAATCTGTGTTAAAATCTACTCTTTCAGGAGTAATTAAAAAACTTTCTGAGGGTGGTTTTCCTTTGCGTAAATTTAGAACAAATTCTCCTGATATTTTTGATGATATACAAATGACTGATCAATCTCAAGACTTTAGTAAGCAATCCTCTGTGTTAGGATTAAAATGGACACCTAGCTCTGACACTTTGCACTTTACAGTCGAAATTAAACCTATTCCTAAAATTACGAAACGCTCTATACTGTCCAACTCGTGTCGCATATTCGACCCATTAGGCCTCTTATCTGCCTGCACTATTTTTCATAAAATCTTTTTACAGAAGCTCTGGTTACTTAAAATAGACTGGGATGATGAAATTTCGAAGGAGATGGAGAACTCATGGATAGAATTCTATAAAGAGACTAATAATTTTGCTCATATTAAGGTACCTAGGTATATTCTCTGCAACTCCCCAACCTATATAGAGGTTCATTGCTTTACTGATGCCTCACAAGATGCCTATGGTGCATGTATTTACTTAAAATCGACGAATAACTTGGGTGAAGTTGAATGTAACTTATTATGTGCAAAAACTAAAGTTTCTCCCTTAAAAACTGAAACAATTCCACGTCTAGAATTGTTAGGCGCTTTACTTGGTGCAAAACTACATTCTAAAGTTCTGCAATCTTTAAAAATTAAGATTTCACGCTCAGTATTTTGGACAGATTCAACCATAGTTTTAGGGTGGTTACACACTCCACCTAAAACCCTTAAAACTTATGTTTGCAGTCGGATTGAACAGATTCGTGATCTAACTGATATAACTACTTGGCGTCATGTACCTACCGAATATAATCCTGCTGATATGGCGTCTAGGGGCATTCAACCACGTCTTCTTTTTAGTAATACCCTTTGGTGGCATGGTCCTTCCTTTCTGGCCAAGTTTGAACATGAATGGCCCCAGTCTAAATCTACTTCTGTAACTTTACCTGAAACAAAAATAAGTTTAAATATTAAAACCCTACCTAATGATGTTGTACCATTTGAAAAATATTCTAAATTATACAAATTGCAAAGAATATACGCTTACATACTAAGATTTATAAATAACATTAGAAAAAATAATACTAAACTAAATGGTGAACTTACTTGCTCTGAATTGAGTAATTCACTGATGCTTATAGCTAAAGCTTCACAAGGCGAAAGCTTTTCAAAGGAAATTCATTCACTTAAGACTTTAAATAAACTAAATTCTAAGTCACGGATTCTCTCTTTAAACCCATATTTGGATCAACATGGTGTATTACGTGTCGGTGGACGGATTGAAAATGCATCCCACTGTCCTTATGGGAAAAAACACCCCATATTACTTGACCCCAAACACACTTTCTCTAAACTTTTATTTGAGCAAGAACATCTTCGTCTCTTACACTGTGGCCCTCAGCAACTGTTGAGTTCTATTCGTGAGCAATTCTGGCCCACAGGTGGCAAGGTGTTAGCTGCGACTACCGTTAGAAAGTGTGTACGATGTCAGAGATTTAAAGCTAAACCTTTAAACCCTATAATGGGTAACTTACCACAACCTCGTGTAACTCCTGCTCCACCATTCGAGACTTGTGGCACTGATTTTGCTGGACCTTTTCTAATATTAAATAGAAAGGGCCGTGGTGCTAAGACCTCCAAGTGCTATTTATGCATATTTGTTTGTTTTAGTACTAAAGCTGTGCACTTAGAAGTCGTGAGCGACTTAAGTAGCGATGCCTTTATCTTGTGCTTGCGTAGATTCATCTCACGACGTGGTAAACCTGACACAATATACTGTGATAATGGTAAAAACTTTGTAGGAGCCAATAACGAACTGAACAGACTGCTTAAGAATAGTGAACGATCGGTTAGCGACTACGCGAGCAAGGAAGGCATAACGTTTAAATTTTCTCCTGCATATGCACCGCATTTCGGCGGGATCTGGGAAGCGGGAGTCAAAACGGCAAAATTTCATTTAAAACGGATAGCGGGTAACTCTAGTTTAACTTTTGAAGAGTTGTACACACTGTTTGTGCAGATTGAGGCTATTATGAACTCGCGTCCGATTACTTCAATGTCTGCTGATCCTTCTGATCTGTCAGCTATTACACCTGGGCACTTCCTTGTGGGTCGGCCATTGACCTCACTGCCTTCACCTGTCACCGAGCGAGTCAGCATCAACCGATACCAGCTGATTGAACGCTTAAGACAACATTTCTGGTCTCGATGGACAAAGGACTATCTATCTACTCTGCAGCAACGCGTCAAATGGCAGCATGCACAACACCACGTTAGTGTTGGCGACCTAGTCTTCATTCTGGACGATCAGCTGCCACCTATGAAATGGCTCATGGGCCGGATTGTCAAACTATATCCAGGAGCAGATGGCGTATGCAGAGTGGTCGACGTGAAAACAAAGAGCGGCGTCATTCATAGGCCCGTTTCTAGACTAACACAACTAGATTCCCAAGAGCTCCTTGGGGAACACGTCCCCAAGGGGGGGGAGGATGTTTACAATGCGACTGGAACGCGTTGAACGTCTCAAATCCAACCGGCGTCGGAGCGGAAGAGGTGGAACGTGACAATAGCGGCCTCGACCGGCGACGTCTAACTTTGACAGCTGACAGCTGACAGCCAGATATACTTTCTCTCTACTACGAACTGACGACAAGAGCGCGGACGCAAAAAATCTGTCGCGAATATTTTAATCTCAAACTTGTAAAAAATAGACAAATAAAACGTAGAATCAATATAACAGAACCTGTTTTCTTGAAGACGACCCCAACAGTAAGATATCATTAGTTGTAAGGCCTTACCTCTAATACCATAATATTCAAGTTTAGCAATAAGTAATTCATAATCTATAGTATCAAATGCGGAGCTCAGGTCAATAAAAAGTCCAGCCACTTTCATTTTGTCATTTAACTTACTAACTACGTCGTTGATAAGGACATTTATGGCATCTGAAGTACCGATACCCTTTTGATATCCAAATTGTCTCAAATTGATTATGTTTTTCAAGTTCAAGTGGATCATCAATCTAGATTTAATAATTTTTTCAAAAATTTTGGCTAAAGTTGGTAGCAAGGAAATCGGGCGGTAATTTTTCGGGTCAGTCTTTGTGCCTTTTTTATATATTGGAACTACCTTAGCCAGTTTGAGCTGATCAGGAAAAACTGATTCCACAATACATTTATTTAAAAAATCTGAAAGAGGATAAGCCAGATAATGTATGTTTTCCTTAATAACCGATATCGGCAAGTCATCATATCCGTAAGAATTTTTGTTAGCCATATTACTCACAATCTTTTTAATTTCATCTGGTGTAGTAAACTTGAAGCATAAGTCACTATCAACTCTCACTGTTGTTTCCTTCAAAAAGGACATTGCTCTCTCTTTTTCTTTGGTCAACAATGATGTTTTGTAAACAAAGCTATCAGCAAATATATCTGCCATTTCTTGAGGATCTTTTATCACTTTATTGTCTACTTTTAGGACGAGTTTTGGCCTGAGCTTGTTTTTAGTTTTCTTTGTATGTTCATTAACTAGTTTCCACGTCTCTTTGGTTATATTCTTGGCTTTATTTAGATGACTTGATATGGCAAATTTCTTGGCTTGCTTAATAACCCTCCTGTAAATTTTAATATAGTTCTTTTTATAATTTAATATAGTATCATTGTTTAAGATACCATAGCATAAGACTCTTTTCATTTGACTTGACACTTTGACTCCTTTAGTAATCCACTTAGTCGTTCTATTTTTCAAAGGTTTTATTTTAATAGCTTTCTTTTGATAACAATCTCGAAAAATTGTGCCAAAGCGATTTAAAAAATTGTTTATTCCCATACTAGCAAAATCCATTTTTAAAATACTATTTTTAAACGCTGCATTATTTTCTGCCTTAAATAATCGTCTATTTATTACTATGGTGTAGTCTGAGTTTTTTGTTTTGTCATTAATTGTATCAAGAACTATATCACAAAAAAGCCCACTATGCCCATCGGCTAAACCATTATGATCCACCAAACACCGCTCTATACAATCATCAGCAACATTTGTAATTATATTATCTAGACATGATTGTGTTTTTTTTCGAATGAAAGTAGTTGTGTTTATCAAGTACCTAAAGTTATAACAATTTAATAAACTTATGAAATCAAAAGCTTCTTTACTATCGACCAGTACGTCAACATTAAAATCGCCACATATTATGCACTTCCTGTCAATAAAATGCTCCAACAATTTTTCTAAACTTATTATAAAACTTTCAAAATTTGCCTTAACCGGGGTTCTATAGCAACAACACAAACATAAACCCGTTTCAAGATCTTTTACACCACATATCTCAAAACTATCTGATCTATATAACTTTTTAATTGAGTCAATGTTTTCACATTCTTTATTTTTATGTGCTAAAATAAGACTGCTTCCCCTTATTTTTTTAGTCCTTGTGTTGTATGACACTAAATTATAATTTGACATGTGAAATACAGGAGCAGATTTTTCATTCAGGAAATGTTCCGTTATGCATAAGTAGTCCAAAGTCTTACCCAAAGTTTCAATATATAACTCGAGTTCTGTTTTTTTATTACTTATTCCACATACATTTTGATGAAAAATTTTTAGACAGCATGTTTTTGACAATAAAGGAACTAAAGAATTATTACATAATACATTTTGTTCTCCTTGTTTATTCACGAAAAAACTCATTGATAGATAAATTATTCGTTTGTGTAGTAACATTTTCCAAGATTTTGGTTGACACTGTTTCGGTCTTTTTATCATTGAAATTAAAATTTGTTTGTGTAAAAACATTCCTAAATTGAACATTTGCTGAATGATCTTGATTTTTTACCTTATTTTGCACATATTTTAAATAGGTAGTTTTATAATTCATGTGTAGTATTTCCCTGTATATTAATTTGCATGCAATCTGTTTGTTGAAATAACCATTATTATAATTATAATTGTCGTCTAGTGAAATAAAATTAGAATTTACACAATTACTACAAACGAATTTTAATGTACAGTTTAATTTTGAAACATTCAAATATTTGTTATGATATATCTTACTAACTAAAATGTTTGTGGTTTGAATATTTTGCAAAGTGTGGTGAAGAGAGCTTATTATACTCAAGGGATTATTGTCATTTGAACCCGCTATTATTAAAATTAAGTCAGAGTTAGTGAAATCTTTACACATAGATAAACATGAACTAAGTATATAACGAAGAGGCGCATTTGGCTTAATAACTGAAATGACGTTGAAAGATTCTCCCACCATGTTTTGGAGTTTTTCTCGCATGCCGTATCCAGTTTGATCGGCGAATATCGCAATTCTGTGCTTAGGTCTCAAAACTGGTTTCTTTAGTAGCTCACAGGATCTTTTCGCCTTAAAAATATCAGCATTTTCGTTAACACCTAAAAGTTGTGTAGATGTTGACAGAACACCATTATTGTTTCGCCTTGTATCCTCATCTACGAATGTATTTAATAGCTCTCCATTTTTATCGTCTTCCGTGATAGATAAATTTGATATGTCTTGATTAAAACAACTGTTCATTTTCTGTGAGTGCCCATTACTTCCTGTGGGCGATTACATTTCTCTTCCTTTGACCAATGACTCGTGAAAATTGATACAGAAGTAACAGACACACATAAATACGCCGAAAACAAATGCAACACAAGGGCCGAGGTGCATTCGCCACAGTCTCGCAAACCAAACATGTGTATTTTAAGTGCTAATAAACAAAACAAAGTATTATCTATAGCTGAAGACACTACCAAGAAACAATATAACCTATGTCACTACCTAACACCTGAAGGAGGTATACGTGATCTTCTGAAAGGAATAAATACAAAATTCGCGGACTACACAATGAGGGACTACTGTGTTATTTTTATTGGTGAACAAGACTTTAAAATCAGTATTAATTACTCTAAGCTTGTGTCAGACATAAGAAATACTCTTAGTGCAATAGCGCATACTAACATTATCATTTGTTTGCCGACATATAAATATAATATTCATTCAAATATGTATAATTGGCGAGTTAGAAACTTTAATCATATTTTGTGTAACGATATCAGTACACACAAATATGCATATGTGTTGGATTCAAACGCAAATATTGCGTATGACTTCAATACATTCTATAGGCACTCTGGCAAACTGAATAATTTTGGTATGCAAAGTGTTTTTATATGTCTTCTTTCTTTAATTAACAACATACAGTATTTCAACTCGAATAATGTAAATAAGAACATAAAAGTATTGACGACTCACGAACCTAACTATGTACAGGAAACAAAAAATCAGCTTTTTCGTTAATAATCATCTTTATGTAATGCATCAAAATATCGCAGGACTTTTAAATAAAACCGATGCTTTATGTGTTTGCCTAGATGAATTATTATCAGAAAAAAACATTAATGTAGACGTTATATGTGTTACTGAACATTTCATGATGTCAGGTAATGAAAACCACCTAAATATCCCTAACTATTCTTTAGCGTCATATTTTTGTAGAAAAGGGATTAAACGCGGTGGAGCTTGTATTTTAGTTAAAAAAGGACTTCAGTGGCAAGAAGTACCGCAAATAGCAGCTCTATCTATAACTGGTGTAGCCGAGTTTTGTAGCGTAGAGCTTATCCAGTATAACATTATTATTTTATGTGTATACAGAGTACCAAAACCAAAAAAGAAAAAGGAAAACCTAAATGTATTCTACGACATATTAGAAAAAATATTACGAAACCTAGTATGCAAGAAGAGATACAAGCATATCGTGATTGCAGGTGATTTTAATATTGACGCACTAAAAAGAAATAATGAGACATTAGAATTTGAACACCTGTTATTAAATTTCGATCTAAAATTAGCCATAAGACAAGTTACCAGGATTCAGAGCCAGACATGTATTGACAATTTTGCCCATAATTTTAGAGCCAAATGTAAAGGTGAAGTTATTGAGTTTGCTCTGTCTGACCATACAGCTCAAATATTGAAATGCCCTGTTAAAAAAACATGTATTTTGAAACATTGGCGCATAAAACGACGAGAATATAGTGCTGACAATTTGGTTAAATTTAAGGAATGCTTAGAACAATTGTCATTTTCAGATTTATATAAAACAGATGACCCAAATAACGCTTATGACATTTTTATTGATACCTTTAAACTATTTTATAACCTCTGCTTTCCTTTTAAAATGACTACTGTAAATGTAATTAAAAAACCTAAATGGATTTCACGAGGCATAAAATTATGCAGTAAAAAGAAACGGCAGTTGCTATGGCGTTACAGATTGAAACCAAACTTTACGAATAAGGCAAGCTTTACGAACTACACAATAAGGTTCAAAAAAATAATGCAATTAACTAGACGTGCTCAAAACAATTATTCAATCAAAACATCTACCAATACATCAAAAACAACCTGGAATATAATAAATAATTCTAAACCTAATTTTCCTAAAGAATCTATCAACACTATTAATGTCGGTAGTAAAATAATCAATAACCCCTTAGACATAGCCAATACATTTAACAATCATTTTGTCGATAAAATTCAACCCATTCCGGGCTCAGAAACCAATGTAACATCACTTATTTTAAACCGCAAAGACTCAATCTTCCTTTCACCTTGTGTACCAATAGACGTTAAAGAAATTATAAAATCATTAAAAAACACAAATAGTACAGGCTACGATGGACTTTCAACAAGAGTAATCAAGTACGTTTCGAAATATTTATGTGCCCACATAAGCTACATCATCAATCTGTGTATCTGTTCAGGCGTATATCCGGACGCTTTAAAGGTGTCTATAATAAAACCATTATACAAAAAAAGCAGTAAAGAAGATATAGCTAATTATAGACCAATTTCTCTTATCATGATAATGTCCAAAATTTTTGAAAAATATATTTATAAAGAACTCTACTCATTTATTGAACGAAAACGTATACTAAGTGATGAGCAAAAGGGATTTAGAGAGAACAGGACAATTAATATGGCTATTTACGACTTTTTGGATATGGTTATGATGAATATAGACAAGACAATCCCAGTTTGTGCTATCTTCTGTGACATGTCGCAAGCTTTCGACTATGTCAACCATAGCATTTTATTGCAAAAATTAGAAGCTTATGGCATTCGAGGGAATGTTTTAAATCTAATTCAGTCATACATTAGTAACAGAAAACAGTACACAGAAATCAAAAAAATTAATATTAAGACAAAGAAAGAAGAAATTCATATGTCAGAGGAACGATCACCCTTATACGGTGTCCCACAGGGAAGCGTTCTCGGGCCTCTTTTATTTATCTTATATATAAACGACCTCCCTAGAGCCATTGACCACCCCATGACTCTCTTTGCTGACGATAGCACATTGACAGTAGCATGTAAAAATAAAGATACGTACGAATATGACATTAATCAATCCTTGACATCAATAATATCATGGCTAAATAATAATAATTTAAGAATTAACCTAGACAATTATAATGCATTTTAGCCAACGGGCCAAGGCTGTAAGTGACGTTAAAGTTCTATACCATGATACAGCACTTAAGGAAGTTAACTCCACAAAATTCCTTGGTATCATGATAGACGCGAAATTAAATTGGAAGGCGCACATTTAGTGCCTAAGTGGAAGGATGAGCTCTTCCGCATACGCATTATATAAACTTGCTCCTGAACTCAATTCAGATGCGTTGTTAACTGCATATCATGGATTAGTAGCCTCAGTACTGCGCTACGGAATAATATTCTGGGGTAATTCCACAGATAAAGATATAGCTTTTAAAGCTCAAAAAAGATGTATTCGGGCTATGTTTAATTTAAAATCGACGGATAGCTGCATGCCTTTCTTTAAAAAATATAAAGTACTAACTTTACCGTCACTCTATATTCTTGAAGTTGCTGCGTTTGTTAAAACAAATCCCAAACTGTTCCCACGGATAGCGGACATTGTAACCCGTAACAGGCGTGACAATAGTCAACTTTGTTTGCATGCTTGTAAAACTACTCTTATGAGAAATAGCGTCTTCTGTATGGGCCCCATTATTTTTAATAAGATACCACAAGCTTACAAACAATTAAGTAACAATCTGTTTAAAAAGAAGATGCGAAATTTATTAACAGGCAAGTGTTATTATTGTATAAGTGACTTCCTAACTGACACTATCACATCATGACATACATACTTCTAGAATATTATTTATTTAATTTTTATTCTGACATAAATTTCTATTTTATTATTATTTGTTTTGATTTTTTGAATTATTAAATTATTGATTATTTTGAAATTTATAGAGATTCATTATTTAATTTAAATTACTTTGTTAAAATACTTAAATTTGTACGCCTTGATAGGCAAAACATGTAGGTGCTTCAATTTATTTTATATCTTGCATGCTTTAATTTGTATGTAAACGCATGTTTGACAAATAAATGATCTTTATCTTTATCTTTATCTTTAAAGATTCGTTCAATTCAATATTACGTGTCATGGAAGCATCTAACTTATGATTTGGGCTCATAGTCGTTAAAGCATGCAAGGTAAAATCTCTTGACGAGCTTCTTGGCAAACCCGTTTTCATTGTTATAGTTCTAAGACGTCGTTGATACTGTGGCGAATAGAACTTCCTGGGTGTTGCTAATAGTTCGTTAGATGCTAATTCCTCAATCCCCACTGATTTAAAAAACTTTAATTTATTTTCGTTATTCCGATTTCTGTCCGTTAATTTAGAATTTTCAATGTTCAAGTTTTCTATTTCTTTATTAGCAGACAGTAGTTCCGATTTTAGTTTGTTTATTTCTTCTTTCATTGAGGTAATATCATCAGTCAGTCCGGCGTCATAGTTGGGTAAACTTTGATAAGAAACATCAATCTCAAATTCATTCTCACTAATATTTAAATTATGTTTTATTGGTTTTCGTTGAGTTACATTTGAATAATCATCCATATTTAAGTTTTCAGCCGAATTTGAAGAAATAATATAACACAAAAAGTGTTAATCGGGTAGCGAGATTTGAACCAAAGACCTGTGACTCGTCAGTCTCGTATAACTTGCAATCGCCCAAACGTGTAACATTAAACTGTTGCGAATTAGCGATATACTTTCTGCTTAGTATTATTGTAGACTGTTTTATCGACTGTCCTTAGTGGCTTCTTACTTTTTACTTAGTGTCGTGAGGATGTACTAGATGTCGCTATCTGCAGTATTATTGCAAATTGAGTACCACAATTGAAATTTTGCCGAGTAACGGTCTCCAAAAATGAAATCTTGTAAAAATTGCACTATTTTAAGAAATTCACTATAGTTTAGTGGTTCTAGCATTGTCACTTCTCAGAGCCTTAGTTAATTCACAATACATACGTTATCTATATTTATTTTTCTTTGAGTAATTGACGAATATGTACACCAATCTTATTAACACTTTTTCTTCTCAAATTCAACAAACTAACTGTGGTCCACACTCTCACTTGTTATTTATGTTATTAGTCTTTAGTCAGTTTGATTGTTTGACTTAAAACACTTTCCTAACTATTTTTAAATATTTTTCAAATACGGAACCGATGTAACTCGTGACGGCAGCGCCATCTTGCGTCGAATAACGAACTAACTTCTTATGATTGGCAAATTTCCTAAGACAAGTTCTAACTCGAAAATAAAGTACAAAGAGTTAACGAAGTTACCATACTTACCGGAGGGAAAGGGCACGTTTTATTTTGAAACGCCCTTCTTATTGTAACCCCAAAGAATAAGTCACTTTCCACCATTTCGCAAAATTTCAAATGCATCTCAACAAAACTAGGACGGTATCTGTTGGTCAGGAACTGGTAGAAGTAGAAATGCATCTAAAACAAACGTAAAGTGGAGTCATTTTAAAGGTAACATTTCACAATTCATCAAAATCCAACAACGTAACCTAGTAACGGCGGGCATAAAATAATATATTTTTTCGTTTTATTAGAACTGCACAATTGCTTAACTTTTTTCAATTACGATTACATGTTTATTGTAATAATGACCGATACGAGTAATTTTACGATTTGCTTTCACTAATAAACCATTCTAAACATAATAAACAATTTCTGATCTAAAGAACTGAACGTCGTTACAATGTTGCGTCAGTTAACCCTTTTTCTTTTTAAACACTAGGGATGTTACTCTAAAAATCGAAAGCTGATAAGTAGAATCGAATGCAATGATTACTTGTGAAGAAATATCACCATAAATTAAAAACCACGTTGTGATTATAATAAAACATAATTATATTTGTTATTCTTTTAACTAACTATAAAAATACAAAAAATAACTAAATAGAAAAATCATTGATCATCATTTTTAAAATTCACATACGTTTCAAGTCCGTATCGATTCATTCACTTTAATCGATGTTTTTAAGCAGGTAACCTCACTATGAAGATAAAACTGACAGACGTCAAATAGTCAATCAACTCAGCCTATCGCAGCCCATTGCTGGACATAGGTCTCTCCCAAGTTGCGCCACAACGCTCGGTCCTCTGCCTTCCGCATCCAGTCCCCCCCAGCCACGTTCTTTATGTCGTCGGTCCACCTGGCAGGGGGGCGCCCTACGCTGCGTTTGCCGATTCGCGGTCTCCACTCAAGGACTCGTCTGCTCCAACGTCCATCGGTCCTTCGACAGACGTGGCCAGCCCAAATAGTCAATGTTATCTATTAAATTGACTCCACTTTAGGAAGCAGTATCAATACAAAATCGCTAGTTAAAAGAGTGAATAAATGAATTTGAAAGGAGAATTCCACAAAATGACACAGGCAATGACCCAGAGTAGAGTCGATTAAGATAAGATATACAACGTGTTATTAAAATAACTCAAAACTTGGTCCTCATCGGTATGAACAACTTTTACTATGGGACCAAACCTGAAATCGCGAAATAAAAACAGATGCTTCTTACATTTGTGTTCACATTAATCGAAAAAAGTAAAGTAAAAAAATATACAGCTGATGTTTTTTTCGCGATTTCAGTTTTAGTCCCATAGTAAAAGTTGTGCATACAGATGAGTACAATGACCCCTTAAGAGGTTTTGAGTTATTTCAATAACACATTGTATATCGAGCGCTTCATAACAAATAGGCGTACACGGAAAGGCGTTAACAACGTCTATACGTCCTTTTGACATGAAGCCATCGATATGGTGTAAGTAGATGGTCACAAAAATGTTAGTAGTTTTTTAGGGTTCCGTACCCGAAGGGTACCAAACGGGACCCTATTACTCTCGCTACGCTGTCCGTTCGTCCGTCCGTCTGTCACAGGGCTGTATCTTTGTAACGGTAATAGATAATCAGTTGAAATATTCACAGAATATGTGTATAAGGAGTATCACGACAAATACTAGAAACAAAAAAAAGTCTTAAACCAAAGGGGGTACAATACAAGAAACCTCAAAAAACATGCATTTTTTTAACGTTTTTGTTCCTGCTCTATATTCAAAACGGTTATACATACCAGCATCAAACTTCGTCAGATTATAGTGCATATTATGTAGTTTGGCAACAAATACTAAAAATAAGACAAATATAGACATATGTGGTGGTACCTGCGTAAGACAGATATGCAAAAATTCATATATCGCGCCTGTACGTTGATGTCTTTAGGTAAACTCTCGTAAATTAAATAAGTTTATATGGGGTATCAGGTCGATGTATGGAACCCTTATTGCGCGAGTCGGACTCGCACTTGGCCGGTTTTTAGGGTTCCGTAGCCAAAGGGTGCCAAACGGGACCCTATGGATCCTTCTTGTGTTCTCCATGGTCTTACATTTAAAACAATCCACCCAGAATCAAAGCCTAGAATAATTAACAAAAAGTAAAAAAACGAACTAAGTCATCGTCGTACCGTATTTTTATTGCTCAGTGTAAAGAGCGTATGCATGTACAGATCCATGTAGTATCTAGGATCCTGGCGGCCTATACGCCGACTGGACGTAGTACCATTTTTGAAATATTTTGTGTCGAACCAAATAATGACGGCGTGCTCTGTACTTATGTAAGTTAGCTGAAAAAAAAAAGAATCTTACTTAGTTTTTACCCGACTGCGCCAGAAGGAGGGTTATGTTTTTCGAGTGTATGTATGTATGTATGTATGTATATTTCTTTGGCACGCTCTGTGGCCTAAACGGCTTGATGGATTTGAGATTGAGAGGTGTCGTTAGATTCGTCTTAATTCTGAGAGTGACACTGGGTACATCAAAATTTAAAAAATTAAAATGGCCGCTTTTTGGCGCCATATTACCGTTTCAAAAAAATTTTTTTTTCTTCAAAAACTATCGAGTGGGTTATCAAAATAAAGGGTTTTATAAATGCTTTACAAAAATATATACAACTTATATGTTTAAATGTAATTTGGAATGAAAAATGCTAAAAAATAACAAAATATTCAAAGTTAAAAATGAATTTGACTTTTCAAAAAAAACATTAATAGTATGATAAATAAAACATGACAAAACTAAAAAAAAAAAAAAAAATTAACAAAAACAAAGAACCCGACTGCGTGTAAAAATAACAGAAAAGATATAAACAAGACTTATCAACACGCAGGCGGAGGCTACCTATGAACTATTATGTAATTCATGACCAAAAACATATGTAGCCTCCGACTGCGTGTTGATAAGTCTTGTTTATATCTTTTCTGTTATTTTTACACGCAGCCGGGTTTTTTGTTTTTGTTAATTAATTTTGCTGGTATGGTTTTTTTAACGTTTTCTTTTTAGGGTTCCATAGTACCACAAGGAAAGGAACCCTTATAAGATCGTTCCGTCCGTCCGTCTGACCGTCTTTATACGTAAGTGTATGAAATTTTTCACAAGAATAGTTTCAATATACTTAGATCTCAATTTTAAAACCATATAAATCGTTATTATGTATTTTAGGAGTGGCACCCAGACATGTGAAATGGGGATGAAAATTTGATTTTCGCTGCACCCCCTTATGTGGGGTATCATTGAATATACATGATACAATATGGCCCGCCAAAGTAGCTTGCAACGTCGGTCCCCACCATTTCTAAACTATGCAACGTAGAAACTTATAATCTAAAAGCTTGCTGGCTTTTATAAACATATACTAAATTAAACCTATCATATTCAGCATGATCACAGCTTAGCTCACAATTTATTCACATTCGCTGGAACTTTTTATGTATTGTGTCATTCGTCACTCACTTATGTTTTATATTTTTTTCTCGAATACCTAATGGGAGTAACTAATCCCTACGTGACAGGGAATCTTAGTGTAGGGATTTGTGTTCCAACCTTATAAGCACCTATTTTGTTATTGCTACAACTGTACCACAAGAACTGATTTTATGTGAATAAATAAATTATTCAAATTATTAAATCATTATAATAAAACAAAGTTTAACCGGATTAAATCGTGTATATTATTTAAATTGGTTTTCCTGATGTTTCGAAAGCTTTGCAGCATTTCGTAGGCGCAGGTAGACTAAGATGACAGTAGTCTTTACAGATATTTCTCAAAAAATATTTAATCTACCGTAAAATATTATTAATTAAAATCGTTTCGAAAAATTAAAAAAAAAATGTTTTGTTTTTTAATTTTTTTTTGAAATATCTGTAAAGACGATTATCATCTTAGTCTACCTGCGACCACGAAATGCTGCAAAGCTTTCAAAACGTCAGGAAAACTAATTTAAATAATATACGCGATTTAATCCGGTTAAACTTTGTTTTATTATAATCTTAACTATTATAAAATTGTAAACGTCTGTTTGTTTGTTTGTTTGTTTGTTCCAGCATCACGCTAAAACTACTAGACCGATTTTGATAAATTTTTTTTTGTTTGAAAGCTGATGATCTGACTTAAAAACTGGTATGGGTTTTGAGAAAGAAAGAAAGAAAGAAAAAAAGAAAAAAAATAATTCGTGGGTTGCGTACTCACCCGACAGATCGAAGCTTCTATGCATTTGCACGAGCGGATAGTAATGTACGATGGAGTGGAGTGGAGTGGAGTGGACAGGGGATGGGACTGGGGACGGGACAAGGGACGGGACTGGGGACGGGACAGTGGACGGGACAGGGGACGGAACATGGGACGGGAAATGGGACGGGACATGAGACGGGACATAGGACAGGACAGTGGGACGGCACATGGGACTGGACATAGGATGGGACATGGGACGGGACGATAGTGATATAGTGAGATAGTGGGACGGGACGATAGTGATATAGTGAGATAGTGGGACAGTGGGATAGTGGGACAGTGGGACAGTAGGACAGTGGCAGTGGGACGGAGGGACGGTGGGACAGTGGGGCAGTGGGGTAGCGGGGCTGTGGGGCAGTGGGGTTGCGGGGCAGCGGGGCAGCCAGGCAGCGGGACAGTGGGGCAGCAGGGCGGGGAAGCGGGGCAGCGAGGCAGCGTGCCTGCGGGGCAGCGGGGCAGTGGGGTACCGGGGCAGCGGGGCAGTGGGATAATGGGGCAGCGGGGCAGTGGGGCAGTGGAGTAGCGGGGCAGCGGAGCAGCTGGGCAACGGGGCAGTGGGGTAGCGGGGCAGTAGGGGATTGGGGCATTGGGATAGTGGGGCAGTGGGGCAGCGGGGCAGCTGAGCAGCGGGGAAGCGGGGCAGTGGGGGGGCAGTGTGTCAGCGGGGCAGTGGGGCAGCGGGATAGAGGGGCAGCGGGGCTGTGGGGTAGCGGGGCAGTGGGATAGTGGGGCAGCGGGGCAGTGGGGCAGCGGGCAGTGGGGTAGTGGGGGAGCGGGGCAGTGGGGTAGCGGGGCAGTGGGGCAGCTGGGCAGTGGGACAGTGGGGCAGCGGGGCAGTGGGTTACCGTGGCAGCGGGGCAGTGGGGCAGTGGGATAGCGGGGCAGCGGGGCAGTGTAGCAGCGGGGCAGTGGGGTAGCGGGGCTGTGGGATAGTGGGCAGTGGGGTAGCGGGGCAGAGGGGCAGTGGGATAATGGGGCAGCGGGGCAGTGGGGTAGCGGGGCTGTGGGGTAGCGGAACAGGCAGTGGGGCAGTGGGATAGTGGGGCAGCGGGGCAGTGGGGTAGCGTGGCAGCTGGGCAGCGGGGCAGTGGAGCAGCGGGGTGGGGCAGCGGGGCAGTGGGGCAGCGGGGAAGTGGGGCAGCGGGGCTGTGGGGCAGCGGGGCAGTGGGGAAGTGGGGCAGTGGGATAGCGGGGCAGTGGGGTAGCGGGGCAGCGGGGCGGTGGGATAGTGGGGCAGCGGGGCAGTGGGGTAGCGGGGCAGCGGGGCAGGCAGTGGGGCAGTGCGATAGTGGGGCAGCTGCGCAGTGGGGTAGCGGGGCAGCGGGGCAGTGGGGCAGCTGCGCAGTGGGGTAGCGGGGCAGCGGGGCAGTGGGGCAGCTGGGCAGCAGGGCAGTGGGGCAGCGAGGCAGTGGGGTAGCGGGGCAGTGGGGTAGTGGGGCAGAGGGCCATTGGTGTAGCGGGGCAGTAGGGCAGCGGGGCAGCTGGGCAGCGGGGCAGTGGGGCTGTGGGGCAGCGGGGTAGTGGGGCAGTGGGGTAACGGGGCAGCTGGGCAGCGGGGCTGCGGGGCAGTGGGGCAGTGGGATAGTGGGACAGAGGGGCAGCGTGGCAGCGGGGCAGTGGGGTAGCGGAGCAGTGGGGCAGTGGGGCAGCGGGACAGTGGACTGGACTGGAATGGACTGGACTGGACTGGACTGACGTGGGTTAGCAGAATTTAACGCGAGCGGAGCCGCGGGTAAAAGCTAGTATATACATAAAATAAAAGTAATGTGAAATTTTTGATTTTTAATGAGGTTCCGTGTGGTGCCGGACTTAAAGAATTATATGATCTATTTATATATATATCATAGAAGAATAAATTGCACCACCCTTATCTTTTCTCATGGGTGTCGACTAAGGCGACTAAGGGATTCACCAGAGGATGGGCAGCAGCGTTCTCTGAGTATTTAACCAACCAACTGCGACGCCAACCCATCCGCCAAGCGTGGCGATTATGGCATATCCCTCCTTAATTGGGGGAGGCCTATGTCCAGCAGTGGACGTCTTTCGGCTGAAATGATGATGATGATGATGAATGAGGTTAAACCTCGTTTTTTCTTAAAAAAAGAGAAAAAAGCAATATCTCAACTTACACTTTCAGTATTACACCTCTCATATTGGTAGATAAAAAAAAAGGAAACCATGAAAAATAAATTCAAAACCATATTTTATAGAATAAACACCTACGTCCCAACACAAATCCTTTGCGTTTGAACTACACAATGCTTTGTTGTATGCTTTAGGTACATTTAATTTGTTATTGATCAAGTGTTGATCAATTATAGTCGGCGGGACAACAAATGATTACTAAAAAAATAACTCATTAGATAATTAAATAGCTGATTGCATGTCAACGAGTGTAATTCCTGTCATCATCATTACTGACCGTTTATCTCTGTCCTAAATACTAATACCCCCACAAGGTGGACCGACGACCTGGTGAAGGTCGCGGGTCGCGGGAATCCGCTGGATCCGACTCGGTTGGGCAGCGTTCGAGAAGCTACGCAATATCTTCTCGTCCAAAATACCGCAGTGTCTCAAGACGAAAGTCTTTGACCAGTGTGTGTAGCCAGTAATTACTTACGGCACTGAAACGTGGTCGCTCACAATGGACCTGATAAGAAGGCTCAAAGTCACTCAAAGGTCAATGGAGAGGGCTATGCTCGGAGTGTCCCTGCGTGATCGAATCAGAAATGAGGAGATTCGCAGGAGAACGAAAGTGACCGACATATCCCGAAGAATTGCCAAGCTTAAGTGGGCAGGGCACATTGCTCGCAGAAATGATGGCCGATGGGGCAGTGAAATTCTGGAGTGGCGACCGCGTACTGGAAGGCGCAGCGTGGGTAGGCCCCCCACAAGGTGGACCGACGACCTGGTGAAGGTCGCGGGAATCCGCTTGATGCGGAAGGCGCAGGACCGGTCGTTGTGGCGATGCTTCGGGGAGGCCTATGTCCAGCAGTGGACGTCTTTCGGCTGAGATGAAATACTAATATTAGCTTTTTACAGTGACTTTGATTGTGTGGTCCATAGATATAATTACACCATGGATTGGCAATGTAAACAACAAGCAATACAATATTTTTGAATTTAAAAAAGGACTGAGTGAATTTCTACAAGTGTGATTTTTTTGCCCAAATTGCTTTTGCCTTGCCTTTTTGAGGATGCCCAGAAGGATATCGAAATGCACTGAATTAAATACGCTGCTGAAGTCAAGTAAAACAAGGACAGTGATGGACTTATTCTCCATAGCCAGTAGGATGTCGTCAGTGACTTTTAAAAGTGCAGTAATAGTACTGTGACCCGGTCGAAATCCTGATTGGAAGGGAGAAATTAGAGAATTAGATGTCAAGAAGGTGGAAACCTGTCCATGGACAATGTGCTCGAGAACTTTAGAGAGCAAAGGGAGAATGGAGATAGGTCTAAAGTGGGATAAAGCAGAAGGATTGGTAGTTTTGGGTAAAGGTATTATGTAAGCCTGTTTCCAGACTGAAAGCAAAGAACTACAGGGTAAGGAGTGATTAAAAATATGAATGAGAATAGGAAGTAAATGAGGAAGAATAAAATTAGGCTTTTCATTCTCGAATACAAGTAATCATAGCACAAGCTCTGCTTAGTTTGAGACTAGATGGTGCTGTGTAAAAATGTCCCAAAAATGTTTATTTTTTATTTATTTTTAAACCATCTTAACATCATCATCATCATCATCATTTCAGCCGAAAGACGTCCACTGCTGGACATAGGCCTCCCCCAAGCATCGCCACAACGACCGGTCCTCTGCCTTCCGCATCCAGTCCCCCCAGCTACTTTCATCAGGTCGTCCGTCCACCTGGCTGGGGGGCGCCCTACACTGCGTTTGCGGATTCGTGGTCCCCACTCAAGGACTCGTCTAATCCAGCGGCCATTTATTAACTGCAACCAATACAATTTAATATGACCCCTGAGGTAAACCCCCAGTTGCGGTAAAATTGATTCAATTCAATGGATTGAATCAATTTGAAGTCACATACGGGCAAAATTAATATCCAATCTATCCACGATTTACCCTACTAGGGATAGGAATTTGACATAAGCTCCATACAAAATATATCAAATTTCTATCTCTAGTAGGGTAAATCGTCGATAGATTGGATATTAATTTTGGCCGTTAAACAGTATGGCATCCACTCGACGGAAAATTAGCACTATCTAATTTGTAATACCTAGGTACTTGTGTTGCTCTTGAGATGTCCTTCAATCGCTTTGATAATAGATAGATACGTCCATATATTGAGATGTTGACTTAATAGGTAATAATATTCTCTTGTCTTATGGTCGTCATCATCATCATCATCATTTCAGCCGAAAGAAGTCCACTGCTGGACATAGGCCTCCCCCAAGTATCGCCACAACGACCGGTCCTGCGCCTTCCGCATCCAGTAGATTCCCGTGACCTTCACCAGGTCGTCGGTCCACCTTGTGGGGGGCCTACCCACGCTGCGCCTTCCAGTACGCGGTCGCCACTCCAGAACTTTACTGCCCCATCGGCCATCATTTCTGCGAGCAATGTGCCCTGCCCACTGCCACTTAAGCTTGGCAATTCTTCGGGCTATGTCGGTCACTTCCGTTCTCCTGCGAATCTCCTCATTTCTGATTCGATCACGCAGGGACACTCCGAGCATAGCCCTCTCCATTGACCTTTGAGTGACTTTGAGCCTTCTTATCAGGCCCATTGTGAGCGACCACGTTTCAGTGCCGTAAGTAATTACTGGCAACACACACTGGTCAAAGACTTTCGTCTTGAGACACTGCGGTATTTTGGACGAGAAGATATTGCGTAGCTTCCCGAACGCTGCCCAACCGAGTCGGATTCGACGATTGACCTCTATCTCGAAGTTGGACTTACCTAGCTGGACAGTTTGTCTTATGGTATTATGTAGTTATAGTGGCACTTCAAACATGGTGCTAAGTAGGTGTTCGTGGATATTTAGGTAACAAACTAGAGGTAAGTAAAAATCTAAATAACCTTACAAATAAATTATACAATTATTTTATTATTTTAAACGCATATACGCATGCGAAGCGAAATATAACGATTTAAATTGTGGAAAGAAAAAATCGCTCACGAGCAGGATTCGAACCTGCGACTCCTGGCTCAGTACGCCAGTGCTCGTGGTATCGAAATTCTCATCCACTTGGTACGTCTTTGGGTGGTTAAGAAACACTATTTCTTAATAAGATATCGCTGACGTCACCCAAAGACGTACCAAGTGGATGACAATTTCGATACCACGAGCAGTGTTCACGGTAGCTTAGTGGCTAGCACTGGCGTACTGAGCCAGGAGTCGCAAGTTCGAATCCTGCTCATGAGCGATTTTTCCTTTTTTTAATGTTACTAAATTATACGTTATCGTTTTGTGAATATTTTCGATTGTCTCGTTGGTTTAGTGGTCGCAAGCGTGACTGTGTGGGTCGTGGGTTCGATTCCCGAGTCCGGAAAAGTGCTATTGAGTTTTTTCATTAGGAATTTCTCAGTAGTAGCAGCCCGGAGTCTGGATTTGTGCCCGGCAATAGGTTCGCCCCTTATTACTTGGAACTTATAGCATAACTGGTAAAATGTGGGTGTACACACGTGTCTAATCTTCAAGGAAATATTATATAGGCGTTGTAGTATGCTTTAAGGTGTAAGGAGTAATTAAACAAGCGTCTGCTTTCCAATGAGTTTATATTGCGACTAAAGCTAATAGTACGGTCGACCACACGTCGGTGGTAACACTTTGACATTAGCAGCATCTTTATTTCGTAAGCAGTAAGGGCGGTTTTCAAATTGAAGTATTACCACTGTCATGCAGTCGACTGTACGAGAGCCAATTGTAAAAAAGACTTCAAATAACGATTTTCGTGGGACTCAGTTGGAAGTGTCGGAAATCTCAATTGGCACCCGTAATATAAGCCCGCATAGGCGCACAGCGATTTTTATTCGATTTTATTTTTTTATTCGCGCACCGAATCTCACCTACCGCCGCGATTTTAAATCGGCATCGGCAGTGCGGGCACCTTCATATGATCCCGTGTGTTACAGATTTAGCGATAAAAAATCTCGTGAGTAAAAATGCAGTGCGGTGTAGTGTAGGCCTAAAGTAACAAAATATTGACATATGATGTTATAAGGCGAGCGGTGTTATGGTATGACTTATTCTCTAATTCAATAACTATGTGGACTGTATGTTTGTTTGTAAAAATAAGTAGTTTAACCTATGAACCAACATGCGTGATGTTAAGTATTTTATAATGGCACAAAATTTGTGCAACGTTTATCCGATATGCGTGGTCATATTTTAAGAGCTCATTTAGGGCATAGCATAGAACAACTTTTAATATGGGGCCTACCCTGAAATCAGGAAAAAACAGCTGTTCCCTAGAAAATCATCGATGTCGTTCGACAGAATGTATGGATTAGCTGGTTTTTTTTCGCGGTTTAAATTCAAATGTTTTTTTATTTCAAATAAACCTAATTACAGGCACTATTGAAACGTCAGGCTCTAGTTGCACAGTTCCAAATTGTGGGTCCTATGGAGATGAACCGTTTCGAGTTTGACCCCGTAGTAAAAGTTGTTCTATGCTATACGCTGATTGAGCTCTTCAAATATGACCACGCGTTTCTTCTTCTTCGTCGTTCCCTCACTGCTGAGGATCGCGACCACATACGACGCATTTCCAAGCTATGCGGTCTTCCGCTGTGTGGACCGCTCGGTACATGCTGCCTCCGACAGCCCTCTTAATCGCGTCTGACCATCTTGCCGTTTTATTTTTCGCTTTTCAGTTTCTGTTTTCGTCGGTTCAATTTTTTGTTAAAAAGTTTTTTCATTAATATTTTTATCTTTTTCTTAACCTTATTGGTCATGTTTTGTCTAATGTAAGGTCTAATGCTATAATAAATGAAGTACAGATTTTCAAAGCAATTAGTATCCAGGGTCGCCAGATATAAATGAAGTTTTCTCAGAAGATTATGGATGTTTTCGAGTGAAATATAATTTTAATAACGGACTAAACTAAACTGTATTTATACAAAACCTTAATCAAACCGTTCTATAATGTTTTCCTGAGAAATCTATAATCTGGCGACCCTGTATACTAATCGCTTTATTAGACTGTACTTATAGAAAAACATAGCATAGGGGCTCGTAGCGATGCAACGACTGCGCGGATTGTACGATCTGCAAGGTTAAGCTGCACTTGCCGCGGTCAGTCTGTGGATGGGTGACCGTTTAGTTACACATCGAGACCCCTCCGTGCCTCGGAGAGCACGTTAAGCTGTCGGTCCCGGTTGTCATACGAATATCTATGGCAGTCGTTACGGGTAGTCAGAAGCCTGAAAGTCTGACAACTGGTCTAACCTCCGAATGTCAGTATTACCCAGTAACTGGGTTGCGGGGGTCTGATGGCAGTCGCTCCGTGTAAAATACTGATGTTCAGCCGCATCTGGCTAGACTGGAAGCCGACCCCAATATAATTGGGAAAAGGCTCGGAGGATGACTTATAGAAAAAAACATACATGTCAAAATTGTTTACCCATGGTTAATTACGATCTATCATGGATCTGCGGTGGCGGTATACCTTTCCATACGTTTACAAACATATAGGCTCAGAAGCCTATCTATAAATGATTGCTCCAAGTGCTCTAACTAAAATAGATTAGATTAGATTAGATTATCAGCCTGTAGTGTCCCACTGCAGGGCAAAGGCCTCCCTTCCCTAAAATAACCTTTTTTTATTTTTATTTATCACTATCACCACTACCATTACAGGACACTCCCAATGCGGTAGTGTGGTCCTTAATTACGCCAAACATAATGTAATTTTTGTGAATTCATTCAGAGAGCAGGAAAACCAATCAATTCTCTCAGCTACATAGACAAGGCGCGCGTCATAGGCGCTTTGCCGAGCAAGTTAGTTCGTCCGCCTATCCGTAAATGATCGGTTTGAGTAAAATAAGCTTATAATATGAGGCTATCTATAAATAATCAGTCCAAGTAAAAAAAGCTTATAATATGACATAACATAACTGGTTGATTCTTTCTTATATATATAAGTATGTATTTACAAAAAAAAATATATAAGTATTATAGCCATTGTCTAGTACCCATAGCACAAGCTCTGCTTAGTATGGGACTAGATGGTGATGTGTAAAATGTCCGAAAAACTTTTTTATTTTATTTTTATCATCACGCCTGTATTTCCCTGAAGGGGTAGGCAGAGGTGTATAGTACACCCACATTTCGCCAGTTATGTTGTAGTCCCGTGTAATAGGGGGCGAGCCTATTGCCTTTCATCATCATCATCATTTCAGCCGAAAGACGTCCACTGCTGGACATAGGCCTCCCCCAAGTATCGCCACAACGACCGGTCCTGCGCCTTCCGCATCCAGCAGATTCCCGCGACCTTCACCAGGTCGTCGGTCCATCTTGCGGGGGCCTACCCACGCTGCGCCTTCCAGTACGCGGTCGCCACTCCAGAACTTTACTGCCCCATCGTCCATCATTTCTGCGAGCAATGTGCCCCGCCCACTGCCACTTAAGCTTGGCAATTCTTCGGGCTATGTCGGTCACTTTCGTTCTCCTGCGAATCTCCTCATTTCTGATTCGATCACGCAGGGACACTCCGAGCATAGCCCTGTCCATTGACCTTTGAGTGACTTTGAGCCTTCTTATCAGGCCCATTGTGAGCGACCACGTTTCAGTGCCGTAAGTAATTACTGGCAACACACACTGGTCAAAGATTTTCGTCTTGAGACACTTCGGTATTTTGGACGAGAAGATATTGCGTAGCTTCCCGAACGCTGCCCAACCGAGTCGGATTCAACGATTGACCTCTTTCTCGAAGTTGGACTTACCTAGCTGGACAGTTTGTCCTAGGTATACATAATCGCCAACAACTTCGAGTGTAGATTCTCCGATGTTTACAGGAATGGGTACTACTATTGCCATTAACCGGGCACAAATGCAGACTCCAGGTTGCTACTGAGAATTTCCTAATGAAAAAACCCAATAACACTTTGCCCGACCCGGGAATTGAACCCAGGACCCCACGATCAGCAGTCGCGCTTGCGACCACTAAGCCAACGAGGAATAATATATATTATGAGGCTATCTAGCTCAAAATTTGAGGCTATCTATAAATAATCAGGCCAAGTAAAAAAAGCTTATAATATAAGGCTTTCTATAAATAATCAGTCCAAGTAAAAAAAGCTTATAATATGAGGCTATCTATAAATGATGAATCTTGCTAAAAAATGCTACCATAAAAAAACAAAACAATTCATTTATTGGCCATAGGAACCGGACATAAGCTCAAAAAGACGGCCGCTCCCTGTAACAAGCTCAAGAAGTAAGGGCCACTCCCTGTCATAAGCTCAAGAAGACAGGAGCGGTCTGTACATTGTCCTCATTATAAAATTAATAAGTTACTTGAAACAGATAGTAGAGTAACAAAACATTTATTCATTTGCCTTAAAAATAAGAATCTCAGTACATTTAACATTCTATCAAAGAAATGGGAAAGCGGTAAACATGCAAAGGATACAAACTTGTTAGCTATAGTTAATTTTAGAACATAATAACGGGAGAGATCAAAGGAAGAGGGCGCTTCTGCGACGAACGAACGAGCTCTCAGATACGACAACGAATGTTTATAATATGGTGCTGGATATGACAAGATTGAATTATTTCAAAGCATTAAGGTGGTTTCAAACCGGCGAGGCGAGGATTGGATGGGATGGGCGTGAATTGAAATCTCGTTGACCCTTTTACACCGAAAGATGTACATCGCCAGCTCGCGCGGTCTCGCGTCGACTAGCGCCGGCCGGCGCCGGTTCGCGATGTACAGTAGCTGCATTAATTGGTTATCCCACTTACGAACAAACACTATAAGAGGGGTACATCACGGGTCGGCCCTTGTCGGCGCGAGATATCGCGAGGTGGAGCGTGGCCGAGCGGGGCAGAGCGTGGCAGAGCATGGCAGAATGAGTCCACGTGTGTATCCCGTTTTGCTAAGTTATAAATACTCTATTCATGCAGCAATATAGCTTAATGTTGTACCAACAAATATTTCAATTCTCGCCTCGCACATTCTCGCGCATCCAGACTTTTCACACCAAAGATGGGCGTGATGAGAATTGAAATTTAGCCATACAATTTCAATTCTCGCTCGGCCCATCACTCCACGCCTCGCCGATGTGAAACCACCTTTAGTTAATTTTTTGTTCCTTGTAGTAGAATTATTAGAAAAAAAAAAGTAATATAAAAATAAGATGTTCGTGTGGTCTCAGATTAAATACCCGAAGAGGCTTCTTTCCATCCACTTGATGTAATCTCATAGTAGTTTTATAACTAACAACAAAAACGCACCAATACAACAACACACAACTACAACACAACTAGAACCTAACCTTAACCTTTTTTTTTGGAACATCACCACTACTCAAAGGCCGTGCAATGTGACGACTGACTCCCCAGTCTATCGACCGCTGGCCTCTGTTAGGGCGGTATCAGTTCGGCGTAAAGCCGTCTGCGACCCGTCATCCAGCGGTGGATTGGATCAGCAAAGGAACCTAAACTTAACTTATTTTTTATTTATTTTTCCGTGGGGAAATCCTCTTGGACGCACTCCGCCCGTGGTAGGCGCAGCCAGTGTTGGACTCTTACCGACTAAAACCACCACGGTGTTCCTTCAACTAGCTTAGCCGGGGGCGTGGGAACCCGTGAGTATTCACACAACCACCCCCGACAGGTCCCGGCTCGCCACAAGCAGGCGAGCCCCTTCTCCCCGTGCGGCCTAACGACGGCCGCACCCTCCCCTGTGGCGCACACGGAACATTGCACGCCACCTTACCTCACGGGCCTTTACCAGCTACGCCAGCTGCACCAACTATGCCAGCTGCTGGCCGGGCAGCAAACTACCTCGAGTCTGCTGCTCGCAGGCCCATCCTCCTGTAATTTTTATAGAGGTGTTCTTCCTCGCAGTCCGGGCGGTAAAGCCAAGACCCTCGGTCCCAAGAGGCGCGAGAACACTACTCAGCAGGCACTCCTGGGATTACGAGACCGACGGGGGCAGAGAAGGACAGTCCCCCCGTTGCCTGCCCAGTAGCAGGGTGAGTGCACACCGGCCCGCCCCTGCTCCTCCACAGTGCCCTCTGCTTTCTCAGAGGGACACGCGGAGCAACTTCCCATTGGCGCACATCGGGTCCTTCCCGTGCCAGAATATTCGCACACAGGCAATAAGGTCCCCCGGTCCAAAGGAGACTTATTGCCCGTGCCCAGGGTGCACCGGCCCAACAACTGCCGTTCCCTCTAGACGTGTCCAGAAGGACAAGCAGCCGTCAGACACACGTGGAGGTTTACTGGCCAGCACCCCACCTAAACTTAACCTAATCTAACCTTATTTTACTACTTTAATGGTGCATCACCTTATTTTTTGTCTCTGCATCACCCTAAGGTTGTCTGGTAGAGAACGCCTATGGCGTTAAGACCGCCTTTGTACCCAGTTTTGCATAAAGGATTAAATAAATAAACTACAACAGCAAAACTAACTGTAAGTACAGCTAACTAACTGTGGACCATATATTTGTTTCGTACAGGCATCGAACCCACGATCCATAGCGCAGAAGAGTCGTCATCGTCAGTCACTTTGCCATAACAATTTTCAATGAAAATTTAAATTTTTTTTTGGCCCCTTCTAGTCATTAAATATCTTAACGTTCACCTTTTCCGCGAAAGTTTTCTAATAATAATGCTCAGTCAGGGAAACTTTGTTCGCATCCTGGCTTGTCTTAATCGACGATTATCATAGTTTGAACCACGTTTAAGCCGAGTTAATCTCCGGTTTATATGTGAAACTTGTCTAGTTAAACTTTAGGATGTTTGCTTTAATAAATATTATGACATAATTATAAAAATGTGATACTATAATAATAAAGTATTTAACAAAAACCCTGTTGTTCCTGTGAGGTACGTTATCAGAATCCATATTCATACACAACTCATTTGAAAAAATCTTCTTTAAAATAATCAAATCAGTTGAAAACCAGCGCCAAACACTAGTTGTCTGGCATTTTTGCGGAACTGAGCCTATTTGGCACAGCCGTGGGGCACACTATTATACTTTTAGGAGTTGTATTATAGATAATAAAATTGTATATTATTGTTATTGTGTGCCTCTGGCTGAAGTAAATAAATAAATAAATATAAATATTTTTAAGGACATTTTTACACAGTCCCAAACTAAGCAGAGCTTGTACAGTCGACTGCCTGACAGTGGTAACACGTCTATTCGAAAACCGCCCTTACTGCTTACGAAATAAAGATGCTGCTAATGTCAAAGTGTTACTACCGACGTGCGGTCGACCGTACTATGAGTACTAGACAATTGATATAATACTCATATACTTTTTTTTTAATGTAAATACATACTTATAATACATAAGAAACACCCAGACCAACACAAACACTTATGTTCATCACTCAAATATTTGTGTCCTGTGGGAATCGAACCCACGACCTCGTGATCAGCAGTCCGACACTCGACCCACCAGACCACAGACGTCGTCGAAGAAACCATTTTTTTTCTTTCTTTCTTTTCTTTTTTCTCGTTGATGACCTTGTCCTAAGGATGACAAACGTTGAAATTAAACAAACTTTGTATTCTTTGTATATTTACCCGACTGCGCCAGAAGGAGGGTTATGTTTTTCGAGTGTATGTATGTATGTATGTATATTTCTTTGGCACGCTCTGTAGCCTAAACGGCTTGATGGATCTTAGCTTGAGAGGTGTCGTTGGATTTGTCTTAATTGTGAGAGTGACACTGGGTATATCAAAATTATAAAAATCAAAATGGTCGCTTTTTGGAACCATTTTATGTGAGCTCAAAATTTTTTTTTTGCTCAAAAACTATCAAGTGGGGTATCAAAATAAAGGGTTTTATGAATGGTTTACGAAAATATATACAACTTATATGTTTAAATGTAATTTGGAATGAGAAATGCTAAAATACAACAAAATATTCAACGTTAAAAATGAATTTGACTTTTCAAAAAAAAACATTAATAGTATGAAAAATAAAACATGACAAAACTAAAAAAAAACAAAAAAAAATTAATTAACATAAACAAAAAACCCGACTGCGTGTAAAAATAACAGAAAAGATATAAACAAGACTTATCAACACGCAGGCGGAGGCTACCTATGAACTATTATGTAATTCATGACCAAAAATATACGTAGCCTCCGACTGCGTGTTGATAAGTCTTGTTTATATCTTTTCTGTTATTTTTACACGCAGTCGGGTTTTTTGCTTTTGTTAATATTTTTTTTTATTTATAGTTCCTTGTATCCATCGAAATAATATGTTTGTAGCTGTCTACTTTTTCATTCTTTTCTTAATTTTAGCCACTTTTACTTCCATATCAATGCGACCTCTGGCTATTATTTTGGCCTCACCATCTTCAAAATGTGATACATTTAAGTAGATACGGCCTTTGGTAAACGGAAAGCCTTTTGGTACATACGATATATACATGTCTTTTAGATGGTACTCGCCCTGAAATTTAATTAAAAGTTCAATATTAATATTTTAATATATCTACTCGGATCACCATAGTCTTCCTGCACCTATCCTATCGAACATACAGCCCAATAGACGCCTGATGTTGAATGTAAGTTTGATTCCCAGAAAACTGCGTTCCATTGCACGCTGGTAGACCTCTGGTACGGACTTTTGAAGCACACCAGCATCACGGGCGGTTAAAAAAGGCGAATGGAATCTCGCTAAGAAAATATTTTAAGCACATTTTTGTTTCTTAAAACCGCTATAATTTCGACAGCATTTTAACACACCAGATCGCATCTTTTTACTATATCTCGTGTGACGGAAGTCATTGTCGTAGTGTCATCTACGAAAATGACTTCCGTCACACGAGATTTGTTGCGTAATGACGGCTGTAAGACTTACTATGGGTGTGATTGGGTGTGATTATGTGCGTGCCAGACGGTACATTCAAGCGAGCCGACTTACTATGGATGCTTCACTTATTAACCGACTTCAAAAAAAGGAGGAGGTTATGTATTCGGCGGGTATTTTTTATTTTTTCATGTATGTACACCGATTATGCGGTGCACATACATGCACCGATTAGTGCGCAGCGTGGGTAGGCCCCCCACAAGGTGGACCGACGACCTGGTGAAGGTCGTGGGAATCCGCTGGATGCGGAAGGCGCAGGACCGGTCGTTGTGGCGATGCTTGGGGGAGGCCTATGTCCAGCAGTGGACGTCTTTCGGCTGAAATGATGATGATGACACCGAATATTGTTTAGCGATTCAATCCGCCTGTTATTTTTGTGCATGAGCAGCACCTTATGTTTGGAAAAAATCACAAGACAAGTTCTACCAACAAAAGGAAGCACGAAAAGTTACTGAAGTTATCATACTTACCGGAGGAAAAGGGCATGTCCTATTTTGAAACGCCCTTCTAACTGCGACCCCAAAGAATAAGTCACTTTCCACCATATCGCAGAATTTGAAATGCATCTCAACAAAACTGGGACGGTATCTATTTGTGAGGAATTGGTAGAAGTAGAAATGCAGCTAAAACAAACGACGGTAGAAGTGTTTAAACAAAAACAAAAAAAACACAAAAACTAAGGTCCGTATCACAGAAAGTTCCTCCAGCGTTGATCACTGTTTAAAACTAGTTTTGAGTTGGGATTTAATTTTAGAACATGTCTCAAGCAGAGATTTATTGATCACAGTTCAGCTGAGTTTAGCTTTACTTTATACTGTCACCTGTTTCGGTATTTGAGCAGGGAAGTGATCAATAATCACTCTAGTGTGGTCCAGACTACGCTTGAGTAGAGATTTCTATTCTATTTCAGGTCAAATTCGTGTGTTATGTTGTTGAATTAAAGTTTATAATAACCGTATTGGAATAAAACCGATATATACTCAAGTAACGATTCCATCCTTAAGTAGTGATCAAAGTTTAAACTGTACTTCAGGAACTGGTGGGGAGTACTCACAAGTCAAGCGTGCGTAAAGAAGTTTTACTTGAAAAAACAACTAAGCCGTCTTACCACATCTTTGTTGCTCAGTGAAAAGAGCGTATGCGTGTTCAGTTCCATATAATATCTAGGATCCTGACGGCCGATACGCCGGCTGGACACGTTACAATTTCTGAAATATTTGCTGTCGTGCCACATAATGACGGCATGCTCTGTACTTATGTAAGTTAACTGAAATTAGAAGTAATATTACTTAGATTTTGCTAACATAAAAATAATAATATTACATCGACGTTCCGCATGCCGGGAATCTCGTGAAAACTTAGACAGATAAGCAAATGAGGCTGGACTTAGCACACGAGGTTGTCGACATGTGGGACGTGGATTCAGCAATCATTGTGTCGATAGTTGTCACAGCCAATGGCCTAATGTGTTAATGACCAACTATTCTCGTTAGGTGGCTGGGTCAAGGGCCAGATTCAGAAGGCGGTTCTCCTCGACACGGCACCTACTGTGAGGAGGTTCCTGTCTCTGGAGCCCTAACTACCGATAGATTGGACCCCTTCTCCCGATGCAAGTGGAACGACGACGTAAACAACGTGGACGTAATAAAAAAAGTCAGTGAAATTAATAGAGGAAATAATAATAATATTAGGTCCTTACATATGAAATTACCGTTTTGTCGTACTGACCACTTTAATCTGAAATATCTCCACTTCGGTAAAGAATTCCAAATTCAAATTTATAAATTCTTTTAGCTGGTACATTTGAGTTTTGAAAACAGTCATTTATTTGTTTTTTCCTCATTATTTTATTCTTTGGCGTCGCTTATTACCGCACAATCGAAAACATGAAATATCGGTATATTTACGAGTACGAGTTCTACCGTGGCACCAGTGCTGCAGAAACAGCTCGAAGGATTAATGATGTGTACGGCGCTGGTGTCGCAAAAGCAAGCACGGTACGTTTTTGGTTTTAACGTTTTCGTTCTGGAAATTTCGACCTTCAGAACCAACTTCGTGGACGGCCGGAGACCAAAGTGGAAAATGAAGAATTAAAGGCTATTGTGGAAGCGGATCCATCACAAAGCACTTAAGAGATAGCTGCAGGCTTCGGGGTAAGTGATAAAACTGTATTAATCCACTTGAAGCAAATCGGGAAAGTAAAAAAACTTGAACGATGGGTACCTCATGAATTGAGTGAATCGAACTTGCAAATACGCGTCGACTGCTGTGTTACTTTGCTCAACCGACACAATAATGAAGGGATTTTAAATCGAATCATTACTTGTGATGAAAAGTGGATACTGTACGATAATCGGAAGCGCTCGTCGCAATGGCTGAACCCTGGAGACCCAGCCAAATCCTGCCCTAAACGAAAATTTACTCAGAAAAAGTTACTTGTGAGTGTTTGGTGGACTAGCGCCTGTGTCGTTAACTACAGCTTTCTAAAATCTGGCCAAACGATTACGGCAGATATCTATTGTCAGCAACTGCAAACCATGAAGGAAGAACTAGCTGCTAAACAACCGAGATTGGTCAATCGCTTTAGGCCACTGCTGCTTCAAGACAACGCAAGACCACACACTGCACAACAAACAACCACTAAGTTAGATGAGCTACAATTGGAATGTCTGCGACATCCACCGTACTCCCCGGGCCTTGCTCCAACAGATTACCATTTTTTCCTGAATTTGGACAACTCCTTACAAGGAAAAAAATTTAACACTGAGGTGGCAGTCCAAACCGCCTTCAAAGAGTTTATTGATTCTCGCCCCTATGGTTTTTTTAGTAAAGGGATCAATGAACTACCTATGAGATGGCAAAAGTGCATAGATAACAACGGTGCATACTTTGATTAATTAAATATATTTTACAAAAAGAAAAAAACTATATTCCTCCCGTACAAAACGCCAATTTCATATGTAAATAATATTTATTCAAGCCATTTACATCGTCATCGTCTGGCGAGAGAAGCTTTATCTGATGGTATCCCTATTGTCGGTTTGCCGTATTATACTGACGTCGTTTATTTGGTTAAACAAAAATGTATGAGTATGTGGAATGAGTACTTTGACCAACGTTCACTTGTCATAGGAATATGTATAAAACTATTCAACCAAGTTTATCGCGTTCTCCTTGGTTTGCCATGTCCGATTTAACAAGAAACACCATTGTCTTGTCTATGAGGCTACGATCCGGGCACATACCACTAAATAGTTTCGCATACCTTATGGGAAAAGTCATTTCAAAAAATTGTACTGAGTGCCATATCGTTGAAGATGTATTCCATGTGTTGGTGGAATGTGTCCGGAACGAGTCCGAAAGAACCATGTTGAAGTTCATTTACGGCATTAATTTATATGATACTGGTGTATGTAACAGCATTTTGGCCGACCCGTTATCGGAGGAGGCCAGAATGCTTTATAGATTAGTCAATTGTGCCCTGAAACGAAGATAGTTTTAGATGGTTCTGATGTGATGTCCTATGGGGATGGCATGATCATGTTTGATCAAATCTCCTTTTTATATATAAATAAAGATTTAAAAAAAAAAAGCCAGTTACACAATACATAAAAACTGTATTACATTCATTTCATTGTTTTCTTTTTTCCTTACACATTGCGCAGACCAGCCAGCCAGCAGCAATGTATAGGAATGACTTATCTCAACGAAAAAGTAATTCGTTGAGATATGTCATTCTCATGCATTTTGATCGTTTTCTATTAGCGTTGACGATTGTAGATTGTCAACTTGGCTAGGGGGCAGCTCAGCCAATAAGCTAAACGTGACGTCAAAATAAAGTTTGACAAAAAAATCTGGATTACTCATTTCTGTTCTCCAAATTAAATTATAGTCACTCTCATAATTTCTAAAGTCTTGGCTATCAAATAAAAAATTGATTACTTATCACTTGTATTTAGTAAGAAAACAATAATAAATAATATATATAAATGTACTCAGTATTTTTGACATATTGTGTATAATTAATATGCAACTTTCAGACACAGTATAGAAATATTTGGTAATGAACAAATAAATAAAAGAAAAGTTAGATGACGATTTTTATTTGTAACAAAGTTAAGCCACAGTAAATATTATAGGTAAACAGTACCGAAACTACGTACACACGGCTACAAATCAAGCTGTACATTTCCAGAATAGGCTGCCCTCGCGTTGTGAGGAAAACCTATACAATGCGAGGTCAGCTTATACTGGAAATGTACAGCTTGATGTGTAGCCGTGTGTACAAGCGCTCGATACGACGCACCAGCACAGACGCACACCTCAACAAGACCCGGGTTTTTGTACTGACAGCACTGCGACGTCCGCAGAGCCTCTTTCTGTCTGTCTGTGTGTCGTGTGATATATCGAGCGTTTGCAAAGTCTAACAAAGCGATTAGTATTCAGATTCACCAAATATAAATGAAGATTTCTATAGATGTTTTCTAGTGAAATATCATTTTAATAACAGACAAAGTTAAACTGTATTTATACATAACACTAATCATTCTATAATCATTTCCTGAGAAATGAGAGGTGACCTTGGATACTAATTGCTTTGTTAGACTGTACGTTAGTTTCGTTACTGCTTTAGCTATATATTTACTGTGAAACGAGGCTTTTAAATAAAAGAAAAAGCAACTTCCTTAACTCACGGTTTCAGTACTACATCTTTCATATCGGTAGAACAAATAATAAAGGAAACCAAGAAGAAAATACTTTAAAAACATAGTATTTCTATAGTAGACACACACACAAATCTATTGCGTTTGAACTGCACTATACTTTATTATAATATCCTTCAGGTACATTAAGAGTATATTACTGATCAGTTACAGTCGATGCTACACATAATGAAGTGATTCTAAATGACTTACGCTTAAGGCGCAATTACACTCGGTAGTTAACCCGTATTCAGGTATACGAATTACTTTCCCCGACTTCGGACACCGGATTATTATATTTATTTACACTTTAGCTGCTAACCCGAATTTGGGTGTCCATGGAATTCGGGTTAGACGTGTAGATCGAACGAAGTTGAATAAAAATGCCTCTTCGAAGCGCAACACTAGTTACACAACACTACTCATTGTATGGGTAAAGACCAAAATTTTGACGCATTTGCCCAATTCAAAATTTCCCAATAATTTTTCTTAAAAACTGTGCCTGATAGAATTATATGACAATTGATATTAAATTAAATGATTATTTGTCCAGCATGCCAAAGACTCAAAGTTATAAAATAATACTCGATAGCAGAGTAAATTAAATAATTTCTCCACAAACGGGAATAAATTATGTACAAAACGGCGTAATAATTTTGGAGGGTGAACTTTGAGTATATTTCTGAACAAAATCTGTGTTACATAAAGACTGAATATCGAATTCTACAGTAAAAGCGTATAATTGGCAATGCTTTTCAAATAGATGGTGTAAGACAATAGCCGCAATAATGTGCTTTTTTACTGTTTAAATTTTCATGTGATCTTTAAACAATTGTGCTACTTATTTTGTGCAACCGTTTTCATTAGCAGTATCTATAGACTAAACCAGGTAGGATATCGTTTTCGAGAACTGGCAAAATTGCGCATAATTGTCTATAGCAGCTAGAGCTCAGCGGCTATATTGAATCGGTCGCGATGTCAAACTCAAAGTGATTAAGCGTGGTCAGAAAATTTTCGACAGGTTTTTCGACGATTTCTATGCTAAGTTTTGTGTTTTAACCATGATTTTTAGTGCTCTAAGTATAAAAAGGCATGGGCTTTTGTGTAATGTTCATTTCAATATGATTTACAACATAGTTTCGGGGTAATCAATATTTACTCACTGTGCTACCTCACAATTGTGATACGTTTATGTTACTTTTGTATCACCAGTTAAACAATTTCTGTGTCACCACAATTGTGCTACCATTATAAGGTTGGGATACACTTAGTACTATTATGATTAAACGCATTTGAGAAGGCAATTAATAATTGAGTAGCTATCGGGATAGTTTTAAATGAGTCGTTGGTTGAATTCGCGGAAAGAAAAATGTTAAAACTTTGTGGTAATAATAATGATGGATGCATTTTGGAGCACTTTGTAAAATATGCTCTAATAAGATAACAATTTTGTTTCGCTTCCGTTTTAATAAATAAGCGTAACTGATTTTGCCATAAAGTTTATAATTGTTATCTAATAATGTTACTGATTTAATTTTTTGTTATATTTGTCATAAAAAATTAAAAAGTTCATAACGTTGAACTTTCAAGTACCTTTGTTGTTTTTTTTTCTATTAAAACTCATTAATTTACATTTTGGAGACTTAATTAAACTTCATCAAGATTACAATATTGTTTTAATTTCGTTTTTATGAATAAGCGTGACTTAATTTGCCATAATTTTCTATATTGTTGTTTAATTTTCCATTTTTGTAAATAAACTACTTTATAAACTCTTAGTGTAACCTCAACTTTATAGTTCTATGCTACCATTTTGTGCCACTATTGTGTCACTGTAGCGTAAATTGCTGTGCGACTTTTGTGTCACCATCGCACAACATTTTGTGTCACTATTGTGTTATTTGCGTCAATATTTTGGTCTTCACCCGTATTATGACTGGTGGAGCTAGGGTTGCCAACTGTTTTTGATAAAAATAACATAATAATATCACATTTTTTAAATAGTGAAAAAATAAAGTAGGTATTTGGAAGAACTAAAAGTATTTTTCAATATTTTATCTATTTATTTATTTCTTCTCTTGAAGACATAGCAGTTTTTCATCATCCTTGAATTTTTGAAATATATATTTATATTCTCAATTTAAATTTAAATAAACAAGCAACTCATTTTTTATTAATGTTCTAGACGTCAGTGTCGGTGATGAACATCAGAGATAGATGTCACTGTCGCCTCAGACAGATGACTTATCTATTTGTCACATTGATAATGAGATCAAATTCAAATTCAAATTCAAATTCAAATATTTATTTGCTTTTAAATAACGTCGTCGTCTAACGTTTCTTTCAATTAATTAATTAATACCCATAGACCAAGTAAAAAAACTCAAGACAAATTCCAGCAGAACATTGAATTGATGCAGGGTATGCAAATGTATGAGTGACATTGACAGCGATGGGAGTGTTGCTAGATAAAATCTTTTTACCCCTGATATCAAACAACTGACTACGACTAATATTAAGTCTTTAAATAATTAATACGATCCAATTATAAACAGTCACGGAAAGGGATTGTTTAGCAAATTGACTGTCAATTAAAATTTTCCGTATATTAATAATCATAATTGTTGTCATTCGTTATCAGTATACCAACGACTAGGATCAGGGCTAGAAAGGCAAAATACGGCAAAATTTGTGTCTCAATTTGCTAAATAATTCGTATCCCTGGCCGTACATAGAATATAACTATATAATAAAAAATTGTTATTTGCTATGCAAGACTGTAAAGTTGTTATTTAACGCGTTTTCTTCTATTAAAGCAAGCGAAGGATTTTAAGATTGGATTCTAAAATATAATCAAACAAATGTAAAGGCACGAGACGGAAATAATTTTGCAGCAGTGCAAAACACACAACTTTTCATCTCACTGCAGCGAAGAAAATGCTAGATGTAAGAAAAACAATTGAAATATAATTAATCAGGGTTTAATTATTCATAGTAGTTTCTTAAAAAATGGAACATTATACTAAAACTAAAAATAAAATTACTGCTGTTGGTTGGATACTTGTGTACTATACCTTGGTAAAATATTTGCAAAATTATCAAAAATTACTCATTTCATTGGATTCCATTGTGGTAGATGTGAAGGATTCATTATGTTGTTTTAATAGAAATTTTCACCCGACTGCGGCGCAGCCCAAAAGGAGGGATCACGTTTTTAGTCATGTATAAATCATGCTCAACAAAGTGTTCGCTACAAATGAGTGAATAATTGGATGGTGACCAATTATTTTCATTTATGCTATTACGTATTACTTCAACCCACTCTTTTTTTCTGTTATGGTCATTCGGAAAGCTAAAAAGTAAAAAAGCGTAAAAATAACATGACGATTAATTTTACCCGATTTCTGGGGTAAATTATAATTTATTAACATGCAACACAGGAATATTCCTTGCCGCGGTAAGGTTAAAGAAAATGAATTGTAAACATTAAAATATGATTAAAATAAATTACTAACTTGTGAAAAGTAATTCCATCTGATTTTTTATGCGCTGTAGAATAATTTTTGCACCGTTTCACGACATACGAAGGCATTTTAAGATTTTTTTCAAATCTCTTTGACAGTTAAGTGTCGTGGTGACACGTTCGGTGATTCGAAATACAATAAACAGTTCGGCTTGGTTTGAATGTGAGTGTGTGCGTAATTCGCGTGTACTACGCTAATCGGCAGGGTTTTGAATGTATCAAATTTTTGTTCTTGACATTTGGTCTATAGGTATCTTGTCAAAGTTAATACCTATATATTTTTAAATTTCATTTTAATCATGTACAATTGCGTTCTGTTTCAACTTAGAAGTATCGATAGTACTTCAGTAATTGTCAATATAAGTGTTTAATTTTACGCATTACAGTAAAGATTGGAAATAGAGTATTTTCACATACTTTATTTTTATGCAAAAGTATAAAGTATATTTACCATAAAACTTTTTAACAAAAAATTGAACCGACGAAAACAGAAACTGAAAAGCGAAAAATAACAAATTATGAGTCGGCGCCAAACAAACTTTTAACAAGCAAAGTGCGTGCAAGTTGCAAGTGGCCGAGCGACGAACGAATTTTTGGAAAGTTATTGTTTATCGTTGAAAATTTCACGTTGTATTTGATGTTACGTTGTTTTTATTATTTATTTAAAGTAATTTAATGATCTTCGTTGATTGTTTGTTTGGCGCCGACTCATAATTTGTTATTTTTCGCTTTTCAGTTTCTGTTTTCGTCGGTTCAATTTGTTGTTAAAAAGTTTTATTTTAACTTTTTTTGTGGTCAAAATCTAACTCCAGGTCTCCATTATGTCGTAGTGTCTAGAACTATATTTATGTGTGCCAAGTTTCAACAGAATCGGTTAACAGGTAAGAATTCAGTGGGTGAACAAGCACTCATCCCCTGTTTTCCCACCCTTATGGGTGGATTTTGATTTTGAAATTTAAATGGGACCAACTTCGAGATATACCCTATCCATTAAAAAAAGAATCATCAAAATCGGGCCACTCTGTAAAAAGTTATGCGTGGTCATAAATAAAAAAAAAAAAAAAAAAAAAAAACAAATATACGCGTCGAATTGAGAACCTCCTCCTTTTTTTCGTCGGTTAAAAAATAAAGTAGGATACGTTATTCTAAAGTATGGTTGGCAACCCTAGGTGAAGCACTGGGCCCATACTCTTTGACTGGGCCCTAATTCACCCTATTTCACGTAATTTCATGACACGCCGATCAAGTTGCAGTGACGCTGCAGTTCGTTTCTGATAGCAATCGCCATAAATAAGAGAATACGAAAAGCATTATTTTGATCGAAACTTAACTGCAACTACACTTGAATTGGCCTATTGGCTACATTTTACATACAGGTAATGCCAATTACCCAGGGATACAGGATAAAATGGCCCTATGGAATGAATGGAATATGGCCAGTGTTAGCATCCGAATTCGGGCCAGCAACGCAGTGTAATTGCACTTTTATTAGTATGAAAATAAATAGCTGATTGCAAGTTAATGAGTGCAACTATCATCATCATTATAGAGCGTCTATCTTTATCCTAAATTCTACTACTAGTTGTTCACTGTATCACAATATTCACTCACACCCCCCCCACACACACAAAAACACAAAACACTCTCACAAGGCACTTGACATCAACTATTTAGAATTTATATTATTTTGTAATCTGTTTCTTAAAGAACAGTAAATAATATTTTATACTTTATTTAGCAAAGTAGTCTGTTTCTTATTTATTTTAACATTAAATAATATACTCTCCATAATAAATCTTTGTTACCTGAAACTTTGTAAGTTGTAACTTTGTTGGAAAAAGTCACTGACTCTTGAAACATTGTTATAATGCATATAAGTCCGTGTGGTGCCGGACGTAAAGAATTGCACCACCCTTATCTCTTATCATGGGTGTCGTAAAAGGCGACTAAGGGATTCACCAGAGGATGGGCAGCAGCGTTCTCTGAGTATTTAACCAACCAACTGCGATCGCCAACCCGCCTGCCAAGCGTGTTGATTATGGCATATCCCCCCAACATACATTTGCTTGGGGGAGGCCTATGTCCTATCTTTCGGCTGAAATGATGATGAATGCATATAAATCTAAACTATAAGTTGATAAAAGTGGCAAAGCTTGTGCTATGGGAACTAGACAATGGATATAATACTTATATATTTTTTTTTTTGTAAGTACATACTTATAATATATAAGAAACACTCAGACCAACAAAAACACTTATGTTCATCACACAAATATTTGTGCCCTGTGGGAATCGAACCCGACCCGACCTCGTGATCAGCAGTCCGACACTCGAACCACTAGATCACAGACGCCGTCAAAAAGTTCAAAACAGCATGCTTCGTTTTATTCACAGAATAGTTCATTTTAATTCTATGGTTTTATTATTTGAACGGGAATACGCGCACATACCTTTTTTTTTTTTTTTTTTTTTTTTTTTGTTTTCGAGTGGAAATCCTCATGGATACCCTCCGTCTGGGGAGGGCGGAGGGTTATGTCGGACTCTTACCGACTAAAACCACACGGTGGCCATCCTCTGCACAAAATAGAGGAGCTCCGGGAACTCCAGTGGACCGCGCCGGTGCCCCTCCAGTGCTACGCCTTTGGCACGTCCCGGGGAAACAACAAGGTTTCCCCAACAGCAGCACGTGACCACCACGTGCTGCTGTCCTCCCCAGGGTCGCTTAATAGATGCCTCGAGTCCCCTTACTCTTGGCACCCACGATCCCGAAGGTCCCCCACCATCATTTGGTGGTGGGGGATGCGGCGATTCGCCCTATCTGGGCCTTGCACCGGGGCGGTTGCCTCTCCGGCGCCTTCGTCTCCGAGTGGGATCGGCCCTCTCCCGATCCCGCTCTGCGGCCTCCTTCTGGACCATGACAGCCTCGCAGAAGGAAGCCACGGCCCTCCAAGCCGTCGGCTCTGCCAGCATAGCCGACACTACTGCTGGCAGAGAAAGATCTTGCCCGATCTCGCTGACCAGGACACGCCGCTCTGGGCTCCACGCAGGGCACTCCTCAAGCGTGTGCTGTGCCGTGTCCTGGTCACTCCCACAATGGTGACAATTTGCCGTGACTTCGCGTCCGATCTTATTCAGATATTCACCAAAGCAACCATGCCCGGTGAATATCTGAGTAAGCCGGTAGGTGACACGCTCACTCCTGTTCAGCCAGGCTTCAAAGCACGGCAGGACAGCTTCAACCACCCGCTTGTGCACGTACTGCGGCTCTTCGAGCCGCTCGCGCCACATCTCGAGCGCGTGTTGTCGCTCCTGCCGTCTCAGCATTTCAAACGCCCTTGCAGGCGCGCTCTCACCGCTTTGGCGGATGACGCGGATCCGGTCGTAGACCCTCGCGTCCATATCCGCCAAGATGTCCAACGGTGGGAAGCGTGCCAGGACAGTTGCCGCCTCATAGGATATCGTTCGGTATCCACGTGCAATCCGTATGGCCACTTTGCGCTGCAGGCTGTTGAACTTTGCCCTAGAGCGCTGGACGCCTGACAGTCGTTGTGACCATACAGGTGCCCCATAAAGGGCCATAGACCGCACGACACCCGCATAGAGACGACGAACCTCCTCCCGAGGTCCCCCGAGATTGGGCAGCAGTCTATGCAATGCACCTGCTACCCTTTCGATCCGGGGAACTAGGCGGTTGAAATGCTCCTTGAAGCTCCAGCGACTGTCCAAGATGAGGCCAAGGTACCTCATGTGTTGGCCCACCTGGACTTGCGCGTCACCAACGCGAACCGTCGAGCTGGGTGGTTCCCTGCCACGCCGCATGTTGTGGAACCATAGCGCCTCAGTTTTATGTGGCGCTATTTGCAGACCCAGCTCGTGGATTTTAGTCACGACTCTTGCCACACCAAACTCAGCAAGCCCGATGGTCCCTTCAAAGTTGTCCCCACCAGCCAGCACCAGAGTGTCATCAGCGTAACAAACCACGCTGACGCCGACGGGGAGGTCAACACGCAGGACCGCGTCGTATGCAAGGTTCCACAAGAGCGGCCCAAGTACCGATCCCTGTGGAACCCCGCAACTAATTCCCCTGTGATGAACACAACCGTCCCTACCCACATAGCGGATGTGCCTGTCACGAAGATAGGCCCCGACAATGCCTTGCAGGTAGGGAGGCACACAATGGTGTATAAGTGCCTCCCTAATCGCACCCCAGGGCAGAGAGTTGAAGGCGTTAACGATGTCAAGACTTATCGCCAACACAACTCCACCCCGGGACACTGCCTGCTCCGACAGCGAACGGACACGTAGAATCGCATCCACTGTAGATCGCCGCTGCCGGAAGCCATACTGACTATCGGCGAGGTCGGGACCGACCCGCGACAAGTGCTCAACGAGGCGTTCGGCAACTATTCTCTCGAATAGCTTGGATGCCTCATCGAGCAGGCATATGGGACGGTATGCAGAAGGAGAATCTGCAGCCCTGCCTTCCTTCTTTAATAGGACCAATCCGGCTTCCTTCCAGCCGGGGGGGAACACGCTCTGACGCAGACAGCTTGTGAACAGCCGCCGCAGCCTGTCCCCCAGAGCAGCCATAGCCAGCACCCAAACCCGACCCGGAATACCGTCAGGTCCAGGTGCCGTATTACGGGTTCTCAGGCGACTAACGGCCCGGTCCAGCTCCCCTTCGGTCACCTCCAAATCCTCGGACCAATCTGGTGAAGCCATTGGGGGCACTGGAGGACAGTCCTGGACTGCTGGGAATAGCGTATGGACAACTCTGCCCAGCAAGTCCGGGTCTAGGGTTTCCGTAAGTGGGGGAACTCATGGACGTAGTTTGCCCAGGACTACCTTGTATGGTTTCCCCCACGGATCCCTGTCCAGGCCCTCCAGAAGTTCTCTCCAGGACCGAACCCTGGCGTTCTCAATGGCTTTTTGGAACGCTTTTGTAGCCGCCCGATACGCCGCATAATTTATGGCTATCTCCTCGGCTGTAGCTCGACGTCGTCGTCGGGTTCGTGTGTACCGGCGTCGACTCCTCAAACAGGCCGCGCGAAGTTGCGCGAGATCATCTGACCACCAGTACACCGACTGAAACCCACCGCGCCTGACCCGGGGCATTGAGGCATCACAAATCGCCGTCAACGTCTCCCGGAACCAGGTCGCCTCCACCTCTGGATCGGGCAAGATCCCTTCAGATTCCGAACTTTCAGGCCATGCCGCGACGTAGGCAGCTGCGACAAGTAAATCTCGGTCGAGCAGTTTGAGGGACCAACGCCGCGGCAAAGTGTTATGATCTGGGCGGCTGGAGCGGTCTGGAGGACGGAGGGCCACTTCAAGAATGATGTGGCGGTGGTCGGATAGAGTGACCACCTCCTCCGCAACTCTCCATCCAGTAACCATGCGGGAAGCAAGAGGACTCGCCCACGACAAGTCGACGATCGACTCCCCCTGCCATCGGACGCATGTAGCCACGGACCCCCGATTGAGAAGGCGAAGATCCAGTCCAGCCGCCCAATCCTGCAACGTCTCTCCCCTGGGCCCGTCCCGACGATTTCCCCACACTCTTGAGTGAGCGTTAAAGTCGCCCAGGACGAGCACTTGACGAGGTAAACAAGTGCTACGAATGCATCGTGCCACCTCGTCCAGGTATCCCTCGTAGTCGGCAAGGGAGATGTTGGGAGAGACGTAGCAACCCACTACTGCCAGAGGGCCCCACTCCACAGCAATGAATCCCTGACCACTTTCGAGGAAAGCACAAGATGGACCTCCCTCCGTCCCGCCCCAGTAGATGGCAACAGAACCAGCAGTGTCACCGAACCAACGAGGATGATCCGGGACGTTGTAAGGCTCTGCTACCGCCGCTAAAGCAATCGACCACTCCGCAACCGTTTGCAAAAATAGATGCTGCGCGTTGCGGCAGTGGTTGAGGTTGCTCTGAATTATTTTTAGGGGTGGGAAAACGACGTATCCATAACCTCCTGGGGGGCACTGCTTGGTGCAGGCGCCAGCGCAGAGCCAGCCGTCACGGCCTGGCCTCGTTTGCCCTTTCTTTTGCCTTTCGGGGCGGAGCACTTCTTACTTCCCATCCTATGGGTGGCTGGCCGACCAAGATCCGCGCAGAGTGAGCATCGAAGATTCTGCGCTGTGCACTCCTTCGCTTTGTGGCCAGACTCACCACAAGCAAAGCAACTTTTGCTACGGTCGACATCACTTCGGCACTGGCGACTGACGTGCCCAAATTCGAAGCATCGGTAGCATTGAAGCGGGCGTGCCTCCAATACTTCGAACCTCGCTGTCGCCCAGCCCACGCGAATGCCCTTACTGGCTGCCAGCTTCTTGGCCGTTGCCAGCGGGCAGCGGACCCAGACGGTCCCTAGAGAGCGAGGAGAGCGACGAATTTCACCCACCCTCACATCCCCCGTGGAGCACCCGCCTGCTTCAGCAATAGCAGCTGCTACCTCCGCAGGCGAGACGGCGTCATCCAGGTCATACACTCGCAACTCGCTGGTCTTCATTGGACGTGCAATGTTGACATCCATGTCGGCCAAGACTTCCCGCATCCGCGACGCGAGACTGTCCGCCTTGGAGTTGCAGTCGCTACCGATAATTTGCAGCAACATACCACCCGTGAGTGACCGTTTTTGACGAACAGTCTCTATCCCTATGTCGGAGAGTTTTATACGCTGCTTTGCTGTAGCCATAAATTCCGCATATGTTGCAGCAGAACCCTCCGGCAGAGTGACGGCAATTGCCGCCGACGCGGGAACAGCTGGCAACTTTTTATCCCCTCGTTTTTTTCCTCCCTTCGCTTGCATCTGTTGCTGAGCTGATCCTCTTGTTGAGGACAGAGCGGACGACCCAGGCGCAGCCGACATTTCCTTGGGTTGGGAAGAAGAAGATGCTTCCATCCCTTTTTTTCCCGCTACTGTAGCCCAGGAGTGTGCAGCAGAATCTGATGTAGATGGCTGCGGTACCTGACTAGGCACAGGGGGCAGATCTACTACTGCAGGCTGTTTGGGATTCGTCCTCTTTGTCCTCTTGCCCCTTCCTTTCCCTTTACTTATGCTTGCCGCCTCCAGGGGAGGGCCTACCTGAGGATCCGACAGCGATTTACCTTTGGCATCTGCAGCCAATGGTGGACGAAGGCGCTGCTCAGGAGGCAATCTGCTTTCAAACGCCTCAAACCGTGCGTTCACCATGCCCCCGACTCGGAGCATGATGGGATGCATTAATTCTTCGAATACCGTCGAAGACAAACCACCTGCTCCCCTTTGAGCATCCAGCGATTCAGATGACGGGATGGATTCTGACGCCCGCTCATCACTCCGCCGACGGAGGAGGTTCAGTTCCTCCGTCAGTTTTTCCAACTTTGTTGAGAGGGAGGCGAGCTGCGAACGCAAGTCCGCGTTCTGGCTCTCTAACCTTTCAACATTGGCGGTGGCAGAGGTACGCTGAGTTATCTCCTCTGCTGCTGCCTGCACTGTCCGTGCCGCCACCCGGAGGCTATGGGCAAAGCTACCTTTCAGATTGCGAGAGTTATCAGCAACCTGTTCCACCACAAGAATATTTTCTTTAATGCAGGCGCCGAGATCAAGCGTTGGCTGCTCCTGCATCCGCATCGCCAGTTCTTTGGGTTCTGGCAAGCTTTCCTTACTTCGAGCACTGGTTGACCCTGTGAGCTCTAGGTTTTCTACCGCATTCAAACCCAACCTCTTTTTTGGTCCAGGCAAATCTCCACTCACTATCGGCCGCGTTCGCTTTCGCGCGCGTGTCACGACCGATGCTGATGAGTTTTGTGAGACAAATGATATTTGCGAGCTGTCAGACTCGCAGCTATCGTCCCCCATAACGCCTCCTACAGGGGTAGGCGGTCGCGTGAAGCGTTCCCGTGACCGGGTCAGCCTGACTGCCGGCGACACACCCTCCGGAGACTCTACAGTCTCCACACAATTTTCGGTGACAGCGTCATTAGACCCTGCACCAACCACCTCTTCATTTTTAATTTTGTTGGTATCCATATAGTTCCCACGAGTAAGGGGGAAATATTCGGTCCACCCGGGCAGTGCCCCCTGTACCCGGGTAAGCGAAAGGTGTAACCCAACCAGGGGGTCCGCTGATACCCTGGAGGAAGCGCGCTAGCGACTGATGCACTTATCAGTGCAACCCTTCAGCCATTCATACCTTCGTCACGCGCCAGAACTTGATATTAGGGGTAATTTTTTATAGAGGTTTTCTTCCTCGCGGTCCGGGCGATTAAGCCAAGACCCTCGGTCCTGAAACTGAGTCGCGAGACGTAACCACGACACTCAGCACGACATCAGGATTACGATTTTGCGACGGTGGCATAAAGCCTAACTGCCCCATTTTTCGCACACGCGATGTAACGAGGCCCGCCCGCATTATGTTGCTCCTCGAACAATACGAGGAGCAAAGCGCAATCACCGCTTGGTTTATCCAAACGGGCCGCCCCTTCTGGCAGTCCACATTGGACTTTGCCACGTACCCCTCTTAGTCTGGTCTCTCACTTTGGACCTGACCGGCATGAGTAACTCTACCGGCATGGCTCCAAAGATCACTGAGACACACAAGCCCCACCACGACGACAACGTGGGGATACAAGCGGTGGGGACGCGCACATACCTATTTTAAGTTTGAACTGATCGTGGTCACGAGCAGACCGATTCAGGGGTCTAATAAAGCTTTTATTGCATAATTTTTCAGAACTTAGGAAAATTACCAGTTTGGCGCTGTTGACAACCTGACAGTTTGGGAGTTACCTTTATGTATTTTTATGCATGATTCATGATTCGTAGAATTACTGACGAAGGGCTCGTGGCTACGTAGCAACCGCCCGGATTTTACAATCTGCGAGGTTAAGCTGTGCTAGCCGCGGTCAGTCCGTGGATGGGTGACCGTTTCGTTACACATCGAGACCCCTCCGTGCCTCGGAGAGCACGTTAAGCTGTCGGTCCCGGTTGTCACACAAATATCTATGGCAGTCGTTACGGATAGTCAGAAGCCTGAAAGTCTGTTAACTGGTCTAACTTCCGAATTTCAGTATTACCCAGTATTATCAAGTAGTAGTAGACCTTCTTTGTGAAAGAGCTCGTCCGGGGAAGTACTACCACCATACCTACTTCTCCGACCAATAGTGATGCTTGCATTGCTGTGTTTCGGTCTGAAGGGTACGGGTGCCGGTGAAATTACAATCACATGAGACTTTTCAGCTTCATGACTCAGTTTGGCGAACCGACTTGCGGTACCATTTAGGCAACAGCCTAGGTGGTATTGCAGTTGTTATGGGCAAAGGTAACTGCTTAACATCAGGTGGGCCTTTAGCTCGTTTCGCCATCCTATACTATAAAAAAAATGTAACTGGGTTGAACTGACTGCCGTCTGATGGCAGTCACTCCGTGTAAAATACTGATGTTCTGCCGCATCTGGCTAGACTGGAAGCCGACCCCAATATAATTGGGAAAAGGCTCGGAGGATGATGTGGTACCTAGTGGATAGGTAATAGTCATAATGTCCTCCCGGCCGAATTTTGGTCACGGCGGCCAATCTCAATGGAGACTAGACTGTGCGGGACATATTATAGTGTACAAGTGTGTGCGCAAAAACAGGTGCACTCTCTATTCCCTCACTCTCATAATCCGATGGGACGGCAATTCGACACGACCGGAGAGAGATCAGGTGCAGGACCGACGGCTTTACGTGCTCTCCGAGGCACGAAGGGGCTTAACCTTGCAGATCGTTCAACAATCCACACGATTGCCACGAGCCCTAGCGGATAGGTACCTAGTTTTGCACAGAACGAGCTAACCTTTCCATAAGAGCAATATTTCACAGGAACCCCTGAAGTTTAATGCTACAGATTACATACTAATTATTCACGGACAATAGATTTACATTAACATTCACTGAAGGTTTAGATTAGGCCCGCTAAATGAACGGGATTAGAGAGATATGAACACAATATATTATCTTATTTGTATCCGCTGTTGAGGTTAAGGGGTGCATATAAATTGTAGTGTTCTGTCACAGAATATCTAAGTTCTGTATTGTATACGCCAAGAATTTATGTGAATTGATAGCTCAGGCCCGCGACTTCACTCGCATGGTAGGTATGTCGCTAAAAAGTATTACAAAACGTATTATTGAAATAACTAAAAACCTCTTAAGGGGTCATTGAACTCAGCAGTATGAACAACTTTTATTATAGGACCAACCTGGAAATCGCGAAAAAAAATCAGCTGATCCTTACATTTGTAATCACATAAATGGACAAAATGTAAGGATCAGCTGATTTATTTTCGCGATTTCAGGCTTGGTCTCGTAGTAAAAGTTGTTCATACTGATGAGTACAATGACCCCTTAAGAGGTTTTCAGCTATTTCGATAACACGTTGTACATCGTTGGTGGATAGGTACTGCAACAATGTGTATCTCATCATCATCATCATAATTTCAGCCGAAATACGTTCACTGCTGGATATAGGCCTCCCCCAATTAAGGGGGGGATATGCCATAATCGGCACGCTTGGCAGGCGGGTTGGCGATCGCAGTTGGTTGGTTAAATACTCAGAGAAAGCTGCTGCCCATCCTCTGGTGAATCCCTTAGTCGCCTTTTATGACACCCATTGATTTAGGGTGGTGCAATTCTTTATGTCCGGCACCACGCGGCACGTGCGAGCGTGTATCTAAATCTTACAAAAAGGGAAAAAACTGAATTGATATTACTAATTTTCAATAATTGGCAGAGATGGAAAGAAAACATTTTTTATTATTTTATAAAACAAACAGTTTAAAATGACATGTGTTTCTATGTTTTTTTTCTTTATTGTTTTCTTTCTTGCACATTTTTTTGTTATTATGTAATTGATTAAAAATTAATAAATAGTGTCATATAATAAAACAAAGTTTAACCGGATTAAATCGCGTATATTATTTAAATTGGTTTCCCAATTGGTTTGGTTTGGTTGGTTTTGGTTTTTTTAATTGGTTTGTGTAGTGATCGCGAAAACCTAAGAAGTTATTAAATAGTTACTTATTATATTTCAACGCTGCTGAATGTTTTGTTAAAAATGTTATCTTTTCAAAAAAGTTCAGAAAGGGTTTTTTTCAGTGAAACTTAACAAATATTCTCAACGCGCCACCTCCACGGTCGTTAAACAGTCATGATAATGATATTTATTTCTGTCTCTTTTCATAAACTTTAACGGAAGAGAAGATATAGATCTTTTGAAGGTACAAGATGTGAAGTAATGCAAGTGCAAACAGAGTGTAATATTTGTAACATTTTAATAATAGTACGGTCGACCACACGTCGGTGGCAACACTTTGACATTAGCAGCATCTTTATTTCGTAAGCAGTAAGGGCGGTTTTCGATTTTAAGTGTTACCACTGTCATGCAGTCGACTGTACATTACTGTCGAGGCCTGAAATGAAGAAATTGACGGCCGAGTGATATTGGAACTACGAGGCGATGCCGAGTTCTTACCAAGTGATTTTAAAAGGACGAGGCGCTAGCTGAGTCCTTTTTAAATAAACGAGGCCGTTAATTGCTATTTCGGCCGAGACTTGTATAGTATTTTTCCCTCATTTGCGAGGTAACAATACACAAGTTAATTCAACAGTATCTAATTTTCATTCGCTCCAATTCGTCCGCGCACGGTTCTTGTTCTATTTTCAAAGTTTGGAAAAAAAATGTGCATTCAGCCTTTATAATGATAAATATTTTGTACCTAAAAACACCTAATTTATGTAAGTGTGTGCTTAAAAACCTCGGTAGCATAATTAAAAAAAAAAATGTGTGCAGCTATTTCTATTATTGTCGTGTTGGATATTACTGGCCTAATAATTTGTTGAGTACGGAAAAGAGCCGATTGTTGTATTCTTTTTTTTGAATAATGAACCAATTTCCGAGCAAGTGGGAGAAAAATTAAATAAATTTCTCAGTAGGTACTAAAAAAAATCGATACCACGAGCAGAGAACACGGTGGCTTAGCGAATAAAGCACTGGTGTACTGAACCAGGAGTCGCAGGCTCGAATCCTGTTCGTGAGTGAATTTTTATTTCCACAATTTATTGTCTTTATATTTCGCACCGCATGCGTTAATGCGTTAAAATCATTGGTTAAAATAATAGTTTATAAATCTTCTTTTCTCGTATCAGATATATAAAATAATAAATAATCTTGTTCATCGCTAAGATTTTTTTTTTATGGTAAGTCAAACTTTTTTTTGTCACTGTTACGCTGCCTTGAGAAAAAATGTCTCTTCCATCAATGTAATGTCTTTGAAAAGATGCTTTTTGCTACTCAACGACAGTAATAAACAGTCACCTTTGCGCTGTAAATTAATAAAAAATGCAATAAACATTATTTATATGACAATAAAGTTACTTTTTACAAGTTTTTATTTAACAATACCGAGTTTTGGGCGTCGCGCGTCGTCTCTTCGTCGTATTGTTTAAAAACAAAGGGGGAAAGTTCAAAGTCACTCGACGAGTTTAAAGAATTTTTCTTTGGTCGAGTTTTTCTAATAATTGTCTGACATTATCACAGCTGTTTTCCCCGAGGGGAAGAAAAAAAAATTTCTTCACCACATAAAGGATTTATACAAAACAAATTAAAATAAGTACCTATTTGCTTAACATTACAACAATACGTGCTATGCTTATGACATGTTCACATCTCTGTCTTGCACCTGTCATTTTACAGTTCCGTGACCGTGACTGGGATACTGCTTAGACTAGACATACGGCCACCAACTTCACTGTTTAGGGTCCACTCGTATAGACCGGCTCGGAGAGCATCGAAGAGCGTTTTTTCTCACACATAACGGAGTTCTTAGTGACGGATTTATACGCTCGGAGCTGATCGAGCCGTTCAAGTAGACTGGCTGGGAGAAAGCACGCGCAAAAAACAGCAGTAGTAGGGATTCGCCGATACTGGATCAAGTCTGGGGGCCGACGCTGCCGACTAGTCTCACATGGCACATATGACCGCGAAATGATTAAGTTAGTCTTATAAAACCGCGAATTAATTTGATTACACGTATCAAACCGCGAATTAATTTGATATCAAACCGCGAATTACTTTATCGATCCGCGAATAAATTTGATATCAAAACGCGAATTAATCAGACTACACGTATCAAACCGCGAATTATGTTGATTGATCGATCTGATCGCGGGTTTGGTCTTTGCTGGTAGTAGTAGGGATTCGCCGATACTGGATCAAGTCTGGGGGCCGACGCTGCCGACTAGTCTCACATGGCACATATGACCGCGAAATGATTAAGTTAGTCTTATAAAACCGCGAATTAATTTGATTACACGTATCAAACCGCGAATTATGTTGATTGATCGATCTGATCGCGGGTTTGGTCTTTGCTGGTAGTAGTAGGGATTTGACGATACTGGATAAAGTTACTCTTATCAAAGATTCACCGGCTAAGAGAATGCCATAATCAGGTACTTCTTTTTTTGTTTTGTTTTGGGGGCATTGTTAAGCGTTTATGAGTTGTATTTTTATTAATTCTATTGTAAGGATTTGCCTTATTCTTTTCAGAAACTGGCTATTGTGTTTTATTTCAATTACCTTTACTGTTCATGTCGGTTCCTTTGATAATAACCTTTTCCTTTTTTGAACCATTATAAAGTACTTATGTTTATGATGGGTGCAAGATAAGGAACTGATATAATAAGACTTCAAATATTACTTAATAATTCCCATTTATTTCGTTTCTTAAAATTTCTTTGTTATACTCTTACATTCTAAAATATGAACGAAACATCTTATCCAATAACAAATCATTGAATAAGGTGTTACTAGTAAATAATGTTATGAAATCCAGCATCGTACAGCCATGATATTTATGTAACAAATACATTAGACAGTATTCACCACAAACTGAAGTAAAATCATTCTGAATCCTACTTGTATTCCAGTTCCATCTTTTGCAATTCCTTCTTAAGAATTGAACATAATATCCTGTTGGTGCCCGACCATAGGAATCGAAATATTGACCAACACCATTTAGATCAATATTTATAGCTACCCAGTGTGAGCCTGGCTTATAATCTGGATCCAAGTTTCCTATCATATATGTTGGTGCTTGGGTGTATACCGGTAACCTGTTTGCAGCATACACATTACTTGCTAGACCTAGATGAACTTTTTTTAGGTGTTGCTGTATCTCTACTGTATCCATCTTATTATTCTTATAAAACAATCGGCAAGAGCTAAAACAGTACTAATCTATGTCGTGGGTGACGTGTGAGTGTTAAAATTTTAACTTGATTAGCAAATTGTGCATGATATCTTGTATTAAGAAGGGGGTAGGATATAAAGGAGTTGGGTAATTAAAACTGAAATAGTTTTTGCGTAACTATTTATTCATCATTTAAACTTAAATGTTTATACAAAACCTTCTTATATCTAGATACACTTATTCTTAACTGCTATAGTCCACAGTTACATTTCTGTTTTTATCAATTTCAATTATATTATCAAATTCGGCATAAACAATACAGTTTATTGTTTGTATAAGTGATGATTCAAAACGAACTTCTAATCTTACACTACCATGCTTAATGAGATTCCAATGAGCTGATGAATTAGCTGATAAATCAGGAGTTAAATCGAATGCTAGCAGACAGTAACCTTTAGCATATTGCTCTCGAGAAATAGCATTGCCTTCATTAAGAAAATGTATACCAGTTCCAGAGAAAAGGGTATGATAAGCAGTTGTAAAAATATTATTATCAAAAGATGGCTGTAACGCTTTTGAAGGTACTTGTTGACCATCGATATATAAGCTAAAAGTATTGATACCATAATTTTCAAAATTAAATGGATTCTTAGTAAGACCGCCATTAAAGGCAGCATTGCTTACAAACCCGACTATACATCTTTTGGGTACTTGTCCTAGAAAAATATTATCAAGGGTTTTTCCCTGAACACCAGATGGTATTGTTAAGACTTTGACTTCAGCTCGTGTGATAGGATATTTAGCTGTAGTTGAAGCTAAAACTTTCTGATGTGCAAGTAATACACTTGGATTAATTCGTGCCCTTCGAACGATAAGAGTTGCATCTGTAATGCAAACTTTAAATTTTGTATCGCTTGACGAAGCCATTAAATTAAAACTTTCTCTTGAACGAACTAATTTTACACACATTTCAACACCATTAATCATAAATTTTTCTTGATTAAATATATCTCCATGAAGATGTCCAATCATTTCAATTTCTTTACTTTCAATAGATAGTTCTTGTCTTTTCAGAAATCCTGTGTTTTTTTCATCTGTTGAATTCATTTTTCCTGCTGTATCTTCATACCAGAGACCACAAGTAAGATGAGATTGTTTAGCTGCAGGAGCATAATTTAAAAGAGTTTCCATGTACGCTCGATAGGCATATGTATTGTTTGGTGGTGATACAAGTTTTTGATTCAAATAAACATCAAGTTGACTAAAGAGTGAATGTAACCAATTATTAACTGGGGCTACCACCGTAGTTGATAACAATTTTGTTGAATCCTGATTTAATATCTTAGCCTTTATGTGAAGTAGTGTATGTGACAAATCTAAATAGTCATCACCTGTACCCGGAACTTGAAACTCAATAGGTCCATCATCACCAAGAGATGAAATTGGTTTATAATGAATCCACAATCCATTTTCAATACTCGTTTGTGTAGACGGTAAAGCAAACAAATCCAGCTCTGACTTAACGCACTCACAAGAATGATTATGAAGAAAAGACATAATTATTTTGAAAATATGTCTTTGATATTATTTAATTTTGGTTTAAGACCTGATTTTTTTAGAGCTTTCCCTTTAGCTGTTAATGGTGGAATGAAAGACGACAATCGTTTTCTTTTGGTTATATACCCTGAACCAGACATGTTGATTCTATCAATTTTATCATCGGCTTTTCTTTTTAAATTTGAACCGACGAGCTTGAGGCGATCTTTAATTGAGTCTTCCATAGGACGTGCTTGAACCATATCACTCAAAAGACCTACTCCGGCATTTAGAGCCTCTTTACCAATAACTCTAGCACCACTTGAAAGTAAAGGTAAAACTGATCTAAATAATCCACCTAAGAAGCTCCCGATACCGTGACCACGCTGGTATGCAGAACCTTTATAAATTACTCCAACACCTGATCCAGCTTGATGCGTGTAATAATTTTCATAAGGACATTTAGTTTGATTACGATGAGAATGCATTATATTATAATTTTCGGAAATGTAGTTTAATACACACGGTTCCAAACTGGAATGGTATTTTTTGCCCCGTGCTTGATCTTATATCTATTTCTAAAGTATCAAATTCCCTTCGCATAACAGGCAAGTAGTGAGGTGGTGAAAAAACATGCATTTTATTAGCACCATAAATATATTTTGAGGGATCTAAAGAAATTATTCTTAATAACGGAGTCATAACATCACCAACAATCTGAGGTTCAACAATGTCGCAATAAACAAATAATTGAGATGGTAACCCCAAGTGTAAATTAGCAGGACACTTTCCAAAATTTCTTTCTAAAAGATTTTTATTCGGTTCGAAGCCTAGTTGCAAACATAATTTCGTAGATAATGTTATCGATAGTATAGTTTTATCCATAACCGAAACAGATACAAATTTTGTTATCTCATCGTAACGAAATTTTACTTTCTCTTTAGTACTGTTTAATGCTGTTAAAATATGCTCAATGTTATCATAGTTGGTGGCTGGAATGTGTGTTTTATAAAACACTGTCGATGGTTTTTCTTCATTAGGCATAATCATCTTTTTCGTAAAGTAAACAACATTTTCGTGGTCTTGAACCGTAAACATGGTGCATGGAAATTGAAATTCAACCACTCCAACAGACCATTCACCTTCCAGTTTAATGGCTTTCGGTAATTTAGTTGAAAAGTTTGTTGTCTTGTTATCAGGGAAATATTCCATCGAACTATTGCTAAGCAAAGTTAAATAAAAACTTTCTTTATTCATATTTGTTTTAAACTGGTAGCTAAAATCCAACTATTAAATTTATCTGGATAACCTTTCCACTTCACTAACACTTCTTTTCTGTTACCTGAGTATCGAGAACGAATGATTTTATCTATTTTATAATTTGAAGTGGGGTTATAAGACACTTTTTGTAATTCTCTTTCATAAAAAGTGCCAACTATTGGTTCATTTTGTAAATCTTTTATTGTATAAACAATCCATGGAGATCTATCAATTATTGAAGATATAATAAATATTTCATCACTCCAGTTCGATTCGTAACCTTTTTGGAATATATGTTTATATTTTGTTATTCGAACGTAATCACCTACATTTAATTTTGGTTTTTGACTATCTAAAGATTTTTTTGTTTTTCTATCATAGAGGTTAGTCCAAACTGTCATAATATTGTCAGAATTTACATCGCATGGGCACATCTTAATACTGGAGTGGTTACTGTGGTTATAAGAATAAATTAAATCTTGTAGAACGTCTACATACTTATATGTGTTATTATGAGTGAAATAACGCCACATTTTCATTTTCAAGGTTCTTTGAAATCGTTCGACAATGCTGGCCTTAATGTCAGGATTGTTAGTAGTATAGTAATTAACCTGTTTATATTTGAAGTATCGTTGAACATCTTTCGAAACAAATTCAGTACCTTTGTCAGATTGTATGTGTGTAGGAGTTGTATTAGCTTCAGTAAATATACTTTCAAAACATTCTTTAGTGGTGTCTGAATTTTTCTTTTTCATTGGTCTAGCAAAAGCATATTTACTGAAGACATCAATAACACAAAGTATATAGTTAAAACCATCATTGTATTGAGAGTAAGATCGCATATCACTCAAATCAGCTTGCCATAGTTCATTAATATTTGATAAAATGTATTTATTTCGTGGAAATTTCTTCAGAACAGGTTTGTGTAGCGTGTACGTTTCTTGCGACTGTAACCATTTTCTTATATTTTCTTTGTTCATTTTACCCCTCATAGCTGTTGTTAGTTTATCTATACTACTATAACCAGCAGGATTTGATGGGTCATAGTAAATTCTATTAATTTCTTCTAGTACGGAGTCCATTTCTCCCAATCAATCTTTTTCTTTATTTTCTTTATGTGCTTCTTACCTCCACTATTTGGTGTAGACAATTCTTCAGCTTCAGATATTTGACCTAGATCCTTCGTTTGAAGTTGATTGATAAACTCGTACCTCTTGGGGTTACCAATGTAACTCAGTGGTACTTTAACATCTTTTAATGCTTTTGCAAATCTGTCCCATCCTATCGGATCACTTCTTTTCAATGGTCTTAGTGAATCATTCACTAAGTCAACAATATTGCTTCCAGGAATTATTTCATTATCAATTATTACCGTACCTTCATCATCCCAATGAATTTTACTTTTACTTGATTCAACTAAATTTAACAATAGCTCACCTTTTTTATTATATGTTTTTGGTATCAAACTAAGTATTTGGGTTGCTGTGTAGCTCGGTTTTATTTTTAAATTATCTTCTTCTTTTTTAACAGATTCACTCTCTCTCAACGAAGCTTCGGTAGTAACTACATTTTGGTGATCCATTTCCTTCTTTTTATAACAATTCTTAAATTCATTTGTATCATTGTTAGAAGTATCATCATAAATTGGCAGTTTGTAAGGTTGACGATTTTCTTCAGCGAAATGAAGAAATCTTTGCAGAGTTTGTGAATATAACATCCACTTTTTTCGATCCTCTATCTTACTATGCATAATATTTTGCATTTCAGTGTCTAATCGAGACAAATTATTGTTACCAGTGTTTTCTTGTTTGAATTTTTCTATAAACCCAGGTTCTATAAGTAACATCTTTTTTGCATTTTCCATGTTAACTTTGTACAAAACAATTTACAAATGCACTCAGAATTGATCCCAATATTATTGGTAAGAAAGCTCCTCCTTTTTGAATGATTATATTTTTTCTTAGTTTAGTTTTACACTTGCGCAACAATTTCCGAAGAATATTTTTACATTTATTTAATTTCTTCTTTTCTTGATCTTTAAGAGGTACCTTTCCTTGTAGAACGTTATGAATGCATTCACAAATAAAATTTATTTCTTCGTCATCACAAGCTTTTATTAATGCTTTTCGATACTTTGGTTTAAGCGTATGCAATGCATTTAACAAATTTCTATACGTTGTTAGCCTACGATGCATTGTTAACAAGTGATTGGAACTGTTTGATTCTTTGAGTATTTAAACCCTTTTGTGGGTATGTATACTATGCAATGCCCATTAAATGGGAATATTTTTGTCTTGATGCGACACAAGTCATTGGTGTTCTGTTTTAAATCGATTATTAAATATCCATGGGCTTCTGAAGTAGCATCTTTGTAAGCATCTTCAATAAATTTCGAATTATCCGGAGATACCTGTCGTGCTAAATATCTTATTTGAGTTTTATCACGAGGATTTTTAAAATAGATTATGTAATTTGAATTTAAAGAAATGTCTCTTTGTCCTTTACCCTGGTGAAATAAATTTTGTGTTATATAAAACACGCTTAAATTTCTGTGATGACTACCCTTAGTAAATATATCGACAACTCTGCCATCTGATTCTCTCATTAAGTCATCTATTATAACAAGATGCGGTGTCTCGCCATCAAACATGTTAAGGTTGGGAATACCTTGATGATAGTTAACGTTTTGTAAATTATACAAAGGTTGCATTTCGTCAAAGCACCATGTAATTTGATTGAAATCAATATTACATATTTCTTTCATGGATTTTATAAAATCTGTTACAAACTTTGATTTTCCACAACCACTCGGACCTGCGACTATGGCAGTAAAAGGATGAAAAAAATGGAACATTTTAAATGCACGTGTGAACTCTAAAAGTGTATTGGAATGAATAAAACATATTATTAAAATGAATGGTATTTATTATATTTGTTTTCAATTATTTGAATAAATCTACAAACTATATCATACATTTAAAATAAAATAAAATGCATTTATTTCAGGTACAATAACAAACAGAACAAGACAGACATCAAAGATACAGACACATGCAAAATATATAATTACTAAGAACATCATTGCTCTACAAAATAAAACAAAAACACATATTTACAGATACATATTTATATACACTTATAAATTACATACACATCGTTCAATAGTACAGAAAATAATGTTTGAATTACATGTTCTTTCAAAATATATAATTACTAAGAACATCATTGCTCTACAAAATAAAACAAAAACACATAATTACAGATACATATTTATATACACTTATAAATTACATACACATCTTTCAATAGTACAGAAAATAATGTTTGAATTACATGTTCTTTATCTTATAATGACCCCAAGCCAGAGTGTCAGTAGAATTTTTTAATAAATGGCGTTTTGTGTCACTATGCGAGAGCGATATTTTATTAATTTTTTGAGTATATATAGCGTGTTTAATTGATTTGAATCTTAACATTTCACTATATTGAATTTTCTTTTCAAATAAACATGTTTTAAAATCATTTAGATTAAATTTATTTGTGACACATTTATTTATACCTTTTGCTTTAGCTACAAATTTATTTTGCACATCCATTGCATACATTTTTGCACGAAGTCCGACAAACTCTTTGAGAATTTTACCATTATTTTCGTCTTTAAAAAAACCTAACCGCTTTTTGTTTATTAATGGTAAACCATATTCATTATTAGGGGGATAGTCAGACGTATCGAAATAATATTCTAAGTTATCTATAATGTCAACATAAAAATTATCGGTAAATATTTGATAAATTAAACTGTCAGTGTCCGTATAAAGAAGTTTAAGATTATTTTGATATTTTGATTTCATGAAATCGTAATGAAATTGATACATTAACGTTTTTGATAGTTCTAATATACAAAATCCGAGGTAAATTGGTTTGTTGTATAAAACTTTAGTTTTATTTAATTGTACTGCTACTAAATCTTCAGAAAATATTGAAAGACTATGAAATTCAGGTCTCGCTATCAAAGATTGAACTCCTTGGGTTTTCCCACGATTCAACCAGTGGGTAACTAATTTAACGTTTACCCGTTTTTTTACATTTTCCATTGTTTTACCAAAGACTGAATTGTTCATAAGCTTAAAAAAATCTTTTTCAAAATCTGAGGACGCTAACGAACGCATGTGTGTGTTTAAATCTATGTAACTTTTTAACCAAGCTGATTGTTTAAATTTAAGAATTCTATAAATTTTAAGCAATCGTAGACCTTTTTTTAAACATTGTTTAAGATTCCTATAATGAATAACATAGTTCTTTTTATCATTTAAATTCGGGATCAGTTTTCGATCCTTGCTATCCCCTAAACATATGTTTTCAGGACAAAAAGGTAAATCTGAGTGAAAATCGTGTAAGTGGTTTGGGTATTCTAAATCTACTTCTAAAATAAGACCGTGTTCAGCATCGTCGGGGATGTTGAAATCAGTATTTACATCTACCCATTCGAATCTGCCGGTTGGCAGACATTGGGACATAGCCCAACCGTAAAGGTTATTTGCATCTAGGTACATCAGAAAGGAGGATGGTATACTGGCATCATATTCTGCCATAAATAAATTATTAGCTTTTGCATGTCTGTTACTACATTGAGATATACCACCCCTGATATTGTTCGCAATAAAAGCAATTTGGTTGATATCTGTTAGAAGCTCTAAATTTATTTTAGTAAAAATTAACATAGCATCCCAACTTAATCCAGGTGCTGTATAATAATGAGCAGGGTCCAATCCATATGTTTTGAGACAAACGTTCCTAAAATTTTCAAATATATCTGCTAATAACAAAACATCCGTTTTTAAATAAAGATCAGAATAGTGACCCATATTTTGACAATTGAAATGATTCCATACAGCATGAGCATGATTGTAATCATTTTCAGAAATGTGATTATCATTCAAAGAACTATAAAATTTATCACGAGTAGGAAGAGAAGTTTCTTTTAAATAATCAAATGAAGTCATGTATTCATATGGATAAACACCCTTTCGTGTTAATAGTTTAATGTCTTCTTCTAGTGGAAAATTTAATTTGAGTTCTTGAAATTGTTCGGGTGATAAATTGTTTGCTAATTTGTCAAGACTACTGGACATAAATTTAAGTGAATCAAGAAATCTTAATTTCATAACACGGTTATTTATATGCAAAACTTTGGAAAAAGATATATATTTCTCTTTATTCTCAGGAATTATTTCTATATCACCCTCTTCAAAATTGAGAGCGTGAACTATAAAATGAGCATCATAATTACTTAAATTGTGAAAAAATACTGGTAAAAAATTAGGTGCCCGGTATTTCTCAGAACAAAATGGATGAGCAACTCCTTCATACACACCAGTATACCAATTGTATGAAATTGTGGAATCACTATTTAAATCATTATTACAAATATAACACGTATTGCTTTGGGAAATATTCATTTTATTTTCGATTGTTAAAGGTAATGGACATTTAACAAAACAATTTTTTTTACAAATAATCTCTAAATCTTTTTTAATAAATTTCATAAATGTTAGTGCACAATCATTACCGGTATATGTTCTATATACTGAATAGCTGTCATTATACGAACATTTAAGGTAGTAACCAAAACTATACATTTCATGTTTTTGAATATTAGTAGTTGATGATTTACTCGGATCGTTAGAACAACTCTCTATTGGATTTAAAAATGCTTCAAAGTCAGCATATACAACGAATGGAACTCTTGACTTTCGTTCATAATTATTAAATGAGACTTGGTTAGAGGGAGTTAATTCATTAAACCAATTTCTCTTACTATCACTATCCGATGGTAAATCTGTGCATACGTTGAAACAATCTTTTTCTTGATGTCGCTGTAAATTATCGCGTGAAGTGAAATTTAATAAACAGCCATCGCAAATATGAACTGTGTGTTCTGATGTTGATAATTGTTTAGATACTAGTCTCGAAATGTTTTTTATATAACAATAATGACCGTTACTACCTTGAGATAAGTACAATAAGTTTAAATGAGTAGTTTTCCTATGTTTTGTTAAGTGTAATGGCCCTATAATTTTATTTGTCTTACTTGTTGAATCATAATCTAGACCAAAAACATTAATACTTATATTATTGAGCTTTTCAAATTTATGAATGTCTTTAATTTTAAACGGAAAAGAAAGATGATCAAATTTTAATTTTTTTTTATGAGGTATATAGGATGTTACCCTATTTGAGTTATCTTTAACTGGATATAACCCTGACAATACTGCCCAACGAAAGCATTCGTGATCATTGTTTTGAATATTGATTACAGCTTTTTTATATTTAATATCTAATGGTAATTCTATATATGACGATCCACGTAATGGGTTAAACTTGTTTACATTCATGTCCAAGTGTTTTATTTTAACTAAACTCCATCCACTATCTTTTCGCTCAAAATTTGAAATTTTATTTGTTATTTCAGTTACAATAGATGAATAAATCATTTCCTTATCATCCCCGCGACAAAAAACATAATTGGAAATTTGAAAGTCAAAAGTATTAAAAAGGTTTTTAGTTTCTTGTATAAATTCTGCATTAAGAATGAAATTTACTTTCACTACAAAGTTTTCTGTAATAGATCGTTCTAGTAGTTTATAAATTAAGACTTTAATATTTTGTAAAAATAATTCAGGTGTTTCAAATGGTTGGTCAGAATTTATAACTGATTTTATTCTATAAGTAAGAATTCTATTACCGAATGCACTATCAATTATTTGAACGTTTGCTAATTCTTTATCGGATCTTAAAATATTGATTTTATGAGTATTACTCTTTAAATGGTTAGCAAAATATTTTCTTGACACAGCTAGGCGACAAACAGAACATTCAATTTTATCATTATTTCCTGTACTTACAATTGGAGACGTTGACGATGTTGATGTTGAAGGGGTTTCGGGGTGTTTTATCCTCTTCTTTGCTGGTTCCTCTTCGTTCAACTCCGTCGCCGCTGGTCTTTTCTTCATACCTCCTCCAAGTTGCATAGATCTGTTGGAAAAATAAAACATAAACCATTAACGAAACTGATTAAAAATATAATGAATGCTAGAATTCATCCATTTTTGCTCGTGAAATACTAACATGTTTCTTATTTACATCGTAAACAGTATGCTTGCATTGGTAAAACGCCATCAATTTCATCTATATCGGATTGAGTGCCGTCCACGATTTTATGTCCTTTACATGGAGTATAATATGGAGTAATGTCAGGATCTTGCAACATTGACTCAGGTAGTACATTTTCCATAAACCAAAATCGTATTAAGCGATGGAATTTTCGTAATACAAGACTTTTGTCTAAACTTGAAATTTCACTCTGAGATAAATTAATAAAATCGAGACTGCTATACATTTTGTGTCGCTGTTGTTATACTACAATACGATTAGATGGAACGAATGTTTTAAAAACATGACATTACCACTTTAAGTATTCAAAAACCCACCCCCTCTTTATGAACTACCGAAACATGTAGCAACAAGTTAATTTATACCGTAATAGACTATGTACTCACATTTTAAAATAGTTTTGCTCTTTTTCCTCACAGAGCTCGTAGAGTTCTTGATCGAAGTCTGATGACATCAGATCCAATGATTCGATGTCTTCAACTAGCATGATGAGTTCCGAGTTGTAGAAATCACAGCTTAATTTATCCATGGTGTGGAATGAGTAAGAAATGATGTTTTGAAGTAAATGTTGGAGGTTTATATAGTGTTCACCCAGCACAATTAACAATGTCTTGCCAAAACTTGTTTTATTTTTAAACAAATACCCAGAATATAAACAATAGTCCTCATAAAATACACTTTACAATGTTCTTTAAAAAATAAGTACCTGAATATTATTATTGAATTCGAAACACATTCACTATTGTTCATTAATCACTTATCAGTATCTACAAAATATTTTATACAATCTTCTTTCGTTGCTAACTCTTTAGTAACATTAAATATAACATCACGCACACTTTGCATTTTTTCATCTTCTTCTGTTACTGTATAATATTTTACACGGACATCCGCGTGTTTCCAGTGGTCCGTTGGTGCAATGTTCTTGATCTTGTCAAGTTCATAAATCTCAATTTTAATGAGATGAGATGCGTAGGCACCGTCATCTTTACCAGAAGTGATGTATGAAACACCACCGGTCGATGATCGACCAACACTCGATGACTTTTTAACCAGCTTTTTCTTCTTCTTTGGTTTTTCAAAAAAATCATCAATATTGTTTGACCTTTTTGATATTGCCTGTTTAACTTTGAAGGCTAGTGTACCTTCGTCATCGCTAGGTTCGTCGTGGTCTTCGGCATAGTAATAGCTCTTGAAAGTATTTTCAGAGAACTGAAACAATTTAAAATCAACATTTATAAATTGGTTAAGGAACGAGCGTGGGAACATGGTGAACACATAAATATACACAATATAATCGTTAGTAAATGAGGCATGAACATTATAAAAAGAAAATACTTACAGCCATTATTCAGCAGATTCACCACTTAACTATGCAAACAACTGGATGGTTTCACTATTTCACTTCACTAGACGAATAACTGGAGATCTTGTATGATGCAAAGCACAGGAGACAATAAGATGCAGTATGATTTTGTTCATCCCTTTTATACAGACCATAACGGATTTTTATTCGAACAGGAATAGACATGAAATTAAAACGTGGGCGGTCATGTCTAAGAAAACAATAGTCCTTTGAAAACAATACTAAGATAATATGGTACCCTAAGTCTCACAATAGTACTCATAAAAATAAGTACTTTATAATGGTTCAAAAAATAAAAAGGTTATTATCAAAGGAACCGACATGAACAGTAAAGGTAATTGAAATAAAACACAATAGCCAGTTTCTGAAAAGAATAAGGCAAATCCTTACAATAGAATTAATAAAAATACAACTCATAAACGCTTAACAATGCCCCCAAAACAAAACAAAAAAAGAAGTACCTGATTATGGCATTCTCTTAGCCGGTGAATCTTTGATAAGAGTAACTTTATCCAGTATCGTCAAATCCCTACTACTACCAGCAAAGACCAAACCCGCGATCAGATCGATCAATCAACATAATTCGCGGTTTGATACGTGTAGTCTGATTAATTCGCGTTTTGATATCAAATTTATTCGCGGATCGATAAAGTAATTCGCGGTTTGATATCAAATTAATTCGCGGTTTGATACGTGTAATCAAATTTATTCGCGGTTTTATAAGACTAACTTAATCATTTCGCGGTCATATGTGCCATGTGAGACTAGTCGGCAGCGTCGGCCCCCAGACTTGATCCAGTATCGGCGAATCCCTACTACTAACAGCCGGCTGCTCATGTTTCACAGTTTTCACACTGAGTGCATTGAGACGATTCTCAAATGACACAAAAGATGTAAAATGTAAAAATAAACCTTATTTCAAGAAAGATAGAATCATTTATTTGCGTACAATACAGCCCCCCTAGCCAAGTTGACAATCTATAATTGTCAACGCTAATAGAAAACAATCAAAATGTATGGGAATGACATATTATCTCAACGAAAAAGTCATTCATTGAGGTGCAGGCAGGTGGTACTTGATATAAAATTGGTGATTTAAGAACAGTGCTATATTCTGCTTGTATTAAGCATGCAAAAATTCAATATCAATTTTAAACCAGAATTGAAGCACCCAATTAATAACAATCGTTTATTTTCAAAAATAAGTAATTTGCTAGAATTCAGATGAACGTTGATCTCCAAACCAGGTTAACCTGTATCTTGGGGACCACCTTCCTTAGTTAAATTATACAAATCATGACATAGTTTACGTTAAACCACAATAGATACATATTTTAACATTAATTTTGTTAGAAAATTATTAATAGCAATGAAAGCATGCAATGCAACTACGGCTAGCTTTGCAACAAAAAACTATGAAAACCTCATTTTCGGTTGGTAGGTAATTTAGTATTTCCATACAATGTCTATGTAAAAACATTATTTCCAGCTGCATCCATAAATTTGTATTGACACGCTCCCGATTCTACCACGCCGCCGGCGCCGCTGCCCCCTGGGCCTCATGCGTCTCGACCGAGATTGCCTAAGCGCGTGAGCTTTCGTATGAAATTATTGCTATTTTGGAAATAATTTGACTTGGTTATAAGTCCCATGTAATAGGGGGCGAGCGTATTGCCATTAACTGGAAACAAATCCTGACTCCGGTCTGCTACTGAGAATTTCCTAATTAAAAACTCAATAACGCTGCCCGACCCAGGAATCTAACCCAGGACCCCAGCTTAGCAGTCGCGCTTGCGAGCACTAGACCAGCGAGGCAGTTGATTAGGTATAAAAGATAACAATCAATGAAAATAGTATGCATATTATATTAGTTATTAGCTACCGTATGTAATTTCCGGTTGCCAATTTGAATCAATGACTTAATTAGGTATAGCATTTCCGGTAGGTAGTTCTAGAAACATTTATTATTGTTACCTGTAATACTATTTTTTAGTTAAAATGCGTTTTAAGAAGTGATAATTTGTTCAGACTTAACGCCTTAATAGCAGTTGTTAAATCCCTTGCCTTTGTAACGACATCTATCGCGCTACATGTGAACTACCAATGACGTAGTGGATGACGTAGTGGATGATGATCCTGAACCGCGCTATCAAAGTTTCACGTGCAGTTTGGATACACAAGGTGTATTTGTTGGATATTGCGGATAAAAAGGCAACAGATAGCTGTGATTAAACTGAGCTTAATTATCAAGTTTATTGGAACAATAATTAGAACACATCAATCATTTTTAACTAGAAACGGGTTTTAACGGTACGGTAACTGTATAATAAATATATTACTGTATATATAGCAAATTTAGGTGTTTGAAACTTTTAATATAGCAAATTTTAATCTTTATATTTATCAAGGTAACTTTTTTGTGTAGTGAAAATCTCAAACAACTGACCGACTTATATTTACTTGTATCTTTATGAGGATTTCCAACAATTGAAAAAGGACCCATCTGATCAAACTTAAATCCGCAGATGGCAACATTGTCTTTTCTAATCCGTTTCTAGCAAAGATGACCAAAGAGCTTAACTGAACTCTGTTTCTCTCATTCAACAAGACATTATACCAAAGGCTAATTAAGGGGCTCGTGGCTAAGTGCGACCGGATGGATTGTACGATCTGCAAGGTTAAGCTGCACTAGCCGCGGTCAGTCTGTGGATGGGTGACCGTTTCGTTACACATTGAGACCCCTTCCTGCCTCGGAGAGCACGTAAAGCCGTCGGTCCTGCGCCTGATCTCTCTCTGGTCGTGTCGAATTGCCATTCCATCGGAATATGAGAGTGAGGGAATAGAGAGTGCACCTGTGTTTGCGCACACACTTGTGCACTATAATATTATATGTCCCGCGCAGATGGCTAGTCTCCGTTGAGATTTGCCGGCGTGACTGAAATTCGGCCGGGAGGATATTATTATTATACCAAAGGCATGAAGATGAGTGTGTTGGTTCTGTTATTCAAGAAATGTGATAAGACTTTGCTGAGGGCTACAGACCATCCATCTCAATACTGAGTCATGTATACAAGTTATTATTCAAGATCGTCACAAATTATCTCGTCAGAAGACTCAACGATTTCTAGCCACTAATCGAAAGGAAACCAGGTTTAGAAGAGGCTACAGCATCGTATCGGAATCAATCTGGACAAGATCAAAGTCATGTTCAATACGCATGTCGTGCCGAGGTTCGTTGAAGGTACTTCACTCGAACTTGTGCAGGTATCTGGGGCATGTAACTTAGCTTGGTAGATACAACTTCAAAAAAGTATCAGGCAGAAGGATCCAGTTGAGCTGGACAGCATTTCGCAAACTTCGCCTACTTCTCGTCGCCTATATACCACAATGTTTGAACAGAAGTCTTCAACCAGTGCGTTCTACGTGTCATGGCCTACTGTGTCAAGATGTGGACACTTACAGTTGGGGTAGTCCACAAATTGAAACTCGCGCTGCAAACTATACTTCTTTGAAGGATAACATAAGATCCGTTACGAGATTATCCAGAAACACACCAAAGTGACCGACATAGCTTGTAGAATCAACAAGCTAAAGTGGCAGTGGATAAGTCCTTGAATGGAGATCTTCAAATGTAGGTTAGGACGTTCCCAGTCAGGTGGACCGAAGACCTGGAAAAAGTATCGGGGGTAGACTAAATGCGAAAGGCGGAAGACTGAGTATTGTGGCGAATCTTGGAAGAGACCAAAAATGTCCAGCAGTAGACTGAGATAGGTTGAGTTGTATCATCATAACCATCACAATTTCAGGCTAAAGACGTCCATGATGGACATAGGCTTCCCCCAAGCATATGTTAGGGGGATGTGCCATTATCACCACGCTTGGCAGGCGGGTTGGCGATCGCAGTTGGTTGGTTAAATACTCAGAGAACGCTGCTGCCCATCTTCTACTCACAACAACAACATTTTAAGCATTGCCCACAATTTCAAAAGTTTGAAACTGATGAGGCCCATTTCATAACTAAAAAAAACATTTCGAAACTGAAAATTTAGTAATGTATGCAGTTGCTTGTACCGTCCATAACAGTTTACTTCAATTTGTTTTGTAATTACAACCACATTATCATGCTTACATACCATAAAATAACTTTCAGAAAAACATAAATATGAAAACCGAATTATGTTTGCTTTAAATATATTGTTAAATTCAATCAAAGTGTGTGGTTTAGTGGACAATAAGACGCCATGACGGTACAGATTAACTTGGTTCAATGTTTTTTGTTATCTTTGTTTTACTTTAATTGTGTTTCAGAAAAGGTAAGTTAAGACGCAGATAGGTGTCAATTCTTTGAGCACCTCCGTCTCTATCTCTCTCGTCTCTCATCCATATGTCTGTTCTGGTGGTCTACTCGCGTTTCGCGATATTCTATTAATCGTACTCGTACGACTCTTTATTGTCTTATTAATCTTATATCTTTCATCTCTTTATTGTTTATATTTATTGTGTCCATATCCTTTTTTTGTGGGTAAATCCTCATCAACGCACTCCACCCGGGGACGGCGGAGTCAGTGTCGGACTCTTGCCGACTAAAAACACCACGGTATTCCTTCGACTACCTTTGGTCGGGGGCGTGGAAACCCGTTGGAATTCGCACAACTACTCCCAACAGGTCTCGGCTCCTCCCCGTGGAGCCTAACGTCGGCCTCACCTTCCCCGGTAGCACATACGGAACTTTGTACGCCACCTCACGGACCCCACCATGACGCAGCTAACACGCCAATGTCACGCCAATGTCGCGGAGCCGGGGTTACAGCTAGTCCTTTATAAAAGTGTTTCTAGTTTCACTAAGTATTTAAGAATCGTGGTTTCAGATAACATACATAAACGTGGAGCACCCAGCAGTGACATACTACAACCGCAAGTTTGTGTCGTACGCCAACCTAACAACGGTGAGGTATGGCCGAGCTAACCCTATCTATTACGTCGGAGTGAACTTCGAGCTTGTTGTTAACTTCGATTCTAATATAATGGTATGTTTTTTATGATTATTAATATATTTAATAATTTCTTAGGTTTTTGCGATCACTACACATTATAATATATTAATATATAATATATTGTTCCGTGTGGTGTCGGACACAAAGAATATAGCACCACCCCATCTCTTCTCGTGGGTGTCGTAAAAGCCGACTAAGGGGTTCACCAGAGGATGGGCAGCAGCGTTCTCTGAGTATTTATAAAACCAACTGCGATCGCCAACCCGCCTGCCAAGCGTGGCGATTATGGCATTTCCCCCCCATTTTGGGGGAGGCCTATGTCCAGCAGTGGATATCTTTCGGCTGCAATGATGATGACACATTATAATAAAACAAAGTTTAACCGGGTTAAATCGCGTATATTATTTAAATTGGTTTCCCTGACGTTTCGAAACATCAAACGATTTTTTTCGAACGAAATTGTACGGTAGATTAAAATATTTTTTTAGAAATATTTGTAAAGACGCTTGTCATCTAACGGCCAAAATTAATATCCAATCTATCCACGATTTGCCCTACTAGAGATAGGAATTTGACATAAGCTCCATACAAAATATGTCAGATTTCTATCTCCAGTAGGGTAAATCGTGGATAGATTGGATATTAATTTTGGCCGTTAGTCTACCTGCGACCACGAAATGCTGCAAAGCTTTTGAAACGTCAGGTAAACCAATTTAAATAATATACGCGATTTAACCCGGTTAAACTTTGTTTTTTTATGATATTAATATATTTATTTATATATGGTTTATTGTACACCTTAAAAAAACATTACATTGAATATGCATTTAAACTATTGTACAAATGGCGGCCTTATCAAGATCAGCGATTTCTTCCAGGCAAACTTAATATACCGATTACTGGGACTTATGAAACGTCAAAATAGTTGCTCGGTTCTAAATAAAATTGGCAAGAAATTTAGTACAAATAATATAATACAAATACAATTCAATTCAATCGGTTTATTGCATACATGTTGTAAGAAGATGTTAACAATATTTGAGTTCCAAACATGCACCCTGTAAGGGCACTACAAAATAATATAATTACTAACAGACTAATAAAATCATTAATAAACATGCCATTATTATTATCAATCATTTAAGTAATAATTTTTATTATAATAATAGTTTTATAACATTATATCTTAATCAATTTATAAAAGTTATTGGAGTATTACTCATAAAGGAAATTTACAATAATGATGTCAACATTAATAGGTAGCTTGCTTAGGTAGCTTAGTGTGAATTTAAGTTGTTATTCTTGTCTTCAAAAAACTCTTTCAACGTATAAAAGCACTTTAGGCATAAGTATTTATATAATTTATTTTTAAATATATTATTATTGGTGAGTTCTTTTAATGTCTGGGGTAATTTATTGTATATCTTAATGGACATTACATATGGACCTGAATGAAAAATAGATAATTTGGAAGTCGGTAATGCCAAGTCGTTTTGATGTCGCAGGTTACGTGGCTGGGTGTAGTGGTCTTTATTTAAAGAGAAAAGTGACATATTATTCCTCACAAATAGGCTTATTTCGAAAATATATAGGGATATAAGCGTGAGAATATCATGTTCAATAAAATGTGGTCTACAGCTTTCCATGCCTCCTATATTTGTTAGAATACGTATGCATTTTTTTTTGTAACTTAAATAGATTAACCGCGTCAGTGCTGTTACCCCATAGCATTACGCCATAACGGAGCCAAGAATGAGCGTATGCATAATAAGCTGCTTTTGCCGATTTTATATTCGTAGATTTTTTTAATTCAGATAAAGCGTATATGAATCTAGACATTTTCTTACTAATATTTAGTATGTGAGATTTCCAATTAAGATGCGAGTCGATGTCAAGGCCTAGTAGTTTAAAGTTATCAACACATTCCAGTGTTGTATTATTATATGTAAAATGTATGTTTAGTGGTCGTTTTTGATGAGGTCTAAATTGCATTAATTTTGTTTTTGAGAAGTTTAATTCAAGAATGTGTTCGGATAACCAAGTGGATATGTCAGATAGTATTTGGTGGATGTCGTTATTTACGGCCGAATCATCTGTGCATGGAAAAACCACAGATATATCATCGGCAAATAGGACACTGACAGGATCTATTGTTTTTGGCAAATCATTAATGTAGATGAGGAATAATATGCATCCGATTACGCTACCTTGTGGGATTGACTTTTCTATAATAGATGTGTGAGATTTCACATTAGATATTTCTCCGGTCTCGTAATTAAAATGTTAAATTTCTACATATTGCGAACGTTGTTCGAGGTAAGAACTAAACCATTTATAAGCAATGCCTCGTACGCCAATGCCGTCCAATTTGTTCAAGAGGATATTATATTGAACTCTGTCATAGGCCTTGCTCATATCTAAGAGTATACTCACAGCATATTTCTTGTCGTTTATTATATTTAGAATCTTCTGTATGTATCTATAGACTGCATTAGTTGTAGATCTTTTTCTCCTAAATCCATATTGACTTTCATCAAAAATATTAAATTTATCGCAATATGAACGTAGGCGCGAGGTCATAGCGGTTTCTAGGATTTTTGAAAAAGTGGGTAAAAGTGCTATTGGGCGATAATTACTGCAATCGGTTTGAGAGTCTTTTTTGTGAATTGGTTTGATGACAGAGATTTTTAGCAAATTTGGGACGGTGCCTTCCGAAAAGGATTGATTAATTAAGGATACAAGTGGCATTACAAGTTGTGCTGTGCATATTTTTACTAATGTTGGCGGAAGTTCATCAAAACCAAAGCTTCGCTTATTTTTAAGTTTTTTTATAATTGAATAGATTTCGTAGCCATCAACGGGTTGGATGAATATAGAATTTTCGATCTTAGTGATCACAGGTCGACCTGTTTGTGTGCCGGGATCACCTCCCACTGACTTAAAAAAGTCGTTGAATGTGTTCGCAACAGCAAAGGGATTTTCTGATATAGTATTTTGTATCTTTAGCTTAATATTTTTTTTCACCTTTTTACTTGTTTATGTTTATAAAAGAACGCACAAATAGTGCGTTCTTTTATAATTTGCCACATTGTTTTGGAAATATTTGTGCTGTTTTTAATGGATATATTTAAGTTTTTAAGATTTAGTAACAGCCTTTTTCAGGAGTTTTTCGTATTTTTTATAATATCTTAGTAGGATAGGGGCATCATTTTGTGAAAGAAATGTTTTCAATGAACGTTTGTGTTGGCAGGACAATTTTAATCCGGTAGTTAACCATGATTTCTTAGTATTGTTTTTATTTTTATTTTCATTACTCTGTATTGTACACAAAACAAGCAACATCATAGAAATATAAATAATAAGGTAATAGAAATGTTAGAAAATGTCTTTTACTACGGGAACGCATGTCGCCGGTTTTCCGCCACCAATACATAAATACGCAATCACGTCCACCATGTTTCTAACATTAAATACAAAATAAATTAAGCTTGAAAAAATCCGCTGTTAGATATGCTGCAAAATACAATTTTAATGACTCCGCGTCCAAAACAACACTGATGATCAAGCAAACAGTTCGTGCACTGGTGTCCTACGAGACACCTGCACGCGGTGACTCTTTCACGCACCTTTACCACTTCTATTTCCTTATTATTTAGATTTCTATGTTGTAGAGTGAAGGAAGATATAGTGACAAAGATTGAGAAAGGTATTTTAAGATGGTTTAGGCATGTAGAGAGGATGGATGAGAGGAGATTGAAGAGTTAGCGGGGGATGACCTCGGTGAACGTACTGAAACCAAATCGTAGAGGTTCTCAAAAAAGTCCAGGTTTAGAGCATTCTAATCTGACGAGCATGCATAAGGAGGTTAGCATAATGAATGCAGATGTAGCAAAAAGGGTGCGTCAGGATAGTAGCGGGTGAAAAGCCATAACCTCTGCCTACAACAGTCTACCTAGCCATAGTCTATGGGAAACAAGCATGAAAGGATGATGTAGGATGATGTGTAGCCCGCGAAATTCAATTTTTTTGGCGTTTTTTGCAAATTGTATTAGCTTGTTCAATTTGATCGTAAATTAATATTATCGAGCTAGTACAGCTAATAAAGCTAGGTTAATATTTTTTATGAATATTATTCAGTAGATATATTGTTATTATTTCCGCCAATCTTATTTTGACCGATATACAACGCGAAATAAAGCTACAATTTGCAAAAAAACGCCAAAAATTTTGTATTTCGCGGGTACCCTTGTAGCATTCACCTTAAGTGCCATTACATTATTAGACCATCATCCTCATCCTCCGAGCGTTTTTCCAATTATGTTGGGGTCGGCTTCCAGTCTAACCAGATAATAATAATAATAATGGATGTAAGAACGGGTCCCGTGGTACCAAAGAGCTACTTCTCATTGACATGGCCATTAGCCAACAGGTTCGTCGATCCCGAAGGGATCTGTCGACATGTTGGATAGATTACAAGAAGGCCTACGACTCAGTGCCACATACATGGCTCATGAGGGTGCTGGAGTTGTACAAAGTTAATACAACTCTACGCGCCTTCCTGAGGTCGTGTATGGGGCAATGGAGAACAGTCCTTCGCTATCCAGCGTGTCGGCAGCCTCAAGGTAACGGAGAACCAATAAAGATCGAGCGGGGAATATTCCAGGGTGACAGTCTGAGTCCCTTGTGGTTTTGCTTGGCCCTGAATCCTCTTAGTACTTTGCTGGAGGAGTCGGGGCTTGGCTACCGGTTGAGAAGAGGAGGTCAAGTAATATCTCACCTGCTCTATATGGATGACCTTAAATTGTTTGCCCCCACCGACTTGCAACTGATGGAGCTACTAAGGGTAACTGAAAACTTTAGTAATTCTATCAGGATGGAATTCGGTGTGGACAAATGTGCAGTCATGCATGTAAAGCATGGTGAGATTGTGGAATCCGAGGCTGTTCAACTCTCGGATTCTACACATCTTGGGTCCCTCTCCCCAACCGACACCTACAAATACTTGGGTATGGCGGAGGCGTTAGGCATCAACCAGGCCGACATGATGCAATCGTTGCAGGAGCGCTTCTTTGGCCGCCTGAAAAAGGTTTTCAATAGTCTTTTATCAGGCGGAAACAAGGTGCGCGCCTTTAACGGTTGGGTCAGCCGGTCTTGATGTACTCCTTCGGTATACTCAAGTGGACTCAGACGGGTCTTGACGCCCTTGATCGGAAAGTCCGCACACTACTGACGGCATATCGTATGCATCACCCACGGTCATCGGTGATGAGGCTGTACATCCCGCGGAAGTGTGGGGGTCGTGGCTTTTTAAATGCAAAGACCCTCCACAACCGTGAGGTGTGCAGTCTAAGGGAATATTTCCTTCACTTGGACGTGGGTATGCACCGAGATGTTGTTGCAGTGGACAAGGGACTCACCTCGCTCTCTTTGGCTAAAGAGAACTGGCGCAAACCTGTGGTACTGGATACCAATGACCGCAAGGAGGTATGGCAGGGTAAGGAGCTTCACGGACGCTTCTACCGGGCTCTTCATGGCCCCGATGTAGATTTTAAAGCGTCCGTATCCTGGCTGCGTTTCGGTGACCTCTTCGGGGAGACCGAAGGCTTTGTCTGTGCGATTATGGACGAAGTTATCATGACGAACAACTACCGGAAATATATTGTAAAGGACGGCACAGTTGACATATGTCGGGCATGCCACTGTCCCGGGGAATCCATCCGACATATTATTTCTGGTTGTTCTCGTCTTGCTAACGGCGAGTATTTGCACAGACATAACCCGGTGGCCAGGATTATCCACCAGCAACTTGCCTTGAAATACAGCCTTGTGGATACTGAAGTACCATACTACAGGTATGTGCCCGACCCAGTTCTCGAAAATGGTCATGTCACGTTATACTGGGATCGGTCTATCATCACTGATAGGACTATTGTACACAATAAGCCTGATATAGTGATGATAGATCGATTGGAACGCCGCACGATGATTGTTGATGTCATCGTCCCGCATGACGGGAATCTCGTGAAGGCCGAAAAAGATAAAGAAATAAAATATCTTGACTTGGCACACGAGGTTGTCGACATGTGGGATGTTGACTCAGCAGTCATCGTGCCGATTGTCGTTACGGCCAATGGGATAATCGCAAAGAGTCACGACCAACACCTGCAGAGGCTCTCATTAGGCAGCTGGGTCAAGGGCTTGATACAGAAAGCGGTACTTCTGGACACGGCACGTATCGTTAGGAAGTTCCTCTCTCTGAGGCCCTGACCACCGGTATCTTGGACCCTGTTCCTGATGCCGGTGGGCTACTGTTTTTATATATTTTTAAATGCTTTTATTTCTTTTTTTGTAAAAATGTTTAAAAATGTAAAAAAATGTGTACTTTAATTAATAAATGGAATAATAATAATAATCGTTTATTTCCAAAAATAAGTAATTTGTTACAATTCAGATGGACGTTGATCTCCAAACCAGGTTAACCTGTATCTTGGGGACCACCTTCCTTAATTAAATTAAACAAATCATGACAGAGTTTACATTAAAACTTAATAGATACATAGTTTGACATTAACTTTATTTTAGAAAATTATTAATAGTAATGAAAGCATGCAACGCAATTATGCGTTAAAACCACCACTGTGTTCCTTCAACTACCTTAGCCGGGGGCGTGGGAACCCGTGAGTATTCACACAACCACCCCCGATAGGTCCCGGCCCTCCATAAGCAGGCGAGCCCCGTCTCCCCGTGTGGCCTAACGTTGGCCGCACCCGCCTAGGCGGCGCACACGGAACACTGCACGCCACCTCACCTCAAGGGCCTTTACCAGCTGGGAGCACTACATTTCACCGAAATACGATCAGCTACGCCAGCTGCGCCAATTACACTAGCTACGCCAGCTGTATTGGAGGTCGCATATAGGTATGCACTGGCCTGTATGAATAATCATACTTACACATGTCTGTCATCGATTTAAAATGAGTATAGTAATGGCTTTTGTTCATACTATGTCACTTGTGTAAAAAATGTAAAACCACGAATAAATATAGCAACTATCTGAACACTGCTGCTCTCATTATTGCCTCTATTTTCCGATAGGTTATGGGCCCAGGTTGCCCAGGTTGCCCAGGTTGAGCATAATTATTGAGTGGTTTGAATATTTATAGTGTGTCTGTGAAACTTACGAAATGTCAATTCTGCCAGCTGAATTAGGCATAAGTGGAATTAAGAAACTGAAAGGATCGTCCGACTACCCAAACTGGAAATTCTTGGTGCGAAATTACTTGGAAAATAAAAACTGGTGGGGAGTTATTTCTAAAGATGTAGTAAATGCTGACGTAGACCGGCAGGCACGAACGACAATATGTTTGTTGTTGGAACCAGAGTGCTTTACCCATGTCTACAATGCGAAGACTGCGAAAGAAGCTTGGTACAGCTTACAGAAAGCGTATGAAGACAAAGGTTGGGGAAGACGTATACATATTCAGCGAGAGCTTTTCAACTGTAAGTTAGAGAATTTTGATTCTATGGAAAGTTACACATCCAAAATTACATTCCTGACACAACAATTGTCCGATATTGATGCTCAAATCCCTGATGATTGGATCATATCGATTTTGCTGGGTGGATTGACCGCAGAGTAGATAATAGTGGACAAGAGATCACGTTAGGGCAAATTAAAATGAAATTGTTACAAGAAGGAAGTAGACAGAGTAAGTTGAACACAGAGTACGAACAAGCCTTAGCTACACGTAAAGTACTTCTGTCCGATGCAATATCTAACATTAAAACTAACGATCGTAAGCAGAAGTTTGTCTAAAAGTGTTTTAAGTGCCACAAGCAAGGACAAAAGGCGTCCGTATGCAAGGAGCGGACCAAAACCGTGAATATCTGCCTGAATACAAAGGAGGGGGTAAACAAAGATAAATGGTATTTAGACAGTGGGTGTTCAAATCATATGACCCACGATAAAAGCAAATTGTTGTCTTATACAACTGAAACGGGTAACATGAAGATCGCAGTAGCAAATGGCGAGAAATTATTGGTGAAAGGACGAGGAAATGCTAATCCACTAGTTAGCGAAAACGAAAAATTAATTTTAGAAAACGTTTTACATGTCCTTGATTTATCCATGAACCTAATTTCTGTGAGCGATTTGACTAAGAAGAATTATTGCATGAATTTTTACAATGGAGGTTGCATGATTCAAAATAAAAATCAAATTGTTGCAAGATGTCAAGAGGTCGACGGTATTTATGAGTTGACTGAAAATAAAAATAACGTCGTGAATTTCTCAAAACAAAATGAAAATATTTCGAACATTTGGCATAAAAGGTTAGCTCATTTATCGATAAGTTCCGTGAATACAAGGCGGAAGTTGAGAATGAGACAAGTAAATCTATTAAATGTCTGAGATCTGACAACGGCGCAGAGTACTGTAATGGTAAGTTTCAATCTTTTTTGAAGTCTGCAGGCATAAAACATCAGACGACCGTACCGTACACACCGGAACAAAATTCTGTCGCAGAAAGAGCGAATTGGACTATAATAGAAAAGGCAAGAACTTTATTGTCAGAATCGAATCCGAGCAAAAAGTTTTGGGCTGAGGCTGTAAATACTGTTGTATACTTAAAAAACAGAAGCCCCACGAAAACATTGAACAATGCGGTACCAGAGAAGCTTTGGACAATATACACAGTTTTAGTTATTATTCTAACACAAGACCGTGAGCCAAAAGTTTTTGTATATCAGAAGTAAAAAGCGGGAAGAACCGTCTGTCAACTTCTGTCCAGTGTTGCCAGAACGATATTTAATCTAAAGATAGCTATGGACAATAAAACCAGCCATAGACGGGCTTGCGTGTCATTCAACGCCACACCACCCCTCCCACGGAGAAAGAAAATGTAACAAAAAGAATAAAAAACAATTATAAGCCTAAAATGTCTCTAAATTTGACTCTCCTTCCGGTCCTAGTGGTAACAGGAGCAGTTGGTGGTGTAGGAGTAGGGATAGGATCAGGTGGACGGAAAGGAATAGGAGCAAGTGTGGAATCTGAGGGAGAAGAAGTTAGGTAAGGAGCGGCAAAAGATGATGCAGTATCTGTAGCTGGGACTGGCGCGGACGGCGTGGATGATTCACCACTGCCCGATGATACGCCAGCATCTAGGTGCGCCGGTTTCACGCGGTCTATGCTGACTGTAGCTTTTCTGCTATTTACCTCTAAGGTGGGCGTTTTATCTCTTCTCTCCAGGATGCGATGGGGTCCGGTGTATGGAGGTTGTAAAGGACGTCGCACAGTGTCGTCGCGGAGTAGAACGTGCGTTGCCGTCGCTAAGTCTTTGAAAACAAAAGACGATGGCAGAGCATGGCGCGAAGCTGGCACGGGACGTAAAACTTCCATGCGGCTTTTAAGTTCTGTGACGAAGTCTGCGACGTCGTTTGGGTTCCTGGGTACTTCTGGAGGTACGATGAGTTCGCCAGGCAGACGGAGTGTTTCGCCGTAGACGAGCTCAGCGGATGAGGTGTTCAAATCCTCCTTGAGCGCCGTCCTCATGCCCAGAAGCACCAGCGGTAGTGCTTTCGTCCATGTCTCATCATGGCACATTAAAGATGCCTTAAGCTGGCGGTGCATTCGCTCCACCATGCCGTTTGCGCACGGATGGTAGCTTGTCGTGCCAATCCGCTTTGTTGCGCACACGTTCATGAGGCGATGGAACAAAGCGGACTCAAATTGACGACCTTGATCGGTGGTCAAAATGTTTGGCACCCCAAAGCGGGATATCCTCCCAGTAACAAATTTATCCGCCACCTCTTCCGCCGTGATTGTCGTCATAGGCCATACCTCCGGCCACCGCGTGTACCTGTCCATCGCGGTAAGACAGTAATTAAAACCGTTGGAGTGTGGAAGAGGACCTATGATGTCAATGATGTGAACATGTCTAAATCTGCCAGAGGGACTCTTAAAATTTCCAAGAGGCGACGCAATATGTCGAGTCACTTTGCTACGCTGACAGTGTAGGCGGAGGCGCGCCCACTTGTGACAGTCCTTTTTTATTTGCGGCCATACATAACGCTCAGCCACCAAGCGAACGGTTGCCCGCGCACCAGGGTGGCTCAGGTTGTGGCAGCGATCGAACGCAGCACGACGGAATGGAGGCGTCAAATAGGGTCGGGATCGCCCGGTGGAAGTATCGCACAGTACCGATACGCTGGTGCCCGGAATGATGATGGGCTCCAATTGCAGCGACGAGTTGTTTCGCATCTTGGCCAGCTCTTCATCCGTGCGTTGAGATTCGGTGAGTGCAGCGTAATCTTCTTCGAGAGAGGTAGACTCGATCCTCGACATGGCGTCTGCTACCACATTGTCAATGCCTTTGATGTGGACGATGTCCATGGTGAATTGGCTGATAAATGACAGCTGATTTAGCTGAGCAGGTGGCAACTTCTCCCGTCGCTGTGCGAAAGCGTAGATGAGCGGCTTGTGATCTGTGTAGATGGTCATATGCTGAACCTCTAGGATGTGTCCAAAGTGCTGTACGCTTTCGTACACACCGAGAAGTTCGCGGTAATAGACTGGCCACTCTGCCTGCTTGGCATTCAGCTTTTTGCTGAAGTATGCCAGCGGCTGCCAGTCGTCCTCGTCATTAAAACGTTGCTGCAGGCACGAACCAACGTGTGTGCTTGACGCGTCGGTGAAAAGTCCAAGCGAGGCGTTGCAATCTAGGTGTGCTAAAATTGTAGCAGATACTAAGCTCCTCTTGCATGCTTCGAAACTTTCCACCAATTCAGGTGTCCACACAAAGGGTTTAGCACCTTTGCAATTTATGGCGGCGACGGCATCTATCAAAGGTGCCTGGTATTTAGCGGCGTCGGGCAGAAAACTGCGGTAATAGTTCGCCATTCCAAGGAAACGACGCATACCTTGCACCGTTTTGGGTGGTGGGTATTCCACTAGGGTCTTGATCCGGTCCTCAGGGGGACGTGTGCATGCTGCACTTATCCGGTACCCTAAGAAGGACACTTTGTCTGCGCCCAAAACACATTTGGCTGTGTTTATAACAACACCATACTCGTGCAGTCTCTTAAACAAAATTTCAAGATGAGCAGCGTGCTACGTCTGGTCGCTGGAGTGCACGAGTATGTCATCGACATAAGCAAAGCAAAAATTGAGACCTCGTACCACCTCATCAATAAATCTCTGTAACGTCTGCCCTGCATTTCGCAACCCAAAGGTCATATATGGAAATTCATACAACCCGAAAGGAGTGATAATTGCGGTCTTGCAGACATCTCCTGGGTTGACCGGTATCTGCTGGTACGCTTTGAGTAGGTCAATTGTGCTAAACTCAGTGGAGCCAGCCAAATTTTGAGCAAAATCACCAATGTGACGGACAGGATACCGGTCAGGGGTCGTACGGGCATGTAAAGCGCGGTAGTCACCGCAAGGGCGCCATGTTGAATCCTTTTTGGAGGCGAGATGCAGGGAAGATGACCATGAGCTGCTTGAAGGTTGGCTGAGCCGTGCCAGCGCGGACCATTTCTTCAAACTCCTTCTGTGCGGCGCGTAGCTTCAAGGGTGCCAGTCAGCGCGGACGTGAAGTCACTGGGGGACCGTCTGTAGTATTAATAACATGTACGGTTGTGTGTTTCAGGTCCCGAGGTGCTCCAGGTGGTCGTGTGATGCTTGGGTATCTCTCCAGGATCGCGGTGTATGGCGAGTCAGGTAGATACACCACCTTTACGCTTGGCTGGTCTGCTGCGCATAGGTCTGCTGAGGAAGACAGTCCTGTCTTCCTATCGCGTAGCCTGCCTTGGGCACAGTCAGGCAACAGGTGGTAGTGGGACAGGAAGTTGGAACCGATGATGCCCACGTCCACGTCTGCAACCACGAAACTCCATTTGAAATCCCGCCTCAGTCCCAGGTTCAGATTAAAGAGTACTAACCCGTATGTGTTGATCTTAGTGCCGTTAGCAGCAACTAAGTTGTACGGCTGAGACTGGTGTGTGCATCCTTCAACATACTGCCGAGGTATACAACATAAATCCGAACCGGTGTCAACCAAAGTGCGTATGGCACTCGTGGGTCGCAGCTGAAAATCAGCGTTGGGTAGTCAGTACCTGTACGTACTGCTACCTAACACTATGCTGAGCTGGTGGCCCTTTGGCACTCACATATGTTTTATTTTTTATGTTCTTTTATTTTTGTTAATTTGATTGTTTGTGCCAATAAACACATTTTCTTTTCTGTCTTTCTTTCTTTCAAAAATTTTCGGTTGGAGTACCAGTCGGTAACGAAGAGGCGGCGACTAGTAGGGGAGCAATCGGTTGTCGCATCTACCGACCACTGTTTGGGTTTTCCTGGTTGATAGTGGAAGGACCAGACCAGTTGCAAGGTTGCACGCACTTGCGTGCCTTAGCTGCAAACCGGTCGTGGTAGAAGTAGAGCTGCAAGTTGCGTGGACGTGAGCGACTGCGATCACGGTTTGAGCTGCGTCCACGTGAGCGACCATTACTGCTATTATTATTGGTGGTGAGACTCGCTACGATCTTTGTAAGCTCGTCCACCTTCCTATGGAGTTCTTGCATTTCGGCCTGCTGCGGAGCATATGACTGTGTCGCACAAACCTCTACTGTGGCTGGCTGCGCATTGATTTCCATCAAGTTGTCAGCCAGCTCACTTAGCTCAGCTAACGTATCCAGCCGTTGGGCTGTCAACACAGTCTGCAGGTACCGTGGTAGACGGCTCATCCAGATGGTCTTCATCAGGTCATCCGGGAATACGGGTCCAGCCAACGACTTCAGGTGCCGAAGGAAAGAGGAGGGTTTCCTATCCCCAATCAGCTCCTTTTCCAAAAGACGCCTCACCTTTTCATCATGCGAATCTGAAAATCTGGAGATATAGCGTTCCTTAATTTTGTATATGGCTCTACTTTAGGTGGCTGTAGAATAATATCTTCCACCTCCCTCGTGCAATTGGTGTCGAGATGTGCAATAGCATAATTAAATTTTGTTACTTCTTGCGTAATACCATTTATGCAAAACTGCGCTTCAAGACTGGCAAACCATAGAGCAGGGCGGTCTTTACAAAACGCAGGTGTGCGTATGGACACCCTACTGACAATGACCTTATCAGCAGCTGAGGTGGAAAACTCACCGCTCATGCCAGCCCCAGGGCTATGATTATTCTGGCTGGGTCCAGCCAAATGTGCAGCAGTTTGCTCCTCGTCACACATTGTGTCAAAAAGCAAAAACCAAAACCGAAAGAAAAATCAAAGAGAGTCACTAGATTAGTGGGAAGGTTGTGTGATTGCAATATTTGTAACAACCTACATGCACATTCAACAGAGCTATACTATATATACTAACTATAAACACACAATTAAATTAAAACAGTATCAAAATATATGAATTACAAACAGCAAACTAATTAACAAATAAGTTAGTATTATTAACTCGAATCAATTATGTTAGTTGGCTATGCCTTATTTATGCTAACTGCAGCAATGTAAAATTTACAATATTTTGTTACCGACACCTTAGATTTAAATTCTATGCTACCAAAATTGCAGTGTCAGTTAAATTCTATGTTATGTTAATAGTTCTATAACACCATCACCTTCTTGCGGTTAATGCGAACATACACAGACGCTGTTTCATCAATCACTGTTTTTTCAATATCATTACAAGTAAAGTTCAATACCTGTTGTTTGCTTGATCACCTGAACTGTATGTTTGCTGCGACCTACCGCCAGGAGTGTTCTGGGTTGGCAGTCCAAAGTAGCCGTATGAATGTCTGCGGATCCACCAGCATGTGCAGACTAGGGAGCAGTCCCGTCGACTCTGTCTTTTGTACAACAGTTGGTGCACAATGAAGACGACAGCTGGTGCACGATAAGGATGGCTGCTGGCTGGTACGCGGCGGGAACCAGCACTCGTAATCGGGTAGGACAGGTAAGGCGACATTCTGACCCGGGTCCTCTCTTACTAGTTGGTGCTGGTCACAGAACACTATACTCCTAGGTGCTGGTACGTCTGGTCACAGAACACTACTCCTAGGTGCTGGTACGTCTTGTGAAACACGACTCTTGGGGCGTTGTCAACGTTTAGGGGTCACCACTTTGGAGGATCGTATGAGCGGGATAAGAAATGACGTATAGCTTCAGTTTTATAACTTTGGGTATAATTTTGTTCACATAATTTTACAGACTAAAAGGTAGTACAATATACACAGTTTTAGTTATTATTCTAACCAAAGACATTTCTATTCTAACACAAGACCACGAGCCAAAAGTTCTTGTATATCAGAAGTAAAAAGCGGGAAGAAACGTCTGTCAACTTCTGTCCAGTGTTGCCAGAACGATATTTAATCTAAAGATAGCTATGGACAATAAAACCACCCATAGACGGGCTTGCGTGTCATTCAACGCCACAGATTGATACCAAAACAAAAGAGACGCAAACTAGACATAAAGACGGAACCGATGATTTTTATTGGGTATCCAGATAATCAGAAGGGTTATCGTCTGATGAATCCTAAGACCGGTAAAGTGACAACTGCGAGAGATGTTACATTTCCGGAAAACATCTTTCTGCAAAAAGAAAACGTGAACAATTCGGAAGTTATCATTAACCTGAATACAGATTCTGGTCCTTCCAGTTTACCCAGCGGATCTACAAGCAGATTTGAGGAGGCTCATGGTGATGTTTACCATGATGCTGTAGACGTAGAATTAACGGAGGAGATACCTGAACCTGTAGTACCAGAGCTAGTACCTGACGACGTATTCACTGAAGAGGAAGTGACAATACCTAAATCAGAAAGAAGGTATCATATAAGAGAACGCAGACAAGCCGATCGGTATGGATACAATGTTATGTATGCCGAGAAAAGCAATCTTCATGATGATCCGTTGACTATTAATGAAGCGTTGGCGAGACCCGATGGTGACTTATGGCAAAAAGCGATAGATGATGAACTAATGTCACTAAAGGAGAACCAGACTTGGACGTTGGTGGATCTTCCAGCTGATAAGAAGCCTATCCAGTATAAATGGGTGTTCAAAATCAAGAAAGATAGCGATGGCAAGTTAACGAAGTACAAGGCTAGATTAGTAGCAAAAGGGTTCACACAGGTATGTGGTGTTGACTATACTGAGACTTATTCTCCTGTTGTTAGAAGCTCTACTCTACGATTGTTGTTCTCGCTAGCTGTTGAATACGGTTGGTTTATTGACCAATGGGATGTCACGACTGCCTTTTTATATGGCAAGATTAAAGAGGACATTTACATGCTCCAACCGAAAGGAGCAGTAGTCAAAGGTTAAGAAACCAAGGTATGTAAGCTGCAACGTTCTTTGTATGGATTGAAATAAACTTCGAATGCTTGGTTCAAGGAATTGGACAAAGAAATGTTAAACTCAGGCTTTGTACAATCAAAAATAGAACCGTGTTTGTATCAAAAGCAGCTTAAAAACAATAATAAGTTAATTATTGTTATTTACGTAGATGACCTTTTCCCTACCTTTTAGGAAATTGTGAACAAGAAAAACAAAAATTAAAAACCGATTTGCTTGACAAATTTAAAGTAAAAGACTTAGGCGCGGCTAGGCATGTTTTAGGCATGAGGCTGAGGAGAGATAAAGATGTTATTTGTCTGGATCAGCAACAGTTCATTTCGGATATTTTGAATGACTTTAACATGACAGACGCTAAGCCAGTTTCGACTCCGATGGAAGTCGGTATGAAATTAGAAAGATCGACAAATTCCCATAGCAATCTGCCATATCAAAGCTTAATAGGGTGTCTAAACTATTTGGCTTGTAATACGCGACCAGACATATTACATGCGGTGAGTGTACTTTCACAATTTAATTCTTGTTATGATGAAATACACTTTAAATGTGCGAAACGGGTCTTATGGTATTTGAAGGGTACGTCCAACATATGTCTTACTTTTAGGAAGTCGGGAGATTTAGACTTACGAGGTTACGTTGATGCAGATTGGGGAGGGGCACTTGATAGAAAATCATTCACAGGATTAATTTTCAAGATAGGTAAAAATATAGTGTCATGGGAGAGTAGGAAGCAAGCGACAGTATCCTTGTCCTCCACAGAGTCAGAGTACGTAGGATTGAGCCAAGCTTCGAAGGAAGCTCTTTATTTACATAGTTTACTGAACAGTTTAACAGCTGTGGATGATAGTAATAAAGCGGTAGTAATTTATAATGACAATCAGTCGGCGCATAAAATTGCAGCTAACAAAATGATGCATAATAGGACAAAGCATATAGATATCAAGTATCATTTTATTCATGAATGTGTACTGGCTAACAAAGTTGAACCAAGGTACATGTCACCTGATAAGATGATAGCGGAAATCTTAACTAAATGTGGTTTTTTAAAGGATTTATCCCTGTCAAATTATTCTATTAAGGGGGCGATGAGTAGTTAGATGTTTTGTTGTTACGTTTTTTAAGTGTTTTGTGTAATAGATAATTTTAAAAATTTAGTTTCATTATGCATGCTTTATTTTGTTAGATTTCTTCTGTTTTTGTGGATTTTTGTATTTTACTTTTGAGTACAGTCGGACACAAAAGGGTTAGTGATTTATTTAATTTTATGTACCAAATACTGACAAGTACAGAAGTAATCATACGCATGTGTAATATATTAAGGGGGCGTATTGGAGGTCGCATATATGTATGCACTGGCCTGTATGAATAATCATACTTACACATGTCTGTCATCGATTTAAAATTAGTATAGTAATGGCTTTTGTTCATACTATGTCACTTGTGTAAAAAATGTAAAACCACGAATAAATATAGCAACTATCTGAACACTGCTGCTCTCATTATTGCCTCTATTTTCCAATAAGCTGCTGGTCGGGCAGCAGACGACGACTGCCATAGATATTCGTGTGAGATTCGGTCCCGTGTGGACCGACAGCTTAACGTGCTCTCCAAGGCACGGAGGGGTCTCGATGTGTAACAAAATGGTCACCTATCCACGGACTGACCGCGACAAGCGCAGCTTAACCTCAGATCGTATGATCCGAGCAGTTTTTACTTCACCACGAGTCTCTCTCAAATAGTAGACCAAATTCACTTTATTTACAGGTAGACTTCTTTTTCTTCGAGCTGTTGACGAACCAGTACAAGCGAAGCTTTATTGAGATGCATTTTAACTGGTGTTACTTTATCGAGAAGGACATGTTCTTTGGGGCTGCCCTGAGGGCAGCTGGACTCACGCAGCCTTGCCCGCATCTACCGGTAAATACATCTTGACAAAAACAGCTACGAGAAGTGAATTTTTGGAGTTCTCATTCTATTCCATAGAAAGATCTATAGAAATTTCCATTACTGACTTAGATATCGCGATATTGAGCCCAGATCGTGTGGTACTGAGCTCACGTCGCGAGCGCAAGGAAATACAACATGTAACAAAATCCCTGTTGTTCCTGTGAGGTACGTTATCAGAATCGATATTCATACGTAAGGACACAACTAATTTGGAAAAACTCTTCTATAAAAATAATCAAATTAAATATTCTGATAGCGTACCTCACAGGAACAACAGGGTTTTGTTACATGCTGTATAATGCTGTGTCTTTTGATTTAAAGTTCATGTTAACATATCTTTTCAATTATTTTCATGTATCAATTTAATTAATTGATCGTCCGACGCACCTTGGGCAGTCAGCTCCGCTACCTACCTGCTAACTGGCTAATCTTTTACCCACGGCATGAGCTATTATCATTATGTAGCTCATGTCGACACGATAGAAGAAGAAGATGTTTCAATTTAATTGTGTTGGCAAAAGTCTAAAATGTGATAATATATAATAGACTAGACTTGGCCCGCGGCTTCGCCCACGTACTGAAGTAAAATATAACCTATAGCTTTTTCCCGCGGCTTCACTCGCGTTAAATTCTGTTAACCCACGTGATGGATCCTGTTAATAATTAGGTGTTTTCCTATAACTATTACAACTCCACTACACTCCAGTCCACTCCACTCCACTCCACCCCACTCCACCCCACCCCACTCCACTCCACCCCACTCCACTCCACCCCACTCCATCCCACTCCACACCACACCACCCCAATCAACTCCTTTCCACTCCACTCCACTCCACCTCTAATCCACTCCACTCCACTCCACCTCCACTCCACTCCACCTCCACTTCCACCTCCACCTCCACCTCCACCTCCACCTCCACCTCCACCTCCACCTCCACTCCACTTTCATTCATCCATCCATCGTACATTATATCATCATATCCGCTCGTGCAAATGCATAGAAGCTTCGTATCTGTCGGGTGAGGTAGGACGCACCCCACGAATCTATTTTTTTTTCTTTCTTTCTTTCTTTCTTAAAACCCTTACCAGTTTTTAAGTCTAATCATCAGCTTTCAAACACAAAAAGTTTCATCAAAATCGGTCCAGTAATGTTAGCGTGATGCTCAAACAAACAATTTTATATAATTTTGTAATAGTTAAGATAAGATAAGATAAAAAGTAGCCTATCTGTTAATCTAGGTTAAGTTCTATCTGTATGCCAAATTTTATTAAAATCCATTCAGTAGTTTTTGCGTGAAAGAGTAACAAACATCCATCCATCCATTCTTACAAACTTTCGCGTTTATAATATTAGTAGGATAAGATAGAATAGATAATAGCCGCGGGCTAAGTCTAGTGCATTTCAATTCAATTCAATATATTTATTTGCTAGAATATGGTACATAAATAGGTGTTACAAAATTTTTGTGTTCTAACATATCCTGTCACTTGGTACATAATTAGGCTAACATAATTATATTGGTATTGTATCTATATTGTAAATATTACCGACTTATCTTCTAAGTATCATTTCCACAATAATAATTTTTTTTTAATAACAATTTGAATAATGCCTTTTTAAATAATTTCAGAGGTAGTTTACTAAGATTCTGGGGTCATTTATAATTCTTATGAGGAATAAGAATCTTAACAGGAAATGTGGGTGGTCTTTTCTCCACACAAATGCTCTCGACTGTTTTCTTTCTGGTTTATAACCCTAGAGCAATGATTTTGTACAGTAAAATAAATACTTACTTTTTTATGTCTCCTTGTTTTTGTTTTTGGTAATAAATTATTTCTAGAAGCTCCAGAAACTCAAAATTTGTCTATTTAGACTGCTGTCTACAGAGAAAGAGAAGAGAAGTTGTAAACTATTAATGAAAACCGGCCAAGAGCATGTCGGGCCATGCTCAGTATTATAGGGTTCCTTAAGTAGGTGTTACAAACAAATCAAATAGAATATTAATCACGGCTATTTTAGTTTTTGCAATAGACGGCAGCATTGGCGACTCAGAGAGTGATGTCATTAGCCGCTAGATGGCGCTATACAGTGCCAAATGTAATACACGGCACTTGACGCCAGCATTGGCGACCCAGAGAGTGTTGTACGACGCCGCTAGATGGCGCCAAATTTAAGAAGTGTGTCGTCAACATAACACAAAGTTACTTTTTGTGATTTTTTCAAATAGAAAGTACCTAGCTAAAGGAGCATTATTTGCTATGATCATTGTAGTATTATGGAGATGTAAATCAAACACCGTCTAAAGAACAACTGATTTATTGTACCATATTTTCAGATAACTACATAATATATTATAAATATTATAGTTTATTTAGACATACCCACAACATCTCCCTCTTCATAACTAACACAACAAACAATTCAATAGATTAAATATAACACATTTACAATTTAGAATATAAATATACTTTTGACATAGTTATTTATTTTTATCATTCATTACATTTTATTTACCATGCTAATATATATTTATATATATATATATATATATATATATTTTTTTTTTTTTTTTTTTTTTTTTTTTTTTTTTTTTTTTTTTTTAATATAATTACTATTCAATATAAAATATCCTTGCATGCATTCATTTAACATCAACATAAAATAGACCTAACACGTTCATTAGACCTAATTATGCTATAACATGAGTAATAAAAATATTAATTAGGTAACAATATATCCAAAGATAACAGTGAATAAGACTTCTTTAACATGCATATCGCTGTGGCGGGCGTACGACCCTACCGCTTCGCGTAACATAAGTAGTTGCTGCCGTTGCTGGTGCCGCGACTAGCTCCGGCCCAGCAGGTGGTGAGCTTGGCCTGAACGAACTGTTAGCGTCCGATGAGTTCAAATCGTCCCAGTCAATAATGGCTCCTCTACTTTGAGTGGAGGTGCCATGCGGGAGATCAGGCCCTACGGTTTCCGGTAACTTCAGTAAATGATGACGATTTCTGCGATAAACACGGCCATTTTCAGCTTCAACCCAGTACGACCTGTCGCCCCGCGCTTTGCCGACTACTCTAGAATTAACCCACTCATTTTTATCCCTTAAACGGATTTTTTCATTTGGCTTTAGCGGTGCCAAACTACGCGTACCGCGATCGTATTGTTTTTTATATTTCCGGGTTCTTTGTTCCCTGTGATGCTTAAAATCTTTATTATCTATTATTTTGGGTTGTAAATTCTTATCACTAACGGGTAAACGAGTGTTGAGGCGACGGCTCATAAGAAGCTGTGCTGGAGAATACGACTCTGCTGTAAGCGGAGTGTTTCTAAAATTGAGCAGTGCTAGTCGCCAATCCTCACCGCTCTCGCACGATTTTTTAAGCAAAGACTTAACCGTGCGTACATTACGCTCTGCCAAACCATTTGACCTCGGGTATAAGGGTGAACTCGTCACACGCTCAAAGCCCCATGACTCACCAAAACTTTGGAACTCCTCAGAAGTAAACTGAGTCCCATTATCACTCACAAATTTTTTAGGTATACCGAACCTGGCAAAAATATCTTTTAATGCGTTAATTACAGAGCCGCTTTGTAAATTCGGCAATTTTACTACTTCTAAGTACTTAGAATAATAATCGACAACTAGAAGATACTGTTTTCCCCTAAATTCAAAAATGTCAGCGGCGAGGACCTCCCAGGGCAGCTCGGGCAGGGCATGCGGCGCGAGCGGCTCGCGCGGGCTGGCCGCACGGTGCCGCTGGCACGTCTCGCAGGCCTGCACGCAGCGCGCGATGTCGGCCGACATGCCGGGCCACCACATAACTTCACGCGCGCGACGCTGACATTTTTCTATTCCCAAATGCCCTTCGTGTATACGACGAAGCATTTCCTTCCGTAGCGAAGACGGTATAACTACACGTTCGTTTCTAAATAAAATTCCATTTACCTCATGTAACTCATTGTGTACGTCCCAAAAAGGTTTAACTATATCGTTAGCGTCTTTCTTATTGGCTGGCCAACCCTTACTATAATAAACAAGCAGGGCACACAACACCGTATCTTTTTCAGTCTCATGTTTGATTGTGCTCAACATCTCCGGAGTCGCCTGAACATTTTCATACAAAAAATTTACGTGTACCTTAACATCCCTATCAACGTCATCGTCTGAACCAGATTCCGTGGCTGCACGAGACAATGTGTCCGCTATAAACAACAACTTACCTGGTTTATATATTAACTCAATAGGATAATGCTGTAATTTTAACAGCATACGCTGTAATCGAGCTGGTGTCTCATTAAGTTGTTTTTTGATAATCGCCTCTAAAGGCTTATGATCACTCTCTACTGTGACTATGTCGTGCCCGTAAATATATTGGTGAAAGCGTGTACACCCAAAAACAACTGCTAGCAACTCCTTCTCAATCTGCGCCCAGCGCCCCTCGGCAGTGCGCGCGGCGTAGGCGACGGGGCGGCGCCTGCAGCAGGCACGCGCCCAGCCCGTGCGAGCTGGCGTCCACTGACACCGTCACCGGCTCATGCGGCGAATAATATTTTAAAACCGGCGCACTACTTATTTTATGCTTTAATATTTTAAATACCTTATCATGTGACTGTAGCCAAATAAACTCAATATTTTTTCGTAATAGTTCTCTTAACGGCACCGAAATTTCCGAATAATTAGGTATAAATCTAGAAAGATAGTTAGTAACCCCGAGGAATCTTTCTAACTCTTTTTTATCACGCGGTGTTGGCATTTTTTCTATTGCTTTAATACGATTTTTATCGGGCGTCATACCATTAGCATCGAAGTTATGCCCTAAATAATTAACACTAGTTGCTCCAAAAATACATTTGTTTTTATTAAATTTCACCCCATTTTCTTTTGCCCGTCGAATCACTTCCTTCAACCGCTCATCGTGTATTTCACGCGTTTCTCCCCAAACCAGAATATCGTCGATAAATATTTCTACCCCCTCCATTTTAAATATTTTGACCATCTCGAAATGAAAAATTTCCGGAGCACAGTTTATTCCGAATGGCATTCGTAAAAATCTATATCTACCATATGGTGTAGAAAAAGTGCATAATTTTGAACTATCTTCCGTTAATCTAAGCATCCAAAACCCTTTATTTGCGTCGCACTTTGAAAAAAATCGAGCCCCAGACAGATTACTAGAAATCTCATCTAGAGTTGGAAGCTGAAAATGACAACGTTTTACTGCACGATTCAAGTTTCGTGGATCCAAACAAACACGTAAACTCTTATCCGGTTTTTCTACAACTACTATGTTTGAAACCCAATCCGTCGGGCCCTCCTCCTCGGTAATAATATTTAATTTAATCATCGATTCAAGTTCATCTTTTAGGCGTGGTCGCAATTTAATTGGAATTTTACGTGATGCACTCACCACCGGCGGTACGGACGTATCAATCTGTATTCTACATTCGGTAGGCAAACAACCTATACCCGAGAACAGTGAATCATCAATGTCAATTTTATTGATCAACAATTGATCAGTTCGTACTAACATATTTAAATTTATACAACATTGCAAACCAAGTAAATTATTACAATTCACGTCCAACACAAATAATTTTTCAATGCAACTTTGATGATTATATTTCAATAATGCATCAAAATATCCCATAACCGGTAAACTATTCTTACTAATTTCTAAAAGTACTGTATTACATTTTTTAAGTTTATGTATATTGAATCCTGATTGCTCATAACAACGTCGTGACATAATGGATGCATCCGCCCCACTATCTAATTTAAACTTTATGACCATTCCATTAACGTTAATCTTCGCGCACCAAGACTCACGCGTAGTTCCCAGAGCATCTATAGACACATTATACATAATTAGCTCACCGCTATCGACGTCACTGTCCCCGCTACCGGCCTCGCTGGCCGGCGACGCACCGTCCTCCTGCACCTGTCGCGCAAACCTTACGCGGCAACACCTAGCGAAGTGGCCAATCCTTTCACAACGATAGCACTTAGCCGAGAACGCTGAACACTTATCGCGATCCCTATGCCCATAGCCACATTTTCCACACACACTATTATAAGATCGTCCGATAGGCTGTGCCGACGCAGGTACTGAGTACGTTGGTTGGCGCACCCCGTGTGCGTGCTGCGCCCGGTGTCGATGCATGACGTGTTGCGGCGCGCGGGCCCCGCCAGCGCCACGGTCGCCGCGCGTGCGCAGCTGCTCCACAGCAGTGGGCTGCGGCCGCACCGCACACGAAACCGCTTGTTGTCCGGCCCGTTCCGCCGCCCGGCACCACTCAATCGCTTCATCAAACGTTACTGACGATTTTGCAAGTAATTTTTCTCTCATTTGCAGATTTTTTATTCCTCGAATGATTTGAGTCAAAATCAGACTTTTCTTTAAGGTACCGAACTCACAATTTTTACTCTGTACCTTCAGCACTCCTAAAAATTTATCAAAACTGTTTTCCTTCTGGTACGTTTCAAAAAATATGTGCCTTTCATAATTTGTATTTCGTTTTGGATCACAATATTCACAAAACTTTTGACAAATTGTATCGTAACTTTGTTTCTGAGTCTCGTCAATGTCTAGTTCTTCATAAATCTCACGACCATATTTACCAATAGTGTGCATAAATAGTGCGCATTTTTCTTTGGATGACGCCGATTCTTTTCCCGAAGCCAACAAATAATATTCAAATGCCACTTTAAATTCTCGCCAATTGGTAGCCATATTGCCTTCTTGTTGCAACGCCTCCGGTTGCCGTATAGACATACGAAACTTACTAATATCCGCATTCTCACTCCCCGTTCCAGACTTATCTTCACTCATTGTGGATATGAACACCCCAAACGTATTTTATAAGGACAATAAGCACCAACTAGCCACACCTGACACCATGTAGTATTATGGAGATGTAAATCAAACACCGTCTAAAGAACAACTGATTTATTGTACCATATTTTCAGATAACTACATAATATATTATAAATATTATAGTTTATTTAGACATACCCACAACAATCATTTTTCTCTAAGGTCAATGACCTTTGAACTAGGACGTTTTAAGTATTTTTCAGTTTTCTGTCTATAACTCAAAAAATTATAATCACATTATTCTCGAAATAATTTTAAAAGAGAGTTTTTACAAAGGTCTATCAATGTGGAAGATTATAAGTTTCTACGTTGCATAGTTTAGAAATGGCAGGGGGGGGGGACACATTGCAAGCCACTTTGGCGGGCTATATTTCGCAGTTGGTACACCTGATAAAAAAGTGGTGTATCAAACATTACCTTCATTTTAGTAGACCTATTCAATGATACCCCACACGAGGGGGTGCAGCGAAAAATTTTTTTTTTTCCCCATTTCACATGTATGGGTGCACCCCTAAAGAACGTAAAAACTATTTTTTTATTCTTTTAAAATTGAGATCTATATGCAGACTATTTTTAACAAAATTTCATTTACTTATGTTTATAACTGTAGAAGTTATTAAGCTGTAAAGGATTAGGACAGACTGACAGACGGACAGACGGACAGACGGATAGACGGACAGACGGACAGACGGACAGACGGACAGACGGACAGACGGACGGACATGACGAAACTATAAGGGTTCCTTGTAGGACTTCGGAACCCTAAAAAGGACAAACATAGAGACACAGTACATATTATTATTTTTGAGTGAAATATTTTTAAATTGTTCCCGTTTCGGAGGAGAAAATAGTCGAGAGCCAAACTTCGAACTATGACTTTTTTACTAAGGATATTCAGTCGAAGCTGCAGTTGTCCTTATCGCACTTATTTGAGGCCTAGCGCTCGCAAAGCGACAGCGATGGTTTCTTAAAATAGGTACCCAATTTTCAAGTATCTCTGCCTGCATTTCCTCTTAAACCCAGTGCTTAAACCGTACATTTTGTATTTCTAGGGCCCATACAACTTAATGAACATGACGATCAATCCAGCAGTCATACCTCCAGGCTTCCCATTCACCAGGGGCCGGATATACGCGAACTTCACCCACGTCAAAACTAAAGAAAGAGTGATGGATGGTTATATCGACATGAGAATAGGAACTATCGAGAGAAAGAACGCTAAATCTTTGTTTGATTCGGGTTAATGATACAGCTACAGTAAAGGCCAATGGGTCGTTTTGTCGCCATATCAAAAGTCACTGCGCACCATCGACCATACATACCATACACTGAAAAAAATAAAACGAGACTTTTTACTGTTCTTGTACAGTAAAAAAAAAACGGTTCAGGCAACTTATTCTTATGTTAAAATAAATGATTACTGACTTTATTTTCACTGTATTTTCAGTTATTTGCACTGTTTTTTCAGTTAGTTTTACTTCTTTGGACAATAGGCTCTACTTTTACTGACCAAAGCGGTGAAATATACCGAAAAATTGATGTTTTTTTTTTCAGTGTAGACGCCTCATTACAGGCGACCGATGTCGCCACTTCATGTCAGTTTCGAGCACTTATACGAGCCTTCAAAACTTCCGCGTTAGTAATTAGCCAATAGCCGCCTTGGTAGGGCCAATCGGATTGCAGTACCCCGCCTCAGCTAGTTGACAGAATGTATTGTATGGATTACATTCAAAATTAGGTGTCTATTGGGCTGTATGGTCGATGCGCACAAATGAAACCACTATATTCGGGATACACTAGATTTACATTTCTACAAAAAAAAAACAGTCACAAGCGAGTCAAGCTCACGCTATCAGGGTTCCGTACTAGAATTGTATTATCACAGTTACATGGTTGTAGGGACTTGAGAGAAATACAGATAAACTGAAATGCATGAACGAACTGCCGATTTAAAACAAATATTTATTTCTTCATCATCAAGTGCGTTATGTTTTCAGTCATTGACATGACACATTCATTTTATCATGTAGAATCGAATGCATAAAAGTTGGCCTGCGCTTAAAAGTTTAACCTAGACCTAAAATCATTATTATTAGACCTATTATTATTATAAGACTTTTTTTTTTCAAGAAATCCTCATGGATGCCCTCAACCCGGGGAAGGCGGAGCTAGTGTCGGACTCTTACCGACTAAAACCCACCACGGTGTTCCACTACCAACCCTTGGCCTGGGGCGTGGAAAATACTCCCGTATTCGCCCCACCATCCCCTGCAGGTCCCGGCTCGCCACTGTCAGGCGAGCCCCTTCTCCCCGTGTGGCAACCATAATGGCCGCATCCTCCTCTTGAGTGGCCACCGTCACGGGCCTTAACTGGTCAGGCGGCGGGCCACCCCGAGGCCACCGCCCGCAGGCCCACAACTAAGGTGGCTGGATGTATACGGCATACGCTATACCTGTGACGCCCAGATCGGCTCCTGCGGATGAGAGACCTAATATCTTTGAAAAGCTGTAGCTTTTAAAATTGCTACAAGTTAGGAACTTGATTTCTTACAGAATTTTTGGATATAAGTGTTTGGTAGTTAATTGATAATTATAAAAGAAAGGTTATCGTCGACTGTGCAAATATGAATACTATTTTTTTTTGTTCATATAACCCGGAAGGAGGATTCAATGGAGCGCTTGGTGGTGCAGGGCAGGATTGAAGGGAAGAGACCCCGCGTTCGCTCTCCATCGCTCTGGTCAGACCTCATCAAAACCATCACGCACTCCACCATGACACAATGTTGTCGCAGTGCCAATAACAGAGCCGAATGGAGACGCATCGCAAGAGTTGCTACTCAACTTTCGAGACTTGATATAACCACGACCACTCTGCCAAGAGTGAACGACTAAGAAGAGTGAGTTATTATTTTCAGCTCGATAGGTACAAACCGTTCTAATAATGATATAAATACAGTCTAAGTTTTCTTGTACAGAGTAAAAGCATTTATCATTAAGCCAGTAAAAAAAATGCTTTTTAAAGGTCAATCCTTGACACCTTGTGGAAAATGTTTAGACATTCGGACCGACGCGACGCGACATTGCCTGAGTTATGATTGTTTCTACTACAAATTTCTGTCCTTATACCCGGAAGAACTAGCTAGTTCGGATATCACGTGTTAAACTTACAAACGGTTTTTGTACACGTATAGAGCTTTGGATTCATTTTCACAAAAACAATAGTAAAGTTCATGTCATGAAAAATATTTTTTACCCGATGAAGTCATCGATGTATGTCAATCTTGTTACATGTTATCACCTGTATATAGAAACAGTTATGGTTCAGAGCTTAGCTGCTTCAGTGATTTAGATTAGAAGGATTATTCCCCAGAGTACCTATAGGTTTCGACAGTACGCAGTGATTTGATAAAAAATCCTATCTTCAATTTGTATTTGCGAATACGTAAATGTTGAAGCACATTATCACCTATAGGTATCTCAAAACGTACGTTACAGTTTAGAGGTTGGTTAGCTGTGATAGTGACTTTCGTTTGTGAAGATGTCCACTATCCAAATACAGTGGTTTCGTAAGTGTACACAAGTCTTTTAAAATGGCGACAATCTCCATAGTATTTTTCCCATTGTCCTTTTATGGTTTTCTGGGGCTGTATTATAAACTATTATAGCGGCTGTATATAGCGTTGACACGTTGACTACAACGTCAGTCAGCCAGTCACTCAGCCAGTCAGCCAGTCAGTCAGCCAGTCAGCCAGTTATAGCGATGAGATTGACATTTAATTTTACAACATTTAAATGAGATTGGAACTATGTTTTGATGATGTTTAATTACGAGAATTGACCTTCAGTATAATTATGAAAATATTTATGTAATATTTGATTGAAACTCGCAATAGGCAACGGTGTCTCGGGTTCTCGCCCGAGAATGTGTAATCATCACATTAGTGTGATGTGCAGCCGCCATTAGAGTAGTTAATCGTTGTTACGTTGCGAGAGAGACAGAGCTATTCAAGACGAATAGCGCCATATCCTTCTCTCCTAGGAAATAATTATTGATGTTTTTACCAGACCGATCGTAAATGGTTTTTACAGAATAGGCTAATTACCAATCAATAAAACAATTTAATACATTAAATAGTTTGTTTTAATATCCCCATTGATTTAAAGTAAGCAGCAATGGGTAAGTGAATTTCCATCTTTTAAAATTACTAACCACATCCACACAACTCCAAGCTTTATTTGTTTACCTATTACCGATTATATAATTGTTATAACATTATTTATATGACTATAATGTTACTTTTTATAAGTTTTTATTTAACAATACTGAGTTCTGGGCGTCGCCGCGTCGCGTTGTTTAAAAACAAAGGGGTAAAATTCAAAGTCACTCGACGAGTTGAAAGAATTTTTCTTCGGTCGAGTTGTTGTAACAATTATCTGACATGTCACAGATGTTTTCCCTGAGGGGAGGGATTATTGAAATAAATTAAAAATTAAAATAAAACATTTTTCTCCACCACTTAAGGATATTTACAAAACAAATTAAAATAAGTATTTGGTGAACATTATGTTGTGGAGACTGCCTGTAATAGGTGAACCTGTGTTACAGGTCTCCAGGACTCCCAACTACCCGGACATAGTAAGTAAATAAAGGTTAATACAACGTTAATTTTTGTTTACGCAATTTGAGAAACTTGTTTGGTCAGAATCACGAGGAGAATCTATTTGGATCGTATTTTCTTCTAAATCACAAAATGACATGCTTTTAGAGCTACTTTAAGTATAAATAAAACGTCAATCATTCACTCATATTCGCATACAGTAATCAACTAAACACATTTTGTATTGTTTAAATTCAATCATTTATTGCAAATATAGGTAAGGTAGGTGTTACATGAATATTGTCATAAAAACAATCTTTGTGCAGCTATATTCTGCCATTTAGCATGCAACAGGAAATACACAATTCTACGCCAAGCTATTAACTGAAGCGTCTAAAGCAATAAAGCATAATACATTACATACATCCAGAATAATACAATATCTTAATGTCAAAGTGAATATGAAAACATGTCAAATGTAAATAATTAAAAGTGCTTTATCGTGATGTCAAAACCTATTATATATACAATGTCAACGTAGATTTACTCCCATTTTCTGGAAGGCTGACCAACGCAAAAATTTACTAATCGACTGTCAAATCTCTGGTCAAGCGATGTGATTGGTTGTTAACATTTTCGCCGGCCAATCATAGAAGCTGACATTAGATTTGACAATAGATCAAATTGGTGCATCGCCGACGCTAGACCTGTTTTAAAGGTGTTTCTATCGTTTCGCGTGGTACCAAAAATACAATCATGTTTATTTTGCCACTTACCCACGAGGTAATTTTATTAGTTTATCTATTTACTGTATTTTATTTATTTAAATTGCCTAACTTTTAATCTAAAAGTGTTCTATAGTCGAATGGTGCACACATTATGTCTTGATTACTTTGTTTACACTCACTGTCAGTTGAAGGGAAAACATTATCCTACATTTACTAACTCGAAGCGTTTGACTCAGGTGGATATGTTGAGCATTTTTTCTCTGCAACTGATCGTGTGATAGTTATTGTTTACCTAGCCTAAATCAACAATATTTTAAAGTTTTATACAAGAACATCACAAACCATTATGTATACTGGACTGTGTCTGGTTTTTGTATCAACTTATGTAAAAATTATAATAATAAAGAACTTTTGAAAACAAAACAAAACAATAGATCAAATTGATCAGCCTTCCAGAAACTGGGGGTTAATTTTTCATTAAGATACTCAACCACACTATAATATGCCTTGATAAAAATAAATTGTTTCAATTTAAATTTAAATGTTGTTTCTTTTATTTTTATTTATTTCTTATAATTTGTATGTCCTGTAGGCTGTACAATTTACTTGGAAGAGTGGAACTCCCTAACATAAGCAAGCATTTGCTTAAAAGGTAGTTCCCAACGCTGTAATGAAATAAGTTTTACAAGTTGATGAAATAAACATATTTTTTTTCTTTAAGTTCCCCAGTTGGTAGAGGAAAAAGTGAAAAATGTCATGCAGGGTCTTCCGGATTCACGGAAACTAATCAAGATAAACTACCTAGACCATCAGGCTTACTCTTGAAAATAATTCCAATCCCAATCCAATACCGACATCAATACAATATCAATACATGGACATAACCCAATCCGCTTATGTGCTGAATTTTACCATAATAACCAAATTGAGTTTCAAATTTTTTTGCATAAAATATAACATGGTATAAAAACTATCCCAATCGATTCTCCTGGTGATTCTGAAAAAAACTAGTTTCTCAAATCGAGTAAACAAAAAGTAACGACGGCGCCGCGGCCCGTTAATACACATAATATGGGCACCCTGTACGTCCTAATTAGTTTACTTCTATTTTTCTCGGTTTCAGTTTTTCATATTCCATCAGAACTGACGTCCATCGTCCGTCTTTAGGTCGTCCAGGCTAGTTCCAATGAACAGTCTAAAGTTCTATACTAATAAAACATAACATAACATCCTGCCTGAATTCCCGGAAGGGTTAGACAGAGGTACACCTCTCATTAGGAAATTTTCAGTAACAGACCGGAGTCTGGATTTGTGTCCGGTTAATGGCAATAGGCTCGCCCCCTATTACATGGTACATATAACATAACTGGTGAAATGTGGGTGTACTATTGCCATTAACCGGACACAAATCCAGACTCTGGTCTGCTACTGAAAATGTCCTAATGAAAAAACTCAATAACACTGCCGACCCAGGAATCGAACCCAGGAGCCCAGCTTGCGACTATTAGACCAACGAGGCAGTTGATTAGGTATAAAAGATAACAATATATCAAAATAGTATACATATTATATTAGTTATTAGCTACCGTATGTAATTTCCGGTTGCCAATTTGAATCAATGACTTAATTAGGTATAGCATTTCCGGTAGGTAGTTCTAGAAACATTCATTAATGTTACCTGTAATACAATTTTTCAGTTAAAATACGTTTTAACGAGTGACAATTTGTTTATACTTAACGCGTTAATAAAAGCAGTGATAGCGCAGTTGTTAAATCCCTTGCCTTTGTAGCGACATCTATCGCGCAACATGTGAACTATCACTAACGTAGTGGATGACGTCACAAATCCTGAATCGCGCTATCAAAGTTTGACCCGCAGATAGGATACCTAAACAAGTTGTAATAATTGAAATAATTGACAACTTCTTATGGGCTCATTGAAATAAGATAAGCAAAGATGGCGTAGCTGGCGTAGCTGATACAGCTGGCGTAGCTCGCACAGCTGGCGTAGTTGGCACAGCTGGTCTAGCTGGTAAAGGCCCGTGAGGTGAGGTGGCGTGCAGTGTTCCGTGTGCGCCACTGAGGAGGGTACGGCCGACGTTAGGCCGCACGGGTAGAAGGGGCTCGCCTGCTTGTGGCGGGACCTGTCGGGGGTAGTTGTGTGAATACTCACGGTTTCCCACGCCCCCGGCTAAGGTAGTTGAAGAAACGCCGTGGTGGTTTTAGTCGGTAAGAGTCTGGCTCCGCCTACCCCAGGCGGAGTGCGTCCATGAGGATTTCCCCACGGCAAAAAAAAAGGGAACAGCTGTTTTTTTTGCAATAACTGGATTGGTCCCATAGTAAATAATAGTTGTTCATAATAATTAGTATAATGACACTATATAAACAAACAATTGAGATTTAAATTATACCGTAAACATGTAATTAGAAATAATGTGATATGACATGAATTATTATAAAATGGATGTAGTCCTTATGTTAAAAATTAATTGTTGGATTTGAAAATGTATGAAACGTATGTATATGTATAGTGTTGTGTTAGACTACCCAACAATGTTTGCCTAAAATAGGGCAGGCGGAATATTATGACAATATTTTGTTTACCATCTATGTAACAATATTTACGCAAATAAAGAATAGAATTGAATTGTACCGTGTTACCGTTAAAACCCGTTTCTAGTAAAAATGCGTTTTAACTAGTTAAAAAAAATTGCGTCTAATAAGTTAAATACCCCACCCCTACAAGGGGTAGGTAATTGAAATAACTGAAAACTTCTTACGGGGTCAATGTATTTATCAGTATGATATACTTTTACTATGGGACCAACACTGAAATCGCAAAAAAAAATTAGCTGCGTCCCTACATTTTTTCGATTCATGTGAACAAAAATGTAGGGAACAGCTGATTTTTCGGATCGGAACACACAGACGTGATGGGTATCGATAGGTAATGACAATACAACAAGAACTTTTACTTATTTAGAAACAATTGTGTTGTTGTTATATCAATGGAAGATTACTTGAGTCATACCAGTACCTAAAGGTAAAGCAGGCTCGGACGTCAGTGGCTATAGACCTGTGGCCGTGTTGTCGACGCCGGCAAAGGTGTTCGAGTCCGCTATCCAGTGCTGCTTGCAGGAACAGGTGTTGCACAGCTTTCAGACGCGCAGCATGGATTCCGGCCGGGACGCAGTATTGCCACCAATCTCTTAAACTTCATGGCACAGGTGATACCAGCAGTAGACGCTGGTGTGCAAGTCGATGCAGCTTACTTTGATTTAAAAAAAGCATTCGACACTGTTGATGATGACATATTACTAGGAAAGCTCGCCAAAGTGGGATGCACACCACAACTATTGAATTTTTGTGTTAGCTATATGAGGGATCGACAGTACGTTGATTACAAGGGGTGCGAATCTGATCGATACTACACCAGGTCTGGCGTGAGCCAGGGTAGCAATTTAGGGCCTCTCGAGTTTATTATAATGATAAATGAATTACCAGAGGTAATCAAAAATGGTTCGTGTTTATTATTTGCAGATGACCTTAAGTTGTTGCTCGAGGTCAAGGATACAGGTGATTGCGAACGCTTACAAGATGAAATAAATAGCATCGTAGAGTGGAGTCATAAGAACAAGCTATACTTTAATGGGCCAAGTGATAACTTTTACCCGCGCGCATACACCCATCATTAATCTGTGCATACACCTCTATGAGTACAAGGTGGACGAAGCGCCGATGCAAAGAGTCACGCAGGTGCGCGATTTAGGAGTTAGTGTCGCGAACACATAACCAAAATATGTAAAAAGGCGTAGAAAAATTTGGGCTTTGTTCTAAGACAGTAACGAGGGTTCACCAATATTACAGCTGTTAAGGTACTTTATGACGCGCTAGTCAGGAGTCATCTGGAACATAGTGCAGTTATATGGGCTCCACATGAAGCCAAATATAGTATAATGTTGGAACGTGTCATCATCCTCCTGCCCTTATCCCAATTTATTTGGGGTCGGCGCAGCATGTTTTTTTCTTCCATACATCTCTATCAGCCGTCATCTCCGTTTTCACTTTCTTTCTATTCATATCATCTTTCACAGAATCCATCCATATTTTCTTCGGTCTCCCTCTTTTCTTATAGCCATCCACATTCATACTTAAAACTTTCCTCGTAACATGCTTCTCATTCCTCCTCATCACATGTCCATACCATGACAGTCTATTGCTACTTAACTTCTCTGTCACTGGCGCTACTTTCAGACTCCCTCTTACATATTCATTCCTTATCCTATCCATTCTCGTTACACCACACATTCCTCTTAACATTCTCATCTCAGCTGCATGCACTTGCCTTTCATTAATTCCTTTCGTAGCCCAACATTCCGATCCATACAGGACAGCAGGTCTTATCATGGTCTTATAGATTTTCCCCTTCAGTTTAAGAGGAATTCGAGAGTCACATGTAGTTCCCGTGACCTGCCGCCATTTCAACCATCCTGTGTTAATTCGGTGCTTGACTGTCCGGTCTATTTCACCATCGCTTTGCACAAGTGAACCGAGGTACCGAAAGTCAGAGCAGACTGGCAAGGGCACGCCATCTAGCGCAATAGCAACAAAACCGGAAAGACCGCCGAAATCGCAGAACATGTATTCCGTTTTAGTTCTGCTGATTTTCAAGCCAACGTTCTCCAGATTTTGTTGCCATTTCGCCAATCTACTCTGGACCTCAAGTCCATCTTCACCAACAAGGACAATGTAGTCAGCAAATAGCATGCACCAGGGTGCCTCTTCCTGGATTTCTGATGTCAAAGCATCCATTATCAGCAAGAAGAGGTAAGGACTTAGAGCCGACCCTTGGTGCAAAATAAATTCACGCGACATTTATATATGAAACTGTACGGAGTATACCCGTTTTACCCGTTGATGTACCCAACACTATTTGTATTGGGCATGGTTGGGTACAACGAGTTAAGGGTGCGACGGGAGTTTGCACTAGTAATGTATTTAATTAAATTACTTCGGGGGAAAGAACATAACCCGGGAGTGCTGCGGAGCTTGAGCCTTTGCGTACTGGACCGCTATGTGTGGAGGCGGCGGCGTCCACCACTACTGGCAGTACCAAAGCCAGGACTAACCTTCTGTTGAAAACACCTCTTACCGCAGCGCTGCGTACTATTAACAATATTCATGTCAAAATAGATATATTCACAAGTCAGTTGAGTGAACTCGCAAAGGTTTTATTGTTTGTTATATTTTATGATGTTTAAGTGTTTGTTGTGGGGTTTATGTGTGTAGTTATTAGAAGTATAGGGAATTATTTTTGTTTTTATTAGATATAAGAGGCCCCGCTATCGCATTAGGTTGTAACCTGTAATGATAGTTGTAAGGATGTGGAAATAAATAAATATCTAATATTTCTTTAAAAATACTATGTAAACCTACACGGTCAAGCGTCCCGCGTCCTGCGACTGTTGATCAACAGTCAGCCAGTGGTGGTGTGTTGTCAACGGGATCCCGTGATCAGCTGACTTGAATATCACAGGTATTTTTTTCCTGTGAAAAAAATAAATATAACCACAAACTCATGATTTTAGGGTACTTTTCTTTACTTGTGCTGTGACCTTGATTCTTGGAAAATTTCATGATTCCAGGTCAACGGGAAATACCCTATAGGTTTTGATGAGTGAGTTTGCGAGTATTAAAATATGTGACATAAATGGCCGTATCCTTAGGTGCGTTGACTTAGAAGATTGAATTTTTATTTACTCCAAGGGACCGTTGATTTTAGTAGGAATTTGATATTAATTATGACAGAATTTTTATAACAGCAACGGGTATAGCTATATCGAAGCTATACCCGTTGCTGTTATAAAAATTCTTGACAGACAGGCAGACAGACAGACAGACAGACGGACGGATACACGGATAACAAAGTGATCCTATAAGGGTTCCGTTTTTTCCTTTTGAGTTATGGAACCCTGAAAATTTACAACTATTTCTGTATTAAAAACCGACTTCTAATTGTATAATAGCTACCATGTATGAGCTACCTAACAGTTACCTATACCGTCCATAAAAGTTAACTTCAATTTGTTTTGTAATTACAACCACATTATCATGCTTACGTACCATAAAATAACTTTCAGAAAAACATAAATATGAAAACCGAATTATGTTTGCTTTAAATATAATGTTAAATTCAATCAGTGTGTGGTTTAGTAAACAATTAGGCGCCATGACGGAACAGATTAACTTGGTTCAATGTTTTTTGTTATCTTTGTTTTACTTTAGTTGTGTTTCAGAAAAGGTAAGTTAAGACGCGTATTGGCGTCAATGGCTTTGAGCATCTCTGTCCATTTTTTTTTTTTTTTTTTTTGCCTTCGGGAAATCCTCATGGACGCACTCCGCCCGGGGTAGGCGGAGCTAGTGTCTCTTACCGACTAAAACCACCACGGTTTTCCTTCAACTGCCTTAGCCGGGGGCGTGGGAACCCGTGAGTATTCACACAACTACCCCCAACAGGTCCCGGCCCGCCACAAGCAGGCGAGCCCCTTCTACCCGTGCGGCCTAACGTCGGCCGCACCCTCCTCGGTGGCGCACATGGAACACTGCACGCCACCTAACCTCATGGGCCTTTACAGCTGCGCCAACTACGTCACCTGTGCCAGCTACGCCAGCTGCTAGTCGGGCAGCATACTACTCCGAGTCTGCTGCTTACAAGCCCTACCTCCCGTAATTTTTTATAGAGGTTTTCTTCCTCGCGGTCCGGGCGATGAAGCCAAGACCCTCGGTCCCAAAAGGCGCGAGAACACTACTCAGCGGGCACTCCTGGGGTTACGAGATCGACGGGGGCAGGGAAGGACAGTCCCCCCACTGCCTGCCCAGTGGCAGGGTGAGTGCACACCGGGCCCGCCCCGGCTTCTCCACTGTTCTCCTCCGCTCTCTCGCTTCTCCGCTCTGTTGGCAACAGAGGGCACAGTGGAGCAATTTCCCATTGGCCCAGAACGGGCCACTCCGTGCCAAAATATTCGCCACAGACTATAAAATCCCCCGAAGGTTAATCCCTCGAAAGGATTCTATTGCCCGTACCCAGGATGCACCGGCCAAACAACTGCCGTTCCCTCCAGACGTGTCCAGAAGGACAAGCAGCCGTCAAGCACACGTAGAGGTTTTCTGGCCAGCACCCCAGCATCTCCGTCCCTATCTCTCCCGTCTCTAATCCATATGTCTGTTCTGGTTTCGCGATACTCGCGTTTCGCGATATTCTACAATTTTCTACTCCGGTTCCATATCGCACGCGCTTATCGTGTTTTATTGTTTGTTTCTCTGATCTCTGGTCAATTTTATATGACTATGATGTACCTATCGGACTCTATCTTTATTGTGAAATTCTTATTAAACGTAGTGATTATATTCTCTTTGATTCTTATGTGCATATCCTTTTTTTTTGCCGTGGGTAAATGAATGCACTCCGCCTGGGGACGGCGGGGTCAGTGTCGGATTCTTACCGACTAAAGACACCACGGGGAACCCTGTGTATTCGCACAAACACCCCCGAAAAGTCTCGGACAAGGATGCGAGCCCTTCTCCCCGTGCGGCTTAACGTCAGCCGCAACTACCCCGACAGCGCACACGGAACGCTACGCGCCACCTCACGGGCCTCCACCATGACGCAGCTAACACGCCGATGTCACGACCACGCCAGCCACGCTAGCCACACCAGCCTCGCCAGCATTGCAAGCCTCGCCAGCCACGCCAGCCACGGCAGCCACGCCGGCAATACCAGCCACGCCAGCTACGCCAGGAGCCTGTAAGGCCTATCCTCCCGTAATTTTTTATAGACCCCCTCCCGTGCCAGAATATTCGCCACGGGCAGTAATCCCCCGGTACAAAGGAGACTTATTGCCCGTGCCCAGGATGCAGGCCCAACAACTGCTGTTCTCTCCAGATATATCGAGAAGGACCAGCAGCCGTCAGGCACACGAGGAGGTTTGCTGGCCCAGCACCTTTATGTATCTTTATTGTGTGGGTATTACCTACATTGTTCACACATAATTCCTCCCAAATCCTGTAACAAACCATTGTAGGTACAATTTATTACATGAAAAGTGTATTTCCATGGAGTTTCTTGCCGGCTGTTCTCCATAGGACCAACATTTTGGAACCGTGCAACTAGATTCTTAACGTTTTGAAAGTGCATGTAAATGCTTATTCGAAATAAAAACTTTTGAATTTGAATTTGAATTTGTCTGAACGAAAGTTTGTACTACGTTTGTCATTCGTCACACGCGAGTAGACCCTCTGTACTGCCACCCATCCCCCGCGTACAATATAGTTTTTTTTTTAAGCTATTGCATAGCTTCTATCGCGGGCCTTGAGCGTGGAGACCGAATCCAGAAATTCCGTAACGAAAATAACCTAACACCCTCACTCCGACCGGCACAGCGGTGATACTTTTTAGTTTTGCCATCTATCGATGAATAGCAGAACTTTTAATGACTTTTTGAAATATCACGCTTGTCTCTTTAGTTCTGCAAATCGCCTCTAGGTGGCATTGGTTGTATCGGCGTTACTGCGCTTAAGCTATTGCATAGCTTCTATCGCAGGCCTTGAGCGTGGAGACCGAATCCAGAAATTCCGTAACGAAAATAACCTAACACCCCCACTCCAACCGGCACAGCGGTGCTACTTTTTAGTTTTGCCATCTATCGATGAATAGCAGAACTTATAATGACTTTTGGAAATATCACGCTTGTCTCTTTAGTTCTGCAAATCGCCTCTAGGTGGCATTGGTTGTATCGGCGTTACTGCGCATGCGTAATCCCCCTCTTCGCCCCGCAATCTGGTGACTCATGCCTGGTTAGAGTTTCGGCGTCAGGGCACCTCCTCTTTGTATTTACATAAAAAATGCTATGCAATAGCTTTACCGCGGCCACACGTCTTTTTTTTAAAAATTTAGACTATAAAAAATCTTAAAGGTCAATGGAGAGGGCTATGCTCGGAGTGTCCCTGCGTGATCGAATCAGAAATGAGGAGATTCGTAGGAGAACGAAAGTAACCGACATAGCCCGAAGAATTGCCAAACTTAAGTGGCAGTGGGCGGGGCACATTGCTCGCGGAACGGATGGCCGATGGGGCAGTAAAGTTCTGGAGTGGCGACCGCGTACTGGAAGGCGCAGCGTGGGTAGGCCCCCCACAAGGTGGACCGACGACCTGGTGAAGGTCGCGGGAATCCACTGGATGCGGAAGGCGCAGGACCGGTCGTTGTGGCGATACTTGTGGGAGGCCTATGTCCAGCAGTGGACGTCTTTCGGCTGAAATGATGAATGATGATGATGATAAAAAATCTTGTATTAAAAGATAGTTAAATTGTATTTAAAAAGGTGAAGGAATTTAAAAATATGCTCGACAGTTTTTGTGCAAATCTCGTTTTCATACCATTTCATTACCATTAGAAAGCTATTTTATCTAGAAATAACATAAGAAATAAACGTAGAGGGCAAAAGGAGCAGGGGAAGAAGAAATTAGCCTGGATTGACAACATCAAGACCTGGACCAACATCAATGACGCTGCCACGCTTAAAAGCAGGCACAAAATAGAAATGAATTCCGTGCGGTGGTCGCTGACATCCGATGAGGATATTGCACAGGAAGAAGAAGAACATAAGAAAGCTACTTTATCCAGAAGTTACATAAAAGAAAAGAAGAAAGAAGAAAGAAAAATATTTATTTGACACAACTGAGACACATACAAAAGAAATATACATGAACAAGAAATAGATATAGTGAAGAAGTAACAAAGCGAGGAAAAAAGTCATTGACAGTCATGCGCCATGTGTGTCTCTAAATTGTGACAAATGGGTGTCCAGCTCAGCATATTGCCAGGATATTAAACCTGACGCTGGTATTCTGCTGGATCCCTGTTGTGACGTAGGATGTCGAGCAAACTACACATTAGTAATAGTCAGTGAGTGTGTGTGTGTATTAAGAGTGTGATTATGAATAGAAATATATATATTAAGTATACGATAAATATATGCATAAGCTTTATTTCATTTCAGTAAGCGGGCGGAGCCGTGGTTTCAGCTAGTCCTTTATAAAAGTGTTCGAGTTTCACAAAGTATTTAAGAATCGTTGTTTCAGATAACATATTTAAGCGTGGAGCACCCAGCAGTGACGTACTACAACCCAAAGTTTCTGGCGTACGCCAACCTAACATCGGTGAGGTACGGCCGAGCAAACCCTATCTATTACGTCGGACTGAACTTCGAGCCTGTGGTTAACTTTGATTCTACTATAATGGTATGTTTTTTATTATTATTAATAGACCAAATTACAGGGATTTATGTAACGTCAAACTAGTTCCTTGGTTCCAAATAAAATTGGCATGAAATCTAATACAAATACGCTTTATTGTACACAAAACAAGCAATATTAGTAGAGCTCCTTTGTGAAAGAGCTCGTCCGGGGAAGTACTACCACAGAGGAACGTACTACCACCGTATCTACTTCTCCGCCAAATAGTGATACTTTCCATCTTCATGTCTCAGTTTGGCGAACCGACTTGCGGTACCATTTAGGTAACAGCCTAGGTGGTATTGAAGTTGTTATGGGCAAAGGTAACCGCTGAACATCAGGTGGGCCTTTTGCTCGTTTCGCCATCCTATAATAATAATAAAAAAGACAAAGTGCTGCAAACAATCTAGTGAAGCCAAAAAAACTATGCTCCTTCGTGTACAACCAGCGGTCACGCATACACATGCACCTCAAACCGTGCTCCACGCGTCCAGTAAGCATCGCGAAAGCAAATAACCTTCAGGTGTATGGTGTGTGCGTGAGCGCTGGTTGTACACGAAGGAGCATAGTTTTTTTTGGCTTCACTATGATTGATCGCAGCACTTCGTCTATATTTTTTATTATTTCTGTGTTTACTCCATAGAAAAGGTTTCATGTACGGTAGTACAAATTTTATATGGCCCACCGATGTTCAGAAATATTTCCGGTGAACCCGAACAACTACTAAGTCTAAAATTACTTGTATTTAATGTTCGACGGCAGCTGTAGCCACGTGTAATGTAGCAGGATTCGTTCAAGGGATTTTGTCGACTAACGGCCAAAATTAATATCCAATCTATCCACAATTTGCCCTATTAGCCTCGTACCTACATTTGTACTACTCATAGTACATAAGAATTGAAAAAATCTGCCGCTTTATTTTTGAACGAAAATACAAATTTTACTTAACAGTGACATCTATTGGATATTTAGGTATATGAAAACAAATTGAAGTGACACTTCACATCTGTAATTTTATTTCAAAATGGCGTCAGCAAGTGGAGAGGCAGCCGTGCGCTCACGCATAAGTAAGTCAATCCATTGAAATCTTATCAAATTCTTAATAATTTCTAGATTTTGAATAATTAGTAAGTAATTAATACTTCGAGATGTAGATTTACAGTGTTATTTTTGCGTAAAAATGAATAATGTTCCAGTAACCTTGAATTGTTTTTCTATGTCCTATGCAAAGAACAAATGTAGGTAGTTAAAGTTTTGATGGTTTTACTTCTACTGTACTTTGTGTAGTACATTGGAAGATATGTTCAATTATTTATTTTATTTTCAGGTATATTAGATAATGGCATAGTAGAAGCGTTAAAATGATTCTGAATTAGACTTTTCTGGTGATGACAGCGACGACGATCCAGAGTTTCTGCATCCAGAACTGACTCAAAGAGCGAGTTACTACGAGACTAGTGATTTTAGCAGCTCAGACGAAGATTGATTTGCTCTGATTCCTCCAGTAGCTTCTCCAACGCTGTCCGACAGTTCTTCATCTCGGTCTCGCTCAAGAGGACGTGGAATAACAAGACGTGGGCGTGAAAGCGGACTTGGTCGCGGACGTGGCTCAAATTTTGGCGAAGAAAGACAGCTGACCCAACCATCATCTCTATCTTTCCGGCTGATTCCGATCAGAAATTACCAAACAAATGATGGCGTGCAAGACACATGGATTAAGATGTATAACCAGAATATGGGTAAAGTAGATCTTACTGATCAAATGCTTTCTGTCTGCCCATTGCGTTATCGAAAAAGAAAATGAACCATTCGAGTTATCCCACACCTTTTTGACCTCGCTGTAGTCAATGCTTGGCTACAATACAGAGTTGTTGAAAAATAAAAAAGGTACAGCAAATAAACATATTGTGCAGATGAGAGAATATTAATTGGATTTGGGTACAAAACTTGTGACAGATAACGAAGAAGAAAGTGATGGTGGTTCCGGAGGAGAAGAGTATGATGAACTTGAACAAAGACATAAGAAGCGTAAGGTTCTTATAAAACCGATACCCTCCAAGGAACGCCGTTAAAAAGCAGCTTTACACTTACTCGAATATGGTCCGAAACAATCGCGTTGTAGGGCAAACGAATGTGACAAAAAACAACAGTTTTTGGTAAAAAATGTGATAATTATCTTTGTTTTACGCCAAATCGGAATTGTTATTTTAATTTTCATGAGGGTAATGAGTAGTCTTAGTATATAAGTTTAATTGCTACTTTTTGATCTCTACTTATGTTCCTAATTTACGACTGATTAGTAAATAATTTTGATTATTAGTTCATTTATGTCTATTTTTGGAGAATAATGTTTAATTTTCATAGTTTTGTTTGAGAAAACGTTTAGTTATGTTTCTTTTTTTATATTTTCTAATAAAAAACGATAATATAAAATATTGTTATTTTTTTTTAGATTATAATCCTATTCTAATTACAATTTATATTCAAAAACTTTTCTATGTCCTACATAAATGACATAGTAATACTCTAACTTTGTCCTTTATAAAGGACATAGTGAAAAACCATTTCCCGAGAGGTGAGATTTTTTTCACCATTTTTCGTATACATTTTAACCGGTTAGGAATACAATACTAAAGTTTCAGCAACATACTAAACAAAAAGTATCTCTGGTAGGCAGGAGGTTAGAGATAGAAATTTGACATATTTTGTATGGAGCTTATGTCAAATTCCTATCTCTAGTAGGGCAAATCGATAGATTGGATATTAATTTTGGCCGTTAATGTACCACCGGGAAGGATCGTGACTGTACATATGCGCAGATGACATAATTTAAATATACGCGGGAAACAGATAAACCTATCAGAAAACACCATCGCTGCGCGCCAAATGTCTTAGCCGCTGCCGCTAGAGTACGGAAGCATGTGAGCGAAATAGAAAAATACGTCACGGCAATCAATTTTAACACATAATTATGGGCATTTCATAAGGTTGTTTAGTCGACATAAAATATAAGAAAAGTATAGGTGGTAGAAGGCTCAAAGTCACTCAAAGGGCAATGGAGAGGGCTATGCTCGGAGTGTCGCTGCGTGATCGAATCAGAAATGAGGAGATTCGCAGGAGAACGAAAGTAACCGACATAGCCCGAATAATTGCCAAACTTAAGTGGCAGTGGGCGGGGCACATTGCTCGCAGAACGGATGGCCGATGGGGCAGTAAAGTTCTGGAGTGGCGACCGCGTACTGGAAGGCGCAGCGTGGGTAGGCCCCCCACAAGGTGGACCGACGACCTGGTGAAGGTCGAGGGAATCCGCTGGATGCGGAAGGCACAGGACCGGTCGTTGTGGCGATGCTTGGGGGAGGCCTATGTCCAGCAGTGGACGTCTTTCGGCTGAAATGATGATGATGATGATGATAGGTGACCACATGACAGTGCCATCATCATCATTTTCCGAGAGCCTTTTCCCAATTATGTTGGGGTCGGCTTCCAAACTTTTGCTTCAAACTACCCGTAACGACTGCCATAGATATTCGTGCGACAAACGGGACCGAATAGAATAGATTTAGAATAGTTTTTTTTTTAAATTGTTTGACGAAGCACGGAGGGGTCTCGATGTGTAACAAAACGGTCACCCATCCACGGACTGACTGCGGCAAGCGCAGCTTAACCTCACAGATCGTATGATCCGAGCAGTTGTTACTTCACCACGAGTCTCTCTCTAATAGTACACAAAATTCACTTTATTACGACCAAAGACATTTATATACTGACGTAATACCTTTATGATTACGACGAAGACTTTTTTGACGACGTCTGTGGTCTAGTGGTTCGAGTGTCGGACTGCTGAATGCTGATCACGAAGTCGTGGGTTCGATTCCCACAGGACACAAATATTTGTGTGATGAACATAAGTGTTTGTGTTGGTCTGGGTGTTTCTTATGTATTATAAGCATGTATTTACAAAAAAAAGGATATAAGTATCATATCCATTGTCTAGTACCCATAGTACAAGCTCTGCTTAGTTTGGGACTAGATCAGTGGTTCCCAAACTTATTTTGTCTACTCGAAAGTCGAGAGTTCAGTCGGTGTCTAAGAGACCTCCTAGCTAGATGAAATTACAAATCGCCCCCCAAGCCTTTACACAACACCCCCATTTTTTTTCTGGGTCTCTTACCGCCCCCCTTTTGGCCTGCAGCGCCTACAAGCGGGCGTTATCGCCCACTTTTGGAATGGCTGGACTAGATGGTGCTGTGTAAAAATGTCCCAATTTTTTAAAGATAAAGATAAAGATATTTATTCGCAAGGATATGGTACAGAAGATGTTAAATATACATGGTTTTCATTTTTTATTTTTTTTATTTACAGGTAGACTTCTTTTTCTACGAGCTGTTGACGAACCAGTACAAGCGAAGCTTTATCGAGATGCATTTTAACTGGTGCTACCTTACCGAGAAGGACATGTTCTTCGGGGGTGCCATGAGGGCAGCTGGACTCACGCAGCCTTGCCCGCATCTACCGGTAAATATGTCTTAACACGCTACTACGAGCTAAGTGAAGCCCCCATCAGTAAAATAATAATTACTCGCCGAATACATCATTTCTCGAAAATTAGTTTTTAACAATTGAAGTACCGTAAAATGCCCTAACTTTACCCACAAGCCCTACTTTGCCTAAGGCATTAACTTTATTTTTGAACGCACTGACATTTTATGACGGAAGCAAAAGTAACGTTGTCACAGTTTTAAAATTTTCCTAAGTACGGAATTCATAGCTATTATAGTTTACTCAAAAAACAACTAGGCAAAGTAAGGCTTGTGGGCCAAGTTAGGTGAGCAGTTTTGCAGGTTTCTATCTACAACTATAAATAAAAATAATAAATAATAAAAAGCCTTTTATTTCCATTGCAATGTAAATAGGGACCTATTTACATTGCACTTTTTTTATTAGTTATTTGTTAGTAATTTTGCTTACTTACTAGATGTTAGTATGGTTAGTTGTTCGATTCTGGGATATGGACCCCTCTTTGAGTGAAGGCCTCCTCCATCTTCTTTCATGACTCTCTTTTTCTGCCTAGGGTCAACCAGTTTTTCCCTGCTCGTTCAATGATATCATCAGCCCACCGTTTATTTGGCCTGCCTATTTTTCTTTTTCCTGCTGGTCCCTTCCATCTTATCGTTTGTATTGTCCACCGGTTATCAGTGTAACGTGATATATGACCGGCCCATTGCCACTTTAGTTTTAGGGCTTGTATAAGTGCATCAGTTACCTTGGTTTTTTGTCTTATTATTTCACTTTTTATTTTATGTATTTTTCTTATTTTTAATATGCTTCTCTCCATAGCCCTTTGCGTTGTTTGAATCTTTTGTTTAACTCTACGTGGGACACTCAGAAAGTTTTGCGAAACTAAAAAAAATTGTTCTATACGTACATATATTTTTATCAAATCTTTTCAAAGTACTTTCCACCAGCCTCTATACAAAGATTCATGCGCCTAAACCAGTTTTCAAAACATTTTTTCCAGTCCGCCGCAGACACCTCGTTTACAGCCTGCTCGAACGCAGCCAGCGCATCTTCCGGCGACGAAAATTGTATCCCTTTGAGCTGATTTTTTATTTTTGGGAATAAAAAGAAGTCACACGGTGCTAGATCAGGGCTGTAAGGAGGGTGACCCAGGAGTTTGACTGGCGTGCTGTCCAGGAAGTCCCTCGTTTTGAGTGCGGTGTGCGCAGGTGCATTGTCGTGGTGGAGCAGTAGCCCGCGGAGCCCTGTGTTTGGTCGCTTGTTGCTTATAACAGAGAAAACTTCTGGCAAACATTTGGTAGTATACCATTCGGCATTAATGCTTCTTTGATCCCGTAAGGGAATTGATACCAAGTGGCCAGTCAAATTAAAAAAGCTAGCGATCAAAATCTTACCCCCGCTTCTAGATCGCTTCACTTTGGTAGGCGTTGGCTCATTTTGAAACACCCAAACAGTCGACTGGCGCTTGGTTTCTGGGTCGTATTGATAAATCCAGGACTCATCACCTGTAACGATGTCGTAAACACGCCGAGACGAGCCTGCTTCAAATTTGTTAAGCATATCACGGCACCATTCCACCCGGGCTTGCTTCTGAGCATCGGTGAGGTTGTGCGGCACCCAGCGTGATACTATCCTCCTCACGCGAAGATGGCTGTGTAGAATCTCGTGAACGCTTCCCGATCCAATCTTCAATATGTGTTGAATCTCCTGATATGTAATTCGCCTATTGTCTTGGATTAAATTTTTCACTGCTAGCACGTTTTCTTCGGTAACAGCCGTCAAAGGGCGACCGCTTCTTTCGTCATCCCCCAAAGTTGGTCGACCGCGCTTGAATTCGTTATACCAACGATACACGGTTGCCTTGGAAGGGCCTTCATCCATGAATGCCATTTGAAGTCTATCGTACGATTCATCCGGTTTCAGGCGACACTTGAAATCGTATAAAATCATAGCTCTAAAATGTTCCCGGCGCAGATCCATATTTCAGTGAGACACAATACTTTGAATTAACTCGCAAAAAATGTGGAGGGAAATTTTGAAATTGGAACTTACTTATTTTTACTTATAAATAATCATATTTTCGAAAAACATTATAACTGGCCAGTCTCCCATATATTAAAACTTTTTTTCGCAATACTTTCTGAGGGGCCTGGTATTTGTGAAAACCCATGTTTGGCAACCATACAATAAACAAGGCAAAAGGCAGGTATCAATTACAATTTTTTTCATATTTAAAGAGTAATTTCCTTTTAAGATTTCTTTTAGTGACCAGAATTTCTTCCAGGTTATATTTGCTCTTCTTTCTATTTCTTCTTCGTTGCTTACTTTGCTAAATGATACCTGTTTTCCCAGATAAACATAACTGTCCACATATTCTATTTTGTTCCCTCTTGAACTGATGGGTATTTTCGGGCTGTTGGTCATTATTTTAGTTTTTGTTGCATTCATCTCTAAGCCTACTTTGGAGCTTTCTTGATCAAGTAATCTTATCATTTCTTCTAAATCTACAACTATAGCGAACCATAATAACATTTACAGAGTTAATAGTTTCTGATTAAACTACAGTACCGGTACTTCAGTTAAAAACGAATTTTGTATACATGATGTACCTCACAGAAATAGATAGAATAGCCAAATGGCAGGGCGCGTGTGCCAACACTCTGCACCATAGTGCAGGGCATTTTAAAGCCTTTCTCAGTACGCCTTATGACTTGTTTCTATAAATATTGTAACAAAAACCCGCAAAAATGCCTTATTGTGCTGTTTCTAACTGCAGAAACAAAAGCTGTAAAGTTCATTTTGACTAAAGTTAATTTTAAAAACATAATGACGTCAATATGGTAGGCGTAGTTTGTTCGAAAGTTGCCACGCATGAATCGCAAGTAAAATTTTGATTACAACCATTCTATCTATTTCTACGATGTACCTACTCAGCAAGTATCTAATATTTTTATATTGATGGTCAATTAGCTCTTACATACCCAGCCCACTACTGTCCCACTGCTGGGCACGGGCCTCTTCTCAGTACGAGAAGGCTAAGGCCTTAGTCCACCACGCTGGCCTAGTGTGGGTTGGCGGACTACACACATCATCGAGAACTGTATGGAGCACTCTCAGGTGTGCAGGTTTCCTCACGATGTTTTCCTTCACCGTTAAAGCAAGTGATATTCAAATATAAATCCGCACATGAATTCGAAAAGTCAGAGGTGCGGGCCGGGATCGAACTCACACCCTCCTACATGGAAGGCAAGCGTTCAACCACTAGGCTATCACATGCAATTAGCTCTTAGTAGGGCCTTAAAGGAAATGTGTGTGTGTATAAAATAAGCCAGTGTGTGTGTTATGTTATGATAAAAAAATCATAAAAAAGAAGATAAGGCAGTAGCAAAAAAGTACTTCCAGCAGTTTATGATGTTGGTTTACCGGAAGCGCCTACTGAGAATTTCCTAATGAAAAAACCCGATGACACTTTGTCCAACCCTGGAATCGAACCTGTGCAAATTGTGTTGTGTTCCAAATTGTGGGTCCTATGGAGAAGAACCGGCAAGAAACTCCATGGATATACTCTTTTAAAAATAGGTTATTGTTTATTACATCAAATTTATTCAAATAATGTGAGTCTAATGTAGGTTATGTCAGAAATAAACAAGAGTTAAAAGTGAGAATATTGCTCGTGGCTAAGTAGCAAGCGTGTGGATTGTACGATGCCGGATTAAGCTGCACTAGCCGCGGTCAGTCTGTGGATGGGTGACCGTTTCGTTACACATCGAGACCCCTTCGTGTCTCGGAGAGCACGTAAAGCCGTCGGTTCTGCGCCTGATCTCTCTCCGGTCGTGTCGAATTGCCGTCCCATCGGATTATGAGAGTGAGGGAATAGAGAGTGCACCTGTGTTTGCGCACACACTTGTGCACTATAATATGTCCCGCGCAGATGGCTAGTCTCCATTGAGATTGGCCGCCGTGATCGAAATTCGGCCGGGAGGACATTATTATTGCTTTAGAAATAAACGTAAAAAGATTTGCCATAGTATGTAGGAGCTGACCTGTCCCGACAGATGGCACCCGTTCACAAGCATGACGCGAGCATCAGCCATTTTTTTTTTTTTTTCCGTGGGGAAAATCCTCATGGACGCACTCCGCCTGGGGTAGGCGGAGCCAGTGTCGGACTCTTACCGACTAAAAACCACCACGGTGTTCCTCTAACGACCCTTGGCCGGGGGCGTGGGAAACTTTTACTCTCCCAACCATCCCCGGTAGGTCCCGGCTCGCCATTAGAAGGCGAGCCCCTTCTCCCCGTGCGGCAGCCACATCGGCCACACCCTCCTCTTGACTGGCGCGCGCGGAACACTACGCGCCACCGTCACGGGCCTTGACTGGTCGGGCGGCGGGCCACCCCGAGTCCGCCGCCCGCAGGCCCACATCTAGGGTGGCTGGAGGTCGGCACACGCCCTCCTGCGACGCCCAGGTCGTCTCCTGCGGATGGGGAGAGAGGTCAACGCCTCTCGAACCCTCTCCGCCGCCTCCTTAGCGAGCATTACATCCTACGCGAGCATCAGCCATCGCTTAACTAATATTGAAGGGAATTTAACGACCCGACACTACTTTTCTTCTTAAACCGTACATTTTGTAGTTCTAGGGCCCATACAACTTACTGAACATGACGATCAATCCAGCAGTCATACCTCCAGGCTTCCCATTCACCAGGGGCCGGATTTACGCGAACTTCTCCCACGTTAAAACTAAAGCAAGAGTGGCAGAGGGTTATATCGACATGAGGATAGCAACTATCGAGAGAAAGAACGCAAAATCTTTGTTTGATTGGGGTTAATGATACAGCACAGCTACAGAAAAGGCCAATGGGTCGTTTCGTCGCCATATCAAAAGTCACTGCGCACCATCGACCATACACACCTTAGACAGCTCATTAAGGCGACCGATGTCGCCACTTGGAAACTTCAAGTCAGTCAGTCAGTCAGCCAGCCAGTCAGTCAGTCAGTCAGCCAGTCAGCCAGTCAGCCAGTCAGCCAGTCAGTCAGTCAGCCAGTCAGCCAGTCAGCCAGTCAGCCAGTCAGCCAGTCAGCCAGTCAGCCAGTCAGCCAGTCAGCCAGTCAGCCAGTCAGCCAGTCAGCCAGTCAGCCAGTCAGCCAGTCAGCCAGTCAGCCAGTCAGCCAGTCAGCCAGTCAGCCAGTCAGCCAGTCAGCCAGTCAGCCAGTCAGCCAGTCAGCCAGTCAGCCAGTCAGCCAGTCAGCCAGTCAGCCAGTCAGCCAGTCAGCCAGTCAGCCAGTCAGCCAGTCAGCCAGTCAGCCATTCAGCCAGTCAGCCAGTCAGCCAGTCAGCCAGTCAGCCAGTCAGCCAGTCAGCCAGTCAGTTAGCCAGTAAGCCAGTCAGCCATGCAGTCTGAGTCAGAGTTGTGTCCTTCTTAATATTTAATAATTGAAATATTTACTTTACGCGAGCGCGACGCGAAGACCCTTCAAAAAGTGTCCCTCACTACGGAGGCCAGACTAGAGAGGCTTCGTCGTTCCTCTGTATTAACATTAACATCCTTACTCTGTGCTATAGGTATCTCGAAACGGTTACAGTTTAGACTTTAGAGCTTAGCTGTAATAGTGACTTTCGTTTGTGAAGATGTCCACTACCCAAATATAGTGGTTTCGTAACGCGTTTTCGTGCGCAATGACTTTTAAAATGGCTTCACTCTCCATAGTATTTTGCCCATTGTCCTTTTATGGCATTCTTGGGCTGTATTATATACTATTATAGCGGCTGTATATTTTCGAGCAAAACCCCGAGACAACGTTGACACGTTGTTGTTATAGCGATGAGATTGACATTTAATTTTACAACATTATTAGCTTAATTATTGGTGATTTTAATATGAAATCTATCGACTGGCTTGGTTCTGATGGTGACGTTATTAGAGGTCCTCAAAAGACTTGTTCATTTATGGAGCAGACATTTTGGGATTTCATCTTGCTTAACAATTTGAGACAATACAATTATTTATGTAATCAGAATAACAGAACTCTTGATTTGGTCTTGACCAACTTAGAACATGTTACAGTGGGTGCGCCTGATGACGTCCTTTCTAGAGTAGTTTTGCACCATCCCAGGCTGTGAAACCACAGAAATATATTTCTAGAGAAAATTTCAATTATTTCAAGGCAGATTACATGGCAATTAATGTAGCATTGGGGCAGGTCGTTTGGGCGGATGAACTAGGAGATTGCATGACTGTCGATCAGATGGTAAAAAAAACTATGATGTATTACATGAGCTGATACAGCGCTTCGTTCCAAAAGTTGCAAAAAAAGAGACGAAATATCCATACTGGTTCTCTAGACAACTCATTAAAAGATTAAATGAAAAAAACCGCTTACGACTTAAAGTTAAAAAGTACAGAAATCCATTAGACACTATTGAGTTAGAATTGCTTAGAAAAAGATGTGACCACATGACAACTATCTGCTACAATGCATACATTGCCGATATAGAGGCTAAAATTGCTCGGAGCCCGAAATATTTATGGAGTTACCTGAAAATGAAGAGAGGTGGTGTCAGTAACTATCCCAGTCCTATGACGGATGCCATAAATAGCTCTGAAAATGTTACTGAAATATGTAATTATTTTGCATCCCATTTCTCTAAGGTATATCATAGTGATGAAAATGATATGCGCGTGGACGCGGTTGACTTAGGCAACTGCTTAAGTAAACAACACTTTAGCCCAAATAACATTATCACAGATCAGATAAACAGAGAATTAAAGAAATTAGACGTTAACAAAGGCGCTGGTCCTGACAATATACCTTCCTTGTTTTTAAATAGATTGGCGGATAGACTTTCGCTGCCATTAAGTATAATATTTAATAGTTCTTTACTTCAGGGTATTTTTCCAACCGTATGGAAGGAAACCAAAATTCTGCCCATTTTCAAAAGTGGTGATCAGTCCGATGTGACCAACTACAGGCCCATCGCTATTCTCTCTGTACTTGCGAAGGTTTTTGAGTGCCTCATATGTCCTATACTGTCCAGGCATTTAGCGCGACTAATAATAGAGAGCCAATACGGGTTTATGAAGGTTAAATCAACTGCTACCAATTTGGTGACTTGTCCAGGTTGACGCAGTCTACACCGACTTCAGCAAGGCATTCGACACAGTTGATCACGATATACTCGTCAAGAAGCTTGAAATGTTTGGTGTGTCGGATCCCTTGCTGGGTTGGTTCGCATCATATCTGTCTGGTCGGTTGCTTAGAGTTGTAGTAAACGGCTGCAGTTCAGACTCTTACATTGTTACATCAGGAATCCCCCAGGGGTCTCATTTGGGCCCTCAGTTGTTTGTTCTCTTTATCAATGACATACATAAGTGCTTTCAGAACTCTGACATATTCTTATTTGCTGACGACCTTAAAGCCATAAAAAAGATAAATACCCTCGCTGACTCGGTACTGTTTCAGAGTGATTTGGATAGACTTAATGAATGGTGTGTGCACAATAGAATGTCTCTAAATGTAAAGAAATGCAAGCACATAAAATTTACTAAAAATGGGAATATCTTACACTCAGCATATAACTTGAGTGGCGAACTACTTGTGTATTTGTTTTTGTCAACAAATTAACATTAATTTGTGTTATAAATAAAAAAAAACTTTATTATGTTTTTAATAATAAAACAAAGTTTAACCGGATTAAATCGCGCATATTGTTTAAATTGGTTTTACTGAGAAAAAAAACCCACAATCACAATCAATCTTGTAGACCCCTGCATCTTGTAAGGGAAAAAAACAAAGTCTGCAGTGTGAACATGCCCTAGACAAACCCAACCATTTTCTTCGATTTGATAAACCACAAGTTCTGGCGAAGGAAAACCGATATGTACCTAGAATTCTCCGTGAAACTATTGAAATTAAAAAAAATCATCCTAATTTTAATAGAGAAGATGGTTGGCAGCTACCACTTGTTTGGAACCCAGTCCTAAAAATAATCAAGTCCCAAACAGCACGCAACACTGTAAAAGATAATGATATTGTGAGTGATTACTGCGTGCATCGAAACGATTTTAATTAATAATATTGTACGGTAGATTAAAATATTTTTTTAGAAATATCTGTAAAGACGATTGTCATCTTACGGCCAAAATTAATAACCGATCTATCCACGATTTATCCTACTAGAGATCGAAATTTGACTTAAAATGTATGGAGCTTATGTCAAATTTCTATCTCTAATAGGGCAAATCGTGGATAGATCGGTTATTAATTTTGGCCGTAAGTCTTCCTGCGACCACGAAATGCTGCAAAGCTTTGGAAACGTCAGGAAAACCAATTTAAATAATATACCTACGCGATTTAATCCGGTTAAACTTTGTTTTATTATATATAATGTGTGGTGATCGCGAAAACCTAAGAACTTATTATATGTTTTTAATATTAGGCTGTTTGGCGGTTTCCTTCTACCACCTGCGCGCGCATACCTATGTCACCGTGCGATTACAGTAAACCGCGCGCCATATTCAATATTTGTCTAAAATATGTTTATAGGTATGTTTTTTTCCTCGCAAGTGTGTTGAAAAACGTCGTACGACACGCGTGAGCATTGACTATTATACTCTCGGCTCCATTACGCCCTCGCCTTCGGCTTGGACTGCAATCCAGCCTCGAGTATAATAGCCAACTTAGCTCACTTGTATCATAATGTACTATTACGTTGTGAGAGAGACAGAGCTATTCTGGGCGAATAGCGCCATATCCTTCTCTCTCTAGGAATTAATGATTTATTTATTTATTTCAAGGATAATGCACAACATTACAGTTTAATTAAAACTAATACGTTGTACATATAACTAACATATAAACAATTATGTATAAAAATTGAAAATAAAGTAACATAAAAATCCTTAGAAATAAAAATAATAACACAAATTTATTAGGCATCCATCATCTCACAAAAATTTAAACATTCACGACACACATCTATCTATCTCGACGCAAACAAATCGCACTCAGACGCCGAAGTCAGGAGAGCATTTAGCATTGTAAGCGCACGAACGAGTGGGGAGTTAGCATGCGACACAGTGCTTGTTTCTGGCACATCCAATAATGGGTGGATACGTGGTCTGAGTTGGTATGTAGGCACGATTGGTATAAAAAGACGCACTACTTGAGACACTAATTCTGGACAATCAGCTTTACCCCGTAGTATCTTACAAGCAAAAGTTAGCAAGCAGTAATTCCGCCTTACTTTGAGAGAATTGAATTTTAACATACCCAGTAAAAAAATTGTTGGGTAGAGGAAAGGGTAGTATTCAAATTGTTTTTTATATAAAAATCTAAGAAATGCTTTTTGTACTTTCTCTAATAGTAAAGTGAAGTACTTTCATGTGGATTCCAAATGGCCGACGCAGACTCGAGCTTACTTCTTACTAAGGCCATATAAATTAATTTAATTGCAGCAAGGTTGTCAAATTCACGCATGTTACGAATGACAAAGCCTAGTCTTCGATAAGAGTCAGCCGCAAGTGTCCTAATGTGGTCGTGGAAATTCAGTCTGGGGTCTAAAAGTACGCCCAAATCTCTAACAGAGCTAACACGAGTAATTAATTCTGATCCCAAAAAAATATGTTGCGATCCGGGGATTTAGAGAACGACTAAAGGACATAACATGGCATTTAGAAGTGTTGAAAAGGAGTTTGTTGTTGATACTCCACTGAAACACTGAATTTATGTCCTCCTGTAGTGTCACTGAGTCAGCATTATTTTCCACGCCATATATTAATTTGAGATCGTCGGCATATAGCAGACACCTAGCATTTTTGAGAACTGATTCAACATCATTTACCATTATACCGAAAAGCAATGGCCCTAAAATCGAACCCTGGCTGACCCCAGACCGAGTGTGATACGGTTGAGACATAAAGCAACCGTGTCGGACATATTGCTGGCGATCACGCTGGTAACTTGCGAAAAATTTACATAATTTAGGTGAAAAACCGATACTAGGTACTAAGTTTGTCAAGTAAAACGTGGTTATCTACTTGATCAAAGGCTTTTTTGAAGTCGAAGTAGATGACATCCACTTGTATATGATTGATGATTTTACCAGACCGATCGTAAATTGTTCTTACAGAATATGCTACTTACTAATAAAAATAATTTGATACATTAAATAATTTGTTTTAATATCCCCATTGATTTCAGAGTCAACAGCAATAAATGAATTTCCATCTTTTAAAAGAACTAACCACATCCACACAACTATTCTTCCGTTGTTTTCTTGTTGAAGGCACGATTTAGGCCAAATAGTGCGAGTTTCTAAAAATAGGCTGTTTTTCTACGCAGCCAGGCTTTTGTCAATGTGAAAGTGGCACTAAGGCCACAACGGTAAAAAAAAACACTTTCACGAGATTTTCACATACGTGTGGAAAAAGAAAATACTTTCATGAGATTAACTATCTGGGTAGGTAAGTAAAAAGCAACACATTTTCAGAAATATTCCCTGCACTGCATTCGTTTTTGCAAGTAGTTTTAGAAATCCAAAACAAAAATCTACGTTCGTCACGTCACACGTCGAAGCGGAAAATGTAAAAGGCTGTTGATTGAAAACCAAAAAGAATGTTATTTTTACTTTTTTTGCAATTTTCACACTGCAACGACACCGCGTTCGGATGACACTAAACGAACGAAAAATAAAAATAAAACCATTCCTAGTTCATGCCCCACGTAATTGAAAAAAAGTATATGGGATTTGCAGTATGGTTTTTGGAGATGGAACGTACATACAATAAAACTAAAATATTCTTTAATAATTATTTTATTATTTTTAACGCATTTACGCATGCGAAGCGAAATCTAAAGATTTAAGTTGTGGAAGGAAAAAAATGATCCAAAGACGTACTAAGTGGAAGTTAAAATCGAAACCACGAGCAGTGTTCACGGTAACTTAGTGGCTAAAGCACTGGCGTACTGAGCCAGGAGTCGCAGGTTCGAATCCTGCTCGTGAGCGTTTTTTTTTCTTTCTACAATTTAAATCTTTATATTCTTTACTGTTTTGGTAATAATTAGAGATAACACAGCAGAAAGCGCAGGCGCAAGTGCTGGAAGGCGCAGCGTGGGTAGACCCCCCACAAGATGGACCAATGACCTGCTGAAGGTCGCGGGAATCCTCTGGATGCCGAAAGCGCAGGACTTGACGTTGTGGCGATGCTAAAGGGAGGCCTATGTTCAGCAGCGGACGTCTTTCGGCTGAAATGATGATGAAGATGATAATGTATTTGCTCGTGACTGCCCGTAGCCTATTTATCGGTACCCACCCATCCGAAAACCAACGCTGCAACATGTTGGTGTTGTAGCATATGCTGAAATGCCTTTTTAGGGTTCCGTACCAGAAGGGTGCCAAACGGGACCCTATTACTCTCGGTACGCTGTCCGTCCGTCCGTCCGTCTTTCTGTCACAGGGCTGTATCATTGTAACGGTAATAGATAACCAGTTGCAATTTTCACAGAATATGTGTTACTATGGTGCCTGTCACGAGAAACACTAAAAATAAAAAGCCAAAGGGGATCCCCATACAAGAAACCTCGAAAAACACGCTTTTTTTTCAACGTTTTTGTTCCTGCTCTATCTTCAAAACGGTATTACATACCAGCGTCAAACTTGGTCTGATTATAGTGCATACCATGTAGTTTAGCAACAAATACTAAAAATAGGGCAAACAGACATATGCGGTGGTATCTGCGTAAGAAAGAGAAATTCATATTTCACTTATGGTGCGTTGATGTCTTTTGATGAACTCTCGTAAATTAAATCAGTTTCTTTGGGGTGTCAGGTCGACGGAATTTTTACAGCGTGAGTCCGACACGCATTTGGCCGGTTTTTTGGTCTTGTACAGGCTTGCTTATTATTTTTAATTTTCTGATTTTTTTAAATCAATGTTTTAGTTTTTGCTTGTAGTGAGACTATAATAAATAATTTGTTTCTTTATTTATCAAATGGGATGTAGCCATTTTAACGATGTACCTTGATGCCAACGACGATGCGATGGAGCATGGCATCTTCCTCCATAATATTTCACTTAAATCATTCATAACATACACCGAGGCACCATTTACGGAAATAAGGAATTAAGGTTTTATTACGCGACCTGAAGTGAAACGACCTTACAAGGATCCTCAAAATAAAGATGTGGTAATACTTATAATTGAAGGAGTCACGCATCTGATGTTTACGGTTTTCAAGAGAAAGGTAATGTTTAATTATTGTGGGAATATTAAAATTGGCCCACTAAGGTTCTCGACAGAGACAAGACCTCAGCCCATCTCATGTCATAGAGTTGAGGGTGGATGTTAGTGACACGCCAAGAAGTTCAAGGTGGTGGTACAGTACTTTTGAGTTGAAGACGGCTACTTTTTTGGATAACCATCAATATGCAAGTAGAATAAATTATTATTCTATTTTTGTACATTTTTTGACATCTTCATACAATTTTCACGTCTAAATTATGGTTTAAAGTTGACGAAATTCAAAATTGCCGCCATTTGCAAAAATATTTTTCTACCTTCTTTGTATTTTTTTTATTTTCATGCAAATTACATGAAAATTGTATAAATAGGTAGGAAATATTGTCGAGATTACGAAACAATAATTTTTTTGTAATAAAATATTGAAATATCTTATAAGAAATGCAAGTAGGTACAAAATGGGCGGGGCCAAGTCAAGTTCAAGGACGCGAACGCCATTTTGTTTTTTTTTTATCAAACGCTTGAGGTGTTAATAGATAAGAATTTGACATACTTTTCCACCTTCCGCAGATCAAGTATGCGTGAAGATTTCCTGTCAAAACAAAAAAGGTTATCCATATTCTACCTACTACTCATTATACATATCATGGCCATGGTACACATTGAATCTAGAAGGCAACTTCTTCTTCCTCCGAGCCTTTTCCCGATTATGTTGTCGCCTTCCAGTCTAACCAGATGCGGCTGAACATCAGTATTTTACACGAAGTGACTGCCATCAGACCCCCGCAAACCAGGTACTGGGTAATACCGAAATCCTAAGGTTAGACCAGTTGTCAGACTTTCGGGCTTCTGATTACCCGTAACTGGCTGGCTATGTCTGTCGAAGGACCGATGGCTGCTGGAGCAGACGAGTCCTTGAGTGGAGACCTCGAATCGGCAAACGCAGTGTAGGGTGACCCCTCGCCAGGTGGACCGACGACCTGAAGAAAGTGGCGGATTGGATGCGGAAGGCAGAGGACCGAGTGTTGTGGCGCAACTTGGGAGAGGCCTATGTCCAGCAGTGGACTGCGATAGGCTGAGTTGAAGATGTTGATGAACCGGGACCGACAGCTTAACATACTCTCCGAGCCACGGAGAGGTCTCGATGTAAGAAAAAACGGTCACCCATCCAAGGACTGGCCGCGACTAGTGCAGCTTAATATCGCAAACCATTCTTTTAATTATATTGAAATTCCTAAATAAATCCTCACCTAAAATCCTCAGCATCTTGATGGTTAGTAGTCAACTGCAGTACGTTTCACACGCCATTTTTTGCCTCGTAGAGCAAAACTGTGTTGAACCAACTTCCGTTAGCGGTTTTCCCGAACAAATTCGACATGGGAGCCTTCAAGAAAAGGGCATACGTCTTTTTAAAAAGTCGGCAACGCATCGGCGATTCCTCCCTGGTGTTGCGGATGGTGGCGGAGATTGTTTACCATCAGGTGACCCGCATGCTCGCTTGCCCTCCTACCTATGTTATAAAAAAAAGCATGTCGCTAAGGAGTTGAATTCCATATTTCCACATAAGTATAATATTCAAAGCTTGAGTGAATAGGTTTCTGCTAGGCAAGCGTGTACCATCGTCGACCGCACCATCGCTTAACATCAGGTGAGGTGGCGGTCAGCCGCAAGTCCATTAGGTATATAAAAATAAACTTATGATACAGGCTCGCCCCTATTACATGGGACTATAACATAACTGGCGAAATGTGGGTGTACTATACACCTCTGCCTACCCCTTCGGGGAAATACAGGCGTGATGTTATGTTATGTTATGATACAGGTGGTTATTTATTTATTTATTATTTGGAAGCGCAACAGCAATTACTTTAGAATAACCATGTTAAATAAGATACAATCTGCCAATAAGAGTCTTCACGAATAGCGAATGAGTACAGTTGTTGTCTGTCGGAATGACGTGGTAGAATCACTTAACCATGAGTCCCTCCCTCACTTTAGATGACAACTAAAAAACCACAAGTACAGTGACCTCTCCACGTCTCCTTTTCTATGATCCTGGCCCTCACTAAGCCTGCCCAACTTGCGTTCATTAAATTAACTGCCCCCATTGTTTACGAGCACAGGTAATCTTATCAATTATTTTTGTCGTATAACACTTTTGTTTTTAGACGTTTTGAGACTGAAGGTATGATGATGCAAATTTTAGGGTTCCGTACCCAAAAGGTGCTAACGGGACCCTGTTACTCTGCCTACGCCGTCTGTTCGTCTTTCCATCAATCCATCCGTCTGTCTGTCACAGGGCTGCATCTTTTTAACTGTAAAAGGTAACAAGTTGAGATTTTCACAGAACATGTGTTATTATTGCCTCCTATCATCTCACTTCTATCGAAAAATAATAAAAATCTTAAGTTCAAAGTGTCATACACAGTCATAGAAAATTCATACAAGAAACTGAGAAAACAAATGCATTTTTGAACGTTTATTAACGGGAATTAATCAATCAAATCAACTCAGCCTATCGCAGTCCACTGCTGGACATAGGCCTCTCCCAAGTTGCGCCACAACACTCGGTCCCCTGCCTTCCGCATCCAATCCGCCACTTTCTTCAGGTCGTCGGTCCACCTGGCGGGGGGGCACCCTACACTGCGTTTGCCGATTCGCGGTCTCCACTCAAGGACTCGTCTGCTCCAGCAGCCATCGGTCCTTCGACAGACATGGCCAGCCCAATGAAAATGGGAATACAAGCGTCAAACTTTGTGTGATTGTATGGATTGTAATACATACAATCACAGTAAGAAGGCAAACATAGACAATACGAAAAACGTGTGGTGGTATCTGCGTAAGAAAGAGATGCTTTGAAAGACATCAAGCGCAGTGCTTGCACACACACACATACCTTCTGGGGACTCCCATAAATTACATCAGTTTCTACGGGGTAGTGTTGCATAAAAATTGACAATCGATAGTCCCCCCAAATCAGTCATACTATCGATAGTATCAAACTATTGTTACGATACTATCGATACTATCGATTGTTCGAAATCATGCAATAGTGTAAGAAAAATAGGAAAATAAACTTCCTAAAAAGATAAATTCAATGTAAAAATGACGACAAATAACACCGGTAGTTATATTGCAATATCGATACTACTATTGCATGATTTTCATCAATCGATCCTATCGATAGTATAGTAACAATAGTTTGATAATATCGATAGCATCGGTACTATATCGATAGGCCTATCGATATTATGAATGATTTGGGGTTTTTTGATACTATCGATATAAATTCGATACCTAGTCTATCGATTGCTAGGCAACCCTACTACGGGGTGTCAGGCCGACGCGAAGTTCAGATACTGGCGCATTTGGCGAACAACAAACGAAGTTTTAATATGTTATATAGTACCTACTGACTGAAACCAACCATCTTTTTTTAATCTAGAAGGTTACTTGACACATTTCATTTAAATTGTTCACCCTACGGAATTATATTCCCAAATTAACAACTTTTAAACGTCCTGTTTTATTAGAATACAATAACACTCAGATTCCATACATACAGATCACTTTATGATACTAACCTTCGGTCCGACTGATACCTGCAGAATAAAGATGGACACATAAAAAACACACAATAAAGGTGGTTTCCCACCGACGAGGCGTGGAGTGGATTGGATGGGCGTGAATTGAAATTTCGCTGACGCTTTCACCACAGCTTTCACACCAAAAGATGTACATCGCGAACACGCGCCGGCCGGCGCCGGCTCGCGCCGGCACGCGCTGGCCTGCACCGGACTGCGATGTACATCGCAGGTAGGTGCTACGGAACAAAAAATACAGAGGAAGTAGTAAGTGAGCGTAAGTGAGCGGGCCGGTGCGAGATTTTTGTATCCGTTTTGCAATGTAATAAATACTCTATTCATGAAGCAATAAAGTTTAATATTGTACCAACATATATTTCAATTCTCGCCTCGCACATCCAGACCACTGAAGATGGGCGTGACGTGAATTGAAATTTTGCTATGCAAATTTCAGTTCTCGCTCGGCCCATCCACGCCACGCCTCGCCGGTGTGAAACCACCTTAAAGATATACTACAGTTCATAGTCGCATGAAATTGACCTGTGGGGTAATTGTGTAATGCATTCACATTGACATTAGCTTTCATTTTGAAATGACAGCAATATTCATTGCGTGGTACATAGTTACCGATAAGACGAATTGTCAAAACACACGGAGCAATGAACATTGAAATCAACGATTTAAGAAGCTACTACTAATTGAAATCCTATTGCGATCGCGAGTGTGTTACGCATTTCGGCAGCAGATTAAAGAAACACATGTCAAAACACGATTATCGCATGCGATATGGGAAGGATGGTTGTTGAAGTAGCAAATTGTGCTATGAATGGTACGGTTAACCGAATACGTCAAACGTGAGTAGATATGCTCGTGAGCAAATTTTTCTTCCCACAATTTATAGATTTAGATTTCACTCCGCTTGCGTAAACGCGTTAAAAATAATAAATAAATAAATAAATATCTTTGGGACATTTTTACACAGCACAATCTAGTCCCAAACTAAGCAGAGCTTGTGGTATGGGTACTAGACAATGGATATAATACGTATATACTTTTTTTTGTTGTAAATACATACTTATAATACATAAGCAACACACCCAGACCAACACAAACACTTATGTTCATCACACAAATATTTGTGTCCTGTGGGAATCGAACCCACGACCTCGTTATCAGCAGTCCGACACTCGATCCACTAGACCACAGAGGTCGTCATATATGGCAGAGAGGTCGTCTAATAATAGCATAAATCAAGTAAAAAAAAACATGACAAATCTAACTAAAGAAATATTTTGTAACTGAAATAAGAAACATAATATTTTCCTTTTACTGAACATAACAACATCATATTTACAAAATACGCGAGCGCAGAATCAATCTCTTGAAATAATTCAATTTGTTTTTGTTCTTCCTCGACGATCGCTCAGTTATATTTTGTATTAACGACGTCATGACAAAGCTTTTAAAAAGTTAATTTTCGTAAGAAATATCCATTGTTGAGATATTTGGAAGATAATGGCATAAAATTATGAATAAAATAAATATAAATTCATCAGTAATATTTTTTTAGTGGGATTTCATATTACAATTCCTACTATGATATCTTAATAAAACAAAGTCGGGTTAGTTACATTACTTATAACTAAAGAACGGCTATACCGATTTTAATTAAATTTGGCATGCAGATAGAAAATAACCCGGATTAACATATAGGCTTCATTTTATCCTGGGAAGGTGAACAGTTCCTGAGGGATGCGTGATAAACGACATTCACACGGGTGAAGCCGCGGGCATAGGCTAGTTATAAATAAATTCGAATGTATGCATGTTTGTTTGTTTGTCCTTTATTAACGCTGAAACAGCTGAACGAATTTGGGTGAATTCGGAACACAGATAGACCATAACCCAGATATGGGTTACTTTTTATCCCGGGAAGATTAACAGTTACTGAGGGATGCGCGGTAATCCAGATAATCTCGTTACGAATAAGGTTGAGTAAGCAAGATTTAAAAGTATTCCCAAAATGATAGCAATATGTTAATGCTGTAATATGGCATAGTGACAGACGGACAGACAGCAAGCAGACGCACCATTAGGGTTCCTTTTTAGGGTTCCGTACCAAAAGGATGCCAAACGGGACTCTATTACTCTCACTACGCTGTCCGTCCGTCCGTTTGTCTGTCACAGGGTACAGCACTTTTGAACGGTAATAAGTAGCTAGTTGAAATTTTCTCAGAATATGTGTTGCTATGACCCCTATCACGACAAAGACTAAAACAAAATAAAAGTCTAAACCAAAGGGGTGTATGGTCTAACCAAACCATACAAGAAACCTCGAAAACATGCATTTTTTTCAACGTTTTTGTTCCTGCTCTATCTTCAAAACTGTAATACATACTAGCGTCAAACTTGGTTTGATTATAGTGCATACTATATGTAGTTTAGCAACAAATAATAAAAAAAATGTAAACAAAGACACAGGTGGTGGTACCTACGTAAGAAAGTGATGCAAAAATTCATATTTCGCTCACGGTGCGTTGATGTCTTTTGATGAACTCTCGTAAATTCAATCAGTTTCTATGGGGTGTCAGGTGGAAGGGTAGTAAGGAACCCTTACTGCGTGAGTCCGACTCGCACTTGGTTGGTTTTAAATTTTGCCACGGAACCCTAAAAAAAACCTAAAAAAGAAGATTCATAACAATCGGGACTGAAAATTGGTTGAAAATACTAAAAAAATGCCCTGAACATGGGAGCGATGTTTATGCATCAGTATAGAACTGTGTGTCTGTTTGTTTTTTATGTGTGTATATGTGGGCACACCTGTAGCCCGGTTATGATTGTTTAAACTCACCTTATTGCTATTTCGGTACTCTTGTTTTTGTATGGTGTATGTTATAACAAAACTTTGTTGTCTGAAGTGTTGGGGCGAATTTCGATGTACGTCACGCACTGAGGTAATATGTACTACGTACTAGAGAAGACACCTCGAACACAATGTTTGTAGCTCGTTTTAGAGCTCCTGCACTCTCACTCGCTTAGCCACCCTCGCCGCGCGCGTGCTCCGCGGCCAGCAGGTTGCGCGATATTTTTTGTTCGTAATGTCTACTCTAGTTCAGTGACGTCACGTTGCATTTCTATAATGGCCGCAATGAATTTGTTCATTTTTATATTCACTAGCCTATGCCAGCGGCTTCACCCGAGTGTAATTCGGTTTATCACAGTAATACACTCAAGAGCAATGAATCCGGGTCGACAAGAAAAATCTTAATATCTCGGAAACTAAGAATGATAGCTTGTTCAAATAAAAAGTATTTTATAGACTATTTATAAAGAACAATAGAATATTTATTAACCGACGAAATAAAAAGGAGAAGGTTCTCAATTCAACGCGTATTTTTTTTTTAAATGTATTACCACGCATTCCTTTTTACAGAATAGTCCGATTTTGATGATTCTTTTTTTAATGGATAGTACGCTAGTAATATATAAGTCTATGGGATAGGGTATATCTCGAAGTTGGTCCCATTTAAATTTAAAAATCAAAATCCACCCCTAAGGGTAAGAAATCAGGGGATGACTGCTTGTTCACCCACTAAATTTTTAGCTATTAACCGATTCTGTTGAAACTTGGCACACATAAATGTGGTTCTAGACACTATAACATAATGGAGACCTGAGTTTAGATTTTGCCACAAAAAAATTAAAAATTAAACTTTTTGACAAAAAATTGAACCGACGAAACAGAAACTGAAAAGCGAAAAATAAAATGAAGCTTTTTAGTCTTAATAACTATTCTCCTAACTAAACTAATGTAAATAACTAATTATGAGTCGGCGCCAAAAAAATTATCAACCAAGATCTACTCTACTCTAAATTACTTAAAAAAAAAAACAAAATAACATCAAATACAACGTGAAATTTTCAACGATAAACTATAAATTTCCAAAAATGCGTTCCCCGATCGACCACTTGCAACTCGCACGCACTTTGCTCGTTTGTTTGTAAGGCCCGTATTCCAGAACGATACTCAAGCGTTGATCTCTGTTTAAAACTAGTTTAAAGTTGAGCTTTGATTTTAGAACGTTCCTCAAGCAGAGATTTATTGATCACAGTTCAGCTGAGTTTAGTTTTATTTTATACTGTCACCTGTTTCGGTATTTGAGCTGAGATTTGATCTGTAATCACTCAAGTGTGGTCCAGACTACGCTTGAGTAGAGATTTCTATTATATTTCAGGTCAAATTCGTGTGTTATGTTGTTGAATTAATGTTTATAATTACCGTTCTGGAATAAGGTCGATACTCAAGTAACGATTCTATCCTTAAGTAGTGATCAGGTGATTGGAGTTTAAACTGTACTTGAGGAAGCTTCTGTAATACGGGCCTAAGTGTAGGCTACGGAATCCTACGGAATTATATTCCTTAGAATACAATGACACTCAAATTCCATACGTACAGATCACTTTATATTATAATAGGCAGACATACAAAATCAAATGATATCAAATAAACGTAAACTTACACGACCATACCAAACACTGAACCAACAATAATTAATTCACAAAATCCTTGAGAACACCAACCCGATCAAAAGTGAACAGATCAAACAGCCTCTCAAAACAACACTTAAAGCGTTACATCAGTTAATAATCCAGGATCCATCTTGCTACAAAACAAACAAAAACTACTTACCTATTAGTTAGAAACCCGCCATTTCAGTGTTGTTATAAGGTAAACAATGAAGCGGCTTACTGGGATTTGGGAGGGAACACGGTTAGTTAGTTACAACACAGAGATATAGTTTTAAGATATGTCGTGTGAAATCTTTAACATACATACATACATATTATCACGCCTGTTTCCCATTGGGGTAGGCAGAGACTATGGATTTCCACCTGCTACGATCCTGACACACATCTTTCGCTTCATCTACGTCCATTAACCTCGTCATGCATGCTCGTCGGTTTAGAGGCATTTTTTGAGAACATCCGCGATTTGATCGTGATACGTTCGCCGAGGTCGTCCCTTTCCAACTCTTCCATCAACACTCGCTTCGTATACTTGTTCCGTCAATCTCCTCTCGTCCATCCTCTCTATATGTCCAAACCATTTTAACATAGCTTTCTCAATCTTTGTCACTACATCTTCTTTCACTCCACAACGCTCCCTTATCACGTTATTCCTTACTTTATCTCTTAAAGTTACACCACACATACTTCTCAAAGCTCTCATTTCTACTGCATTTATTCTGCTTTCATGTTTTTTCTGCCATACCCAACTTTCACTACCATACATAAGTGTAGGCACTAACACTCCCCCATGAACAGAACAGAACAGATCTTTAACACATAACTTTAACTGGTATCTTTAACACAGGTTATGACAGTTGCGATCCGTATTGTAACCGTAAAACCAAAAATAATTACTGCCATGAATTGTATTTGTGTAATCCTAGGGTTTTATATTACTGTGTGTATTAATAAACAAATAATAAATAAAGTAAAAGGAGATTTGTATATTTTCATTATGTATTAGATTAGGCCATGTCTGTCGAAGGACCGATGGTCGCTGGAGCAGAAGAGTCCTTGAGTGGAGACCGCGAATCGGCAACCGCAGCGTAGGGCGCCCCCCCTCAGGTACACCGACGACCTGAAGAATGTGGCTGGGGGAGAGCACTGAGTGTTGTGGCGCAACTTGGGATAGGCAGCAGTGGACTGCGATAGGCTGAGTTGATGATTAGATCAAGGGTTCCGAACCTCTTACCATACGCGCCTCCCGCAACATTGTCTTACAATCACTACTACAACTACTACTACCCCTTGCCTGTTGGGGTAAAACCACACGGAGCCGATGACGTGCCGCGTACGCTGATTTGGGTGTATACAACGTGCTCCAATATCGAAAATTGACGTGTGAAGGTCGACATTAGCTACATAATGATAATAGCTCATGCTGTGGGGAAAGAAAAATATTAGCCAGTCAGCAGATTGGTAGTAGGGCTGACTGCCCAGGGTGCGCCGGACGATCAATTAAATATCGTCACTCGTGGAGACTCTGTCGTACATTTTGACAGGTGGAAGTATGAATTCACGCTTTGAATATAAGCCTTAGAGCCATCATTGTTTCGATGTGAGAGTGCTGTCTCTTTCTCTTCATTTTACGGTCCCTGGCTGTTTAAGGCACGCATCCACCTATCGGTATCGTACGCATCGATCCGTCCGTATGCGGATGACGTCCTCGGCATCCGAATGTCACTATTGGAAATCCGATTATGTATTTGTAAAAATTCGTCGGCAATCCATACGCTGCGGATAGGTGGATGCACTACGTTTCAGTGGCGAAGGGTGAATATTTTCAGTAGGGAAGCCGTAGGTACCTAAAAATCATAAAATTGCTAAGATCGCATTAGAATAAAATAAAAAAAACAATTTAAGAACTTTTAATTTAATTTTACATTTTTTTTTTGTACTTTAGAACAATAAATTAGCATAGAAATGTCGTTGATCTGTATTCAAGCAATTCCTGAAGGGAAGACGGTGGGAATCGTGTTATATGGACACTTCGCCGATGCTACGCTATACGGATTCGTATAATACGATCCGTACGATGCGTACACAGACCAGTAAGGATGCGTACGATAGCGATAGGTCGACGTTTACCTTTAGCGTCGTCCTTTGTCGCATCCAGCATCTACGTAGCTCCTCGTTTAATGCTATTTGTACAGGACAGGACAAGTTTTTGACTGCTCCCACATTATATTAAAAGCTCGTTAAACTCACTTTGTTTGTACACACCTGACTACATCGGCCCGCACAGTTTTGAGCCGACAAACAAACCAAATATAGCTGCAATCAACTGAATTTTTAAGGAAAAGGACCAAATTATAACAAAGACAGGAGCTAGGTATCATTGTAAGATTATTTTAAATATTAAAACATTAGTTTTTGTTTACCATAAACCTGAAAAGAGGTCATACAAAACTTTTTAACAAAAAATTTAACCAATGAAAACAGAAACTGAAAAGCGAAAAATAAAATGAAGCTTTTTGGTCTTAATCACTATTCTCCTAAGTAAGCTAATGTAAATAACTAATTATGAGTCAGCGCCAAACAAACAAGCAAAGTGCGTGCGAGTTACAAGTGGTCGAGCAGAGAATGCATTTTTGGAAAATTATTATTTATCGTTGAAAATTTCATGTTTTATTTGATGTTATTTTGTTTTTATTAGTAGTAAGTAATTTAATGATCTTCGTTGATTGTTATTATTTAAATTACACGTTGTATATAATTCCTTCGATTATTTTCTAGAGCCTTCTATATTCCAACATGATTATGTTTCCTATACCAAGAAAACTGTAAAATAACTGTACATTTTTATCAAAACAAACCTTGTCGTAATAAATAATACTTGGCGACACACATCGACAACAAAGTTATTGTCCTTTATCAGGTTTTCCGCTATATTTCACGTTTTATTCCCGCGGCGAGTGAAGGTGTGAGGTCTAATGGGGGCAATAGTTGGCCAATCTGTTTCTATTGTCATTCGTTGCGTGTTATGAACTCCTGGTATTTTATTTATGTTTTGTAGTATAAAAAACATACTCAGAGGGTCTCGGGGCTAAATAATAACCACGTTTATTGCAAGATCTGCACTAGCCGCGGTCAGTTCTTGGATGGGTGACATTTCGTTGTACACCGATACCCCTCCGTGCCTCGGGAAGCAAGTTAGCTCTTGGTTGCCATGCGAATATCTTCGACAGGCATTACGGGTAGTCAGAAGTCCAGGAGTCTGACAACTGTTCTTTTTATTACCGCGGGGACATTGTGGCATCATGGATGCATTCTGCCCATAGACGGCGGAGCCAGTGTTGGACTCTTACCGATTAAAACCACCACGTTGTTTCTCCAACTACCGTTAGCTGATGGGGGTGTGGGAAACCTTTGTATTCGCTAACCACCCCCAACAAGTCCCGGCCAGCCACAAGCAACACCCTCCCTGCCCGCTCCGCCACGACGCAGCTGATACGCCGATGTCAAAATGCTTATTCAAAATAAAATCTTTTGAATACCTTTTTATTTGGTTATTATAATTTAGTTAAGTAATAGAAAATATTTACAAACTACGAAATAAAATGATACAATATTTACAAAGTACAAAATAAATTGATACAAAAAGGCGCGCCTAGGCGTCAAAATATTCCTCCACACCGCTGTCATCTCGCATAGTGCCCAGAAGACTGGCAGCGTTGCCACGTTGAATGGCAACGCTTCCTTTTGAATTGAATTTGAATTGAATTGAAAAAAAACTGGGATGGAAATCGGGAGCAATACGAACATTAGACATGACTATAATAATCATCATCATCATTTCAGCAGAAAGACGTCCATTGCTGGACATAAACATCCCCTAATAGGGGGGGGATATGCCATAATCGCCACGCTTGGCAGGCGGGTTGGCGATCGCAGTTGGTTGGTTAAATACTCAGAGAACGCTGCTGCCCATCCTCTGGTGAATCCCTTAGTCGCCTTTTACGTCATCCATGGGAAGATGGTGATGGTGGTGCAGTGGCGAAGGGTCCATATAACCCGATTCCCACCGGCTTCCCTTCAGGAATTGCTTAAATACAGATCAACGACATTTCTATGCTAATTTATTGTTCTAAAGTCCAAAAAAATTATGTAAAATTAAATTAAAAGTTCTTAAATTGTTTTTTTATTTTATTAAAGTGCGATTTTCGCTATTTTTGGATTTTCAAGTACCTATAGTTTTCCTTCTGAAAATATTCACCCTTCGCCACTGGGGTGGTGCAATTCTTTACGTCCGGCACCACACGGAACACTTAACAATAATAAGTTAATAACTATAAATAAATATTTTGGGATTTCTTTTTTCTTCTTAATCTCTGCTTATTAACCACTCGTGCAACTAATTCTATGAAAGTTAATGTAGTTAACCGTAATTATGGTGGAGTGTTAATTTATTTTTGTTTTTATTGTATAGGATGGCGAAACGAGCTAAAGGCCCACCTGATGTTAAGCGGCTACCTTTGCCCATAACAACTGCAATACCACCTAGGCTGTTGCCTAAATGGTACCACAAGTCGGTTCGCCAAAGTGAGACATGAAGATAGAAAGTCTCATGTGATTGTAATTTCACCGGAACCCGTACCCTTCAGACCGAAACACAGCAATGCAAGCATCACTATTTGGCGGAGAAGTAGGTGCGGTGGTAGTACTTCCCCGGACGAGCTCTTTCACAAAGGAGCTCATTACATCATTCATCATCTTCATTTTGAGCTCAGGGTTTTCATTACACTCCAATGGATTTCGGCTAGTAATTATGATATTAATATTTATTGTATTATTATTGCGAAAAACTTTCTTATTATTTTTATCTATGTTTCAAGACTCGAGTGAATAGGTTTTTGCTGGGCAAGCGTGTACCATCGTCGACTTCACCATCGCTTAACATCAGGTGAGGTGGCGGTCAAACGCAAGACCGTTAAGAAAAAAAAAAAAATTTTAGTTTACTCACTGAAAACTGATTTTCGTCCGTGACACTTTCAAACAAGGTCCAGTTGAAAACCAGCGCCAGACACTTGTTGTCTGGCATTTTTGCTGAACTGAGCCTATTTGGTGCAGCCGCGGGGCACACAATTATACTTTTAGGAGTCTATTATAGATGATTACAATTGTATATTATTGTTAGTGTATGCCTCTAGCTGTAGTAAATAAACAATTTTTCTTTCTTTCGATCTTTCAGTAGCCCTAGCACGAACAATTTTGACGTATCATAACGTTACTAATGTAAACGTTTTTTTAATCAAAATTACAACAGTTCTATGATATAATAATTTATTAGGTTTTCGCGATCACTACACATTATAATAAAAAAAAAATTAACCGGTTAAACTTGTTTTATTATAGTTCTATTACGTATTGATATAATTTTATGCATAATGCGCACTTTGTATCATAATTACAGAGATATTGCCAAAATCTTCAAGTTAATAGTACATTACTGTCAAGGCCCGAAATGAAGCAGTTGATGGCCGAGTACTTCACAAGTGATTTTAAAAGGACGAGGCACTAGCCGAGTCCTTTTTAACTAAACGAGGCCGTTAATTGCTATTTCGGCCGAGACTTGTATAGTACTTTTCTCTCATTTACGAGGAAACAATACACAAATTAATTTATCATTACACACTAATTTTCATAACATAACATAACATAACATAAATAATAATAATATAATAATAATGTTCTAATTTTCATTCGCGCCGATTCATCCGCACGCGGTTCTTGTTCTATTTTCAAAGTTTTGAAAAATAAAATGTTCATTCAGCCTTTATAATGATAAATATTTTGTACCTAAAAACACCTAATTTATGTAAGTGTGTACATAAAAACCTCGGTAGCATAATTTCATCATCATCATCATCATAATAATAATAGTATAGTAGTGGTATAATAGCATAGTAGCATAATTTAAAATATAAGAACTGTCCAGTAATTTCTATTATTGTCGTGTTGGATATTACTGGCCTGTTATTTCATTGCGTACTACGGAAAAGAGCCGATTGTTGTATTTTTTTTTTTTAATAATGGTCCTATTTCCGAGCTAGTGGGAGAAAAAGAATAATATGTCTCAAACGAGTATTTCAGATCCAAAGTTCCCTTTCCTGCATTTACGTTTTGATACGAGTACGTCAAAACGGTTCATGCTAGGGCTACAGTTAGCACAAAAATCAAAAATAAGTTTGACGTCATACACCCATATCACATTATTATAATTACCTACAATAAGAATGCCTCGTCGGTCTAGTGGTTGCAAGTGGCGACTCCTGAGCGTGGGGTCCTGGGTTCGATTCCCAGGTCGGGCAAAGTGTTATTGGGTTTTTTCATTAGGAAATTCTCAGTAGCATCCCGGAGTCTGGATTTGTGCCCGGTCAATGGCAATAGGCTCGCCCCCTATACATGAGACTATAACATAACTGGCGAAATGTGGGTGTACTATAAACCTCTGCCTACCCCTTCGGAGAAATACAGGCGTGATGTTATGTTATGTTACAATAAGAAAATTAGAATTAGAAATAAATAAATTATTACTTCATTAATCAATTAGGCAATTATTATTATTATATTATTAATAATTTTATTTTTTATAGTTAATAGTTTACATTCACATTTCAATTCAATAATTTAATAAATTAAATTAAATTCAGATTAGTTTAGACTATTCCGTGGCCAAGTAAATAGTGCGGAATACAGCGGTTACAATGCTATTTTTACATTTAATCAGTCTTAGATGAAATGATGCTCTAAGCCTACGCATTAAGGCATAAAAATCATCGACTCTGTTCTCAGCAAACATTCCAGATGCGCTACACCGACAGGGCAGGTTAAGCATGACCCGGAACGCGTTGTTGTATTGTACAAGTGTTGTAAGTACTCTTCGTGTGTAAATAATACAATTACGATTACCAAAATAATATATAATAATAATCATCATCATCATCATTTCAGCCGAAAGACGTCCACTGCTGGACATAGGCCTCCCCCAAGCATCGACGACCGGTCCTGCGCTTTCCGCATCCAGTGCATTTTCATTTTTTAGGGTTCCGAAGTCCTACAAGGAACCCTTATAGTTTCGTCATGTCCGTCCGTCTGTCCGTCTGTCCGTCTGTCCTAATCCTTTACAGCTTAATAACTTCTACAGTTATAAACATAAGTAAATGAAATTTTGTTAAAAAGTAGTCTACATATAGATCTCAATTTTAAAAGAATAAAAAAATCGTTTTTACGTAATTTAGGGGTGGCGTCCATACATGTGAAATGGAGATGAATAATTTTTTTTCGCTGCACCCCCTCGTGTGGGGTATCATTTAATAGGTCTACTAAAATGAAGGTAATGTTTCATACACCACTTTTTTATCAGGTGTACCATCTGCGAAATATAGCCCGCCAAAGTGGCTTGCAATGTGTCACCCCCCTGCCATTTCTAAACTATGCAACGTAGAAACTTGTAATCTTCCACATTGATAGACCTTTGTGAAAACTCTCTTTTAAAATTATTTCGAGTATAATGTGATTATAATTTTTTGAGTTATAGAGAGAAAACTGAAAAATACTTAAAACGTCCTAGTTCAAAGGTCATTGATCTTAGAGAAAAATTATCATAGCAAATAATGCTCCTTTAGCTACTTTTTATTTGTTAAAATCACAAAAAGTAACTTTGACACTTCTTAAATTTGGCTTCTTGAATTTATCGCTAGATGGCGCTACTACCAACACGCTCTGAGTCGCGAATGCTGCCGATTATTGCAAAAACTAAAATAGCCATGATTAATATTCGATTTGATTCGTTTGTAACACCTACTTAAGGAACCCTATAATACTGAGCATGGCCCGACATGCTCTTGGCCGGTTTTTATTCTTATGCCTTATTTTAATATACATTTTAAATATATATAATTTTTTTAAATAACTTATTTATTTAAACACATTTTCACCCTAGATCGATACATGTACTTAGTTATTATTATCTACAAACACAGTTCCTTCGTCCGTGTGTCACTGCAGGGTGCCAACTGAAAATCAGCGCTGGATGTTCCACGCCAGCACATGCTGAGTTGGTGAGCCTTTTGGCATGGGCACGCCCGGCAGCAACTATAATTAACTTTAGTATTTTTATTAATGTTATTGTTGTGCTGTCCTGTCACTGTTCTGTGCCAAATAAAAGTTTTTCTTTCTTTCTTTACTTATACCAGAGTTGGCCGGTGTAGAACGCCGGACAGCAAAGCTAATTTAGAATTGATTACTTTACAAATAAGTACTGGCCAAGTGATTAGACGTAGTTTTATTACAGCAATTTGTTCAATGATATCACTGCTCGTTACTTTTAGGGTTCCGTAGTCAAACAAGGAACCCTAATTTCACCATGTCCGTCCGTCCGCGTCCGTCCGACTTTACTGACCGTCCACTGTCTGTTATAGCCATTTTGCTCAAAGATCGCGGGTGATATTTAGTTGAAATTTTGCATGGTTGTATTGTTGTGGCAATAAATAATTTTTCTTTCTTTCTTCTTTCATGGTTTTTAGGGTTCCGAAGTCCTACAAGGAACCCTTATAGTTTCGTCATGTCCGTCCGTCTGTCCGTCTGTCCGTCTGTCCGTCTGTCCGTCTGTCCTAATCCTTTACAGCTTAATAACTACTACAGTTATAAACATAAGTAAATGAAATTTTGTTAAAAAATAGTCTGCATATAGATCTCAATTTTAAAAGAATAAAAAAATAGTTTTTACGTTCTTTAGGGGTGGCGCCCATACATGTGAAATGGGAAAAAAATAATTTTTTTCGCTGCACCCCATCGTGTGGGGTATCATTGAATATGTCTACTAAAATGAAGGTAATGTTTCATTCACCACTTTTTTATCAGGTGTACCATCTGCGAAATATAGCCCGCCAAAGTGGCTTGCAATGTGTCCCCCCCCCTGCCATTTCTAAACTATGCAACGTAGAAACTTATAATCTTCCACATTGATAGACCTTTTTGAAAACTCTCTTTTAAAATTATTTCGAGTATAATGTGATTATAATTTTTTGAGTTATAGACAGAAAACCGAAAAATACTTTAAACGTCCTAGTTCAAAGGTCATTGACCTTAGAGAAAAATTATCACGGCATATAATGCTCCTTTAGCTACTTTCTATTTGAAAAAATCACAAAAAGTAACTTTGACATCAATCAGACTTCTTAAATTTGGCTTCTTGAATTTATCGCTAGATGGCGCTACTAACAACACGCTCTGAGTCGCGAATGCTGCCGATTATTGCAAAAACTAAAATAACCATGATTAATATTCGATTTGATTCGTTTGTACACCTACTTAAGGAACCCTATAATACTGAGCATGGCCCGACATGCTCTTGGCCGGTTTTTTTTATAGTATAGGATGGCGAAACTAGCTAAAGGCCCACCTGATGTTAAGCGGTTACCTTTGCCCATAACAACTGCAGTACCACCTAGGCTGTTGCCTAAATGGTACCGCAAGTCAGTGCGCCAAACTGAGACATGAAGATGGAAAGTCTCATGTGATTGTAATTTCAACGGCACCCATACCCTTCAGACCGAAACACAGCAATGCAAGCATTACTACTTGGCGGAGAAATAGATACGGTGGTAGTACTTCCCCGGACGAGCTCTTTCACAAAGGAGCTCTGCTACTCCTAAAAGTATAAAGTACTATGTTTGTTTGTCTGCTTCATGAAACTTCAACTCACCTTTCCAGCAATATATGTTTCTATTTCGCAAACAAGATAAAATAGCAAACTCATCAAATAATATTTCAAATTCATATTATTTGAATTCAGTCACCTTCAAAAGTGATGATATACGTGGGACACTCAGAAAGTTTTGCGAAACTAAAAAAAATTGTTCTATACGTACATATATTTTTATCAAATCTTTTCAAAGTACTTTCCACCAGCCTCTATACAAAGATTCATGCGCCTAAACCAGTTTTCAAAACACTTTTTCCAGTCCGCCGCAGACACCTCGTTTACAGCCTGCTCGAACGCAGCCAGCGCATCTTCCGGCGACGAAAATTGTATCCCATTGAGCTGATTTTTTATTTTTGGGAATAAAAAGAAGTCACACGGTGCTAGATCAGGGCTGTAAGGAGGGTGACCCAGGAGTTTGACTGGCGTGCTGTCCAGGAAGTCCCTCGTTTTGAGTGCGGTGTGCGCAGGTGCATAGTCGTGGTGGAGCAGTAGCCCGCGGAGCCCTGTGTTTGGTCGCTTGTTGCTTATAACAGAGAAAACTTCTGGCAAACATTTGGTAGTATACCATTCGGCATTAATGCTTCTTTGATCCCGTAAGGGAATTGATACCAAGTGGCCAGTCAAATTAAAAAAGCTAGCGATCAAAATCTTACCCCCGCTTCTAGATCGCTTCACTTTGGTAGGCGTTGGCTCATTTTGAAACACCCAAACAGTCGACTGGCGCTTGGTTTCTGGGTCGTATTGATAAATCCAGGACTCATCACCTGTAACGATGTCGTAAACACGCCGAGACGAGCCTGCTTCAAATTTGTTAAGCATATCACGGCACCATTCCACCCGGGCCTGCTTCTGAGCATCGGTGAGGTTGTGCGGCACCCAGCGTGATACTATCCTCCTCACGCGAAGATGGCTGTGTAGAATCTCGTGAACGCTTCCCGATCCAATCTTCAATATGTGTTGAATCTCCTGATATATAATTCGCCTATTGTCTTGGATTAAATTTTTCACTGCTAGCACGTTTTCTTCGGTAACAGCCGTCAAAGGGCGACCGCTTCTTTCGTCATCCCCCAAAGTTGGTCGACCGCGCTTGAATTCGTTATACCAACGATACACGGTTGCCTTGGAAGGGCCTTCATCCATGAATGCCATTTGAAGTCTATCGTACGATTCATCCGGTTTCAGGCGACACTTGAAATCGTATAAAATCATAGCTCTAAAATGTTCCCGGCGCAGATCCATATTTCAGTGAGACACAATACTTTGAATTAACTCGCAAAAAATGTGGAGGGAAATTTTGAAATTGGAACTTACTTATTTTTACTTATAAATAATCATATTTTCGAAAAACATTATAACTGGCCAGTCTCCCATATATAAAAACTTTTTTTCGCAATACTTTCTGAGGGGCCTGGTAAAATGCTATGATCGTGCTACAAAATCAGCAAGTGAATGTTCAAAAACTAGAACAACTCATTAAAATTTAGGACAAAAAACCAGTGCATAAGTGCATGCCTGACCACGCACAGGTAGGGTTCCGTAGTCAGTACAGGCTGTATAGAATTCTTATAAAACTTTTTAACAAAAAATTGAACCGACGAAAAGTGAAACTGAAAAGCGAAAAATAACTAATTATGAGTCGGCGCCAAACGAACTTTTAACAAGCAAAGTGCGTGTAAGTTGCAAGTGGCCGAGCGGAGAACGCATTTTTGGAAAGTTATTGTTTATCGTGTAAAAGGGGCGAGCCTATTGCCATTAACCGGGCACAAATCCATACTCCGGACTGCTACTGAGAATTTCCTAATGAAAAAACCCAATGATACTTTGCCCGACGATATGCGACGTAAGAATGTTTATAACCAATTATAGTAGTATAGTAGAGCTCCATTGTGGAAGAGCTCGTCCAGGGAAGTACTACCACCGTACTTACTTTTCCGCCAAATAGTGATGCTTGCATTGCTGTGTTTCGGTCTGAAGGGTACGGGTGCCGGTGAAATTAGAATCACATGAGACTTTCCATCTTCATGTCTCAATTTGGCGCACTGACTTGCGGTACCATTTAGGCAACAGCCTAGGTGGTACTGCAGTTTCTATGGGCAAAGGTAACCGCTTAACATCAGGTGGGCCTTTAGCTCGTTTCGCCATCCTATACTATAAAAAAAAACATGTTTATTTGTTGGTCTGCGACAAGTTACCCGACTGCCCCAGAAAGAGGAGTAATTTTTTTCGGGTGTATGTATGTTTTATGTGCAGTTTTTTGAACGTTTCATTGACAAAGCAATATGTGTTTTTTCAGTGTATTAAGATAAAAAAATTATTATGTAATCAGTTGTGTTTTTAATATGTATTTTCTTTATTCATTTACAAACTTATAAAAAAAATATTAAAAGAAAAACATTAAAAAAAATAGGGTTCCACCGGTATTGGGAACAAGGTCCAAGCTATGTTTTCCTATTAAATGTTTAATAATTAACTATTTTTCCTACGGAAGTTTGTCAGACTACTACAATGTAGCAAAATAGTTGCTTACAATATACGCCAACAAAGAGGAAATGAAGGTAGTTATGGTGGCTTTCCACTAGAGCTATGCGAGAAAGCTAAGCGGTGAACGAGGAAAAAATTAAAAGGATTGCTTCATTTTGCTAGCCTGAAACAGCGCAGCTTCGCTTTTGGTAGATTTTTTCCTCGCTCACCACTTAGCTTGCTCACATGTATGTGCCATGTGTGGGCCTTTCCACCAGAGCTGTAGCTCTGGTGGAAAGGCCCACTTACGATTCTTTGTTTATTTTTGCAGATAACTTTTATAAGTACCGAGCGGCCCACCATCATTTGGTATGATCAGAAATGTTTCAACAACCCCTCCATGATCAGTCGGCGGGTCAGTCGGTCTGATCCCAGGTACTATTTTGATCTATGCTTTGAATCGTACATAACACTGGATAATCATGTAATGGTAAGCAAACTCATAGTGATCTGGTAGATCTGATCTCAAACTCTAGGCTTCTAAATTGCCAAACTTCTAAACAACACAATGCAATCCACAGCATAGATTTTAATTTAATATTTTAAAGATTTAAATTGTGGAAAGAAAAAATCGCTTACGAGCAGGATTCGAACCTGCGACTCCTGGCTCAGTACGCCAGTGCTTTAGCCACTAAGCTACCGTGAACACTGCTCGTGGTATCGAAATTATCCTCCACTATACGTCTTTGGGTGTTTTTGTCTATGAGCGATATTTTTTTTTTTTCTTTCCACAATTTAAATCTTTAGATTTCGCTTCGCATGCGTAAATGCGTTAAAAATAATAAAATAATTAATATTTTAAGTATTGATTTATTTGATTGGTATTGGTATAAATAAATATTTTCGGGACCTTTTACACAGCACCATCTAGTGCCAAACTAAGCAGAGCTTGTACTATGGGTACTAGACAATGGATATAATACTTACATACTTTTTTTTTGTAAATACATACTTATAATACATAAAGAAACACCCAGATAAACACAAACACTTATGTTAATCACACAAATATTTGTGTCCTGTGGGAATCGAACGCACGACCTCGTGATCAGCAGTCCGACACTCGAACCACTAGACCACAGAAGTCGTCAAAAATATCGTCGTATGGCGGGCCATTTTCCATAACTCCACACTTGGCGTGTATTTTGCGTGTGGGTGGGACCGTGGGAATAATTTGTTTACTCGAGCCACCCCAGCTCCTCAAGGAGGGCGAGCAAACGCTTGATGTTGCTGACTGTCTCTCGAAAAGTATCCGGATCTCCGAAGTACTTAGCCCTGTATGAGGTAACCTAAGGGCAGTTGAGAAGCACGTTGGCCGCTGTTTCCCCTGTCTCCATGCATGCTCTGGGCTCTGCATAGAAGACTGTTAGTCACACCTATGACAAAGAGATGTTTGTTAAATGAACCTTGACAGGTGTAGGCGGCTGTAACCGTACGTAGTTTTTATTTTGAGAGTCAGAGGAGCTGTTTGGAAATCCTACCGTCGATGACAGGGAGTGTTTTCTTAGCCTGTCTGCTTTATTATTTTGAGTTAAGAGGTCTACCTCTTGAACGTCTAGAACTAGGTCTTGAACGCTCCTACGCCACTGCAATCTGATAAGATCTATTGTAACGTCTCTTGCAGCATTACAGCACTTCCCCAAGCTGCAAGTCAATCATGAAGTCGACTATGACCTTGGGGGAGGATTTGATCTCCTGCGGTGAGATAAAGTGGCCTCCAAGATGCTGGCTTCTTATGTGGTGCACTGCATCACATTCGCATAGGATATGGATGGGCGTCTCATCCTTTTCGCGACAAAACCTGCAAACTGTGGAAACACTGAGGCCCATCCCGTGAAGGTGTTTATTCAGCTTGCAGTGCCCAGTAAAGATTCTTGTCAGGATTCTTATCTGGTTCCTGTTCAAAGAAAGCGCTTCTTTCGTAAACCATTTCTTGAAGCCTACTAGTAGCGCTTTCGAGTGTTCATGGCCTGGGGATTTTTCCCAAAGCCTGTCTGCATAATCTTATGGTTTGTTCAGGAGTAGTTGCGTTTATCTCTGGTGCGCTTCCTTACCAGAGTACGGAAATGCCTAAATGGGATACGTAATGGATTCAGGTCCTACAGCATCCATACTCGATCCCCTCCTAGCTAACTCGTCCGTTGTATCATTGCCTTTGAAGCCACTATGACCTTTGATCCTTTTACAACTGTTGAGAGCCAGGAGTACAATACAATGCAATACAAATACTCTTTATTGTACACAAAAGAAAATAGCAACATATATGACTTATATAGAACACATGTACAATGGGCGGTCTTATCGCTCAAGGCGATTTCTTCGAGACAACCTTAGAATGGACAATATGGGCAAGTAAAGAGAGGGGTAGTACGCAGTGTAACAACATAATAGAATACATATACTACATAACATGAATACTGTACATATATCTATAACAAAACTACATAAGATACAATAAACACAATAAATACAATACAATATTTCTAAATTTTACATAATGTACCTGCCGGAAATTACAGTGATGATAGTTAGTGATCTTTTAACAGTTTTATAGATACCACCACCACAGAGTACCACCGTGCTGTCGGATAGTATTCTAACGGAGTGATATTTTACCTATTGTACCATGACTGCTGCAGTTGTCAGTAAAATGCCCATACCCATACACTCAGATTGAAATACCGTCTTGTAGACACCCAGTGGCGTAGAGATGAATATGTTTAGATCTTAGAATAAAACAAAGATTAACCGGATTATATCGCGTATATTATCGTGTTGTTCGTGTAGTGATCGCGAAAACCTAAGAAATGATTATGTTTAGATTTTCTGAGAAGACCTCACAATACATCCTGTACCTGATTCCATTTTGGATCCATCTATGAAGATCCTGAGTTCTCTGAGATTCAAACCCTCGCACAGATGGTCTTCATACATTAAGTAGTGTTGCCTAGAGTCTGGATCTCGCAGTCATGCGGTCTTGCATTTTTGCAACACCAATACAAGACCACAAGACCTAGACTGGACAATATTAATAGCTATCAATGTCTATAAGGAGCCAAAAGCAAAAGGTCATGCGTTCTCAAACCAGTTTTCTCTGTAATGGCTACGGGTAGTGTTGCCCAAAGTCTTGGTCTGCAGTTTAGCATTTTCCCAAGACTAATGTAACTTCACAAGGCTAATGTAAGTCCACAAGACTAAAGTAAGTTCGCAAGACTAACGTAAGTTCACAAGTCTATTATAAGTTTGCAAGACTGTAGGACCAATACTTCGGGCAGCACTAATTTTAAGTTACATCCAAATAGTTATTAATGTATCACTTGCTTTACACAATCATGTGTAAAGCAAGGTTTCAAAATAATTTATTATTTTTAACGCATTTTACGCATGCGAAGCGAAATCTAAAGATTTAAATTGTGGAAAGAAAAAATCGCTCACGAGCAGGATTCAAACCTGCGACTCCTGGCTCAGTACGCCAGTGCTTTAGCCACTAAGCAACCGTGAACACTGCTCGTGGTATCGAAATTATCCTCCACTATGGTACGTCTTTGGGTGACGTCAGCGATATCTAATTAAGAAACAGTGTTTCTGAACCGACTCGACTTAACTTTGCAGTTAATTCAAAGTCGTATAGATATCTATACACTTACTAATTATTTTATTATTTTTAAGGTATTTTACTCAAACAAAAAAAATTAAAAAAAATTTAAATTGTGGAAAGAAAAAATCAAAAGAAAAGTAAAGAAACACTGTTTCTTAATAAGCCCCCCTAGCCAAGTTGACAATCTACACATTCTACAGTCGTCAACGCTAATAGAAAACAATCAAAATGTATGGGAATGACATAATAATATCTCAACGAATGATTTTTTCGTTGAGATATGTCATTCCCATACATTTTGATCGTTTTCTATTAGCGTTGACGATTGTAGATTGTGTAGATTGTCAACTTGGCTGGGGGGAAAGATATCGCTGACGTCACCCAAAGACGTACCATAGTGGAAGAATATATTGTTTTTTATTACTTACATTTACACCATGATTAAGTTACAATATTGGCACAAGATGGTACTTATTAGGGATAAGTTAGTTAGTTAATTAGTAGTGTTATTTGAAGTAATCATGATAAGTTAGTTAGTTAATTAGTAGTGTTATTTGAAGTAATCATGATAAGTTAGTTAGTTAATTAGTAGTGTTATTTGAAGTAATCATGATAAGTTAGTTAGTTAATTAGTAGTGTTATTTGAAGTAATCATGATAAGTTAGTTAGTTAATTAGTAGTGTTATTTAAAGTAATCATGATAAGTTAGTTAGTTAATTAGTAGTGTTATTTGTAGTAATCATGATCATGATGAGTGCCGTCCTTTGCCAACAGAAATAACCTATTTCTATTTGTTTTAGCTGCATTTCTATTTCTACCAGTTCCTGACAAACAGGTACCGTCCTAGTTTTGTTGAGATGCATTTCAAATTTTGTGATATGTTGAAATCTGACTTGATCTTTGGGGATGCAGTAAAAAGAGCGGCACAAAATAAATCGTGCCCTTTTCCTCCAGTAAGTATTATCTCGTTTTTACATAATACTCGCTTCTGCCCGCTGCTTTGCACGCGTGTAGTAATAAATAAATACATTGTTAAGAATAAGAATAGAATAAGAATTATTTATTTGCTAGAATATGAGTAAAATAAGTTGACATTGGTAACATAAATAAAGTCCTGTCATACTCTACCAGAAGCTGGTATGCAAATATTATTTAGAAATGTAAACAGGTGCTAATATTAATTCACAAAACGAAATGTCATATAAATATCTATGGCAGTCGTTACGGGTAGTCAGAAGCCTGAAAGTCTGACAACTGGTCTAACCTTCGAATTTCAGTATTACCATTGTATAATAAGATGTTTCACCAGGTAGTCTCTTCCCGTGACAGCTAGGTCACGTGATTGCCTCCGTACTACGTCATCGGCCGTGGAGCCAATAGCGGGCTGTTAGCGTGACACTTTTTGTCAGTTTGATGTGCTGCCACTTTGTGAAAATAAATTACCCGAGCAAAACGCATTTTTTCATTTACTTGCTTCTATAAAGAATAGCTTTTAAACTAGTAATTTTATACAGTTTCCTTTAATAACTAATAAGATGATCAACACGAGATAAGAAATAGGCTTGTCAGGAGTTTATTTTATATTCATTATGAACAAAAATCTCCTCAAATATATTGAAGATATCAATCAATGGCAACACGGATCGTGACGTAGCTTGGGGGCATCGCGCTGTCATTGCGGCAAGAGAATACCTGGTGAAACATGTTATTATACCATGAGTATTACCTAGTAACTGGGTTGCGGGGGTCTGATGGCAGTCACTCCGTGTAAAATACTGATGTTCAGCCGCATCTGGCTAGACTGGAAGCCGACCCCAATATAATTGGGAAAAGGCTCGGAGGATGATGATGATGAAATGTCATATAAATTTATTTACATTAGAAAAATTCAAAGTGTCAAAATTGACATAGGTACATTAATGTTCCAGAGTCGCTACAATTACATAAATACACTTACATTGTTAATGTTAATTACATTGTTAATTTTCCAGAGTCGCTTTAGCAAAGGTCGTATCTACTTAAATGTGTCACTTGAGCAAGATGGCGTGGCTAAAACTGTGGGCAGTGCTAGCGTCGACATGGAAATAAAAGTGGGCACACTTAAAAATTAAATGAACAAAGTTACGTAGACATCGTTGATAATATAAAGGGCGTCCCATGGATATGCCACATGGAGGGAAAGTACCTGGAATATTGTAGATGGAACATTTTACTGAAAGAAGACATTTTAAACTGCATTCATAGATATTTAAATAATGACATGGTTGAACCGGAAATCGTTAAAAGTTTCATGAGAAAAATAATCAACCTGTAGCTTTATCATACCTATCGAAAGGCTTCATCATAAGCATTCTTTTTTTGCTAAATAACATAGTGTCTTTGTGACAACAAATAAAAGGAATACCATTAATTTTAACATTTTTAATACAAAATTAATCAATTTATCAAATGCTCAAAATGAGTCCCTTCCTGTTGAATACAAAGTCACACTCTTTTGATTATTTCGCTCCCTGTCGATTTTTTGATCTTGTTGTGGTGGATCATCATCCTCCTGCCCTTATCCCAATTTATTTGGGGTCGGCGCAGCATGTTTTTATCTTCCATAAATCTCTATCAGCCGTCATCTCTGTGTTTACTTTCTTTCTATTCATATCATCTTTCACACAATCCATCCATATTTTCTTCGGTCTCCCTCTTTTCTTATAGCCATCAACATTCATACTTAAAACTTTCCTCGTAACATGCTCCCCATTCCTCCTCATCACATGTCCATACCATGATAGTCTGTTGCTACTTAACTTCTCTGTCACTGGCGCTACTTTCAGACTCCCTCTTACATATTCATTCCTTATCCTATCCATTCTCGTTACACCACACATTCCTCTTAACATTCTCATCTCAGCTGCATGTTCTTGTTGTGGTGGATGTTTAGAATAATAGGGAAATTATGCGTACTTCTCAAGTGGGTATATTTATTATAATAGGTACTTATGATAATGTCAGTTGTATGTCCTTACGGCAATGTCGGCTTTTCATTTTTCTGAACAAAATTTCACATCAAATGTTAAAATTCATGGCTTCCTGTTCACAAATTGAGACACTATGTTATTTAGCAAAAAATAATCCTTATGATGAAGCCTTTCGATCGGTATGATAAAGCTACAGGGTAATTATATTTCTCATGTAACGGGTTCGATTTCCGGTTCAACCACGTAATTATTTAAATATCTATGAATACAGTTTAAATTGTTTTAAAAAAAAATTCAAATAATGTCTTCTTTCAGTAAAATGTTCTATCTATAATATTCAAGGTACTTTCCCTCCATGTGGCATATCCGTGGGACGCCCTGTATTTACAGCTATGAAGTAAGAAGTGTGAAATTATTTATTTAACAGTAACAATTAATGATATTTACAGACTTATACAACTATATACACAGTATTCTGGGCATGCTTCGGAGATGACGCTCCGTGTTCACTTTCTTTTTATCCATATCACCTTTCACACAATCCATCCATCTTTTCTTTGGTCTACCTCTTTTCTTATAGCCATCCACATTCATACACAAAACTTTTTTCGTAACCCTCACCGACCTCACCTCATGTAAGCAATAAAAACATTCAAAATAATGTAGGTACTCTACTAATTTCATAGGAAATTTAACAAAATTAAGTTTTTTTTGAAAAAAAAAACCGTCAAATACATAACCTCCTCCTTTTTTTGAAGTCGCTTAAAGATAGTGACATTGTGAGTGAATACTGCGTGCACCGAAACGATTTTAATCAATAAAAATTGTACGGTAGATTGAATAACAACTGGCGAATTGGCATACCTAACTTTTTTTTTTTTTGCTGTGGGCAATCCTTTTGGACGCACACCGCCCGAGGCGGAGCCAGTGTCGGACTCTTACCGACTAAAACCACCACGGTGTTCCTTCAACCACCTTAGCCAGGTGCGTGGGAACGCGTGAGTATTCACACAACCACCCCCGACAGGTACCGGCCCGCCACAAGCAGGCGAGCAGCAGACTACCCCGAGTCTGCTGCTCGCAGGCCCTACCTCCCGTAATTTTTTATAGAGGTTTTCTGCCTTCGGTCCGGGCGGTGAAGCCAAAACCCTCGGTCTTAAGAGGCGCGAGAACACTACTCAGCGAGCACTCCTAGGGTTACGAGATCAACGGGGGCAGGGAAGGATAGTCCTCCCGCTGCCTGCCCAGTGGCAGGGTGAGTGCACACCGGGCCCGCTCCTGCTCCTCCACTGTGCCCTCTGTTGGCAACAGAGGGACACGTGGAGCAACTCCCCACTGGCCCAGAACGGGCCCCTCCCGCGCCAGAATATTCGCCACAGGCAACAAAATCCCCCGAAGGTTAATCCCTCGAAAGGATTTTATTGCCCGTACCCAAGATGCACCGGCCAAACAACTGCCGTTTCCTCCAGACGTGTCCAGAAGGACAAGCAGCCGTCAGGCACACGTGGAGGTTTTCTGGCCAGCACCCCGAACTGGCATAACTGGTGAAATGTGGGTGTGCTATACATCTCTGCTTATCCCTTCGGGGAAATACAGGCGTGATTTTATGTTATGTTATATTAGTTTTTTTTTGTTGAAATATCTGTAATGACGCTTGTCATCTTAGTCTTCCTGCGACCACGAACGCTGCAAAGCTTTCGAAACGTCAGGAAAACCAATTTAAATAATATACGCGATATAATCCGGTTAAACTTGTTTTATTATACTGCTTTTCTTACTTACTATGGATTTATAAAATAGTTATTATTACTCATGAATGGATTTCGTATATTTAAATCAAATTCAAAAATAGCCTTTGTATGTACCTACAAAGGCTGATTTAGAATTTGATTACCTGTCTACTTGCAATGTATAAATAATTGACCAAGTGATTAAGCATAGTTTTATTACAGCAATTAGTTCAATGATAGCACTGCTTGTTACTTTTAGGGTTCGGTAGTCGAAAAAGGAATCCTTATAATTCGCCATGTCCGTCCGTCCGTCCGGCTGTCTGTTGTAGCCATTTTACTCAAAAACTGCGAGTGCTATGTAGTTGAAATTAAGCATGGTTATACATTTTTATGACGTCTATAAAGTTATAAAAAAAATCTGTAAATAAGTTGTTTTAGGGTACCTCCCCTACAAGTGGGGGTGTTTTTTTTTCTCACGTATCTCATCGTGTAAAGGTATTGTTGAATGGGTATTTCAAAAATATTTGAGGCTATCAAAAACATTGTTTTGATAAAATATTGAGGCTTAAAACGGTCATTTTTGTTAGAGATGTGTAGAAGGGGTGAGCCTTACAAGCTAAACCACTAATTCTGAACACTTTAAAACTATCCAGAAAATTTGCAAATAAAACAAGTTTAAAAGGAAAACTATCACGGATGAGTAGGGTTCTCTAGTTCATAGGTAACAATCGACCAACCAATCAGACCAACCGACCAATCCGCCATGTAGTTGAGTCTGTAAAAAGTTTATACACATTACGCATGATAAAATTACTTATATGAACTTCTTCTTCTATCGTGTCGACATATGCTACATCATGATATAATAGCTCAAGTCATGATGTAAAGATTAGCCAGTCAGCAGGTTGGTAGCGTGGCTGACCAAATGGCTAAATGCATTTAAAGAGCCTCCACTAGTAACGATATTTAATTGATCGTCCGGCGCACCCTGAGAAGGTTCTCAATTCGATTGTATTTTTTTATGTTTGGCCTATGTCCAGCAGTGGACGTCTTTCGGCTGAAATGATGATGTTTGTTACCTCAGAACTCCTTCATTTATAAACCGATTTGGAAAATTCTTTAAAAAAATATATATAATATATATTTCCAGATTAGTCCCATTTTTATCAAAATCCAGTTTTAATGATGGGATCCATGTGGAATTGAGGGAACTCCTCAAATATTATTGGCATACATATAGCGATTTTGGTATTTTTATCAACAAGTCAAGCAAATGCATTCAGAAATTATCATTTGGTGAAGATCTGATGAAGATCTTCGGAGATAAATAAGGGAACTCTTCAATGGGTGACAGCAAATCATCCGGGATTGCAGCAATCGCTTGTCTTTTTATTGTTAATGCCACTCAAAATAGAAAAATAAGTAAAAACCGACTTCGGAAATAATAAAATAATTTGTGTGAAACAGTTTAGAAAGTCGGTGCCTTTGATGCGGTTTTATTTAAGACAAAATTGATTAATGACTTTTTAAATTCATGTTAAGATTTTTTGAAAATTCACGCCCCAACTTCACTCCGGCCAAGTTAGATCGCGCGTACTGCAATGATCTAATCTATGGCGTACTATACTGATACGGAACCCTACCCTGTGCGTGATCAGAACTGCACTTGGACGGTTTTTAGGGTTCCCTAGCCAAATGGCAAAAAACGGAACCCTTATGGATTAGTCATGTCTGTCTGTCTGTACGTCCGTGTGTCACAGCCACTTTTTTCCACTTTTTCACTTTTTTCCGAAACTATAAGAACTATACTGTTGCAACTTGGTACGCAGATGTATTCTGTGAACCGCATTAAGATTTTCACACAAAAATAGAAAAAAAAAACGATAAACTTTTGGGGTTCCCCATACTTAGAACTGAAACTCAACGATAAAATTAAATTAAAAATGATAATTATTGAGGTATCTAATATCATTTTTTTCTAAACTGAATATTTTGCGCGAGAGACACTTCCAAAGTGGTAAAATGTGTCGGCCCCTGTAACTTCTAAAATAAGAGAATGATAAAACTAAAAAAAAATATGATATACATTACCATGTAAACTTCCACTGAAAATTGGTTTAAACGAGATCTAGTAAGTAGTTTTTTTAATACGTCATAAATCGTAAACAACAATTTACCAGCATTTATTATTAAAACATCGATTAAAATTACAACGAACTACAAGAACTTTTATATTATGTTACTTGCTGCTACGGAACCCTTCATGGCGAGTCCGACTCGCCCTTGGCCGCTTTTTTATCCTAAATCTAGTTTATCCAGTTTTTGCAATATTTGCTTCCTGATTTTGTAGCACTATCATAGCATTTTATGTCGAAGGTGACTGAATTCAAATAATATGAATTTGAAATATTATTTTTTGAGTTTCCTATTTTATCTTGTTTGCGAATTAGAAACATATATTGCTGAAAAGGTGAGTTGAAGTTTCATGGAGCAGACAAACAAGTATAATTATTTGTTGGTCTGCGACAAATTGCATTCCAATTTTTTTGAGCTGTAAAAAATAAATAAATAAATAATTTATTAAAAACACAGCCATACAAATTACTTAAGAAATCATAAAAACTAATTAATAAGGCAGTTTAGAAACAGTCAACATTGTCTACTGTCTCTCAAACTAAGTAAAAAACCTGTATCTTGAGAGTCAAAATCTTGTCTTGGGCTGTGCTGTGTTTTGAGCGCTTTCTTTACAAAATAATACTTTTTTTTAAACGTGCTTTATTATTTTAACGCGGATGCGGAGCTATATCTGAATGTATACATTGTGGAAAGAGAAAATCGCTATTTTTCTTTCTAATTGAACAATGGTGCAGTCGACGATGCCGCGATGGTACACACTGGCTCAGCAAAAAGTAGATTAGATTTTTATCATGTTATCAGTATCATATCTGGTGTTATCAATATGTGTTATTATTATTAATGTTGGCGAGACAAGCTTAAAGCAAAGACTGGTCTTCACTTGCACTTGACCGGAAAGAGTGAAAGAACGAAAGGGAGGCCTTTCCCCTTCAGTGGGAAAACATAGGCTATAATTATTTTTTAAAAAAATCTTACGGTTTGTCAGACTGCTAAAATGTATGAATATAGTTGCTTACAATACAACGTGTTATTGAATTACCTCAAAACCTGAAACTAGTTTGTTCAGAATCGAGAGTAGAATCCATTACACTACTTTTTAACATAGGTTAATATTTACAAAAAAAAAATTTTTCATACTATGCCGAGTCTAAAAGTTTCATACGACGACGCGGCGCTGAGCGTAAAGGCGAGCCAGACCCAGTAAAAAAGTGTGATGGAAACTTTTGGGTAACATTTGTTTCATAAAACTATTAAATATTAACTTAATTTTAAGAGATGATTCACCTCCCGACACAGTAGCGTCGAGAGCGTCGCACAATCTAGCGCTATGAATCGATTGAGTAACCATGATACCAAAAATTACAAATATCTTCTACAATAATAAATGAAAATTCATAATTACTTTCCTTATCAATTTATTATGATGAAAAATTGTTGGGGTGTCTGAGGTTTTGATTTATTCCAATGACACGTTGTATATATAACAAATAAGATATGAAGGCGGCGATATAGCTAAGTGGTGAGCGAGGAAAAAATCCATTAATAGTTTGCTAGCCTTTTTCTTCTTCTTGTCGAATCGATGGCAAATTTTGTCAAATTTTGTTAGCCCAGAGTTCCGCAACACAGACTGCATTTTGGTTGGTGGTCATCATTGAGGTAATATGTACTACGTACTAGAGTAGACATTACGAACAAAAAGTCGCGCAACTTGCTCGCCACGGGGCACGCGCGGCGCAAGCGTGGCTAAGTGATTGGGAGTGCAGGAGCTCTAAAACTTGTTACAAACATTCGATTCGAGGTGTCTTCTCTAGTACGTAGTACATATTACCTCAGTGGCAGTTATTAGCTCCTCACACGTGCAGGTACGCAACACAAGATAGAAGGAGAGCCATTTTTTGCGCAGTGACGCGGGCTTTGCTTTTGGTGAAATTTTTTTCCGCTCACCGCTTAGCTTGCTCACATACAGCTCTGGCGGTAAGGCACCCTTACGATTCTTTGTTTATTTTTGCAGATAAGTTTCATAAGTACCGAGCGGCCCACCATCATTTGGTATGATCATAAATATTTCGAAGACGTTACCATGATTAGTCGGCGGGTCAGTCGGTCTGATCCCAGGTACTATTTAGATCTATTCTTTGAGTCGTACATCACACTGGATAACCATTTAATGGTAAGAAAAATGACTCGTAGTGACAGTCTGTAAGGATTCTATGTTGACGAATCATAGATATTATTTAGGATTTCGTGGGTTCGATTCCCACAGGAAACAAATATTTATGTGATGAACATAAGTGTTTGTGTTGGTCTCGTTGTTTCTTATGTATTATAAGTACGTATTTACAACAAAAAAAGTATTTGAGTATAATATCCATTGTCTAGTACATACCGTACAAGCTCTGATTAGTTTAGGACTAGATGGTGCTGTGTAAAAATGTCAAAATATTCATTATTATTATTATTTGATTAAAATATTTTAAGGTGAACGCAGGACCGGTCACTGTGGCGATATTTGGGGGAGGCCTATGTCTAGCAGTGGACGTCTTTTGGCTGAAATGATGAAGGTGAACGCTACAGGGTAAGCCCGTGAAATTCAAAATTTCATGCGTTTTTTGCAATTTGTGGCTCTACTTCGCGTTATATGTATATCAATATCAATATGATTCGCGGTAGTAATAACAATTTATCTACTGAATAATACATACATATTATCACGCCTGTTTCCCATTGGGGTAGGCAGAGACTATGGATTTCCACCTGCTACGATCCTGACACGCTTCATATGCATGCTCTTCGGTTTAGAGAACTCTTAACCTGGCATTTTTTTGAGAACGTCCGCGATTTGATCGCGATACGTTCGCCGAGGTCGTCCCCTTTCAACTCTTCCATCCACACTCGCTTCGTATACTTGTTTCGTCAATCTCCTCTCGTCGATCCTCTCTGTATGTCCAAACTATCTTAACATACCTTTCTCAATCTTTGTCACTACATCTTCTTTCACTCCACAACGTTCCCTTATCGCGTAATTCCTTACTTTATCTCTCAAAGTTACACCACACATACTTCTCAAAGCTCTCATTTCTACTGCATTTATTCTGCTTTCATGTTTCTTCTGCCATACCCAACTTTCACTACCATACCACCATACCATGAATAATACACATAAAAAATACGAACCTAGCTCTATAAGCTCTCAAGCTGGATAATCTATAATAATTTGATTGTAAATTAATATAAGGGCTAGGTGTTATAGAGCTGGGTGTTATAGAGCTAGGTGTTATAGAGCTAGGTGTTATAGAGCTAGGTGTTATAGAGCTGGGTGTTATAGAGCTAGGTGTTATAGAGCTAGGTGTTATAGAGCTAGGTGTTATAGAGCTAGGTGTTATAGAGCTAGGTGTTATAGAGCTAGGTGTTATAGAGCTAGGTGTTATAGAGCTAGGTGTTATAGAGCTAGGTGTTATAGAGCTAGGTGTTATAGAGCTAGGTGTTATAGAGCTAGGTGTTATAGAGCTAGGTGTTATAGAGCTAGGTGTTATAGAGCTAGGTGTTATAGAGCTAGGTGTTATAGAGCTAGGTGTTATAGAGCTAGGTGTTATAGAGCTAGGTGTTATAGAGCTAGGTGTTATAGAGCTAGGTGTTATAGAGCTAGGTGTTATAGAGCTAGGTGTTATAGAGCTAGGTGTTATAGAGCTAGGTGTTATAGAGCTAGGTGTTATAGAGCTAGGTGTTATAGAGCTAGGTGTTATAGAGCTAGGTGTTATAGAGCTAGGTGTTATAGAGCTAGGTGTTATAGAGCTAGGTGTTATAGAGCTAGGTGTTATAGAGCTAGGTGTTATAGAGCTAGGTGTTATAGAGCTAGGTGTTATAGAGCTAGGTGTTATAGAACTAGGTGTTATAGAGCTAGGTGTTATAGAGCTAGGTGTTATAGAGCTAGGTGTTATAGAGCTAGGTGTTATAGAGCTAGGTGTTATAGAGCTAGGTGTTATAGAGCTAGGTGTTATAGAGCTAGGTGTTATAGAGCTAGGTGTTATAGAGCTAGGTGTTATAGAGCTAGGTGTTATAGAGCTAGTGCGAGGTTCCGTGTTGCTTAATGAACATTACCTATAGTCTTGTGGAAAATGCAAGACTAATACCAACATTGATTACAGTATCACTGAATGCTTTAAAGTTTAAAGCAAGTGTTAAAGTTACAAAAAGTGATAATATTTTTAGGGTTCCGTACCCAAAGGGTGCCAAACGGGCCCCTATTACTCTCGCTACGCTGTCCGTCCGTCCGTCGGTCTGTCTGCCACAGGGCTATATCTTTTGAACGGTAATAGGTAGCCGGTTGAAATTTTCTCAGCATATGTGTTGCTGTGATCCCTATCACGACAAATCAATCAACTCAGCCTATTGCAGTCCACTGCTGGACATAGGCCTCTCCCAAGTTGCGCCACAACGCTCGGTCCTCTGCCTTCCGCATCCAGTCCCCCCCAGCCACGTTCTTTAGGTCATCGGTCCACCTGGAAGGGGGGCGCCCTACGCTGCGTTTGCCGATTCGCGGTCTCCAGTCAAGGACTCGTCTGCTCCAACGGCCATCGGTCCTTCGACAGACATGGCCAGCCCGATGCCACTTCAGCTTACTGATCCTACAAGCTATGTCGGTCACTCCGGTTCTTCTCCGGATAATCTCGTTACGGATTTTATCCTTCAAAGAAACTCCAAGCATAGCTCGCTCCATAGCTCGCTGAGCGACTTTGAATTTGTGGACTAGCCCAACTGTCAGTGTCCACGTCTCGGCACCGTAAGTCATGACAGGCAGGACGCAGTGGTTGAAGACCTTTGTCTTCAAACTTTGCGGTATAGGCGACGAGAAGACTCGGCGAAGTTTGCCAAATGCTGCCCAGCCCAGACGGATCCTTCTGTTGGCTTGTTTCTCGAAGTTGTGTCTACCAAGCTGAATTACCTGCCCTAGGTAGACATATTCCGTTACAACTTCGAGTGCCGACCCTTCGACGAATATTAGCCTCGGCATGACATGCATATTGAACATGACTTTAGTCTTGTCCAGATTCATACCGAGACCGACACGTCGAGAGGCTCCGTTTAAGCTGTGCAGCATTTCGCCCAGTTGTTCCAGCGACTCAGCCATTACAACGATGTCATCGGCAAAACGGAGATGTGAGATGTTCTCACCGTTAACGTTGATACCCTGTCCAGTCCAGTTCAGCGTCTTGAAGACGTCCTCCAACGCGTTAGTGAACAATTTCGGGGATATGACATCCCCTTGTCTCACCCCTCTGCGCAGTTGGATTGGCTTCGTCTTTTGGTCCTGGAGCTGAACAGTCATGGTAGCAGCGTTGTATAGGCATCTCAGCATCTCTATATACCGCTCATCAACGTGACATCGCTGAAGAGCATCCAGAACTGCCCAAGTTTCGATAGAGTCGAAGGCCTTCTCGTAGTCCACGAATGCCATACACAGCGGCTGATTGTATTCTTCAGTCTTCTGTATGATCTGCCGAACAGTATGGATGTGGTCTACGGTGCTGTAGCCTTTTCGAAACCCAGCTTGCTCTGGTGGCTGGAATTCGTAGAGTCTTCCGGCGAGACGATTCGTGATGACCCTCGAGAACAGCTTGTACACATGACTCAGGAGTGAGATGGGTCTGTAGTTCTTCAGAAGGGTTTTATCCCCTTTTTTGAAGAACAGTACCACCGCACTCCCGCTCCATGCCTCCGGTGTAGAGCCTTGTTGGATGACGGAATTAAACAGACTCTGTAGCTCCTTCAGGACCGGAGCCCCGCCTGCTTTTAGAAGTTCAGTAGTAATGCCGTCATCGCCCGGAGCTTTGTTGTTCTTAAGCTGCTCGAGGGCCGCCCTAATCTCGCCCTGGTCAACGTCCGGAAGATCCTCGGTGTAATGGCGCGTGAGCTGGGCTCTTTTGTCATCATTGCTAGGAACCGCTGGTCTCGCCGTTTTCGTGGAATACAAATGCCCATAGAAGTTTTCGACCTCATCAAGCATCTCGATCTTAAAGGTGACAATTTTGCCATCCGCGGCTTTCAGTTTCATCAGATGGGTCCTCCCTAGCTGCTGAGCGAAAACTTTCGACCCCCTATTTTGCTCAATCGCAGCCTCAACGGCGCGGGTGTTGGAGCGGCGGAGGTCACGTCGCATCAGCTTCCTAATCTGTAGGTTTAAGGACCTATTATCTGATGAAAACGAATGTGCGGCTGACATTTCCCGTCTTTTCCTCATCAGATCGAGAGTCTCAGTCGAAAGCTTGGGCATCTTGCTTCCACGCTGCGGCGGAAAGAATTTTCGAGACAGTTCCTGCAATGTTTTGACTCTGGTGTTGGTTTTCTCCTCAATATTGCCAGTGGTTTCGAGCGAGCGAGTCGAATCGATTTTGAAGTTCCGCTTGGAACCTTTCGGAGCCCAAACTGGTTCACGTGGTTTCACGGTGGATCACGACAAATACTAAAAACAAAAAGTCTAAACCAAAGAGGGAGGTCCCCATACAAAGAACCTCGAAAAACATGCATTTTTTTCAACGTTTTTGTTTCTGCTCTATCTTCAAAACAGTAATACATACCAGCGTCAAACTAAGTCTGATCATAGTGCATATTATAATCAACATAACAACAACATAAAATCACGCCTGTATTTCCCCGAAGGGGTAGGCAGAGGTGTATAGTACACTCACATTTCGCCAGTTATGTTATAGTCCCATGTAATAGGGGGCGAGCCTATTGCCATTGACCGGGCACAAATCCAGACTCCGGGCTGCTACTGAGAATTTCCTAATGAAAAAACCCAATAACACTTTGCCCGACCCGGGAATCAATAATAATAATATTATAATAATATTATTTAATATAATATTATATTATAATCAGACTGAGTTTAAACACTAAGTTTAGACTAAGGGTAAACATAGACATATGTGGTGGTATATGCGTAAGAAAGGGATGCAAAAATTAATATTTCACTCACGGTGCGTTGATTTCTTTTGATGAACTCTCGCAAATTAAATCTTTTTCTATGGAGTATCAGGTTGATGGGTGGTACGGAACCCTTATTGCGTGAGTCCGACTCACACTTAGCTGTTTAAAAAAAAAATACCTTCTGAGATCAAATCTACACCGTGATTCATCATCCTCCTGCCCTTATCCCAATTTATTTGGGGTCGGTGCAGCATGTATTTTTCTTTCATACATCTCTATCAGCCGTCATCTCCGTGTTCACTTTATTTCTATTCATATCATCTTTCACACAATACATCCATGTTTTCTTCGGTCTCCCTCTTTTCTTATAGCCATCCACATTCATACTTAAAACTTTCTTCGTAACATGCTCCTCATTCTTGCTCGTGTCCATACCATGACAGTCTGTTGCTACTTAACTTCTCTGTCACTGGCGCTACTTTCAGACTCCCTCTTACATACTCATTCCTAATCCTATCCATTCTCGTAACACCACTCGTAACAACACCAACATTCCTAATTTACATGGTAGGTACTTATCTTTACGTTATTTCTGTTTTTTGTAGATGAATTTCTATTTCTACCAGTTCCTGACAAACCGGTACCGTCCCAGTTTTGTTGAAATGCATTTAAAGTTGTGTGATATGTTAAAGACTGACTTGATATTTGGGGACGCAATAAAAAGAGCGGCACAAAATAGCTCGTGCCCTTTTCCTCCAGTAAGTATAATGTACGACGAGTGTGGACCAGCAGGGCAATTGCGTAACTCATTTGACAGATTCATTTTGATGTAAAATTGAAGACGATGTTGATAACATTTATTTTTTATTTTATTTATTTAAAGTTTGGAAGATTTACAGTCAAATAGATTCTATATAATGCTGAAAATATGTAATCCTGTGCTATTTACAAATCTTCACAGGTACATTATACAGGTAGTTCAATCAAGAGCTCGACTATAACATAACTGGCGAAATGTGGGTGTACTGTACACCTCTGCCTACCCCTTCGGGGAAATACAGGCGTGATGTTATGTTATGTTATGTTATGTTACAATCAAGAGGGTAGTAAGTAGTTTTAAGCGTACAAATTACAAAGTTTGCATTAATTAAAATCAGGCAATACCAGTAGTGGTGTCAAAGAAGTTATTGGCTATAAGTTTTTTTACTGAAGAAGTGCTTGAGCAAAATAGTTATATATCCAGTGGCAATTGGTTAAAAGATCCACAAGCGCGCAAAACAAACGTGTTGGCTCTGTATCCTGTTCTTGCAAACGGGACAGACAAAAGTGGTCGTTGTCTCAGACGAAGGGTGTTTTGTTCTCAAAGAAATTTTAGATCACAGTTCAGGGCAGTCTACTTTCCCATTAGCAATATTCATGAGATAACATTGTCATTCAAATTTTGTCTGATTTCAAGAGGCAAGAAGTGGTACCTTCTACATCTATGGTAGTAGTCTCTAGAGTGCTGATAAGATTTAAAGTCGAGGTATTTCAGGAATTTTCTTTGTATACGCTCAATGCGTGTTTTATAAACCATATACTGAGGATTCCAAATCTGAGATGCGTATTCAAGATGGCTTCGAACATAGGCGCAGTATAAGATTTGTATTGTTTTAATATTCCAAAAATTTGATGACATACGTAAAATAAATCCAAATGATTTGGAAGCCTTCTTTACGATACTATCAATATGCTTGTCAAATAGAAGTTTAGTGTCATGAATAACGCCAAGGTCCCTAATATCCTGAATCTTGGACAACCTCTGGTTCCGCAAAATATAACTGGATTCTAGAGTATTTAGGCAGCGCGTAAATGACATGAAGAAACATTTGGATACATTTAGATCTAGTTTATTGACAGAGCATTAAATTTTAAATCTGTGTAGATCAGCCTGTAAGTCCACAATATCATCAGTATTACGAATTACTTTCAGTACCTTCTGTCATCAGCGAACAGTAAGATTTTAGAATTGTGAAAACAGTGTCTTATGTCGGTTATAAAAATTATGAACAGCAGAGGACCCAACAAGGAGCCCTGAACATCGCAATCAAACAATATAATTGTGTAGCGACATAGAGAGACTTCATTATGAAGTAAATGACGTCAGGAGGGCAATCCTTTGCGATATAAATGACATCATGTATGTTAGATCACGTTTCGTTATTACAAGTAAACTGCTGCAAGTATGCGTTTTAAGCTTAAATTTCATGATGAATCCACAATCCGACATCGTAATCAACAGTTTTGTAGTCACGCAATTAGAATTGTATCATTTTTCCTGATTCAAACGTCAAAATTGACATTATGTTGATTACGATGCAGTTACACAATTGCCCTGCAGTTCCAACAAGGTCCTGAAAATGGTAGCTGACAGGGAGGACTGTCCTTTTATAGTTCACTGCTGTCAGCTACATATTTCAGTATGTGAATAAGTTTACTAACATTTAGGCTTAAGAAAATTGTTACTAAGCCTATATGAATACATTTATTGTGCTTGAAATAAAGTTTATTCTATTCTATAATCAAGTCGAGGACGACGTCTGTGGTCTAGTGGTTCGAGTGTCGGACTGCTGATCACGGGGTCGTGCTTTCGATTCCCATAGGACACAAATATTTGTGTGATGAACATAATTGTTTGTGTAGGTCTGGGTGTTTGTTGGTGTATTATAAGTATGTATTTATGAAAAAAAAAAGGTACTACAAGCTCTGCTTAGTTTGGGACTAGATGGTGTTGTGTAAAAATATCCCAAATATTTATTTATTAATTTTTCTTGTTATTATGATATTTTTTGACATGCACTTTTTCTATGGATTTGATTTTCTGGAATAATAGTTATTTGTTATACAAGAGTGCAAAGTTGCTTTTTAACCGCGTGCTCAATTTTGATGCCCGAGCAAGCGAAGGATTCTAAAATTGAATCACGAGCGCAGCGATTGATTCAAAAGTTAGAATCCTGAGCGTCAGTGAGGGAATCAAAAGAGCACAAGGTGAAAAATCTTTGCACTCGAGTGCAACACGTAACTTTTCATCCCACCTCAGCGAGGAAATGAATAAATGCAAAAAAAAAACATTTACAATCACAAGATACTTTTATTTCAGTTTAGGTATTAACTACTACATTATGATAGGTAAGTATTACAGAATAATCTTTAAATTATAACAAATAATACTTAGGTAAACCTAATTAAGAAAAATTTAAAGTAACGTTGCTACAGTTACTTAAGTTGAGAGTAATATTTTTGTTAGGTACTGTAATGTTGGTGTTAGTGACTTGTGTACTGTTTTTCGGTAAACTATCTGTCATACTTAATAGTTGTACCGATTCATCGGATTCCCTTGGCGTAAATGAGCAAAAAGTTTTCTGAAAAAGTTTTGGTTCTATTATATATTATATATATTATCTAGCCGCCACATGTTAAACATATCGTATTGTTTCAAATACTTCTCCCGTGATTGTTGAGGGAGAAAGCTGATTTGTGCATTATTAACAGTTTCAGTCAATTCTGTTTGCGTCAAATAAACTTCCTCGTAGCGACGAACCACTCATTTTAAGGTAATAGATCTGTGCATTTTAGGTTTTTCACTTGTTTTCAAGTTTCTTGTTTTTAACCTAATATTCATGTATTTAACAATATGACGTGAAAAGAAACTGGCGCGCGCAAAGCAAATAAAAAAAAAAGTAAGTACACCAAAAAGGTTCCGAGTCTGACTTTTTAACAAATTAAAAAAGGTTGTATGATAAATTTGGCACCATGGAGGGAGAAGTAAATAGGTTTAATGATGTTTTGAATTCACAAACGTAGTGCACACGATGTTCTAAATTCAATTTACTTTATCCTCTAGGGCAGCCATACTCAACCTGCGGCCCGTGGGTTTGTTATTGGCCCATCTAAAGTTATAAATTTATTGTAAATCATTTTAAATTTCGCGCCCATCAGAGAATGGGTGTTTCAAAACGTTAATACCTAAATAATTTTTGCTTGCGGCCCTCGACACCATGACTGAAACGTGTTTGTGGCCCCTATAAAAAAAAGGTTGAGTATGACTGCTCTAGGGGATAAAAACGGCTTTTGCACTCAGATATCGAAGAGCAAAAATACTCTTTCCGAGATGGGGGGATGAAAATGAATTTATTTATTGATTATACAATACCGGCAGTAAATATTATACATCAAGCTCTAGAAGGAGATAGTCGGCTAGCTTAGGCATCGTAGAGCACTGTCTCTGTCACTAATACCTATGTGGCAGAGATGACCCAAGCTTATTGATTATCTCTTTCTAAAGCTCGATGTGTAATATTTATTTCAGAGTATTGTAGAATGCGATTCAGACACGCTTCAAACGCGTTTGATAGATACAAATGAAAAAATATGCTTTTTCGACTAAAAAACGTGACGTTATTATCTGCGCATAGAAAATACGCGGTGTGCATACGCCTTAAGAGGCATAATAATTATTGTCTCGTTGTTGTGAAAGAAAGATGGCACTATACGGGACGAATAGGATGACACTCCTTGTCCTTTATAACTCTGTATTTCTCTTACACTTCATAATACGGGTTTTTTATAATGTTTCATCATTTCAGCCGAAAGACGTCCACTGCTGAATAAAGGCCTCCCCCAAAGGGGGGTTTGCCATAATTGCCACGTTTGGCAGGCGGATTGGCGATCGCAGTTGGTTGTTGGTTGTTTGTTTGTTGTTGGTTGTGTTGTTTGTTCGTTGTTTATAATGTTTACATGACCTTACATACAATGTTAATGTTCCAGGGCCGCTACAATTTTACAAAAATGTCAATCCCCTATGTACCTAAAGGGTTTCCGTTCAGCAAAGGCCGTATCTACTTAAATATGTCACTTGAGCAAGGTGGCGTGACCAAAATAGTGGCAAGAGCTAGCATTGACATGGAAATAAAAGTGGGGACACTTAAAAATTAAATAAACAAAGCTACGTTAAATGTCGTTGAAAATAGTAATACAGCTATATATGAATTAAGAAGTTGTTTGTTTTATTTCTGTATTCGAACTCTTTGTAAATTAAGTAATTAATAAAAATGTTAAGTTGTTTGCTCCCTGTTGCCTGTACTGATGGCTATTTAGGGGGCCCAGCCAGTCAGTTGGCAAGTCACCGTTTGCCATATATTAAAAAAATTCAAGTTGAGAGGCAGACGCCGTTTTCTTCCAGCTAAAGAAGGTAAAACCAGTCCATCAAACACCCATATCCCAGTCACTCGCCCACGCCCTCTCCTACTCCCACTCAAACGCCCACTCCCATCCCCCACTCCCAGTCCCACGCCCACTCACACTCCTACTCCCACTCAAACGCCCACACCCACACCCACGCCCACTCCCACTCACTCACTCACTCACTCATCCAGCCATCGTACATTACTATCCGCTCGTGCAAATGCGTAAAAGCTTCGATCTGTCGGGTGAGGATGCAACCCACGAATTTTCTTTTTGTTCTTTTTTTCTTTCTTTCTCAAAACCCATACCAGTTTTTAAGTCAGATCATCAGCTTTCAAACAAAAAAAGTTTCATCAAAATCGGTCCAGTAGTTTTAGCGTGATGCTGGAACAAACAAACAAACAGACGTTTACAATTTTATAATAGTTAAGATTAAGATAAGAACTTACAAAAAAGTTCGCTTATAATGAGATACAAAACTACTTACAACTAAATTATATAATTTTAGCCTCTAGAGCGTTGGAAATGTTACAGTGTACATACATCATGCACTATCTGCATGCTCACTACTCCGCTACCCTACTGAGTCACCTCACCGCTGCACCGCTTTGTAAACAATCCTGTTTTAGTATTCTTAACGATGAATACCATTTGCGCTGCTTGTAATCAAGATATAACCACCGATAGAGTAGCTAAATGCGCGACCTGTGATGCCCACTACCATCAGATTTGCGTAAATGCAACTTTTACTGGCCATAATGATAGTTGGCTTTGCCCCTCTTGCCGGCCTAAGACACCGCATAATGACAATAATAACACACCTGTACGCAACGCATCCGCCGAGTCTACCACCTCAAACGTTAAAATACAATCACGTGCCCACAAGCGAATGGCTCTCGGCTCGCCTGGCAGGGACGACAAAGAAGAACTGTCATTTGTGGACCTTGTCATTGAAATGCGTCTAATGCGATCGGATATGGCAGATATGAAAGAGACACTGAAATCACTCTGTGATGGGATAAATAAATGTAATATTAGGTTGGATGGCTTCGAGGAGAGAATTAACAGCCTAGAACAAAGCAACTCTGAAGTGGGTGTTTATAATGATCGATTAGACAGCTTAGAGGAAAAATTAAACTGTCTTGAACAAAATAAGCCACAAATGACTCACCTAAACGACACTATAAACTACTTGAAGGATCAATTGAATCAACAAATGCAAACCGCTATGCGGAATGAGATGGAAATTATAGGCATCGAAGAATCCTCTAATGAGAATCTTCAGCATACTGTGATGATAGCTGCTACAAAGATTGGTGTCCAACTCACTGAAGATGACATAGACTGGATAGCCCGCGTAGGAGTTAAAAAAGAACTAAAATCCAACACAGAAACTAAGTTTCCCAGACCTGTTATAGTAAGACTGCTTCGAAGGACAAAAAAGGACGAATTTCTAAAAGCTTCGAAAACTAGGCGTAACCTATGCTCCAAGGATATCGAAATTCAAGGTCCTGTCCGAAAAATATTCGTCAACGAACATCTGACTAAAGAGAACCGTATATTATTTCGAGAAACTAGAATACGAGCTTCTGATTCGGGATATAAATTTTGCTGGACAAGCGGCGGACGCATATTCGTCCGGAAGGTTGAAGGAAAAGCAGCTAAACTTATCAGAAACACCAACGATCTGAACCTTTTTCTTGGTAAAAACAGCGACCCGCCTGTACAAGATATGTAATGTTGGTCTTGCTATGTCAATTTCTAATATTTTTACTGTAATATACACAAAAACTACATACACCAAACGCAACTATTACAAAAAACCCTACTATGCTTTACCTCTGCCTTTTCTATGTCAAAACTACCAATTATTCCATTACACTATACACTGTCACACTACCAATATAATAAAAATGTTTTTACTATTATTATTTAATTTAACACATCAAATATTCGAAACATACACAATTAATCTACTACAACTACCTATATGGTCTCTTTTAAACTGTATTAATATTAAATTTCGTACTGTTTTTAATGCGCATCCGTATAATTTTATAAAGTTTGTTTGTATACACCTAAAGATATTTTTCATACGACATTCAGGTAACTATATTCTTGTACTGTGTGGCACTGGAAGCTTCCTCAATATATTATTCAATATACATACATATACTAGTGATCGATAACCACACTGCTGATCAGTTAGACTCGGTATGTATAAATTGCCACACCATACAAGCGCCTGAAGAATGTCAAACAGCAATTACGTCAGTTTACAACTTTAAGATATTAACATTCAATATAAAAAGCGTAAACAAAAATTTTGATAATTTTGTTATGACCCTTCAAAGAACCAAAGTTAACTTTGATATTATTATTTTGACAGAATGCTGGCTAAATGATTCCTCAATAATACCACAATTACAGTCTTATTCGGCTTACAGTACTCAAAAAATTATTAACCAAAACAGTGGTGTAGTAGCTTATGTAAAAGATACACTGAGTGTTAGCGTGTCTGAACCTGATCTTATGGATGCGAGCTGCTTGCAACTGGATTTATCTAACAAAACAACTATTTTTGGTATATACCGCCCCCCGTCATTCAAGAACCCTAATAAGTTTTTGTGCTCGCTAGATGCTATACTTAATGGATTTGTAAGCAAAAACAATACTTTGATCATCGCAGGCGACATAAACATTAATTTGCTTTCCTCATCAAGACATTATGAGTTACAATACTTATGTATAATGGCAGAACATGGGCTTTTACCCGCTATAACTAAGCCAACAAGGGGTGATTCCTGTCTGGATCACATTTTTATAAGCACTACAAAAGATGCCGTAGGCGTGATCTGTTGCTGTGATATAACTGACCATGATTTGATTATGCTCGGTCTAGCAACTGAGAAACCCACAGAAAGATGTCTGAATCGGACTGCTATTAAGCGTGACATGGTAAAAATAAAAAATGATCTACTAAAAGTGGACTGGTCGGAAGTTTTGAATTCCGGAAATATTAATCAAGTAGTTGAACATTTCTGTACAAAACTAGCAGGAATAATCAATAAGCACACGCGGAAAGTTCAAATAAGCCACTCTAAATTTAACATCCAACCATGGATAACTCTAGGACTAATACGCTGTATGCAGCGTAGAGATAGACTGCACATGGCATCACGGAAATCACCCAATGATAAGTGCCTAAAGATAACCTACACCAACTACAGGAATGTATGTAATGATCTACTACGTAATCTTAAAACAAAACATGAACATAATGAGCTCTCTAAAAACACAAAACACTCAAAAAAACTGTGGAAATCTATCAAAACCATCTGCCACTTATCAAAGAACAACAAAGAACCAAAGGAACTGCTGACACTCCACGGTAGTACAAATGCTGTGAATTCTCTAGGCATTTGCAATACCTACTTCTCAACGGTGGGACAGAAATTAGCCAATGAAATCCTCCATAACCTACAACTAAGTCAGGATTCCTTGGCAACTAAAGTCAGCAATAATCTTATAACCAACTCTTTCTTCATGGTACCGACAGACGAATGTGAGATTGAGTCTTTGATACTAACACTACAAAGTGATAAAGCTCCGGGTATTGATGGTATCACTAACTCTCTTCTGAAAGAAATAAGATATACTATCATCTCACCGATAACTACAATAATCAACATGAGCCTACAGTCGGGTATTTTTCCCCAACCATGGAAGACAGCGTCTATCGTACCAATCCACAAGAATGGACCAAAAGACTCCCCGGAAAATTACCGACCTATCTCACTGCTGACTGCCTTCTCGAAGTTACTGGAGAAAATTGTTAACAATAGACTTGTTAAATATGCTGAATCCAATAACCTCATTTCCACCAGGCAATATGGGTTTAGGAGAGGAAAGTCAACGGAAGATGCTGTCACGCTACTAACGACAACATTTCTTCCTAGATTTGGCAAAAGCTTTTGACACCGTGTCAATCCCAATACTACTGAGAAAGCTCGAAAATCATTTTGGCATAAGAGGAATAGCACTCGAGTGGTTCAGAAGCTACCTCACGGAAAGAAAGCAGTGTGTTAAAGTTGGGAGCTATGAGAGTGAAACACAAAATAATAATTTTGGCGTTCCACAAGGAAGCATTTTGGGGCCTACATTGTTTATAATGTACATGAATGACATACACAGTAGTATTGAGGCAGAAACAATATGTTATGCTGACGACACTGTACTACTTTTTAATGGTTCTTCATGGACGGAGACATTCACGAAGGCGGAGTCAGGAATGAGGCTAGTGTCCATTTGGCTGCAACAAAATCTTTTAACACTTAATGCTAAGAAGACGAAATATGTGTGTTTTCATAAAACAAGTGCGTCAGCTCCAAATGTTTCATCTGGTATCAGATTGCACAAATGTGGGGATAAAAATCACTGTGACTGTGCAATGCTTTTAAGAACAGATTCCATCCGGTACCTTGGCGTGATCATTGATCAAAATCTGAACTTTAAGGAACATATCAGTGCCCTTTCAAAACGAGTGCGCAAAACAGCCAACATCATGAAACTGCTTCGCTCTTCGACACCACCTAACATCTTAAAAGCCGTCTACTTCGCTTTAAGTCAGTCACTCATCACCTATTGTTTGAGTTGCTGGGGGTGTGCTTCGAAAACTTTTATGTTGCAACTAGAAAGAGCGCAACGATCGGTACTTAAAGTAATGTTTAAAAAGCCCTTTAGGTACCCAACAACAAAGCTGTACCAAGAAAGCGGAATACTGAATGTCCGCCAGTTGTTTTTTTTGAAAGCTGCTCTTAGGGTTCACCGCGAAGTTATTAATTCTGAAGAACATAAAAAACTGCTTGATCGACGCGTGTATACAATATCTGTGCCAAAAATTAACACAAGCTTTGCAAGACGATTCAATCCATACAAAGATCGTTACATATATAACAAACTAGCCAGCTCATGTGACATAAAACGATGCTCAACAAATGAGGCCAAAATAAAGATTTCCAAATGGCTTTCATCTTTATCGTATGACTGCACCGAAAATATCCTAGTTCATTTGTCATGATAAAATCCTTTTAATGGACACAATAAAATTATTTATATAAAAATACAGGATTATTATTCATGTTATTATACTATATAATTTATTATTGGACATCTACACTTACACACATAACACACATTCATGTACACTACATATATACACTACACACACAATACACACTAAATTTTAGTCATGAATTTTGTTAATGTTAGCATGAATGAATTATTTTTAACTGTAATCTTAATGTCTCTAAATGTTTTTATGTTTGTAATTAATTAATTAGGTACCTACCTACTTGAATGATGTCGACCAAGTAAACAATGTAATTTCAACCTGCTAAATATATGTATCTGGCACCCACAGGACAGGCTTGCCTAGTGTGGGGCCACTGGATAATTCCTTATTATGTAATGTTGTTTCTTGGCAAATAAATGAATTTTATATTTATTTTATAATTCTTTAGCTTAGTTTTGAACACCTTCATGTTATCACATTCTTTTAGATCCTCTGGTAATCTATTGAACAGCTGTGCTCCTTCATACGATAACGTTTTCTTGCCGTAATTAGTTCGTGGTTTCATTAATTGTCTGGGCTGGGCAGCATTTGGCAAACTTCGCCGAGTCTTCTCGTCGCCTATACCGCAAAGTTTGAAGACAAAGGTCTTCAACCAGTGCGTCCTGCCAGTCATGACTTACGGTGTCGAGACGTGGACACTGACAGTTGGGCTAGTCCACAAATTTAAAGTCGCTCAGCGAGCTATGGAGCGAGCTATGCTTGGAGTTTCTTTGAAGGATAAAATCCGTAACGAGATTATCCGGAGAAGAACCGGAGTGACCGACATAGCTTGTAGGATCAGTAAGCTGAAGTGGCAGTGGGCTGGCCATGTCTGTCGAAGGACCGATGGCCGTTCGAGCAGACGAGTCCTTGAGTGGAGACCGCGTATCGGCAAACGCAGCGTAGGGCGCCCCCCTGCCAGGTGGACCGACGACCTAAAGAACGTGGCTGGGGGGGACTGGATGCGGAAGGCAGAGGACCGAGCGTTGTGGCGCAACTTGGGAGAGGCCTATGTCCAGCAGTGGACTGCGATAGGCTGAGTTGATTTCATTAATTGGAGTTCAGTTTTGTTCCTTAGGTTGTGTGTTATTGTTTTTTTATGTAGCTGTATGTTCGATTGGATGGAATCAGTGGTGATATTTTTTACAAGAATGCAAGTGTAATATGTGTAAAGTTGTGTCAGATTCGTCATTTTGGTTTTTTCATAAATTATTTTTGTTGGAGTTAGGTAGTGGTTGTGAAATAATACTTTTATAATTTGGTTCTGGGTTCTTTGTAGTGGGCTTAAGGTTAGTATTAGCGGCTGATCCCCATATCTCAGTTAAATATTCCAGATTTGATTTAACTAAAGAGTTGTATATAATAGCGCGTGCTTTTTTCGTACGTAGTGCTCCTAGTATAAACCAATGAAAATTCACCGTGTATGTATACATGTTGCATATTTACATGGTTTTCATTACTCACCATAATGTATTTCGGCTGGTTGCTATGGTCAATTACACATGCACAATGGTCTAATTCAGAATTGATTACAATATTTAAATAGGTATTGTAGTCACATATAGTTTCATTGCACATATGTTGTTCAATAGAAGCACTTCTCGTTTATTTTATATTTTTGGCAAATTATGTATTTAAGATTGGACCAAAGAGAATAATTATAATAACTACGTTTAAATTGCACCATGTAGTAATATACTGCCATGTGAGTTATTATAAATTTTAATGAGTTCAATACAGTGGTAGTAAATATTATATTTTGGTTACTTACCTGCTGATTTTTGTTACCATCATAGGTAACATCAATTATGTGTCTAGTCTAGTCGGTCCAAGAAGTAAGACTAGACTTTCAATATGAATTTCAGTTATCTTCTACTCAGTCTGATATGTTACCTTCAAACAAATATTGCCGGAAGGGTGAGTTGATCTATAAGTAACTATTTTTTTCGATTCAATACAATTCAATTCAATCGTTTATTGCGAATATAGGTAAGGTATAGGTGTTACATGAATATTGTCATAAAAACAATCTTTGTGCAGCTATATTCTGCCATTTAGCATGCAACAGGAAATACACAATTCTACGCCAAGCTATTAACTGAAGCGTTTAAAGCAATAAAGCATAATACATACGTCTAGAATAATACAATATCTTAATGTCAAAGTGAATATGAAAGCATGTCAAATGTAAATAACTGAAAGTGCTTTATCGTGATGTCAAAACCTATTAAAAATATCAACGTAGATTTAATTTTTCATTAAGATATTCAACCACACTATAATATGCCTTGATAAAAAGAAATTGTTTAAATTTAAATGTATCTACGTTCGAACAATTCAATATATCTGTAGGAAGATGATTATAAATGCGAGGCGCCATACACTTTTGCTTTTCAGGGTTCCGTACCCAAAGGGTGCCAAATGGGACCCTATTACTCTCGCTACGCTGTCCGTCCGTCCGTCTGTCTGTCACAGGGCTGTATCTTTTGAACGGTAATAGGTAACCGGTTGAAATTTTCACAGAATATGTGTTGCTATGAGGTGTATCACGACAAATACTAAAAACAAAAAAAAGTTTAAAATTAAAGGGAGACCCCCATTAAGATACCCGTACAAGAAACCTCAAAAAATATGCATTATTTCAACGTTTTTGTTCCTGCTCTATCTTTAAAACGGTAATACATACCAGCGTCAAACTTGGTCTTATTATGGTGCATACTATGTAGTTTAGCAACAAATACTAAAAACATGACAAACGTAGATATACGTGGTGGTACCTACGTAAGAAAGAGATGTAAAAATTCACATTTCGCGTACGATCAAAAACTTTTGATAAACTTTCGAAAATAAATCAGTTTCTATGTGGTATCAGGTCGATGGGTGGTACGGAACCCTTACTGCGTCAGTCCGACTCACACTTGGCCGGTTTTTCTTCATGCTTCACACGCCGTTTGCTTTTACTAAATTGTGCAGTTTTGTTTGATGGAAAACAGATCCTTTGATTATTTCGTTTGCTCTTTAGCTGCTCAAACATAGAAATATGCATAGAATGACATTTCTGGGTAAATTTTATCATTAACGGTCTATTGACAGCGTCTGTGGTCTAGTTTTTCGAGCGTCGGGCTGCTGATCACGAGGTCTTGGGTTCGATTCCCACAGGAAACGAATAATTATGTGATAGACATAAGTATTTGTGTTGGTCTGGGTGTTTCTTATGTATTATTAATAAGTAAGGATTTACAAAAAAAAAAGTATAGTATAAAGTATATTTTATATATATATATAAAGTCCTACAAGGAACCCTTATAGTTTCGTCATGTCCGTCCGTCTGTCCGTCTGTTCGTCTGTCCATCTGTCCGTCTGTCCGTCTGTCCATCTGTCCATCTGTCCTAATCCTTTGCAGCTTAATAACTTCTACAGTTATAAACATAAGTAAATGAAATTTTGTCAAAAAATGGTCTAGATATAGATGATTAATATTCGATTTGATTCGTTTGTAATTAGGGCCGACATGCTCTTGGCCGGTTTTTATTTATTTATTTTGTTATTACGGACATACGTTTCCTGCAAATGGAGGATAAGTGCTGAATTATTTATACTGAAAAAGTAATGGTGACCGTGTAATAAGCCATCCCAAAACTTATAAGAAATATGGGTTGATCAACCACGTGTATATCATAGACTAGCGGCCCGTCCCGGCTTCGCACGGGTGGACATGAAAATAAAGCCTATGTTACTCAGGGTGAATGTAGCTTTATAATGGTGATTTTTTTTTAAATCGGCGCTGTATTATTCTAATTTATTAATTACAAACATACACACAATAATACAAATCTTTCCTGTTTATAATTAAAAAAATACACATTATACCGGGGACTGATTGATGGGTCTACCTCACTTCTGCAGCGCGTCAGGGATGATCGCTGAAGCCCGCATAGATTATTTATATGTAATCATGCGAAAACGATTTGAAATTTGCATCCTTGTTGCGTCGGTTGTGGGGCAGCTCCAACAGTCTGCTTGCCTTCGTAGCTCAAGACTGCTTAGGCAGTCAGAGACACTGACTTACTGCAAAAGCCAGCAGCCAAGTTAGTCTCTATATAATAATATTCTTGTACTTGTTTCTGTGTATCACAGACATAGTAAAAAATATAGACGTACCTAGGTACGTAGGTAGGTAGCACTGGTGCTGCGAACATATTAGTGAAGCCTACAAAACCGTTCTCCTCCTTGTACAAATCAGCGCTCACGCACACACATGCACATCAAACCGTGCTCACTGCTCTCAGTACACATGTTGCGGCATCCTCCAGTAAGCATCGCCAAAAACAAATATCTTTCAGTTTCATATGTGTGCGTGAGCGCTGGTTTGTATACGTAGGAGCACGGTTTTGATGGCTTCACCATTATTCGCAGCACTTCGTCAAAATTTTTTACTAAGTATGTGCTGTGTATATGGACTATAAGGTTTAAAATAAAGGTTTATTATTATTCCATTTATTCATTTATCTACCTACGTTTAGTAGGTACATTTTTAATTTCTCTAAGTTTTTTTGGTTACAATTTATTACAATTTCATGTTTTTTCAATTTGTTTGATACAATTATCGCCTATACCTATATGTATTTCATATTCTTGCAGGTAAGTTACATAGCAACTGAGCATCCTACTGTGGTATACTTTGACAGGAAGTTCATAAAAAATGTGACGGTGGTTAGTCGACGATATAGTCGCAACGACCCTGTCTACTACATCCACATACACGCGGAATTACTTGTGACTATTGGAAATAATGCTGCGGTAAGTATCACTTGTCTGTCTTCTACCATATGAATAAAAATCCAAGCAGAAGCAAAGCTAGCCGCTGTGGTAAACTCACACATAGCGCGGCGATGTGTGCGCGCATTCACCAGCTGGTTCACGTACGCTCCCATGTTTCGGCGGCGCGCGGTGGTTCGGCGGTTTCACAACGGCGAGGAGTGACGTGGATGGGCCGAGCGAGAATTGAAATTTGTATGGCAAAATTTCAATTCTCGTCACGCCCATCTTTGGTGTGAAAGGTCTGGTTGCAAGGCGATAATTGAAATATTTGGTAAACTTTATTGCTGCATGAATAGAGTATTTATTACTTTGCAAAACTGATACACAAATCTCGCACCGGCCATCGAGGTCCCGCGCGGTCTCGCTCTGCTTCGCGATGTATCGCGCCGACAAGCGCCGACCCGTGATGTACACACAGCGTCATTAATTGGTTACCCTTCTTGTTCGAGAGTTTGTTCGTAAGTGGGGTAACCAATTAATGCAGCTGACTGTAAATCGCGAGCCAGCGCCGGCCAGCGCGAGCGTGCGCGAGACCACGCGAGTTCGCGATGTACACACGGCTACACATCAAGCTGTACAAAACCAGTAAAGGCTGACCTCGCGTTTTAAGGAAAACCTATACAATGCGAGGTCAGCTTATACTGGAAATGTACAGCTTGATGTGTAGCCGTGTGTACATCTTTCGGTGTGAAAGGATCAGCGAGATTTCAATTCACGCCCATCTCATCCAATCCTCACCGTGCCGGTTTGAAAATTCCTTTAAACCTGAATAATGAATAATTCTCATGTTTAGTAGTCATTCAATGATAATAAGGTTTAGTTTTAAATTTACAGATGGACTTGTACTTTTACGAGTTCCAGGCCAACAGGTACTATCGTACTTTTGTTGAGATGCATTTCAGAGTTTGTGATTTCATAGAGAGCAGCTCTCTGTTTGGAAACACATTGAAAAGGGCTACCGCGAGCCAACCCTGTCCATACCAGCCTGTAAGTACAACTTTTTATTGTTTTCCTTTGTCTACTTAAGTGAGCAGGTTGCGCTTTTGCTAACGCAATTTGAGAAACTATTTGTTCAAAAGATTGGGATAGTTTTTTTTTCTAAATCTCAAAATTATATGCTTTTAGAGTCACTGTAAGTTCCCTAGTTTATCATCCTCATCCTCCGAGCCTTTTTCCCAATTATATTGGAGTCGTCTTCCAGTCTAGCCAGATGCGGCTGAACATCAGTATTTTAGACGGAGCGACTACCATCAGACCCCCGCAACCCAGTTACTGGGTATTACTGACATTTGGAGGTTAGACCAGTAAGTTTCCCAGTTGATAGCGGAAAAAGTGAAAAAAAATGTGTAGGGGCTACCTAACTAACGGACACTAATTGAGCCGAACTTCTTGGACCTTAAGGACCTATTCACGATCCGTTGATGTACTGACTTTAACCATAATAACATAGAATATATACTAACGACAAGAAGCGACACTTAAGCATGTGTGCTCGTAAAATTGCTCGCGGCTATGTGTGCGGGTCGGGGCGAGCGCGGGGGACGTGCGCGGTGTGCGGCGTGTGGAACGGGCGGTCTCTCGGCTGCCTCAGCCAAGGCCTATTGCATTCACGCGCTCGCTCAAGGTCATCGGCGAGCGAGCTCACACGTACATGGAGTGTTACCGCTGTGATAATAACCAAATTGAGTTTTTTTTTTTAAATATAACATGGTATAAAAACTATACCAATCGATTCTGCTCGTGAATCTAAACGAACTAGTTTCTCAAATTGTAACAAAAAAGTAACGTCGTATATTTAAATATAGACAATTACGTGGAAAAAAGAAAGTGAGGCCTTAGCCCTGCACTGGGACAAAACAGGCAGATTTTTTTTCTTTTTTACTTAGCTCTTTTCTGTTGACCGGTCCTATAGCTTTCGATGTGGTAGGTCATGTTTTGTACAAACATTTACAAAGTAATGATGATAAGTATACAAATGAAAGCTTTCTTTCCAATATACCGAGTCACTAATAATGTAGGATTTATTTTTATATAGAAAAGCATGGCTAGCCTTTGCTAAACAATATTTTGTTTTATTTCAGGGTACCTACAATTTTCCTAATTTAACGATTCCGCTGAGGTCGATACCAAACAGCTTTCCTTATAGGCAAGGACGTCTCTTCTTTAATTTGAGTGTCGATCATGACGGTATAACCTCACGATTAGCAGAAGTCTACATAGATCTTGAAGTCAAGTTAGCAAGTGGAAACAAAATGATTAAACTACAATAAGGATAATCCATAATAAAATTGATGATGAAAACTTTCGAGTTTTAGTAAATTGTGTTATGAACACAAAATCAGTATACCTTCTAAATAAAATTAAAAACAACGCTTGTTCTCTGTAGGGCAAGGAAACGAGCATTAGTCACCAAGCATGCTCACTGGGTGCGACTTTTTATTTCCATTGCAAACTGATTTGCAATAAAAATATATTTATTAGGAAGCGCACTCTAGGGTATTAATCAATGTAATGGTACTGAACTCTGAAATCAAGTGGTCCTAATAATAGTCCCTGTGGTACACTATGATAAAATTTTCAAAGGGACAGAGAAATGTAATTGAAATTATTTAAGAATACATTACTATAATTGAAAATACATTGTATACCTTAAAATTTTGAGAAATGTTTTATCTGATCTGTGGTTTCTGATGTACAATAGACCAACCGTCTATTACCAAGGTGTAAAAGGCTTTAAACGGATCATTTCGTAAAGCATTTAAAAGGATGCAACTAAATTCCTTTTGACTGAAAAAAACTGGGACGATATAATTATAATAAAACAAAGTTTAACCGTATTAAATCGCGTATATTATTTAAATTGGTTTCCCTGACGTTTCGAAAGCTTTGCAGCATTTCGTGGTCGCAGGTAGACTAAGATGACAATCGTCTTTACAGATATTTCTAAAAAAATATACTTTAATCTACCGTACAATATTATTAATTAGAATCGTTTCGAATGATATTGTGAGTGATTACTGCGTGCATCCGTGCATATGGTCTAAGTTGTATGTAGAAGCGGTGCCAAAAGAAGGCCTAATATAGAACCTTGTGGTACCCCTTAAGAAAGATTTTTATTTGCAAGAATCATGGTTTTTACAAAGATGTTAGTGGTTTTTGGCAGGTACATCATGTCTCTCGTAAGAGGCCTTTTACGTAGTAGTACGTTTCAGTAGTAGTAGAGCTCCTTGTGAGGGAGCTCGTCCGGGAAAGTACTACCACCATACCAATTCTGCCGCCAAACAGTGATGCTTGCATTGCTGTGTTTCGGTCTGAAGGGTACGAGTGTCGGTGAAATTACAACAATTATTATTACAATCACATGAGACTATCCATCTTCATGTCTCAGTTTGGCGAAGTGACTTGTGGTACCATTTCGGCAACAGCCTAGGTTGTATTGCAGTTGTTACGGGCAAAGGTAACCGCTTAACATCTGGTGGGCATAGCTCGTTTCGACATCCTATACTATAAAAAAAAAGTTTCACAGCTGTCTTGCTTTAATTCAGCGCTTTTTTTAAAATTTCAAGAGATTTTAGGCAAAATTGAAAAATATATTCTACAATATGTTGATCTGTATTCGTATATCTATATATGAATATACCACTGATACTGAACACGAATCAATACAAAAATCAATACCAAATTTTTTTTTTTTTGTTAAATACCGATTTGTAAACAAACAAATTCCCCCCGTGTGTCGGGTGCGACACAAAAACGATGCGTGTGACACCACCAAAATAATTTGCAGGTATTTCCACTCTTTGACAATGCCGCCGATGACTTATTTTCCGAGTCGTTCGTGATTTATTCTCGAACTCTCGCTATGTTTCTCAGTGAAAATGTAGCTATTAAATAATCGTAGAATTTTTTAAGTATTTTTGGGTGACTAAGCACATTATTTATCATCAGATCTAGAAATATGGCACGATTACAGATCAACATCTCGTGTAAAAAAAAAAACATCCTCCAGGTAATGTTATCACGAATATTTGCAACATGTTTTCGTCTTAATTTGTTGCTTAGAAGGAGGAGGAGACACAAAAATTATAGTTATTAGCAGCCAAGAGGCGCCCCCATTAGTAAAAAAAAGATTACTCACTGAATACATCATATTTATATCGATAATTCGTTTTTAACTATTGAAGTACAGGTACCTACTGCAGTTTAATCAGAAACTACTAACTCTGTAAATTATAGTTAGCTATAGTTGTAGATAGAAAAAGTGCGAAAAACGGCCACTTTTGGCACTTTAGCACGGCTAGCTACCACAGGTATATGCAACACAAATTACTGGCGTTGACGTATTAGGTTTGTTTCAGCTGGATTTTTACACCTACCAGTTCCTGATAAATATAATTATATCGTAATAACTTCTTAGGTTTTCGCGATCACTACACATTATAATAAAACAAAGTTTAACCGGATTAAATCGCGTATATTATTTAAATTGGTTTCCCTGGCGTTTCGAAAGCTTTGCAGCATTTCGTGGTCGCAGGTAGACTAAGATGACAATCGTCTTTACAGATATTTCTAAAAAAAAATATTTTAATTTACCGTACAATATTATTAATTAAAATCGTTTCGATGCACGCAGTAATCACTCACAATATCATTCGAAACGATTCTAATTAATAATAAGAGAATAAATCACGAACGACTCGGAAAATAAGTCATCGGCGGCATTGTCAAAGAGTGGAAATACCTGCAAATTGTTTTGGTGGTGTCACACGCATCGTTTTTGTGT